>OU342618.1:5395910-6732388 GCA_910589645.1 Tinea semifulvella
TATGGGCTTCATATACTTGGCAACCTAGTCTGAGTGAAACAGCAATGCGATTTAATAATAAATAAATAAATAAATTTAAAACATAATGTCAATTTGGAATACAAAAATTTATATTCTTTATAATAAGATATAAAAAATTGACTTAAACAAAAAAAAACTACTTACAAAACCTAATTTAAATATAAATCGTATTCGCGCGGCATGGTGGCAAGAACGCTGGCCGCATTTCCTCGCTGAATCGCTATGCTGATTCTCTTGAATTGAAATACTGATTCTATATGCGACGAAAGAGCCAGCGCTCTTGTCACTGGAGATAGACGACAAGACGTGATGTTATGTCTTTTAAAAACTTTTTGGCACTCCGACTCCATGGGCCCAGAGTTTCTACATGGATGTAGAAACTCAGCTGATGCTTTGGAGAAAATTAAAATGTATTATTTTAAAATCAAGGAGAGAAAGACTTTTTTATTATAAAATGGACTCGCATTGTTGAAAAGAACAGTAAACATACTTTACGCTCCAATTTCAAAAGAATCCTTTATTCTTTCATCAGACCAAAACAGCTAGTCACAATTGAAAATATACACATCTTTCTCATCTTAATATTAAGGTTAAATTTAGTACAGAAAAGTTTATTATTATGTGACCTAATGTACAGTCAAATTTTCTATACGCATAGAGTTGTAGTACTTGTTTTGAATTAAAAATGCATGTTTGCTTTGTCGTAGATGTTTAATAAATGACAAAAGAAGTAAAGAAACAGTTGCTAAGGAAACATGGAAATTTATAATACCATTTATTAATAAACACAAATAAAACTATTTAATAAAATTATCCTAAAAAAGTAAATTAAAATATTCACCCATGACTTAAACACTCGCAGCATTCCCCCGCTGCACAGCGATGCTGATTTGCTGCGCGAAAATACTGCCAGCCCTCTTGTCACTTACAGCGTTAACCAGCCGCTTAGACAGTTTTTTAAAGAATCTCTTAGCGCTTGGCCCCCACGCGCCACGGTCCCATTGTCTCAAGACCAAAAGACACAAACATGTACTCATTAGCAACAGTATTTGTGACATTTGGCCTTTTTATTTTTGCACTGGACATATACTTTTCATTTCATTTCATTTATTTATCACCATAGGGACCGTCTGGAACACTTGGTTAAGTCAATTTATAATACTCTGTAACTAATAATAGTTACCTACAGTAAACGAGATAACACAATCATGGTCAGACAGCTTAATACGAAACAACACGACAAAGACCAGAAACAGCCCAAACTAACAATACAATTATGGAAGAGCCATATTGAATGCTAAATAATCAATTACAGAAAATAAAATTTGAATACTAATAATATCAAACTATGTTAAAATAAAAATGTCAAGTACTACAAGGTACTACTATAATCTAATATATATATATATATATATATATATATATATATATATATATATATATATATATATATATATATATATATATATATATATATATATTTATTTATTGTATACAACACTAAAATATGTCAAATAACTAATATTATTAAACATAGAAATCTGCCACAAGGGCATTGTCATTAAAACTAGATAAGAAAAAGAAAATATAAATAAATTTATTAATAACATGTCATGTACTCGTTTATATATAAAATTTTGGTGATATTGATTTGTTCAGTGCTAGTGTTGCTATGTTAAAAAAAGAAATTAATATAAGATTATCTAAATGAATCATAATTGGAATGCTTGGAGAACTTTTAATTTATTTCTTTTTGTTTACTTTTTTTTTTCAATTTTCATTATTTTACTATATATATGTATATTATTTAGTTGTATTTGTTATATAGGTATTGTTTTTAAGCTTATCCCTATTATTATTTTTTTTTTTTGCAAAATCTATGTTTAATATATAAGTGGAAACTTTGCTGGATTGTGTAACTTTTACAATTGTTGTAATTATGATTTAAGATCTGTATGTTTCCTGAATAAATAAAAATAAAATAAATTAATTTAATTTAATAATGACGCGCAAGTTCCATTAATGTCAGCAACTGAAATCAGATACTCATGACTGACATCAGTCCCCAACACTATACCGACTTGACTGCGCATGACGGCAATTCGAGGCTGATCCCGAAACGTGTGGATACACTTTACTGGGTTTATCGGCACGAACGGTGAATACCTCTTCGCCCGGTAGACTATACAAATCAGTCCGCCGACCCTTATATGTTGTTCTCGTTAAAAGTATGTGCCATTTTGCCAATTTTTACCTTCAAGTAGAACTAATATTGTTGGCTAGCCATGATGATATTTACTTATTTATAATTTTTCTTATTTGCTAAAAAACACATGGTTACAATTTCGAGTATGGTCTCAGTTATTATACACAACTTTATACAAGTATTATAAAAAATAATTACAAATTTAGAAAAATTGGCACAGTCTTATAAATCATAAATAATAATTGGTCCAATAGATTTCAATGTCAAATATATTTAATTAAATAATAATATTTAATTAAATAACTACCTAAAATAGAATATTTCAATTATAATTCAACGCAGAAATGCGGCGAGCGTTTTAGGTACCCTCCCTGGTGGTAAGCCCTTAGTTTATTTTGTAGAAAAGTTTTAATTTCATAGTTCTTTTTTAGTTTTATTTATAATTAGTTTTTAAATCTATTTCATTTTTTTTTGTATCTACTTCGAATAAATATTCATTCATTTTTTTCATTACAGCCCCTAGAACACAGTGTCCCAGGCCTTCACTGTTGGAGATGGGCCTTCCAGAATATATATCTGGAGAATTTGGCCTACACTCGCCACGCTGGCCAGACGGCCATATACATATATATTTAGGGGCACCATTATGTATCCTACATAGATGTCCGTGTGGAAAGGAGGTCGACTGTCTTGGAGTTCATGGGCTCTCCTGTTCCAAAAGTGCGGGCAGATTTTCCCGCCACGGCTCCCTTAACGATACTATAAAAAGGGCTCTAGCCACCATCGAGGTTCCAGCTCTTCTAGAGCCTGTTGGAGTTATCCGAGATGATGGCAAGAGACCCGATGGTATGACGTTGGTCCCCTGGGAACGGGGACGTGCTCTAGTGTGGGACGCCACGTGCGTCGACACCCTTGCCGCGTCGCATCTCAGGGGGACAGCGCATAAAGCGGGAGCCGCGGCGGAAAATGCGGAGTCCAGCAAGCGGCGCAAGTATGTAAGTATATTAAAAGATTACATATTTGTGCCGTTTGCTGTAGAAACTCTGGGCCCATGGAGTCCAAGCACAAAAAAGTTTTTAAAAGACATAACACCGCGTCTTGTTGTCTCCTCCGGTGACAAGAGGGCTGGCTCTTTCTTCGCCCAGAGAATTAGTATTGCAATTCAGCGGGGAAATGCAGCCAGCGTTCTTGCCACCATTCCACGCGGACGGGACTTATATCCCTATCCTTAATATTAATTTTATTTTATATGTTGTAAATATTTTTTCGAATAAATGTATATATATGGGGTATTTAATAAATATATTATTAAATAATTATTCTAGATGTCAAAGTATGTATTTTTATTTTCTATGTATTATTATTATCTTTTAGGTTAAATTTAGATTTTGTTTTAATATTTAATATTGTAATTCTTTTATATTGTTTGTATATTACTTCGAATAAAAAGATGTCAATTGTATTAGTATTGCATAATTAATATTAGTCAGGTGCATAATTTTCTTTTCTATCATTTAAGAAGTCACTTATGGAGTAATAACACCGTTCATTTAACCACATTCTAAGTACTTTTTAAACCGTCGAATTGGTAGCTGTTTAATATTAACCGGAATAAGATTGTAGACTTTTATTATATTCTCTATACTCTACTTTCGTAATTATGTAAAAATAAAACTATATATATTTACGTTAGAGACATAATGTGTCCTGGCGTTTCGATCAAGTTGCATCTACCGAATCAAGTGAGTGACTGAAGCTGCGCAGTGTAGCGCTAGCTAATATTAGGCGGCAAATTTAAAACTTTTTATTTTTATTAAATTTTACATATAAGAATTACAAGACACATATAGCATTATTGATGATGACTGTACATATATAAAGCAAATTAATTCCAGTCGAAACATTTTCCAGATTTATTTGTTTTAGCAAAAAACTGTCCACAATGTCTGTGAAAACGTTCCGAAAATATTTGCTCGATCGACAATATTAAGTGCTATTTTGTCATATTCAAGAGTATGCCAAAAGGTAATCACTTAACTTGGTAAATATTGATAAAAAATATAATAGTCTAAGATACGTCAAAGTGTGGCTTTCACCGAATGGTTATCTAAATGAAATCCACATCACTGGTCTGTCTGTCTGTCAGTTCGCAGCAAACTCAAAAACTACTGCACCGATTTTCATCCTGTTTTTACCAATGGATTAAGCGGTTCTTGAGGAAGGTTTAAGTATATAATTTGTTAAGTTTTTGTATAGATTAACGATATTTGTTGGAGGTTTCGGATAAAAATAAGCCGTCTGGGAGCTTTCAACAAAAATGCTGGCTAAACCCTTTGAGATATAACAAAATAATGTATTGTAAAATTATGTATCTTATCTAGGTCTACAAAGAAGTCCGCGATGGCATATGTTTATCTCTTAAGAATAACATACTATCAATTTTAATACCTAAAAAAGGGCAATTTTAAAGCATAATAATTTTAACGTTAATATTCATTTTAAAAAACCTAATTACCTGAATAAATACTAATACCGTTAGTACAATGTGAAGTTAATAGTACTCGATTCGTACGACTCGGTTGGATCAATAGAATCGAGATCTCGAGTACTTCTGAATTGGAGCATAACCAACTCGTAGGTGACTATTGTGCCAACAATCTGCAAAATAAGATTTTATCAATAAAATACCTGCCAATAATAAACGATATGGCACACATTTTAGGACCAATAAAATGTATTCCGAAAATTAATTTGCGCATATTTTAAAACCATCAGAATAATTTATTATTTATTTAAAACATTTGACATACACTTCACGCCAAATCCCTTGCTGGGTAGGCAGAGACAACTGAGCGCCACTTGTCACGATCACATACCTCTTTCGCTTCTTCGACATTCATCAATCTCTTCATACATGCCCTTTTGTTTCGATGACTTTTTAATGCACCTTCAGCTATTGTTTTATTTATTTGATCGTAATATGTGAGTCTTGGTCTGCCAGGGCCTCTTTTACCCACAACTATTGAATTATATATCTGGTTCGTCAATATCACTTCAGTCATTCTATTTCACATGCCCGAATCATCGGAGCATGCCTTTCCTTATTTTTGTCCCTATGCTTTCTTTCATACCTACCCTTTTAAATAATATTTAGTTATTTTTTACTTTTTTATTCACACATCGAACCTAGAACAGCCCCTAGAACGCAAAGTCCTAGAACTCCACTGCTGGAGATGGGCTTCCAGAACATATATCTGGAGAATTTGGCCTACACTCGCCACGTTGGCCAGACTGGTTAGCGAGGATCTGATGTCTATTGTTAATGACAATTACGATTCCACAAGTTGGTATTAGTGGAACCGTGACCGACGGTTTAACGTGCTCTACGAGACACGGGAACGGTGGTGTTGTAAATCTATAACAAATGTACGTAAGAAAAGTGTATTTCTCATTGGTACATAGGTTACAACACACAATAATTGATTTGTGATATTTCTCAAGTTTATAGTAGTTCTGCATGCGAGTATATCTCAAAATTCATACCTTAAGAATCATTTTTCTAGTAACATAGAAGAAGTTGAAGCCACTCAATGCCACCGTTGTATATGTGACTTGACGATAAAACCTTTGAACCTGGAATTTGTACTGCAATTAAAGAAAGGAAAGTCTGTACAGATTCTGTGCCGGATCGCGAGGTTTTGTAGTGGACTGTATTTTGGCTTCTTTCGATGGTAGTTGGTGACGTACCCTCACGACCGGTGTAACGACATCATGCGGGGTAGACAGGGGGGTTCGTTCTTGAGATCCCGGTCGGCTTCAGGCGGAATAAAACTCCATTCTTCAGGAAGGTCTTCTCAGGTGTCCTCGGGCTTGCAGTTCTTCGGTGGGTCGGCAAAATCGGAATGTTGTTAGTCGCACGTCGCGCCCCGACCCAGTAAGAAGTCTATGATACCGTGATCCAGTTCTGATGCAGACTACTGTGCTAACGAAAGAACTACGTAATTGAACTAGCAATTGCCCAGACACATGTGCCGCAAAACCACAGACCACATACGGGACGACGGAGAGTGGGACGACCAACTGCCAATAGGACGGATGACATAAAGATGGCCGCTGGTGGAGGTTAGATGAGGGTTGCAAAAGACCGCGTAGCAGTGAAGAGACACAGGCTGATTATGATGATGAAATAAAATTGTAGTTCCCAGTATAACCTTAATAGTAGCTCAAATATATTAATGTTTCGGCATAATATAATATTGCTTTGAAATACTTACTTCAAGTGAATATGCCTGAGGTGGTATATCGCAGAGGGCGACCTGCGGCGAGTGTGCGGCTGCATGTACATTAGCCGCTGTTACTGACACGGTGTATGCTCGGACCACAAGAAATAGGAACGAAAATGTATAGTAGATTCTATGCTGGACACCGTTTACTACGCTGTAACACAATAAAAGTATATCATCAGGTGACGCGCCCACATTACTCCACAAACTAGATGGCGCTGTATTAAAAAAAAAAAAAAAAAAAAAAAAAAATGGTAAGCGGCGCACAAGGTTTATGAATAATAGCAACTGGAATCAGACACTCATTACAGACATCAGTCTATAACACTATGCCGGCTTGAATGGGCATGAGGGCAATTCGAGCCTGATCCCGAAACGTTTGGATACACTCTACAGGATTTATTGTCACGAACGGTGGATACTTCCCCGCCCCGGCAGACTGGGCAATATAACACTATAACGCCAACCACCTATGTATTTGTTGTTCTCGTTGAAAGTATGTGCCATTTGCAATGATGTCAAAAGCTATTTTTTACTCTCAAGGAGAACTAATATTGTAAGCTAATTTGTATAAAAATAACACCGCTTGAAACAAGACTAACATTTCTCGTAACTATAAGAACCACTCTAGCGTTAGATTGAGTCTTTATTGCATTACATCCAGCATTGGAGGCCTAGCACTCTGTGTTTTAGAGGACGTAATGATAACTAAACTTACTTCTCAACTGTTTTACGATCGCAGCTGCTTGAGGTTCCGGAGTGACTGTGACTGAAAATTTCAATACAATTAAATTATTATACAAGTACTTAATACACAATTTGTATCCGGCTCGAAGGACCAGGAAATTTGGGATACACGAATAGACTCACCTTACGAGACTTTACATTCTTATATATATATATATATATATATATATATATATTTAATGTACCATGTTTTTGTAAAGGACTAAAAATGTAAAATAATTTCTCAGAAGAACGTAAAGTCTTGTAGCCTATTCCTGTATCCCAAATTTCCTGGTCCTTCGAGCCGAATACAAATTTTGTATTAAGTACTTGTATAATATATATATATATATATATATATACATAACATATTGAAATTTTAATGATAATGGTTGCCAACAATTTTAAATCGTTATAGATTCTACACCGTCACTCAAAATGAAAAATGATAATAAAAATCTCAACATAATTTTCAAATACCTATTCGATGATAAACTCAATATAGTTAGTCGATTTTTTTTTTTCACGCCATGTGCGTCTTGTTTTCGCCTTAATGAAATTTAATTAATGTCATATCTCCAGTGACACTCGCGTGATAAAGACAAATCAATTGACGTGAGAATCATTACAATCGGCCAACTTATTATTATTTTATTTATATTTTTTACATTTTCATGCATTGTCATCCACATATGAGCTAAGGTCAAAATTTTAAGTCTCTAGCTCATCGGAAAGTTTGTTTAAAAGCAATAACAAAATTCCACCCGGACAGATACAAGAAAGCGATTGAATAAAGACAATCTAAAATGAGGTGCTAAATTCCTACGACAATATTTTTTTTAGACATTTATGTAACATTTACGTCTAAACAAACAATATAAGGCTTAAGCGATAATAATTCGTATCTTGTTAAGAAAATAACCTAAAATCATAAAATACGTATTGTTAATGCCGACGCAACCTCGTACGGAACCCGTACCTGGGGAAGCATCTCCCAAACCCATTCACACGAGAAACACCGTAAATACGACATGGCAGCAGAAGATCTCAGAGCTTCATTTACGCCGTTGGTTATCTCGTGTGATGGCTCATTAGGTGCTGAGTACGCGACTTTTGTCAAAAAGACCGCTTCACGGCTTTCTGAAAAATGGCAGAAGCCATTCTCACAAGTTGCAGGCTGGCTAAAAACAAAAATACAAATTTCTGTTATAAGGGCTATAAGCTTAAGGATCAGAGGAACCAGAAAGCGAGTGAGATGGATAGGATGTGAGGATGGAGCAGGTATGTTTGAAGGAACGAATGAATGATTGAATGTGAATGAATGTTAGATGATTTTATATATTTAGTTTTATGTTTTTTTTAGTTATTATTGTTATTTTGTTGAAATAAATAAATATATTCTGATTAAAAAATACGTACTTGAGCGTGTTAAACAGTTGCAGACAGATATAAAACAGATTTGTGAAGAATGACACCAAAATAATGATATTAAGTCGAATATCAACCGTCTTCACCATTTCCACCAAATTTGAATATTGCAACCTTATTACTTCCCACGATGTTGATTCCTGTGTGTTAAAAATTTAATATACGACTAAGTATAACATTTTCAATTTTTGGATCCTCTAAAAATTGACAAGGTAACGTTGAGGTATGATTTTTTCTTGAATGGCAATATTTTTAGCACTTTTACACGTATTTATATTTATAATTTTATATAATTTATTTATTTATATAGTACACACAGCAGTACATATATTATCACACACATAACATAGTATAATTATAAATTATCTAATATTTGTACCAATTAGGTGTCACAGCATTCACCAATACAAAAAGAAGAAGAAATTAGAAACTTATTACTGTTAAAACAAAAAAATATATTTAATAAAAACTAACAAATTTACAAAATATAAAAAATATGACATCTAAAATAATATTATACATTTTTTTTTTTTTAATGGAACTAATAAGGAAACATAAAAATTGCATAAATTTGGTACCTTAAAAAACGAAAACAAAACACTTGTTAAATAAATAATTTACATAATGTATACATTATAATATTTACTAGTGATCAAAACAGAAACATAATATGAGCTGAACAACTCAATAATAGGTAATGGATTTATAAATTACTAGTCAGGAACAGTAGATACCGCCTCGTCAAATTATAATAAATAGCAGCCGTAAATAGGCATTGTCATACTTAATACTAAATTATACTATTATAATACCAAATACTTTTTGAGTTGAGAATGGATGAAGACAAATTTCCAAGCATTCCATGGATTTACCGTGCGGGTGCCGGGTCCATCGTGTGTGGGTAAGAGATGAGAAGAGTGGTGTCTCGGGCTTGCGACCGACAATAGGCTGGTGGAACGGCTGCACCATGCTTCATGGTTATTAAATTGTTGGATTTGTCTCCGTCCCGAGTAGCAGAATGACAATTAAAAAAATTTGAAAATTGACGGAAAAATAAAATAATAGATAAAACATTTCCCCATACAAAATTTTCGTACCTGTCAACCAACGTTGGTTGTCAAATATTTATGCGTGCGTTCAGAAATTTATATCAAGCTCTTTAAATATAGAATGAACGACAAGGAGTTCTTCGCGCCATTTTGCGTGAACATGTCAAGTGCATGTTTTTGTCTTGTAAATTAATTTACTGTGGATATTATTGGTCAAAAGTAGTGTTGTTTTGTTTAATAATGTGCTACAATGTGAATAATTATGGAAAACGTAAAATTGGACTTTAAATATGGGGCACAATTTGCAGTTTATTTTTTGCGGTTTTCCCGCGCTGTTGACTCCCATATTTTACCCGACGTGTTTAGCCTACAATGCCGCGAGTGACTCCAAGAAAAGCATCAAATTCTATAGCATCTGGTATTTGATGATGACCTCATTAACTCATAGAAAAAAGATATTGGCTGTATGGGCTAAACCCTTTGCCTTCCCTATCACCTCATTCATCATCCATCGGGAGAAAAGATCAAACAACAAGAATAAACGACAAATAACCAATACACTTAATTTAAAAAAACAACAACTGTCATATCGATTGGTCTCACTTTTACGTTATGAAAATTGTTTTGTGTGAGTATTATTATTATTAATAATGCCGCGACCAAGGAGATCTAATCTTTCCCAATCTTAATGCAATTAGGCCACGGAATATTGCGAATCAATTAACTGATAAATGTTTGTGGGACGACATCATTTGCCTGCCATAAAATAATAAATTTAGTCCCGCTTATAAGTACATCATTGACTGTGGTACATATTCATGCGATACGAAGTTCGCCGGTCAGCTAGTATAAATAAAAACCTATGTATTTGAGATTTAACTATTATTAAACGCCTATTTTAAGATACCTTGATATGTGACTATTTTGGAAAGTCGTGTGTTGTTTGTTACCGTTTACAATTACTTACCTTAAATTTATGCTTTTGAATATATTTATTTAATTCGTCGAAAAATTGTTTTAGATAAATAGAGAACAACACTATTATTACGTCGATGAAAGTCCAGAGAAATGTCACTTGAATTGTTGAAATCTGAAAGTAAATAATAATATTAAATACGTTTATTTAATTGTTTAGCATTATTGTTATTATTTTACCATTAATAAACTGGCATACCAAAATATCATCATTACAGCCCCTAGAACTCAGCGTCCTAGACCTCCACTGCTGGAGATGGGCCTTCCAGAACATATATCTGGAAAATTTGGCCTACACTCGCCACGCTGGCCAGACGGCTTGGCGAGGATTTGAATTTAATTTTTATGACAATTTATTAACGATTCCACAAGTTGGTATTAGTGGAACCAGGACCGACGGCTTAACGTGCTCTCCGAGGCACGGGAACGGTGGTGTTTTAAATCTATGACAAAAGTGTATTTCTCATTGGTACATGCCGGGGGGGTTTGAACCGACCTTTGTTGGATTTAAGGAACGCGTTCTTTCAACCGAGCCACCACCGCGCCACCACATTATAATGATTGTTATATAGGAGATGTAAAATAAAGTAAATTATCATTACGACCGTATCACTTTCGGGGTGATCAGAAACCACGCTATTTCTTAAAGAATCAAATTCACATTTAGCCAAGACATTGTCATCATTACAAGTGGCAAGCTCGTCGATGTCTCTGTACCAATAAAAAACACACTTTTCTTACGTAGATTTGTCATAGATTTATAACACCACCGTTCCTGTGCCCTGTAGAGCACGTTATCCGTCGGTCCCGGTTCCACTTTTACCAACCCTAGTTATCCTAGCTAACCTAACCCTAGGACGCTATGTTTTAGAGGCTGTGATGATGAATGATTGGGAATCGAACCCGTTACCTAAACGTGTAAATCCACGGACTTAATCGACGGAGGTAATGTAATATAAAAATAAGAGATATACAAGTATTTACTTTTAAGGTTTACAGAACTGGTAAACTAAGTACCATTTATTTTATTTTGGATTTGATTTTAATATATTTTTTAATTTAATTTGAATTTATGTAAATTTTAGATTTAGTGAAATTGAGACCCCACAATACCGGCCTTTCTAGTGTGCGTCTCCAATAGAAAAACATGTACATTTTTTTTTTTTTTTTTTTTTAAGATCATAGCTCATTCGAGCCACCCGATCCCCGACCAGCACCGCCTTGCCTCTTACGATTAGTATTCTTTTTATAGACTTCAGATCACTACATAGACTCCGGTGATTTTCTCACTTACGAGTAGAAGTAAATAACGCTGACCAGATAGGTTAGCAGAATCTAGCCTGGTCCAAGCCTACGTGCAAACCATTTCTTACCTCAACCAATATAGCCTTGAAGGCGTTGAATTCGGTATGATCAAAGACAGAAGGTGATGTGTAGCGGTAATAACTCTCCATAACAGATCCATGTATCGGACAATACGTTACGAATGTATAGTTAAATACAATGCTCAGCAGATGTTCAACTAAAAAAAAAATTAGTTCAAAATTTTATTATTATTATTTTAAGTATTTTGTAAGTAGGCATAAGACAATAAATATAATATAATACAATAATATAATGTATTCTGCGCTTTTACATGTCAAAAAAAATAATCAATATAACGAAAAGCTTATTTTCTGGGAAATAGCTTGTACTTGGAGCAGCACATTACAACCCACTATATACATAATTATAATCTTAAAATTATAGCTGCTGTAAATAGGCATTGTCATATTATAAACTAAGACATACACAATTATAAAATAAATACCCCAAGGATTATAGCTGCTGTAATGAGGCATTGTCATACTACAAGCTAAGACGAAAACAATTATGACGATGTCACCCGATTAAAAACCTGATGCGTAAAATAATTATTTATTATATTATTATATACCAGCTAACCTTAGGGATCGAGTAAGGTGATAGTCAGGATGATAAATATGAAGTTTTACAGTTAATAACTTCATCATCATCATCATCAGCCTGTATCTCTCCACTGCTGGATGTAGGCCTCCCCTAAGGCTCGCCACTTAACGCGATCTTTCGCTACCCTCATCCAACCCCCACCAGCGACCTTCTTTAGGTCATCTGTCCATCTGGCGGGGGGTCGTCCCACTCTGCGTCTTCCCGTACGTGGTCTCCACTCTAGAACCCGTTTGCCCCATCGATCGTCGGTTCTGCGGCAGATGTGTCCGGCCCATTGCCACTTCAGCTTGCTAATTTTAAAATCTATGTCTGTAACTTTCGTTCTCTGACGAATATCAACGTTTCGAATTCTATCCATCAGAGATACACCAAGCATAGCTCTCTCCATGGCTCGCTGAGCGACCTTGAATTTATGGACCAGACCCACTGTTAGTGTCCACGTCTCTGCTCCGTACGACATTACCGGGAGGACGCACTGGTTAAAGACCTTAGTCTTTAAACATTGTGGTATAGACGATGAGAGGATGTGCCGGAGTTTCCCGAATGCCGCCCATCCTAGCTGAATGCGTCTGTCGGCTTCTTTGCTGAAGTTGGCTGCTCCTAATTGGATAGTCTGCCCGAGGTATACGTAATTTTGCACAACTTCGAGAGTGTCGTTTCCTATGCAGATTGGCCTCGGCTTGACATGATCATTGAATATGACTTTCGTCTTGTCTAAGTTCATTTCGAGACCAACCCGCTGGGATGCTACGTTTAAGCCGTTCAGCATTCCGCTAAATATATATATCCTAATAACTTAACTTATTATAGTATATTACACATTATACCTACATGGTGTGGGATGGGACATGTGTAGACGCATTAGCCTCATCACACATCCAGGCGACCTCGTCAAGCGCGGGAAGTGCGGCGGTTTCTGCTGAGAACCTCAAGCTGCGCAAATACGCCAACCTCAGTACAGGTTACGAATTTGCGCCGTTTGGGGTCGAGACGATGGGCCCATGGGGACACTCAGCCAAGCGTCTGGCCAAAGAGTTGTCCAAACGGCTAACGGAAAAGTCTTTAGACAGGATATCTGGCAATTATTTCTGCCAACGTATTAGCTTAGCTGAAGGGTCGTCTCCAGAGGACATTTTTTACTTATAAAAAATAATTTATTAGGTTTAGTTTATATTTATTTTAATTTTTACATTTAAGTAGTTTTAATTTATATTGTAATTCTTTTATACTGTTTGTATATTACTTCAATATAAATAAATTAATTTATACCTACACACTTAAACATACATACAATATTCAATTATACATACCAGTACAACCATATATGTACATATACAAAAAATGAACTTTAATTTAAAAAAAAAAAAAACTAAAAAGAAAAAAAATCAGTCCAAGGGTTCCGTCACTATAAAGTTTGATAACCGCTTAACTACATCGTTGAAATACTTTTAAATTTATTAACAGTTGTCGCGTGAGGGTTGCGACAGACTAGGGTAGGGGTTCAATAAAACCAGCTTTTAGAACTGATATCTGCAATTAGCGTATTATTGCACAGCCCGGAAGATGTTTATTGACCTGATTGGTTTAGGGAATCGACTGGCCTGGTAGTCTTCGGCTACCGCTACGATATAGTGCGGCAAAAACGCCTTGTATGATCCGGTCCCAACGTATAAGTCAATTCTAAAAAAGACACTTCAAATCAAATCAAATCAAATAATTTATTCAGTAAATAGGCACTTTTACACGTCATTACAGCTCTCCCAAAGTGATAATGCGCATAGAAATCTTCGTCACTGTTCGGCAACGGTCGTATTTCCCGAGCGTCGGAAGACGATATGTATATAGAGTGGTTAAGTGCATTTTCTTCATGCATAATTTAGTAGAATTATGTGTTTTGTGCTAAAAGAGATAAATATTGATTTATCAGTAACGAAATTTGATTCGAAGTAAATAGCGAGGAAAACCGATAAAACACGATTGAGAATATGCTACAATCTTTGTTGGATTGATTTACGTCGAAAATTTTATAGTACTGTAGTGACCTCCTTTAAATATAAAATCTCTGCCTGTGTCAGACAGACAAGCAATTGTCAAATAAACTATTTAAATAAGATAATTAAAGTTGAAATTAAATTCACCTTTGAAAACAAAACCAAGAAGGTTGTGTAATAGCAGCTCTATATAATTCCACACAGAGAGAACACGTGCAGTCACCGCCAAAAAAACAAAAACAAAAAAACACTGCCCGAATTGTTTTCGATTGTGTACTCATGATATTGACTTCTATTTCTTTGGAACAAGGTGCAAAATGCAAGTGCATTGTTTAGTGCTCTTACGATTCAATGATTCGGGTGTTTCCGGGAATACGACAATTAGCGAAGATCTGCATGCGCATTATTAATTTGGGAGTACTGTACAGTTATTACATTTTATATTTATCATTCTATATAATTTACATAATGTATACATTAAAATATCTACTAGTGATTAAAACAGAAACATAATATCAGCTGAACAACTCAATAATAGGTTATGTTTTTTTAAATTACTGGTCAGGAACAGTAGATACCGCCTCGTCAAATTATAAGTATTCTATTTATTAAAATTTTAATAATTATATTTATTGGCATTGTCATACTTAATACTAAATTATAATTTAATAATGCCAAATACCTTACAGTAGTAGTGATAAAAAATAAACAAATGTCAAAAACATTTCAACTAAACTAAGTCTCAAAAAAAAAAAAAAAAAAAAACACTAAACTAAGCACTTACCAAAAGCCAATATAAGAAAGACGAAGCTTACAATATTGCATTTAGTTGAAGATTTGTAGTCGAATTGAGGGGGTAATGTACTTTCCATCGCCGATAATTGCTTTATGAAATATGGCCAATTTCTAGCTAATTTTGATAGCAATATTGTTGATATTATACCCATACCACAAAACAGAAGGTTAGCTAAAAGATTAATTAATATATATATATATATACGTAAAACCTATTTACAAAATCACCATCACTATCATCTATGCAAATTGTGTTCAAATAATCCGCATAATAAAATATATAATAAAATAATATATCGTGGAATTGTGTATCTTATATAGGTCGACAGAAAAGACCGCGATGGCATATCTATATCTTAAGGATAACATACTATATTTATTTTAATACTATGTTTCTTGGAACTCAGACTACTAGATTATTTTTGTCGACCACTATTATTACACAGGAAAAAAAACAGCTATTATAAAATAATATTAATACATCGGATACGCAAATAATATAGGAATGGTGGCAAGAACCTATATATCCTTAATCACTCTACTAAACCTGTAATCATATAATCCTATGATCCTATAATCATCTAATAATAATAATCCTATAATCCCTTATTCGGTAATCGTTTTATATACTTAATTACTAATAATAACCCTGTAATCCTATAATTCCTTATTCCGTAATTGTCTTATATCACTAAAACTAACCCTGTAATCCTATAATCCCTTATTCGGTAATCGTCTTATATCCTTAATCACTATACTAACCCTGTAATCCTATAATCCCTTATTCCGTAATCCTATAATTCTTTATCCATCAGAGAAATACCGAGCATAGCTCTTTTATATTATTTTTAAAATAAAAATAAATAAGAATTATATACAGTCTATACTAACGTTTTTTTGGCGTCCATTTTACTACACTGCTGAAGTTGAATAAAACAACGACTTTTTATTATTAAGTATAGATTTAGGCGTTATTTTTCGTGAATTTTGAGACTTTTATCCACGTTAGTTTCAGTCTAAATAACGTGAATAAATGGTAGGGCGGTAAAATTTATGACTTCACAAAATGCTACAACGTTTGGCCCAAAATAATTTATTTAACGTAAGTAGGGTAAATGAACCAACTGTTCACACCACACCAGTTATTGACATTACGTGTTTTTTTTTTTGTAAATTTATATGATCTTTAAAAAAAATGAACGCAGGTATTTAAAATGAGAAGAAATAATACCGTATTTGTATAAATAGCTTTTCAATTACCGCTTTATTATTGCCCATTTTTTTAAGTAACAAAATGGGTATAGTATGTTATTCTTAAGAGATAAGGCATATGCCATCGCGGACCTATATAATATACACAAATCCACCATACATTATATCTCAAAGGGTTCTGGCAGCGTTTTTGTTGAAAGCATCCAGCCACCTTTTCCGACACCTCCAACAAATATCGTTAATGTATAGAACCACTCTATCCATTGGTGAAGACAGCATGAAAATCGATGCAGCAGTATTTGAGTTTTTCGCGAACAGACAGACAAATACGGCGGAGGACATTGTTTTATAATTTACTAGCTGACTGGCGCACTTCGTACCGCCTGACAGTCAATTATTTATTTATTTTATTTTATTTATACAGTTAGGAAAACTTACAGCTAAACCATACTTAAATATAAATAAAGGGCTAATAACAAGTTTTCACAGAAATAAATATTGAAACATAAATAAAACTAAACACTAAGTAGACTATTACAAAAAGAATGAGATGATATGAGGCAGAATAAGACAAAATAACAATAGAAATAGAACACTTATACAGATCGGCTTAAAGCATTTGTAAAGTAGTCCTGAGTCAAGCCAGCGGCTGGGGTAGTACATGATATGTCAATATGTGAGCAATGTTTATTAAACTAGTCAGATGTTCTCCAGATGAAAGCATTCTGCATATAATTATTGGATACAAATGGGATGTAAAAGGTATCCCTGTGACGTGTTTTGCAGAGTGTACTAAAAGGTATATTTCCTAGAATATCGGTCGGTCGATATGCCCCACAAATCAGCGCTGATGCGCGCCACCTATCGGACAGCTGTAGTACTATGTCAGAAACCTTCGCAGATGTTCACACAACATATTTTCAAAGTTTCATCCCGATCTGTCAAGTAGTTTTGAAATGCATAGGGAACATACATAAACACAAACATTTATTTTTATATATATAGATGTAGTAATGATAGTGATTTAAAAAATATATACATTACATGTATTTGTAAGCGTTAACTCTGCAACAAAGAAATGGTGAACACCCAAGAAGCCCATTCCAAGTTGACCACATACAGTTGCCACATAGTAAAAACTATATAGAGATTTCCAAGTGTATCTAAAAAATTTGAACAAGCATGTAAAACTAAGGTGAGTTGCTGTACTCGTAAGTGTAGCATATAAATACGAGATATAAACTTTAAATTAATATAAATAAATAAATAAATATTTCCAGACAGGTCACACAGCGCCATCTAATTTCCGTGGTAAGCTACGAGGCTTGTGTTACGGAAACTAGATGGTTGATAAACTACATATTATACTTTTTTTTTTGTAAATATATACATATTATACATATGAACACCCAGACCGAGACAAATTATACAATGTACAACTTGCCCCCGGTGGGAATCGAACCCACGACCTCCCGAGTTCACGGCAACGTTTGTTACCACTAGACCACGGAGGCGATGATGACCACTCATTATTACTTTTTGTAACGAGTTGTAATTTCCATGGATTATAATTGAATGAATTTAATCGAGAAACAACACTGGTTGAGAGAACACCACTACTGACTAAGCACGCTTATAGGTGTTCCGAGACGTGTATAAACTGTTTTACAAAGCTATGTGACGTCACAAATGACATTATTCCTCGCGCTTAGACTGTTCACGATATCTTTTGTCATTATGTCGCGCGCCATTTTCAAGTTTATTTAATATTGTAATTCGTTTATACTGTTTGAATATTACTTCTAAAACAAATCTATAATTGATATTTAATTAGGAAGTGAAAAAAAAAATGTCTGTAACACGGCAAATTATTATAAAATATCAAAATATATTAATAATATTAAACTTTACACATAATATAAAGATGAATAAACCCAGAGATGTATGTTTGTTAGTATTCATGCTCAAAGATGTGAAATCCTCTTCCATACATTAAAAATAAAAACTAGGTATCATGTTATGAAAAAAAATGTGATTTTGACCGTTCCGAATTGATATCACGCTCTGAGAATCCAAATAGTGATATTTGATTCGGAACGACTATTAGTATCATATTAATTCTAAGCGTTCTGACAAGCTCAGAACGCGGAACTGTTAAGCGGACGATGGCGTCGACGATGTTTTGTTATTATTTTAATTATTGTAAATATATTATATCTCAACCAACAAAGACTCTTAATACTACTATTGTCGTAATTTTATGAAGGTTGCGATAAGGCAATTAAAATCTAGGTGAAAAAGTATCATCCCGATTTAGAGAAGCGGATTCACATTTAGCCAACTTTACATAGGCCCAAAAACGTTTTTTTTTTATTTTAGGAAAAAAAATCTTACAACCAAGCCATTACCGCTCTTTATTACATGTTTAAGCTATTGCATAGCTTTTATCGCGGGCTTTGAGCGCGGCGACCGAATCAATTTTTTTTTTTTTATATAGACGGTGAATCAATAAATCATCAATGATACGCCCCCTGCCTGAAGGGCCAACGCGGGTGGGGGTCGCATGCCCGACTCATCCGTGAAGCTTCCTAGTGAAGCCCCAGGGCGCCTACGGACTAAAATCCTATAAACCGTCTCTATCTCACTGTTGGCCCTGTGTGCCTTTACAGCTAAGTCTGAGTCGTGGCTACGGAGTGAAGGCACTCGTTCGCCGTGCGACCGAATCAATAAATTCCGTAACGAAAATAAACCTAACACCCCCCACTCCGACCGGCACAGCGGTGCTGCGTTGAAAGCCGTGCATCGTCTAACCTCGATTCAGTTCGGCAGACTTCGGCACGATATTTGTGTGCGTGCGACTAAACGTATGCGTGTAGACTAGCTGCTAACTACTCATAACTGATTCTATCTCTTTTTGACACAATGCTAGGTGAGACAGCGTGCTTTTTGGCCGCGTCCACGAGTAATATAAAAAACTTGAATTATCATTAAAGAAAAAAACTTTATAAATAAATAAATAATTATAATTGCATAAGCAATAGCTTTACCGCGGCAGTCCCCGAGTGCCACACGTATTTTTTTTTATTACAATACATTTAAATTAAAGGTTCTAGGCTTATGATTACCTTAAATGCTCTTCAGTAGCTCTGTGCAGACCGCCAACTGGGAAGAAACCCATCACACGACAAAATACAAAAGAAAATTTAACTGACGAATGTATTTCACATTTTCTTTTTGCATTATTATTAGCTACACGAGTCATAGTTTTGTTTAATATTTATACTAAAATTATGTTTTTTTAACTGTCAATTATTGACTGTTTCTTAAAACGACGCCGTTAAATTGACAATTCCTTTATTAGTTTATCGTTAGAAATTTGCGAGCTTCCAAATAATAAAAATTACCAAAATGAATTTAGCTGCTGTTTCTCATGCGAGTTAACAGTAGATTAAATATAATTGATATTTTAACCCTTACGGTGTTTGTCCACCGCCGCCGTCACTATCACGAGATTATTTCTGTCTGAATTTTATTCGACGGACGAGATGATAGGCGTGCAGTAAAGAGGTGGGCATAGTAATTGTATGCCTCGCTATTTCGGCACCATCAACTAGTTCTCGTTGTTGTCAACGTCATGACATTATTTCGGGCTAAGTTTTGTTCAGCGTACATTATGACAGCGGTCCAGCGTCATCGACCTCCACTATATATCTGGAGTATAAGGCCTACACTCGCCACACTGTCCAGACGGGTTCGCGAGTATCTGATGTTAATTTTTAATAATTAACGATTCCACAAGTTAGTTTTAGTGGAACCGGGAACGACGGCTTAACGTGCTCTCAGAGGCACGGGAAACGGTGGTGTTTTAAATCTATTACAAGTTTTCGTAAGAAAAGTGTATTTCTCGTTGGTACATGCCGAAGGGGGGGTTTGAACCGACCTTTGTAGAATTTTGTAGCGTTCTTACAACCGAGCTTCCACCTCACCTATAATAAATATACGCATCACACTTTCTGTGCCGTCGTCTCGTTTTTGTTTGGCGTCGCCGGGACGTCACCATCAAGCCTATATAAAGCGCTGTTTTGGTGATTCTCTTAATAAAGATCCGGTGGTTAAGGTCTGAGCGTATTTCTACCCAGAAAATGTTAAAGCTGGGCTGTAGATCCAGCGTAGTGTCCTGAAGAGTAGGGGGAGAAGAGCCGTCAGTGCGCATGTCTGAGCCTTGTTGGCATTGAACTGGAATAAATTTTGTTAGCGCCGTGATTCCTCTAATTGGTTATTTCCCAAGGAATTTTAGATACTGCCCGTAAGCCATGCTGTCGTCTGCATAACAATAAATGGTCCTTAAAGACAACATATTATTGACATTCAAGCTTATCGAAACAGGAATTGGACATAAAAAAACGGGCGACGCAGCGATGGTGAGTAACCGTGTGTGAAAGAGCTAGCACGGCCGCGCTGTTTAGACGGCAATGCATCTGAAAAGACCCAAAATATATACATCGCTAATTCGACGTCGTCTTCGTAAATATGACGGAGGCAGTGGACTAACAGCTTTAATGATAATAATAATTTGAAAGGGCCGTATTTGTTTGCGTCGATTTATTTACCTTTCTGTGAAAATTAATCGTTCATCAAATTGTTGATTTTTGGAGTGGCTTATTTGTGTTTTGATTTTTCTACTAACTTTCTGTACCCCGGCTTTGCCCGTGATGGTTAAATACTCATTCTCAAGTTCTGTTTTAGAAAAAAACAGTTAAATAAGTACCATGTAATTATTTCTCTGAATAAAAATAAAATTTGAGTTTGGCTCTCAAAATATATAATAAGGGTTTACCATTACCAAGGTTTAAAAACATTTTAAATATATATATGCATATATATATATGGATAAATGCTGCTACACAATCTATACACTGGCTGACTGTTGGTGGTAATATGCCCAGTCTGCCGGGGCGGGGAAGTATCCACCGTTCTTGACGATAAACCCAGTAAAGTGTATCTACACGTTTCCGGATCAGGCTCGAATTGCCGTCATGCCCAGTCAAGCCGGCATAGTGTTAGGGACTGATGTCAGTAATGAGTATCTGATTCCAGCTCTTACAGCTTCTGTGTTTCCACTTTCCTATAACCTGAAGTCCTTCAAGCGAATATATAATAAATATATATAGATATATTTGTTGTTTAATTCTGTATTTGTTTTAAAATGTCAATCTGATATACTACATAAATAGTATGTATACATAGACTACTTAAATACTGATTAATATATAGATATATATATATATATATAAAGAGAATATAATATTAAAAAGTAGAAATTTTCAAATTTAAAATATATTGTTTAAAAATAAAGTATTAAGTAGTTTTTTAAAGATGTGAATTGAAGGGGCTTGTCCACTGACCAGCAGCCGATACAGTAAATAAATCTAAATATCTGCCTGGGGTGGGATTCTGATTTGGTTGTTATGTGGAGAACGAAGTGGGCAGTCTTGCAAATCACAAGGAAATTCAAAGTGTATTACACTTATGAATTGTTAACTCATTTGTCCCAAAATTGTCAGTTGCGCCATTTCTTCTCATGACAGGAGTATTGTACAAAAAATCTTAAAAAATAAATGGACATCAATTTAAAATGCAATTTGTAGAACACATATACGTTAAGGTGGGTTTAGACCAAATAAATTTAATATACATATAACAAGACAAGGTAAAAAGTCAAATGGTATAAAAATCAAAGATAGTTCAATCATCATAGAATGAATTAGTCCATGACGTGCACTTTCAAACTGATTTTATTTGTTTTTTATTTTTTATTTTTTTATTTATTTTAAAAAAATTGCACTATGTACTAATGCCGCTAGACATTCTTACTCGGTCAACCTTAGGGACATTACGAACATTGTATGTGGAAGGTTCGCGCAAATTATAGATCATAATATAAGGGAGAAATTAAAAAATACAATATATACATACTTACAGTTGTTGGGATCTATTTAAGAAGTGTGTGAAAACCATATTTTTAAACAATGTTCTATTTGGCGCCTGTCGAATATCTAAGGGTAGGTTGTTCCACAGATTTGCGGCAACAACTGCAAAGGAGTCGGACATAAAACTAGTCTGATGAGAGGGAATAGCAAGGGTAGAGTTATGCGATGATCGCAACGACCTGTCATGAAGAGAAAAGATTATGTTATCTATTGCAATTTGGTTTTTTAAATTTGTTATAAGTAAAAGTTGCCTTAACAGTCAATGCTGGAATAATGTGCCTAAATTGTAAAGGTTTTTAGATTTTCCTACCGAACGTCAGAATAATAGAACATCAGTAATCGGATGCTGAAGAGATCAGTTTGATACTAAAAGAGCTATAAATGCGTCGTCAAAACCGACCATCAGCGCGTAACAAACGCGGTTACGGTACGCGTATAGCCTTATAAAATTTAAATAATATTATTAACGTAGGTATATATTAATGTTTATTATATACATAATTTTAATTATATATCATGTAAGTATTTATGTAATTGTATTTTATTATTTTTAAGTAATTGCATTAATCTTAATGCACCCGCAATCCTCTGCCACGCTGCCAAAGGTTAGCTGTTATAAAATGCCTGAAGACATTAAGTTTTCCACTTTTTGAGTTATTTTGTGCAATAAAGAGTTTATAAAATATTTCATAGAATCTTTGCGAGCACACAAAGAATAACGAAATAATGTCTGTCTCTGTTAAAACAAAAATAATTTGATAAAAAAAAGATAGAACGAGCATTGGTTCATTTGGTCTAAACCCTCCTTTAGTAAACCTAACCAATAGTGGATCTGGAGCACACTAAATGAGAAAACACAACTAGTCCATCCGGTTTTGATTTCTACACTCGAGAGCAAAGTAAAGGATACATTACGAGGCAATTGTCAAATCACACTTTATATCGAATTTGAATTCTATCTCTACTGAAAATATCATTTATATACGTTCATTCTATATTGTAAAATAAAGTAAAGTAAATCGTTTATTGAAGCAAAAGTAAATTGAGTTACAAAATTTGGTACAGGAAAAAAAATAATCAAAACAAGTAAGCAAGAAAGAGATACAGAAATTGTTTTTTTTATATTTATTTATATACACCTATTAACAATATGTAACAACAAATAACTAAATTTAGCAACGAAGTATCATTTATAAGTTTTCATCAATTCAATTCAATATAATTCAATTCAATTTATTTATTTCCATATGGTTCATATAGTAACTCTTTATATAGTATCATATACATTTTTCAGAAGGCGCGGTGGTGGCTCAGTTGTAAAAACGCGTTCCTTAAATCCTACAAAGGTCGGTTCAAACCTACCCGGCATGTACCAATGAGAAATACACTTTTCTTACGTACATTTGTCATAGATTAACAACTCCACCGTTCCCGTGGCTCGGAGAGCACGTTAAGCCGTCGGTCCCGGTTTCACTAATATCAACTTGTGGAATCGTTAATAAATTGTCATAAAAAATTGACATCATATCCTCGTCAAGCCAAGCCGTCTGGCCAGCGTGGTGAGTGTAGGCCAAATTAATAATAATAATAATAAATATTTCCAGACAGGTCACACAGCGCCATCTAATTTCCGTGGTAAGCTACGAGGCTTGTGTTACGGAAATTAGATGGTTGATAAACTACATATTATACTTTTTTTGTAAATATATACATATTATACAAATAAACACCCAGACCGAGACAAATTATACAATGTACAACTTACCCCCGGTGGGAATCGAACCCACGACCTCACGAGTTCACGGCAACGTTTGTTACCACTAGACTACGGAGGCGGTCAATTCTCCAGATATATATTCTGGAAGGCCCATCTCCAGCAGTGGAGGTCTAGTACGCTGTGTTCTAGGGGCTGTAATGAAAATGAAATATGTATAAAGAAAAAATGGTTTATTTTTGTTAGACTCCTTACATTGATCTCGAGTGTTTTGTTTTATTCTCCCTTGTTCACCCACTAACACCTAAATCATTCATCCGGATAGGCTAAAAAGGGCGGGAAACACCAAAGATGCAAATGTTTTTCTTCGTTCATTCTGCCTGTTCATTGACGCAAGCGAGGGCTGTCACAAAAATAATGTTCCTTTGTTTAAGTACAACCAGACAAATGTTAGTTGGTTTTTAAAAATAATCGCCTGTTTGGTCTTTTTATACAAAGATTTTATACATTTATCTTGTTTGGGAAAGTATCATCACGACCGTTTCCCTTTCAGGGTAGTCAGAAACCACGCTTATAAAGAAGCGGATTCACATTTAGCCAACTTTACTATAGGCCAATCATGACAAGTGGCAAGTTCGTCTATGTCTCCAGCGCACCAAACTTGAGAAATATCACAAATAAATTAAATGTATTTATTTTCATTATTAAATATTTTTGTGCTCCGACCAGGAATCGAACCCGGTATCTCCGAGTCTAAATCAACGAACTTAACCGCTAGACCATGGAGGCAGCTAAATTGTATTCACAGTTATAGATGCATTTTTAGATAAATTATTTAACAACATTACAATGGTGTGCAAAATGTTTTTAAATATCATAGCAGCTCTAGTACTAAAGGACTTGATTGATACATTTTTTAACATTCTCGGTGTGGCAATACGATCAGACCTTAACCACCGCAACTTTTTTTTTGTGACTTCTCTGAGCGTGTTCTAGCGGCTATACTATGGTGAGTACTCTGAAGAGCTCTACATATCCTAACCCAATCCCTATTTCTCCATTCCGCAACCAAACCACACGCACGTACGTTTAAATTTGGGGACTCATACATTTGTCGCACAATATAGATGTGGAGTGCTCTTCCAGTCTTTGTATTTCCACTTTCCTATAACCTGGAGTCCTTCAAGCTAAGTGTGAAAAAGCATCTAGTCAAGCCGGCATAGTGTTAGTGATTTCAGTCATATGTGTCTGATTCCAGTTGCTAACGAATAGCAACATTTAAAACCAAAAAGAAAACTAAGTATTTGTAAGTATCATGACAGAAGTTTTTTTTTAAGCGGAGATTATTAAGTATTCTTATAACACTTCAGGCCGGTTGCAGAAAGGATGATTAAAATAATCTAGTATTTTGATATACGTGATTGTTAGTTAGCTTGTCACATTGGTTATTACAGCCAATGCCTCATAGGCAATTTCTGCAACCGGCCATTTGTTTTTAGGCGACAGAAGACATCTATATAGATTTTTACAAATTCATTCACCGACCAAGCCAAGTGACCTTCAATAGAAATGTTGGATCGGCGCCAATTCGTAACCTAAAAGCCGGTTCGTAATTGAGATGTAACGACCGTAAACATGGACATACGAGTACAGCCGGGCCTCGATAATCCGAACACCCAAGATACTTCCAAGAAGGCTGGCAACGTTTACCCTCTGTATAGCAAAGCTAATACGTTGGCAGAAGTAATTGCCAGCCTTCCTGTCTCTAGATTTCCATGGTCCCATCATGTAGAAAAGGTTGTCGTATTTGCGCAGCCTGAGGGTCTCAGCAGAAATCGCCGCACTCTTCGCATTTGACAAAGTTGACACATGACATATGTCGCATCCCACACCAATGACCTGCCAAGTTTCCATGCCATCGCTCCGCGTAATCCCAGATCTTGGATTGCGGTCTTTGATGCCCAGCAGCAGTGACAAGAACCCTTCGGATGATGTCGTTAAAAGCCGCGTGACGGGGAATGCGGCCGGCATTTCTAACACAAGAAAGCCTGTGATGTCGGAGGTTTTACATAAAAAATATTTTTTAAATTATATTTATATACAATATAAATAAATTATATAGTTTCTAAAAATAGTAACCAAATTTGTATAACAATATTTAACGGTGCTGTTAATTAAATGGTTGAACGTGAGAATTATCTAAATTGGCTATCGCGTTTGGTTTCCAGTGTGCCACAAAATAACCCTTCTTTACGTCGGGCAGTCAGGTAAAAACAGCTGTTTTCTTTAAATGTAAAATTAATGAAATTAATTGGGCTGGTCCATATTTACTATGTCTGTGGTTGTAATATATTTTTTTTATCTCCAGACTTGCGTGACGAAACTACTAGGGCATTATCGATAAATACTCAACAACATTGGCTATTCTGGCATACTTCTGGTCTTTAGATCAACGTAATGCAATATTTAGGTGATTGAACATTCAACTTATAAGATACAATCACAAAGATGAGTCACAAAAAATACACTTAGGGGTAAACCATAGTATTGTTGGCACCTCAATGATTGGCACTGTGACATTTTATTAATTATATTGGAAAATCTTTTCTTTTAGTTACTGGTAACAATACTAATTACAACTTCAAATTACATTTTAAACGTTAGCTGTGTCGCCTGATGACAGCCCAGTCTGAAGGGCTGTATTGTATTGACTATGTCAATAGTATTACCAATGAATATATCTAACTCATGGTGCCAATTACTATAAACTGATCCAGCAATGGATCTGCGACACATGCTAAGCGAGCTTTATCGCTGCAGGATAATTGTTGTTATTTTATATCATAGTCCAGCGTGTTCCGCGAGGTGCCTGATGTTGTCCTGAGTGTAGCTGGGCGAATTCATAATTCTTCTTTTCCAGATCTCATCGCGGCTCTTATCCCTTTCAGCACGGACTATGCCAACGTGCATTATTACAAATTAAATCTAGCCATGTCGCCAAATTCTGTTAGGCCGCTCCGAAATGTGCTTGATACGAGGAGTTTGTGCACTCATCTAATTACTTATCTCTAATAAATTGTTAGGACTAGTAAAGGAAAAACATACAAAAGTGGTTTTTATTTCCACTATTACCCAAGGCACAATAGTGCGCTAGCACATTAGAAAACGACAACGCACGAATATGCGAAGGGGGTTTTGTAGAATTCCCTAGGGGAGGATTTTTTTCACTATTTATATGAGATATTTTAGACCTCATGACCTTAAAAGTTATTAATAAACCCTTCAATATCCAAAATATTTTTTGCCGTGCCGAAAGGGTTATAGCCTGGGTATTGTTGGGTGCATGTCGGGTCAAGTTTTACTGCATATGTGTAAATTGTATAACCTGTAATTAGCGTTAAATAAACGTATTTTCTTTTTCAAATTGCCGTAACAGTTATCAAAGCATCTCTTTAACCGATTCAAATGCAAACTAAAGTAACAATGCCAACCAAAGTAAGAATGCGAAACAAATTGGATAAACGCCAAGTAGCTACGAAGCATCAATAAAGTTCTTGTTGACATCAATTTATGGATGATTTCCTTAAAGTATTGTGTTTATTCTGTTTACTTGT
Organism: Tinea semifulvella; assembly: GCA_910589645.1. NCBI lineage: Eukaryota > Metazoa > Arthropoda > Insecta > Lepidoptera > Tineidae > Tinea > Tinea semifulvella. Next base: position 5,423,883 of record OU342618.1, read on the forward strand.
ATCCAAAGACCAGGATCTCGAATGTGCTAATGTTGAAAAGCATTAACACTCCATTATTATCGGATTACTATTCTCAGTACGAATCTATTGACGTTATGTATTTATTTGTTATAGGTAAGTTACATAATCAATTAAAAACAAAAATAAATTAATTTATACGAAAATTATATTTACAAAATATAAAATTAAATTAATTTTAATACTACGGATAGGGATATCAGTCCGTCCGCGTGGCATGAACGCTCCTGGCTGAATTTTCCCGCATTCTTTGGTCGAAGAAAGAGCCAGACCTCTTGTTACCAGAGGAGACGGCAAGACGCGGTGTTATGTCTTTTAAAAACTTTCTTTAGTAACAATGCGATGAACCGTACATTTGTTCAAATTAAGAGAAGCTGCGCGCAATCTCAACGACTGTCGTGGGTCGTCCATAACAGACTTGCGAACGCGGTCGACGTTCATGCTCGTTCTTGATGTCCTTTTGCGCCCAGACGATTTGTCCGTAATTGTATTCCCCGTCTCTTCAAACTTGCACATCCTGTAGAGACGACGAACACTAGTGTAGGAATCGTTGCTTTTGTTGTGGTCCCGTGAAATGATTCACGGCTACTAAACTTAACAAGCCGGCCAAACGATTGAGTCCACTCCCGTCCCCCTGCTACCTGCAGTTGACGCGTATTGGTCAATTCAAAAACGTAAAACATTCTGAAACACCATTTATATTAAAATGCTCTGACCATTCATGTCCACCGCATATTTTGTATCCACTAAATATATCTAATACATTGATATTTTTCTGTATATGTTTCATAATAATATAATTATTTATGTGGGTGTTACTAATAATTATGTTCAATTCAGTGCCTTTCTGAATCTATTGCTCATAGCGTATTGGACACTTGGACATAAACAGTGGTATGTTATTAGAATCTACCAGCTGAAAGTAACAAATAGATACAGCGTAAGTTATGAGCGATGCCATTCTGCGGAAACATTTTTTTATTAATTTGCAAAAAAAAAAGTATCATCACGATCATATCTCTTACGGGGTGGTGATAAACCACGCTTTAAAAAGCGTATATATAGGCCTCCCTCTAAACTCTATAACTCCTCTCCCTTCACAACCAAATACTGTATGATTCAGTTAATGCAGACTTGGAAGCTTGTTTCATAAATGTGTTGACAGCAGACCTGTTTAGGGCAAATTCTATCTATGACAAATGTACGTAAGAGAAGTGTGTTTGTCATTGGTACATGCCGGGGTTCGTACTGATCTTTTTAGGGCTTTAAAGATAGCCTTAACGAACGCTAAGACAAAAGTTTTCAGCCAGTGTGTTCTTCCAGTAATGAGACACTGACAGTGGGTCTCGCCACTTCACAAAATCTTCTGCCACCCTCATCCAGCCCCGACCAGCGACCTTCTTCAGGTCGTCCCGTGAAATCTTTCCGACGGATTTCCATGTTTCGAACTTTACCCACCCACTACTGAAATACCGAGCATAGAACAAATCTACTGTCAATGTTCACGCTTCTACTTCGTACGATAGTACTGAAAGAAGGCACTGGTTAAAAACTCTCGTCTTCAAACACTGGGGTATATTTAATAAGAGGATAAAATATAATTCAATAACCATACAAAAACTTTGTTATTTTTTTTTATTTAATATCAATTACTCTTTTAATTAATTACATATTCAATTGGGTACTTTATAATAAATAAAACACAGGTGTTTCAAATTGTAAATAATTCTCTAATTATCCTGCTGTAGTTATCCGTAATGATGCCAAGAGACATGATATGGTATGACGTTGGTCCACTGGGAACAAGGACGTGATATGGTGTGGGATGCCACGTGCGTCGACACCCTCGCCGCGTCGTATCTCAGATGGACGGCGCATAAAGCGGGGGCCGCGGCGGAAAGTGCGGAGTCCGGAAAGCAGCGCAAATATGTAAGTAATTACATATTTGTGCCGTTTTCTATAGAAACTCTGGGCCAGTGGAGTCCAAGCGCAAAATCTTGTCATCTCCTCCGGTAACAAGAGGGCTAGTTCTTTCTTGGCCCAAAGAATCAGTATTGCAATTCAGCGGGGAAATTCAGCCAGCGTTCTTGCCACCATTCCACGCGGCGGGATTATATCCCTATCCTTAGTATTAATCATAATTTTATTTTATATTTTGTAAATATTTTTTTCGAGTAATATTCACTAATTATTATATCGGCGGAATTAAAACTAAAATAATAAAAAAACTATATAGTTATTAACGTAACAAAAAAGTTTTCTCAATTGACAGTTAGGTATTACTATGTAGATTGTACTGTGATCAGCATACACCTGCTATTATTATTTATTTATTTTTCTTCTATTTTTTATTATGTAGTTACGCGATCACCACATGTCTGGCAGTGCCGAGTGTGGAGATCACTGTAATATGTGTCGCTAGTGTTTTTTTGTCAATAAATATATTTTCTTCTTCTTCTTTTATTGTCGTTATTGTTCTAAAGTTAAATAAATAAAAATAATTACAGAATATGAAAACGCAATATATTAACTATCAAATTAATAAGAAATGCACGAGAACATTTATCCAAGTTAAATATTCCTATCATGACACGCGGAAACCTCGTCAATGTCTCTAGCGTACCAGATCGAAAAATGTGTCAAATAAACGAAATATTTTTATGATTATGACCAGTAATCAAACCTAGTGCTTATCGTTTAAATCTACGGCCTTAACCGCTGGACGACGCGACGGAGGCAGTTTAAACAGTATCCTGGCAAAGACAGGGATAATTAATTTAGCAAAACTTTGCACATTTTAATTAATTACAAAATACACCCAGACAACATACCTTAATACTTAAGTACTTCTGTCTACTCAAATAGCTAAGTATAAAGTTTTTCGCTAAACCACCAAAGTCAGTCTATTTCTTTATGCGCAAACCAGATTTTTTAACTAGTGCACGGTGAAATTGTGAAATACCCAGCCAGTGTATATCCCTAATCCTATAATTCGAAGTCATTTTTTTTTTTTTTATATATTAACACTATATGTGACTTTGCGCCCAAATGATGGTAAGTGGCGCGCGAAGTCCATGAATGTTAGCAACTAGAATCAGACACTCATGACTGACATCAGTCCCAAACTATGCCGGCTTGACTGGGCATGACGGCAATCCGAGCCTGATCCCAAAACGTGTGGATACACTTTACTGGGTTTATCAGCACGAACGGTGGATACTTCTCCGCCCCGGCAGACTGGACAACTTACCACCTTTAGTCTGCCTACCACGTATTAAAAGCAAAATGTAAAATAAACATCTTAATGGTAGGGTATGATGTCGGCAATCGATAGCTAGCGTGATCAGAATAGAGAAGATAAATTTCTAATCATTCCATGGATTCACCGTGCCGGGTCCATCGTGTGTGGGTAAGAGAAGAGAAGAATGATGTCTCGGGCTTGCGACCGACAATAGGCTGGTTAAAAAAGGAGGCCTCACTTTTTTTTTAAAAAAAGCTCCATTCATCATTCCACTTTTCTCCTTACGCAACCAAATACTGTATGATTCCGTTAATGTCGTCTTGGAAGCTCTTTCCATAAATGTATTGACGACAGATCTGCTTAGGCCCAATTCTTTCAGTAAGTAGTGCAAAGATTTTGCTGGAACTCCTCTCTCACCAACTTCCACTGCGTAAAGCTGAACCCTTACCTTATCATTTCTTCTGTGAGATCATAATATTTATAAGACTTCGTGTTGTGGTCTTTTGGATTTTTGATTCTCAAGGAACGGTAATAAAACATTTTTTTATTTATTTATTATAAACTTTATTGCACAATAGTACAAAAGGCGAAGCTTAATGCCTTAGGCACTCTCTGACAGTCGACCTTTGGGTCAAGAGAGAGATAAAAAATAAATCTAGGAGTAGGTGCAAAAATAATTACAACAAGAGAATAAGTTAATTTGACGTAACCTAATATATATGAAATATTATAAATATATATATATACACACATCAACACTGTTTAGGGATATTTTGGATATACTCAATTTACTCAAAATCTATAAAAAATAACATACAACATATATGTATTTTTGACCGCCTCCGTGGTCTAGTGGTAACAAACGTTGCCGTGAACTCGGGAGGTCGTGGGTTCGATTCCCATCGGGGGCAAGTTGTACATTGTATAATTTGTCTCGGTCTGGGTGTTTATATGTATATATTTACAAAAAAAAAGTATAATATGTAGTTTATCATCCATCTAGTTTCTGTAACACAAGCCTCGTAGCTTACCACGGAAACTAGATGGCGCTGTGTGACCTGTCTGGAAATATATTAATATTAAAAAAAAATAACACATATTTAAAATGAAGTACACATAACCATAAAACAAACAAAAAATAAAATAGAAAGAAAGATAGAAAAAAAGTTTATTAGTCACAAAAAAACACAAGCAGTAAAAAAAAATACAACAAACAAGATAGTGTGGTGACAAATAGGGAATCAGCTCAGCAATAAGCTGCAACACTCGGTCACAGCGCTGATTTTCAGCAAGTCCCTTACAATGATATACCTAAATACGGAATTCCTAAAATACCCACCAACAGCCCTATAATACTCTTTTTTTATTATTATTATTATTTATTTGTTTGTACCTGGGTAAGCTTTACAATATTTAAATAAATTGTATAAGCTTGTTATTGTGTCACCTGGGAGTGAACTGACCCCTGTCATTCAGAAATATCTACGACAGGAGTCAGGACATCCAATCTAAATTTAAAGTGAAAAAAACATATTTGTTAAATAGTGTCAATAAACGATTTTTATTTATTTATTATTTAATTTAATATAAGAGAGAAATTGCTTCAAGCAAAAATGCTTAAAAAATTAATGTAATTTTATATGTCTGTATTTATCTATTATTTGTGAATGAATGCCAAATATTGTGATATTAATTTAATATAGATTATTTTACTATATATATATATATATATATATATATATATATAAATAATATAATATACATAAAACTATGGCTATATAATTTGGCTAATCTTTTATATAAAAATAGTAAAGCAGATTCAATGCGACTTCATAAGATGTGTGACAACTAGTTTTCTAAAGGTGGCTTAAAATAAAATAAAATAAATAAATAAATATTTCCAGACAGGTCACACAGCGCCATCTAGTTTCCGTGGTAAGCTACAAGGCTTGTGTTACGGAAACCAGATGGTTGATAAACTACTTATTATACTTTTTTTTTTTGTAAATATATACATATTATACATATAAACACCCAGACCGAGACAAATTATACAATGTACAACTTGCCCCCGGTGGAATGGAACCCACGACCTCTCGAGTTTACGGCAACGTTTGTTACCACTAGACCACGGAGGCGGTCATGCAAGTCGCAACAAATCGGATAGAACTCGGTCGATTGCTAATGAGATAAATATGTAATGAAGCCGTTGTTAATTATTAATTTGTGCTAAAATATTCTTTGTATTTGCATAATACTTGACATTACATTTGTTTGAAGGTTGCAAGAAAAAATTGGAGCAAGCAAAAAGTAGGTATCTATTTTTTTAATCAGAGAATTGCCCCGGCTTCTGTCAACACACAAAATAGTCATCAAACTAAACCTCTCAAACCTGTATACTTACATACATATCTTCACGCCAGAGCCCTTGCGGGGTAGGCAGAGACAATTGAGCGCCACTTGACATGATCACGACATACCTCTTTCGCTTCGTCGACATTCATCAACCTTTTCATACATGCCCTTTTGTTGCGAAGGCTTTTTAGTGCACCTTCAGCCAGTGTTTTATTTATTTGATCGTGATATGTAAGTCTTGGCCTTTCTTTGCTCATCCTTTCAACATGCCCGAACCATAATAGCATGCCTTTCCTTATTTTGTCCCTATGCTTTCTTTTATACCTACTCTTTTCCGTATTTTGATGTTACATATGCGGTCCGACAAAGTGACGCCGCATATCCGATGCAACGACCTTATTTCTACTGCATTAACACTACTGATGCGTATTCTGACCTTCGTTTTTCTCGCATTCAAACGGAGTCCTTTTTCTCCACATCCCTCTTTCATTTCTATGACTAGGGATTGCAGTTGTTGTTCGGACGATGCCATAAGAACAGCAACATCTGCACCTGTGTACCTGAAGAGCAAATTGTGTTACCTGAATTTGTCATGATCTGAATCTACCGTACAAGTAATTTGCTCGTGGCGATAACGTTGCATCACTCTGGCGCTCTCGACAAGTCATTATTGAGATTTGCAGCCTTCCAGAAGAAGTTTTAAAGTGTTACTAAAAATATTTTTTTCGACCTGTAAGTTAATCCTCACATTTTTACTTTTTGTAATGTAAGGCATCATTATAGTTAATTCATCACTAATTGCTGCATAGAATTTATTAAAAAACTAATTTTAGTTTTTATTTAATAATATTAAAGAACTACGTTTTTTTAATATAATAACATAATAAATAAAACTATTGGGGACATTATAAATTGGCTAAATGCTAACAATCTAAAAATTAATATTAATAAAACGACATACATTCAATTTATAAACAGACACAACGTTAACAAAAAACATATTACTATAAAAATAAATGGCGACCAAATAAATCAATCCAATGAAATAAAATTTTTAGGCATAACGATTGACCAGCTCTTGGACACAACATATAAGTAGTATAACAACTAAAATTAATAGATTTGTCTACGCTTTGTGGCGATTAACTAAAGTAGCTGACGAAAAAACTGCCCTTCAGGCATACCATGGATATGTTGCGTCAAATATAAGGTACGGCATATTATTGTGGGGCAAAACAGTGGAAATAAGTATAATCTTTATTGGACAAAAACAATGCATTCGTGCTATTTGTAACACACCTCCTATGACTTCCTGTCGTCCTTTATTTATAAAACTAAAATTACTGACTGTTCCTTCTATCTATATACTTGAATGCTGTTTATTTGTAAAAAGCCACCCGGAACTTTTTGAAACTCTTGGGGATAATTGCAATTCTAAAACGCGTTATCCTAGTAGAATAATTATTCCAGCTCATAAAAGTACTCAATATAGCCGAAATTGTTATGCAATGGCAACAAAGATATTTAATAAGCTTCCAGTTACTATAAGGGAGCTGCCACTAAAACTGTTCAAATTAAGAGTCAAACAAATGCTGGTTAATAAATGTTTTTATTCGACAAAAGAATACCTAGACACAAAGCTCGACAAAGTCATGTGACTAAATAAATATTTGTATGCTAGAAATAGCGAATCATGTGATATAATTACATATAATAATTTACATCCCTGTACCTACCATGTTTCTGACAAATAAATTATTTCATTTCATTTCGCGCCTCCGTGGTCTAGTGGTAACTAACGTTGCCGTGAACTCGGGAGGTCGTGGGTTCGATTCCCACCGGGGGCAAGTTGTACATTGTATAATTTGTCTCGGTCTGGGTGTTTATATGTATAATATGTATATATTTACAAAAAAAAAAATAAAAAAATATATAATATGTAGTTTATCAACCATCTAGTTTCCGTAACACAAGCTTACCGCTTACCACGGAAATTAGATAGCGCTGTGTGACTTGTCTGAAATATTTATTTATTTATTATTATTATTATTATTTCATTTATTTTTATTATTTAGTTAATTAAGCCGTGAGCCGCGAGAAAAATAGACAGACAAGCATCTTTCATATTTATATTTGTGAATTCAAAATGTCAGATACGGTCAAAAATTAATAATGAATGAAACATGAACTTTTAATTGACAAAGTTGGATTTATTTTAACATTTTTCTTTGTTATGTGAACTTTTAACGAACTGAGTATTTTAATTTAATTTTATTCTAATCATCACAGCTCATAAAACCTCAACTGCTGGAGATGGGCCTTCCAGAATATAGTTCTGGAGAATTCGGCATGCACTTGCCAAACTGGCCAGATGGGTTGGCGAGGATCTGATGTCTATTTATTTACATATTAGTTAACAGGGCGAGGCACTGGAAATGGTGGTGTTGTAAATAAATGTTTTTTATTTTTTTAATTTTTCAATAATTACCTTGTATACAAAAACTAAATATTATTCGAAGAACTAAAGCTGAAACAATTTTTTTATTTATATTATATATATTTTCGAATAATATTTAGTTTTTAAATACAAGGTACTTATTGAAAATTTTATAATATTATTATTTTTTAAAGGCAATAAAATGCTAGACTGGAATTACTGCGGCTAAACATCAATGGAGAATTCATCTCACACCTCCGATTTGCGGATGACATAGTAATTATGGCCAGTTCACTCAAGGATCTTAGCGGAATGCTGAACGGCTTAAACGTAGCATCCCAGCGGGTTGGTCTCGGAATGAACTTAGACAAGACGAAAGTCATGTTCAATGATCATGTCGAGCCGAGGCCAATCTGCATAGGAAACGACACTCTCGAAGTTGTGCAAAATTACGTTTACCTCGGGCAGACTATCCAATTAGGAGCAGCCAACTCCAGCAAAGAAGCCGACAGACGCATTCAGCTAGGTTGGGCGGCATTCGGGAAACTCCGGCACATCCTCTCATCGTCTATACCACAATGTTTAAAGACTAAGGTCTTTAACCAGTGCGTCCTCGCGGTAATGTCGTACGGAGCAGAGACGTGGACACTAACAGTGGGTCTGGTCCATAAATTCAAGGTCGCTCAGCGAGCCATGGAGAGAGCTATGCTTGGTGTATCTCTGATGGATAGAATTCGAAACGTTGATATTCGTCAGAGAACGAAAGTTACTGACATAGCTTTTAAAATTAGCAAGCTGAAGCGGCAATGGGCCGGACACATCTGCCGCTGAACCGACGATCGATGGGGCAAACGGGTTCTAGAGTGGAGACCACGTACGGGAAGACGCAGAGTGGGACGACCCCCCGCTAGATGGACAGATGACCTAAAGAAGGTCGCTGGTGGGGGTTGGATGAGGGTAGCGAAAGATCGCGTTAGGGGAGGCCTACATCCAGCAGTGGAGAGATACAGGCTGATGATGATGATGATGATGATGAAAGGCAATAAAGGCTACTGTGGTATTGTGGTGGTCGCCTATAGTAGGTGCAACATCTAACTTCTGATTTAGTGTAACTTATTGTTACTCAATATTTAATATATAATATATTTATTGGTTAATAATTTTTGATTCAAAAGCTGTATGAGAATAAAATAGGCTTAATAAAAAATTTACTCATAAATACCTACTAAAAGACAAAACCGCATAAGTTAAACGTTGGGGTTTTTTATTTTTTAAATATTCAAAAGAGACAAAAAGTGGGTTTATGCGGGGTGTATGAATGACTTTGTAGCACACCATAGATGTATGTTTAGTTACAGACGAGCCGTTAGACTGTAACACAAAAATTATATACATACATACATACATATCTTCACGCCAAATCCCTTGCGGGGTAGGCAGAGACAATTGAGCGCCACTTGTCACGGTCACGACATACCTCTTTCGCTTCTTCGACATTCATCAACCTCTTCATACATGCCCTTTTGTTTCGATGGCTTTTCAACGCACCTTCAGCCATTGTTTTATTAATTTGGTCGTAATATGTGAGTCTAGGTCTGCCAGGGCCTCTTTTACCCACGACTTTCGTATTATATATCTGGTTCGTCAATCTCTCTTCATTCATCCTTTCAACATTATATTGTATTTATATAAACTGTTTAAATAGTTCATTACCTTAATAATAAAATAGTTAAAATTTAAAATTATACTAAATAATATAATAAATTGACAAGCAGTGCACCCCCCTGGGACGCTAATAATTGTACAAGTTTTGTTGGTACACTGTGTGTATAACGGACATAGCAACATTAGGGGATTAAAAAGGCTTTATGTCATATCATGAAACGTCAGCATTGAATTCCATCTAGCAGGCGTTTATGTTGAACAATGCAACCTACCCAAATTCTTCTTGGGGTTGATTTTCCAATCGTGGGGTGGAGTAGCACAGTTAGCCCGAATGGAGAACATAATAATTATTCTCTCAGTTCTTAATGCGGGTTTGTGTAGAGCGCCTCTGCTTGACGGTTGGGGAGTCGACCCTTAGACATGTTGTATCCCAATTTTATACTTTCATACCAGTGTACCTTATTCCTCAATAAACGCATTTATTATTATTATATTGCTCATGCTAGAGACGATCTTCTCGCCAACAAACCAACAAATCGTTTGGCGAGATTATGATGTTAACCCTTAATAAGGCACGAGTTAATAGGGTTTTAAATGCAAAAGTTAAAGTGGTTTTTGGGTAAATGACTACAATAGAATTCAAAAATTATAAAGCAATGAAAACAAACATAAAACGCCTGTTTCTGTCACTCAAAATAACACAATACTACTGACACTGAGATCAAAAATATACTTCAAGTGTTGCCATAAAACAAGCAGTGTTGCCAGGTGACAAATTTAAATACAAAAACAAAAAATATAAATAAATCTATGGTTTATGGTTTCGATCATTTATTGTATTGATTTTTAAAAGATTTTTTTTTTGTTTATGTGGTGGGAAATAATCTCCCTTTGTCTTAAAGTTAATTATAGTTTTTAAAAAATATTAAATTAAATATACTATATTAGAATCAAAACTAAATTTAACATTTAAAAAACCTCCGTGATCTAGCGGTTAAGTCCGTGGATTTAGACTCTGAGGTACCGGGTTCGATTCCTGGTCAAGACACAATAATATTTATTAATTATAATAAATCAGTTTGATTATTATTTAATTTATTTGTGATATTTTCGAGTTTGGTACGCTAGAAACATCGACGAGCTTGCCACTTGTCATGATTGGCCTATAGTATAGTTGGCTAAATGTGAATCCGCTTCTTTAAGCGTGGTTTCTGACTACCCCGAAAGGTAAACGGTCGTGATAATACTTTACTTTACGTTAAAAAAAATCTTCAAAAAAATATCTTACAAATTGCTGTCATGTGGCATGGTGTCCAATACGCTGGCAGCATTTCTCCTCTGAATTAAGATAATTAATTTTTGAAAGAAAAAACTGCCAGCCCTATTGTCGCCAGATACTCAGTGAGTCCCGGTTCCACTATTACTACTTCATATGCATCATGAAGATATGGAATATTTCCCCACTCCTATATAACCTGAAGTCCTTCAAGGTAAGTGGTAGAGACTGATATTTATTTATTTCAAAACTTTAATGCACAAAGTACAAAAGGCGGACTTAATGCCCGTAGACATTTTCTGACAGCCAAACCTTTGGGACTAATTAGAACAACTGTAGGTGCAATGAAATTAGATATAAGTGACACATCAATTAGATATAAATACTTATGTAATAAACTTACTTATATATAATCTACTTATAAATAATAATAAACATACATATACAACTTACAAATTTTGTTTGGATATTCAGTATATCAAAAAAATTAATCAACTTGTGGAATCGCTTAATAATTGTCATTAACTTAACATTAGACTCTCGCCGACCCGTCTGGACATTTGTAGGTTAAATTTCCCAGAAATATGTTTTGCAAGGCCAATCTCCAGCAGAAGTGGTCTAGGATTCTAGTTCTAGTGGCCGTGACTTAATGTAATAAAGAAATAAATAATAAAATATAAAAAAAAGATAAAGAGCTTGTCTAGTGTAAAAATACGTCTATGCTCGACACTGATATCTTAATCCATCGTTAAGTATTTACAGAAGACTTACTCAACCTTTGACGTCACTGCCTAGCCTATTTTGTTGAGTATATCCTTAAATCACGTCATCATGGGAGATTTTAACACCTGCTTGTTGGATGATCGTGAACCTGGCAAATCTAGGGCGCTCAAATTTCGCAATATTATCTCGTCAGTTAATTTGACTGTTCTGCCGTCTGGGCCTACTCACCATCTTAGTACATCTGATACCCTCCTCGATCTTATCATAACTTCACGCCCAGATATTGTTGCCAGCCACGGTCAGCTACTCGCTCCCTTCTCTCACCATGATCTCGTCTTCGCCTCATATAAAGTAAAGCCACCGAGGTATCGTCCGCCTACTGTCCTTATGCGTCATTATTGTCGTATGAACATTGACGAACTACGAAACGACGCAGCACGCATCGACTGGAGTATCGTATTTGAAGCCACTAACGTACAACACATGGTTGACAATTTTAATGGAGAGGTGCTAAAACTGTATGATGCTCATGCTCCGCTCCGTCCTACCAAAGTAAAGCGAGCACCTGCGGCATGGATAACCGAAGATGTAAGAATGACAATGAGGAAGCGAGATCGTGCGTACCGAAAATACAGAAGAACCCGTTGTGATGGTGACTGGGCTGCATATAAGGTTGCCCGGAATCGCTGTAACCAGGTGTGTAGAATAGCCAAGCGTCACCACTTCTTTGACAACATTAATAATAAAACGCCAGCGAAAATCTGGCAGTTCTTTAATTCTTTAGGGTTGGGTCGCTGTCGTGATCAGGTCAATCTTGGTTCTGTTACGCCTGATCAGCTGAACGCTCATTTCACTTCTGCACCGGTCTTAGATAAAAACACAAAATTAAATACCATTGGTGAGATTATGAAGATGACTGTACCTAATATTGTTGAGCAGTTCGTCTTGACAGAGGTGTCTGGGGATGTGATCTTAAAGACGATAAATTCAATAACTTCGAAATCAACAGGATGTGATTCCGTTAGTCGTGTTATGATCGTTACAATTGTTGACATTCTCCTACCCATCATCACTCACATAATAAATTTTTCCCTTACCTCTGGCCAATTTCCTTCCCAATGGCGGAAAGCATTTATTATCCCGCTACCCAAAATTACATCACCAACACTTCCCACCCATTTTCGTCCTATTTCTATTTTACCCTTCCTGTCCAAGGTCCTTGAGTCGGTCGTTCACAAACAGTTATCTCATTTTCTTGACTCAAATAATCTTCTTAACTCCTTCCAATCTGGATTCCGCCCCGGTCATAGCACAACCTCAGCATTACTTAAAGTAACTGAGGATATCCGATGTGGCATGGAAGAAACCAAGGTGACAGTACTTGTTCTAATTGATTTCACAAATGCCTTTAACACAGTCGATCCTGATTTACTTATCACCATAATGTCTCGTCTTAAGATCTCGCCCAAGGCCCTCAACTGGTTTTCTGCGTACCTTCATGGTCGCCAACAAAGGGTTCAAGTTGATCAGGTGTTGTCGGATTGGTGCGACCTGACTACAGGTGTCCCACAAGGTGGCATTCTCTCTCCTCTACTGTTCTCCGTATTTATTAATGCCATCACCCTATCTCTCCATTCTAATTACCACCTGTATGCAGACGATTTGCAGCTTTATGTGCAGACAGATATCACCACACTGAATAGTGCAATAGCTTGGCTAAACTCAGATCTTTGCAACATACACTCTTGGTCAAAACGTTTTGGGGTCGCTGTCAACCCGAATAAGTGCCAGTCGATCATTGTTGGGAGCTCTCGATTGCTTAGCAAAGTTGACTTAAATAGTATTGACCCACTTCGGTTTGACGGCACGCCAATTCCGTTTAGTCACGAAGTGAAGTATCTAGGTGTATATCTAGATTCTGATCTAACCTGGACTACCCAGGTTAACAACACGAGTCGTAAAATATTTTCTTCACTGCACGCTCTCAATAAATTTAAACATTTTCTGCCGTTAAAAGCTAAAATTACCCTCGCTCAAAGCCTTCTACTTCCTCTTCTCGACTATGGTGATGTGTGTAGTGTCGATCTCTCAGAGGCGTTGCTCAACAAGATGGATCGGTTACTTAACTGTTGTATCCGATTCATCTTTTCCCTTCGCAAATATGATCACATCTCTGAGTATCGAACGAAGTTAAAGTGGCTACCAATTCGCTGTCGCAGGAATCTCAGAATCCTCTGCTTACTTTTTTCTATTCTTAACGAGCCTGCGACACCGAAATACCTCAAGGACAAATTTGCCTATCTTTTCTCATTTCACGATAAGTCTCTTCGCTCCTCAAACAACTCTGTTCTGTCTATTCCATCGCACCACTCTGGGTTCATGAACGATTCTTTTGCTGTTGTTGCCGCTAACCTGTGGAACAAGCTGCCGGTAAATATACGACAAGCATCCAACCGAAGCATTTTCAAAAAAATGGTATATTCATATTATTTAAATGGCTCATAACAACTCATTTAGTTTATTTATTATATTATTATATGTAGTGTATGTATTATTGTTATGTAATGTATGTACCTAATGTATTAATAAAACGTTATGTGTATGTATTATTAGTATTTAGTTTATTATAGTATTTATTATTGTAGTTTAGATAATATTGCATATTTATTACGTAATCATATTTCTCTAATTGCACCTACCTTACGTCTTTAATGTTCTACAATGTCCCTAAGGTTGGCTGTCAGAGAATGTCTAGCGACATTAAGTCCGCCCCTTGTATATATTGTGCAATAAAGTTTTAATAAATAAAAATAAAATAAATAAATAAATTATTAAATGTAATGTGTTGTGAAAAGAAAATAATCCGTAAGTCAGGCCACATAATTGCAAGCACGCACACTAAGGACACAATTGTGGCGTGTATATACTATAATAAGACTCGGCTAGAAGCCAAACAGTGTAAGAATAAAAGCTAGGCCAATCCTCACAGAATAAATTAGTGCATGACAATTATTGTGGGCTATGGACGTATTTAACATGCACTTTTAAATTAATTATTTCGTTGTTTCACGGACAATAAGTGTAAAACATGTTTTTCGTGTGATTTTATTTTCGCAAGTAAATGTTGATTATACTAATATTTTAAAACTTTTTAATTAAAATGCACGATACATTTTAGAAGTTTACTTTATTTAAACAACAAGTCATTAGGAAAAAGTTCCGCTACTCGATCATAGATGGCGCCATTATAGTTGCACAACATTACAATTTTAAAAACACTATTTATAAGGTCTATTAAATGTCATTATACGTTTTGCTAGTAGACGTTAGGTGGCGTAAAAATAATCTAACAAACACTTTCAGCTAGTGCAATATACAGGTTGTTATAATTTAAATATATATATATATATATATATATATATATATTTACCATATTTCGTTATTTACCGCTTATCATGATTTCTCTATAGTAAAGTAGGCTAAACGTAAATCCGCTTCTTTATAAGGTCATGATGATGATGATGATACACTTTTAGGACTAAAAATAAATATTTTTTCCTAAATTTACTCGTTTAAAAAAAAAACTTTTAAAAGTATAGTATACAAGGTTGCTGTGTTTAAAATGGTTCAGGCTTCACAATAATTTGTAACTTATGGGAGATTATCTGGGCCTCATAAAAAAAAATGTCCGAAATTATTCCATTCAATGTTTTGCGATACAACTTTAGTTCCACTTTGTTGGTATGTAAAATGTCCGTATGTGAACAAAAACTAATGTGGAATTGGAAAAGAACGTTCTTCATATTCGTAAAGCACCATCACTTATATGTTATAAAAATTTGCTCACTAAACACTTTCACAAAAAGCAAGACTAGTCTACATAATATGACTAAATCGGTATATTATTGTATATACACACATCAAAAGTGTCTAGGGATCAACATATATTTTTGCAATAACTTTTCTCCTGATTGATATTCATTAAAATTTTCTTTAAGGATTGATCAAATAAAATGTTTTCGTTTGTCTACAGTAACGATAAACCAAGTCACCTTTGCATTAGTAAAAAAAATTGCCATTTTCCTAATAAAGGGATTTTTGACATTTGAACCACTAACATTAAAGTTCGAAAAAAAGACTGAAATAACAGTTTTTTTTTTAATTTTATTGGGTAACTTAAACAATTAATAATCCGTGTTTCTACCGCGAACACTAACAACACAAGAACATCGGTTTGGCATACTCAAAATGAGTTCATCCAAATCACGCTGTGGAATGGCCGCCCATGTTCGTTGCAACAACAAAAAAAGGTCTTCTTGCGACTGGATACCCTCCATATTCGGCAGAGCTCTTCTCTGAAGAATATCCCATGCATGCTCAATCGGGTTCAAGTCTGGCGACTGAGCAGGCCAGGGCAGGACATTGATGTTAGCTGCGGCGAGAGTCTGTCTTACAACTCTTGCGGTGTGCGGTCGTGCATTATCATGCATTAACTGAAATAAGGGACCGATATGCACTTGTAGAGGAACGATGACGTCTGATACAACCGTCTCAGCATAAATTTGAGCGTTGAGGTTGCCTCTGATCCAAATCAACTCGGTTCTTCCGCCGATCGAAATACCCGCCCATACCATGATGGTTCCACCACTATAAGGATGGACTTCCTGGCAGGATTTTAATCGCTGTTGGCGTCCAGGGGTTCTTCAGTGTCGTATACGTCTTGTATCCGGCCTCATACCAAAACGAGACTCATCAGAAAAGCACACGAAACGCCATTGTTCTTCTGTCCAATTTCTGTGTTCAAGAGCCCATTGATATCGAGTCCTACGATTGTGCATTGCTATAGGTGGTACCCGTAGCGGTCTTCGGGAATGAAGGTTCACTTCATGCAAGCGGTTTCTGACTGTTTGGTCGCTAATTAAGTTCCCTGAAGAGCGATGAAGGCTCACGGCTAACATCATGGCGGTTATTGTTGGAGTTCTTCGAGCTGTGATTTGAATGTATCGGTCTTGTCTCCGTGTGGTGCAGCGATACCGTCCTCCATGGCGCTCAGCCACGGTACCAGTGGTTCGGTAACGTGTCCAAAGTCGACTGATAACACTCTGACTTGTATTCAGAGCTAAAGCCACAGTACGTTGCCGGGAACCAGCTTCTATCATTCCCACGGCTCTGATTATTTCTTCCCTGCTTAAATGACGTCGCCGCTCCATAATAACGTTGGTTTTAATCAGTAGTAGGGAAACAGTAGCACTAATAATGTCTTCAATGCGTCTTATGTTTTTATAGGGAAAATATTGACAGCTGATTTTCATCTTTTACTCGAATTTGATTGACAGTTCCTGTTTTAAATTATGAAATGCACCAAAAAGGATCCATATAAATTTATAAAATCATAAATTTATTACAAAGCCACATCTCAATCACAAGAAATCCGCATAAACATGCTTGATCCCTAGACTTTTTTGATGTGTGTATATATATAGTTTGTAACCAGTATATCAAATCAAATCAAAATAATTTATTTCCATTGGTTCTCTCGAAACAACTTGGATAAAGTCAGAACTAATAAAATCAATACATTTTTTACTACATATGTACTAATCAAAGTGGTAATAATGGTTGGACCGTAAACAGGCAATAATCCATATTTATGTATGCTATGCACAACATTATTGCTATAAGCAAGTAAAACTAACTAACTTAGAAACTACTTAAATAAGATCGTGGCTGTAAAGAGGCCGTGTCACCTTACAATCTCAATAAAACATTCTATGTCAAGTAAACTTAAATTTAAATTCGTGGCTGTAAAAGGGCCGTGTCAATTAAAAATAAATATAAAATTAAATAATTTAAATATTAAGATTTATTATTAATTTAATAATTATGATGTATAGAAATTATATACATATGTCAGATAGTTTATAAATGTATAGAACAAAAAATTATAATAATCAAAAAATAATAAAAAGAAGACGTCATCTTATAATCTAAATACTAATAATGATATGTCAATTAAACATAAATTCATAGCTGTAAATGGGCCGTGTCATCTTATATTCTAATAGCATTATATGTATGTGTTATCTATGTATTTATATTATAGATTTAATATCGTTCTTTTTTTTTGTTATAAGTTTTTAACTCAATAAATCTCTTTATCTCAAATATTAGCGGTCATGCACCTTACAATCCGTGCTCACATCTCCCAAAGGTTAGCTGTTAGAAAATGTTTTTAGACATTAAGCTCGTCTATGTACTGTAAATATATTATTTTCTGTGCAATAAAGAATTTATTTATCTATCTATCTAACGTTAGTTTAATCTATATAAAATTAGTAAAATTGGGCTGCAGTACAACAGTAAAGAACAAATCGTCATGATCGTAGAACAGTGACGGATCTGCTATATTTAAAATTTTCATGGCGGCCATTCAACTGTCATTTCGACTGTGTTGTTGTCACTTTTTAAGTCTCATAATAAGTGCAAACCTTTCTAATATTTGCACTATAAATTACAGACCACAAACAATATAAAACTATATATAAATATATATGCAAAATTATGGGTATTTTTTTAAATCCGACACTGTTCTACGATCATGACGAAATGTTCTGTATGTATATTTTAACGTTATATGATTAAAACACCAACCCTTAATTACATATAGGGACTGATTTTCAAAGTTTGTTTTAAATTTCTACAAACGCTTTGAAATTATATTGATTTACGGTAAGCTTTACAAATATTATGATTAAATGTCAATCAGTTGTTAAGTTTAGATTTTCAATTGTACACTCAATGTAAGCTTGAGTTATGCTGGCTTTGACGCCGGCCAACGAGGTCAAATATAAGAAAAAGAGTGAGCATCGGTGACATTTTCGTTTTTTTTTTCTTATTTTATTTATTTATAAACTCTTTATTGCACAAAATAACTTAAAAAGTAGTGTACAAGGACGAACTTAATGCGCTCCGGCATTTTATAACAGCTAACCTTTGGGAGTGTGGCAAAGGATTGCGGTTGCATTAAGATAAATATAATTACTTAAGAATAACTAAATACTATTACATAAATACTTACACGATATATAATTAAAATAATATATATAATGAACATAAATATATATTATGAATGAATATATAAACACACTAATGATACTCGTATTACATTACATAGGTACAATCATTTACGATAAAAATTAATAAAATAAATAAATATTATAATGCATAGATCCTTGTAGCTATCATGACAATTTATTTTCTTTATTTAAAAAGTGAGCAACAAAAAGTATCATCACGACAGTTTCCCTTTCGAGGTGGTCAGAAACCACGCTTATAAATAAGCAGATTCACATTTAGCCAACTTTACTATAGCCCAATCATGACAAGTGGCAAGCTCGTCGATGTCTCCAGCGTACCAAACTCGAGAAATATCACAAATAAATTCAATATTAATTAAATGTATTTATTTACATTAATTGGACAAACTATCCAACCACGTACTGGAAGACACAGAGTGGGACGACCCCCCGCCAGATGGACAGATGACCTGAGGAAGGTCGCTGGTGGGGGATGGATGAGGGTGGCAGAAGATCGTGTGAAGTGGCGAGCCTTGGGGGAGGCCTACATCCAGCAGTGGAGAGACACAGGCTGATGATGATGATGATGATGATGATTTACATTAATAAATATTTGTGTGTCCCGACCAGGAATCGAACCCGGTAACTCCGAGTCTTAATCCACGGACTTAACCGCTAGACCACGAAGGCAGTAGACGAAAAAGAAATTATTTGCTCTATATTTTGATTTTTCTACATCTCCTAAGGTATTTATTTAATTTGCATGGTGTAAAAGGAAAAATTTATCCTCATGAAACAAGCCAACTAACGTATTTGAAATGATAAGGATTAATACAGTATTTGTGTAAACAGCTTATCAATGAATGATTTATAATTGTACACTTATGTAAACTATTAAAATGGATATGGTATGTTATCCTTAAGACATAAATGTGGGTCAGGTTAGCTGGTAGAAAAAGCCGAAATGTCTTTAAGTTCACCTTTGTACACTTTTAAGTTAAGTGCAATAAAGTATTTTAATAAAAAAAAAATATGGTAGAACGCGCGACTACTGGAGTGTTGTCACTGTAATATACCTATATCGCCTTTAAATTCACACCTACAAATAGTTTTAAAAAAATATATATGATTAAATTTATTCGAAGTAAATTATAGTACATTAAATATAAATTAAAAGCTACCTAAATAATACAATCAAAAATGAACTAAACTATAAATAAAAAATGTTCTCTAGAGACGTCCCATCCGAGATAGTCCCAAGGAGACTGGCAACATTTCCTCTCTGTATAGCGAGGCTAATACGTTGGCAGAAATAATTGCCAGCCTTCCTGTCTCCAGACCTTTCTGTCAGCCGCTTTGACAACTCTTTGGCCAAGCGCCTCGCTGACGGTGGATGGGCCCATCGTCTCGACCCCAAACGGCGCAAATTCGTAACCGACACCAAGGTTGGCGTAATTGGCGCACTTCCCGCGCCTGACGAGGTCGCCTGGATGTGAGATGGAGCTAATGTGTCTACACACGTCGCATCCCACACCAGAGACCTGCCAAGTTTTCACGGCCCAACAGTCATTCCGTTGGGTCTCTTGCCATCGCTCCGCACAATCCCAGATGGTTCTAAGATTGCGGGTACCCCAGCAGTGACAAGAGCCCTTCGGATGATGTCGTTAAGAGCCGCGTGACGAGGAATGCGGCCAGCACTTCTAGCACAAGAAAGCCCGTGGTGTCCGAGATGATCGACTAGTTCTCCGCATCGACACTGGTGCGGATAGACAGTCCGAGCTCCGAGACGAAGGCACACCGCCATGGTCAGTGTATTTCGATCAAGGAGTATGCAACCGATGCTGACGGAAAAGCCTGCAACCAAAGACCTGACTCTCTAGTGGAAACGGCCATGAGGCGAGTCCGCTCAAAAAGGTTTCATTCTGATTTTAAGATACGAGCCTGTGAGGAGTTGAAAAGATATGCGTCGAAATGTTTTAGTACAATTCAAGGCAAAAATGAAGAAACAGCCACCCGTATTGCTTCTTGCTATAAAAGCTACCTTCATGTCATGCAAATATATCGGATTATTTCCTTTTAAAGGTTTTGGAGATGACGTTGATGAAATAAGGTAAATAACGTTTTTTTATATTAGAGGCATTCGTTTAACATAATATGTTAGAAGCGTTTAACACTTTTCCATTCTTCTCGCTCGCACAATACAACATTTTCAAAAAAAAAACAAGTCATCAATTTTAGACAGATGGTCTGGCGAATAAGTGGACTGTATTAGGATGGCTGGCTGGCCATCAGAATTGAATAAATAATGTCTTCTAGAGCGATTACACGATTCCCTATGACAATATATAATATCTAAAAGCGGAGCGAGGGAAAGGAGGAAGAGAAAGGTACTCACGGCGATGATGATGTACAGACGAGAGAGCAGAAGTCTCGGGGTTTTTCGACTCAATCAGCCGGGAAACCGATAGATTAAACTGCTAGGAACACAAACACAGACCCAGGGTATGAGTCACCACAATTATAATAGTTTAGTTTATTAGCATTTTTTATTAAATTATCCAAAAAGGCTTCACAACTTGTCTATTCAGCGAGTCGACGAACACTAATGGCGGTCTTCGGCGGCTCTCAGTCGTCTTCGTGAGTATCAGGGAAAAGGGTATAGCGGAGCGGATAGGAGAAAGAGCGAGAAAGGAATAGGGAAATGGAACATTCTAGATTATTATTATTAAATTGGTAAGCGTGTATGCAAGTGACACTTCGAATGCATTAGGCGGTAAATTTGAATTCCAACCTACGAATTTAAAGGTTTGGCCAAACCACAGATAATATAATAATAGTAAAAACATTTGTAACGATTTTCCTCAATTAATATATGAAGAAGACAAATTTCTAAGCATTCCATGGGTTCACCGTGCGGGTGCCGGGTCCATCGTGTGTGGATAAGAGATGAGAAAAATGTGTGTTGGGCTTGCGACTTCCTTTTTTAAATATATATATTATAGTATATCTTCAAAATGTTCGTAATTTTATTTCCTATTGATGGATTTGTTCAAATTCTTTTGTCGTTCTTGCCACAAATTTATGGAATGATCTCCCTTCCCCCCCCAAACAAAAGACAAGCAACAGATCTTTATTTAAAAAAAACTCGTAAAAATACACTACCTAAAAAGCCTCTCATAATGTTAGTAAGTATATATGTAGAAGACAAATTTCTAAGCATTCCATGGATTCACCATACGGGTGCCGGGTTCATCGTGAGTGGGTAAAGAGATGAGAAGAATGGTGCCTCGGGCTTGCGACCGACAATAGGCTGGTTTAAGAAAAGGAGGCCTCCCTTTTTCATTTTATTGCGCGATAGTGCGCTCACCATCCACCATTCTACTTCTCTCCCTACCCAACCAAATACTGTATGATTCCGTCAATGCCGTCTTGGAAGTTCGTATAGTATTATGTACAGTATAATATGTAAGTGTATGATTAAGCTGTTAATTTTCTTGCAACTTTTTTTAATATTTCTTTCATTGCACCTATAATAGTTCAAATTTGTCCCTAAGGTTTGGCTGTCAGAAAATGTCTACGGCAATTAAGTCCGACTTTGTACTTCGTGTAATAAAGTCTTAAATAAAAATAATTTATATTGTTCCTTAGAAAAAAAAAGTAGTTTCTTGTTTTCTTATGCTACAGATTTTCCTGGAAAAGCCCATACATAGTTTTCTATGCGTGCAGTGTCATCATGCAATGCGTCATAGCAATTATGTATTTTTGGGATATCATGGTCAATGGACTTAACATAAAGAGGACTTGTAAGTATTTTTACACAATTTCGTCCTCGGAGATCATGGTTTAACGATTTTAATGTAATAAAAGTTTTTTTTATATATTTTTTTTCAGCTTCACTTCTCTTTTACTTAAATAACTTGTCCTGTACGCTGCTGATATTCAGAATGGGTATTCGAATGAAGGCATTTCTGAAGCAGATCCAAGAAATAGAAGACAGCCTCATGTACAGGTTCAGTTATGGAAAAACCATCAGATACTGTACTGTGATTTGGGGTACCACGTTGGTACTTGGAATTGGTAAATAATTTTCCGTTTATTGTATACGAGTATATCGTTTATTATTTATATATGTAAAAAAACAATCTATTCGAATAAATAATTCATAAAAAAATGTTATTTACGAAGTATAAAATAAAATTAATATTAATTGATAGGGATGTACTCGTAAGTGCCGTCCGCGTGGAATGGTGGCAAGAACGCTGGCTGCATTTTCCCGCTAAATTGCAATACTGATTATTTGGGCGAAGAAAGCGACACGCAGCTTTCAACGACATTATCCGGAGGACTTTTGTCACTGCTAGAGTACCTGCAATCTTAGAACCCTGGAGACAGGCAGGCTGGCAATTATTTTTGCCAATGCTTTGCCGTACATAGGGGAGACTCTAGAGGACATTTATATTTTAGTTAATTTTTAATTTTATTATCTAGGTAGCTTTTAATTTATATTTAATGTATAATAATTTTACTTTATTACATCATTTATTGTTGTAACATTATTACATGGAAGAGCACCGGTCGTTGCGGCGGATATGTGGCGTCACTTTGGCGGACCGCATACGTAACGTCGAAATACGGAAAAGGGTTGACGAAGGAAAGCATAGGGACAAAAATAAGGAAAGGCATGCTACGATGGTTCGGGCATGTTGAAAGGATGAGCGATGAAAGTTTGACGAACCAGATATATTATTATATAAACAGAAGAGCTCCCGAACATTAAATAAAGTAGATTTTAACAGCATTGACCCTGTTCTGTTTGACAGCGTCCCAATTGCTTATTCCAGCGAGGTAAAGAATCTAGGTGTTTATCTAGATTCAAATCTGAGCTGGACAACTCAGGTGACCAAAACGAGTGGTAAAATTTTTGCTTCTCTGCACTCTCTCAATAAACTTAAAAATTTTCTGCCGTTAAAAGCTAAAATTACCCTTGTTCAAAGCCTCCTCCTTCCTCTCCTCGACTATGGTGACGTGTGTAGCATTGATATGTCAGAGATGTTACTCAATAAGATGGACCGGTTACTGAACGCATGTATCCGGTTCATATATTGTTTACGTAAATATGACCACATATCTGAATATCGTGCTAAGTTAAAGTGGCTACCAATTCGTTGTCGCAGAAATCTTAGAGTTCTCTGTCTCCTGTTCTCGGTTTTGAATGAGCCTGCGACACCGAAATACCTTAAGGACAATTTCGCCTATCTGTCTTCTTTCCATGACATATCTCTTCGCTCTTCTTACAACTCCCTTCTATCTGTTCCCTCACATCACACTGCATTTGTCTCCAACTCTTTCGTAGTAGTTGCTACTAATTTATGGAACGATCTTCCTGTCATCATACGGCAAGCAACTACCAGGTCATCTTTTAAAAAACTGGTGTATTCACACTTCTTAAATAGCTCCTGACAGCGTTAGTAATTAGTATACATGTATGTTTAGGTATAATAATGTGTATTATTAGTATGTAGTATATTGATATTATGATATATATGAAGATATATGATGTAAGTATATATCAATCCTATTAAATTAACATTTATAATTATAGTATTATTATTATTTCTATGATTGCACCTAAAATTGTTCAAATTTGTCCCTAAGGTTTGGCTGTCAGAGAATGTCTTCGGGCATTAAGTCCGCCTTTGTACTTTGTGCAATAAAGTTTTTTAAATAAAATAAATAAATATATAATGCGAAAGTTGTGGGTGAAAGAGGCCCTGGCAGACCGAGACTCACATATCACGATCAAATAAATAAAACACTGACGGAAGGTGCATTAAAAAGTCTTCGTAACCAAAGGGCATGTATGAAGAGGTTAATGAATGTCGACGAAGCGAAAGAGGTATGTCGTGATCGTGTCAAATGGCGCTTAATTGTCTCTGCCTACCCCGCAAGGGATCTGGCGTGAAGATATGTATGTAGCACCGATATTCCGCACTACAGGGCAACGTCGTGTAGGTATCACAAACACATCACCCTATATTGTTCACCTATTTTACATCTGTATACTTTTTCTGACAATAAATGATTTTATTATTATTAATTTTACTTCTAATAAAATATTTTAATTGATTTTTTCAGTAGAGCACATATTTTTCCTACTACAAGTGATAGGCATTTATAATATGCCGTTCTCAGCCAGTGAGAGAGATTTCAAAGTATTCTACTATTTACTATACAATGCTATATTTAACTATATTCCTTATCATATTATCATTGGAGCTATTGTGCAGGTATGAATACTAGACTATTTTTTTATTAAACCATGAATGTGTACTACTATTTAACTCAAAAAGTAAAGTATCATCACGACAGCATGCATGGGAGTAATTTTGAAAGAGAAAATCTTTTAAATTCGTTTGAAAAATATTTTTTTTGACATATTTTTATTTTGTTTTTTTGTCTGTTTATTAATAAAATGTATTGACCTAAACTTAATTATATAATGATGACTAGACTTACTAGATAAGAATATATTTTAAATAAAAACAAATTTTGCATGCCACAACAATGGCTAAATGTGCAGAGCCAACTTACTAACTATATTACCGTATGTACCACATTTAAAGCAAAGAAACGATTTTGAATTTGAATTTGACAATTTCCCTTCCGGGGTGGTCAGAAAGCACGTCTATGAATAAGCGGATTCACATTTAGCCAACTTTACTATAGGCCTTTTTTTTTTTTTTTTTTTTCGTCAGGAAATCCCTCCGGATACCAATCCCCGCTGTGGAGGCAGCAGGGAAAGGTTATGTCGGACTCGCACCGACTAAAACCTGACGGCGTTCCTCCATGGCGCCTGAGTGGCGGCTTCGCGGGAGTCCGTTAGGAAACATCCGCTAACCGCCGGCGCTGTCCGCCTAGGCAGACCCTCCAGTGAGCAGGAGGAGATGGAACACGGGAACACCACGTGCGCCATCTCTCGCCCTCGCGAGTAGGTCACACTCCATGACCAGGCCAATCATAACAAGTGGCAAGCTCGTCGATGTCTCCAGCGTACCAAACTCGAGAAATATCACAAATAAATTTAATATTCATTATTTAAATTATTCAATATTATTGTGTCCCGACCAGGAATCCAACCATGTATTTCCGAGTCTAAATCCGCTAGACTACAGAGGCACTTTTAACATACTTGTTTAACTGAATTTTAATCAATCCTCCTTGTCGGCTCCTTGTAGATTATTTTGCTTAATAGTTTGAGGCTATGCACAATTCCACGTGCGACACTGATATCAGCAATATTACGACAGACTTCTAGTGGTAGTAGATGATGTCTTTTACGTCGTTTATCATAATTCGTATATCCTTCGTTCTATGCTGTATATATCTAAGAATACGTTTTTGTATCAATTTGATTCGTGAAACGTGGCATAATTTTTATTTCTTTACTTTTAGATATCCAATGTTCAATCGACATTTATATGGCACATCAACGACGTTATAATAATTACATTTAGCCTGTATCTAGTTTCGCATTTCATGCATTTCGATCTACTCATCGGGCAAATGGCTAACGCAGTAAGTTTCATTCATTTAATAATTTCACGCCTTAGTTTAATTTATAAACTTTAGCTTACAATCATAATAGTTTGACCATTGTAGTATGACCGCCTCCGTGGTCTAGTTGTAACAAACGTTGCCGTGAACTCGGGAGGTCGTGGGTTCGATTCCCACCGGGGGCAAGTTGTACATTGTATAATTTGTCTCGGTCTGGGTGTTTATATGTATAATATGTATATATTTTAAAAAAAAGTATAATATGTAGTTTATCAACCATCTAGTTTCCGTAACACAAACCTCGTAGCTTACAACGGAAATTAGATGGCGCTGTGTGACCTGTATGGAAATATAAAAAAAATATAAATAAAAGTTTTTTTTTATAATTTTTAGGGTTTTTCACGATTATTAATGCTCCGTGGTCTAGCGGTCAAGTCCATGGATTTACTCGAAGGTAACGGGTTCGATTCCTGGTCGGAACACAATCATTATCATCATCATTACAGCCCCTAGAACACAGTGCCCTAGACCTCCACTGCTGGAGATGGGCCTTCAAGAACATATATATCTGGAGAATCACTCGCCACGCTGGCCAGGCTGCCTGGCGAGGATATGATGTCATTTTTTTATGACAGTTTTTTAACGATTCCACAAGTTGGTATTAGTGAAACCGGGACCGACGTCTTAACGTGCTCTCCGAGGCACGGGAACTGTGGTGTTATAAATATATGACAAATGTGCGTAAGAAAAGTGTATTTCTCATTGGTACATGCCGGCTGGGTTTAAACCGACCTTTATAGGATTTAAGGAACGCGTCCTTACAACCGAGGCACCACTGCCCCTAGATACTAATATTGATTAATTAAAATAAATTAAAATTTAATTTATTTGTAATATTTCTCGAGTTTGGTCCACTAGAGACATCGAGGAGCTTGCCACTTATCATGATTGGCCTATAGTAAAGTTGGCTAAAAGTGAATCCGCTTCTTTATTAGCGTGGTTTCTTGGTTGAGGACCCAACGATATATTCAATTTATTTGTCAAAATTCTCTTTGCCTCCGTGGTTCCGAAAGAGGTATGTCGTGATCGTGACAAGTGGCGCTCAATCGTCTCTACCTACCCCGCAAGAGATCTGGCGTGAAGTTATGTAGCCTAAAATTTATAAAGAAGTTCCCAGAGAGCTTCATAGATTTTAGCCTCAGTACATATAACCGTATAGAACATATCTTTACAGCCACATGTCCTTATTCCTATGGGACCATCTGTATAGCTCACGTTTCGTATATATATTCCTGTTCCGGCTATAAATTAACTTAACTTTTCTACTGAGCACAAATTCCCACAGCTTAGTATGTCACGTTATGCGGGACATTAAAATGAAACAAATGAATTTAAGCAAAGGAAGTTATATATTGTGAAAAAGGAAGTTAACAGAAAAAAAAGCAATGAGTTTAAAATTATACAAGGGGAGGGTCGTAAGCCAAAACTTAGCCCTATCACTCTTTATGCATCCGTTGACTACGTAGTGGTACCTTCCCTCGGAGAGCCTGAAGACGGGGGCCCGGAGAGCGCTGCCGATCCCAAGCGGACAACGGGGTGTCACGGGGATCCTGGGCAGCGGGGTTACCTTCTCAAGCTGGGTCCCAGCTCTATAGTTCAGACATAGAACCCTGGAACGCACGGGGAACACGCGTTACGTTCCATCTCCAAATCCACCACCACTTCAGTCTACACCAAGACAAAATACCAGATAGATGGTGAGACTGCAGCGGTGGTGCACAAACTGCACGTGGTCATGAAGTGACCGCGTACTATTCTCTATTTAATACTTACCCAAGCTGGGGGGTGAAGAATATCTGGCAAATGAGTGTTAAATTGTAATAATAATTAAAATGGTACGAAATAAAGCTGAACTAATTTAAGTTAATTTGAAGCGATGAGGAGCAGCTGTTGTAGCGAAGCAAAAAGGCCAGTGCAGTCTGACAGTTGTTTTCTTATAAAAGGTGCGAGGCAAAGGATTTCGATTGCAGCCAAAAACGTTCATCCTTGGCCACTAACGATCTCAGTCGCTACAAGTATCATCACGACCAATTTCCTTGTAGTGTGGTCAAATCATCACGCTATTTCATTAGTATTGGGTTACATTTAGCCAACTTTTCTATAGAACTATCATGGCAAGCGGCAAGCTCGTCGATGTCGCTACGTAGAAATTTGATTACGACCGTATCCCTTGCGGGGTGGTCAGAAACCACGCTTACAATAAAGCGTATTCATGGCGAGGTGATGTTTTGGTTGTAAGAACGCGTACCTTAAATCCCACAAAGGTCGGTTCAAACCTCCCCAGCATGTACCAATGAGAAATACACTTTTCTTACGTACATTTGTCATAGATTTACAACACCACCGTTCCCGTGCCTCGGAGAGCACGTTAAGCCGTCGGCCCCGGTTCCACTAATGTCAACTTGTGGAATCGTTAATAAATTGTCATAATAAATTGACATCATATGCTTGCCAAGCCGTCTGGCCAGCGTGGCGAGTGTAGGCCAAATTCTCCATTCTGGAAGGCCCATCTCCAGCAGTGGAGGCCTAGGAAGCTGTGTTCTAGGGGCTGTAATGAATGAACAAAAAACACATTTGGCCAACTTGACTATAGGTCAATTATGGCAAGTGGCAAGCTCGTCGATGTCTCCAGAATACCAAACTCGAGATATATAACAAATCAATCAAATATTAAACAAATTTATTTAATTTAATAAATATTATTGTATCCTGACCAGTAATCGAACCCGGTACCTTTGAGTCTAAACTGGACTTAACTGCGACCACGGAGGCATTATTGATGTAAATGTAATTTTGATATAGCAAGCAACTGATTCGAATTTATCATGGCAAAACTTACAAATTGAATATACAAAACTAACTCGCATGGTGAAGTTGGTGGATGTAGAAATAAACCCATTGATTTTCGTCTCCTTCGCCTGCAATCTCTGTTTTATTTGTCAACAATTATTCCACATAATTGGGTAAGTACAACTATTTTACTAAACGGATTAAACGTGGCGTCTCAGCAAGTTGGCCTCGGAATGAACTTGGACAAGATAAAAGTCATATTTAACGACCATGTCGTACCGAGATCAATCTACGTAGGCAAAACCAATCTCGAAGTTGGGCAAAAATACGTCTACCTTGGACTAACATCAGCAAAGAAGCCGACAGATGCATTCAGCTGGGTTAGGCGGTGTTCGCGCCGATCACAGTAATTCAACCAATTTTGGATGTTAGGCGTTATTGTGATTCGTCGTTGCATAAACAGACATCCTAATTTGTTACCCTATACACTTGTCCTGTCTCTTTCTCGACGCTTCCTTTCTATATTACCCATCCCGCTCACTAATCCAAAGGCCTGCGCTTGCGCATTAAAGAGAGGCAGCGCCTATATAACTGGCACGCTGCTAGGAGAAGTCTTATCACCCGTATTTGCAAAACCCGCAAAATTAGTGTAAGAACAATTTATAAGTGCTGGTGCCGAGGACATCAGGTGAGTTCCTTTCTAGTTTGTTTATTGCACTGATTATCATAGTATAGTCTAAGTATCTGATTTGAAGATTATCGATAACCCCGCACCTAGATACAGTCCACTATACCGAGCCACCAGGCGGCATTCGGGAAGCTTCGCCACATCTTCTTATCAAACATACCCCACTGTGTGTGTGACGGATAAAGTCCGAAACGTGGAAATCCGTCGGACAACGAAAGTTACCGATATATCCTTCAAATTTAGTAAGCTAAAGTAACAATGAGCTGGACACATCTGTCGCAGAACTGATGAATGATGGAGTAGGACGAGTTTAGAGTGGAGAACGTGGACAGATGAAAATATTATTTTGCCCGATATTGATTTAATGTTTTTGCTAATAATATATAATAAGCCAATTAGTAAAATAATTATCAAAGTTAGTTTTTTAAAATATTATTATTTTTTAATTTTTTAAAAGTAATTAGTTAAATTAATTAGGAAGAAAATTAAATCTAAGCATCGTTAATATTTTATCAGATTTACGAACGTGAGTATTTATTCATTTGAGATATTTAATTATAATTTATTTTTTAATTAAGAAAAATAAAATTCAAATACAACACAGATCCATACTGTAAAAAAAAACAAATTACTTCACTACTAATAAAAAAACACAAAACCTAATTTAAAAAATAACGTGTTTGCGCGGTATTGTAGCAAGAACGCTGGCCGCATTTCCTCGCCTATTGCTATACTGATTCTCTGAGCGTCATACCATCGGGTCTTTTGCAATCATCGCGGACTATTCCATTTTATTATTCTGTTTTTTTTTTTTAGGACCTTTTTAGGTCTAGATGTGAGAAATGGCGAAAATGATGTATGGCACAGGTAGGTGTAAACTATAAATTTTATCTTATTTAATTTACATACACAATGCTACGCTGGTACCAACACTTATGTATGTGTGTAACACAATAAATATAAAATTGTCAAGCAGACTTTGATTATTATGATTTAAGCTGTTAAACAAAATATCTACAATTATCCTATTCAATATTTTATTGCAAAAACATAGAAGATTGTAATAAAATACAGATATAACCAAAATATAGGCTTTAATCGACTTAGAATTTTACATAACAGTATGACAAATATATTACGACATTGACAGATTATTTTGACAATCTTATTATGACATTCATCCCACCTCATAGTCTTGGAGGTATGCTGGAGGAATACGAGTCCTAGAGGAACGGCGCATTGGCTCTTGTAAAGGAACTGACTCCTCAGGCTCTTGTTGTTCCATATCTTCGAGGTCTCGACTTGTATTATCTTCATCTTGTGTTTCATCAATGATGTCGTTGCGACCTCTCGGAGCGAGATGTCTGTTAGAGACCGTAGCTTCCCTTCCATCAGAAAATCTTATGTGGGAATAATCTGGATTTGCCTCTAACAAATCCACTTCTACAACCAGGGGCTAAAATTTAGAATTTCGCACATATTTCTTTAAAAGAACAGGTCCAGGAGTTGTTAGCCAAGTAGGTAGGGTTTGTCCATTAGAAGACTTACGCGTGTGGAAAAACATTCGTTCATGAGGTGTTGCGTTAATGGAGGTACAAAGTAGGGAACGGATCGAGTGTAAAGCATCAGGTAACACTCGTTCCCATTGATTAATTTCTAGACATTGAGATCTTAAACATAGTTGGATAGTTTTCCATAAAGTGCCGTTTAAGCGTTCCACCTGGCCATTACCCTGTGGATTATATGGGGTGGTTCTGCTAGTAGCTACACCACACCGAGTTAAGAAGTCCTTTAGATCTGCGGACATAAAAGAGGTACCTCGGTCTGAATGAATGTAACTCGGCATACCAAATATGGTGAAAAGATTTTTTAAATTGTTAATGACAGTGGTGGCAGAAAGATCTGAACATGCAAAAGCAAATGGAAAACGTGAGAATTCGTCAATGATAGTGAGAATGTATTTATTAGAAGAAGAGCTAGGCAAGGGACCTTTAAAATCAATATTCAGGCGTTCAAATGGTTTAGTAGCCTTAATAAGATGAGATTGATTTTTGTGAAACTGTGGCTTAATTTCTGCACAGATTGAACAGTCTGCTGTAATTTTTCGTATTTCGTCGATAGAATATGGAAAGCTTTTTGACTTAACCCAGTGATACATGCGTGTGATACCTGGGTGACAAAGTGATTTGTGAATATTGATCAATTTTTCCTTAGAATTGATGGACGAGACAGCACAAACTCGTGATAAGGCATCAGCCACTATATTCTCCTTACCGGGTCTGTAAATTATATCGTATTTGTAGCAGCTGAGCTCGAGACGCCATCTCTGTATTTTTTCGTTTTTGATTTTACTGGAATGAGTTGTGTTAAACATAAATGTGACAGATCTCTGATCAGTAATTAACATAAAAGATTTACCTAATAAGTAATGACGCCATTTTCGAAGAGCTTCTACTATAGCAGCAGCTTCTTTTTCAACTGAAGAATGACGTCTTTCATGATCTGTCAATGATCTGGAGAAGAAAGCTACAGGTTTGCCGTCTTGCGAAAGGGTCGCTGCTAGTGAGTGCTCAGATGCGTCTGTCTCAACGGTAAACATAGCATCATCGTCAATAGCAGATAATGTTGATTTAGCTATACATGACTTAATGAGATCGAAACTAGCAATTGCAGCTTCTGGCAAAGGAAAATTTTGTGAATCGATAAGAGGGTTTACTTTTTGGGAAAAATTTGGAATCCATTTAGCATAGTGAGCGAACATACCTAAGACTCGCTTTAATGATTGAGAGTCAGTTGGAATCGGTAGCGCTAATAGAGGGCTTACACGGTCTTTATCGGGCTTAATTGTATTTTCGTTAATAGTGTAGCCAAGTAAATTAATAGTTGTAGTTGAGATAGTGGATTTTTCCATGTTAATAGTTAGTCGATATTTTTCAGCAGCTTTCATTAAATTGTTTAAATTATTGTCATGTTCTTGTTGAGATTTTCCACATACTGTGACGTCATCGAGATAAGCAAATGTACCTTGTAAGTTTTCCTTTTCGATTATATAATTGATGACTCGTTGAAACGCTGACACTCCATTTGTGACGCCAAATGGAATTCTTGTAAATTGGTAGAGATTTCCGGCAGCCTCAAATGCTGTAAATGGTTTTTCTTTATCCAAAATCGGGATTTGATGGTAGGCACTTCTTAAATCGATGGCGCTAAAATATTTATATTTGGAAACTTTATTAATAATGTAATCAATACTAGGAAGAGGGTAAGCATCAAGTTCTGTGAATCTATTTATGGTAAGTGAGTAGTCTATTACCATACGTTTCTTGTAGTTACTATTTTTGGTTACTAATACTTGAGCTCTCCACGAAGAGTTGCTAGGTTCTATAATATTATCATTTAGTAGTTTAGTAATTTCAGATTGTATAAATTGTTCATCATCTTCAGTATGACGGCGCGATTTAATAGAAATCGGCTTAATGTTAGGTGATAAATTGGAAAATATTGTTACCGGAGGTACTTCAGATAGCATGACATTGCAGATTCGAAGAGGCTCTTCATCTCCGCCGAACTCCATCTCTATACTCGAATGAACCTTGAGAATGTCATGTCCGATGATTATACATATAGATTATTGACTATAAGTAAATTGACTTGTCTATATATGTGATTCCCAAGCGTGATAGTAGCGGTGCAGGAACCATCGACATAGGATACGTGATTGAGAGAAGCAAGGGAAATGGTTTGCCGACAATACTTTTTCTTGAGATGCATAAGTTGAAAGAGATTATTGTTAATGAAACTGACCGAGCTACCGGTATCGATTAGAGCATCGGCTTTGGTGTTATTTATGATGACGGGAACAGTTGCTTTTTGAAGGCTTGAAGGAGAGGCAGCTAACAATCCAGCTGAAAAATTTTCATTGTTGTTTTCCGAAATTATATCTGCTGTGTTCAGAGTTTGTCTTTTGCCTCTACACACATTAGCAAAATGTCCTTTTTTCGAACATAGTTGACAGTTGACGTTTGCAGCAGGACAGTTTATTCTTGGATGCACACTTCCTCCGCAAAAAAAGCATTTCCTTTTCCGAGACATGGTATTATCGTTGCTGTTATTTCCAATAGGTGTAGATTCATTAGCAACAACATTTAAGTTAGGAGATTGTGGGGTATTATAGCTTCGAGAATTAATTTCAGCAGTTTCTAGTGAAATGGCTTGGTTATATGCTTGATCCAAGTCCAGAGTTAAGTTTTCTAAGAGTCTTTGTCTGATACGTTGTGATGTCATGCCAGATATGAAAGCGTCACGAATGCAATCAGATTGATTTTGCTCAGCACTTACTTTTCTAAAATTACATCGAGATGCCAAAAGTTTAAGTTCTCTAAGATATTGATCAATGGTTTCGCCTGGTTGTTGTCTTCGAGAAGCAAGACTGTGACGGGCGAATACTTCGTTTGTTGGCTTAATGTAAATTTCGTTCAATATTGTAAGAGCAGATTGATAGTCGCTACATTCGATTATATAGGAGAATATTTCTGGCGTAACATGATTAATAAGTAATCTTAGTTTGACTTCTTCAGATACATTATCAGAGTAGGTAGAAAGAAAGTTATTGAATGTATACCTCCAATGAGACCACTGTAGAGCAGCGTTAGGTGATTTTGGATCTGTATTCAGTCGTTCAGGCTTCAAGTATACCTTCACATGATGATCCGTCGAACTCGTTGAGGGCACGATATTTGGAGGGATATTTTCGCTGTGCGACATTTTGTTATGATAACATTGATAATCTAAGTCGATTAAATTGTAATAAAATACAGATATAACCAAAATATAGGCTTTAATCGACTTAGAATTTTACATAACAGTATGACAAATATATTACGACATTGACAGATTATTTTGACAATCTTATTATGACAAAGATATTTCCTAAATATGGAAGCGAGACGTGGATATCTCAGAATACGCATGAGAGTAGTCGCGTAATTCACGTCGGATATGCATAACTTTGACGGACCGCATACGTAATGACGAAATATATAAAAGGGTAGGTATAAAGGAAAGCATTGACAAAAACAAGGAAAGGCATGCTCCGATGGTTCGGGCATGTTGAAAGGATGAGCGAAAAGAAATTGACTAACCAGATATATAATGCGAAAGTTGTGGGTACAAGAGGTCCTGGCAGACAAGACTCACATCACCTCACCTATCACGATCAAATAAACAAAATAAGTATACCTTAACGTACTTGGCACTAAATAAAACAATTAAAATCTTCTGTCTTCGTAAATACGATCACATTTCTAAATATCGTGCTAAGTTGAAGTGGCTGCCAATTCGTTGTCGCAGAAATCTAGGAGTTCTCTGTCTCCTTTTTTGTGTTCTAAACGAGCCTGCGACACCTAAATACCTCAAGGATAAATTTGCCTATCTTTCTTCGTTTCACGACAAATCCCTTCGTTCTTCTCACAACTCACTTCGTTCTGTTCCCTTACATCATTCTGGATTTGTTTCAAATTCTTTTACAGTTGTTGCCACAAATTTATGGAACAATCTCCCTGTAACCATAAGGCAAGCGTCTACCAGATCTTCGTTCAAAAAACTCGTCTATCTACACTTTCTAAATAGCTCCCAACAATGTTAATAAGTGTATATATTTATGTATGTATTAGTATTTAGTATATTGATATTACAGTATATGTTAAAGTATATTATGTAAGTATATATAATTATGTTGAATTTATCCTACTATTAATATTTATTTCATTGCACCTATAAATGTTCTAATTTGTCCCTAAGGTTTGGCTGTCAGAAAATGTCTACGGGCATTAAGTCCGCCTTTGTACTTTGTGCAATAATTTTTTTAATAAATAAATAATAAAATAAAACGATAACTAAACAAACAGAAAACAACAAGAAAGAAATATGGAGGGACGCGGACCCATTAATAAAATTTCGTTTAAATGATACAGTTATCGAGAACGCTATTGGTCAATTTTCGGCATATCCACGCGGCAAAAACCAACCAGCCGGGCGGCCAGCATAGTGTGTGGAAACCTTAATGTTGTATAAAAGAATAAACCGTTTTTTTTTTCAGCAATTGGGAAGACGATGTGTACTATAGTTATTCCCTCATCTATTTGTCAGTGAGAACGTTTTTCGTTGTCCGTCTCACTGCACTCATCTCCACATCTTCAAAAGATCCGCTTAATGCATTGCACTATATGCCTACATCGGAATATAATTTAGAGGTAATGTAACGGGTACATGTATGTGTTTTATTTGCATTTTAAGAAAGAATAGTATCGTCAATATACGACAATGACACGATTGATGGGTTTTTGTTTTCAAAAAACAAGAAAAAATAGAATTAAAATAATAATTAGTTAAAGTCTACCGCGTAATAGTGTCCCACGTAGATAAGTGTTTAGTTTTTTTACAAATGTAATTATTTCTAAAATTTAATTTATACTTTATGTATAAAAAAAGTTTTATGCATTTTAATAAAAAAAGGAGTTCCGTAGAATCCTCTCCGTAACAATTAAAAGCAACTACATCCAACCGCAGGCGTTGGATAATCATGTAAATGCAAAGGGCAGGTTACAGTACGTTATTACAATAATAAACTAAATTATCATCCATTTACATTTAATCATTCATTCGTTTCTGGAAATATACCTGCTTCATTCCTTTAATCCATAAACTTACAACCCCACAACAAGATTATCAAGCTGACGTCGTCACTAGTGGCGGCGCTACACAGAATACGTAGACGTAATCAATGGCTGTGACGTCGTTCAAAAAACAAAATACGTTTTTGGCGCGGTGGTGGCTCGGTTGTAAGAACGCTTGCCTTAAAATCCTACAAAGATCGGTACAAACCCCCCCGGCATGTACCAATGACACAATACACTTTTCTTACGAACATTTGTCATAAATTTACAACACCAAGGTTCCCGTGCCTCGGAGAGCACGTTAAGCCGTCAGTCCAACTTGTGGAATCGTTAATAAATTGTCATTAAAATTGATATTAGATCCTCGCCAACCCGTCTGGCTAGCAAATCAAATCAAAATAATTTATCAAATCAACAAAAAAAAAATCCATTGATTCTCTCAAAACAACTTGGATACAGTCAGAACTAATTAAATCAATACAATTGTATACAATACAATCAAAACATATGTACTAATCAAAGTGGTAATAATGGTTGGACCGTAAACAGGCAATAATCCATATTTATGTATGCTATGCACAACATTATTGCTACAAGCAAGTAAAACTAACTAACTTAGAAACTATTTAAATAAGATCGTGGCTGTCAGTTTACATTCTTAATAATTATGATGTATAGAAATTTTATACATATGTCAGATAATTTATAAATGTATAAAAAAAAAAAAAAAAAAACAAAAAAAAAAAAGACGTCATCTTATAATCTAAATATACTAATAATGATATGTCAATTAAACATAAATTCATAGCTGTACATGGGCCGTGTCAGGTATAGTGTCAGCGTGGCAAGTATAGGCCAAATTCACCAGATATATGTTCTGGAAGGCCCATCTCCATCAGTGGAGGTCTAGGACGCTGTGTTCCAGGGGCTGCAATGTAAATAATAAAAAAAACATTTGTGTCAATCATAAATGTATTTTGGCCGTTTGGTCTAAAATCGGCGTTATCAAAATAGCTCAAAGCATTGAAATCATCATTTTGAATCAATTAGTAAATTGACATCAGCTTACTTGATATACTTGACCCAAAGACATAAAGTATAGGCACCGGCCTGAATAAGAGCTTTTTTTCTTCTTACTCTCTACACTTTTGGCAGAGTAGTCGTGGTCGCCATTGTAGCACGTTGAACAAGCCTTAACTCCTCTCGGACCGCAGCTTTCCTGGAGCGCGAAGTTGATACACGACTTTAAATTCTTCAAGTAGTGCATACTTTATTTATTGTCAGTTTTAGCACAAGTTTAGCCGAGTCTAGCCGAGCTTATGTTAAATTACAAAATATAATACGAATATACTGCCTCCGTGGTCTAGCGTCTGTGTATTTAGACTCGGGTTCGATTCCTGGTCGGGACACAAAAATATTTATTAATGTAAATAAATACATTTAATTAATATTTAATTTATTTGTGATATTTCTCGAGTTTGGTACGCTGGAGACATCGACGAGCTTGCCACTTGTCATGATTGGCCTATAGTAAAGTTGGCTAAATGTGAATCCGCTTATTTATAAGCGTGGTTTCTGACCACCCCGAAAGGGAAACGGTCGTGATGATACTTTACTTTCTACTTTTTTATTATACGAATATCAACTTTAGCAGTGACACTGACAGTTTCTATTAGTTATATAAGGCGCGAATTATATAGAAACGGCGTAAGGCGAAGGCCGGGCGAAGGCATCTTATCGCTTCTAAACGATACAATACAAAATGTAGGTAGGCGTTGTGAATTATACTCAAGCGACAGTCACTTGTTCCGCGTCGCTAGCAGTCGCAACTGGAGTGCCGCACAAGCAGCACGTCGTTTCTTATACAGTAGGATTAGAAAAATAAATGTTTTTGCACATTAATGAGTTGCAGCAAAGCAACGAATCTTCGTTGTCTGTCGAGGAAGACATGCTATTATTATTAAATTCTTTATTGCACGAAAAAAAAAATGTAAAAGGCGAAGATTAATGCCTACAAGGCATTTTCTAACATCTAACCTTTGGGAGAGAATGAAATGAAGGGTAGTGCTGATTTTAAAAATAATAAGATAACAAACATTATACTACATACTAATAAATACATACACTCAGACAGTGGGGTCGTCCAGGCCCGGATGTCTAATGGGCCTGGGTTGGGGATGGGACATTCCCCCGTTCTCCCCGGCAGGATCTCAGCGAGTAATTCCCCGCTGGTAATTCATGCACCTTTAGTGCTGGGCACCGTTACTGGTATAACAGCGCCCGTATGGCTCACGAGCCCAGGGGATCTGGGTTCGGCTACTTCAGTTCTCCTCCAGGAGCACTTCTCTAGGAAGTGGTCTCCCGTTGGGGGGCCAAGCGCAAGACGGAGCGATATTCTGGAGATGCTTGAAGTATTCGTTGTCGGCCCGATAGAACATACGTCTAGTCAGGCCAACGACAAACTCCTCAATACTAGCCATGTCCAGATCTCGAGCTATGACGGAATTACGCACGAACCATGGTGCTCGGGAGACCACTCTGAGCGATATGTTCTGCTGACTTTGGATCTTGTCCCTATTAGTTTTGGCCAGAAGGTGGTGCCAGGCTGGCGCAGCGTAGGTAAGACGGGAACGGATGAACATCTTGTAGATCCGGACCTTCAACCTGAGCGGCAATCTGGAATTCATAACAGGACGTAACATGGCTCGGGCCGCCTTTGCCTGATTGACGGCGTGGCAGGCCATTTCACCCATTGTTAACGTCCTGTTAATGATGCAGCCCAGGTATTTGACGGTCGGCGTCCACTCGATGTTCTAATACATACACTAAATCCTAATAACTACATATTATAAAATATATATTTGCTAAATATTTATTGTGAGCCCGATGCTTGTTTGTCTAAAAATAATGCAGTAACCAAGCTTTATGCTATGCTATCACGATAAAGTCACCCTATGTAGTGACTTGTGACGTGCCTTCGCCTCTTTGATATAATTTAATACGCGTCCGTGCCTTATCAGTTTCAAGCCTGCTCCGCGCCTACACCTTACGCCATTTCTGTATAATTCGCGCCTAACCTTTGCGGCTAAAGAAAGACAACTTGGCATAGTTATTTTATCCTATGGCATTGGAATAGAATAAAAGTCACAAACACATTTTAGTCACGTTCACTCT
Source organism: Tinea semifulvella (assembly GCA_910589645.1). NCBI lineage: Eukaryota > Metazoa > Arthropoda > Insecta > Lepidoptera > Tineidae > Tinea > Tinea semifulvella. The sequence continues at coordinate 5,463,614 of OU342618.1, forward strand.
GACTGTAACTGTCCGGACTAGTTCTATTTTCATTGATAATTGTGTTCCGTCTGTTTCATGTGGTGTCCCTAGATGCAGCGTCTAATGGATCAGGTCCACTACTCCAGGGTTGCTTTAACCGGATTCAATTTCTTTCGGATTACTCGAAGCGTCAAAATTACTGTAAGCCTATTAATTAATTTATTTATTTTCTATTTTTATTTATTCAGGAAACATACAGATCTTAAATCATAATTACAACAATTGTAAAAGTTACACAAGGCAGCAAAGTTTCCACTTAAATATTAAACATAGATTTTGCATTTTTTTTTAAATAATAATAGAAATAAGCTTAAAAACAATACCTATATAACAAATACAACTAAATAATATACATACGAGTATATATAGTAAAATAATGGAAAATGAAAAAAAAAAAAAAGTAATCAAAAAGAAATAAATTAAAAGCATTCCAATTATGATTAATTTAGATAATTTTATATTAATTTCTTTTTTTAACCTAGCAACACTAGCATTGAACAAACCAATATCACTGAAATTTTCATTGTAATTTAGGCATGATATTAGCACAAAGGCACATATTAATAAAACGTTATTTGTCAGATAATTAACGGCCAGATACCTTTTCACGTTTGAAACGTAACAAGAAATTATAAGAGATATTATGTATAATAAAAGATAGGTCGGTTGCTGCGCAACAATTTTTATTTACATGTTTTCAAGGTCATAAATTATTATTTCCAATGTCAACAAGTTTTTAAATTCTATATATTTTAGATTAATTTAGACAATTGAACCGTTTCCTGGACATGTCTGTATTATTAGCAGCTTTATTGTGCCATCGTTATCACCAACTGTGTGATGTGATGTAACTGTACTTGTACGCTGTGCTCACTGACTGGTTCCGCCTGATTACTCGGCATGGTACTCATGGTTATTGATCATTACAGCCCCTAGAACAGGGCATCCTAAAAATGGTTATCCTTGGCCACTGTCAATGGGGTGTATCACAAACTTTTTATCACGATAGATGGCGCATGATAGATGGTACCCAATGTCAGTTGCATAGAAAACTTGTATTTTTATTACGAAATTTATTATTTTCTGGATATATTACCGAAGTCAGCAGCTTTTAAGTGTACAAATATAGATTTCCAAGTGAAATCAAAGATATAGTGATCTCAAAATTGCCGTTCTATTAATTAAACCTTTTATTCTTTTTAAAGACGGTGTTCGCTTTCTTAATTCGTCTTTTGAGGTAGGTAACGTTAATTTAAAATTTGTATTTTTATTATAAAAATAAAAACTTCGAAAACATTTAAAATATGATCCTACATAGGTGTAAACAAGGTACCAGTGCCGCTAGCGACATCTATAAAACAGCTTTGCCTGATACACCCCATTATATCGCCAAACTTACATACATAATAAACTCGTGCATGATAAATAAATATATAAATCTGATTGATATTTTAAACAATGGCACGGGTGGTACCAAATTTCGTCCAGTGTTCGCATCTACTTTACCGATTCACATGAAGGTCAGCATTCATAAAGCCTACATCCGCAGTCACCTCAAGTACACCTCGACGACCTGATACGTTCTTACCTCAGCTGAGAGGACGTTTAAAAGCACCACGACACGTCATTCTAAAGGATCTGCAGATGGAAACAATAATAATAATCATAAAGTTTATTGAAACAATTACATTTTTTTCTTCCTTATAAATATGGACTTAACTTAGGGAACAGTTTTACAAAACAAATAGTTAAAACTCTGACTCCAAGACTAGTTGGACTGTGTCCTAGAAGTCAGTGCTCTTCCTAGGAACTACAAAAATAAATTCACAACATTGGTAAGTACAATATACAAAATTAAAAAAAGAGAAAAATAGAATCAGTTAATGGTGAAAAAATAAAAACAGTAGCAAAATTACTTATAAATAAGTAAGGTTAGTAAAGCAAAATTATATATTAAAAAATAAAATGCATAAAACACCTAAGTAGGTACCTGTGTAGAATATGCCACTTAAATTACTTTTGGACAACGAAAAGACTTTCAGTTTCCTTTTTTTTTTTTTTTTTTTCTTTTTCCTGGTAAGTTAACTGTGGAACCAGTCATTGACTCGCATCTTGACTTCTTTCTTAGTTATATATGGACGAATTCGTGCGTTGTCTGGCGGCTGGTATATTTGCGCGGGCAGAGGTGTCAGATTTCCCACTTGTGAGAGGAATGGCTACACTTGTCACCTGCCGAGAATCACACAGTCGTGATCACCGCCACGCCGCTAAGCTCGTACATTATAATCAATATATATTGTAATTTTTCAGATCATTACAACTATTTTGACATACGAAATAGTACTTCTGCAGTTTTACCGGAATCATAGATATTTGTTTGAAGACAACCAACTGTAGTTATAGTGAAAATTCAATATGAATTAAAAATAATATACTTTAATTTACTGTTTAATTGATTCAAGTATATCAAACATTATGTCAATGTTTTTATTATTATTACTATTATTAAATACTTTATTGCACTTTAATTAAAAGTATGTACAAAGGCGAACTTATTTCGGCTGTTTCTACCAGCTCACCTTTGGGAGAGTGAGACAGTATACATATGTGAGGTGAAATTCTAACCAATAAACTACATAACTAGTATGTATACATAGACTACATAAATACTCATCAATATAGTAGATATACATATATAAAGTTGTTGCTATGTTCGACTTGGAAGCAAAAATGCAAAGCTTGCTATTTTACCCAATTTTGTATACAAAACCATAGACAAAGGTCAAGTAAAATGACTTTCAAAGCGAAAAAAGTGCTTAAAGCGACAAGTCAAACATTGGGTATAATTAAGTATAATTTATTCAATTAAAATGCTATAAAAAAAGTTGGGTTCGTATTTTAGTGTATAATTATTTTCATAATTTATTTCTAATAAAATTTATTCTTTCCACATTCCGGCTCATGCTAGTCTAAAGGCCTAGCGCACTGAAGAGAAGTAGCCTTGATATAAACACCAGCTCAGCATCGCAGAGTTCTAGAACAATCCAACTGTCGTTTTCAAGTCCTAGAAGAACGTTGAAGAAGTCGCCGCGTTCGTTGTTGTAACGTGCATTCGTTAACCCCGCAAAATTAGTCCTAAGGCACAAAAAATCAGTGCTGGTCAGCACACATATCACATATACTATATATTGCAATCTAGCGGGGAAATGTAGCTAGCATTCATTTCACGCGGACGGAACAGTACAGTAGTATTATACCGTAGTATTAATATTTATTTTATTTTAAATTTTGTATATATGTTTTTCGAATAAATTAAATACATCAATAGAATAACATATCTACAATTATATACTATATATTTGTAGTTTAGTCTTTAAAAGAGAACTGTCATTTATGTTGAACTGATTGACACATTGTAATTATGTCATTAATTATAAACATGTATTTCTTTTAAGGATATTTTATTTTAGTAATTTCCAAGTTATTTCACTATTGATATATTTTATTCATTCGAAAACCATATTTATAATAATAATAATAAAGCCGTTTATTCCTTAATTGATTAACATATACAGTTTATTTGTTTTTTTTATTATTATTTTTATTTCTTTTTATATAATCGACACAATTAATAACTTCAAATTAAAATATAAGCCAAATAATAATAATAATCTTCTTATAACATTTAGACTAAAGCTATGTAGGTACTTATATCTAAATTATAAATTAAATGTTCATTTCTTTAAAATTGGTAATGTCAAAATTAAATTTTAAAAATATGTCTAATAATATCTATAATACTGTTTTTCTTTTTAATTAAGGACCCCTCGTCGGGTAAAGCTCTCCTCTATTTTCTATCCATTTCTTCCTAAAGCGTTTTTTTTTTTTTTTTTTTAATAAATAAATATTTCCGGACAGGTCACACAGCGCCATCTAATTTCCGTGGTAAGCTGCGAGGCTTGTGTTACGGAAACTAGATGGTTGATAAACTACATATTATACTTTTTTTTTTTTTTTTTTGTAAATATATACATATTATACATATAAACACCCAGACCGAGACAAATTATACAATGTACAATTTGCCCCCGGTGGGAATCGAACCCACGACCTCCCGAGTTTACGGCAACGTTTGTTACCACTAGACCACGGATAATAATAGGACCCCTCGTCGGGTAAAGCTTTTTCTGTCCATTTCTTCCTAAAGCATATTTGAAAAAATATAAAATAAATTTAATATTAATGCAATGGTTACAGATATAATTCCCGTCCGCGTGCAATGCTGGCTACATTTTCCTGCTGAATTGCAATACTGATTCTTTGCACATGTGCATTGTATCAAACGCACACAGCTAGCATGGCGTACAAGTCTGTGTATGCGAATATTTTCATCGTAGAATAAAAACCTTAATACTGTAATTATATATAGTGAAAAGCAAGCACAGTACTGTTTAGTTCACAATTATACTAAAAGATAAAGTTCAAACAATACATTAGCAACTTTTCGCTACACATTTAAGTTTTCTCTTCCGAGACCAGAGAGCTATTTATTGCTAGATAATACTTTAGTGGTTTGCTGGGTTGTAAGAATGCTTTTCTTGAAATCCAAAAAGGTGTCTAACGAAAAATACACTTTTCTTGTTTACAGATTAACCATAAGATATAAGATTAGCGTTTTTCTCATCTCTCCTTCCAATCTATGGAATGATAAGCATTTTTTTTTTTCTGTAGCAACGTCAGTTTGTCACATCAGAGAGCTCGTACAATACTAAATTATGGAATCGTTATTAGTTATTAAAATGGACGTTTTTTTTTTGTTTTATACTAGCACGACATGTGACCTTGGGCTTACCCGATGGTAAGTGGCGCGCAAGGTCCATGAATCTTAGCAACTGAAGTCAGACACTTATGACTGGCATCAGTCCCTAACACTATGCCGGCTTGACTAGATGCTTTTTCACACTTCGCTTGAAGGACTCCAAGTTATAGGAAAGTGGTAACACAGAGGCTGAAAGAGCATTCCACATCTTTATCGTGCGACAGATGTATGAGTCACCAAATTTATACATACGCGAAGGGATGGTGACTACCATATGTGGGTGCATATTCTGACCTGTGCGTGTGGTTCGGTTGCGGAATGAAGAGGGAGGGATTAGGCTATAGAGTTCTTCATAGCACTCACCATAGTATAGCCGGTAGAACACGCTCACAGAAGCCACATCTCGGCGAAGCTGCAGGGATTCGAGAGTTCCAGATATAGTGGCATCGTCCACAATTTGAACAGCTCGCCTCTGTAGGACATTGAGAGCATATGTCTGTGAGGTACTGGACATTAGTGGACATTACCCTCGCCAACCTGTCTGGCTAGAAAGTGTGAATATACTTGTCTTTTAAATACACTTCTGTTGGGTGCCTGACGGATACTAAGAGGTAGGATGGTAGGGAGATGTATGATGTCATGATATACACCTATATTTATTTTGTTAGCCCAAATCCCCATACAAGAGAAATGACTTAGGTACTTTTAAACTTTTGCGCACATTCATAATAGTTTATATAATTCATTTTTCTTAAATATCTTACGAAAAATCAATTCTATTTTTAAGGAGCAATTTCACTTAACTCTACTATAGGCCCATCATGACAAGTGGCAAGTTTGTCGATGTTTCTAGCGTACCAAACTCGAGAAAAATTTACTCCTATATAAAATATATCGGTGTTTTTGCACACGAATGGTACTCGGCCTTGACCGTTAGACCACGGAGGCAGTAAAAAAACTTATTTCCAAAAGTTTTATTGTCACTTCTAGTAGTATAAATAGTTGATGGTCGGAAGTAATTTTCCGATGCCTATGCAGGTAGTTGTAAGTCCCATTATAACATCAAAGAGAACTGTTCAAAGGTAGAGGATACTTTACTTGAAGGCTTCATTCACTGGGTCGAAGGTTTTATACAGATTAAGGCCGAGATCAACAAAACGTGTTAGACTTTGCCTAGACTCTACAAAACTTATTAACATAACATAAACAAAATTTAACTTTTTATTTCTTTATTTAAAATATTTATTTGTATAAATATGGCTGAGAGGCATATACAAACTATTAAGAAAATGTTAAAAAAGTGTATTTTGGATAAAAAAGATTTTATTTAGCATTATTGGAATATAGAAATATGCCAGTTGATAATATTCTTAATTTATCATCAAATGAAATGTTATTAGGCAGACAGTGCCAATCAATATTACCTGTAAAGAAAATGGAGATTTATAAACATCTAAAGGGTAAAAGTTATAAGTATAAATATTTTCATGATAAAAGAAATAAAGGAAAGTGTTTTAAATACAGTGAAGGGCAAATTGTATTAGTGAGAATAAGGAATAGTAATAAGTTCATTGAAGGCAAAATAATAAATAAAACAAATAAACCTAGAACTTATAAAATTTTATTAGAAAATAATCAGATTGTAGAACGTAATACTTACCATATTTTTAAGGCTTCAAATAATGAAAGTTTTAATACACATACCGGATTCTATAATGATGATGATGAACCTAGAAGTGTAAGGTTTGCACCAGAACCTACTATAATAAATACAAATATAAATGAGTCAATGGTGACTACGAGGACAGGTCGTGAAGTAAGACCACTTCGTTTTAATAACAATGTGTGCTAAAATATGTTTATAAGGTTAAGATTGTTATTAGTAAAGTTAAAATACATTGTAAGTTAGAAGTTGTTTATTTTATGTTTTAGTGTTTAAATTACTTAGTGTAAGAAAAGGGGATGTCAGCCGAAATAGTTCGGCTGGTATTATTTTGTAGTGGGCAACTCGCGGGGACGCATCCAATGAATCTCTTGTCTTTTGTAAAATTAGCTGAGTGCAAACAATTACTGTGTGTTTTATAATAAACGCTAAATTAAAAGCCCCGTGTATTATTCCACAACAACAAAACATTATAACATATAAACATTATGTTATGTAATTGTTAAAACATTAATGTGTTAATTTTACCTAAAACGCAAATGTTTATTGTTTCATTACAGCCCCCTAAAACACAGTAAATTATAATATCTAGATTTATAATTGTAAATTAGACATTTAACTATATTTATTTATTTATATAGTACACACAGCAGTACATATATTATCACACACATAACATAGTATAATTATAACTTATCAAATGTACCAATTAGGTGTCACAGCGTTCACCAATTTAAAAAGAAGAGGAAATTAAAAACTTATTCCTGTTAAAACAAAACAAAAAAATTAACAAAAACTAACAAATTTACAAAATATAATATAAAAATATGACTTCTGAAATAAAATTATACATTTTTTTTTAATAGAACTATAAAGGAAACCTAAAGCATAAATTTGGTACCTTAGATATGAAAACGAAACACTTGTTAAATAAATGTTATAAGTTACTCATATATTGATGGATTGAAATATTCGAGAACACTATATAGATATAGATATATATTTATTGGGATACTTTTTTAAAGGCTCTTCTATAACCAATTAATATATAATGATATCTAATTGTATTTATATTAATTATATTAATTAATTATGTACTTATGAATGTTTAGTTTCTAAATATACATTCATACCAAATTTTCATAATCAAACGAAATGTTAATTTTCTCTAAATCTTCATGGGTCATTGGTTTTTCAGATTGTAAATCTTCTAAATATTTCAATTGCTTCTCTAAGTTATGCATATTAACTGTGTACTTTAACTTATTTTTATCCTTCTCCTTATAATATTCGTCATATATTACTGTATTTATATTTTTTGATATATCTTCTTTTTTATTATTTTCGTGATATATGTTTTTCAGTTTACGTATCTTAACCATATCATGATATGGCATAGCATTTAGGTTAAAAATTTCGTTAGTATTTCGCCATCTCAAGTCTTCTAGTCCAAAATTTCTGCCAAAACCTTTAACTAAAGTTATAAATAATATTCCAAACAATAAACTACACATAGCACTTTAAATCTAAAATTTAATATTTGTATAAAATATCACATATCACCTAAGCAAACTATATCGGCATAGGAAGTTTTATTTACACTTTTATGCTTGACTTTAAATTAAAATTTTATTTGTTCTCTGTTTTATTTGTTGGTAGAACATAAATAACATTGTACTGAATGTTCACAATCTACATCATAAAATATCCGACATATTTAATATCCAGGTTTAATAAATAAAACTAACCGTTACCTAAATATTATATGTTTACATACATTGCGGGGTAGGGAGAGACAATTGAGCGGCACTTGTCACGGTCACGACATACATCTTTCGCTTCTTCGACATTCATCAACCTCTTCATATATGCTCTTTTGTTTCGATGGCTTTTTAATGCACATTCAGCTATTGTTTTATTTATTTGATCGTAATATGTGAGTCTTGGTCTGCCAGGGCCTCTTTTACCCATAACTTTCGCATTTATATCTGGTTCATCAAACTCTCTTCGCTTATCCTTTCAAGAACCATCAGAGCATGCCTTTTCTTATTTTTGACCTTTTTCTTTCTTTCATACCTACCATTTTGCGTATTTCGTCATTAGGTATGCGGTCCGTCAAAGTGCACCGCGTATCCGACGCAACGACCTCATTTCTACTGCATAAACTCTACTCTCATTCGCATTCTGACATATTCACGTGTAGCTTCCATACATAAGTGTTGGGGCATGGCATTGTGTATGACGAGTTGAGCTTTGTCACTGACATTTCAAATGGCGATCAGTGACCCCAAGGCACCATTGACATTATTTCTCGCGTTCACTCTTCTTTCAACGTCCCTATCATACTACCCATCCGCAGTAAAAACGAGATATATAATTTCATTTACTTGTTCTAAACTTTCATCGTCAATATTTATCGTTAAGTTTGTCATCCTTCTTCTTTTAAACACTAGTACCTTGGTTTTGCTTGCATACAAACGGAGTCCTTTTTCTGCACATCCTTCTTTCATTTCTGTGACTAGTGATTGCAGTTGTTCTTCGGATGATGCTATAAGAACAGCATCATCCTTCTTCTTTCAAACTAACTAGTACCTTGATTTTTCTCGCATTCAAACGGAATCCTTTTTTTAATCATAGTAGTCTAGTTATATTGAAGTAGGTATATAGATTTGATATAATCATTTTATTAATTAGACATTTAATATTTAGCTTTATTTTAGTGTAGGTAAATAAGACAATGCCCCTTTACAGCTGCTATCCACTATTAGAATTAAGCTTGTTATTCTCAGGTACTATGCCCTTATTAGCAGACTGTTCCTTCCTAACAACAGCCAGCTATTTCAGCCATTTTTATGTATATTGACTTAATATTAATAGGTATCAAATAAGAAAAATGAAAATTTGACGAATCCAAGTGTTCCTATAGGCTAAAATAATTCTTCTTTAATTTCTGTGTACTAGTATATGTTTACTTATTTTTATTCGATGTCACAGATAAGTCTAATCTGTAATCTAAGACGTTTCCTCAACAGTTCCTCCACTCCTTCCCTTCCTGCTGTCAAGCGTTCTTGCAACCGAACCACCACCGCTCTTTTATTTTTTGTTATATGGCCCATTAGCTTTATACTAAACGTATTATTTAGGGAGCAATGCACTGTCATACCGTACAATACAACAATGGCACACCTATTTCTAACAAGAGCACAAATGGGTTGCAAAAGTGTACGCTATCATAAAGAGCTTTGCCTACCGAGATCTAATTTAACTCAAGAGTGTGGCGATCCCATATGCCATAACTTCCTAAAACAGAATATTTCGATTATTAGGTACCCTCCCTGGTGGTAAGCCCTTAGTTTATTTTGTAGAATAGTTTTAATTTCATAGGTATTTTTAGTTTAGTTTTATTTATAATTAGTTTTTTAATCTATTTTATTTTAATATTTTTGTAAGTATCTACTTCGAATAAATAAATTAAATTTCATTTAAAGGTCATTAGTAATAATGTGGAAAGCATGTGTATTAAAATTTATAACAAGCTACCTGATGAACTGAAATTGTTACCTCAAATGTCATTTAGAAGAAAACTAAAAGACTATTTACTGTCACATATCTTTTATACAATAAACGAATACTTAAATGTTTAAAACATATTCATATTATGTAAATTCTATTGTATTGCTCTTTATTATTATTTTTTGTTTTGTATATTATTGTTTAAATATATTTTGATAAAATTTGCACACCATACTATGATAGAATTTGTTGAGATATTATTTTGTAAACACCATTGTTACACAAATTCTAAAGCAAATACATTTTTCTTTCTTTCTTTCTTTCATAGACTAATTGATTCTAAGACGTTTACGTATTGTTCTTTAATAAGCTTTAATTCTCATTCTGTTTGGCTTCATTTTGATGATTCTTACGTCAATCGATTTGTCTTCATCACGCGAGTGTCACTGAAGATATGACATTATTCAAATTTCATTAGGGCGGCAACCAGACGCCATATTGTGGTAAATAAAAAAATTATAGTCGACGAACTATATTGAGAGGGGTATTATCGAATAGGTATTTGAAAATAACGTTGAGGTTTCTCTTATCATTAATTCATTTTAAGTGACCATTGAGGATTGAGGAAGTTGGTTGGATACTATTATCATAAAAAATTACAATGTAAGAGTAAGTCCTACCTACCTACCTACCTATAATATAGATGTAATAAAAAAGTATCATCACGACGTTATGTTTTGAGGTGGTCAGAAAAAACGCTTTCAAAAAAAGCGGATGAAAATTTAGCCAACTTTACTATTTTTACGTGACCCAAAGTTGGGAAGATTTGAACATGTTTCGGTTTTTAATGAGTGACTGTTTTTTTTTTTTTTTTTTTTTTAAATTCAAAATCATTTATTTGTTACACAGGTTAATATTATAAACAACAGGTATAGGTTATAAAGGTGCACCAGTGCTCTGCCCATAGGGCGTACAAATATTAGTAATTGTGGATAGCATTTAAATTTTAATACATACACGTAAACAAAATTGAAATACAATAAAAAAATATAAATGTCAATATTATTCATGTCTAAAATTAATATTAATAAATTATAAGTTAAGCAAAACGTCATGTAATTATATTTTTGTCTGTAAAAAAGTCATTGATTGTGTAGTATGTCTTGTCAATTAGTATATATTTAAGTCTTCTCTTAATTTCTCCTAACTCTAGCTCCTGTAGTCTCAACGGAATTTTATTATATATTTTTGCCGTCATGATTAAAGCACTTTTATGTAACAAAGCTTTCTTGCTAACTAATGGGTATATTATATTTTGATGACGTTTACTTCTGAGACGGTTTTCGTATAGTCCAGGATTCGTTTTTACGAATAAAACTGATGCATAGATGTACAGACTAGGGAACGTCAATAATTTTAATGATTTGAAATATGGCTTGCAACTGTCCGTACTAGGTATTTTGCAGATTGCTCGTATACACTTTTTTTGTGCTTTAAATATTATTTCCCGATCAGTACCGTTACCCCAGAAAATAAATATAGAAAATATAAGAAAATAAACTGTTAAAGTCGCTATGTAATAAAATATATTAATTTATTTCAATAGTACAGTTAAGCTGTATGTATAAAAATAAACAACCAATGCCTGCTCTATTTCATTTATGTTTGATATCTTTGATTCCATTGCTATTATCAACATTAATTCTCAGAAAGTGAATCAGAAAGTCGATGTTAGCCTCTCCATTATAGAGTAGTAATAAATTAGCAAACCACTTTTTGCACAAATTGCCGTAGTCTTTGTTTATATAGTATAATGGATTTATCCCTTCCCCCTCTCAGATTTATGAGCGGCCAGCATTAAACATCGGCTTGGTCCTGTTTGTCTCATAATATCAAGTGATTTTTTTTGTATTGCTTCAAAATCAAGAGAAAGTCATTATTTAAATAAATTTTGAATGATTCTGCTCGATAAAGGCTGAGTAGCAAAGTGGTCCACAGAGTAAGCCTAAATATAGTATAGTAATTACAGACAGACAGCGGAGTCATTCAGGCCCAGAGCTTTAATAGACCTGGGTTAGGAGTGGGAAGAACTTTCTTACGGGAAATATGAATAACTTTGTGTTTAAAATACGTGCTACTTAACAGTGATTCTTCGTGATTCCAACCCAAGGCATATAATACCCAGTTTGAGCCAATAATTCTCTAATTTCTAATCTAATTATGTTACCCGTATTGTTGTACATGTATATTTTGTTGAAAATTGTATTTGTGTAAGGAATTATTAAATTGATTATAATGTTAATAAATCCTATTTATTGTTAAAAATAAACTAAACAAAACCTTAAATTAAATAAACTAAAAGATAAACCTAATTAATATAAAAACTAAATACTTACAAATATCTTGATTATAATCTACATGTCATCGAATCCAGGAGAAGATGAACCCAATGTTCCGAGGACTCCGGCAACGTTACCTCGTTGAATGGAAACACTGTTCCTCTGAATTAGATATTCCCTACTCAAAGGATCACCTGTTGACGCTCGGATAGCAACGCTTATGTCGCGTATTAACGATTTAGCGTCCTCAGACCAAGGGCCCATCGTCTCTACGGCAAACGGCACAAAATGGTAACGATTTGCCAACTCTATATTTTTACGTTTGCCGTTTGCAGCCAATTCAGCCGCTGCACCTGCTCGTTTTCGTGTCGCGCCAACACGGCTAGGACAAAGGGTGTCAGTACACGTCGCATCCCAAACCTTAAATTGATTGAATTGAATTGTAATTATGATTGAATTTAATTTGTGTAATTTGTTTTCTAATTTTAATAATAATTATTATAATTAGCATGTTGTGTGTGCTGCTTGGATTCCAGTCTAGTCCATGTATAAATTAAACGAGCTCAAATTTGCAACTGACTGGAATCTGTTTGCACACCTAATAATAAATAAATAAATAAAATACGGGACAAAAACTGTTACCTAAACGAGACAAACCTGGACATTGTTATTCTTCACTACTTTGTGTATTTATGACCCTTGTTATTACCTATCGGCTAACTTTATATATCCACCTGATAAAGCAATAAAATGTTGTTCATACTTAAACTGTTGATGGCAATTTTATGTGCATATCTTCGGACAATTTTTCCGTATAAACTATGATAAACAAAAACTGTTACTGCCTCCTTGTTTTACCTGTTAAGTCCGTGGATTTAGACTCGGAGATACCGGGTTCGATTCCTGCAGCCCTATTGTGTTACTTAAGCACAAACGTTATATAATGGAATTCGTTAACTATATATATATATATATCTTTTACGCTATTAAAGTTGATATTTGCACGGACGCTGTCAAGGTCGATTGCTTATAGAATTGAATTTACAGCCGCAATAAATCTATTTATTTAAGTGTTTTTTGTAAATGTTTAAACCTCTAGTTCTGTTACTTGTCATGTACCTATCTATAGTGATAAATGTGCAAAATATATATATTGAAAATTAAGAGTATGACTTAACCGAATTCCGGTAGGAATGTATGGTGTTAAAACTAAACTAAACTAAACTAATAATATTTCGTAATGGGGTGTATCAGGCAAAGCTTTTTGTAGATGTCGCTAGCGGCAATGGTACCTTGTTTTAAACCTATGACGCATCATTTTTTAAATGTTAATGTAGTTTTTTTATTTTTATACAGAAAATGTATTTTAACTTAAAACGATATTATTTTATTTATTTTTATTTATTAAAAACTTTATTGTTTAATACAAAAGGCGTATGTAATGCCGCTTGGCATTCTCTTACCATCAACCTTCGGGACAAGGAATCGAAGTTTAGGCATGGCAAAATAAAAAAACAAGAAAAAAAATCAATAAAAATAATTAAATCACTTACCTTACCTTACACCTACCTTAAAAGTAAAGATTTTTTTTAATTAAGAAATAAGATTAAATTAATAGAACGACAATTTTGAGATCGCCATATCTTTGATTCCGCTTGGAAGTCTCGTTTTGTACACTTAAAAGCGACTCACTTCGGCATAATATCCAGAAAATAATAATTTTCTTAATAAAAATAGAAGATTTCTATGCAACTGACAGTGGTACCATATTAGGTACCATCTATCATGCGCCATCTATCGTGATAAAAAGTTAGTGATACACCCCATTATGACTCAAGCTGTGACGTAAATAACGAAATCAACTAATAATATTCGCTTCTAAAGTAATGGAATACGGGTGCAGGTCAGCAGCCCTATTCTGTTACTTAAGCGGAAACGTTATTTAATGGAATCTGTTAACTATATATATATATATATATATATCACGGTATTAAAGTTCACATTTGCACGGACGCTGTCAAGGTCGAGCGCTTATAGAGTTGAGAATTGAATAATATTTTGTAATTATGACGCAATCTCTGACGTATATACGAAATCCACTAATAACGTAGAATAGGTCGTAATTTATTTAATTTATATGGTCTGGCGAATAAGTGTACTGTATTAGGATGGCTGCCTAGCCACCAGAATTGAATAAATAATGTCTTCTAGAGCGAACTCTTGCATACACGATTCCCTATGACAATAAATAATATCTAAAAGCGGAGCGAGGGAAAGTATCCAAGAAAGGAGAACGAGAAAGGTAGTCACGGCGATGATGATATCCAGACGCGAGAGCAGTCCAGAAGTCTCGGGGTTTTTCGGCTAAATCAGGTGGGAAACCGATAGTTTAAACTGATAGGAACACAAACACAGGCCCAGGGCACGAGTCACCACAATTATAATAGTTTAGTTTATTTGCGTTTTTATTAAATTATGTATAAAAAAGGCGGTGCGGGCTTCACAACTTGTTGATTTCAGCGAGTCGACACCACAGACCATGTCGACACACACTAATGGCGGTTTTCGGCGGCTCTCGGTCGTCTTCGTAGTATGAGGGAAAAGGGTATAGCGGAGCGGATAGGAGAGAGAGCGAGATGGGAATAGGGAAATGGAACATTCTAGATTATTATTATTATCAAATTGGTAAGCGTGTATGCAAGTGACAATTCGAATGCATTAAGCGGTAAATTTGAATTCCATCCTACGAATTTATAGGTTTGGCCAACCATATATTTGTGGTACTTTTCGAGTTTGGTTCGCTAGAGACATCGACGAGACTTGTTATGTTGGGCCTGTTAAGTTAGCTAAATGTGAATCCGCTTCATTAAATTCGTGGTTTCTGACCACCCCAGTCTGAATACTTGATGATACTTTTTCAACAACAATGTGTCGATGCCGTGCCGTGCCGCAAAGCGTACGACGCGCATTATATCCAACCGTCTAGAGTTGACTTGGTGATTTACCAAAAAAACTGATTATCATTTTAGCTGACCCTTTTTTGAATAGCAGTCGTTACGCTACATCCTACATAATCCAACAAGTTGAAGTGCAGATTGGAGGGAGACACCTTTCGTAAGTTTTCTGGTCACGTCGGAAGGATTGACAATTTTATCGCTAATACTGACATGACGGTCGCAGGTCAAACTTGAAGGGATATGACTAAGGGACACACACGGATCTGAATGCATATTACCTTAATGTTTCCTCTTGGGAATATTTTTATTTTATTGTAATATTATATTTATTATTTTATATTTATTTTATTAATACCTTTCATTTCTCAGCTTCTTTCATGACAGAACTCTTCGTACCTCACAAAACCACCACTGAGGCAGTTAATATGCTATTATTTTTCTCTGTCTAAAATTAGGTAAAATATGTCTAAAATTACAGTAATTGACTACATTTCTGAAACTTAATAATCTTTGAAAATGCACAAATGTGCAAGCGAGAGGGATTGTTATTAAAGTATTAAGGGTTATTAGCTTTGCAACGTTCTCGCTCGCACACTGTAATATTTATAAGGATTTTGCTCTATCTTACTAAAATAAAATAAAATAAATCTATGAAGACAAATTTCTAAGCATGCATGCAGGTGCCGAGTCTATCATGTGTGGGAAAGAAAGGTGAGAGGAATGATGTCTCGGGCTTGCGACTTTTTTATTACGCAACAAGACGCTCAGCATCCATCATTCTGCTCCTCTTCCTACTCAACGTAAACTCGTAATGTTTTTTTTTTTTTTTTATATACTGAGCACGACATGTGACACCGCGCCCACCTAATGGTAAGCAATACGCAAGGTCCAAGAATGGGAGCAACTGACGCCAGCCTCAGACAACCGACATCAGTCCCTACCACTATGTCGGCCTATAAAGATGCTTTTTCACACTTCATTTGAAGGACTCCAGGTTTTAGGAATAGGGAAACACATTAGCTGGGAGAGCATTCCACATCTTCAGCATGCGACAAATGAAAGAGTCTCCAAATTTGTATGCGTAGGGATAGTGACTACGGCATGTGTATGCATATTTTGGCATATTGACGGCAGACCTGCTTAGGCCCAATTATTTCAGTAAATGGTGCAACGATTTTGCTGGAATTCCTCTCGCACCAACTACCAATGTTACCTATCCAGTAAGCAACCAGTACAATAATTGTTTTGCAAATAAAAAGGCTTATCCCTTTCAGCACGACAAACAATATTTTGGATATTGAAAGGGTTATGGGTAACTTTAAGATCTTTGAGGTCTAAAGTATCTCAAACAAATAGTGAAAAAAATCCTCCTCTAGCGAATTCCACAAAACCCCTCACATTTATTTATTTATTTTATTTATTTATTCATTTTGGAAAACCAACAGTTGACAATTCCAAATAGGTAAGTAACATTAAACAATCTAAGAACTACACACATCAAAAAAGTCTAGGGATCAAGCATGTTTATGCGGATTTCTTGTGATTGAGATGTGGCTTTGTAATAAATTTATGATTTTATAAATTTATATGGATCCTTTTTGGTGCATTTCATAATTTAAAACAGGAACTGTCAATCAAATTCGAGTAAAAGATGAAAATCAGCTGTCAATATTTTCCCTATAAAAACATAAGACGCATTGAAGACATTATTAGTGCTACTGTTTCCCTACTACTGATTAAAACCAACGTTATTATGGAGCGGCGACGTCATTTAAGCAGGGAAGAAATGATCAGAGCCGTGGGAATGATAGAAGCTGGTTCCCGGCAACGTACTGTGGCTTTAGCTCTGAATACAAGTCAGAGTGTTATCAGTCGACTTTGGACACGTTACCGAACCACTGGTACCGTGGCTGAGCGCCATGGAGGACGGTATCGCTGCACCACACGGAGACAAGACCGATACATTCAAATCACAGCTCGAAGAACTCCAACAATAACCGCCATGATGTTAGCCGTGAGCCTTCATCGCTCTTCAGGGAACTTAATTAGCGACCAAACAGTCAGAAACCGCTTGCATGAAGTGAACCTTCATTCCCGAAGACCGCTACGGGTACCACCTATAGCAATGCACAATCGTAGGACTCGATATCAATGGGCTCTTGAACACAGAAATTGGACAGAAGAACAATGGCGTTTCGTGTGCTTTTCTGATGAGTCTCGTTTTGGTATGAGGCCGGATACAAGACGTATACGACACTGGAGAACCCCTGGACGCCAACAGCGATTAAAATCCTGCCAGGAAGTCCATCCTTATAGTGGTGGAACCATCATGGTATGGGCGGGTATTTCGATCGGCGGAAGAACTGAGTTGATTTGGATCAGAGGCAACCTCAACGCTCAAATTTATGCTGAGACGGTTGTATCAGACGTCATCGTTCCTCTACAAGTGCATATCGGTCCCTTATTTCAGTTAATGCATGATAATGCACGACCGCACACCGCAAGAGTTGTAAGACAGACTCTCGCCGCAGCTAACATCAATGTCCTGCCCTGGCCTGCTCAATCGCCAGACTTGAACCCGATTGAGCATGCATGGGATATTCTTCAGAGAAGAGCTCTGCCGAATATGGAGGGTATCCAGTCGCAAGAAGACCTTTTTTTGTTGTTGCAACGAACATGGGCGGCCATTCCACAGCGTGATTTGGATGAACTCATTTTGAGTATGCCAAACCGATGTTCTTGTGTTGTTAGTGTTCGCGGTAGAAACACGGATTATTAATTGTTTAAGTTACCCAATAAAATTAAAAAAAAAACTGTTATTTCAGTCTTTTTTTCGAACTTTAATGTTAGTGGTTCAAATGTCAAAAATCCCTTTATTAGGAAAATGGCAATTTTTTTTACTAATGCAAAGGTGACTTGGTTTATCGTTACTGTAGACAAACGAAAACATTTTATTTGATCAATCCTTAAAGAAAATTTTAATGAATATCAATCAGGAGAAAAGTTATTGCAAAAATATATGTTGATCCCTAGACACTTTTGATGTGTGTATTAAAGGTTTTCACATATAGGTTTTAAAAATTGAGTACAATAGCAACAAAATAAGAAAACATCACTGCAACACAATAATAACATACTCGTACAAGATAATACACAAATTTACTAAATTATAAGAACACAAAATTAATAAAACACAAAAAAAAAAATACATATTACATTAATGAAGGTCACTGATTGAGTCGACATAACGAGCCGTCAACTGACGTCTTATATTTGCTGCCTTGGAGTTGAAAAGATCAATGTCCAACTCCTCCGTAAGTGAATTAAAATTGTTACAAACTCTCAAAAAATAACTATTCTGCCTGTACCTAGTCCTAGCATGCTGGACAAACAAGAGGGAGGGACAGCGGAGATTAAACTATCATACATATTACTGGAGATTAGTGCGTCTTATAATGTGCTAGCGCACCATCGTGCATATGATACCATAGTGGGAATAAAAACATGTATTTTTGTTGTTTACTAGTAATTTTAGTTTAATGATAATGTTTAGAATGATAATGTTTGACTAAGTAGGTAGATGGATGTACGAACTAGTCCTATTGAGACCCTTTTAGAGCGGCAAAACAGAATTTGGTGACAGCTAAATTGTTTTGTAATAACGCACGCTTGGTATTGTCCGTGCTGAAAGGCTTATGTAAGTATGTATACTTTTTTATGCGAATTATCGCGGTCCAGTTGTTTCGGATATAAAATTTTGTTTTTTTATTACAAGACTGTTGTTTGAGAAATCATATTATGTATTCAGGTCGCGAATTCTTAAGTAAAGAGAGGACATTTTACATATCTACTTGATGTGTCTCGCAAATTGTAGAGTAGATACAGGTCGCGCAATAAAAGATTCAGTTTTAACATTCATGGACCTTGCGCGACACTTACCATCAGGTGGGCCCAAGGTCACATGTCGTGTCGGTCACTGTTCATAGCTTATAAACGGGCCTGGGTGATCTCGCGTCTAATTATTCAGATATGATTTTTTGATATTAGATTAATCAAGATTTTTAATAACAATAACCTATTCAAAATTTATTGCCAATTTGACTTCCTAATCTCCTGCTGACGTACTACATTTATATAAAGAGGGTTTCACTAGTCATTGTTTTTAGTTTTTTTATAAGTGTTTTTTTAGTTTATATAGGTGTTAATTAGTGTTGCCCAAAGCAAGACTTTTTTTTTTTATACTAGCACTACATGTGACCTTGGGCCCACCTGATGGTAAGTGGCACGCAAGGTCCATGAATGTTAAAACTGATGTCAGACACTCATAACTGCCATCAGTCCCTAACACTATGCCGGCTTGACTAGATGCTTTTTCACACTTCGCTTGAAGGACTCCAAGTTATAGGAAAGTGGAAACACAGAGGCAAGAAGAGCATTCCACATCTTTATCGTACGTATGAGTCGCCAAATTTATACGTACGCGAAGGGATGGTGACTACGGTATGTGGGTGCATATTCTGACCTGTGCGTGTGGTTCGGTTGCGGAATGGAGAGGGAGGGATTAGGTTATAGAGTTCTTCGGAGCACTCACCATAGTATAGCCGGTAGAACACGCTCAGAGAAGCCACATCTAGGCGAAGCTGCAGGGATTCGAGAGTTCCAGATATAGTGGTCTTGCGCAAGAGTCTCGCAAGATTCTTACTCTGACTCAATATATATTTTATTTACGAATTCTACTAAGGAAATCTCTCTCCGCGATGTCTTTAGGGTACCAAACTTGAAAAATATCACAAATAATTTATTGTGTCCCGACCAGCAATCTCCAAGTCCAAATCCACGAAATAAACAGCTAGCTAGACCTCGGAGGCATTAGGTATAGGTAGGATTTAGGTATACTCAAAAAAAAAAAATTTGCAAACGAGCTCTCTCAAGTTCCAAATACCTAGACGTTATTATTTTTCCTTAGGAACAAAAAAAATATTAAAAATTACGTACACGATGTAATTAAAATTTATTGAAAACAAAAACCTAACCTTGGTCTTGCAACCATATCAGTGTGCTTAGTGTAAAATGCAAGTTTCGGAAAACGTAACTGCTGTAGTTACGTTTTTTTATTTTACATTGCGTGTTATTGCAAGTTTGGCTATAATAAGAGGCAATGAACATCGAAAATTCAGTAAAAATAAATCTACTACTGTAGTTGCGTTTACGAAACTTCACTGTCACACTAGGCATACTGTAGTCTTGTGCAAAAAAGCAAGACCAAGATTGGGCAACACTAGTGGTAATGTATCTCTAACTACAATTAGTATGGTTGTTTGTTTGAAAAAGGGGCACAGTGATTTGTTTATTGTTTAATGGTTGCCCCATAGTTTACATAACTTCGTGTTAGTTTAGGTGAAAACAATTAATTATACATCAAACTACCAAACCGTTATTTCATTATAGTTTGTCCATTATATTAGTTTCACTAACTATCTTATACAAGACAAATGACGCCTCCGTGGTAATATATTTATTTATTATTATTTATAATTTGTCTCGGTCTGGGTGTTTATATGTATACGTTTATATTTACAAAAAAAAAGTATAATATGTAGTTTATCAACCATCTAGTTTCCGTAACACAAGCCTCGTAGCTTACATTTCATTTATATAAATAAATAAAATGCCAAACAACTTCGGTAATTCGAGAGACATACATTCTCTTATATACAATTAAAATCACAAGACGTCCTGTAGCTAGTTCTGTTACTTTATATATATATATATCACGCTATTAAAGTTGATATTTGCACGGCCGCTGTCAAGGTCGAGCGCGTATAGAGTTGAGAATTAAATAATATATTCTTGTCGCAAACGTTATTAGTTTGTTATTTACGTCAGAGCTTACTATAGACGAAAACTTTTAATTGGCTCATTTTTTATTATATCTATTCATTTATATTGTTATCTAGCTGTAAGTTTTCCTGTAATAAATAAATAAATAATTACAAAATATTATTCAATTCTCAACTTTTACTAAAACCGAAATAAGAATTGTAAAACTAAAATAGTAGACAGAGAATAGTTCATTAAATTGAGACTGTATTGAAAAATAATATTGTTATATCTTGCGCGTTTAACAGACAAAGTTGAAAATGTTATATCATAAAAAGATATTAAAAAATAATATCAGCGAGTTGCATATAGCGACAAGGTTTTCTTTCATTATTTGTCGATGCATAGGTGTGTTACCTTTGGAAGGGATTATGGGTAAAAGTGTTGAAAACCTTAGGTAAGCATTTGGATGGTTTTTTTTTATACTAGCACGAAATGTTACCTTACCTCATACCTATATCTCTTACGAGTATCTGTCAAAACTATTATTTATTTATTTATTCGGAGAAAAAAACAGAAATGATACATACAAATAAATTCAAATTTAAATTCAAATTATTTATTTCCATTTGGTTCACAGGTAACACTCGGATATTGTCAATTTTTACAAATAAAATACAATATTATTTAAATTAATTAAAAATTAAATTATGAATGGACCGAAATAAGTAAGTGACATTGGTGCCATAAACAAGTACTGCAGCTTAACCTAAATTTGTGGCTTTATAAAGGCCGTGTTAACTTATTAAACTAACTAGTAAACTTAATAAAAAAAAAAAAAAACAATAACAATTTCGTGGCTGTATAGAGGCCGTGTCAACTTATAATCAAAAATAATTATAATATAATGTCTAATTATAATAAAATCAAATTAACTTAAATTAATTTCGTGGCAAAGGATACAAAAACAAAGAGTCATAAGTTACATTCGAATCACTTCCTTTGATATTTCTCACTAAGAACATATAGGAAGATAGTTTGGTGGTTTGAGTACAACACGGACCTAATTATCGTTTTTTTTTTTTTTTTTTTTACCAGTTGCATCAATAAACCATTCAATTAACAATTTTGCTGATCATCAATAAGTACCTCAGTTATATTGGTTTTGTAATGCTGCAGTTTTGTGTGAACATGTCGACCGAGGCAAGTCTGTCGTCGTGGACGCGACACTGACATTCAGGCGACGCTGGAGGGCTATAGTTTTTGCTGATCATCTGCATATTCTGAGCAAGGCATTCTTTAAATTTTGTGTATAATTAATTAATTATTTATAAGTTAAAATATTTGGATTTATTTATTATTGTTATTTTTGTATTAATTTATCATGATGTAGAATTGATTGATTTATTTATATACCTACTTACTCACTTTTTATTCAAATTTTATTGTCTTGTATTAACTTTATTATTATTTCATTGATTTTATTAGTGTTGAATTTTGATTTATTTTATTATTATTATTTATTTGTCTTTTCTTTCTTTTGATATTAATTTTATATTAATTAATATAACTATTGTTAATTTTAAAGCTTCATTAATATTAATATTTGTATATTAAATTTAAAAGATTATAGGTATATTGACAATCCATTTTTAATTAAAATGTATGTATTAATTATAAGAATGACTGCATGGTAAATTGGGCTTTACTGTTAAGCCATATAATGTTGTAATAATAAATAAATAAATATTTTCATTTGTTGTTGCTTTTGTTTGTTGTATTGTGTGTTTGTGAAATCAATTAGGAAAATAACTTATACCTTTTTAATCATTTGACCGCCTCCGTAGTCTAGTGGTAACAAACGTTGCCGTGAACTCGGGAGGTCGTGGGTTCGATTCCCACCGCCAAGTTGTACATTGTATAATTTGTCTCGGTCTGGGTGTTTATATGTATAATATGTATATATTTACAAAAAAAAAGTATAATATGTAGTTTATCAACCATCTAGTTTCCGTAACACAAGCCTTACAAGCTTACCACGGAAACTAGACGGCGCTGTGTGACCTGTCTGGAAATATTTATTTATTTATTTAGATATTTTACGTGTTCTTTTTCTTAGTTTCGTGGGAATCAAATATTCCAAAAGACCACAACATGAAGTTGAATAAATATTATGATCTCACAGAAGAAATGATCAGGAACGGGTTCAAGACTCAGCTTTACGCAGTGGAAGTTGGTGCAAGAGGAGTTCCAGCAAAATCTTTGCATCACTTACTGAAAGAATTGGGCCTAAGCAGGTCTGCCGTCAATACATTTATGGAACGAGCTTCCAAGACGGCACTAACGGAATCATACAGTATTTGGTTGGGTAGGGAGAGAAGTAGAATGGTGGATGGTGAGCGTATTATCGCGCAATAGAAAAAAAGGAGGCCTCCTTTTCTTAAACCAGCCTATTGTCGGTCGCAAGCCCGAGACACCATTCTTCTCATCTCTTACCCACACACGATGGATCCGGCACCCGCACGGTGAATCCATGGAATGCTTAGAAATTTGTCTTCTCTCTACTTTGCTTTTCAATGAAGTTTGTATGTAAGATACTTTTATCATTTAACTCTGTAACTGTAGTTATTACTTTTAGTCATAGTTCCCGTATTTTTTTTTTTATTGTTACTATTATTAATTAAATTTCCTAAACATACTATATATTGACTGCCTCCGTGGTCTAGTGGTAACAAACGTTGCCGTGAACTTGGGAGGTCGTGGGTTCGATTCCCACCGGGGGCAAGTTGTACATTGTATAATTTGTCTCGGTCTGGGTGTTTATATGTATAATATGTATATATTTAGAAAAAAAAAGTATAATATGTAGTTTATCAACCATCTAGTGTCCGTAACACAAGCCTCGTAGCTTACCACGGAAATTGATGGCGCTGTGTGACCTGTCTGGAAATATTTATTTATTAGTAACGGCGCCCAGCAACAAAAGTGCATGAATTACCAGCGGGTGGTTTCTCGCTGAGATCCTGCCGGGGCAAACAGGGGAATGTTCCTATCCCCCAACCCAGGCCCATTAGTCATCCGGGCCCAGGCCCTGATGTTATTCATTGTTATTCTGATTGGTTATTTCTTTGTTACCAACAATTTTCTGCAAAAAATCTCATAGTTAGAGTTTTGTACATCCGGGTTTTACTATTGTCTAATCAAAGACATAATAATAATGACCACGACAATAGGTAAATCAGAACGTTATCCTAACCATTTCCATTATTTGACTTTTAATTTACGATTGAATATAAGAGTACCTATGCAGTCTTCTCAACAATAATTTCTTAATTTGTAGACGACTCCACTTTTGATTTGATTTGATTTTATCTTTTTATTGCAGATTTAACTTAAAATCAATGTACACTACCTTAATTGCAGCCACGTATTTTCTGATGATTATATTACTGTGCTTCGTCATAAATCATGTCACCAAAACTGGACTGGATTACATTAACTTGTGTAAGTATTTGTATTTATTAAGTTGAACTGTATGTATTTTATTTATATTTTAAGGAGCGCTTATAATTTAAAATGCCGCAGCTACCCCCCGACATATACAAATGAGAAATACACTTTTTCTACGTACATTTAAAACCACGTATTCCGTAGGGTTACATGTTATATGTACATTTTGAAGTCATTAATATCATTCATAAATAGCAACGAAGAATTCAAACTAATTTCATTAAAATCGGTTCAGTAATATAGGCGTGAAAGCGAATTAAACATACTGACTTATATATGGCTGTGGGTTCTTATATCCTAGTCAGATGATGATGTCTTATATCCCATATCTGCCCCTTGGCTCCAAGTAATATTTCTGCCAAATTTTATCAAAATCGGTCCAGTAATATAAGTGAAAAATATACGAGTATATATATATATATATATCATATACTTTGCCCTTTACTTTGGGGCATTTTTTAAAATAATATTTTAATTTATTTTGTTTTTCCTTTATTTTATTTTTGTTTTAGTTTTTAGTTAATTTAACTAAAGGGTGGTCAGAAACCACGCATATAAGGAAGCGGATTCACGTTTAGCCAACTTTACTATAGGCCAATCATGACAAGTGGCAAGCTCGTCAATGTCTCCAGCGTACCAAACTCAAGAAATATCACAAATAAATTTAATATTAATTAAATGTATTTATTATTATTATTTACATCAATCAATATTTTTGTGTCCCGACCAGGAATCGAACCCGGTACCTCCGAGTCTAAATCCACGGACTTAACCGCTAGACCACGGAGGCAGTTAAATTAATATTTAATTTATTTGTGATATTTCCCGAGTTTGGTACGCTAGAGACATCGACAATTTGGTTTTCTTTATTTATTGTACCTTTCATCAATAATTGGATATACTCATATATATTTTTATTACAGCATATCTAATCTACATTTGTGAGGGAATAATGCGTGTGACAATATTGTTCTGGATTTCGAAACATTGGCCAGAATTAATAACAAACACATTGTACATAGAATCATTGCTACCTTCTATAAGAGAAAACACGACAAAATTCAGATACAAAGTCGTTGGTATTACCTCGTTATTATTTGTAGGTAAGTGGAGATGAAACTTATCTTTCGGAGTATATAGCCGACGACCGCCTCCGTGGTCTAGTGGTAACAAACGTTGCCGTGAACTCGGGAGGTCGTGGGTTCGATTCCCACCGGAGGCAAGTTGTACATTGTATAATTTGTCTCGGTCTGGGTGTTTATATGTATATATTTACAAAAAAAAAAACAAGTATAATATGTAGTTTATCAACCATCTAGTTTCCGTAACACAAGCATCGTAGCTTACCACGAAAATTAGATGGCGCTGTGTGACCTCTCTGGAAATATTTATTATTTATTTATTTATTATTATAGCCTGTTTGCCGAAAGTTGACAAGTACTATGATTAGTGCTCGAACAGCGACTGTCGCTCAATTATCGCAAAAAAAAATGATTAAAAATTGTGGGATTTATCAAAATTTACACTTTTTACTACATATGCAAACTAAATAATAAAATGATATATGCGAAGTAAATTAATATACATCAAATATAAATTAAAAGCTACCTAAACAATAAAATTAAAAATAAACTATGTCCTCTGTCCGGGATAGACATTTCCCCTCTGTATAGCGGAGCTAATACGTTGGTAGAAGAAGTAATTGCTGGCCTTCCTGTCTCCAGACCATTTCATCAGTAAATAAATGATAAAATAATACAGAAACATAGCCACGAGTAAGAAAGGAACAGTCTGCTATTATATTATTAGCATTACCTCGCCAACTCGTCTGGCCAGCGAGGCGAGTATAGGCCATACTCTCTAGAAATTTCTGGAAAGCCCTCTTCAATATCTCTAAAGTACCAGGGAGACTTTTTGACAGATGAACAACTCGGAACTAGAGAAACAATATCAGAAGTGGAACTGCCAGGTTCCATAGATTTAAACGAAAGCACTGAACCATCGGAAACTATACGAAAGTTTTGCGTCAAAAAGTCAAAACCAATTTAACGGGACTCGATTCACTTTACTGAATGCCGTGGTACTAAAGCTGATGTCACACAAATATATAGCACTTATTATTTACGGACATTTTTGGAAATAATAACCGGCGGACGTCATGAGAACATTGAAGTCTTCGCTTGGATTAGCCCAGGGTGCTGACTCCTCAACATTCTTTAGAGGACGGAGAAACTTCGGAATGGATCTGAAAAAACCATTTGAATTATACAAACATCTACGTATAAGCAAATATCAAATTCTAACCAGCTCCCAGGATAATACAATTTCATCCCTTCCAAGAGACCCTCTGGTCACAGATATGGAACCGAGACTACTATTCTTCAATAAATTCATGACAGGTGCCCAGACTGACAAAAGTGGCATTGGCTGGAAGAAAAAAGAAAGTGACAAAGAGGTTATAAAATCCTTCCTCAGGAAAGATAAAGAGCATGAATACAGAGTGCACGCGATGACTCTAGAAGTTCAAAATGACTGGCAAACTTTGGGCGATTTTTGCATCCCTCCAGCCCTAAAGTGGCGCACACTAATGTACGATTGGTCTCCGGCGTTGCTAAAGTTCTACCTAAACGCTTTTTAAATGTCCCTCCCAGACCAGAGTAATCTGGTAAGGTGGGGAATAGCTATGGAAAAAAACTGTACATTGTGTGATGCTGCCATAGGAACTGCCAGACACACACTTGTAGGGTGCGTTACTCTTCTAGAAAAGGGCTATTACTCACGCCGACATGACAAAGTCCTTGGTGTTATCCGTGAAGCAGTAAGTCTATTGTCTATTGCTAGAGCCAGACAGGGACTGACTACAAATAAAACTTTAACCATATTTGTAAAGGAAGGGCAAAGCACGAAACTAAATGCACATCAGACTGGAAAATTGAACATCATTATAGGATCCCAGATGAACTAGCTGTATCAGCCTATAGGCCAGACATCTTAGTGTTTTCTCGGTACTTGAAAAAAGTTATCCTTATTGAACTTACCGTTCAGTGGGAATCAAATCCAAAAGAACACAACATGAAGTCGAATAAAATTAGGAACGGGTTCAAGACTCTTACTTTACGCAGTGGAAGTTGGTGCAAGAGGAGTTCCGGCAAAAACTTTGCATCACTTACTGAAATAATTGGGCCTAAGCAGGTTTGCCATCAATACATTTATGGAACTAGCTTCCAAGACGGCATTAACGGAATCATACAGTATTTGGTTGGGTAGGGAGAGGAGTAGAATGGTGGATGGTGAGCGTATTATCGCGTAATAAAATAAAAAGGGAAACTCTTAAACCAGCCTATTGTCGGTCGCAAGCCCGAGACACCATTTTTCTCATCTCTTACCCACACACGATGGACCCGGCACCCGCACGGTGAATCCATGGAATGCTTAGGGGTGGTCAGAAACCACGCTTATAAAGAAGCGGATTCATTTTAGCCAACTTTACCATAGGCCAATCATGACAAGTGGCAAGCTAGTCGATGTCTCCTGCGTACCAAACTCGAGAAATATCACAAATAAATTAAATATTAATTAAATGTATTTATTTATATTAATAAATATTTTTATGTCCCGACCAGGAATCAAACCCGGTACCTTAGTCTAAATCCACGGTCTTAACCGCTAGACCACGGAGGCAGTCACTAGTAAATATAAATAAATTCCATTGATAAACAATCAAATAGTTTAAACAGACAGATATCTAACTATTGAGTTATCAGATGGTTGAAAAAACGGGCCTTAAACAGTTAAAAACTATTTTTCAGGTCGTCTTGTATTGTACCACGTTTTTGAGGATAAACTGTTATTTTTGTGTAATAACGATGTTTCTCGACTTGAAGCCTTTTACGAGTACAACATGCCTTTTGTATTTAAATACATCGATTATGATCCCTTTATCGCTTATGTATTATTGGTAAGTAACTTAACGTAGTTTTACAATCGTATTAATTAGTAATAGAATTACATAGATACATATATGTATATCTTCAAGCCGAATCCCTTGCGGGGTAGACAATTGAGCGCCTTTGTCACGGCCACGACATATCTATAATATATTTGAGTTTTACTTGCACCCACCGTTCACTTTAAATGCTTTATCTGTCCCTAAGGTTGGCTGTCAGAGAATGTGTAGCGGCATTAAGCCCGCCCCTTGTACATAGTGCAATAAAGTCCTAAATAAATAAATATCTCTTTCGCTATTCGACATTCATCAACCTCCTTATACATGACCTTTTGTTTCGAAAGCTTTTTAATGCACCTTCAGCTATTGTTTTATTTATTTGAATAAAACTAAAGTTACAGACATAGCTTTCAAAATTAGTAAGTTAAAATGGCCGGATACGTCTGTCGCAGAACCGATGACCGATGGAGTAGACGGGTTTTAGAGTGGAGACCACGTACAGGAACCCAGAGTGGGAAGACCCCCCGCCATGACGGATGATCTGAAAAAGTTTGCTGGTGGGGGCTGGATGAGGGTGGCAAAAGATCGTGAGAAGTG
Organism: Tinea semifulvella; assembly: GCA_910589645.1. Lineage (NCBI taxonomy): Eukaryota > Metazoa > Arthropoda > Insecta > Lepidoptera > Tineidae > Tinea > Tinea semifulvella. Next base: position 5,492,799 of record OU342618.1, read on the forward strand.
GTGAGCCTTGGGGGAGCTCCTATATCCAGCAGTGGAGAGACACAGGCTGATGATTATGTGAGTCTTGGTCTGCCATGGCTTCTTTTACCTACAACTTTCGCATTATATATCTGGTTTTCGAAAAAACTTTAACAAATTTTGTAATGTGTTTTTACAATAATTAAACGTTGTTGGTTTAAATACTTCTTCATATTCTTAAATCGCGTAATATGTACGTGACAACTGTCACAAAAAAAAACACCGACAACTCATATTAACAAAATCCGGCGGTCTTGTTGGGACACCCGTTATAAAGGCAGGTTGTTTGACAAGTTCGCGGCAACAACTCTAACAGAGTTTGTAACAAAGCAAGAATGATGCGATTGAAAGAAGAGAGTTATGTGAAGAGCGAAGGGATCCGCCATGAATTGTGAACAGATAGGCAAAGTTCATATCAATGTTTTAAAAAAATATTAGGTATATTAGTTTCCCAATATCTAACACTTTCTAAGATGTGCAATGCTTTCCCACTTCTATAACCAGGAGTACTTTAAGCGAAGTGTGAAAAAGTATCTCTTGTCTCATCTTTGTGTACTTTATGAATATTTATACACTTTAATCGACCGCATACGTAATGATGAAATATGCAAAAGGGTAGGTATGAAAGAAAGCATAGGTACAAAATAAGGAAAGGCATGCTCCAAAGGTTCGGGTGTGTGGAAAAGAATGACTGAAGTGATATTGACGAACCAGATATATAATGCGAAAGTTGTGATTAAAAAAGGCCCTGGCAGACCAAGACTCACAATCAAATAAATAAATAATAGTTGAAGGTAAATTAAAAGGCCATCTAAATAAAAGGGTACGTATGAAGAGGTTGATCAAAGTCAAAGAATCGAAAGAGGTATTTCGAGATCGTGACAAATGGCGCTCAATTTGGCATTAACATATGTATGTTGTATAATACGAGTATTGCTTTTGTTTCAGATACCAATCTATCAAAATTTCGTAATGCAATATCAGTTCGATATTGTCGTGGCATTCATTAGTGCCTATTTGACACAATACTTTATAGAATTCAACAAGCGTATAGTATCCTCACAGAATAAGGTAAAAACAGTTGCTCTTATTAATAAATGTTCGCTGTCTTAAATGACTTTATCCATTATCTTATTTCAATTATTAAGGATCATCTAATTAACAATAGTATAAAGTAACGATGTGGGTCTTCAAATCAACAAACAGAAGACGAAGATCATGGTGGTGGACCTTATCAAGAAACTGGAGCTCACTGGGGCGCTTAAGCTAGCACACGTTACTGAATTCACATACCTGGGCTCCAGTATCTCTAACACCGGTTCGTGTAAAAAGGAAGTACGCCGAAGGATAGGCATGGCCAAAAATGCTATGAGTCAGATGAAAGGAATATGGAAAGATCGTAATATTACTATTGGGACCAAAACAAGACTCATCCGCAGCCTCGTATTTTCCATATTCCTATATGCTGCCGAAACCTGGAAAGCATCAGGTCGACGCCTTTGAGACGCATGTTGCTGGAGGCGTATGTTGCGCATTCCATGGACAGCGTGGGGAATCAATGTATCAATACTCAAGGAGCTCAAAGTCACTACCAGGCTCTCTTCTATCTGCCTGCAGCGAGTCCTTGAGTATTTTGGTCATATAGCACGAAAAAGTTCAGCACATCTGGAAAAGCTGGTGATCACGGGTAAAATCGAAGGCAAGAGGCCTCGTGGTTGAAGCCCAAACTGTTGGTCTGACTAGATCCGAACCATACTAACACCCCAGGCTACAGTGTGTTGCATGCCGCCGTGTGCAGACTCAGATGGCGCAGCATCGTCCGAGACAAAGTGATCCGTGGAGGGGGTCACGACCCTCAGCATTGAGGAAAACGACGCAAGGATAATTAACAAAAGAGCGACGTTGAACTTGTGGACCAGACCCACAGTTAGTGTCCACGTCTCTGCTCCGTACGATAATACAGGAAGAACGCATAGGTTGAAAAATTTCGTCTCCAAACACTGTAGTATGTCTGATAAGAAGATGTGGCTCAACTACCCGAATGCTGCCCATCCTGGTTGAATGCGTCTGTAGGCTTCTTGGCTAAAATTCGCTACTAAGTATGAAAAAAGTTATTTTTAATTAATTTTAGAAAATACGACTCGGCATAAAAGTGTGTGAACCACATCGTTGTCCATGTGGCAAAGATGTCGATGAGCTTGGTTACCACGGGCTGTGGTGTTCCAAAAGTGCGGGTCGCTTTTTCCGTCATAGCGCCATTAACGACCTCATTCGTAGGACGCTTGCAGTTGTCTCGATCCCATCTATTTTAGAACCAACCGGTCTTATTCGAGACGATGGCAAGCGTCCAGACGGAATGACATTAGTTCCTTGGAGATTGGGTCAATCCATATGGGATTTTACCTGTTGGGATTCCCTAGCCCCTTCCCACCTTCAAGGAACTTCTGTTGCAGCGGAACAAGCGCAGATCAGCAAGCGTCGAAAATATGAAACGATTTGCAATAGTTACTTTTTTTCGACGTTTGCTGTAGAAACGATGGGCCCGTGGGGAACGGAACTTATAGCATTTTATAAAGAAATTGTTCCAAGGCTTATTGACGTCTCTTGTGATAATAAGGCTGGCAGTTTTTTCTCACAAAAAATAAGTATAATAATTCAAAGGGGAAATGCTGCTAGTGTATTGGGCACCATGCCACAAGACAGAGATTTGGACCTTTTTTTTTTTTTTCCATGTATTATTATTATTTTTTTAGGTTAAATTTAGATTTTTTTGTAATGTAGTTTTTTTAATTAAGGTTTTGTATGAAATAAATATTTATTAAATAAAAAAATAATTTGTCAACAGATAGATCTGCCATGGAAGCATATAAGGATTCAATACACGAAAATGATGTCTCTTGTAACGCTTATTGATTGCAAAATAAGTTACATGATCGTTATATCTTTAGGCAGCAACTTAATTGCCATTTGCACATTAATATTTCATTTATTAAAGTAAGTAATAGATTCATTATTTTTATTACTAGCACGACATGTGACCTTGCGTGATGGTAAGTGGCGCGCAAGGTGTTAGCAACTGGAATCAGACACTTATGACTACCATCAGTCCCTAATAATAATAAATATTTCCAGACAGGTCACACTGCGCCATCTAATTACCGTGGTAAGCTACATATTATACTTTTTTGTAAATATATACATATTAACACCCAGACCGAGACAAATTATACAATGTACAACTTGCCCCCGGTGGGAATTGAACCCACGACCTCCCGAGCTCACGGCAACGTTTGTTACCACTAGACCACGGAGGCGGTCAAAATACTATGCTGGCTTGACTGACATGACGGCAATTTAAGCCTGAACCCGTAATCTGTAGATAATCGTACACTTTACTAGGTATTTCCCGCCCCGGCAGACTGGGCAAATTATCACCATCAGTCCGCCTACCACCTATTGATTGTTTTCGTTGAAAAGAAATAAAAACTAATATTGTAAGCTTGCCATGGCGATATTTAATTTAAAATAACACCGCTTGAAATAAGACTTAATGACATAGCTTTCAAAATTAGCAAGTTGAAGTGGCACTGGGCCGGACACATCTGCCGCAGAACCGACGACCGAAGGGGCAAGCGGTTCAAGAGTAGAGACCACGGAGGGGACGATGCAGATTGGGAGCTAGCCTTGGGGGATGCCTATACCCAGCAGTGGAGAGACACAGACTGATAATGAGGTTGATTTATTAATAAATAACATCACGACCATATTTTTATGTATATAGATTTATTTATTATTATTATATATAAATATTTGCACCTACCTTACATTTGAAATGGTCCCCATTGTCCCTAAGGTTGGCTGTCAGATAATGTCTAGCGGCATTAAGTCCGCCCCTTGTATAACGTGCAATAAAGTTTTAAATAAATGAATAAATTCCTTCCGGGGTGATCAGAAACCATGCTTTTTCTTTTAAAGAAGCGGATTCCTATTTAGCCAACTATACTATAAGCCCATCATGACAAGTGGCAAGCTCGTCGATGCCTCTAATATACCAAACTCGAAAAAAAATCGAACCCAGTACATTCCAGTCTAAATCCACGGGCTTAACAGTCAGACCACGGTTACAATTTCATTACTTAATTTTTGCATAAAGATCACCTTGTTTTCCCACGATAATAGGTGCCTTTTTGAGTGGGTCGATAATTGGTACCGTTATGTTTTTTTATTTATTTAAATCAGAAGTCCGTCTACCAATTTAATTTAATAATTTTTAATTATATTTAATTATATTTCCTCAGATTGTTTCAATCATTTCCTTTCCTATAAATAAATATTAAAATGTCAAACTGCTTGAAAAATAATAAAAGGAAAAGTCTCCGTAGTCTAGCGGTTAAGTCCGTTAACTTAGAGGACCGGGTTCGATTCCTGGACGTGGCACAAAAAAAAATCAACTGAATATGTCAAGTAGAATATTACGTTATCACGGCTTTACAATAATATAAATGAAGCTATACCCCTTACCAACAGCTAAGTGCAAGGATGTATTAAAAAAAAATCTACAGAAGCTAACATACAAAGAAACAGAAAACCTTTTCAAATTAACAATGTAAAATAGATGCCATCAAAAACATAACTCCTAAAAAAAAAACAGGTCTCGCCACTCAGTTCTTTTACCGCAAAAAGTTGTGAGATCCATGTAATACCAACTCGGTTATTTTTTTTAGTCCGCCTCCGTGGTCTAGTGGTAACAAACGTTGCCGTGAACTCGGAAGGTCGTGGGTTCGATTCCCACCGGGGGCAAGTTGTACATTGTATAACAGTACAAAAAAAAGTATAATATGTAGTTTATCAACCATCTAGTTTCCGTAACACAAGCCTCGTAGCTTACCACGGAAACTAGATGGCACTGTATAACCTGTCTGAAAAAAAAAAAAAAAGTTATTACGTAATTACTAACCTAAGACCTAAGAGACCTAAAACATCTTTCTATTGTAGAAATAAAGAGGTAGCTATATATCATATATATGTATCAAATAAAAACAACTACATCCAACCGCGGGCGTCTGATAATCCTGTGACCTTACTTATATTCACCTATTATTTATACATATACACTATATTATTACACACAAATACAAAAATATGCATGCTCTTGGTTTAAAGCTTATGATTTTCTTCTTCTTTATTATTATTGCACGAATTTAATAAGTTTAGTTTCTTTAAATATAATTAAATTTTATATGTATGTATATTATTATTGTTTATATGTGTAGTTTATATGTATGTATTTGCATGTAGTATTAGTATGTAGATATGTAAATATTATTTATTTGTATGTATGTGTAAGTATGTATTAATTTATATATGTTATTATATTGTCTTATTAAGCCTGTAATTGCACCTACCTTTCATTGTTTAATTGCTCTTGTTGTCCCGAAGGTTTGACTGTCATAGAATGCCTAGCGGCATTAAGTCCGCCTTTGTACTTTGTGCAATAAAGATTTAAATAAATAAATAAATAAAATAATAATTTATAGAAATAATTATGTAACTTTTGAATGTTGTGCCCCGGAAAGAGACCTGCTAGCTATGTATAACAGTAGTTGAAAGACTATTAGTTTAGCTAGCAGCGACACATTTGTCTAATATTACTAGTTTAGATATTATTTGTAAAAGTGCCTACCTACATCTTCTGTAGAATTATTTTTTTGTGAAACCCTAGTAATAAGTATTTTTAATTAATAAACTATTTGAATTTAAATATACAGGTGGGATTTATTTAAGCAGTTGGTGTACTGCCTCCGTGGTCTAGCGGTTAAATCCGTGGATTTAGACTCGGAGGTACCGGGTTCGATTCCTAGTCGAGACACATAAATATTGATTGATGTAAATAAATACATTTAATTAATATTTAATTTGTTTGTGACATTTCTCGAGTTTGGTACGCTGAGACATCGACGAGCTTGCCACTTGTCATAATTGGCCTATAGTAAAGTTTGCCAAATGTGAATCCGCTTCTTTGAAAGCGTGGTTTCTAAACTCTCCGGAAGGGATACGGTCGTGATGATACTTTAGTATTACTTAAAAGGAACGGAAATATTTTTTATTATGAAAATATTAAATTTTGTTCCAGAAACGGCCATCTAATTGATGTTTCGCGATGTAACATTTCTTCTTCAAATATGTAAGATATTTCTCAATTACTTTTGTCGTAATATTAAACTTTAAGTTTAGAGCTTTTTTATACTTGACCTTGCGCTCTTCTGTAGCTCCAGCGTTCTCAAATTCCGTTGTCAAATCGAGAACTTGATACATGGGATTTTATACAGCGCCATGAGGTGTGGCGTAACGGAACTACAAATTGACAGTTGGAAAGTAAAATTTTGCGCAACGGAGTTTTTGCATGCTAGAGTTACAGATATCTGCGGAACCCAAGTCTTAAGAATAGAAGGAACTGACATCATTACCTGTGACCATGGTCAATATATACCAGTCTTTCTTAGAGTGGGCGATAACGCCCCCTTCTCGGCTGGACGCCTAGAGGGGGGCGGTAAGGGACCCAGAAAGAAATGGCACAAAATGGCACTGAAGCACAAATAAGGTCATGCGTGGAATACTGTTCTCACCTCTGGGATGGTACAGATGCTCTCAATGACCTACAGAGGCGGGCTATTCGAATAGTGGACGATACTACAGTGTCTAAAACTCTCAAATCGCTGCCGAGATGTGGCCTCCCTGAGCGTGTTCTACAAGCTATACTACGGTGAATGTTCTGAAAAGCTCCACAACCTTATCCCTTCTTCTCTATTCCGCAACCAAACCACGCGCACAGGCCAAAATATGCAGCCACATACAATAGCCACTATCCCTACTACATTCCTACATACAAATTTGGAGACTCTTACATCTGTCGCACGCTGAAGATGTGGAATGCTCTCCCAGCCAGTGTGTTTCCCCATTCCTATAACCTGGAGTCCTTCAAGCGAAGTGTGAAAAAGCATCTTTATAGGCCGGCATAGTGGTAGGGACTGATGTCGGTCGTCTGAGGCTGGCGTCAGTTGCTCCCATTCTTCGACCTCGCGTACCGCTTACCATCGGGTGGGCGCGGTGTCACATGTCGTGCTCAGTATAAAAAAAAAAATTTAAAAAATGGGAGGCGTCGGCATGGTTTAGGAGGGCGATTTTATATTTTAAAATTCACTGAAATTAAAACCTTAAAAATTGTGGTTTTTAAATCTATGACAATTGTACGTCAGAAACATTTTTTTTTCCTTACGCGTTGGGTTGTCGACTACGATATATGGGTGCATATTCTGACCTGTGCGTGTGGTTCAATTACGAAATGGAAAGAAAGGGATAAGGCTATAGAGCTCTTCAGAGCACTCACCATAGTATAGCCGGTAGAACATGCTCAGAAAAGCTAAGTCTCGGCGAAGCTTTATATTTAGCTGGATATTAAATCACAAATTAAGCAATGACCGTTGGCCATACCATTGGTATAATATAGCTATAGACAATCAACCGCGAACCATCTTCAGCTAACTAGACCGCTTGGTATTAATTACTATAATCCTTGATTGAATCTGAATCCAGTTGTATGTGTAATTGCATTATATAGAAGTACAATAGAACGTTGACTATTACGCACTAGCATTACTAAATGACGATTATTATCGACCCCCAGGCTCCTATCACCGATCCACACTGATATAAATAATAAAAGTGCAGAATACATCTCTTTTTGTCCTATGCCTACTGGCACAATAAACGAATTGAATTGAATTGAATCGGGATGACAACGGAACCTACAAGCATCTTTATGGTATCGCTCCTACTTTCGCACGGTGCCCGGAGGGGAGGCCACTACCTAGGGAGGCGCTCTTGGAGAAGAACTAGACAAATCTAGGAGACTAGATTCGTAAGCCACATGGCGGTGTTATAGTTACAGCGCCCATCACCAAAGGTGCGTTAAATCACCGGCGGGTAGATAGCCGCCGAGATTCTGCCGAGGAAAACGGAAGATTATCTCATCCCTAACACAGGCTCATTGAACATTCGGGCCTGGATGACTTTGCTGTATGTGAATAAAATATATAAAATTATTTCAATGGTGTAGTTAAGTGGCGGAACCCTTGGGCTTGTTTTTAAATATTGTTTTTTTTTATTTTTCAAAATTAATTATTTTCACAATTTGGATGTGGGCGAATGGCCTTTGCCTGATACACCTATCAGGCAAAGCTTTTTGTAGATGTCGCTAGCGGCACTGGTACCTTGTTTACACCTATGACGGATCATTTTTTAAATGTTTTTGTAGTTTTTTTATTTTTATAACAGAAAATGAATTTTAACTTAACGTTACCTACTTTTCAAGACTAATTAGGAAAGCGAAAACCGTCTTTAAAAACAAAAAAGGTTTTAATTAATAGAACGGCAATTTTGAGATATCTTTGATTTCGCTTGGAAATCTCGATTTGTACGCTTTTAAGCTGCTCACTTCCGCAATATATCCAGAAAATAATAAATTTCGTAATAAAAATACAAGTTTACTATGCAACTGACAATTCTATTGGGTACCATCTATCATGCGCCATCTTTCATCGACGAATTCAATTTGACATGTGTTTCTTACATAAAATACTCAATAACAAAATTAATTGCCCTGATATCCTAAAAATAATTCCATTCGTAGCCCGTTCACGTTTGCTTATTCGTACACCACGAAATAGGAAACTTCAACATAGTTATTCTAATATTTTGGTTCCACCACGAGCCCTAAATAACTACACTAGAAATAGGTTTATAATTCGCTCTCTTACATTGTATAATGACCATTTTTATGAAATAGATATATTTAATACCTCACCAGCCACCTTTAAGAGACTTATCCAAAATAAAATTAAAACTGTAACTGTTTAACTTACTAGCTATTGTTATTACTATATCATACCTTGTTGTTTATCTTTCTTTTGAATATTGTCTTCATAATTAACTGCTTACAATTTGTTTAACTATTGGCCTTCTTTTAAGGTCTTCTTTTATGTTTTCTTTTTAAATTATATAACTTCATTTGTAATGACTGTTTGTGCCATAATAAAATAAAAAAAAAAAAATAAAAAAAAATCTAGCGTGATAAAAAGTTTGTGGATACACCCCATTATTAACCTATCTTCATATTTCAGGAGTAACCTCAAAGTGATATATTTCGCCTATTTGTGCTGCTCACTAGTTTTTGTCGTGGCAAGAACACTCATCATGACTCTGTCGGCTGCCAAGTTAAATCTCACATCCGAAGAGCCTGCTATGTTCATTTATGAAATTCCTGATTATATGCGTTGTCATGAGGTAGGTATAACCAGCAATGCACACCATCAACGAGGTGCAATGCAACGAGGAATTGTGTACATATCTAACCCAACCTCCACTAGCAAAACTTCTAACTTTTATAAATAACAATTTTAACCTTATGACTAGTGTTTATAGGATTATAATTATGTGCATTTATAATAGCGCCACCCATCTTCCACTAGCAAAACTTCTAACTTTTATAAATAACAATTTAAACCTTATGACTAGTGTATTTAGGATTATAATTGTGTGCATCTATAATACCTATACAACCTCCACTAGCAAAACTTCTAACTTTTATAAATAACAATTTTAACTTTATGACTAGTGTTTTTAGAATTATAATTGTGTGCATCTATAATACCTATACAACCTCCACTAGCAAAACTTCTAACTTTTATAAATAACAATTTTAACTTTATGACTAGTGTTTTTAGGATTATAATTGTGTGCATCTATAATACCTATACAACCTCCACTAGCAAAACTTCTAACTTTTATAAATAACAATTTTAACTTTATGACTAGTGTTTTTAGGATTATAATTGTGTGCATCTATAATACCTATACAACCTCCACTAGCAAAACTTCTAACTTTTATAAATAAAAATTTTAACCTTATGACTAGTGTTTATAGGATTATAATTATGTGCATTTATAATAGCGCCACCCATCTTCCACTAGCAAAACTTCTAACTTTTATAAATAACAATTTAAACCTTATGACTAGTGTATTTAGGATTATAATTGTGTGTATCTATAATACCTATAACCTCCACTAGCAAAACTTCTAACTTTTTTAAACAACAATTTTAATTTTATGAGTAGTGTTTTTAGAATTATATTTTTTTGCATTTATAATAGCGCCATCATGATTGAGTAGCGGAACTATTTTTTAAGAGGGTTTATCGATTTTCAACCCTTCGCACAATGCAACATTAAATAAAAAATAGTCTTAGTGTATGTTTGTGTATCTTACTTCCAAAACATAAATTTATTTTTCAGCTACAACGACTTCTTAAACAAATCAATACTTCAATTGTAGCACTGACTGGTGTTGGTTTCTTTAATGTGACGAGAGAAATGATTTTAAGCGTAAGTAGTATAGTTTTTTTTTATTTATTTTTTATAGACGGTGAATTGATAAATCATCAATGATACGCCCCCTGCCTGAAGGGCCAACGCGGGTGGGGGTCGCATGCCCGACTCATCCGTGAAGTGAAGCCCCAGGGCGCCTACGGACTAAACGCCTATAAACCGTCTCTATCTCACTGTTGGCCCTGTGTGCCTTTACAGCTAAGTCTGAGTCGTGGCTACGGAGTGAAGGCACTCGTTCGCCGCGTAAAAAGTTGTATAGTATTTAGTATTGGTCAACACGGTTTAGTGTCGTTGTTAAACAATGTCATGTCAATCTATTATCATCGTATGTATGTAGATTGTACTGTGATCGGCATACGCCTGCTATAATTATTTATTTAGTTTTCTTTTATTTTTTATTATGTAGTTACGAGATCACCACATGTGTGCAGTACCGAGTGTGGAGATCACTGTAATGTTTCGCTTGTAAATTTGTTTTTTTTTTTTTGTGAATATATTTTTCTTTTCTTTTATTTTCTATTATCTTCGGGCACCATCATATTATCAAGCACCATCTCTTAAAATATTTAAAGATTAGGTACACAAATACTTACTTCAAAAATAGAATAATACGCCACAACTGACTTATTATAAATGAGTTTGTATGTATTTTATCATCATCATCATCATCACGACCGTTTCCCTTTCGGGGTGGTCAGAAACCACGCTTATAAGCGGATTCACATTTAGCCAACTTTACTGCCGGCCAATCATGACAAGTGGCAAGCTGGTCGATGACAATGTATTTTATATTTAGGTATATATTTTCTTTTCTACGTATGACATTTATGTTTAAGTATAGTTGTTATATGTATGTAGTTAATTTGTGTTTAATATAGTAATAAATAATTTCAACTATCTATTTTCTCGTAACATTCTGCATCCGCTTATTACATATCTCAGTCACAAAGGTTAGTTGGTAGAAAATGCATTTACGGCATTAAGCTCGCCTATGTACCTGTACTTGTTTTGGTTTTGTACAATAAATAATTTACTATTATATATATATATATATTAGCACGACATGTGACCTTGCTGCCATCTGATCGTAAGTGGCGCGCATGGTCCAGGAATGTTAGCAACTGGAACCAGACACTTATAATAATAATAATAATATAATAATAATAATAAAATCATTTATTGTCACAAAAAGTTTCTTCTTCTTCTTACGGTGCCATCTCCTATCGGAGGTCGGCTATCATTAAGGCGATTTTGATTTTGTTGGCCGCTGTCCGGAACAAGGATCTGGTGCTCATCCCGAACCACTCCCTGAGGTTCTTGAGCCAGGAAGTGCGTCTTCTCCCCGGTCTTCTGGAGCCTTGTATCTTGCCTTGCATGACGAGCTGCAGCAAGCTATACTTTTTATTGCGCATGATGTGTCCCAAATACTCCAACTTCCTTCGCTTTACCATTTTCAATAGTTCAACGCCTTTGTTCATTCTCTGCAAGACAGTTTCGTTTCTTACTCTGTCCTTCCATGATATCTTCAACATTCTCCTGTATATCCACATTTCAAAAGCTTCTAACTTCTTCGACATTGTGTTTGTCAGGGTCCATGATTCGACACCATACAGGAGAATGGAAAATATGTAGCATCGGACGAGTCGGCATCTTGTAGGAAGTTTAAGATTGCGATTGCAGAGAAGGTGGCTCATTTTAACAAAGGCGTTTCTAGCTTGTTCTATGCGGCATTTTATTTCGGTACTGTGATCTGCTTCTTCATTCACAATGGAGCCTAGATATTTGTATGATTTAACTCTATCGAGCGGTTGGTCTTTAATGTAAAGCGCAGCAGTATTGTCGACATTTGTCCGTCCGACGACCATGAACTTAGTTTTCTTTATGTTCATGTTTAAACCATAGTTGGCGCTTACATTATCCACTCTATTTAGCAGAATCTGTAAATCGCTTAAGGTATCTGCCAGAAGAATTGTGTCATCTGCATATCGGATGTTATTAAGAGGTCTCCCATTGACAACAATTCCTATGCTAGTGTCTTCAAGAGCTTCAGAGAATATCTCTTCAGCATAAATATTAAACAGCAGTGGAGATAGTATGCAGCCCTGCCTTACTCCACGACTTATAACGACATCCTCTGTCACTTCATGTTCAACACGCACATTTGCTGTTTGCTGCCAGTACAAGTTTTTAATAAATGTGACGTCCTTGGAATCCAAGCCAATCCTGTCAAGAATGTGTATAAGTTTGTCATGTTGTATACGATCAAAAGCCTTCTCATAGTCAATGAAACATATGTACACGCACTGATTTATATCCCAACAACGTTGCATAAGCACCTGATAAGTAAACAGCGCGTCTCTGGTACCAAAACCATTCCGAAAACCAAATTGAGTGTCAGTGATGTTGTTCTCACATTTTAGATATATTCTCTTATGAATCACTTTTAGGAATATTTTAAGTACATGACTCATTAACGAAATGGTTCGGTAATCACTGCATCTCTTTGCGTTATTGATCTTTGGTAGGGCAATGAAAGTTGAGCGTAGCCAATCCTGAGGGATGATCCCTTTGTCATAAATATCGTTAAACAGTTTCTCCATGATGTCTAGATTATCGTTATTAGTTTTAGAACTTCGTTAGGTACTCCGTCTGAACCCAATGCTTTCCCGTCTTTAGCAGATTTAATTGCATGTTGTATTTCGGTTTTCGTAATTGGTGGGCCTTGCGCATGCGTTGTTGCAATGTTCTTGCTTCGTACATCATAAAACAACTCTTCAATGTAATCTTTCCAGATCTTCAACTTCTCCTGTACACTCATGGCATACTTTCCGTCTTTGTCTAACAGATTAAGGGCTGGCTTTCTCTTTCTATCATTCACAATTTCTGATATTTTCTTGTACATATTAAAAGCGTCATGTTTGGCGTGCAACTTTTCGACTTCAGCGCATCTGTCATTTACCCAAACTTCCCTGGCCTCAATACATTTTCTCTTAATGTCTTTGTGTATCTCTCTGTATTTCCCCAAATCAATACTTTTTACCTTCCTTCTTTCATTCATCATGTCTAGGATTTCATCAGTTATCCATTCCTTTGTCTTTTTGGTTTGTACTGGTATTAAAATATCGTTAGCTACAGTAGTGATAACATTTTTAAATTGTGTCCATATACATTCTGGTGATTCATTTCCTAGACCATGTTGTTGCAATTGATGAATATTGTTATTTAGTTTGTAAAAAAGTTTATTTTTTGTCTCTTTATCTTTTAGTTTCGAGACATCAATGTTATTTACTTTTCGCTCAATTTTCAATTTCTTGAATTTAGTTAAAACTGTTGCAACAACAGGATTATGATCAGAACTTACGTCTGCTCCAGGGTATGTCTTTACAGCTTTGATACTGTTTCGGAACCGCTTGTTCACCAAAATGTAATCTATCTGGTTTCTGACAATGTTTGTTAAAGTATCACTAGGAGATTTCCACGTATAGAGACGTCGTGGTGGTAGTTTGAAGAATGTGTTTGTGACCACTAGTTGATTTTCCTGACAAAATTGCAAAAGACGCTCACCTCTATCATTCCGCATACCTAAACCAAAATTTCCAACAATACCAAAGGCACTGCCTTTACCGATTTTGGCATTAAAATCGCCCATAATGATGTTACAATCGTGTTTCTTGGTTTTTTCGAGGACTGTATTTATGTCATCATAGAAGCTTTCTACGTGGCTATCATCTTTGTCGGAGGTTGGAGCGTACACCTGAATAATATTGATGTTGGGCTGAGCTCTTAACTGAAGAAGCATTACTCTATCTGATACTGGGAGAAAGTTGATTACGCTACCCTTTAGATGTTTCTGTATCATGACCGCTGTGCCATTTCTGTGGTCCTTATCATTATTCCCGCTAAAATATGTGACAGTATCATTTGTCTCCTCTATTCCGCTACCCTTCCATCTTGCCTCGCTTATACCCAATACGTCAATATTGAGCCTCTGCATCTCTCTTTCAACGTTTTTGTACTTTTCGCATCTGTACATGCTTCTAACATTCCATGTCGCAATCTTTACAGCTGAGCCGGAGATTCTTAGCACCCTCTGGTCACTTAAGACCTGCCGGGAACTGAGGGCCTTGTTTTTGTTTTTCTCAGCCATATTGATTTTCCTGGGAAGTTGTAAAGCGGTGGTTTTCCCTTTGCCTTCCGCATCGCTGTTTGCCTCCTCAGGAGGTGGCAATAATAACCATCGACTGTACCAATCTCCATGATCTCCACTCTTAGGTCTACTGGTTGTGCAGCTGCCCACTCCCAGGGAAGTGCTTATTTAATGGCGGCACTGACTCGCCATGACACAAGGTTGTCATAGGACATTGAAACCTTTTGATAAGAAATCCTTTCCACCAGACTCCCTGCTTCATCCTGGTAACCTTGCCGCTGATTGGTCGGGGACTGCTTATTCATTATATTCGCAGCTAACCATTCTACTAATGGTCGAATCACTATCCGCCACCTGTGACCCCGGTGGTAGCCTACAGCTCAGCGCCACCAAAATATTACAAATGTAAAAGTTTACAGATGTAAAATAGGTGAACAATATAGGGTGATGTGTTTGTGATACCTACACGAGGTTGCCCTGCAGTGCGGGATATCGGTGCTCTTCCGTGTTATAATGTAACAACAATAAATGATGTATTATGTCCTACATTAGTCCCTAATACTATGCCGGCTTGACTAGATGCCTTTTCACACTTCGCTTGAAGGACTCCGGGTTATAGGAAAGTGGAAAAACAGAGGCTGGAAGAGCATTCTACATCTTTATTGTGCGACAGATGTATGAGTCACCAAATTTATGGGTACGCGAAGGGATGGTGACTATGGTATGTGGGTGCTTATTCTGGTAAATATTCGCTGTAGGAGGATTAGCAGAATGCTCTGATTACTATACTCCATATTATATGAGCCTGCGACCCCCAAATACCTTAAAGACAGCTTCACTTTGATTGGCTCGCATCATGACAGAATTCTTCGCTCTTCCTTTAATAGTACTATTGCTATCCCTCTCACCACACCCCTCTTATGTCCAAGTCATTTGGCATTTGACAGGCAGAGAATGTCAAGCGACATTATGTCAAGCCTTTGTATGTTTATGTGCAATAAAGTTTTAAAGTGGTCTAGCGGTTAAGTCTGTGGACTTGGACATGGAGGTACCGGGATCGATTCCCTGTCGGGACATAATAATATTGCACCGAATAAGGTACAAAAGTAAAGTATCATCACGACCGTTTGCTTATATATAAGAGGATTCACATTTAGCCAAGAATTTAGTAATGACTAATGTTCCTCTCTCTCTCTCCCTTCCAAACACCCTGTATATTAATGTTCCTAGTAAGTACTGTTTATGGAGTCTGGATCACATATTGTTTATTTTAACTGTTTCTATACAAATTTTAGCCACGATCTCTGTTTGTATTCCAAATTTTAAATAAAGGTACAATAAGAATAACAACACTATAATGAATGGTTTCAGATGACAGGTGTAATCATAACGTACGAGTTGGTACTGCTGCAGTTTGCAAGAAACGGCGGAGACAATGATCAAGCAGAATTTGAGAACAACACATCTACCACTCTGGAGTTGTAACAAAGAGAATAAAATAAATTATTGTTTCGAGCAAATGTAAATAATTAAATACACTTACTGTGCTGTTTTAAATGGTATGAGTAGACTGTATTTAAAAGAAGATGCCTGCACCGGCTTACTCAGACCCACGCCCAGCTGTCCCACGCAAAATGCTGCGTGTAATATGTATAATAGAATAAATGTAGGGAAAGCTCACTCTAGTCCATATCAAATCAAATCAAATCAAAAATCAAAATAATTTATTTCCGTATGGTTAGCACGAACACTTGGATATTGTCAATACATACAAGCCAATAAATAAAAAAATAAAAAATATTACCATTGACCATGGCTGGACCGAACCCAACATCAATACAATAATTATAACTAAAACATTATTGCCATAAGCGAGGAATTTGTTTTTACTTACAGCTAGATACTTAATATTAAATTCGTGGCTGTAAAAAGGCCATGTCAGCTGACATTCTAAAAATAATGATATTTATGTCCATAAATATTAATTCGTGGCTGTAAAAGCCGTGTCAGCTTACAACTACACAAGTAGAATAAAGTCAAATAAATTGATAAATTACATGTCCGTTTACAATCTAAAAAATAATTGCTATGTCCAAATTAAACATATTGTATTCGTGGCTGTAAAAGGGCTGTGTCAGCTTATAATCTAAAATATTAATATTTGAAATGAAAAAGATTTTAAGCGATCGTTAAATGTTTTTTGTTTATATATTAATAAAATAAAAGAAATATGGATTGTTGTTTATGTTGATAATATATTATTAACTGGAAAAGAAGACAATGTGATAGAACTAATAGAAGTTCTAACTAGGACAAGTTTAGTTGTTAAGTTTTATTAGAAGTGAAATGTTTATTATTTTAAAAGAAGTTATGTTTAATGATAGCAATTTTTTGTTAAGTTTAACCTAAAAATTGAGGGGGGTGTTAGATTTTGTATGCACTAGCGATTTGTCATCGCATCCCTAAACATTATGTCAAGGTTAAAATGAGTTTAGTGTGGTAGTGTTTTGTGTATGTGTGTGTGAGTGCGTGTTTTTTTATATTAAAAGCAGATTTTTAGTACTATTGTGGTCAAGAAGAAATAGCCAATTAGTCTCTGCAATTTATAGTAATATGTAATAATTATATATGTATATTATTACAGCCCCTAGAACTCAGCGTCCTAGACCTTCACTGGCCTTCCAGAACATATATCTGGAGAATTTGGCCTACACTCGCCACGCTGGCCAGACGGCTTGTCGAGGATATGATGTCATTTTTTTATGACAATTTATTAACGATTCCATAAGTTGGTATTCGTGGAACCAGGAAAAGTGTATTTCTCATTGGTACATGCCGGGGGATTTGAACCGACCTTTGTAATCCTACAGGTTCTTACAACCGAGCCACCACCGCGCCCATATATATATATATATATATATATATACGAGTATATATATAGGTTGGTCTATTTGCGCATTATCAGCAGAAGACGCCGCACTTCCCGCGCCTGACGACGTTGCCTGGATGTCAGATGAAAATAATTTGTCTACAGACGTCGCATCCCACACCAGAGACCTGCCAAGTTTTAAACGGCCCAACAGTCACTCCGTCGGGTCTCTTGTCATCGCTCCGCACAATCCCAGAGGGTTCTAAGATTGCGGGTACACCAGCAGTGACAAGAGCACTTCGGATGATGTTGTTGAGAGCCGCGTGACGAGTAAAGGGGCCAGACAAGAAAGCTTGTGGTATCCGCATCGACATTGGTGCGGGTGGACAGTCCGGGCTCCGAGACAAAAGCACACCGCTATGGTCAGTGTATTTCGATCAAGGAATATGTCAACCGATGCTGCGGGAAAAGCCTGTCAGTATAATATATCATAGACAGCTTTCGTGTTTTATATCTAGTTCGTCAATATTTCTTTACTTATCCTTTCAAATGACAAATACATGCCTGTAAAATAATATGTTCTAACGGTAACAACCTTTTTATTTGCAGAAGTTACATTAGATATAATTAAATATTTAACGCGTTTAAAAAACACTCCAAAGCAAAGAAAACAGGTCACTAACAAACAATCGTGTGAGGATATTGAGTTTATAACAAAACTTACTGCCTCCGTGGTCTAGCGGTTAAGTTCGTTGATTTTGACTCGGATGTACCGGGTTCGATTCCTGGTCGGGACACAAAATATTTATTAATGTAAATAAATACATTTATTTGTGATATTTCTCGAGTTTGGTACGCTGGAGACATCGACTAGCTTGCCACTTGTCATAATTGACCTATAGTAAAGTTGGCTAAATATGTATCTGCTTATTTATAAGTGTGGTTTCTGACCACCCCGAAAGGGAAACGGTCGTGATGATATTTTACCAACTTGTGGAATCGTTAATAAATTGTCTCTCTTCCTCGCCAACCCGTCCGGCCAGCGTGGCTAGTGTAGGCAAAATTCTAACTGTCATTTCCAATTGTGGAGTTCTAGGAGTCTGTGTTCTAAGAAGGGTTGTGATGAAATGATGGCCCATTTTAATTGCTTCAAAGAGTAATTTTGGAGTGTAAATTATATAAAACTGGTAGCCCAATACGTGAGGGTCGGATTGGGTCACCTGAAAACATAATTTAGCCGGCCCCAGAGAGAGGTCGCCCGGTTCATTTAATAATTAATTCATGTTCAGATAAAAGTGTCGTGGTACCCACTCAATCTTAATTTTTAAATGTAATTCTGTGTAAGGTATCTATTTTTATTTATTTATACATTTTATTGTACAATTTTGGTCCATCCATATATATATATATATATATATATATATTACTTCTTATTAGAGTGTGGCTAATAAAAGTACTCTCCACGTGGTGGTGGCTCGGCTGTAAGAACGCGTTCCTTAAATCCTACAAAGGTCGGTTCAAACCCCCCCGGCATGTACCAATGAGAAATTCACTTTTCTTACGTACTTTTGTCATAGATTTACAAAACCACCGTTCCCGTGCCTCGGAGAGCACGTTAAGCCGTCGGTCCCGGTTCCACTAATACTAACTTGTGGAATCGTTAATAAATTGTCATTAAAAATTGACATCATATCCTCGCCAAGCCGTCTGGCCAGCGTGGCGAGTGTAGGCCAAATTCTCCAGATATATGTTCTGGAAGGCCCATCTCCAGCAGTGGAGGTCTGGGACGCTGTGTTCTAGGGGCTGTAATGATGATGACGAATAAAAGAACATACACATATATTCACATCAAATCCCTTGCGGAGTAGGCAGACAATTAAGCGCCACTTGTCACGGTCACTCAAGGTCCCGCAATGGATTTGGCGTGAAGATATGTATGTATGTACGAGCCTCATTACTCATTTCTTAAATAAACAATATTGTTTATATCTGTCTCGTTTTATTTGTTTCGTAAATTGTACGTTTTTTTTTTTCTTTCTGACATTATAATATCGTCATAAATTCAATCACCTAAATATGATGGTGTTTCTAGAGTTTCCGGTACACAGAAGTCGGGTTTCTTACATCAAGAGAGTGCTGCGTTGACGTACAATTAATGACCGGGTAATAAAAAAAATTGCAAAGTGTTATTTTCATTCGTTTATTACTCATATAATGTAAGCCATCAAAAACATAACTTGTTAAAAATAACTAGTCCAGCAACTCAGTTCTTCTACCGTGAATAGTTGTGAGTACGTTGTTTTTTTTTTTTTTTTTATATATTTAAATTTATTTCTACAAAATAACAATAATAACTCATGTTGATTAATTTATTTAGTCCCTACTTAAGGACTACGAGAGGTTATGCAACTTTTCTTATATACATTTGTATGTGAGAAAAGTTGCATAGTTTTTTTTTTTTTTTTATATTTCCAGACAGGTCACACAGCGCCATCTAATTTCCGTGGTAAGCTACGAGGCTTGTGTTACGGAAACTAGATGGTTGATAAACTACATATTATACTTTTTTTTGTAAATATATACATATTATACATATAAACACCCAGACCGAGACAAATTATACAATGTACAACTTGCCCCTGATGGGAATCGGACCCACGACCTCCCGAGTTCACGGCAACGTTTGTTACCATTATACTACGGAGGCGGTCAAAATTTACAACACCACCATTACTGTGCCTCAGAGAGCACGTTAAGCCGCCGGTTCCGAAACCACTAATACTAACTTATGGAATCATTAAAAAATTTTCATTAAAAATTGACATTAGATCTTTGCCAAACCGTCAACCGGCCAGCGTGGCGATTGTAGGCCTAGTTCTCCAGATATATGTTCTGGAAGGCCCATCTTCAACAGTGGAGGTCTAGGACGCTGTGTTCTAAGGCCTAAAATAAATTAGTATTTATTTGTCATCTCTATATATACATATCTATATATGTCTAACAAATTGACATTTAATAATATTGCACCTACTTACCATTGATACTGTCTAAATGTCCTAAAGGTTTAGCTGTCAGAGAATGTCTAACGGCATTAGATCATATTTATTTAAATGCATAATTATATACATACTCCTCATATGTAATGCGTCTGTTCAATGCCAACAAGACCCAAGCATGCGCGCTGAAGAAGTCCCCCTTCTCTCCTCCCCCCACTCTTCAAGACACCATGCTGGATCAACAGCCCACCTTCAACATTCTCGGGTAGGAAATATTAACCACCGGAACTATATTGAGAGCGTCACCAAAACAACGTCCGCATTTGTAAATAGTGCATTTAATTTTAAATAAATTAATTAATAATGATCATGAGGAATGCCCGAACCGTAAGCTTAGGTCAATGGTTGCAACTACGAAAGCAGGAGACTGTGAAATCGCGCACCGACTTGAGCTTTTCATTTAGAAAAGCACATTTCTGTTTATGAACTAAAACTGAGCATAAATTAAAATACTTTAATTATATTTTAAGTGAAAATTTGTAAAGAATGTTTTAAGTTGTTTACTTAGTTCGTAATAGTACTTGAGGTCTGTAAAGCTACTAGTATCTGACTCATTTTTTTATTGGAGCTGTTATTCGTAAATAATAAGCCGTGGTGGCTCGGTTGTAAGAACGCTTTTCTTAACAAACTAATAAAAAAAAAAAAAAAAAAAAAAAAAAAAAACAATCCAACATATAACGGGTATATAATCTTTGGTGCAATCAGATTACAAACATAGACACGACCAAGTAGCTGCAATAGTACACCAAATATTAGCAAGCAAATATAAATTAGTAAATCAAATTGTTCCATACTACAAATTATCTGCAACAAATAAAATGTGTTAGATGTGTTTCTTACTTGGTAAAATATATAAATTGAAGCTTAAAAAAATTATTGCCAAATATTTCGCCTCTCTTTGGAGCGGCGTCATCAGTGACAGTGACTGAAGGTCTTTGTCATAAATTTTGAAAAAAGTAATTTTATTTCTTTTAGCAATGGTAAAGGCAATGCACTATATAGTTTTGTATTTATTTTTTAGAAAAATATCATCATCACCTCGCGCACTGTCACTGATGACGCCGCTCCAAAATATTTGGCAATAAAATTTTTAAGCTTCCATACTACAAATACAAGCCAAGCACCGCTCTGCAAAATGACAATATTCGACTCCACTGGGACAGAACGATTATAACTGACAAAACAGTACACTACAACCGACCTGACATTACTTTGATAAACAAAGAAAATAAAACAGCATATTTAATAGACATAGCCGTACCTAACACTCATAACCTAGTAACTACACATACAGAAAAAAATACTAAATACAGAGACCTTGCAATAGAGCTTAAATCCCAACTCAAATTAGAAAAAGTAACAACTGTACCCATATTAGTATCTACGACCGGAGTAATACCCAAAACATTACATGACAGCCACAAAACTATCAACGTAGACCAGCACACATATAGACAATTGCAAAAAGCTACAATCCTTAATACTTGACGTATGGTCAGAAAGTTAGGAGTGAAAGAAGCATGATGCTCACTTGGCCGAGGCTCGTGAACATCATTTGGTTAACCGGTTAAATACCGAGATTCTTTAAGAATACACATTACATAATAATAATAATTTGTTTATTATCAGCTAACAGATGGCCCATAGATAAATACCTTACAACTAAAATACATATAAAAATAACATTCATTCGTCGGGCCCTTGTGTCTGTGGGTTCGCCAGCAATATTAGAACCCAGTGGCATGGCCCGCGACGATGGCAAGCGGCCCGATGGAATGACGTTGGTTCCATGGAGGATAGGTTTGCCTTTAGTGTGGGATGCCACCTGTGTGGACACCCTGGCGCCTTCCCACTTGTCCTTGACTTCTAAGGACCCAAGCGCTGCTGCATTAAGAGCAGAGAACCTAACCTCAAGCGGCGGAAATACACTCAGCTTATTGGGAGATGTGTTTTTGCGCCGTTTGGAGTTGAAACTCTCGGGCCGTGGGGACCAAGTGCACACGAAATTTTCAAGGCGTTGTCAAAACAGCTCGTCAACACCTCGGGAGACAAAAGGGCTGGGCAATATTTGGGCCAAAGGATCAGTATTGCCATTCAACGTGGCAATGCTGCCAGTATCCTTGGCACCTTGCCCATTGGCAGCGATTTGGAGCAAATTTATTATTTATAATAATTATTATTTTGTTTTTTCTTCATTTTAGTTTTTAGTTATATTTTTATTTATTAATTAGGTTTATTTTTATTAATAGTAATTTATGTTTTAAGATGTAAGTTTTTAGTTTAATTAATATATATTTTTTTTTAATCATTGTACCTTATTTCCTTTAAATATAATATTCTTTGACATTTACTTAATATTAATTAATTTAAGGCTTCCGTATCTTCATCTTCTTGTGGCCATAGAAGTACCTAATAAGGTGGGTTTGAACCCCGGCATGTACCAATAAGAAATACAATATTTCTTACGTAAATTTGTAAAAGATTTACAACACACACCGTTCCCGTGCCTCGGAGAGCACGTTAAGCCGTCGGTCCCGGTTCTACTAATACCAACTTGACGAATCGTTAATATAGTGTTATTAAAAATTGACATCAGATACTTGCCAAACCGCTTGCAGCGGGACGAGTTATTTTATTATTTTTATATCTAGCACGACATGTAAAATTGTAGCTGGCGCGTGAGGTCCATAAATGTTAGCAACTGGAGTTAGACACTCATGACTGAAATCAGCCCGTAACACTATGCCGACTTGACTGGACATGACGGCAATTCGAGCCTGATCTCGAAACGTGTGGTTACACTTTACTGGGTTTATCAGCACGAACAGTGGATACTTTCCCGCCCCGGCAGACTGGGCAAAATACCACAATCAGTCTGCCTACCACATTTTCATATTAAAATTAAATATATAGTTATTTCCACATTCATATACCTAATTTGAGACGGAAAAATAGCAAATACTACAAAATCGAACCACAACCGAACCACACGCACAGGCCAGAATATGCACCCACATACCGTAGTCACCATCCCGTCGCGGATGTATAAATTTGGCGACTCATACATCTGTCGTACTATAAAGATGTGGAATGCTCTTCCAGCCTCTGTGTTTCCACTTTCCTATAGCCTGGAGTCCTTCAAGCGAAGTGTGAAAAAGCATCTAGTCAAGCCGGCATAGTGTTAGGGACTGATGGCAGTTATGAGTGTCTGACTTCAGTTGCTAACATTCATGGACCTTGCGACTTACCATCAGGTGGGCCCAATGTCACATGTCATGCTAGAATAAAAAAAAAAAAAAAAATTATAAATAAAAAAAAAATTGAATCCGCTTTCTTATAAGCATGGTTTCTGATCACCCCGGAAGGGATAGTCGTGACAATGATACTTTATTTAGTAAGAAAAACACAGTATGATCACGATTCCAGTGTTCACATACGAGTACCTACAAATATTATACAAAATCTTTTAACATTAATTTCGAGGTTTGAAAAATAGGGTCGATTAAATTTGTGACAATTATGAATTGTTATTCGAGTATTATTGTGTTGCTGATACCGTTCGCTATTGTGCCTCGACTGGGAACGAACTGGAGAAAAACAGCTGTTCAGTTATTAATAATAATATATAAAATCAAACGAACATTACAATTTACTTGTTAGTTGTTACTTAGGTTAGGGGATATAACCTTTAATAAAATTATGTATCTGGGCCATTTTTTTTAATACTAGCACGACATTTATTATTATTTAGTGGTAGGCAGACTGATCGTGGTAATTTGTCCAGTCTGCTGGGTCGGGGAAGTATCCACCATTCGTGCCGATAAACCCAGTAAAGTGTATCCACACATTTCGGGATCAGGCTGGAATTGCCGTAATGCCCAGTCAAGCCGGCATAGTGTTACGTACTGATGTCAGACACGAGTGTCTGATTCCAGTTGCTAACATTCATGGATCTCGCTCTCCACTTACCATCAGGTGGGCGCAAGGTCCCATGTCGTGCTAGTATTAAAAAAAAAAAAAAAAAAAAAAAAAAACATTATCTGATAGTAAGTGGCGCAAAAGGTCCATAAATGTTAGAAATGTTAGCAACTGGAGTCAGACACTGATATCAGTCTCAACGCTATGCCGGCTTGACTTTTCAGTATAGTATATTCTTCACATAGTATGTGTGGTTCGGTTGCGGAATGGAGAGGATGGAATTAAGTCATATAGCTTTTCAGAGCACTCACCACAGTATAGAATACGCTCAGAGAAGTTAAATCTCGGCGGAGCTTCAGGGATTCGATAGTTACAGATATAGTGGCATAGTCCACAATTTGAACAGCTCGCCTCTGTAGGACATTAAGAGCATCTGTGAGGTACTTGACTGAACCATCCCAAAGGTGAGAACAGAATTCCACGCTTTATCTGATCTGTGCTGTGTACAGCAACTGTCTGATTGAGAGCAGGAAAAAACCACTTCACCTTGTTCAGTATTCCAAACTTTTTTGACGCTGTTTTGGTAACGCTCTCAACATAGTTCCGGTGGTTAATATTTCCAACTCGAGAATGTTGAAGGTGGGCTGTTGATTCAGCATGGTATCTTGAAGAGTAGGGGGAGGAGAGAAGGAGGACTTCTTCAGCGCGCATGCCTGGGTCTTGTTGGCATTGAACGCCAACGCATTACATATGAGGAGGATATATATAATTATGCATATTTCCACATCCTCCTCATATGTAATGCGTCTGTTCAGTGCCAACAATACCCAGGCTTGCGCGCTGAAGAAGTCCCCCTTTTCTCCTCCCCCCACTATAAGTAGATATATATATAGGTAGTTCAGTTATTAATAATAATATTTAAAATCAAACGAACATTACAATTTACTTGTTAGTTGTTACATAGGTTAGGGGATATAACCTTTAATAAAATTATGTATCTGGGCCATTTTTTTTTAAATACTAGCACAACATTTATTAGAGACAGATCGTGGTAAATTGTCCAGTCTGCTGGGTCGGGGAAGTACGTTCGTGCCGATAAACCCAGTAAAGTGTATCCACACATTTCGGGATCAGGCTCGAATTGCCGTAATGCCCAGTCAAGCCGGCATAGTGTTACGTACTGATGTCAGTCATGAGTGTCTGATTCCAGTTGCTAACATTCATGGATCTCGCTCTCCACTTACCATCAGGTGGGCGCAAGGTCCCATGTCGTGCTAGTTAAAAAAAAAAAAAAAAAAAAAAAACATTATCTGATAGTAAGTGGCGCAAAAGGTCCATAAATGTTAGAAATGTTAGCATCTGGAGTCAGACACTGATATCAGTCTCAACGCTATGCCGGCTTGACTTTTCAGTATAGTATATTCTTCACATAGTATGTGTGGTTCGGTTGCGGAATGGAGAGGATGGAATTAAGTCATATAGCTTTTCAGAGCACTCACCACAGTATAGAACACGCTCAGAGAAGTTAAATCTCGGCGGAGCTTCAGGGATTCGATAGTTACAGATAAGGGGGCATAGTCCACAATTTGAACAGCTCGCCTCTGTAGGACATTAAGAGCATCTGTGAGGTACTTGACTGAACCATCCCAAAGGTGAGAACAGTATTCCACGCTTTATCTGATCTGTGCTGTGTACAGCAACTGTCTGATTGAGAGCAGGAAAAAACCACTTCACCTTGTTCAGTATTCCAAACTTTTTTGACGCTGTTTTGGTAACGCTCTCAACATAGTTCCGGTGGTTAATATTTCCAAATCGAGAATGTTGAAGGTGGGCTGTTGATTCAGCATGGTATCTTGAAGAGTAGGGGGAGGAGAGAAGGAGGACTTCTTCAGCGCGCATGCCTGGGTCTTGTTGGCATTGAACGCCAACGCATTACATATGAGGAGGATATATATAATTATGCATATTTCCACATCCTCCTCATATGTAATGCGTCTGTTCAGTGCCAACAATACCCAGGCCTGCGCGCTGAAGAAGTCCCCCTTTTCTCCTCCCCCCACTCTTATAAGTAGATATATATATAGGTATATACGTCAGCCTATGGGCAGAGAGGTCAAATTTCCCACTCGTGAGAGATCTGGCCCCTCTGCACGCTAGACCTCCCGAGGTTCCACGGCGCATGGCGCGCGATTTGATAGCCTGATCACGGTGACATTCCGCGGCCTCCGCCACGCCCGTTCGTATTAAATTTAACCTATAATAAAGGTTCCCACGCCCTGTCCGTAGTTACGTGCAGCGAATGCTATTTTTGTTAGGAGGCCAACACCTCGTTACAAATTCCCGTCTTCCCCCGGAAGGGGGGGGGGGTCTGAGATGACTTAGTGACTTGACTTGACTATGGGTCAATTATACGCAGAAGGCATACAGCATTCGGAGTGCTGATGGGGCTGCCCCGTCGTCGCTGCGATGCCTCCGAGATGCTGGTCGAAGTGTGGACGGATTCCACACTATTGTGACGAAGCGCTGCGTCTCAATCTCACCCATGTAAGCAGCAGTCCCATTTTTCTGAAGAATTCCTCCCCTTTTTTAAATATTGTCGTGAAATTGTAGTAATACAAGTTCATAGGTAGTTATTGTAACAATCATCTGTAATAAAAATAGTTATTTTAAATTGATTGGTTTATAAATTTAAACTTATAAATCGTGACGCGCGGCATGGTGGCCAGAATGCTGGCCGCATTTCCTCGCGGAATCGCTATCCTAATTCTCTGAACGAGAAATAAACTAGCCCTCTTGTCACATAGAGCAAATAATGAGACAATTAGGATTTATGTTTTTTTTTAAAGGTTTTTGTTTGAACTCCATGGTTCCAGAGCAGTATTTCTCAAAGTGGGCGCTAACGCCCCCTTTTTGGCGCTGGACGCCCAGAGGGGGGCGTTAAGGGGCCTAGATAGAAATAGGAGGTTTAGGGTAATGACTTTATATTTTGATATTCGCTGAAATTAAAACCTACCTACTGCTCCAGATTCACCAATATCTACTATAAAATTGCAAAATAAACGAGTTGAATTGAATTAAGATTTTCGTCAGCCGTTTGGACAACACTTTAGCTGAGACAGTTTTTTATATTTGTTAATTTAAATTAAAATTTATCGCTGGCCAATCGCCTCGGGACTTTATCGGCGTAAATCTATAAACCTAATAATAATATGAAAACTCTTTACCGATAGTATAATTTCCCTTGTGACGTAAAAAAAACCCAAACCAGTGAATCCAACTTTCGAATAATATACTTGATCCATGAATTTTTGAACCTGAAATTATGAAATAAAAGTAAAGTATCATCACTACCGTTTCCCTTTCGGGGTGGTCAGAAACCACGCTTATTAGATTATTTCTTATTAGAAGAAGCGGATTCACATTTAGCCAACTTTACTGCCGACCAATCATGACAAGTGGCAAGCTCGTTGATGTCTCCAGCGTACCAAAGGAGAGAAATATCACAAATAAATTAAATGTATTTATTTACATTAATAAATATTTTTGTGTCCCGACCAGGAATCGAACCCGGTACCTCCGAGTCTTAATCCACGGAGGCAGTTAAGACCATTAAGACTCCACTTTATCCTGCATTATGTTATATAACTTGAAAAAAGTTATCCTTATTGAACTTACCGTTCCGTGGCAATTAAATATTCCAAAAGACCACAACATGAAGCCGAATAATTATGAAATACTTGTAATAAATCATCATTATATTTTATAATATTATGCCCATTGATGACTGCCTCCGTGGATTTAGACTTGGAGGTACCGGGTTCGATTCCTGGTCGGGACACAAAAATATTTATTAATGTAAATAAAAATACATTTAATTAATATTTAATTTATTTGTAATATTTCTCGAGTTTGGAACGCTGAAGACATCGACGAGCTTGCCACTTGTCATGATTGGCCTATAGTAAAGTTGGCCAAATGTAAATCCGCTTATTCATAAGCGTGGTTTCTGACCACCCCGAAAGGGAAACGGTCGTGATGATACTTTACTTTACTTTTTTAATAATGACTGTGTAAAAATGTCAATAAGTGAATTTAAAGGATTCTTTTTTATTTATTTATTATTTAATGTTAAATAACTTTGTGTTTTGACAAATATAGTGTAAAAAAAAATTGCTATGTAGTTTGGCGTATAATTTTAAAAACGTAAATAGTTTAAGTTTTTATCTGAATAAACGATTTAATAATAATAATCATCACAGCCCATAGAACACAGAGATCAGACTTCCAAGATGGGTAGTGTTGACCAATCTTGGTCTTGCAGTCTTGAACAAGACCACTGATATGGCTGCAAGACCACTAATCTTACCATAATCTTACATACACTGACCATCAGACAAGCTCCTTCCATTCACATCTTTAAAAAACTACTTAACACTTTCTTTTTAAACAAGCAGAACAATATATTTTAACTCCACAAATTTCTACTTCCTAATCATATATTATCCTCATATATATTTTCTATTATTATCATTTTGCTGTAACTACATGACTGTGAATGATTGCTTTATTGTTCTGTTTATATATACACTCTCTGCTATATTTATTTCTCTCATTATAGTCATCATATAGTAGGTATATTATATTTATGTATATTCATAGAACGTATGTATGTAGTTTTATTTGTATGTATTTGTGTATGTATTAGTATGTAAATAAGTATTTATTCACTAGTATATATTGAAGTCTAATATTTTTCTATTAGTTTTAATAGCACCTGCCTTATCTCGTCGTAACTGCTTTAGTTGTCCCAAAGGTTTGACCAGTATAGAATGTCTAGCGGCATTAGGTCCGCCTTTGTACTTTGTGCAATAAAGTTTATAATATTGTTTTATAACATTTTTGAAAATGTTAGTATTCTATAATATAGACTGTTTCTTAAAAAAAAAATACTTTAGTGCCGTGTCTGTTGTTTCTATCTGTGGAAACTTTTTAGTGGTTTAAGTGTTTATATTTATGTGTAATTAAAATTCTGTAACCATAAGTTTTCCTAATAAAATAAAATAAAATAATAAATAAAATATAATACTTATATATAGATGAGTATTTATGTAGTCTATGTATTCATACTATTTATGTAGTTTATTGGTTAGAATTTCACCCCACATATTTATACTGTCTCACTCTCCCAAAGGTTAGCTGGTAGAAAAAGCCGAATGAAAAAATGGCTTTAAGTTCGCCTTTGTACATACTTTTAAGTAAAGTGCAATAAAGTATTTAATAAATAAATAAATAAATACATATTTCACGCCGAAACCCTTGCGGGGAGGCAGAGACAATTGAGCGCCACTTGACACGATCACGACATACCTCTTTCGCTTCGTCGACATTCATCAACCTTTTCATACATGCCCTTTTGTTACGAAGGCTTTTTAGTGCACCTTCAGCTAGTGTTTTATTTATTTGATCGTGATATGTGAGTCTCGGTCTGCCAGGGCCTCTTTCACCCACAACTTTCGCATTATATATCTGGTTCGTCAATCTTTCTTCGCTCATTCTTTCAACATGCCCGAACCATCGTAGCATGCCTTTCCTAATTTTTGTCCCTATACTTTCTTTTATACCTACTCTTTTCCGTATTTCGACGTTACGTATGCGGTCCGACAAAGTGACGCCGCATATCCGACGTAACGACCATAATCTTGGTCTTGGAATTGCGCAAGAATCTCGCACGACTTGTTTACTTTTTTTGGAATTAAGGTTTTTGTTTCAACAAATTGTAATCATGTCCGTATTTTTTTTATTCCGAAGGAAATTTTAACGTTTAGGTATTTGGAACTTGAAGAGCTCGTTCGCAAATATTAGGAGCTTGCAACTTTACTATAGGCCCATCGTGACTTGTGGTAAGCTTGTCGATGTCTCTAGCGTACCAAACTCGAGAAATATCACTAATAACCCTTTCAGCACGGACTATGCCAAGCGTGCGTTATTACAAAATTAATCTAGCCGTGTCGCCAAATTCTGTGTGGCCACTTCGAAACGTCCTTGATACGAGGAGTTTGTGCACTCATCTAGCTAATTAGTAATTATCTCTATTAAATTGTTAGAACTAGTAAAAATACAAAGAAAAGTGGCTTTTATTTCCATTGTATTACCCAACAACCAGTGCGTTCTTCCAGTAATGTCGTATGGTGCAGAAACGTGGACACTGACGGTAGGTCTGGTCCACGAGTTCAAGGTCGCTCAGCGAGCTATGGAGAGAGCTATGCTCGGGATTTCACTAAAAGATAAAGTCAGAAACGTTTATATCCGTTAAAAAACCAAAGTTACCGATATAGCTTTTAAAATTAGCAAGCTGAAGTGGCAATGGGCTGGACACATATGCCGCAGAACCGATGAACGATGGAGTAGACGGGTACTGGAGTGGAGACCACGTACTGGAAGACGCAGAGTGGGACGAACCGCCGCCAGATGGACAGATGACCTGAGGAAGGTCGCTGGTGGGGTATGGATAGGGTGGCAGAAGATCGTGTGAAGTGGCGAGCCTTGGGGGAGGCCTACATCTAGCAGTGGAGAGACACAGGCTGATGATGAAGATGATTACCCAACGCACAATAGTGCGCTAGCACATTAAAAAACGACAACACACGAATATGCGAAGGAGGTTTTGTAGAATTTCCTAAGGGAGGATTTTTTTCACTATTTATATGAGATATTTTAGACCTCAAGGATCTTAAAGTTATTAATAAACCCTTCAATATCCAAAATATTTTTAGCCGTGCTGAAAGTGATAAATTATTGTATCCCGACCAGAAATCGAACCCGCTACCTCGGAGCTAAATCCACGGACTTAACTACTAGACCACGGAGGCACAGGTAATAACTATTTCAAATTTCAAGTAAATCAGACCAGTAGTTATCGAGATAGTAGTTTGCTGACAAATACTCAGAAGATTTCCCTAATACAATTGGAAAAGAATATAGAATATAGAAAAGAAGAATAGAAACTATTGCTTGTTTTTATTTATCATTTTTCCTGGTGGTGGGTAAAGTATTTAATAATTATAAATGGGTTTCCTACAACAACAGAAAGGCTTTAAGATGACAATAGTTATAATATATAATAACAAAATATCTATGCTGGTGTCGTTTTACAGGTGTGTTGTGTTGGAACCTCTTTTGTACTTTGATTTACGTTGTTTATTTTATTTTATACCTTTAGAGCTGGCTATCTGAGGCTATAAGTCAATATGGAACTGACTGACATCCTAGGACACAAGTTATCTTGGTTAGGAGTCAGGGACCACCTTAAAATTGCCTATCCTTGTGGTTTGCATTCAATCAAAAATGTATGTAAATTCAGGGAATATTTTATATATTGTTTACTCAACTTTGTATATAGGTACCAATAAGAAAGCTCAATAAACGTTATTATTATTATTATTTAATAACTAGCCACATACATACAACTACATATACATACATACACACATACAAATATACATATAATAAACTAAATACTAATACATAAACCTACACACACATACATAATATTATACCTACAAATTTTGTTGGGAAATAAAATGCGAATAGACCATTTTTTTAAATAGCAATCTGGTAGTTACTTGCCTGATGTTAGGAGGCAAATTGTTCCACAAAATTGTCGCTACAACGACAAGGAGGAGGAAGGAAATACGCTCAGATCTCAACCACCGAAACTACATTGAGAGCATCACCAAAACAGCGTCCAAAAAACTAGGGCTACTGAACAAGGTAAAACGTTTTTTTCCGCCCTCACTCCGACTTATGCTTTATAAAGCACAAATAAGGTCATGCGTGGAATACTGTTCTCACCTCTGGGATGGTTCCGCTAAGTACCTTACAGATACTCTCAATGTCCTACAGAGGCAGGCTATTCGAATAGTGGACGATACTACAGTGTCTAAAACTCTCGAATCGCTGCAGCTTCGCCGACATGTGGCCTCCCTGAGCGTGTTCTACAAGCTATACTACGGTGAATGTTCTGAAGTTCTGAAGAGCTCCACAACCTTATCCCTTCTTCTCTATTCCGCAACCGAACCACTCGCACAGGCCAAAATATGCATCCACATACCGTAGCCACTATCCCTACGCGTACATACAAATTTGGAGACTCTTACATCTGCCGCACGCTGAAGATGTAGAATGCTCTCCCAGCCAGTGTGTTTCCCCACTCCTATAATCTGGAGTCCTTCAAACGAAGTGTGAAAGAGCATCTTTATAGGCCGGCATAGTGGTAGGAACTGATGTCGGTCGTCTGAGGCTGGCGTCAGTTGCTCCCATTCTTGGACCTCGCGTACCGCTTACCATCAGGTGGGCGCGGTGTCAAATGTCGTGCTCAGTATAAAAAAAAAAAAAAAAAAAAAAAAAAAAAAAAAAAAAAAAAAGAAAGAAAGTTGAGACCAAGCTATACTAATGTAAGACCTTGGTCCAGTCCGCAGGTTGGCTGCTAGAAAATGCCTTGTACATAGTGCAATAAAGTTTTAATATAGTATACTCTTACATCAGTATTGTATTTTGATGGTGGCAAAGTATGTAGTAATTTTAAAGGTATTTTTACTGCTGTATAAACTCTAGCAGGTAACAACGTAGCGACCAGAGCTCGAATAACCATAGCTAAGAATCCGTAGCCATGAAAAAATGCTTCTTCTAATTCTAATTCACTGAAACAATCGTAATAGTATCATTATCTTAAGAGACCTGCAGCCCTATTATGTTATTAAGAGCAAACGTTATACATATATATAAATATATCACGATATTATTATCTGCAACATATAAATTGAAGCTTAAAAATTTTATTGCCAAATATTTCGCCTCTCTTTGGAGCGGCGTCATCAGTGACAGTGACTAAAGGTCTTTGTCATAAATTTTGAAAAAGTAATTTTATTTCTTTTAGCAATGGTAAAGGCAATGCACTATACAGTTTTGTATTTATTGTTTAGAAAAATATCATCATCACCTAGCGCATCATGGAAAACATCATCAGTATGTTATGTCCATTGTTGGTTCGATATTAATAAATTTACAAAACAAGTTAGACAAAACCTAATGCATTACATTCAGACCAGGGCTATAGTATGCACCAAGCTGCCATATAAAAGAGCTTTCCCATGTTTTTAAATCAATAGACCGAATAGTTTTAGGAAAACTCTTTAAAAATATTTGGCAATAAAATTTTTAAGCTTCAATTTATATATTTTATCACGCTATTATTATATTCAAAAAGTGTTCATACAACAAAAGAGATCAATTAGAATATTTAGAACAATTAGAACCACAGTACGAAATTATTTTGTTGATGCCATGATTATGACAGTCACATCTCTGTATGTTTTTAGGTTCATGCGAAAGCTAATGAACTTCCAAAAATCTCTAGTTTGACTAAGTATAACCTAAGAAACACGAATGAAATCTATATAACTATTATTATTATTATTAAACAAGGTTTGCCGTTGAAAATTACATTACACAATAAACTATCTAAGATTATAACTAGAATACAACCACGTGAATTTAAAACAAAATTGAAAGTCTTTTTCCAAAATATTGCTTTTTGTGACCTGTCAGAATTTATTGAAATGCTTTTGACGGAAAATTCGTTTAAATAGTTGTATAATTTTGTGGTCTTATGCCTTCTACTGTATTGTGTTCCTATGCTCCTTTGTCTACGATGCATAGTGTTAATTTTGTTAACTGACATACCTAAATATAACGATTGTTATATAGGTGAAATATACAAATATTAAAGTTGTTATTTGCACGGACGCCGTCGAGGTCGAGCGCTTATAGAGTTCAGAATTGAATAATACTTTGTCATAATTACAACCTCTGACGTAAATTACAAAATCCACTAATAACGTTTGCCACTAAGTAACAGATTAGGGCTGCTGTAAACTATCAAATATGTTTGACAAACGTGATTGTCAAACTTTACGTTTTCATCAAACAATGGCGTAAACGATCAAAGCAACCATCAAACAAATTTCCGCATTGAGTCTGTTATATTAAAATAGTACACGACACGTGTCACGGCGTGGAGAAACATCCATCGAGCGCCTGGTAGTCCAGGGGAAAGTCAATGGTAAGTACTCGTGTTGCCCAATCTTGGTCTTGTTCTTGCAGTCTTGGTCTTGCTTTTTTGTTAGATCAAGAACAAGACAACTGATATTGTTTGGCATTAAGATTATTGTTTTCAATAAATTGTAATTGAATTGTGTCCGTCTATTAATATTATTTTTAAATATAATATAAATATAAAAAAAATTTATACGTACATAAATTCTGAATAGCAATGATCCCTTTCGTACTCATAAACATGACTGAAACAAACATAACATTCTTCAGTCTTTAAGTATACCAGAAGCGTCCAACATTTCATTATGATCACACCCCCTAGAACAGTCCTAGACCTTCGCTATTGTTCGCCTTCAAAGTGTTTCTTGAAAATTCAGCCTACACGTGAGAAATGCTGTCGGTTCTATATAGCGTTATATTAAAAAAAAAAATCCGATATAAAGTTGCGTCCAGATATGTTCTTTTTTCGCGTACCTTACCTCCTTTTCTGTATCAGCATAGCGATCTATAAACTTGGACGCGGCGTCTTGATACGGATACAGGTACAATCTGATTCATCACAAATTTGTTTCTTCACCCGTTTTAAAGTTCCAAAGGCGCAACACTACAGATATACGGTGTGTCCAAAGAATATAGATACGGAACGGAACGGAGGTACGGTACGGACAGCGGAACATAATGTGACCGGCCTTCGTTATCAGTTGGCAAATGACAACATCATCACAACCCCTAAAGCACAGAGTCCTAGACTAGGTTAGCGAGGGTCTTAGGTATTTTTTTTTTTCATTACAGCCCCTAGAATATAGCGCCCTAGACCTCCACTGTGTGAAATGGACTTTCCAGAACATATATCTGAAGAGTTTGGCCTACACTTGCCACGCTGGCCAGACGGATTGGTGAGAATATGATGTCAATTTATAATTATTTTTTTTAACGATTCCATAAGTTGGTATTAGTGGAACCGGGACCGACTTGCTCTCCGAGGCATGGGAACAGTGGTGTTGTAAATCTATGCCTTTGAACTGACCTTTGTAGGATTTCAAGGAAAGTGTTTTTACAATCGAGCTATCACTGTTAAGTTTAGTTAGTATTAGTGGAACCGAAACCGACGGATTAACGTGCTCTTCGAGGCACTGGAATGGTGGTGTTGTAATGCAATTTACAAAACAAAAAAACTTGAACGTAACATGTAGCCGAGAATTTTTGCCATAGCCGAGAATTTACTCGGAGGATGTTACCGATATAAGGTAACAGTATATGGAGGAACCGAAACATTACGAAAGCTACTAAAATTCGGCTGGTCAGAGCTCTTGTGTTCCCTATTTTCCTGTATGCCGCAGAGACGTGGACCCTGCGCGAAACCGAACTAAAACGAATTAATGCTTTAGAAATGTGGTGTTGGAGGAGAATGTTAGGCCTATCATGGACGGAGTTCCGAACCAACGAATTCATCCTGGAGCAATTGGACATAGGACAGCGTCTTTCCTCAATCATACGCATTCTCTTTCTTTGGGCAGTCGATGGCAAGAGGATGCGTGGTAGGTTTCCGATGAGATGGACTGACCAGGTTAAAGCAGCAATGGGTCACCCCCTACATGAGTGCTCCAGGAAGGCTGTCGTACGAAAGTAGTAGAGAATTTAAAAAACAAATTTAATCAATATTAATAGGTAAAGTATATTATACTATAAATGAAGCACTCGATGATAATATATTCGATATATGAGTATACATATGTTTATTTTAGTTATAGATTAACTACGCCTCTATACAGCCAAATTAATAAAATTATAATACTAATTACTATTAGTTTTTATTATGACATAGTTAATAATAAATTTATTTATATTTTTTTTCTTTCTTATTTAATTTTAATGACGATGCCCTTGTGGCAGATTTCTATGTTTAATAATATTAGTTATTTGACATATTTTAGTGTTGTATACAATATATATATATATATATATATATTAGATTATAGTAGTGCCTTGTAGTACTTGACATTTTTATTTAAATATAGTTTGACATTATTAGTATTTAAATTTTATTTTCTGTAATTGATTATTTAGCATTAAATATGGCTCTTCCATAATTGTATTGATAGTTTGGGATAGACTGTTTCTGGTCTTCGTCGTGTTGTTTCGTATTAAGCTGTCTGACCATGATTGTGTTATCTTGTTTACTGTAGGTAACTAATATTAGTTAAAGAGTATTATAAATTGACTTACCCAAGTGTTCCAGACGGTCCCTACTGTGATAAATAAATGAAATGAAAAAAAAATTAAAAAGTGGCGATGACCACTGACACTCAAGTGACTACCAAGAGTGTGGCGACTAATAAGAAGATTTACCAAGCTATCTCAAAGTTTTAGCGACTAATTTAAAACCACAATAATTAAAATCTATTATACATATAATCTTACTCAAGCAGCTCGAACACCTCATTGCATATGTAAAACATATTACACACATGCGATAGAAACACTAAGGAACTAATTTCTCCATCCAATAGCTTTACTAACTTGCATAATTTAGTATAGTGACTCTGCATTTCATTCCAGTTCATCTGCAATTTAATAATAGTTTTAGTATAACGATCTAAAGATACGAACTGACCTGCGCGGGTAATGTAATATTAACCTAATGGTGAATGTGACTGCACGAATGCTCGCTTTGTTATATGTTACGTAACCGTAACGCTGGTCAGTACGCACCTTTATGATGTGCATTATATTGTTTTCCTTTGCGTAACTATATTTAATAAAAAATCAGATTCGATTTAAAAAAAAAAAAAAAAAACAATTTTTTTTTTAACTTACGTCTTCCTTTAAAATTAATTCGTTTAATCTATTAAATAGCTCCGAAACATAAATACTGCATACCACTATTATTATATCTTTAAAATATAGAATAAATACTGTATGAAGTTCCACAATCTGAAACAAACGCGCGTTCCGTTTATAGAAATAGCGGCACTAAAGAAACTGTAATTTAATGTGAACGTATATATGTATTGTATATATAATATATATATAAATGTATATATATATATATATATATATTATATATACAATACATATATATGTTTCCGTTTCCCTTTCAAGGTAGTCAGAAACGACGCTTATAAAGAAGCGGATTCACATTTAGCCAACTTCACTATAAGCCAATCATGACAAGTGGCAAGCTCGTCGATTTCTCTAGCGTACCAAACTCGAGAAATATCACAAATAAATTAAATATTAATTAAATGTATTTATTTATGTGATATTTCTCGAGTTTGGTACGCTGGAGACATCGACGAGCTTGCCACTTGTCATGATTGGCCTATAGTAAAGTTGGCTAAATGTGTATCCGCTTATTTATAAGCGTGGTTTCTGACCACCCCGAAAGGGAAACGGTCGTGATGATACTTAACTTTACTTATTGGTACATGCCAGGGTTCGAACCGACCTTTATAGGATATTTTTTATTTTCAAGGAAAGTTCTTACAACCTAGCCACCACCGCACCACTTGATTAGTACGTTACCTGATAAATGGCTCCAAACCAGTAATTGAAAGGAATATAGTTAAATATCCAGGCGTGGAATATATTGTAATATGCAGTTAATAGTGGAAGATGTTCGTGACAAGCCGCTGTTGCCCGAATCGAATGAGTAACGTAAGTCACATAGTCACCTAAAAACATAGATAGATAGATAGATAAATTCTTTATTGCACAAAAAAATAAAAAAAACATTCCAATGTACATAGGCGAGCTTAATGTCTAGGCATTTTCTAACAGCTAACCTTTGGGAGAGTGAGAAGAGAGTGTGGGTGCATGTGTATAAGAATATTTAGAATCTATGATTTAAAATTACTAACTAAAATACTTATCAACTAAATAAACAATAAATATATATCATACAACAATAAAATACATATAGAAATAATAATATATTTTATACCTATATAATATACATAATTATATAATATAAAGTATCATCACGACCGTTTCCCTTTCGGGGTGGTCAGAAACCACGCTTATAAATAAGCGAATACACATTTAGCCAACTTTACTATAGGCCAATCATGTCAAGTGGCAAGCTCGTCGATGTCTCCAGCGTACCAAACTCGAGAAATATCACAAATAAATTAAATATTAATTAAATTTATACGATTTATTCGAAGTTAATAAAATTAAAAGTACATTAAATATAAATTAAAAACTACCTAAATAATAAAATTAAAAATAAACTAACCTATAAATAAAAAATGTCCTCTAGAGACGTCCCATCCGAGATATTAATATTAATTAAATGTATTTATTTATATTTTTTTATTTAATAATAACTATTTTTGTGTCCCGACCAGGAATCGAACCCGGTACCTCCGGGTCTAAATCCACGGACTTAACCGCTAGACCACGGAGGCAGTTATAATTATATAATATACTTACACAATATATATATAAGATACATCATACATATTGTCATGTTATGCGGTCTTGTTTTGCTTTTCATGTAAGTGCTTGGTGAGCAAATTTTAAAAAATGTTGAGTGAAGGTGCTTTTCGTATAGTGAGGGGAAGTCTGTTCCACTGGCGAGCTGCAGATACAGTAAAAGAATCTGAACATCTGCTAGAAGAATGTGGCGGAATTTTTAATTGATTATTGTGAGACGAGCGAAGAGAACAGCTATGGGTATCGCAGAGAAATTGGAGAATAATCAAATTATTTTTTCTCACAATTATCTTTTAACCTATTTATTTATTTATTCGTGGGAAAATTTACAGCCTTTGCAATATTATGTATACAAAAAATATCTAATCTCAAAGCCTTACAAATTTTCACTGTTAGCTATAATAAAAATAAGAACCAACAAAATCAGTACAATAACAATGA
The DNA here is from genome assembly GCA_910589645.1 of Tinea semifulvella. Classification (NCBI taxonomy): domain Eukaryota; kingdom Metazoa; phylum Arthropoda; class Insecta; order Lepidoptera; family Tineidae; genus Tinea; species Tinea semifulvella. The sequence goes on from OU342618.1 coordinate 5,532,241, forward strand.
GATATGAAATAACAATTGCATTGGTATACTATCGCCTGGTTAAGCGCCGATCGTCGCGTATACATGTATCTTAATTTACCAATTTTATGTAATTTTTATGTTTCCATTATAGTTATATTTTTATGTTATACATATTTTGTAAAATTGTTAGTTTTTGTTAAATTTATTTTTTTGTTTTAATAGTAATAAATTTCTAATTTCTTCTTCTTTGTATAATGGTGAATGCTGTGACACCTAATTGGTACATATATTAGATAAGTTATAATTATACTATGTTATGTGTGTGATAATATATGTAATGCTGTGTGTACTATATAAATATAAATAAATTTATGGATAAAAAAAAAATATTTATTGGACCACTTTGCTGCGTAGTCTTCTACTAGCAGGAGTAGAATCATTCAAAATAATTTAACTTAATGACGTTTCAAAAATGCGTGTAATAGGTTTACGTGAATAAAGATATTTTGACTTTGGGAATTAAGAATTGAGACAAACAACGTAATGTTGCAATCTGGTCTATTTACATTTCTACAGTTACTTAAATACTGAATTCACATTTACAGCGATAGCAAACATTTTTATTAATTTCCACTATATTGATTGTTTGGTCAAAAAATTTGCTATCTCAATAATTGTGACGGCTGCGGCCTAGAAACCAGAACACGAGGCATGTTTGATTACTTCTAAGCGCCTGGTTAATGCTGTATGTGACAAGAGGGCTGGCAGCTTTCTCGCGCAGCAAATCAGCATTGCTGTGCAGCGGGGGAACGCTGCAAGTGTTCTTGGCACACTGCCACAGAAACAAATCATGGGTGAGTATTTTTTTTTTTTAATATTAATTTCTAATTTAGTTTTAATTTTTATTTCATAATTATTTTATGTACTAATTAACTTCGAATAAAATTAATTGTAAAGCACTTCTTAACATAATATTAGGAAATTCTCCAAAATCGCAAAACAACGAAACTAACGATTATATTGTTTTATGAATGCAGATTTTATGCATATTGAATTCACAAACTTTAATTCCCTGAGCGTTCCAGTTTACTGACTATGCTACCTCATCTATTATAAATCTGACAAGTTAGTGTATTGTTCTACCCATAGACATATTTAGGATCTAAAACTTGATATATTATTTTATTTTTAAATTATAAAAAAAAAAAAACAAAAAAAAATGAAAAAAAAAAACTTGCTCCAAATCATTACCAATGGGTAAAGTGCCAAGGAAACTGCTATTCAACGTAACAATGCTGATACTTTAGCCCAAATATTGCCCAACCCTCTCCTGAGGTGATTACGAGCTGTTTTGACCACAGCTTGAAAACGTTCTGTGTACTTGGTCCCCACCCGAGAGTTTCAACTCCAAATGGCGCAAAAACAATGTGTTGTGCAAGGCATCATCTCCTAGGTCCCTGGACGTCAAGGACAGGTGGGAAGGTGCCAGGGTGTCCACACTAAAGGCAGACCTATCCTCCATGACACCAACGTTATTCCATCAGGCCGCTTGCCATCGTTGTGGGCATTGCCACTGGGTTTTAAGATGGCTGGCGAACCTAACGTTTATTTGTCGAAAAAAAAAAAAAAATGGTCACCATATTTGAAATTTATTGATCGTAATACGTACGAGTATACCCAATTATTTTCGTAATGTATTACAGTAAACAAAAAAGTTATAAAATTAAACAATAGTATTTCCAGTTTATTTTAAATAATTACTTGAGTAAATGAGAATGCCCATTTTGCTTAGAGAAATGGGCCCAATAAAATGTTCTCGTGTCATAATGATTTCTTTTGTATTTCATAGTTAATATATTGTGATTTCATAATCTGTAATTAGTTTTATTTCTTTTACCCTAGGATAACAACAATTAACAAAAACTTTTTTTACCTTAATAATTACATAGTTTTTATCCCGCCAATTTGAAATTCAGTGTTTTATCTGTAATAAAGTACCTGATCATAATAAAGAACCTAATCGTATAAATAGTGTTTTAGTTTTTTAAATAATTTTAACGGGTCTTTACGCGATTTACCTTAGAGACATATTTCTCCCGACGTTTCAGCCAAGTTGCATTGGCCGTGGTCACGGGTCACGTTTCGACGCCGGGAAAAATCGCCCGGTGTCGCCAAGGATATTGTAAGTGTCGTGTGTCGTGATTTCTAAAAACTTTTAAAAGTGATAAGTGGGTAGGTTTACATCTGCCGCCCAGTATGTACGAGACTACACCGCATAGCTTCAGTCGACCCGTGACCACGGCCAATGCAACTTGGCTGAAACGTCGGGAGAAATATGTCTCTAAGGTAAATCGCGTAAAGACCCGTTAAAATTATTTAAAAAACTATTATGAATATGCGCGAAAGTTTAAAAAGTTTAAATAGTGTTTTGTAACTAATTGGAGAGTTCTTCGCGCCATTTTGCGTGGACATGTCAAGTGCAAGTTATTGTTTTGTAAATTAATTTACTGTGCATATTATTGGTCAAAAGTGGTGTTCTTTTGTTTATTAATGTGCTACAATATGAATAATTATGGAAAACGATAAATTGGACTTTAAATATGGGGCACAAGTTGCAGTTTATTTCTTGCGGTTTTCCCGCGTTGTCAACTCCCATATTTTATTCGACGTGTTTGAGCTATGGTGCCGCGAGTGACTCCAAGAAAAGCATCAAATTCTGCAGCATCTAGAATTTGATGATTACCTCATTAACTCATTAAAAATATATATATATTACGTCAGACTTGGCTGCCTATCATCTCATTCATCATCCATCGGGAGAAGAGAACCAAAAAAAAAATCTTAATCAATTGACTATTAAATTAAATAATATTTTAATGCTGGGGTAAAAGAGATGTTGTAATTAAATAAAAAAAACACAATTAATTGTTATGATTATTGAATTGTATTTAGTTGAGGCACGCTGCAAAAAAGTTGGGGCCTGGTTTTGGGCAATCTCTACGGTTAGTTTATATTTTATATTATTTACAAAATTATCGTGTCACCGTCTGGTGTTGGGATGAATTACTAACTCTGCGAGTTGCCGCTCTGAGCGCTGGCCAACTAACTAATAGTTGTGGTATTGGCCGAGCGGCGACGATGTCGCTGTGATCGCGACTACTGTTGTGTTCTACTTGAAATCAAAGTTTGATTATTTTTATTATTATTATTATTTATTTATTATTTTATATTTATATTTATTTTCAAATGGTAAAAAGCGCTTAAAGCGACAAGTATAATAATATAATACAAGGTACATGAGACAATTTTATACGTCAATGGTGTAACCACATTTGATATTAATAACGTCATAAACTTCAAGTTGCATACTTTACTTCAATAAAACTTCGGATCAATGTGAAGAAACAAATTGTGATCGATCGAAATAGTTTAGTCTGCTTCAACTTACACTAACTAAAAGTCTATTGAATAGATAAGTAGGTATAGGTAGGTATATTAATATATAATTTTACTGACAAAGCAACAACAGCTTAATTTATTTACCTAAGGTAGGTAGATATTTATATTTAATATAGGTACCTATATTTTTGTTTATTTTTTGTTATTGTGTTGATGTTCCTATGACACTACCAGTTCTGTTCCTTGTCTTCACATTGCACTCTCCAGGCAAGACAGATATTTTAACGTTAAATATATATTGTGTACAATTTTGTTTAAATTATATCCGGTGGGAATGTACGGTGATACACTAAGAATAAAGAATAAAGAATTAAACATCTAAGAGCAACCTTCACCGATCGGTTATTCGAATAAAATCCAATGGTAATGACATATTATATTCTATGCTTTGTATTCGAATATTATTTGTTATTCATACTTAATGGTTTCCGTAACACAAGCCTCGTAGCTTACCACGGAAATTAAATGGCGCTGTGTAAAAAAAAAAAAAAAAAATGGTGTGAAGCGTGTCAATGCTAGACTCGTTCCAAAAGAGCTGAATTTTTTCGTCGAGTAGCGGTCACAAAAGAGACGTAACCCAACATTCATCAAACGCACTATTCCTGGTGACGAGACTAAGTTTAGGTGTATGAGGTTAAAACTGCCCAACTATCTAACAAAAAAAAAAAACAAAAAAAAAATACTTGGTCATTTTGAGACGTCTATGTACAAGTACATATGGAGTATAACTGCATTTTCCCTAACATTATATATTGTACAAACACAATATGTACGAGTATATATTATTTATTTATTTTTTAATTAATTAATTAGTAATAGTAGTAAAATTATATATTATTACATACCTACTTAACTATTTGACCGCCTCCGTGGTCTAGTGGTAACAAACGTTGCCGTGAACTTGGAAGGTCGTGGATTCGATTCCCACCGGGGGCAAGTTGTACATTGTATAATTTGTCTCGGTCTGGGTGTTTATGTGTATAATATGTATATATTTACAAAAAAAAAAGTATAATATGTAGTTTATCAACCATCTAGTTTCCGTAACACAAGCCTCGTAGCTTACCACGGAAATTAGATGGCGCTGTGTGACCTGTCTGGAAATATTATTATTATTATTAGTTTAGGAGTCAGTGTGTTAATCAATTTGTTAATTGTACTTTTATAAATAATAAAATATTTTGTATTTGTATAGTATGTAGAGGTATACTTACTAACACCTAAAAACAATAGTCCGATGGTAGCATACATGCACTTGCTTTGTATGTCAGTGTCAAAAATCGGTACTGTATCCAATATTAGGTCTGCTTCTTTCAAAACTTTGGCCCAGTTTCTTGTAATATTTAACATTATCAGAATCGTCCATAATGATGTGGAAACTATGACAGTCACATCTGGAAAAAAATGTATAGCTTAAAATTTTTAAAAAGTGACCTACACAGTTCCAGTAAGGCCAGTACCCTTGCGGAGTAGCCAGAGACGATTGTCACGATCACTTCATACCCTTTTGCTTCTTCGACATTCATCAGCCTTTTCATACATGCATTTTTGTTTCGTAGACTCTCTATTGCAAAAGAACTCTCTTCTGCTAGTGTTTTATTCATAGGGTCTTGGTCTGCCCGGGCCTCTTTTACCCACAATATATCAATATATAATATAATACATTTGGTTCGTTTATCTTTGTTTACCATCATTTCAACATGCCTAAATCATTGGAGTATGCCTTTCCTCATTTTGTCCTTATACATTCATTCATATTTACTCCATTGCATATTTTGCAACCCCACAACACAAATCGTTTCAATGTCCCAAAGGTTGGTTGCTCGAGAATGCCTAGCAGCATTAAGCCGCACCCTAAGGGCCTGGTTGAGGGGGGAGATGACTGGCACATGCGTTACGTCCGTGATCGGGTGAGGGCCTGGGACCTCTGCCGAACACGTTCAATTTATTGTTCTTAAATTAGCTGTGGTTTTTGCGTTTTGTCGACTTTCGGGTTTCACATGGGCATGTAGTCTATCTTAATTCTGACTTGCCTGGTGGGTTACTGCTGTACCAGGTATTGTAATCTCAAAGGTACTGATAACTAAATTTAAAAGGTTATTAATTGATCGTTGTGGTGCAGTTCTGTATATGTTTTATTTTGTAAATCTGATAAAGCTGAGTTTTCCTTGCAGATACCTTTCTCATTTAGATTAAACATTAACAGGTCGCTGGAATCTGCTAAGTTGCTGGTCTTCTGCTAACAGCTTACTTATTAGACCACTTTGCTGCTTAGTCTTCCACTAGCAGGAGTAGAATCATTCAAAGGAATTTAATTAATGACGTTTCATAAATGCCTGTAATAGGTTTACGTGAATAAAGATATTGTGACTTAATTGAAATTCATACTTATCTGTTGATATTGAAGTCCTTTGCGATAAATTTCATTTAACACGAAAATGTTAAGAAACATCACCCCGATAAAACAGCCCACATATCTTATGGTATGTATTGATAGCCATTTAAATCTGAAAATAAATTATTAACGTAACCTATTAGCTTAATCTATTTATCAACCCCCTTGATAGCAGGTACGTAATAACGAGGTAACAAATAAGTTTGTTTTAGTCACAGAGCACAGAATCGCCCCGCGCTGCCTACTCCTACTAGAGGGCGGCGAGCGTGGATTTCTTGCTCTGTGGTTTTAGTAAAATAAATCTGACGACTATTTTACTAAAATAACTTAATAGTTTTTTTATAATTTTAACGGGTCTTTACGCGATTTACCTTAGGGATATATTTCTTCCGACGTTTCAGCCAAGCTATGTATGTGCGCGAAAGTTTAAAAAGTTTAAAATAACTTAATTGAGTACATGCATACCTACGTATACACTCGTACATATATTGTATGTATTATTATATTAGTATTTAATATACGACGCGGTGGTAGCTCGGTTGTAAGAACGCGTACCTTAAATCCTACAAAGGTCGGTTCAAACCCACCCGGCATGTACCAATGGGAAATACACTTTTCTTACGAACATTTGTCATAGATTTACGAGTACAACATCACCGTTCCCGTGCCTCGGAGAGCACGTTAAGCCGTCGGTCCCGGTTCCACTAATGCCAACTTGTGGAATCGTTAATAAATTGTCATAAAAAAAAACATCATATCCTCGCCAAGCCGTCTGGCCAGCGTAGTGGGTGTAGGCCAAATTCTCCAGTTCTGGAACGCCCATCTCCAGCAGTGGAGGTCTAGGACGCTGTGTTCTATGGGCTGTAATGTAATGAGACAATTAATTTACCTTATTTTCTCACTAGTAGAACAATGTAAACCTTGTATAGGAAATAGGCCAACTGCTCGGAAAAATATTAGTGTGCGTCTAGAAGTTTTGTGCAAGCTTCCTTTAGCGTTCGGAAACGAGGTGCGTTCCGTTTCTCTTCGTTGTTGGTTACTTTTGTTAAGAACACGATTTCTACGGATCCATGCCATCACTCACTCTGACTAATATTTTGAAGGTAACGTTCTAAAATCTAAAATAATTTATTTATTTATTTAAAACTTTATTGTTTAACACACAAGGCGTATGTAATGCCGCTTGGCATTTTCTTACCATCAACCTTCGGGACAAGAAATCGAAGTTTAGGCATGGCAAAATAAAAAAACAAAAAAATAAAATAAAAATAATTAAATTAATTATTAGTATTAGTTAAATTAAATATACCATAAACATTATTGCACCTACTTACCATGAAAACTGTCGTAATGTCCTAAAGGTTTCGCTGTCAGAGAATGCCTAGCGGCATCAAGTCCGCCTTTGTACATAGTGCAATTAAGTTTTTAAATAAATAAATCTAATAATAATAGTCTATTTTATAAATACACTTCATACCAAGCAATTACATAAACTACATGTTAGTATTATGAATATATACATACATATAAATGAACATACATATTTCGTGCCAATTATTGAATGTGTACTGCAGTGTATAGATGACTTAAAAATAATGTAACAATAATTTTGAATTAAAATAACTTATAATATATTTGATCACAGAAAGAAGACAAATTTCCAAGCATTCCATCGATTGCCGGGTAGTGCCAACGTGGGTAGGAGATGAGAAGAATGGTATCTCGGGCTATAGGCTGATTTGAAAAGGAGACCTCTTTTTTATTTTATTGCGGAATAATACGCGTACCTTAAAACCTACAAAGGTCGGTTCAAACCCACCCGGCATGTACCAATGAGATATACACTTTTCTTACGTACATTTGTCATAGATACAACACCACCGTTCCCGTGCCTCGGAGAGCACGTTAAGCCGTCGGTCCCGGTTCCACTAATAACAAGTTATGGAATCGTTAATAAATTGTCATAAAAAATTGACATCATATCCTCGCCAAGCCGTCTGGCCAGCGTGGCGAGTGTAGGCCAAATTCTCCAGTTTTGGAAGGCCCATCTCCAGCAGTGGAGGTCTAGGACGCTGTGTCAATCCACCATTCTACTAATCTCCCCAACCAACCTTTTTTTTTGTTTTAATCACGGTATATCTTTTTTTAAATAATTAATTTACGAATTATTTTTTGTAACGAACGGTATACTCCTATATCAATAGTCACAGCTACAATAATATAATAGTAAAACAAAACAATATATTTTTTGTTTTCATTATTTGCAGAAGTCTCTAAATAGCGAAGACTGTAAATATAATTGACTTGTTTGCAAGGACCAATCATTTTTAATCCGGTTATATCTGTCTTGGCAAATGCTCTAGAAATGTGTTTAGTTATTTCATTCATTCATCACAGCCATATTTACTAAATAGATGGTAGGGGGACTGATGGTGCTAACTTGCCCAGTCTGCCGGGGCGGGGAAGTATCCACCGTTGGTGCCGATAAACCTAGTAAAGTGTATCCACATGTTTCAGGATCAGACTCGAATTGCCGTCATGCCCAGTCAAGCAGGCATGGTGTTAGGGACTGATGTCAGTCATGAGTGTCTATTTCCAGTTGCAAACACTCATGGACCACGCTACTTATCATCAGGTGAGCGCACATCACATGTCGTGCTAGTATAAAAAATAAAATAAAAATCTTATAGGAGTATACATCTATGGTCCTAGGTTGTGCTATATTTAGTCGTATTATAATTTACTTTTTGCATTTAAATTTAGTTTTACCAATAAATATTGTTTTATGTGTATTGTATGTCGACAAATAAATATTTCTTTCTATCCCAATATTTTGTCAGTACATAGGTTCTTTAGCAAGGATACGACGAGGTAATCCGCAGCGCCACTGCAGCAGTCAGCCTTGGAAAAGTCAGCCACAGCGCTGGAAAACCGCAAACAATAAACTGCAACTTGTGCCCCATATTTAAAGTTTAATTTATCGTTTCCATAATTATTTACATTGTAGCACATTATCAAACAAAACGGCACCACTTTTGACCAAATAATATCCACAGTAAACTATTTACAAAACAAAAACTTACACTTGACATGTCCGCGCAAAATGGCGCGAAGGACCAAGACTTTTTTTTTTAATAAACGTGGTTTCTGATGTAAAATACAGTCGTATACTTTTCAAAATAATTATTTATTATTATTATTATCATAGCCTAAGGATTATGATTATTAAATTAATGACTGATCATTTAACATAAGTCCAATGTAAATAAAATAGTTGTTCGACTATAGAGCGATCATTTTTCTTAGTGGTCATTATTTTCCTCCTTATTGTATTTGCATAAGATTTCCATCTTGAATTGTAACAAAAAGAACATTAATCACGATTGTAGACATAATAAAGTCCTGTTAGAGATTTCATCATTATAGACCCTAACACACACACACAGAACATATTTCAGAGGCGTTGGCGAGCGTCTGATGTAAAGGTCATTACGATTCCACATGTTGGTATTAGTGAAATCAGGATCGACGGCATGTGCCCTCCGAAGCATGAAAACGGTGATACTATCTGTATGTTCGACTAGCTTACTTTTTTACTGAGTTTTGACAGTTCTAGTAGCATAGCTATAATAATAATAAATTATTTATTTCAGAACATTTATTTATTTCAGAAGTAACATTCCAACTTAGAACTATGTTAGTAGGTATACACATCAATTAAAAAGTCAAAAACAAACCGCTTAAATAATAATAATAATAACAATACAATCAAAAGTATTTTTTGCATCACCATCACTTTTGTCCCTAAATTAAAATTACGTTCTTTGCTTATCATTTATTTGTGTTTAATATTTTGTTAAAATTGTGTTTTTATTTCTTAAAAAGTGTTTATGTTCTAGTTTTAAAAATGTCTTAACAAATGGCTGAGTGACCTGGGCTTGGTGATACAGTTTAATTACAGGGCGATCAACTTTGTTTTATTGTTCTTTCTGCACTATTTTAAATGTTAATATAAGTGTATTTTTTACGCCAATAAACGTTATTATTATTATTATTTCAATTCGCTTTAAATAACATGCAATATATCAAACTTCAGACAATTTCACCAAATCATATAAAATCCGCGGGGTAATTTTTTTAAACAATAAACCGACAAATGTCTTACAAAGCACAAACTAAATCCCTTCTGCCACAATATTATCCTTAATCCAGCTATATCATACCTAGGTACAGTCAACCAAAATTTTTTTAATACGAGTTTTGCTCAAAAAAAAAATTTTATATTTCGTGCTATAGTTATTGTACATGCTACGAACAATAGTTCAGCATCAAGTAAGCTCAGTCTCGACATTTTATAACGATCGCTATTTTAATAATAATAATATTTTTTTATTTTTAGGCATCAAAATGAATATTCAAAAAGGTCCATAGATAAAGTTATCACCGCATTACAGCTTCCGCATCTTCATATTATTGTGGTCAAAGACGACCGACCACCTTTTGATGAAGATTTATTTATATACATATATATCTAATTATTTATAGTATATGTTTATGTATGTATGTATTTATAGTATGTACGTGGATTGTTTTTTAGATTGTGTACGTATTTTTGAGTGCTAAATGCATAATTATGTTTATTTTAGTAGTTAAAGTTATTTTAATATTTTTCTTCAACCTGCCCATCACCTTTCGTGATCCCCGTGATCGGTTCAAACCGACCCGGCATGTACCAATGAGAAATATACTTTTCTTATGTACATTTGTCATAGATTTACAACACCACCGTTCCCGTGCCTCGGAGAGCACGTTAAGCCGTCGGTCCCGTTTCCACTTAAAAATTTACATCATATCCTCGCCAAGCCGTCTGGCCAGCGTGGCGAGTGTAGGCCAAATTCTCCAGATATATGTACTGGAAGGCCCATCTCCAGCAGTGGAGGTCTAGGACGCTGTGTTCTGGCTGTAATGATGAAAAGGTAGGTTTCATAACTAAGAATGGTCCTATCAGCAACACTCGAAGTCAGTCAGTCAGAAGTCACAAAGCTCAACCCGCTTGAAATGATCGTTTCTGACTTCATCAGAGCTGATTACTCCCTGACTGTTTTTTTTTTTTTTTTTTTTTTCATTTTTTTCTTAACAATAATCGATAACTGGCCACAACGTCTAAAGCATCTCTTACTCACACACGATGGACCCAGCACGGTAAATCCATGGAATACTTAGAAATTTATCTTCTTCATAATATAGAGAAAAAACATTAAAAATGTATGTACGAGTATGTATGTCCAAAATGTCTGTAATTTTATTTCCTAGAAAGATTACATTTCACAAAAGTACACTCAGACCAGAAAAATCTTTGACTAAACCCTCTTAACTGGCATAAAAAGATTAAATGACTTTTTTGTTTCACTAAAATTTGGTATTTTAATTTTAATGAATTTCTTATGTGTCGATTTTTTACATTCTCGACTGTACTCGTAAGTACATTGCTATTTGAAATTACCAAGCTTATGATGGTAGCTGGCTGCTTTCCCCAGTGATATTGTTTGGGATAAAGACATGTAATCCAGCGGGAATATTCATGCTTTTCTTTGTAGGTACCTATGTGTATTACAGCTCAACAATAGAGCTCTCTCCTTAGAAGATTGAAAATTTTTGAATAAGGATTAGATTGTAAAGGTTTATTTAAAAAAAAAATATACATTTATTTATACTTTGCATTTAATAGTTAAACCGGTTAATATATATGTTTTAGAAATAAATTTATAATTAAAGAAATAGACGGTACTAAATTTAATGTTCATTCAATGATTAATTCAATTAATTTTATTTAAAACTTTATTGCACTATGTACAAGGGGCGGGCTTAATGCCGCTAGATATAACTTGTTGAATCGTTAAGAAATTGTTATAAAAAAAATTACATCAGACTCTCGCCATACCATCTGGCCGCATCGTAGGCCAAATTCTTCAGAAAATTTTGGAAGGCCCATCTCCAACCGTGGCGGTCTAGGATATGATTAATAAAACTGCAACACTAGGTACAAGTATGGTGTAGTATATGTATTATTGTGTACATATTTGTATTTATTTTAATATCTAGTGTATGTAAGATTTAATGAATTTATTTGATAACGTTTCTTACAATCGTTTGCACCTAGCCTCATGACTGTATGTTCTGTATTGTCCCAAAGGTTGGCTGCTAGAGAATGCCTGGCGGCATTAAGCCCGCCCTTTGTACATAGTGCAATAAAGTTGTAAATAAATAAATGTATACAAATTGCGAAAAAAAAATTAATCTTTTGGAGCAAGATCTGGGGAGTATAGACAGTGTCGGAGACATTCCAATTGTAGTTCCTCTAATTTAGCGACTATCTGTCGTGAAGTGTGGGGTCTTGCGTTGTCCTGAAGCAGCAGTTGGCTAGAGCAATTGACCAGTCTCGGTTATTGAATAGCGAGTTTTTCCATCATGGTTGACAATTGTTGACAATACAGATATGCCGTAATCTGTGTAGACTGATATCAGTCATGAGTGTCTTATTCCAGTTGCTAACATTTATAGACCTCGCGCCTCACTAACCAACAGGTGGGCGCAGGGTCACATGCCGTGCCAGTATAAAAAAAAAGTATATTTTTTTTCAGTGAGTGTACCAGTCTTCGTAAGTTAAAAACATTTGTAATAATCATATTTTATCTCTCACCTGATCTTTTTTCACGACATTAGAGCAAAACTTTAGCAGTTAGCGCGTGCAAGGAAAAATTTATACGAAGATAAAATTAAACAACGCTATGTTAATAACACAATGGTTGTAACTTTTTTATTTTTTAAGGTTCCTACACACTTACTATTTTTATTTTTTTTATTTTTTTTTCAGAAAAATCACAGTTTATAACTAGGACATAAAAATTACAATATAATAAATTATTAGATCTTAAGCCAGAAAGATTTTATATTATTTGTACATTTCATTTCTCAAAAACAGTGGGTAACTAAAAAAATAAAATTACGAGTTAAAAATTAAAAATATTAAACATTAGTAAAATAAAAATTATATATCGGCAGATGGGTTTTTGGCGCGTCAAAACATCATTTGATTTGTAATAGCCGGGTAGAACTCTAGTGGTGTACAGTGGACCAAAAAATAAGTGATTCCCTTCATCCAACCTAGCTATGGATTTAATGAAAATTACGCTATTAGTTATTCGATACCTTTAAAATCACGAAATCAATGTACGAACCAACAACTTGACTTAATAGATTAGATATTAATCAATATGTGAGTTCCCAATAACCAACCTACTTAAGCGCAAACGTTATATAATGGAAACCGTTAACTTTACATCAAAAGAACTCAACCGCCTAGCTGAGGTCATGAATATTGACATGTTCTGTACATCGCCTAAATTAGTTGGTTAGACGATGTCTAGAGCATTTTTTCGCTGGAAGATCTTCCCCGCATCTCAGCGGGTTGGTCTCGGTATGAACTTGGACAAGACAAAAATTATGTTCAACGGCCATACCATACCGAGACCAATCAACGTGGGAAATGCCACTATCGAAGTTGTACAAAAATACGTCTACCTTGGACAGACCATCCAATTAGGAATAGCTAACTTCAGTAAAGAAGCCGACAGACGCATTCAGCTAGGAGCAGCATTCGGGAAGTTGCGACACATCTTCCTATCAAACATACCACAGTGTTTAAAGACAAAAGTTTTCAACCAGTGTGTTCTTCCAGTAATGTCGTATGGAGCAGAGACGTGGATGCTGACAGTGGGTCTGATACATAAATTCAAGGTCGCTCAGCGAGCTATGGAGAGAGCTATGCTCGGGATTTCTCTGAAGGATAAAGTCAGAAACGTTGACATCCGTCAAAGAACCAAAGTTACCGACATACCTTTCAAAATTAGCAAGCTGAAGTGGCAATGAGCTGGACACGTCTATCGCAGAAGCGATGAACGATGGAGTAAACGGGTCCTGCAGAGGAGACCACGTACTGGAAGACGCAGTGTGGGACGACCCCTCGCCAGATGGACAGATGACCTGAGAAAGGTCGCTGGTGGGGGCTGGATGAGGGTGGCAGAAGATCGTGTAAAATGGCGAGCCTTGGGGGAGGCCTATATCCAGCAGTGGAGAGACACAGGCTGATGATGATGATGATGATGAGAGCATTTTTTACAATATCTGATTTATAGATTTAGTTGCCTAATTATTTTTATTTTTCTAAATTATTGTGGTTTAATATTATCATTCATATGTTTCTTCTATTTATAAGTTTTTTAGTTGTATAAGGTATTTGTGGAAACTTGTATTTGGCATCTAGTTTTTTATATAATAATAATAATATAAATAAATATTTCCAGACAGGTCACACAGCGCCATCTAGTTTCCGTGGTAAGCTACGAGGCTTGTGTTACGGAAACTAGATGGTTGATAAACTACATATTATACTTTTTTTTTTGTAAATATTACATATTATACATATAAACACACAGACCGAGACAAATTACACAATGTACAACTTGCCCCCGGTGGGAATCGAACCCACGACCTCCCGAGTTCACGGCAACGTTTGTTACCACTAGACCACGGAGGCGGTCACTATATATATATCACGCTATTAAAGTTGTTATTTTCAAGGCCGCTGTCAAGGTCGAGCGCTTATAGAGTTGAGAATTTAATAATATTTTGAAATCATGACGCAACATCTGATGTAAATAACGAAATTCACTAATATCGTTTGCGCTTAGTAACAGAATAGGACTGGGTTTAATAGCTAGTTTTAAAAAAAATGTTGATCTATCAGTTTTGACAATCCTTCCTATGTCATTAAAATATTGCTAAGATCGTATGACATACCATTTTTAAGTTAAAATCAACCTTATTGTTAGATGACATGGAAATAAATCTCAACCGTACGTAAACCACTTTTTTGGTCGACAGTATACTTTGTGTTCTTAATTTTTAACGATGGACTTTAAAAATCTCCATCGCGGCCGTAGCATTAACGGAACCATACAGTATTTGGTTGGGTAGGGAAAGGAGTAGAATGGTGGATGGTGAGCGTATTATCGCCCAAAAAAATAAAAAAGGAAGGCCTCCTTTTCTTAAACCAGCCTATTGTCGGTCGCAAGCCCGAGACACCATTCTTCTCACCTCTTACCCACACACGATGGACCCGGCACCCGCACGGTGAATCCATGGAATGCTTAGAAATTTGTCTTCTCTCTTCTTTGTCTTGTCTTCTAATAAGCATTTCTGGGATATCACAACACAACTTTTGCATCGAGTATTTATATTATAGTACACACAGCAGTACATGTATTATCACACACATTACATAATATAAATATTACTTATCTAATATATGTACCAATTAGGTTTGACAGCATTCACCAATAAAGAAAGAAGAAATTAGAAACGATTTACTTTTAAAACCAAATTTAACAAAAAATTACAAAATACAACATCGTTTTTTTTTCAATTGTACTATAAAGATAACATACAAATTACATAAATTTAGTAGCTTAAAAACAAAACACTTAACAAATTAAAAGCTACTCATATATTGATGGTTTGAAATATGTAAGAACATTTTTTCTGAATACATTGTAACGGTCATGAAATATGTCTATATCATTATTGGTACTGCAGAGACTACTGTAGTTGTTGTACATTCGCGATGTTGACAAAACAACGCCGATTTACAGCCGCTTACCATTTATTATACTTATAATGACATTAAAATTTAATTTAAACTTTGAAAATAATCTTTTAAATGACATACCAATATCATATTTATGCATGAGTAGGTATTTGTTAAGTTAGTTTAAGTTTGGGTATTAAAATTTCAGCTAATTTCCTTATATTATCACACGTATGTGTGTGTACGTCTATGTATATATATATATTTTTTCTACTACTAAACTAAAATTAACATGTTCCTCTATATATACACACACATATACATACATACATACACTCATATATATATATATATATATATATATATATATATATATATATATATATGTATGTATATGTGTGTGTATAAATGGAGAAACATGTTAATTTTAGTTTAGTAGTAGAAAATATTCTTTTGTTTTGACATACCATATTATTATTACCATATCTGATCTTCTTAACACTTTAGATCTGACACACTAAGGGCAATTGTTAAATGCATTGTCAAACATTTTTTTTTTCTATATACATATGTTTAATTTTACTTAATTTTTGCTTTTATATATTTATATATATTTTTTTTCTTTTTGATAGCTTATATATGTTGATTGCACAAAAAATTGTGAATAATGTCGTTGGATATACTGTTGCTTACCTTAATTAGTTAATATTTAGTTAGTAATCTATACTGTATGTCTGTTTTTTATCCTAAATAAAATAAAATAAATAAAAATAAAATTACAACGCCTTTTACAGCAGCATCTATTGGTGTAGGTAGTACTTATCTGGTAACGACGAAGGCTGTTCTTTGCTGATATTTATTCGCTATCATGATTAGTAAAATAATTAATTTGTAATCTGACGAAACCGAGTTTACCAAATATATGAAATGGTGAACAAATAAATGAAATGAAATGTGCACCTACATTAGTTCTTGAGGGAGGACAGCATAGTATCTTGGTTATAGGACGACGTGAAATATTGTAGGGTACTGTCAGAGAAATGTGTTGCAAGAGTTCGATACATCCAGTCTGGCCATTGACTAATTTATGTAACAGTAAAATGTCATGTACGTGATTTAAGAGCAGTCATTTAAAAAAATCTAAATGTTGGTTTTACGGACATCGATGAGAAATTGCTGAAATGAAATGAAATGAAATATTTTATTTGCAGGAAACATGGTAACAAACAATATTAAGTCTTATTAATATTAAATGGGTCACATATTTCGCCATAAGCCTGCAAAAATTTACAACTGGTATAGAAGTAAAGTTACTAAAAACTCAGCGTTGCTTCTTTAGTAACTTTACTTCACAAAAACCTTTGTGTTGCTTAAAATACACATAGTATTCCTCCAAAATATTTAGTATATTAGTATAGTAGTATTCCTCCTTGCGGGTCTTTGTATGCTAAATACCTAGTAAAAGATCTATGAATGCTTTAATATCTTTGAGAATGTATTAGATATGAGGGATTCTATACTAAACATGCATATTTCAAGTGGCTACATACTAATGAATTATATAAATAAATGTTCGTTTTAACTGTGTTCTAGAAATCCCATCATCATTTCTTTTTGTTATTTTAAGGAGATTCCGTAACAGTTACCAAAGTTGCATTCGTAGGTGCTGCGGGAGTAACTTCACTAAACTGAATCAGGACTAACTCGTAAGTAATTATGGTTCCAGCTATCTGTAGATAAAAAAAACTTCATTTGTACACATCATCATCGTCATCATCATCACGACCAGAACCCTTCCGGGAACTACCACGCTTCTTTTGTTTTATAGATAGATAAATTCTTTATTGCACAATAAACAAAAACACATTTAAATGTACATAGGCGAACTTAATGTCTAGTGACATTTTCTACCAGCTGACCTTTGGGATAGTGAGCAATGATTGTGGGTGCATTAAATCATTAATTTAAAATGGAGATTAATAATAAAAAATAAAAATCTTAAACTATTACTAGCAACTAAAGCTAAAATACTTATACACTAATTAATATTATCTGCAACAAATAAAGTGTGTTAGATGTGTTTCTTACTTGGTAAAATATATAAATTGAAGCTATAAAATTTTATTGCCAAATATTTCGCCTCTCTTTGGAGCGGCGTCATCAGTGACAGTGACTGAAGGTCTTTGTCATAAATTTTGAAAAAGTAATTTTATTTCTTTTAGCAATGGTAAAGGTAATGCACTATACAGTTTTGTATTTATTTTTTAGAAAAATATCATCATCACCTAGCGCATCATGGAAAACATCATCAGCATGTTATGTCCATTGTTGGTTCGATATTAATAAATTTACAAAACAAGTTAGACAAAACCTAATGCATTACATTCAGACCAGGGCTATAGTATGCACCAAGCTGCCATATAAAAGAGCTTTCCCATGTTTTTAAATCATTTAATAGTTTTAGGAAAACTCTTTAATACTCTTACTGTGAAACAATTGTTAAAGGTAGTGTTATGTATACGCGCATGGGTGGGCACAGGTAAAATATTATTAATTTGAGAATCTACTGAATGTCTGTGTCCATTCATGCGAGTACGAAGGGGTGTCGTAGTCTCTCCCACATAAAAACTGTTACAAAATCTGCACTCCAGCATATATACGCAATGAGAAGTAGTACATTGTGCGAAATTTTGAATTTTGATGACAACAGGGTTATGATGAGTTATACACTAATATATAAATATATAATAACACAAGTACATATAAATACATAATAAATATATATAAAATACATACAATATTATACCAATTTAGAGAGGTTATGTCGACTCGTCTTGCTTTTTGTGAAGGTGTAAGGTAAGTATTTTTTTATATATAGAAGCGGATTCACGTTTAGCTAATTTTACTATAGACCCATCATGACAAGTGGCAAGCTCGTCGATGTCTCCAGCGTACCAAACTCGAGAAATATCACAAATAAATTAAATATTAATTAATTAAATGTATTTATTTACATTAATAAATATTTAGTGTCCCGACTAGGAATCGAACCCGGTACCTCCGAGTCTAAATCGACGTAACCGCTAGACCACGGAGGCAGTAATAAAAATAATATTTAATTTATTTGTGATATAGCTTGCCACTTGTCATGATTGGACTATAGTGAAGTTGGCTAAATGTGAATCCGCTTATTTATAAGCGTGGTTTCCGACCACCCCGAAAGGGAAACGGTCGTGATGATACTTTACTTTACTTTTATTTATTTATTTAAATTAATAAATATTGTTGTGTTCCGACCAGGAATCGAACCCGGTACCTCCGAGTCTAAATCCACGGACGTAACCGCTAGACCACGGAGGCAGTAATATTTTTTTTTTTTTTTTTTTGTGATGTATGTAACCTTTTCTTACATACATCTCTCATAGATTTACAACACCACCGAGTACGTTAAGACGTCTCGGTCCTGGTTCCACTAATATACCTTTTGGAATCGTTAGGAAATTGTTATAAAAAAAAATTACATCAGACTCTCGCCATACCGTCTGGCCATCGTAGGCCAAATTCTTCAGAAAATTTAGGAAGGCCCATGTCCAACTGTGGCGGTCTAGGATATGATTAATAAAAGTGCAACATTAGGTACAAGTATAGTGTGTAGTATATGTATTATTGTGTACATATTTGTTGTATGTGTATTTATTTTAATATATATAGTGTATGTAAGATTAAATGAATTTATTTGACAACGTTTCTTACAATCGTTTGCACCTAGCCTCATGACTGTAATGTTCTGTATAGTCCCAAAGGTTGGCTGCTAGGGAATGCCTAGCGGCATTAAGCCCGCCCTTTGTACATAGTGCAATAAAGTTTTAAATAAATAAATACAATAAAGTCTTACACTCAAAACAAGTCCACGTTTAACATTGAAAAAATGCAGTCCACTCAGCGATACTGTGTCTCCGTTTATTTGATCGATTAGTCGTTGAACCTGAAATACAAAACCAGACTTAACTGAAATAAACCATCGTCTCAGAGCACTGTCCAACCGCACCAGTGTCGGTTTCAAATTCAAATGTACATTACTTAAATTTTAAACAATCTGCCCACATACAATAATTCTATATTATAAATATAATTAATATTTCGTCATACAAATACATTATAAATAAAAATTAACAAACTTTAAATAATAGTATTAATAATAATAATATAATTCTTTATTGCACACAAAATATAGAATAATGTACATAGGCGAGCATAATACCGTAAGGTATTCTTTACCAGCTAACCTTTGGGAGAGTGAGAAATTATTATAATGGGTGCAGAGTACGAAATAAGAATAATAATAATAGTTAAAATCAATCATAAATATACCATAGTAAGTATAAATAACATACCAATATATAAATATGTAATACGATATAATAAATACTTAAATTAAATAAATACTAATATAATAATTATCTATGTCAAGATATTTAATTAATAAAATTATTACAAAAAATTAAAAATATTTATTTTATCTAAATTACTACTCTAAGTGGACAACCAGTCGATCATCTCGGGCACCACGGGCTTGCATATGCTAGAAGTACCCACAATCCTAGAGACCCGAAGGAATGACTGTTGGGCCCTTGGATACTTGGCAGGTCTCTGACTTTTTGTTTATATACTATTCAATTCAATTCGTTTATAAATTTATACAATATTGATATAAAACAATATCATTTTATAGTACATGTGTGTATCTGGAGCAGTACATGATAACCATTATTTGGTAAGAGAAACAATAAAATAATAAAAATAACAAAATTATAAATACAGAATAACGCTTAACATTATAGTTGCTGTAGATAGGCATTGTCACACTATAAGCTAGACAGACACAATTATAAAAATATAAATGTCAGTTAAGATAATAGCTTCTGTATATAGGCATTGTCACACTATAAGCTAAGACAGACACAATTATAAAAATATAAATGTCAGTTAAGATAATAGCTGCTGTAAAGAGGCATTGTCATACTATAAGCTAGGACAAACAATTATAAAAAGGTAACTTAAAATAATAGCTGCTGTAAAAAGGCATTGTCATACTAAACTAGACTATAACTAAATACAATTTGTATTATGCACGACATGTCACCTTCCGCCCACCTAATAATAAATGGCGCGGTATATGAATGTTAGAAGCTGGAATCAGATACTCATGACTTACATCAATCCCTAACACTATGCTGGCTTGAATAGGCATGACGGCATTTCGAGCATGATCCGGAAACGTGTGGATACACTTTACTAGGTTTATCGGCACGAACAGTGGATACTTCCTTATCCCGGCAGACTGAGCAAATTACCACTATCAGTCCTCCTACCACCTATTTGTTATTCTCGTTGAAAGTATGTGCCATTTGCAATGATGTCAAGGAGAACTAATATTGTTTACTTTCAAGTAGAACTTGCCATGGTAATATTTATATAAAAATAACACTGCTTGAAACAAGATTAACTTGTGCTAAAAGTGCCGGCCGTACTTCTCCTCGCGTGTTTCAAAGACTTTGGAAGGGCTCTTGTCATTTCCGAAGTACCCGCAATACTAGAAACCCGACGAAATGATTGATAGGCTATGGAAACTAGGCAGGTCTCTGGTGTGGGATACGACTAATGATGAGATGGAGCTAATGTGTGATACATCGACTGTGTCGACTTCGGCGCGGAAAGTGCAGTGGTTTCTGCTGATCACCTCAAGCTGCGTAAATATGCCAACGCAATGAATTTATTATTTAATTATAATTATTTTGATTCATTGTCTACAAATAGTGTTACATTTTTGTATAAAAACATTAGGATGTTTCAATATATGTAATTAGGTAGTTTTTTATCTAATCTATTTTTAATATATATTTATCTTACTTATATGTATCTTATTTTATTTATATAAATACTATATTTTATGTATTCTATATAAAAAATAAAAATATTATTATGATTGCTTAAAGTTCATTTAATATCTATTTATTCCATCATAGTTTCTTAGGTGTATAAATACATATATCGAATCATACTCATTCCGCACTCAATGAATACTGCTTCCCGAAACACAGGTACTCTTCGTTCGGGTTGCAGGGTTTTACTAATGCTGGTGGATAGTTTACGTCACTCTATGATCTGCGTTAAATATTTGTCTTATACTTACTTCCTTATAAAATGTAAACTTGAACTCTTTGACTCCGAATAAAGATATTTTTATTTTTTATATTTTTTTATTTATCTATCTAGGTGTTCTGATCATGATTGTCTTTACCTCAATACAATAAACCGGAGAAGGTACTTCATAAAGTGAGGGTGCAGCCTCTAAGGTAGCTGAGTGTACCTTAGCAGCTATCAATAATATAAATAATATAATATCAATAATATAATAAGGATAAATATAGTGTATAGATTCCAGTTGTTCAATCATATTTCTTGTTATTTTGTTTTGCTTTTATATATATATTTTTGTAAATAGTAGTATAGTCATAGTATAAAATTTAATATTTATTGTCTTCATTTTTATAATTTTGTGTTGTTTTTTTTTTTTTTTTATTTGGATATCTTTTTGGTTTATTTAATGTTTAATTTAATCATTAATTGTCTTTGTCTTTATGAATTTAAATTGAATATCAGTGTTAGGTTTACTATTAATAGGTTGCATTCATTTCATGCTTATGTATAATTTTATTTGTTAATTTTAAGAATGTAACCAGTTTGTAAACTAATTAAAAAAAAAAAAAAAAAAAAAAATCAAAGACACCCCCAGCGATCTTGACATCAGGAAAACGAACGAATAGACAAAATATATTGGATGCTCGTATCCTTTTAATGGCCTGGAATAAATAGAAGAAAAAACACAATTCTTAGCATTCTATTGATTCACCCAGCGGGTGTGAGAAAGAGTGGTAAATAACAGTGTCCCTGGACAACCTTTGGGTAACACTACTCCCTTTGGGTAACGTTAAATACTTGTCTAAAATTGTGGCAAAAACTAGAAATAGCTTTACATCATTAGGGAAAGGAGTGTCGCTAAGCCTTATATCTATAAAGCATCCTTGCTTGGCTAGCATATGCTTAAATTTATTATCTCTTTTACTTACCCACCAGCGAGACTGTTACATGCTGGAGTACCTTTTAATCCATCTCTAAAACAGAAATATGTTTAAGTTAACCGATGTCTCGTTACTGCCTTTTTTATTTGAAATTATTATTAATGTCAAAGAAATGTATAAAGAAATTGCCCAAGGCTCATTGACGTATCTGGTGACAATAGGGCTGGCAGTTTTTTCTCCCAAAAATTAAGTATCCCAATTCAAAGAGGAAATGTGCACCATGCCACAAGACAGCGATTAGGAGGAGCTATTTTTTTTGTAAGTATGTATTTTTATTTTCTATGTATTTTTATTATTTTTTAGGTTTTTTTTTTTAAAGACAATTATTTATTCGGAGTAAAGTACAAAGATTAAAAAATAAAATAAATTAAGAACTAAATTATAAAAACTAAAAATTAATAAATAAAATTACGACTATTCGATGGGCGTAGTGTGACGAGGACACTCGCTGCGTTCCCCCGCTGAACAGCGAGGCTAACCCCTTGAACAAGATATTCAAAATAAAAATAAAAAAATAGATTTTGTTTTAATATAGTTTATTTAATATTGTAATTCTTTTATATTGTTTGTATAGTACTTCGAATAAAATTAATGTCAAAAGTTAATGTTTTGCCACCCTCATCATTGTCTTCCTTCGCTCTGCAAACCACGTTTTTTTATGATCCGGGTTCACATTTAGTCATCTTTACTATAGGCCCATCATGACAAATGGCAAGCTCGTCAATATCTCGAGAAATATCACAAATAAGTTAAATAAATTATTGTGTCCCGACCAGGAATCGAACCCGGTAACTCCACACCTAAATCCACATATTTATCAACTAGACAACGAATGCAGTAAAAATTTGTATCATCATGACCGTTTCCCTTTCGGGGTGGTCAGAAACCACGCTTATAAAGAAACGGATTCACATTTAGCCAACTTTACTATAGGCCAATCATGACAAGTGGCAAGCTCGTCGATGTCTCCAGCGTGCCAAACTCGAGAAATATCACAAATAAATTAAATATTAATTAAATGTATTTAGTTATATTAATAAATATTTTTGTGTCTCGACTAGGAATCGAACCCGGTACCTCTGAGTCTAAATCCACGAACTTAACTGATACATAGAATGCAGTAAAAATTAGGTTTATGATTATTAACAAACATTCATTTGCCAAATCTTCTAGTTGCCTTTTCTTCAAATTTAATTAGCAGTTATACAGAAAAATTCTTCGGCTACAATTAATTAATAGTTTATCCAGCAGTTCTTTTAAATACTCACTCCAAAGTGTGTAAAAGTTGAACGCAAATGAAATAGAGGTTATTTGCAAAAGAGATGAATATGACTCCGTTGATGACGCTATCGACTTTTCTGATTAGCTGAACGACTCTGCAGTAGTCTTCCCGCATCACTCTCCATAGTGACGGGGGCACGTACTGAAAAAGTTGAAAATAGATTCATCACAGCCCAAGAATATATTTACTGGAACTTGACACGCTATTGTCGAGGCTCTGTTCTATTTTTTATATAAATTTAATATTTATTATTTATTTAATACTTTTTGCACTATGCACAAAATCGAACCTAATGCCGCTAGACATTCTTACTCGGTCAACCATAAAGACATTAACTAACAAGTAAGTGAACCAGAAACGAACTCTGAATTTCCATATAATGTACCAGTGACGTTTTAAAAGCTAAAAAAATTGCTCGAATTTATAATCGAATGTTCATTTCAGAAAATTATTCGAATAATTCAAACATTCGAATGCAAGCCCTACGTGCCGGGCTTAATATAAAAATGAGAAAACTTTGTTACTTTCTCTCAATTGATTAAATTCAGCAAAATCTCGAAATACCGAACTTACTTTGGCGCTGATACTGGCAATCCGTTTATTGACTTGTTGGAGGCGAGAAGTTAGGTAATAACTTATGCAAATCACATACACGTCAGCGAAGTTCCAATTGAATGTACATTGTAAGTTTATGATCTGAAAGAATTTGCAATATTTACGGTAAAAGAAAATTACATATATTTTTCCCTATAACTAAAAGCTTAATTACTACACTAGTGATAGACTAAAGCCCATATCATCGACAGATTCACCACGCTCTTTTTATTATTTTCTTCGGCCTCTGCAGCGGCGGGCGCAGTATCTGGGATCCCAGCATCTTATCATGCGATGTTGGTGATGAAATCCCTCACATTTACTTCCATTACATCTATTTACTCCAAGGCCTTAGCAAAGAAACCCGGCCAGTAAGGCTCCACATCAACAGCAATCGTCGAGATTATTTCACTAATTACGGCTACATCTTCGTCTACCAAGATCAGTACGGAGTGCACACACGCTCACAGATATGCTAATTAAATGAAATGGAATTTGAATAAGACAACAACCGCTCGCAATTTCGAAATTGCGAGAAAAGAAGTCTGCCCGCGGCCAGCAGCAATCTGGCCGCTTTTCTTGGGCTACTGAAAAGCCCAAGACCACCCGCATCAATACAAGTAAGTGAGTATGTGAGCATCTAGCCCCTTCATAAAGTCTTTATATTTTATTAACTTTTTTCACGCCCATCCATTTGGTGAGGATTTTTTAATGATATGGTTCTATGTTTTAATGTTCAATTATGGTTCAATTTTTGGTCGGGAACACAATATTTTTTTTTTTTTGATATTTTTCGAGTTTGGTACGCTAGAGACATCGACGAGCTTGCCACTTGTCATGATAGGCCTAAATTTTACTAAAATTTGTATATGTTGTTTGGATTCACGAGTAATATAAAATTAAAAGAAAACATGAACAAGGTAATACTATTACTGAGGGATTATAGACTGCTCCTGGTAAGTTATGCAATGATCATGTTGGATTATAGACTGATGCTGGTAAATTATTGACTAATTATAAACCTGTTGGATTATTTAGATGATATCTCTAAGCTGTTTTATGGAATAGGTTTGAAGATGATGGTACAAAAGAAATCGGTTCAAACAAAAACTTAAAGTTAAAGTCTACTTATGACCTACAGTAATATTAGCTAAAGAAAACTTTTTACATTTAAAAACAAACACCAGGGCAAAACTGCCTGGATTAGCGGTTACGGAAGAGTTACCAGGGTAGATTTCATTGTAAACAAAGTTGAGACGATGATTTGCTGTAGCACGAGAAAAACTTTAACAAGCTTACCACTTGTCATCATAAATATGATTATGAATTTTCTGAATATTAATCAGCGTCTTTAGAAACTAAATATTTGCAAAGGAATTACAGTTATGAAGATCATTGTCATCTAGAACACAAAGTCCTAGACCTCCACTGTTGGAGATGGATCTTTCAGAAATTCCTAGATAATTTGGCCGACACTCGTCACAGGCCAGACGGATTGGCGAGGGTTATGAAGATGCATTACTTATTTTAACTTACCATAGTCAAACTCCCAATGATATGATTATAGGTGACGTATTTAAAGACCCAAGGAAAGCTGCCTTTGTTATATGCTTCGTAAAGGTTAACATCGGGCGAACAATCCAGAGCTACTGATATAGAAGCCAAATCCGATAGAATATGTTCCACTGAAAGTATAATATTTGATTTGTAAATTAGACAAACATTTTGCCAATAAGTATTTTGTTACAAAAAACTACTTGTCAAATTGTCAAAGGATTTTAGTTAACATGCTTAACTTCAATTGTAATTTCAACGGTATTCTATCTTAGTTTTAAAATATTCACCTATCTAATTAATTATCTTTCTTAGCTGATTGTTTATCTATGGTACAAGAATATTATTTTGGCATAGTACGAGTAGAGAACAGTTAATTAATGCGTTGTCAATTGACAAGAATACTCGTAAGTGAATTCTTAGTCTTAATTTCAATATTATGTAAATTATATTGTATTGCTCTGTTTATTTTTTATTTTTTTTTGTTTTGTGTTTAATTATATTTTGACAAAATTTGTACATCATACTATAGTAGAATTTGTTGAGAAAATATATTGTATACATCATTGTTACACAAATTATAAAGCAAATATTTATTTCTTTCTTTTTTTCTTTAGCTGGGTTGCATCAAAATTAAATCTCTGTTTATTTAACGATTAAGGTTAATGGCGTCCATTGTATTAGTTTATTTGTGAAGGTTATTATTATTAACTTTAATCGTTACAATAACAGACAATTTCTTTAAGTACAATCCAGCCTTAGAATTCATTTGTTAGATAGTGTCTGTATTTGTTCAATAAATAGCAGATTTCAATGTAAAAAGTTTATTGCCCTTGTTAAAACCAGAAAAGATAAATGCCTCCTAACCGATGCGTATATTCATAAATATATTTCCTAATACATACCCAAAGCCAAAAACAAAATAACAAAGCACGTAAGATTACATTTTGTAATTAGCGAGTAATCAGGGTTAGGATCAGCTCCCTCGGTTCTGGAGATGTACTGACTCAGTGAGGGCCATTGCATAGCTATTCTGTAGAACAACACCGTAGTCCAACAGTTGCTAGCATAGAATACTATCGATGCTGAAAATGTTTATGAAAAATACATAAGTATAAAACAATATAAATATAATAATGACTCAAGAAAAAGTAAATTATTAAAAATATTCTTGAAAAATGTTAGTTAATGTACATAAGATTAAATATTGCTAATTTGAAAGTAATCAATAGACTCTCTTTTTTTACCTGTCTGCCGAACTCTGTAGTAGGCAAGCCTTTTCCTCAACGGTCTAGCCCGAGTTTACCTCAAGGCAAGAATATGGGCTGCTTCTTGTCTGATATGGTGCTCCATATCAACTTTAAGGAGGGTTATGTTTTTACATATAAAATAAAAACTACCTTATAAAATAAATAAAGCTATAACTAATAAAAAATGCACTGTAGAGACGTCCTATCAGCGACAACAACTTGTTTTTTAAGAGAGGTAAGCCCGTAATAGAAAAATAATGTCAATATCCGATACCCTAAAAAATCTTATTACAAATACAAATATTTGCCTCTTTCATTCCTTCTTGATTTGAAATTTGGTAAAAAGAGAGGTAAGTATAGGCTCTAGATAGCATATTGATAAAATAGTGGTTAAGTTTTAGGAGAATAAATAATATGAAATGAAATACTTTTTTTACAAAAAATTAACTAAATATTCATCTGACCCAATACCATTTCACATAATATCTGCAGTGACAGACAGTTGGAACATGCATAATAAAAAAGAAAAAAACCAACATACTTCCATTGGAAAGTGAGCCTCGATTGTTCCTTTCGAATGCTTGGCAAATACAGAAGCTCAAGAATAAAACTTGGAAAAATATTGATACTATACTGTAGATGCTGCGCAGAGATAATAAACGAAACCTGAAACATACGAATAATAATAACAATAAAAAAAATACAATTACAATTAAAAAAGTGCCTGTAAAAATAGTATTTTGCACTAGGTACCCACTTTGGAATACAATTGTTATTAATATCTAAGATGTATTATCTAAGATTGGGACGTTGTCAATCCAAATAGAATCAATTTTGCTCATATCAATTTTGGCAATTTGTCGGGAACTTTCGATAATAATAGATTGCAGAGTTGTTCCATCAATTAACAGCCGTTGTTTGGTGACTTCGTTTGGCGAGTGTTATTGAATAGCTTTATCTTTTTTTTTCAGACTACCTGCATTTTGTGTATTATTTTATATTTGCAGTTGCATTTGTTTGATAGTTATACGTACTAATGGTTTTAATTATTAAGTTTGTTTATAGATATTTTGATGTAACTATTATCACAAGTTGTAGGGAATCAACTGGTCTCCATAACGCAAGTTAACTTTTTATGCAGGCCAGGGAACCCCATATTTACAGTATATTTATTTGTATTTAGATTTAAGGTTTTTTGTATATTGTATATATTGTACATTTGCTCGGATTCACATCGACACCAAACCGAGTCGACCAAGATAAGATATAAATTGAACCAAGCTGTAGCACTATTAAATGTCTGTCTATAAAGTCGCAAGTTATCAGCGTAAAGGTGATAGAGACAGTGAAGAGATGAAGCGAATAATAATAAATAATGAGAAGAGTAATGGAGAAAGAATTCCACCCTGTGAAACGCCCGTATTTAAATCACACCAACTCGACGACGAAGTTTTAACAAACTTGTTGTTGATGGCCACGAAAGTATTCCAAAAACCACCGTCTGACGAAATTTCAAGGCGAGACAAAATAGCGATAAGCAAATCAGGATCTACAGTGTTAAATGCATTCGTGAAATCAATTACGACGAGAACCGTCACTTTGGTTTCATCCATGCCATTTCTCTATTAATACTGTGGAGAATAAATTAATTGATGATTGCTACCATCTATACTGTCTTAATGGCCTAAAGGTTGACTGTCAGCACCTTTGTGTTTGCAGTACAATTAAGTTTTTAAATAAAATAAAAATAAATAAATAAACATAATTCAGAATAATAATATTGGTTAGTGCAATAATGCGCATTTTTTCAGGCGCTCAACCAACTTAATACCTTAGCTGCGAAGTATCAATGTTATAAACACCAATCACAGGGCTCAAACCAAATAGCTGACCAATGATCATCGTTAGTTTCATAGCTGATTGAAATGTAGCACATCTCCCTTTATTTTTGTAGTTTGAGTCTTGGAGATCTGAAATGAATTAAGTAGTAGGTAGTATTTTAGACAACTAACTGGATTTGACATAATACAAAAAAATACTATGGTCCGGATTAATAGACGTTGCTTCGCCAGTGCTTAACACGGGCCATTGCTCAAAACAGTCAAAGTGACCGTTTTTACTCTAAAAAACTGTCAGTTTGAGAGTTATGCTTATGTTATACCAATGGCTCGTGCTAAGCACTGGCGGAGCAACTACTATTAATACGGACCTATGAGTATAATGCGTGCATGTTTGTGTAAGTACTAATTGTGCTTGTGCGAACGCCAGAAGCGTATTTAAATTTAGCCAACTTTACTATAAGCCCATCATGACAAGTGGTAAGCTCGTTGATGCCTCTAAGAGTATCTAACTCAAGAAATATCACAAATTGATTAAATAAGCTTGGTCTAGCGGTTAAGTCCGTGGATTTAGACACGTGGTTTTTGACCACCCCAAAAGGGATACGGTCGTGATGATATTGATGATACTATTTTCATACAAACCACTTAAATAAAAACAAACACTTACATTTCGTAGTGAAAAAGTTTTTGGAGACTATTTCAAAGTTATTCGGTGGGTTTTCCATTTTGTTTTCAGTTTTTACAATGATTTTATTCATAATAATACGTCTGTATTTTAGCAGCAGTTGCGATATTGGGGTTCCTCTAGATACATTTAAAAAAGTTAAAAAGTAATTTAAAAATAAAAAAATATATATTTTTGAAATATATTTTTGGGCATACTCGTAGACATTTAAGATGGTATAGGTATGCCACGCAATCGCTGTGAAATTACACGCATTGAAATGTAATTGGCATTAAACATTATAACAAAAATACTAGATTACAAGATCCATAGAAGATCGACCTTCATCGATCGGTTATCCGAATAAAATCCACTTTTTATATTCATTTATTCGAAGGAACAAAGAAAATAATAAATAATAATAGTATAATGGTAATCAATCATAAATATACCATAGTCAGTATAAATAACGTAACAGATTGTATATATATACATATCTTTATGTACTTGTATAACATACAATATAATTAATTCTAATATAATAATAATAATCAAGATGATTATAATGAAGAAGAATGGAAAGAACATAAAGGAAGAATTTTAAGATGTGAAATGTCATTTTGTTTTTTGAGAAAGTAAGTAATAAATGTTGGAATATAATTATAGATAGAGCCTATCTGATTGACAAAGGCCTGTTTAATTGACGAGTTGCAGAAACAGTAAGAGAATCTAAATATCTGCTGGAAGAGTAAAGAGGAATTGAGAATAAATGATAGAAAAAAAATATAATTTTAAAAATCCATAGATATAAATCAAAAGGGCCTTAAAGCTTTCTTGTATATCTCTTTTACGTGCTGGTGAATTATTAATTTACTATAAGGATCACAACAAGATCTATGAAACAGCTGATTCCAAAGGCTTATTTTTGATCGAGTAAGGGCGACTTGCGCCAACATTAGTTGATAGTCTCTCGCCATTTACCCCTGGTTAGTCAAATTAGTTTTTACGCAATGCGTTCTTCCAGTATTGTCGTATGGAGCAGATACGTGGACATTGACAGTGGGTCTAGTTCACAAGTTCAAGATCGCTCAGCGATATCAAAGCTCAGCGAGCTATGGAGAGCTATTTCTTTAATAGATATACTCCGAAACGTGGACATCCGTCAGAGAACCAAAGGCGATATGCCGGACACCTCTGACGAGAAGCTATGTCTGTTGGAGTAGACGGGTTATGGAGTGGAGACGTACGGGAAGACGCAGAGTTTGCAAGCCTTGAAGGATGTCTATATCCAGCAGTAGACAGATACAGGCTGATAATGATGATAATTTAATTTAATTTAATTTCTGAATTCAAACTAACCGGGGGTGAATGGCGAGATACTGTTGTCAAATTACGTTGGCCCAAGCTACCCTAAGCATATTTGACTAACACACTAAATATATAAATATTACTATTATGCTGGAATTCCTCTCACATCAACTTCCACTGAATTAAGCTGAGCTTCTATACAAACATTTAAATCCCGTAAATTTAAACAAAATTGCTAATTGACTTTTTATAAAACTTGTAGTTTATTCATTGATCACTTGACATCGCACGAACATTGCGATAAAGATCTAATTGTATTTCGTGTTGTTAACAACAGTGTTATGTTTAACACCATCGCGTGTTTTATACATTTATTTATATCTGTTAATTTCTAATATGTATTATTATGTGTTTAACTAACAATAGGTACTACTACATATAACTTTGCATTTTTTTTTAAATAATACTTATCAAACGTTGACAACTATGTGTTTTATTTTATTTATTTATTTCATGAATACTTTATATATTTAATTATATGTACTGTATTATTATATGTATAACATGAATTGTAGTATTAGTATGTGTTATTATATTATAATACTTTATTTAATATTTACTTGGCACTCTGCCTGTCAAATGTTTTCAAAACTCCCAAAGGTTAGGTGGTGGATAATGCCTTACGGCATAAAGCTCGCCTGTGCACATTAATTTTAAGTTATTTATAATTAAGTTTTTGTGCAATAAAGCATTTTTATTATTATTATTACTAATAACTTTCAGGATAATTAATATTATTTCTTTTCAATTTATTATTTCTCAACGTAGGTTACCTATCATTGAATTGCAGCTGTCGTAAACAGTTACTCACTCATACTCACGATCAAGAAAGTTGATCATATCCACCTTTCCTTTTGGGAATCGACCATCGGCCGTGTTCTGTCAAAACATGTCAAAGTTAGTTTGGTTTGTTGCAACAATGTTATGAAAACTACTAGCACTCTACCCCTCGTGGTTGTATTTGCATTTCCGAGCCGATGTTTTGGTTGAAAATTATGACAATATTCGTACAAAGTATTTGAGTTGTTGACTTCGCCCGTGTAGTAAATAATATACCATATAGGCGCAATATTAAAGTAGTAACATTTATGTCACATTTCATGTGGTAATAAAGAAGTACACGGTTCGAACCCCGGCAAGTCAATTTAGAATATAACGTATAAAAGCAAATTCTATTTAGATTTTTACGCGATTCTTTTAGTTTAGTTTACTTGTTAACAAAATATTAAATAATATATGCTTATATGCGCGGTTGTGGATCGGTTGTAAGAACGCGTTCATTAAATCCTACAAAGGTCGGTTCAATCCCACTCGCCATGTACCAATGAGAAATACACTTTTCTTACGTACATTTTTCATAGATTTACAACACAACCGTTCCCGTTCCTCGGAGAGCACGTTAAGGCGTCGGTCTCGGTTTCACTAAATACTGTACTAAATTTGTGGAATCGTTAATAGATTGTCATAAAAAATTGACATTATATCTTCGCCAAGCCGTCTGGCCAGCGTGGCGAGTGTAGGCCAAATTCTCCAGATATATGTTCTGGAAGGCCCATCTCCAGCAGTGGAGTGTCGGGCCCATGTGTCTGTTCGCCAGCCATATTATAACCCAGTGGCATGGCTCGTGACGATGGCAAGCGGCCCGATAGAATGACGCTGGTTCCATGAAGGTAAGGTTTGCCTTTAGTGTAGGATGCCACCTGTGTGGACACTCTGGCGCCTTCCCACTTGTCTTTGACCTCTAAGAACCCAGATGCTGGTGCATTAAAAGCATAAAACCTCAAACGGCGGAAACACTCAGTTTATTGGGAGATGTGTTTTTGCGCCGTTTGGAGTTGAAACTCTTGGGCCGTGGGGACCAAGTGCACATAAAATTTCCAAGGCGTTGTCAAAACAGGTCGTTAATACCATTTTTTTTCCTAATTAATAGTAAATTTTCTTAATTAAAATTTTAGTTTAATTAATAATTTAGATAATTATTACGTTTGTCTAAGAGGCATGTCATTGGCTGAAATAACCGAAGTGACAAGCTAACTACCAATCACATAAGTTAATTTAGTTTTTGTGCTATAAAGATTTTTTATTATTACTGAGAAGAGTTTTCAGGTAATATGGATGACAGGACATAAGGACGTCCAGAATGAGCAATAAAGTAAAATAAGATAGGAATTGTTGAGTGCCTTCTGGGCTTTAATTCAACCGATTAATTCAAGCAAAAAAGGTCTTTATTGCGATTATTAATATTACAAGATACGTTGAAGAGCGACCGTCACTGTTATCTGAATGAAATACACTTTTAATATAATAATACGCTAACAAAACCAATAGTGATGGTTTGCCTAACAAAATATGGTCAAGGCTATAGATTTATTAAGTAGGCGTTGATTTTATTTATTTTTATTTATTTAAAAACTTTATTTATTTATTTATTTTAAATACTTTATTGCACTAAAATTGTACATAGGCGGGCTTAATGGCCAGGCATTTTCTAACAACCAACCTTTGGGAGTGTGGAGAAACTATGCGTGGGTGCAAATTTATTATTATAAAATACATACTAATAATACATATAAGAATAAATAAATACATGAATACATACATATAACTATAAAAAGCTATAAATAAGCCTACACACTAATAAACAGTAAATGATAAATTAAAAAAATATATATATAAATTAACACAAAAATAAAATGTAATATTGATTTAAGAAACACTGTTTTGCTTGTTTAGAAAGTAGGTGGTAAGTAAACGTTTGAAAATATGAACTTTATTGTAAATCTATACAAAAGACGAACGTAATGCCGCAACACATTCTCTTCCCGTTAACCTTTGGGACATTGGGACGTTTAAATATGAGTACGGTGCAAATAGAGAAATAAAATATTAAAATGAAACATAAATAATATTAAAAATTAACATACTTAGACAACTATAATATATATATATATACATATATATAATATATACACATACATACTAATACTACATAAATATAATACAATATTATACTATTAATGACTATATGAACGATAAAAAAGCTTGGATATAAAATTATAGCATTTTAATACGTCTCGTAGTTTGACAATGCCTCTGTACGGCAGCTAATAAGTATTATAATTCATTAATTACACAATTTGTATTTAGTTATAGTCTAGTTTAGTATGACAATGCCTTTATACAGCAGCTATAATTTTAAGTTAGCTTCTTCTTTTTTTTTTTTTCTTAATAATTGTTTGTTCTAGCTTATAGTATGACAATGCCTCTTTACAGCAGCTATTATCTTAACTGACATTTTTATTTTTATAATTGTGTCTGTCTTAGCTTATAGTATGACAATGCCTATATACAGCAGCTATTATCTTAACTGACATTGACATTTATATTCTTATAATTGTGTCTGTCTTAGCTTATAGTGTGACAATGCCTATCTACAGCAGCTATATTGTTAAGCGTTATTCTTTATTTATAATTTTGTTATTTTATTGTTTCTCTTTCCAAATGATGGTTATCATGTACTGCTCCAGATTCACCAATATGTACTATAAAATTATATCGTTTTATATCAATATTGTAAAAATTGACGTGTAAAAGTGCAGAATACATATCTTTTTGTCCTATGCCTACTTGCAAAATAAACGAATTGAATTGAATTGAATAAAATTATATAATAATACATAAATACCTTAATGTTAATAATAACTACCTACAATGGATTAAAGTCAGTTAAAAGTTAAGCTAGTGACTTATAAAAATGACTGTACACTCTTTTCTTGAATATTGGTCTGCTGGGTGCTTGTCTGACTTCAACAGGAAGGTTGTTCCACAGGGATGAAGATGACACAACAAAAGATTTGGAAACAAAGTTTGTGTGATGGGAAGGGATAGATAGGAGGGAATTATGTGAGGAGTGAAGAGTTTTATTGTGAAAGGCGCTGAGGTAGAAAAATAAATCCTTTAAATATTTAGGTGTATTAGGTTCCTTTAGCACAGAGTATAGTAGGCACAGTGATCTCATATTTCTTCGAGAGCGAATTGGCAACCATTTAAGTTTGGATCGATATTCGGAAATATGGTCAAACTTGCGTAAACAGAAAATGAACCTAATACACGTATTCAAGAGACGATCCATCCAGTTGATCCTCTGTCATGTTTACACAGCACACATCTCCGTAGTCAATGATTGGCAAAAGTAGACTCTAAGCAAGCGCGATTTTTGCCTTCACTGGCAAGAAATGTTTAAGTTTGTTTAGAGAATGAAGTGAGGCAAAAACCTTACGCTTAGTGTTTGTGAGCTGTGTAGTCCATGCAAGATTGGAATTGATAACTATAATAATAATAATAACTGACGAAACAGTACACTACAATCGACCTGACATTACTTTGATAAACAAAGAAAATAAAACAGCATATTTAATAGATATAGCCGTACCTAACACTCATAACCTAGTAACTAAACATACAGAAAAAAAATACTAAATACAGAGACCTTGCAATAGAACTTAAATCCTCAAATTAAAAAAGTAACAACTGTACCCATATTAGTATCTACGACCGGAGTAATACCCAAAACATTACATGACAGCCTTAAAACTATCAACGTAGACCAGCACACATACTTGACACTTAATAATTCTTTAAGAATACACATTACATAATAATAATAATATGAAAACAATAACATATTTCATTATGCATTATGGTACAGGAAAACAGACATTTGCAACACTACGCGCCTAAACTACAAGGAATATCAAAAAAATATGAAAGGAGGGTCCGGGACGATTTTGTTAAAGAAGTCAGCGTACCAAACTCGAGAAACAACGTAAATAGAACATGTAATTTAAAAAAAAAATCTCTCAACGACATCATCCGAAGGGCTTTTAGGGCTCTGGGACGACGGCATGACCGTTGGGCCTTGGAAACTGGGCAGATACCTGGTGTAGGTTGCGACATGTATAGACACATTAGACATATCACACATCCAGGCAACCTCGTCAATGAACGGAACAGGAAGTGTGGCAGTTTCTGCTGAGAACCTCAAGCTGCGCAAATACGCCAACCTCGGTATAGGTTCCGAGTGCGCCGTTTGGGGTGGAGACGATGAGCTCATGGGGGTTGAGTGAGGGTCTAACCAAGCGTCTGGAAAAGTTTGGAGACGGAAAATTATTTCTGCCAACGTATTATCCTCGCTATACAGAGGGTCTCCTTGGGAATATCACTGAAAGGTCATCTCAGGAGGAGGACATTTTTATTTATAGATTAGACTATAATTCTTTTTTTTTTAATTCACTCAATTAGAAAATTATAATTTAACATTTATTTATTTATTCATTCATTTCTACAGCACATTACAGAACATAAAGGTTAGTATATAATAACAGAGTATATAATAGAGTTTATACATTGGCCAAATTAGGAAACATACTTTATTACTGATACTTAGGTGTCAAAGAAAAGGAGAAAAAACAGAAGAAATACAACCAAAAGATATAGAAATTAGATTTAACAAAAAACAATAACACAAATAAAATTAGAGATGTCCAATATTAAATTAAATCAAATTAAAATTTTTAAAAAAACTAAAGATTCAATTATTAATTAAATTAAAAAGAGTTCTAAATTAAATAATTCTTGGATGCCCTACCTACAGGAATTAATTTAAGAATTAATGTGATATAGCCCTGTAGAATTGACAGCAGCACCACCGCGGACAGCATCAGCAACCGGGATCTGCATCCGGAGTACAATTAATACTAATTTTACTTTTAGAATGGATTAACAAAAAAAAAAACTAAATGTAATTGCACTCAACATATTGAAGCAAACTGCAAAACCTCAAGGCATCCCGTAAAAAGTGCAATATCTCGGATATTAATAAAAAGTTTTCGACAAAAGTTTAAATTGAAAAATCCAACATACATATCAATCTAACCTTGTACTTATTTGAGTATTTCTTCTTCATCTTGGACACCAACCTGTGCGCCATTTACACCAAGCGTGTCACCATTATACATCCAGCTTACTCGCAGAAAAAGAGGGATTCAGAAATCAAAGAAGTTTGAAAGATTTTAGAATATAATTTATTTTATTTAATGCACAAAAAACTTATATTAAATAAATAAATAAAATTGTCCACAACAGCAATGGCGTTAATTCTGTCTTTGTCTTGAAAGTATTAAAACCATAGGCAACGCCAAGTGAACGACTTTTCAAGCGGAAAAAGCGCTTAAAGCGACAAGCTACGAATATAATAAGGACCTGAATAGCGGCATTAAATCTTCACCAAGAAATAAAAATTTAACGAAAAACAAACAGAGTTCCTAACTTAGACAAAAGATATAAAACTTGATTACTATAGCTTAGATCTATAGACTTGAAAACATTTGATCATTTTATTTTCGTTCGTTTTACATTTGATCATCATAAGCATCATCACGACCGTTTCCCTTCCCTGTCAGAAACCACGCTTATAATGAAGCGGTATCATATTTAGCCAACTTTACTATAGGCCAATTATGACAAGTGGCAAGCTCGTCGATATCTCTAGCGTACCCAACTCGAGAAATTAAATATTAATTCAATTTATTTATTTAAATTTATATAATTTATTGTGTCCCTACCAGGAATCGAATCCGGTACCTCCAAGTCTAAAGACTTTACCGCTAGACCACGGAAGCAATGTTCATAATTATTGTATCAACTGTTCTTATACTAGATAAATCCACCATCTGTCAATGTTTTTAAACAATTAGTCACTAACTTGTTTCTTGATAAGCAGGAGCACACTGCATCCAGTACACATTGAATATTTGGCACGCAATATGTTTATGTATGTTTATTTGTGTATTTATATATACGAGGGGCGTTCAAAATATTCTCGGTATTGATACGTTACAACCTCTTTTATATATATATTTGTTACTGGCCGCTAAGATTCATCCATTGACATTAAAAAAAAGTAAAATTGGAACCGAGATGTTCTTTTGTTTTTCTGCAATTGCCGAACAAACATGAACACCATGAGCGAATTAACAATTTTAACGAAATTAGAGCACCGATCCGTCATAAAATTCTTGACAAAACAGGGTAAAAATCAAAAAACCATAAAAGAGGAAATGGATTGTGTTTACCGTGAGTCTGCTCCTTCTTTATCTACTATTCAAAAATGGTCAAGCGAATTTAAGCGTGGAAGGGAGAGTATTGAAGATGACCCTAGACCTGGCCGGCCTGTAGTGGCTACCTCACAAGAAAATATTGATAAAGTGGAAAAACTTATATTGGAAGACGGCCGAGTGAAGGTAAAATCTATAGCTCAAGTAACCAATCTCTCTATTGGTACCGTACATGACATTATACATGACCATCTTAATATGTCAAAAGTAAGTGCAAGATGGGTTCCGCGAATGCTGACGCTTCTTCAAAAGGATATGCGTGTGGCTTGCTGTTCAGATTTTATCGACCTGTGTGGTGAAAATCCCGATGAGGTGCTGCAAAAAATAGTTACTGGAGATGAAACCTGGGTTCATCATTATGACCCAGAGAGCAAACAGGAGTCCATGCAGTGGCACATTAAGGGTTCAGCTCATCCCAAGAAGTTCAAGGTAATCCCGTCAGCTGGCAAGGTCATGGCCACAATATTTTGGGATTGTGAAGGAGTTTTGCTTATCGATTATAAAGAAAAAGGTGTAAATATCACAGGGCAGTACTACGCTAACGTTATACGTCAATTAAGAGATGCGATCAAAGAAAAGAGGCGAGGAAAGTTAACCAAAGGTGTTCTGCTTCTGCATGACAACGCCCCTGTCCATACTGCTCATATTGCCAAGGCAGCTATTGTTGAATGTGGGTTTGAAACTGTTACTCATCCACCCTATAGTCCGGACTTAGCCCCAAGCGACTTCTTTTTGTTTCCCAATCTTAAAAAGGATCTGCGTGGAAATAAATTTTCTGACGATGAAGCGTTGAAGACGGCCGTGGAGGAGCATTTTTACACCAAAGATAAAAAATATTTTTATGAGGGATTAAAAAAAATAATTGATCGATCTTATAAGTGTATGAACATAGGGGGGGAGTATATTGAAAAATAAAAATATCAAACTTTTCGTACTTGTTTGTTTTTATCCACATACCGAGAATATTTTGAACGCCCCTCGTATATGTATGTATGTGTTCATAATACTTGCATGTAGTTTATGTAATTGCTTGGTATGTAGTCTATTTATAAATTAGACTATTATTATTAGATTGTTGCACCCTGCCCATAATCTCTCACCATCCCTAAGGTTCGTTGTCAGAGAATGCCTAACAGCCATTAAACTCGCCTGTACCTAATTTTAAGTTTTGGTGCAATAAAGAATTTAAAATGAAATAAATAAATAATTTAACTGTGCTTAAACACTATTCTAAATTAGTCAATATGCCGCGAAGGCGCGAACATGTCTTCTTCAAACCAAAAACTTAAGCCCTTCATCCACTCTATAGATGCCAGTCTGAGTGGTACAATCTCCGAATGCGGGCAGAACAAGCTTATTCGAAACTCAGTGATAAAGTTCGTAGTGCTTTAAGTGTGAAATAGTGCTTTCTTGGTTACTTTACACGAATTCCATTTTCTAGTAAATAATTCTACAGACACTATTGACTTACTTGTGTCTGATAATTAAATTATTATTTTATTTATTCTCACAGGGACTTAACATTTTGTTAGCACTGTTGGCTACCCTATTATAAATAAATAAACATTTGTTACATTATACTCCCTCCGTGGTCTAGCGGTTAAGTCCGAACATTTAGACTCGGAGGTACCGGGTTCGATTCCTGGTCGGGACACAAAAAAAAATATTAACCTTTAACGTCACGGGCGGGGTCTACGCAGACCCCACGCGCTGTTATTTTACGGTATTTTTTGAATTTAACAAGTTACGATCGCGCGTTTTCGGCTAATCACAGTGCGACGCGAGGCCTTTCGGCGAGCGGAAGTTCGTCGCTCTTCTGCTAAGGTAAGTTAAATTTTTGCTTACGTGGGGATACCTGTGGACCCCACCCGTGATTTAACGTAGTTACTTTTTTCAATTTGGTTATGTTTTCATTTGTTTCTTTTTCACAATTGGTGTTGTATAAATAGTAAAATGAGTCGCCGATTAACTGAAGATGAAATTGCTCAAATTATGAATGATTTTAGTGACTCTGAAAGCGACGACACTGGAGACAAGTCTCAAGAGAACATTTTGGAAGAGTAGGTGATATAAGTGACTGTGAATCAATACATAGTGAACTTAATTTAGCGTCTGAAATAGAGCAAAAAAAAAATTTTTTACAAAAAAAAAAAGTATAATATGTAGTTTATCAACCATCTAGTTTCCGTAACACAAGCCACGGAAACTAGATGGCGCTGTGTGACCTGTCTGGAAATATTTAATGTTTAAATGTTTAATAATTTGTTATTTATGTTTGTATTTAATTTAATGTTAAATTCGATTCAAAATGTAATTTACTTGTAGATCAGATTTTATAATCTTGAATTTTAAACGGTGAAATCCTTTGGTTTGGCATGTGTTTGTTTTGGATTTTCTTAATAAATAAATAAAAAATATTTAAAAAAAATGAATAAATGATTTGATATGATTAATTTGATTGATCAATCCTTTATCGTAGAATTCTAGCTTCAATATGTAGTATTCAATCAACAAATATGTAGTATATTCCGGTCCGCTTTCGCTAAAGTACTTCCGTCTAATTTGGCCTAATTTTCTCCGTCCTCGACTTCATCTGGATTACGTTTTGCTTCCACTCTGTAAAAGTAGATTTAATTTGCCTAGTGAATTAAAGCTGCATTAAGTGCACAATGTGAGAGATGGACCATTTTTCTGCCTCCGTGGTCTAGCGGTTAAGTCCGTGGATTTTGACTCGGAGGTAGGAGTTTGATTCCCGGTTGGGGCACAAAAATATTTATTAATGTAAATAAATACATTTAATTAATATTTAATTTATTTGTGATATTTCTCGAGTTAGTACGCTGGAGACATCGACGAGCTTGCCACTTGTCATGATTGGACTTTTATAGATACATTGGACAAAATCAATAGTGCTAAAATTCAAATTTGAAAAATCTGTACACTATATCTGGAACTCTCGAATCCCTCCAGCTTCGCCGAGATGTGGCTTCTCTGAGCGTGTTCTACCGGCTATACTATGGTGAGTGCTCCGAAGAACTCTATAACCTAATCCCTCCCTCTCCATTCCGCAACCGAACCGCACGCACAGATCAGAATATGCACCCACATACCGTAGTCAACATCCCTTTGCGTACGTATAAATTTGGGGACTCATACATCTGTCGCACAATAAAGATGTGGAATGCTTTTCCGGCCTCTGTGTGAAAAAGAATCTAGTCAAGCCGGCATAGTGTTAGGGACTGATGTCAGTCATGAGTGTCTGACTTATTTGTGTATTAAGTAGTATGTAAATTATTATTATGTATGTTTAAGTATTTGTTTTTATTTCTAATGCACCCGCAATCGTCTACCACACTCCCAAAGGTTAGTTAGAGAGGCATTAAGTTCGCCCTTGTACTTATCTGTTGAGTTTTTAAGTGCAATAAACAATTTATAAAAATAAGGACTCACTGAGTTTATTTTTTTTATTTTTAATATTTGATTTTCTTGGATACAGAGTAACCCTGATGGGTATCGTTTTTATTTCAACTTCTTAAAGCAGTTCATCACGGCTCTGAGCTAAATTTGCTGACAATCTCGCTTCAATGTGAAACATTATTCTTAAATAGATTGCTGTTTTGTTCATTTTTGTATAGTATTACAAAAAAGAGACCTTGGTTTCGTGAGCCACACGGGCGCTGTTATACCTTAAGATATTGTATACAATCATCGGTATTCATAAAACTTATTGAAGTGTTGAGGACTTTAGTTAAATATATTTCCTACTTTATAATAATAATAATAATAATATAATAATAATAATAAAATTTGTTTATTGAATTACTAGATTCATAGTATTAGTAACAGAAAACCTTATAAAACTATGTTAGCACTAACCTAATAATAACCCAAGTATTTTTTTTTTTTTTTTTTATATTCATATTATTTGTAAGTTAGTACTTAAAAATTGATGTACATAGATAATAATATAATTATCATTATTATATTGTACCGTATTGATCGACGGTTGTACTTGTTACTCCGGCAAAACACTATAATAACTACACTGTATCACATCACAGAAATGTAAAACCTATTGTTTATTTATTAATTTATTAAGAAAATCCAAACGCATATTTTAAAACCACGCGCATATTTTTTTGCTCATCTTATTTAATATTTATTTTAATTTTTATAATTTATAAGTTTAAACTCTTTTATGAGAAATAAATAAGAAAGCATAGGGACAACAATAAGGAAAGGCATGCTCCGATGGTTCGGACATGTTGAAAGAATGAGTGAAGAGAGATTGACGAACCAGATATATAATGCGAAAGTTGTGGATAAAGGAGGCCCTGACAGACCAAGACTTACATATTACGATCAAATAAATAAATCAATAACTGAAAGTGGATTAAAAAGCCATCAAAACAAAAGGGCATGTATGAAGAGGTTGATGAATGTCGTAGAAGCGAAAGAGGTATGTCGTGATCGTGACAAGTGGCGCTCAATTGACTATGCCTACCCCGCAAGGCGTTAAGATATTTATGTATGTAGGTATGTATTTTTTTACAAATCCGCTTTTTAGTAAAACAAAATAGAAAATTTAATTTAAATAATTTAATGATGGCTGTCGTATTGTATTAGAACTAATTCGTATGTAGCTATGACACCGGCTACCTGAAATAAAAATAAAATTATGTATTTTATTGGTAAACAAACAACAAAATAATATTTACACATATAAAATAATAAATACAAACTACTTAAATAAAATTAATAAAATAAAATAAACATAATCTAAGCCTCGTAAGAAAAAAAAATGTCCTCAAGAGATGTCCCAAGAGACTGGCAACATATCCCCTTTGCATAGCGAGGCTAATAAGTTTGCAGAAATAATTGCCAGCCTTCCTGTCTCCAGATTTCTCCGTCAGCCGTTTGGACAACCTAGGTTAACGTAATTGTGCAGCTTGAGGTTCTCAGCAGAAATTGCTGCACTTCCCGCGCTTGACAATGTCGCCTGAATGTGTGATGTGGCTAATGTGTCGTATTCATAATATGACGATGTCGCATTCCACGCCAGGGACCTGCCAAGTTTCTACGGTTCAACGGTCATGCCAGGTCCCAGACTGTTCTGGGATCGCGGGTATTCCAGCAGTGACAAAAGCCTCTCGGATAATGTCGTTGAGAGCAGTGTGACGAGGAATGCGGCCAGCACTGGTGTATCTACATTTAAATGTATTTTGTGTAATAAAGAATGTATCCATCTTATTAGATATGAGCCTCTAGAATGACCGCTCTATCTTTTTTTTTACCACATTCCGTGTAACATCACTATGTCAGTGGTACAACACTATTGCTTGAGTGGCGTCTGTACGAGTCGAGCATAGGGAATTACAAATTAAATATAAGTGTATCTGTATTGTAAAAGCCTAATAAATAATAATTATCAAAACCTCTGTTTAATTTGGCCAACATCTCACATGGTGTCAGGTGTAAAAATATTTGTCGACGATGGCACGAGGTCAAGAAGAAAAGTTCGTTACTGCGTCGACTGGTAATGTAAGAAATGTTTCTTTATTTCAATTTCAATCAGACAATCTTAGTTTGGAATGGAGCAATTGGATCGAAGAATTTGAGATTTATTTAATTGCTACTCGTTTGGACTCTTCGCCCGATTCTGTGAAAATAGCCACCCTGTTGAATCAGTTGGGGCCGCGTGGCATTGAGATATATAAAACATTCAAGGACGTTTGTGGTGCTAAAATAACTAAATATGATGCCCTGATAACTGAATTCAATACACACTTCCAACCAACAAAAAATACATTGTATGAAAGATATAAATTCTACAAAATTTCCTGGTGTAAATCACAAAATTTGCTAGATTTCATAACATTATTAAAAACAGCAGCTGCATCCTGCGAATTCAAGGATCCTGAAGTTATGATCAGGGATAAATTATTACAAAATCTGGAAGATAAAAGTTTGATCAACAAATTATTGGAATATGGTGGAAGTCTGACACTGGCAAAAACTATTGATACTTGTAAGATGTACTTCTTAAGGAGTGAACAAAGTGAAGAAATAACAAGGAAAGAAGTCATAGAAGTTGATAAAATAACTAGAAAAAAAATTGATAATAAAAGTGGAAACAGTTCCTATGCAGAAATGAGTAACCGGAAAACATTAAAATGTAATAGGTGTGGCTTGGAGCACATGCCTA
Source organism: Tinea semifulvella (assembly GCA_910589645.1). Lineage (NCBI taxonomy): Eukaryota > Metazoa > Arthropoda > Insecta > Lepidoptera > Tineidae > Tinea > Tinea semifulvella. Next base: position 5,576,777 of record OU342618.1, read on the forward strand.
GAAAGTGTCCTGCATATAAGAAGATATGTGCCTACTGTAAAAAGCCAAATCATTTTGTATCCTGCTGTAGGAAGAAATTATATAAGGATCAAAATTCTGATATAAATATTATTGATAAATCTCTATCATCAAGTGAAAATGAGTTTGATCTGTATGCTGTGTCAAAGAGTAACAACAATAACTGCAATGAATGGCTAATTGAAGGCAATATTAATGATAAAAATATTGTATGGGAAAATATGAATAGATCTCAGAAACGTCAAAAACATTATTATGATCGTGGCACAAAGAATTTGTCTAAACTGTCTGAAAATAAAAATGTACAATTTAAGCTAGGATCAAAATGGTCAGAAGGCAAGATTGTTAGTATGTCTGATACTCCTCGCTCTTGGCTAGTTAAGTCAGATAATAAAACTTATAGGAGGAATAGACAGCATATAGCAGAATTGCCTTCTGATGTTAATATGGATAAATCTGATCTGTCAAATGTAATAAATCCAGAAAATAATTATAACCTTAGAAATAGGTCAACAATAAAGTTGCCATCAAGATATGCCAACTTGTCTCCTTGAAAGGAAAAGATGTAACATCACTATGTCAGTGGTACAACACTATTGCTTGAGTGGCGTCTGTACGAGTCGAGCATAGGGAATTACAAATTAAATATAAGTGTATCTGTATTGTAAAAGCCTAATAAATAATAATTATCAAAACCTCTGTTTAATTTGGCCAACATCTCACATACTACTCTTTCCTACTGCAGGTATGGTACGGTGTCACACAATGTTGGTATATTTATATTCTCACATATCTGGGTCACCGAGGACCTTAAAGACAATGTAGATATTGAGTGGGAGCGCAGGTCGTTGGCTGTCCGACTGCACCGCCCAGGTAAAATCTCTTTTTAGGGCATACTGCCAGTCCTTTTACACGTGCAGCCTATGGGTGGACTATAGTCGGAGAGCGTACAGCGACCTGCGCGTCCAGTATAATAATGCGTTTAGGATCCTGATGGGGCTGCCGAGGTTCTGCAGTGCCTCGGGTATGTTTGCTGATTCGAGGACTGACAGTTTTCAAACAATTATGCGCAAAAGATCTGCGTCTATGCTGTGCCGCATAAGAACCAGTACCAACAGACTCCTAAACGTATTGGCAGATCGGTGGGACTCTCCGTTGCTGGAGCACTGGATACAGCTGCATACAGTCAAGTAGACAGCCTCCAGTAGCTGATAGATTAAAATTAATTATTTTTATGAGTTATACTAAATATAGATTAAGTAAAATTGTTACTAACAATTTATGGATATAAAGTCCGAAATAAAAGTTTATTATTATTATTATTATTATTATAACACTTTACAAACAAAAAGGCATGTGTGAAGAGGTTGATGAATGTCGAAGAATCGAAAGAGGTATGTCGTGACTGTGACAAGTGGCGCTTAATTGTCTCTGCCTACCCCGCAAGGGATTTAGCGTGAAGATATGTATGTATAACACTTTACCTTAAGCAATAAATTTCGTTCCAAGTAATAAAACCCCCTTCCGCTTAGGGCTACAAAATCTTTTGATAATTGCTTGTGAAGACGCTCCACCTAAAATAATTGTTTAATGTTACGCATTAATTTAACATACTACGATTACTTGACGTTCTATGGGAATCAAATATTCCAAAAGACCACAACCTGAATTCGAATAAATAATATGATCTCACATAAGTCGTCATAAAGTTAATTCTTTGTCAAAGTCGCCGTTTTTTAAACGATTCCATGTTTCTGTACAAAATAGTGAATAATCACATAGACTCTCCTGCTCTTTTAGACAATGTCACGTTTAGAGTGCCTCGACTTACCTCACGTTGTAAAGACTTGTTCATTTCCTCCTTTAGCAGAACAAATTATGCAAAAAACACCTTTTTAAGACGTGCAGTAAAACTATATAATGATTGCTTGGTTGACGTGGACATATTTGCTTGCTCTAAGTCAGTGTATAGGAGCAGAGTCCGTGAGATAATTAGAGTTAAGTATTTGATAGAATAGACTTAAATGTGATTTTTACTTTCTTTTATGGTTTAATTGTATTTTGAAAATGTAATAAGTATAGTTCTCTTTTACAGTTTTGGTACTCCAGGTCTAATTATATGTATATTGTTTGTTAAATAAAATTGTATTATGACTGTTTGTTACCATAATAATATAAAATAAATAAATTAAAATAAGAAATGACCAGGAACGGATTCAAGGCTCAGCTTTAAGCAGTGTAAGTTGGTGCGAGAGGAATTCCAGTAATTGGGTCTGCCGTCAACACGTTTATGGAACGAGCTTTCAATACACCATTAACGGAATCATACAATATTTGGTTGGGTAGGAAGAGTAGCAGAATGGTGGATAGTGAGCGTCTCAGTCAATATGTAACGCCTCAAAAACTGTGGCGCTACTTAGGACTTAGGGACGTCATCCCCAACGCCTCAGCTTCTAATTAAATACAAAACGTCAGTCTGACATTTTACGATATTAGGCAAGATTTTGCATCGGGAAGGAAGTAGTGATTTTTTTTTTAATTCTTTCAATTTTTAACTCGTGGGTAGGGACATAGAAAGTTGCCTATAAAAGGTGACACGCGAAATTTAAGGGCTTTTCCGAAAACTTAAACTGAAGAACTGACACGCGGATGCGCTGCTCGGCGACTGAACCATCCACACCTCGTGTTGCGCGTGACCTTCCACAAAGCTACTAATTTCTAAAAGTACTCCGCGAACTTCTACTAGACCTCATCGACTGCTCCGTTAGAGGTACGACACACGTCACACATCCGCATCGCAAGCTGGAGACATCATTCTTCACCTCTGTCTAACCCACACACGATGGGCCCGGCACACGCACGGTGAATCCATGGAATGCATAGAAATTTGTTTCCTTATAATTAGATTGGCCTTCTTAAAATTATTGAGTAACCTTTGTCATCTTATTTTTTTTTTACCATAATAGGGTCAACAAACAGAATTGCACAGGTTTTAACATTTAACAATAATAAGATACATTAGATCATGCAATACCCACCACGATAACCACATATTTATAATTGCATAAACTTTGCAGCTAATAATAATAAACAAATGTTGATAAATGAAAGGAAAAAAAAACAAACAAAAAACTAAATTAAACAAGTAAAAAAAAACAAAGGAGAAAAACATAATATAAATTAAAAAAAAAAAAAAAAAACAATTAGAACTTAAAAACTATTCTTTTAAAACCTTCAAGACACTTGTTCTGAAGGCCCCAGCAGTGGAGGCGATGATGTCAATGACATTAAACTTTTTATTGTGTCAACCAGTCTATAGATAGGAGAATGCTTTCCATAGTTAGTACGGCATGAGCTCTTAAACAAAAAAATTGTCAATAATTTAATTTTTCTGTTTTGTTTTAGCGTCAGCGATAACACAAGGGCCTAGACCTCTACTGTTGGATTTCTGGACAATTTGGCCCACGCACGGTAGCAATAGAATAGTGACTTTACCTCAACATTGTATCTAGATGTTGGGAATACATAGATATGTGAGAGTGCGCCGCAGGACTGCAGATTAACGTCAGCGGCTGCCAGCACCACGCCAGCCGCTCGAATCACCAACCAAGTTAGCGAGAGCACGTAGTAAGAACTATTTATCATGCTGCCGTTTATTCCTTCACTATAAATAATAAAAAAGAGTCAACAACAAACAACAATAGGGATGTCATTTGATAGCGATATCTTAGCGATATTAAGGTGTCCATTAACGAGCCTTCTGACAGACCAAATGGTGTCACAGCCTTGAATTACGTCTACTTCCATTTCTAGTTTATTCTGCGTTGCGCCGAGCTGCCAGTGACGACGTCAGCTTGATAATCGTATTGATAATCAGGCTGCTAAATAATTTTCATCTGATAAGAATTCAAAGTTTTACAACAATTGCGATTTTTCCGGTCTGAACTAAGACTTATGCATAAAGCACAGATAAGGTCATGCCTGAAATACTGTTCTCACCTCTGGGATGGCTCCGCTAAGTATCTTACACATGCTCTCAATGTCCTGCAGAGGCGGGCAATTCGGATAGTGGACGACGTCACAGTGTCTAAAACTCTCGAATCAGTGCAGCTTCGCCGTGACGTTGCCTCTGTGAGCGTGTTCTACACGCTATACCACGATGAGTGTTCTGAGGAGCTCCCTCACCTTATCCCTTCTTCTCTATTCCGACACCGAACACACATTTCATACCCACTATCCCTACGCGTACTCATAAATTCGGAGACTCTTACATCTGTCGCACGCTGAAGATGTGGAATGCTCTCCCAGCCAGTGTGTTTCCTTACTCCTATAACCTGGAGTCCTTTAAGCGAAGTGTGAAAAAGCATATTATTAGGCCGGCATAATGGTATAGTATAGTATCATGCGCAATAAAAAGTATAGCTTAATGCAGCTCGTCATGCAAGGCAAGATACAAGGCTCAAGAAGACCGGGGAGAAGACGTACTTCCTGGCTCAAGAACCTCAGGGAGCGGTTCGGGATGAGCACCAGATCCTTGTTCCGGACAGCGGCCAACAAAATCAAAATCGCCTTAATGATAGCCGACCTCCGATAGGAGATGGCACCTTAAGAAGAAGAAGTGGTATAGACTCATACCGGTCGTTAGTGACTGGCGTCAGTTACTCCCATTCTTCTACCTCGCGTACCGCTTAGCATCGCAGCACATGTCGTGTTCAGAATTTAAAAAAAAAACCTCTATACGTTTTCCAACAACGTTATGACTTTTAATAACAATAAAATAAAATAAATAAAGTTACCTAATACCCAAAAAAAGTTGCAAACAGATAAAATACATGTTGTTGAAATTTGATAGAAGAATTATGCCGCCGATCTCTCTGTCTACGCGACGAACTAGGGCAGCCTGTCTGACATACCCCTCCCTCGCCTTTCTCCAAGATACGCACGGCACCTTCTTCTTCTGTAAATGATTACACTTTTAGCATAACAATGTGCACTTAAGGTGATAAATCGGTCACTCTCAAGCGGAAGCTTTTGCTCGTTCAAGTGCTATTGTCCACCTTAGAATAATAAAAGTAATAATCATTAGAAGAAAAAAAAAACTAAAATAGATATTATTTGAAACTATTATTTAAATAAATTTTGACTTTTTAATTAATAATTTTAAAAAGTACATAGTATTGTTATTATTTTAAGCTTATACGAGTATTTGAATTTATTAATGGAAATTGTTCTTGACTATGTAAAAATAGTATATTTTTAATTTTCATTACATTAATTTTGTTGGCGTAAAGTATTATAAAGTAAAGTATCATTACGACCGTTTCCCTTTCGGGGTAGTCAGAAACCACGATTATAAATAAGCGGATTCACATTTAGCCAGCTTTACTATAGGCCAATCATGACAAGTGGCAAGCTCGAGAAATATCACAAATAAATTAATTGTATTTATTTACATTAATAAATATTTTGACCAGGAATCGAACCCGGTGTCTACGAGTCAAAATTCACGGACTTAACCGCTAGACCACGGAGGCAGTTTTAATTTATTATATTAAATGTATTTTTTATTTGGATAACAGACCGGTCAAGTTCGCCCTTCTACACATTGTGCGATTGCAATTAAAATGATTATCGTCAATGATGATTAAACATGTGGTGCATAATGTATTTCAATCGGAAAAATTCGGGTCCCAATACGACTATCACTATTTTCCATATTAGGCTGATTGTCAAAAGTTGTCAATAATAAATAAAATAAAATACATATATATATAAATATTTTTTTCAGGTATGGACCCAAATCAAACAAATTTTACAATAAAACTATAGTACTTCTTAAATAGCTCCTGACAGCATTAGTAAGTAGTATATATGTATGTTTATGTATAATAATGTGTATTATTAGTATGTAGTATATTGATATTATGATATATATGAAGATATATGATGTAAGTATATATCAATCCTATTAAATTAACCTTTATAATTATAGTTGTTACATCCCAACTTGTTATTATGAGACAAGATTAAATGGTCATTGGCAAATGTGCGCAGTCTTTATTTTGTCGGGTTACCATGCATGTTCAGTACAACAGCGATACGGCTGCCGTCCATCCCTTCCTTGCCATTTTCCGTATTTCCCTCTCTTTCTCACCACGACCTGTCAAATACTCTTCTATTCCAACCGGGCCGCCTGAAGCCGCGTGCGCGCAGCAAAATATTGCTAAATATCATAAATTAACTAAATAATTGTGTCAATCCTGTTATCCTGGTGCTTCCCTGCTGGATCGGTAAGTCTGTGTTTGCTTTGTATAAAACATTTTTGGTTCCTCGACCCGATTTACTGAACTGCGTATACTTTGCCGGTGTCGCCATATTGGATTTTTCATAAATGCATTCGTCATTGTAGTTTTTTTCTTTTGCTTAAAATCATTAATCATGTCGAAAACAGGTCAATTAATATTGTTAAAGCATGATTTCATGCAAGAAAAGATGAATACATTTTATATTATGGCTACAACCTTCGATTTTAGTATTTCAACAAATATTTCAAAGTTTAAAATACGTTGCAACGAAATAGAAAAATTACGAGATGATTATGAACAATCATATATCACTTTGCAAGCATCGTTTAAGCCAGAGGACTTAGATCCAGTTATACATAAAGCGAAATATTCATTGTTTGAAGAACAATATTTGGAAATTATGGTTAAATTAAAGTCGTTTAGTACCCAGGGAATTATAACTCACACAACAGATGTAAAGGATAATACACTTATTTCTAATTCAAATTGTCAATTTAATGTAAAGTTACCTAGAATTAATCTGCCTATTTTTACAGGAGATTATCGAGATTTTCCTAATTTTATAAACATGTTTGATAACTTGGTTCATCAGAACGAATCGTTGGGTTCTGTCCAGAAGAAACATTATTTATTAAGTTGTCTTACAGGTGAACCTCTGAATTTAGTCAAACATTTAACTAACACTAGCGAAAACTATGAAGTGGCGCGGAAACTGATTATAGATCGTTATTATGATAAGAGATTGATTGCCGACACACATTTGTCATCGATGCTCGCTTTGCAAAACGTTACCGCCAAGAACGCTTCGCAGTTACGGTTATTTATTAGTAATTTACAGGAAAATACAGGTGGTTTATCTAGTCTAGGTTTTCCAGTTGACAATTGGTCGTTTATATTGCTGCACATTTTTAGTAAGAAACTAGACAACGATTTAAGGTCTAAGTTTGAGCTGAGTCACGATCATCAAATTCCTACGTTTGATAATTTTCTCACATATTTAAATAACGTTTGCAAAACATTGGAGACCACGGGTCAACAAGTAAGCGGCAAGCCGTATAGCGCGATGCCCAGTAAAGGTGGAAAGGTTGCGTACACGTCCAGCGTAGACCCCTCGTCCACTAATAGTAGTTACACTTGTTCCCTATGTGACGGCTCACATTTGTTATTTAAATGCTTAAAGTTTGTCTCAATGAATTATAATGAAAGAAGTAATTTTGTAAAAACTAATAAGCTTTGTTTTAATTGTTTACGACCTCATAATGTGGCGAGATGTTTTTCTAAATCTCGCTGTCAAGTATGTAAAAAACGTCATAATACTTTGTTACATAATAATATCCAAAACGTAAGTATGAATGAAAATACAAACACATCCAACGAGCCTTCAGTCAGCCCGCGCGCTGAATTATCGGCCCTATGCAGCGACTTGTCGTCTCACTCGCACTCGTACGCCGCTAACGATAATGCTATCGCTCGTTCTGTCACGCTTTTGGCTACTGCACTTTTAAGGGTTTCTTCGTGTAACAACGTCTTTCAGTGTGTGCGTGCACTGTTAGATCCCGGAAGTATGACGAACTTTATTTCGATGTCGTGCATAAAACGTTTAGGTTTGCGCTATGATAAAAGTAACTTATTAATTACAGGTATTGGAGGTGAAAATAGCTTGACCCCAAAGGGTCAACTTAACTTGTATCTAAAGTCAAATAATAACTTTAATAGTGACATAGCTTTGCAAACCGAACTATTTATTTTACCTAAGATTACAACAGAATTGCCAACATTACAATTAAATAAAAGTATTTTACAAAATTACAATAATTTACATCTAGCTGATCCACATTGCCTTCAGAAAGGTACCATTGACATATTGCTAGGCGCTGGTGTTTGTGCCAAAATATTTAAGGGTAATAAGTTAACTTTTGGCCATCATCTACCTACAGCTTTCGAAACTATGTTCGGTTGGGTGTTGATGGGTGACGTGGATTACAATAAAATAAGCAGACCGGAAGTTAAGGCTTTTACGTGCGTAACTTCGATCGACGAGACTTTAAGAAGATTTTGGGAGTTGGAGGATGTACCCACCGAGCGACCGGTTGACCCCAACGACCTTTACTGTGAGAATCATTTTAAGCGGACTCACTCGCGTACTTCAGGTGGTAGGTTTGTCGTGCGCTTACCTTTTAAGCAAGGTGACCGCGACATCGGTGACACGAAATCTTTAGCGTTAAATAGGCTGTCATCATTAGAGCGCAAGTTACAACGAGATCATATTCTCAAATTAAGGTATACAGAATTCATGCAGGACTATGTTAATCTGGGCCACATGCAGCCAATTGAACCCTCAATTGCGAATCGATTACCCAAGTTTTATATTCCTCATCATGGCGTTTACAAGAAGGATTCCGATAAAATTAGATGTGTTTTTGATGCGTCCATGAAGAGCTCGTCTGGGAAATCACTTAACGAGTTATTATTAGCTGGTCCCAAGCTGCAGCAGGATATAGTAAACATAATCCTCAATTTTCGCCTGCATGAAATCGTATTCTCATCGGACATTCGTCACATGTACCGGCAGGTGTCGGTACATCCTGACGATAGGTGTTACCAGTTAATTCTGTGGCGCGAGAGCGACGGGCCAATTATTGAGTATCAACTGAACACGGTGACCTACGGCGTCACCTCAGCGCCCTTCCTAGCCATGCGGTGTCTCCACGAACTGGCGTACCAGTATAGCGAGACTCACCCACGTGCGTCACACGTTCTGCTCAACGATATCTTCGTTGACGACGTGGTAACTGGAGCAGCCTCATTAGCTGAGGCTCATAGTCTAAAACACGAACTGATTGATCTTTTATCAAAAGCTCAATTCGAGCTCAGAAAATGGACCAGTAACTGTCCACAATTACTTTCTGACATACCCACGAGTTTTTGCGAATTGACATTTAACGAGGATAAAAATGCATCAATCAAAATATTAGGTTTCAAGTACAACCCTGTTACAGATAAATTCGCATTCCAGGCGTCAATCGACGCTGGTAAATGCACCAAGAGAGTAATTTTATCTAAAATTAGTTCTATTTACGACCCTAATGGATGGTTAGCACCTTGCGTTATTTTTGTTAAAATTTTAATGCAGCGTTTATGGAGATTAGGTATCGGATGGGACGACCAACCGCCTAGTATTATAATTAACGAATGGCAAGACTTTTGTGACAACTTGCATTGTTTAAGTGACATTTCAATAGATCGTCAGGTTATTTCAAAGTCAGTTAAGTATTTTGACTTGCACGGCTTTTGTGATGCGTCAGAGAATGCATACGCAGCTTGTATTTACATGCGATGTGTGCATCATAACGATACCGTGTCAGTCCACCTACTTATATCTAAAACTCGCGTAGCTCCGATCAAACAGAAGCTGACGATCCCGAAACTCGAGCTCTCGGGCGCTCACTTACTCGCTCGTTTATTACAACGTATCACATCAGTTTTAAAGTTGAGAACAGACTTGCACAGAAGTACCTTCGCGTGGAGTGATTCTTCCGTCGTATTGTGCTGGTTGCGTACAGACGCACATTTATTAAAGGTATTCGAAGCTAATCGGACTAGCACTATTCAGAATCTGTTAGCACCAGAGTTCTGGAACTACGTACCGACAGCCCTCAATCCTGCGGACTGTGCGTCGAGAGGCATTATGCCTCAACTATTAGCCAATCACAACTTATGGTGGTGTCCAGAGTGGCTCACTCGAGATGAGGACTCGTGGCCACCCCCTTGCGAACAACTCACGTATGATAAAATGCCAGGTCTTAAAACTAATAAAAACGTATTTACAACTGTAACTAATACTAGCATAAATGAGGATATAATTTATCGATATAGCTCCCTGACTAAACTTCAACGCATAACTGCTTGGTGCCTTAGATTTATATACAACTGTTCTAATAAAAATAGAAATCGATCGGGTTATCTTTCTAGCAACGAGTTAGATAGTAGTTTAATGACACTCGTTCAAATAGTTCAGCATAATTCATTTCAGGATGAAATAAAACAAATTAAATTAAACAAGTTAAGTAATACAAGATTAAAACGCTTACATCCGTTCTTAGATGATGATAATTTTCTGCGGGTAGGTGGGAGGCTAACGAACTCGTCACTTAACTATTCTTCAAAACATCAATTAATATTACCGCAATCTCATCATTTCACTAATTTAATTATTGATTCGTATCACGTGAAATATTTACATGCCGGTCCCAGTTTACTTATGTCTCTGCTCAGAGAACGATTCTGGGTCTTATCTGCCAGTCGGGCTATAAGAAGCAGAGTTTTTAAATGCTTAAGGTGTTATCGTTTAAAGTGTCAACCTCCAGAAACTATAATGGCAAATTTGCCAGCTAGCCGCGTTAATGAATCGCGCCGACCTTTCGTTTCAGTTTCAATCGATTTTGCAGGTCATTTTAATATGAAGGCTACCAAACTTCGCAATACAAAGATTTTGAAGGTTTATCTCTGCGTATTTGCTTGTTTCACGACAAAATCTCTTCACTTAGAAGTCGTTAGTGATTTAACTGCTGAAGCGTTCTTGGCGGCGTTAAAGCGATTCATATCGCGCCGTGGACTTCCACGCGAAATCTGGACCGATAATGGGACAAATTTTCGTGGTTGTTGTAAAATATTAAACGATTACAGGCGAGACATAACTAAAGATCCCGTTTTGAATTCATATTTTGCAGAAAACTTTATACAGTGGCGATACTCCCCACCACTCAGTCCTCATTTCAACGGTCTCGTAGAAGCAGCCGTAAAATCATGTAAAACTCATCTTAAGCGTGTTGTCGGCAATCATAACTTAACTTACGAAGAACTAACCACTATCTTCTGTCAGATAGAGGCAGTATTAAATTCTAGACCTCTATGCCCTATGTCTAACGATCCTAGTGATCTATCGGTCCTAACTCCAGGTCACTTCATACTTGGCGCACCTCTGGTCTCCGTACCCGAGCTACCATCGGACATACAGAATATGTCACTATTATCGCGATGGCAACTCACGCAAGCGATAATAAATAACGTGTGGAAACGTTGGAGTCATGAATATCTCCACACATTGCAACAGAGGCTCAAGTGGCATTCTACTAAGTATATCATTAAATTAGGAGACTTAGTACTCCTTAAGGAAGACAATTTGCCACCACTCCAGTGGTGCATCGGTCGCGTCATAAACGTTTTTCCTGGACAGGACTCAGCGGTTCGCGTTGTTGAAGTAAAAACGGCTAAGGGACAATTTATTAGATCGCTTTCAAAGCTCTGTCCCTTACCAAGTAACTTGGATTAATGTTTCATTTATTTAATAATTAAGTTATTTGTAGATTATAGTTTAGTAGTTAAGTTTCTTTAAATCTACAAGTTTAATTGTTAAAATCTTTTTTTTTTATATACAGTCCATTCTACATCGAATAATATATTATGTTTTAATCTTTTAGAGATTACACATTACATTTAAACTAACTTACAATGTACTAAGAAATTTTCGTGAGTTATAATTTTGTGTGTACAACGTTAATAGGATTTTTGCTATACGGTTGCTTAATTGTTGAAACTCATACAGCAACTTTAGTGGTGAGGAAAAGGCTTTGTCCCTTTTCATGGGGGGCTATGTTACATCCCAACTTGTTATTATGAGACAAGATTAAATGGTCATTGGCAAATGTGCGCAGTCTTTATTTTGTCGGGTTACCATGCATGTTCAGTACAACAGCGATACGGCTGCCGTCCATCCCTTCCTTGCCATTTTCCGTATTTCCCTCTCTTTCTCACCACGACCTGTCAAATACTCTTCTATTCCAACCGGGCCGCCTGAAGCCGCGTGCGCGCAGCAAAATATTGCTAAATATCATAAATTAACTAAATAATTGTGTCAATCCTGTTATCCTGGTGCTTCCCTGCTGGATCGGTAAGTCTGTGTTTGCTTTGTATAAAACAATAGTATTATTATTATTTCTATGATTGCACCTGTTTAGGCGCCTGAACTTATGTTACTATAATAAATAATACAGTTCACATTTAGTTATTGAAGGCATAATGTTAAGTTCAGGCGTCGGGGTCTATATCTCGCAAGCGGTATTTCAGAACCGTAGTATATAAGGCAAATCGAATTGTATTAAAGTTGTCTTCGTTTGAACATCAAGTTTCATTTCACGACCACCTAGACCCCGGTATAGACTCGATCAGCACCTATAATTGTTGAAATTTGTCCCTAAGGTTTGGCTGTCAGAGAATGTCTTCGGGCATTAAGTCCGCCTTTGTACTTTGTGCAATAAAGTTTTTAAATAAAAAATAGTACAATTATAAAATATAAATATGCATATAAAAGAAATTAAAAAAAAAAATTGCTAAACACTAGTGAGTGCGCATGACTTACTCGACTTTACCGAGTCGAGCTCTCGGAAGGAATCGAGCAGAATACCCACGCCCACTCCCAAGCGCCAGAGTCGACTCAAGTTCATTCACGGTTTGAATAATAATAATAATAATACCCACATTTTTAATATCAGTCAATTGTTCGTCCATTTCTGTCAACTGCTGAACTTGCTTATTAAGTCTTCGATACCTCGCCGAGAGACCAAGGCAAATCAAAATGACAAGCAAATCTTGAAAATTCCACAAAATCGTAGCAAATTTACTCATTATAAACAAAAATATTCCCAAATACGTCGAATACTCATCTGGAATTAATAAAGAAATGCTAAATATTTGAAGGAATTAAATTACAATGATATTTTATTTAATAATAAAAAATAGGATGCTAATAAAAATATAATATAATAAATAATAATAATAAATATTTCCAGACGCCATCTAATTTCCGTGGTAAGCTACGAGGCTTGTGTTACGGAAACTAGATGGTTGATAAACTACATATTATATTCTTTTTTTTTGTAAATATATACATATTATACTTATAAACACCCAGACCGAGACAAATAATACAATGTACAACTTGCCCCCGGTGGGAATCGAACCCACGACCTTCCGAGTTCACGGCAACGTTTGTTACCACTAGACCACGGAGGCGGTCGATATACCGTGTGTAATTGACAAAAAAGCAAATATTTCCTTTAGGCTTCAGGTGTCATTGGTAGAACCTTTATTTGATATAAAAAGGTCACTTTTTGTTAGGATAAAAATCATTATCCGTAAAACAAAACACTACTGCATGGTGAATAAGGCCGCGTCGCAAATCGTGATATCCATCGTGATAAATACCTAAAAAGGTTGGAGAGTGTTATTATTATTTGACATCGCCCACAGCCGAGAGACGAAATAGAGAGAGAAAGACTTACGTTAGTCAACGTTTGCGCGATCGTCGACCTCTCACTACCTACTTAGGTTCCGTATGAGTGGCGATATTTTTAGGACAACTGCTCTACACCGTAATTTAAGATTTTATTACTGAACAATAAAAATAAATAATTCAAAGTCAAAATATATTTATGTGTGTTTTACTGTGTATGAATGTTTTTTTTTAAATACTCACATTTAAACATAAGAAATCCATGCGAAGATAGTATATATGTTTTTAGGAAATCTGCCATTTTTAATTCAAGACCGACAGCTGATATTATACTTAAAATATGCTCTACTGAAATAAAATACAGTAAGATATATTTATTGCATCCTTAGAATGAAAGTGACCTTACTAAAAATATACAATGTGTGGGAAATGAGCAAGAAAGACCTCGTGTAAAAAGTATAGTGATGATTTTTTTATACACTCCTATCTATACTGTGTTTCATTGGAAATGGAAATTATGGTTTTTTTTGCGGAGTCACAGAGCGAAGAACTATGTGTGATAGATGTATAGGCTGTCCCATTCTTACTTAAAATTCGGTCTGTTCTTATATATTTGTATATACAAATACGAAGATATATATAGGTTTTTAAAAAATGCACTCCAAAAGTATATTTATATCTTTTATTGTTTGTTGTTGCAATAGTTTACATATATATATATATATATATATAAACTGCCTCCGTGGTCTAGCGGTTAAATGCGTGGATTCGAATATTTATTGAGTTCGATTCCTGGTCGGGACACAAAAATATTTAAATATTTAATGTAAATAAATACATTTAATTAATATTTAAATTATTTGTGATATTTCTCGAGTTTGGTACGCTGGAGACATCGACGAGCTTGCCACTTGTCATGATTGGCCTATAGTAAAGTTGGCTAAATGTGAATCCGCTTATTTATAAGCGTGGTTTCTGGCCACCCCGAAAGGGAAACGGTCGTGATGATACTTTTACTTTTACTGTTTTTTTTGCGGAGTCACAGAGCGATGAACTATGTGTGATAGATGTATAGGCTGTCCCATTCTTACTTAAAATTCGGTTTGTTTTTATATACTTGTATATACAAATACGAAGATATATACATCATTATTATATAATATATTATTTTGTATATTCTAAGTAATATTATTTGTTTAGATTTATTTATATCACATTAATTATATATTTATTATTATTTATTTAGTAATTCGATTACATTAATAAGCCTAAAGTAGACTTCGAGTCACCTATTAGTAATTCAATAAAGTTTAAATCAATAAAAATCTGAATTTACAAGATTTTTAAGTAATACACGGACAATGACGGACATCTATACTAACGTTTCATTTTTAATAAATACTAACCTATACCACAAAAACAGCATAAAATTACAGCTGAAAAAATAGTTTTTCTTATTTTATAGTCAGCATCCGGTATGAAACCCGTCAGTCGTTCTGCAGCAGCCCAATGTGAAGCTAATTTAGGCCAGTTGATACTGAATTTCCAGGATAATGTTAAAGAAAATATGGCATTCATATAGAAAATTGCTCCTGATAGTCTAGCTGTTACGCTTCCTAAAATAAATAAGTGCTTGATTATTATTATTGTTAATGTATATATATATATATATTTTTTTATTCATTTTGAAAAACCAACAGTTGACAATATTATAGTAAATATTATACAGTAAATTCACTAAGAACTATTAAAGGTTTTCACATATAAATTTAAAGTTAAGTAATAAAGAGCAAGAGAACCATAAGTAAGTTGATAATGAAAAAACAAATCACTCATTAGGGATTGCTGCCGATGATCGATTCAACGTAATGAAGCGTCATTAGACGTCTAATATACGTCTAATATATTCTTAAAGAATCTCGGTATTTAGTCAGATAACGTAGTTTTTTTTCGGTGCTTATTTAATTCCAAACATTCTGACTATATATATATCATCATTTATATATATATATTAATGATGTCCCTACATATGAAATTGACGTTTTATATGGAGAAAGTAAAACGTAAACAAAAAATTAAAATATATGTTTAATCAATCGAAGTATGTACCATTGCACTTTCGCCATTTTGTAGGTAGTCCATAGATTCCATTGCTGAAAAAATTATGAGTGCGAGAATCAATAAAATCTTAAAGGCGGTTTGAACTGCCATCGGACCTGAATTTTTTTCGTTGCCAAAATTTGTCTAATTTTCAAAAAAAGTGGTAATCTGTTGGAGTATGGTGAGGGTCGGAGAAATTCCAATCGCAGCTCCTCTAATACTGTCTACCGTCTGTCGTGAAGTGTGAGGTCTAGCGTTGTCCTGAAGCAGCAGTGGGCTAGGGTATATGATAAATAGCAAGCTCGTCGGTGTTTCTAGCATACCTAACTCGAGAAATTTCGCAAATATATTAAATTAATTTAAAACCCGGTACCTCTGCGTCTAAATCCACGCACATATCAGTAAGAACCGATAAGGTTTTATCGAGCCACATCCACCCCGATGCTGGAGTTCGACAAGGATGCATTATTTCTCTGCTTCTGTTTAACCTCTACACACTAATGAGAATTGCCATTAAAAAAATACTATTTAAAAACTATTTAAAAAGATGGTTTACTCTCATTTCTTAAAGAGCGTATGTAAGTAAATGTTGTATGTATATAGTGTGTAGTATATGTATTTTTATATTATTTTTATTTAATATTGGAATGTATGTGTATTTGTAGTTATATATATATATATAAGAACGATTTAATTTATTATGTAAATGTTTCATATAGCCAGTTGCACCTACCTTTCAACGTTAATGCTCTGTATTGCCCCAAAGGTTGGCTGCTAGAGAATGCCTAGCGGCATTAAGCCCGCCTCTTGTACATAGTGCAATAAAGTTTTAAATAAATAAATAAAAACTGGACGGACGGAATTACAATTAGAAGCTTAAACATCTCAATTGCAACCAGCATTGATCATATGGAAGAGGTGCTGCAAAAAATTACAGTCTTACGCTAGACCATATTATTACAGGCAGGATTATTAAATAACATACTACTGCCAGTGGTATCCACAGCATATCCGGCGATGGCTTTCATAACACGGAAGAAGGCTACACTGCTGATGAGGAACAGCGATATGAAGACACAGAGACCCCATAATATTGCCAATTTACTCGACTTTCCAGCTACACCAAACCAACGGACAAAAAGAAGAATTGTCGTCAGAGTACGGAGAAAGTTCTGTAACAAAAAATTATAAATGCTGTAAGATATTTGAAGGTAACCGTCTGGTCAGAGCGTGGCCAAGTATAGGCCATAATTTCCAGAAACAAGAATTGAAGACAATTGACCGCCACTTGACACGATCAGGACATACCTCTTTGTCGACATTCATTAACCTTTTCATACCTTTTGTTGCGAAGGCGTTTTCTTTTATTTATTTATGTCTTATGTCCCTGTCTGCTAGGGCTTCTTTCACATTATATATCTGGTTCGTCGCCTTTCCTTATTTTGTCTCTATGCTTTCTTTTATACAAACCCTTTTTCATATTTCGAAGTTACGTATGCGGTCCGTCAAATTGACGCCGCAGTCTCTACTCCCATGCGTATTCTGACGTATCCACTTCTCGCCTCCATACACCAGTGTTGGTACCACTATGGCATTGTGTATGGCGAGCCGAGCTTTATTACTGATATTTCGACTGCCGATCAATGACTCCAGGGCACTGTTAACACTATTTCCCGCATTCACTATTCTTTCAACACCTCTATCGTACTTACCATCCGCAGTGAAAACAATATTTAAATTCGTGGCTGTAAAAAGGCCGTGTCAGCGTACAATATAATAATATCAGTTTTTATTTTCGTTTTCATTGTTTAACTTAGTTAAATAAATAACCTACGTGAGGTTTTTTTTTTTTTTAGTAATGTTACTTACTTGTGAAGACATTTGTAGCAGTCGGACGCTACGTAAACGGTGTGATATATATATATATATATATAATAAGGTGGGCGCAAGGTCACGTGTCGTTCTAGTATATATATATATATACTAGCACGACACGTGACCTTGCGCCCATCTTATTATATATATATATATATATATAACATTGACGTGCGTATATATATCTATATATACCTAAGTAAGTGGCCCGCGAAGTCCATGAATGTTAGCAACTGGAATCAGTTACTCATGACTGACATCAGTCCCTAACACTATGCCGGCTTGACTGGGCATGTCGGCAATTGAGCCTGATCCCGAAACGTGTGGATCACTTTACTGGGTTTATCGGCACGAACGGTGGATACATCCCATCCTCGGCAGACTGGGAAAATTACCACCATCATTCCGCATACCTATTTGTTGTTCTCGTTGAAAGTATGTGCCATTTGCAATCAAATGCCAATTTTTACTTTCAAGGAGAACTAATATTTTTAATTTGCCATGGTGATACTTATATATATATATATATAACACCGCTTGAAACAAGACTTACTAAAACTGAAAAAAATACGTTTTCAATACATAAAAATAGATAAAAAATGTACTTACATCAGAATAAGGTAAATGAGGAAATAACAATTTATTATTTTTCATGTTATTATTATTCTTTATTTTGTTTTTTATATCCATGTAGGTATTTGTAATAAATAATTTCAATTAAAACATAAATCGAGGAAAATGTAATGGCAGTAATAATTTAATGTAATTTTGTTACTTTTATATTAGTAAATTATTTATTATTTTATTTAATCATTGTAGTTTGATATTGTTTAATAAATAAATATTACTAAATATTTTTTTCCTATCTATTACTTATCCAAGAAAAAAATGTTAAATAACCTTTACGGGGATTCTTTCTGAACTTTATAATAGAAAAAAACAGCAAAAGGTATTTAGAACTTGGTGTGTTGTTTTGTACGGCTTTTATTATATTGAAAATTATAAATTATATTATAAATTGACTTATATGTAAATATGAAGGACCGCTTCTTTTATTTTTATAAAAAGTTCAAGGACCATAATAATACCACAAACACTATCCGAAATTTTCAGTATAAATAAAAATCTAATTTCGCATATGCCATTGTAAAGGATTCCGTTCGTTACTATGGGCACCAATTTTGTGAATAATTAAAAAAATATATAAAATCAGCTAAATAAAAAATCAATAAACCAAATTGAGTAAAATTTACTTTAAATTAAAACTAGTTAAAAAAACAATCCCGAGGGCTCCGCCGCAAAAAGTTTCGAACCGCCCGAACTGTTTGAAGGGAATATATTTATGTATAATAATAATAATAATAAAAATAAAATTATTTATTGCACATAATTTACAAATGTAATGTAGGCGAACTTAATGCCGAAGGCATTCTCTACCAGTTAACCTTTGTGATGGTAAAAAGTAAGGTAAGATAAATAGAATAATAAATATACATATTTATTATTTTATATATTACTAGCTGTGACCCGCGACTTCGTCGACGTAGAATAGTGGCTTTAGGCAGAATTTTCAATTTATTAGGCTAATTATTTTGCAAATAAAACACATACATACATTAATATAAGCTATTTACAGTACTTTACTGCACTAAAGTACAGTAATTTCCATATGATAAATCCTATATCCAGCAGTGAAAAGACACAGATGACACGTGTTCGAAGAAATCACACATTCTCACTTTCTTCGAACACGTGTCGCAGAGTAAAGTACGAGTAACATCCATTGAGCGTCTGATCATCATCAGTCTGTGTCTTTCCACTACTGGATGGAAAGTGAGAATGCGTGATTGGAAAGGCGCTGCTATATTTATGCCCGGCTCAAGCATAAAAGTCAATTATATCATGTCATGATACGTGCATTTATTCCGATACTATCGCTTAGAATTAAAGGATATCGATATGACAAAACACGTAATGACATACAAGAGTACCTATGTTTACTTACAACAACTGATTGGTGTAATTACAGACGTTTAGTGGGCTATAAAAAAATCCTACTAATACTATGAACGCGAAAGTTTGTGTGTGGATAGATATCTGGATATTTTTTTTACTATTGTACACTAAAACTACTAAACATTAAAATTTCAAAGCATTTGGAATGATTCACCGTGCGGGTGCCAGGTCAAACGTGTAGAGATAAGAAGGATGTATCTCTAACTTGCGACCGGCTATAGGCTGGTTTACGGCGGAGATAATAATAATAAATGTTCCTTGGAACCAAGGGATGGGCATAGGATATATGAGACCTATATTTGCTTTGTTGACTTTTTGAAGGCGTTTGACTCCGTCAAATGGCCCATGCTCTAGAAGACTCTGTGGGAAATGGGTACGCCTAAAAACATAATGCACCTACTTAGACGTCAATACGAAGATGGGGCAGCATCAGTAGGGCCGATGAGGTTTTATCGAGCCACTTCCACCCCGATGCTGGAGTTCGACAAGGATGCATTATTTCACCGCTTCCGTTCAACATCTACCTAGAGCTCATAATGGGAATTGCCCTTGAAAACTGGACCGACAGAATTACAATTGGAAGCTTAAACATTTTAATTGCAACCAGTATTGGTCATATGGAAGAGGTGCTGCAAAAAACGTCAGTCCTAAGTTCGGCCTTAAAGTAAACCGCAGCAACACAAAGGTGAAGATCGTAGACCATGCCAACAATAACTGGCCATAAATTAAAGTTTGATGTGGTCCCATCTTACATTTATCTGGAAGCACTAATAATGCAAAATGAGCAAATAATGGTAAATGTGAGGATGAAATCAATAGCAATCGAATGGCAGTGACTGCTATGGACCAGCTGAAGAAAATACGTAGGAACCGAAAACGTTACCAAATCCACTAAAATCCGGCTGGTTTGAGATCTTATGTTGTGTATTTTTCTGTTTGCCGGATACGTGGACTTTTCTCGACTGTACAACTACGCATTCTCAATTACATCAGACACTTGTCACGGCGTGGATAAACATCCATGAAGCGCCTGGTAGTCCAGGGGAAAGTCGATAGCAAGGAGGAGTGGCGACAGCTTGTTAATCCTGCCTGGTGTTGCGACTAAGAAGAAGAACCTAATAAACTGGCACGAGGTTATCTTGTGAAAGAGGAATGTGTTTTCTGTAGCACGCATGTCAGCATTTTTTTATTTTTTATATTTAAAAGTACAAAGGCCGTAAGTACCAACCTTCTATGACGATCAAACCTTCGGGGCAAAACGAGAGCAGTAAGTAATGTAACGGGTACATGTAGGTTACAGAGTTTTATTGGCATTTTAAGAAAGAATAGTATTGTCAATATACGACAATGACAGGGTTGATGGGTTTTTGTTTTAAAGAAGAAAACAAAGGAAGATCGGGGGAGTTTGGACCGAGAGGTCGACAGAGCGAGATTTTTTATAAATATTAGGATTTAAATAATAATTAGTTAAAGTCTACTGCGTAATAGTGTCCCACGTAGATAAGTGTTTAGTTTTTTTACATATGTAATTATTTCTAAAATATAAAGTATAAAAAAAAATTTATGCATTTTCAATAAAAAAAGGAGTTCCGTAGAATCCTCTCCGTAACAATTAAAAGCAACTACATCCAACCGCAGGCGTTGGATAATCATGTAACTGCAAAGGGCAGGTTACAGTACATAAGGTAGGTGCAATACTAAATAAACTTGAAAAGTTTTAATGCAGATAACATATACATACTTATTTATAATTACATACATATATATATAAACATAACACCAAATACATACTATATATTGTCAGTCAAAACAAAATATTAAAATTGAAAAGTTCCCTGCCCTTCATAAGCTACTTTATTTTGTACCGATTTGATTCTCATTTGGCTCTTTGCCTGTCTTTTTATTAATGTCTCTGGCCCATAGTAAAGTGTACTGTATTTGTAAAAAAACGTTGTTTATTATGCGATTAAGATCATAATCATACTATCTCGATCTAAGCGTATATACGAGCTATAAATCCAATTTTCTTTAGTTCCGTCACTAAGGAAGATGAACAGGAAACAGCGACCTGGTTGAGTCGCTAACCTACGTCAGGAAACAACAGTTCCGGCAAACTATTGTCTTCTCTGACCTTCTCTAGATTGTTCCGTTTAACTTATAAAGATCTTCAAATACAATTTGTATCTGTCTGAATGTAGAGAAATGCCGAGCTTCTCAAACTATTTTAATAATAATAAAATCATTAATTGTCACAAAATACGAGTACAAAAGACAAAAATTAATGTTTCTAAAAAATATACTATCAGCAGCCATGGCTAAACCTAATCTAATAGCAATACAATAATAATGAATAAAATAATGTTGCCATAAACGAGGATTTTGTTTTTATTTACAACTAGGTACTTAAAATTAATCCGTGGCTGTAAAAAGGCCGTGTCAGCCTACAATTTAGTAATAATAATATTTATGTCCACAAATGTAAATTCGTGGCTATAAAAGCCGTGCCGTGTCAGCTTACAATTAAACAAATAAAATTTTCATGTCAAATAAATTGATAAATTCGTGGCTGTAAGAGGGCCGTGTCCGCTTACAAACTAAATAATAATACAAATACAAATCGTTTATTAGGACAAAATAATGTTGTTTCGTTATGGTGAACCCTGTCTCCTGCATGAGCTGTACCGAATAACAGGAGACAGTGTCTTCCAATAATGATCATACAAAAAAATAGAAAAAGAGGTTACACAAATTTTATTTTTTGAGTTGAAACGGTTGTACAGCTTAGGGGATAGATACTCGTACTGTTTCTGCGCATATGTACTGCGGGTGAAGGGAACATGAAATTCCTGTATTCTTTTAGTTTTAGATAATGGTGTAATTTGAGTTGTTTTGTGGTACCTTTTGACGCATTGGAAGATAAAAAGCTTCCTGACTGTTAGTACGTCTGTTACTTGGTAAAGAAAGGTTGTGTTGGGTATCGGTATTGAAGGAACATGTAAACTTTGATGACTGCTCTTTGTGCCCGCTCTAATTCAAGTAAATGTGTTTTGAATGCGCCCCCCCAGGCACAAATGCAGTGTCTAATTATACTTTGGCATAGGGCTTTATATGTTTGAATTATTAGAGAACTATAATCGTTATGTCAAATTGATCTTATTATATTCGTGGCTGTAAAAGGGCCGTGTCAGCTTATAATCTAAAACAATATAGATAAAATTTTACATTCAGATGTAAAATTGGCGAACAATATAGGTGATGTGGTTGAAGCCTACACGAGATTGCCGGTGGTCTTCAGTGTTATAATGTTATAACAATAAATGATGTAGGTATGTCTTTTGTGCAGGAGATTTCTTTCGGATAATAACCTTATAATGTTCAGTGATTAAAACTGTAATAAGTATAGATTGTGACCTTTACAGTATAATAGTTTATTTTATCTTATTAATCTTCTATGTTATTTAATATGTATGTATAAATAATAAAATATATAATAATAAATATTTCCAGACAGGTCACACAGCGCCATCTAATTTACGTGGTAAGCTACGAGGCTTGTGTTACGGAAACTGGATGGTTGATAAACTACATATTTTTTGTAAATATATACATATTATACATATAAACACCCAGACCGAGATAGAGAGAAATTATACAATGTACAACTTGCCCCCGGTGGGAATCGAACCCACGCCCTCTCGAGTCCACAGCAACGTTTGTTACCACAGGACCACGGAGGCGGTCGTATATAGTCGTATATTGGGTGAGTCTTCTGAAGATCTCCACAACCTTCACACCCTTCTTCTCTATTCCGTAACCGATGTAAATTTGGAGACTCTTACATCTATCGCACGCTGAAGATGTGGAATGCTCTCCTAACCAGTGTCTTACCCTTTCCTATTACCTGGAGTCCTTCAAACGAAGTGTGAGAAAGCATTTTAATAGACTGGCATAGTGATTAGGGACTGATATCGGTCGTCTGAGGTCGGTGTCATTTGCTTTATTTTTTGTATTCACGGACCTCGCGCGCCGCTTATTAGGTGGGTACAAGGTCAGCCAGTGGACCGATTGCAAGTTGGTTTAATTTGGTGGCGCAGTTTAGATGAATCCGTATTCGTATGGATTACCATGAACCAATACATACATACAATACATGTCATGCTAGTATAAAATAATTAATATTAAAATATATATTTGGAGAATTTGGCAACGGGCTGCCTCCGTGGATTTAGACTCGGAGGTACCAGTTTCGATTCCTGGTCGTGACACGAAAATATTTATTAATGTAAATAAATACATTTAATTAATATTTACTAGAGTTTGGTACGCTGGAGACATCGACGAGCTTGCCACTTGTCATGATTGGCCTATAGTAAAGTTGGCTAAATGTAAATCCGCTTATTTATAAGCGTGGTTTCTGACCACCTCGAAAGGGAAACGGTCGTGATGATACTTTACTTTTACTGGCAACGGGTCGACGAGTCCTACGCTCACGAAATAAAAATATAAAATAAATAAATAAAAATTGTTTATTGATCCAATTATAAATCTATTACATTTTTATATGGTCAATGACCTGCACTGGTAGTAACCGTGCCGCAGGTTGTAGCATACCATTTTGTTTTTATTTATTTATTTATTTAGTACACACAGCAGTACATATATTATCACACACATAACATAGTATAATTATAGCTTATCTAATATATGTACCAATTAGGTGTCACAGCATTCACCAATACAAAAAGAAGAAGAAGTTAAAAACTTATTACTGTTAAAACAATTAAAAACTTACTACTGTTAAAACAAACAAAAAAAAAATAATTTAACAAAAACTATAAAATTTTAAAATTTACAAAATAAAAATATGACTTCTAAAATAAAATTATACATTTTTCTCTTCTCTGTTTTATCCGGTCGACAGAAAATACAATTTATTTTATTATTAAAAAAACAATTATTATCAAACAAAACAAACAAAACAGCACAAACAAATACCCACCAAAATTGTTCTGTGTGGGTATGTAGGTATGAGTGTATATCTAGTTGTGTGTAAGTGTGTCTATATCAGCGTGGGTCCGCGAAGAGGCCAGACTACCTAACGACAGCTAGAAGGTTTTCAGTTTCCATGTAATCCCTCTGACTGAGCCATTTTTTGAACCTAGTGAAAAGTTTTCTATGTAATAATGTTTCTATCTTGTCACCTCCTAGATCTTGGACATACTTATTTATGACTCTGTGGCCAATTACAAGATAGGAGCTATTTAACATATAATGTTAAAACTTAAAGATATAAATTACGACCGCATAGCATCTTATTAGACTTTATTATATAGACTTTAAAGTTAATATTGTATGATATTTGAGAAACACTGATCCGCATAAAATATTTAAAAGCAAAAGTTGTGACAATGCAGCAGAAACAATTCCTGCAAGCATTTTATACAAAATTTATTTGATTCACGATTCTTTTTAATTTAAATCCAGTTTGAACAACAAGTATAACTTTATTTTAAGATTGATGTCACTTTTATAAACTAGTCCGGTCAAAAATACAAAAAATATATAAAATATTTTTCTGCTTAGAATAATGGACAAATATTTTTTTTCTGAACAAACTGCCCTTGTCAATCAGACTGGCACTTTCGTTAAATATATTTAGGCATCTACTACGAGTATATATGCTTACTTTCTTAAAAAGCAGAATGAGATGTGATATTTTTAACTAGGCATAATTTCTCTGCATCGGTTGGTGTGTCTGATCGAAATACACTAACCATGTCGGTGTGACTTCGTCTCGGAGCCCGTCGACCCATACCAGTGTCGGTGTGGAGAGCCCGTGGAACATTTCGGACACCATGGACTTTCTTGCGCTAGAAGTGCTGGCCTCGTCACTCTATTCTCAACGATATTATCCGAAGGGCTTTTTTGTCACTGCTGGAGTACCCGCGATCCTAGAACCCTCTGGAATGGCAAGAGACCCGATGGCATGACCGTTGGGCCGTGAAAACTTGGCAAGTCCCTGGTGTGGGATGCGACATGTGTTAACAAATTAGCACCATTTCACATCCAGACGACCTCGTCAGCCGCGGGGAGTGCGGCGTTTTCTGCTGAGAACATCAAGTTACGGTTATACGCCAACCTTGGTACAGGTTACCAATTTGCACCGTTTGGGGTCGACACAATGGGCCCATTGGGACCTTCAGCAAAGCGCCTACCCAAGAAGTTGTCAAAGCGGTTGACAGAAAGGTTTGGAGACAGACAAGCTGGCAATTATTTTTGCCAAGTTACTAGCTTCGCTATACAGAGGGAAAATGTTGCCAGTCTCTGATGGGACGTCTCTAGACTGCCTCCGGGGTCCATCAGTTAAGTCTGTCGATTTATACTCTATTTCCATACCGGATTTGATTCCTGGTCGGGACACAATAATATATATTAATACATTTAATTAATATTTTATTTATTTGTGATATTTCTCGAGTTTGGTACGCTGGAGACATCGACGAGCTTGCCACTTGTCATTATAGGCCTATAGTAAAGTTGAATAAATGTGAATCTACTTCTTTATAAGCGTGGTTTCTGAAAGGGAAACGGTCGTGATGATACTTGACGTCCCTAGAAGTTTTTTTTTTATTTTTAGTTACTTTACCAGGTTTAGTTAAATTAATTTAGTTCGAACAAAGTCTTCAAACTTTTCTTACTTACATTTAAAATTATTGAACTTACCGTTCAGTGGGAATAAAATTTTCCAAAAGATCGCAACATAAAATCGAATTAAAAAAAAGATTGCGCAACACTACACACTACGCAGGTATCACAGTGTCACGTTAAGCAGGACATTGAAATAAAACAAATAATTTAAGCAATAGAAGCTATATTAAGTAAAATGAAGTTAACAGAGCAAGAGAATCTACAATTATACAAGGGAGGGTCGTAAGCCAAAAGTTAGCCCTATCACTTTTTATGCATCCGTTGACCGTACGCAGGGGTACCTTCGGGTGGAGAGCCCTGCCGATCTGACTTTGTTTCTGACGTGGTTTAGACAGGAAATGGAGTGACGATGTGGAAAGGAGCAACCGTGTGTTTTGTCGACTTTCGGGTTGCACATAGGCATGTAGTCTACCTTAATTCTGACTTGCCTGGTGGGTTACTGCTGTACCAGGTATTGTATTCTCATAGGTACTGATAACTTAATTTAAAAGGTTATTAATTGATCGTTGTGGTGCAGTTCTGTATATGTTTTATTTTGTAAATCTGATATAGCTGAGTTTTCCTTGCAGATTCCTTTCTCAGTCAGATTAAACATTAACAGGTCACTGGAATTTGCTAAGCTGCGGGTCTTCTGCTAACAGCTTACTTATTGGACCACTTTGCTGCTTAGTCTTCTACTAGCAGGAGTAGAATCATTCAAAATAATAAAATTAATGACGTTTCATAAATGCCTGTAATAGGTTTACGTGAATAAAGATATGTTGACTTTTGACTTTGACGATAAACAATGGACGTAAAATATTACTGCCTCCGTGGTGTAGCGGTTATGTCCGTGGATTTAGACTTAGAGGTATCGGGTTTGATTCCTGGTCGGGACACATTGATATTTATATTTTTTTACAAATATTAATATTTACTTTATTTGTGATATTTACCGAGTTTGGTACGCTGGAGACATCGACGAGCTTGCCACTTGTCATGATTGGATATAGTAAAGTTGGCTAAATGTGAACTCGCTTCTTTATAAGCGTGGTTTCTGACCACCCTGAAAGGGAAACGGTCGTGATAATACATTAGTTAAATTTTACACGCGGAGTGATTGGAATGGAATGCTCGACTAAACCTAGCTTTACGTCTTTGGTAACAGTATTTTTAACGACCGACACACCACTAGCAATATTTTTTTTTACATTATTTTATTCTTTACTTAACTCGGATCGTAAAATGTAATGGTTATTGTTGAGAAAGAAATGAACACTGATATTTTATTATTGTACAGTCTTGTTATCGTTGGTAACGTGCTGAATTATTATCATATATTTTTTATCAGTAAAGGTTATATTATAAAACTAACTTAAAATTAGTTTTTATAATTTTAACGGGTCTTTACGCGATTTACCTTAGAGACATATTTTTCCCGACATTTCAGCCAAGTCACGCATTGGCCGTGGTCACGGGTCGACTTTACTTTCCAATATTTTATCTTTATAAGCGAGACTATCAGGTTATGTAATAAATTATACAGGATGTGGTTGCGCCGCAGGATAAGCTACCGTCAACTAGTCTTGTTGTTTGTGAGATCCATTTACAAGGCTAGCTAATGTTTGTTTATTTCATGCGCCATCATTTAACTAGATGGCGCTACGATCGACACATCCAGGAATGAGAGAGCCCTTATATGCGCAGAGCTTGTCACTTTTCGTCAGTGTGCTTCGGACTATAGCTCGTGAAAGTTGGTTTGCCTTGTCTCCTCGCAAAGGCGACGAAGCTCTCTCAGACCACGCCACGCATCTGCTGATATACATACATACATACATATCTTCACGCCAGATCCCTTACGGGGTAGGCAGAGACAATTGAGCGCTACTTGACACGATTACGACATACTTCTTTCGCTTCATCGACATTCATCAACCTCTTTATACATGCGCTTTTGTTACGAAGGCTTTTAAATTCTCCTTCAGCTAGTGTTTTATTTATTTGATCGTGATACGTGTGTCTTGGTCTGCCAGGGCCTCTTTTACCCACAACTTTCGCATTATATACCTGGTTCGTCAATCTTTCTTCGCTCATCCTTTCACCATGCCCGAACCATCGTAGCATGCTTTTCCTTATTTTTGTGCCGATGCTTTCTTTTATACCTACCATTTTTCGTATGCTGATATGAAGTGAAATTATACCCGCGACATTGAAAACCGTACAGCTGACCAGAAGTTTGATGCGTGGCTATTGTAGTCCTCGTCGTTGCTAGTTCTAGTGGATTTTCTACAGATAATTCTAGCTTTGGAGTAGCTTTGTACTGCTGTGACCGAACCAGGTTTCGCACTGCTGGAGCTATAATCAAAGGCCGCGAACCAGCATGTATCAAAATATGTGTGATCAAATAAAATAATAAAATAGCCTGTACCAAATTTTTAGGCAACATTGCTTTTGTTAGCGTATAAAGAGTGAATATCATATAAAAAGTGAATTCGATTCGAATAATAGATCGGTGAACGTTTTTAATTTAATGTCTCTGCCCGCAGCACAGCAAAGCTAATTTGCTACATAAAATACCTACCTAAGAAAGATTACATACTTACTTAATTATTATTACAGACGCAATAGAATTATTTCCAAATGAACCAAAGTTAAAAAACCTAAAATCGGACAGAGGTGGACAAATAGAAGATGATTTAACAAGCAAATCGACTATTAATGCAATGGCAGGTTCACATTTAATAATTACTAGCTGACCCGGCGAACTTCGTACCGCTTGACAGTCGATGAATGTCATTATTAATAATAATACTACTCACACTGACTGGGAGAGGTCGATTAACCGTTTAGGGGCAAATGGTTTGACTTGGCTTTATTTCTGTATTCGATTACAGTCAAGCGCAGAGTGGGCAGAGTCAGAAAACTAAAGTAGTAAGATAGCTTTTAAAATCAGTAGTCTGAAGTGCAAGTTATAAGAAAACCACTGCAAAGCATTTGATGTGATCCTTAGACGAGACAAAATGGCGATTAGTAAATCAGGATCTACTATTTTTAAGCCATTTGAGGAATCAATCAGTACTTGTTACTGTGACTTTGGTTTTTTCCATGCCTACTCGAATGTCTTCAATTACTTTGAGAAAAGCTGAAGTTGTGCTATGACTAGGAAGAAAGCCAGATTGGAAGGGGTTTAGGAGGTTTCTGGAATTTAGGAAATAGGACAACTGCTAGTGTACAACCTACTCCAGGATCTTAGATAAGAATGGAATTATAGAGATGGGACGAAAGTGGGACGGAAGTGTCGGTGATGAAATTTTGGGAAGTGTGATGACGAAGGCCTTACGCCATTAAGATGGGAATCAAAGAAAAGTTAATGAGGGTGATAATAGGAAGAGCAAGGTCGATAATTGTCAAATCAAATCAAAATATTTTATTGTGGATCATAGGTTTTTAGATAAGGTACATGTTATTATAATGGTCGCTATGTCCCGTCCATTGGACATACAATAATTATTATAACATTACAAAAAAAAATTACAATGTTGTTGAGGAGTGATGGTAAGGGGGCATGCTAACTGTTCCTCTCATGCTTCGGAAAGATAGTCTGCGCTGTAGTAGATTCTTTCAGACAAAAAGGTTTAACTTAAAAACTCTCATGTTTTCAACTTCACGGATGGATTTGGGAACTTTATTGTAAATTTGTGTCACCATACTTATAATGTTCTTGCTAAAGAAAATCGTTTTAGATACTTTTGTACACAATAGGTGATTCTTATATTATTTTTTTACAAATATTGCACTTTTATAAATATACAGTGATGGAATTGTAATGATCATAACATGTCTGATATCATTACATCCTATTGATTTAGAAGTTATTGAACTAATCGTCTTGAAGACCACATCATTAGACACAGCAGCCAGAGCGAATGGCTCGATTCCGTCAAGCACGGGGATCTCGGCTATTTCGTCTAGACTACTTAGATTTGAGAGACTGTTTTAGGGTTTTTTTTTTAAGGTACTAAATAGAGACCCTTGTCGAAACGTTTGTGCTGATCTAAATGTAAACGATAATCAGCCAGTCTGCATGATGTATAGCCGATTCAAATATGGCTATCAATATTTTGCCAATATGTGCCATGCAAGGAAAAACATATGCAAGACAAAAGCAAGTAAGTCAGATGCTTCGTCGGGACGCTGCCTCTCTGAGCGTGTTCTACAAGCTATACCACTGAGTGTTCTAAATAGCTCTCTATCCTTATCCCTTCTTCTCTATTCCTCAACCAAACCATACGCACAGGCCAAAATATACATATATTTATATTTATATATTTTTTTTCAGTGTTACATATCGTCCATCCTGTACGCTGTTTAAGAACTAGACAATTTTTCGTTCCTATAGCCTAATCTAAATTGTGTTATTTTTATTATAACTGAAGACAAAATTTAAAACATAAGGTTATATTCGAAGTCATAATTAAATATAAATCAAAGTCAAAAGTCAAGAGATAGACCCAAGGAGACTGGCAACATTTCCCTTCTGTATAGTGAGGCTAATACGTCGGCAGAAATAATTGCCAGCCTTCCTGTCTCCAGACCTTTCCGTCAAAAGCTTTGACAACTCCATAGCCAGGCGCCTATTATTACTTAAGTAATTTTTAAAATAAAAATAATGTTACAAGAAGTTATTTTATTTATTTTATATCTTAAAATAGTTAGAAAAAATAATTATTAAAGAATTTATAAATATAAATACTATTTGACATATCATATATGTATATAATTATATTATTATGCTACCTTCGTAGTCTGCCGGTTAAGGCAATAGATTTAAACGCGAAGGTGCTGGGTTCGACTCCTGGTAGACGACACACAAAAATGTATATTCCTACTATTTTTTTATTTTTTATTAATTTATACATTTATACGAAAAAAAATAATATTAAATAAAATAAATAATAATACTAAGGATAAGGATATAAGTCCCGTCCACGTTGAATAGTGGCAAGAAGTTGCAATACTTATTGTTTGGGCGAAAAATTCACTGAAGGACACGACAAGACTGTGTTATTTCTTTTAAAAATTTTTTTATTCCTACTTGTCATAATGCCTATAGTGAAGTTGACTAAATTTGAACTCGTTCTCGCGCGGTCGTCATGATACTTTCCTTTTTATTTGACTTTTATGATATATATATTATTTTATTATATATTTATTATCTTCCTGAAAATTGTAACAATACCAACTCGTAAGTTACTATTGTCGAACAAACCTGAAAAAAAAGGAAATTGCATTATAAAGGGCCTATAAGGGTATTACGTTTATTACATTTTTTTATTATTTTGTTTTATTATTTATATTATTATTGTTTTTATATTATAATCTAAAATATAAATAAAAAACTACGTATTCTTTATTTTAATTATACAATAATAAAAACCGTTCCAAGCCGTCTGGCCAGCGTGGCGAGTGCAGGCCAAATTCTCCAGATATATGTTCTGGAAGGCCCATCTCCAGCAGTGGAGGTCTAGGACGCTGTGTTCTAGGGGCTGTAATGGAAAAACCGTTTCCGTGCCTGGGAGAGCACGTTAAGCTGTCAGTCCCGGTTCAACTAATGCCAACTTGTGGAATCGTTAAAAAATTGACATCATATCCTTACCAAGCCGTCTGGCCAGCGTGGTAAGTGTAGGCCTAATTCTCCAGTTCTGAAAGACCCATCTCCAGCAGTGGAGGTCTAGAACGCTGTGTTGTAGGGGCTATAATGAAAGGGTGTCCCAACAAGAGAGCCGGATTTAAATTTGCAGCCCTTTTGTTAATACGAGTAGTGAATGAAGTGATATTTTTTTTAAGTTGTCACGTATAGACCACGCGATTGAGGAATATGGAGAAGTATTGAAACCAACGATTATTGTAAAAAAAAAACACATTACAAAAATGGTGAAAGATTTGTTCAGTTCGCGAATTATGCTAAGTACTCAGTCATAATTTCTCTAATTGCACCTACCTTACGTCTTTAATGTTTACAGTGTCCCTAAGGTTGACTGTCAGAGAATCTCTAGCGACATTAAGTCCGCCCCTTGTATATATTGTGCAATTAAGTTTTCATAAATAAATAAATAAAATTTTGTGATAATATTACGCCTTGAAATAAATTACTTACGGTAAGTATCATGCCTTTAGTAACATCAAAAAAGTCCATCCCAGTTAAAACAACATTCGTCGTATGGATTTGGTCCAGAAATCTTTTGGTCTGAAAAAACACTATGTTTAAAGCTTTGAATTATATCGCATACAACAATAGTTTCATACAAATAAAAGTGTCATATTTGAGGCAAAAAAATGTGTGCAAAAGTTATTTATTTATTTTATTTATTTATAAACTTTATTGCACAAAGTACAAAGGCGGACTTAATGCCCGAAGACATTCTCTGACAGCCAAACCTTGGGGACAAATTTGATCAAATGTAGGTGCAATCATAAAGATAATAAGAGAAATAAATAACTATTTAAATTAACAGCAATTTAATATATTCTTACTTACAATAAATATGGAATAAATATTATAATATCGATACACTAAATACTAATACATACATATTAATATACATAAACATACATATATACTACTTACTAACACTGTGTGGAGCTATTTACGAGGGGCGTTCAAAATATTCTCGGTATGTAGATAAAAACAAACAAGTACGAAAAGTTTGATATTTTTATTTTTCAATATACTCCCCCCCTATGTTCATACACTTATAAGATCGATCAATTATTTTTTTTAATCCCTCATAAAAATATTTTTTATCTTTGGTGTAAAAATGCTCCTCCACGGCCGTCTTCAACGCTTCATCGTCAGAAAATTTATTTCCACGCAGATCCTTTTTAAGATTGGGAAACAAAAAGAAGTCGCTTGGGGCTAAGTCCGGACTATAGGGTGGATGAGTAACAGTTTCAAACCCACATTCAACAATAGCTGCCTTGGCAATATGAGCAGTATGGACAGGGGCGTTGTCATGCAGAAGCAGAACACCTTTGGTTAACTTTCCTCGCCTCTTTTCTTTGATCGCATCTCTTAATTGACGTATAACGTTAGCGTAGTACTGCCCTGTGATATTTACACCTTTTTCTTTATAATCGATAAGCAAAACTCCTTCACAATCCCAAAATATTGTGGCCATGACCTTGCCAGCTGACGGGATTACCTTGAACTTCTTGGGATGAGCTGAACCCTTAATGTGCCACTGCATGGACTCCTGTTTGCTCTCTGGGTCATAATGATGAACCCAGGTTTCATCTCCAGTAACTATTTTTTGCAGCACCTCATCGGGATTTTCACCACACAGGTCGATAAAATCTGAACAGCAAGCCACACGCATATCCTTTTGAAGAAGCGTCAGCATTCGCGGAACCCATCTTGCACTTACTTTTGACATATTAAGATAGTCATGTATAATGTCATGTACGGTACCAATAGAGAGATTGGTTACTTGAGCTATAGATTTTACCTTCACTCGGCCGTCTTCCAATATAAGTTTTTCCACTTTATCAATATTTTCTTGTGAGGTAGCCACTACAGGCCGGCCAGGTCTAGGGTCATCTTCAATACTCTCCCTTCCACGCTTAAATTCGCTTGACCATTTTTGAATAGTAGATAAAGAAGGAGCAGACTCACGGTAAACACAATCCATTTCCTCTTTTATGGTTTTTTGATTTTTACCCTGTTTTGTCAAGAATTTTATGACGGATCGGTGCTCTAATTTCGTTAAAATTGTTAATTCGCTCATGGTGTTCATGTTTGTTCGGCAATTGCAGAAAAACAAAAGAACATCTCGGTTCCAATTTTACTTTTTTTTAATGTCAATGGATGAATCTTAGCGGCCAGTAACAAATATATATATAAAAGAGGTTGTAACGTATCAATACCGAGAATATTTTGAACGCCCCTCGTAGAAAGTCTGAAAACACCAGTTTTTTGAATAATGTTCTGGTAGTTGCTTGCCGTATGTTAACAGGTAGATTATTCCACAAATTAGTAGCAACAACTACAAAAGAGTTAGACACAAATGAAGAGTGATGAGAGGGGACAGATAGAAGAGAGTTGTTAGCAGAGCGAAGGGATTTGTCATGGAAAGAAGAGAGATAGGCGAAATTGTCCTTGAGGTATAATATTAGAACATTAATTTTCTCCTATTAATTACACAAAAAACGCCATAATCAAATAAAATGTTAACACGATGCTTTAAACTTATTATATAAATATATATATATATAATATAAACCAATCAGCCTTCCTGCACAAAAAGTAAGGGACCAACAATCATTTCTTGACTACTTTCAACCATCTAGCCGTCCTTTTTATGCTTCGCTGGAGACTAGCCCCAAAACTGAAGACAGACAGACAGCGGAGTCATCCAGGCCCGGATGTTCAATGGAGGTTGGGGATGGGATAATCTCCCGTTTTCCCCGGCAGGATCTCGGCGGCTAACTACCCGCCGGTAATTCAACGCACCTTTGGTGCTGGACGCTGTTCCTACTACAACACCGCCCTTGTGGCTCACGAATCTCCTAGATTTGTCTACTTTAGTTCTTCTCGATCGCGGTATCCTGAAGATGCTTGTAGGATCCGTTGTCAGCCCGGTAAAACATACGTTTAGCTTGGCCGTAAACTGAAGATGTTATGACAAGTTCTGATCATGGTATATTGTAAACTGCCTTTAAATATCTGAGAAAAATCACTTTGACCTTTTTAATTTTATACATAATTTGGAACTAACATACAATTCTTATTAGTGCTAGAAAGGCTTAAGTAGTGTTATATATTCAAAAATACCAATGTTTTATTAAATTTTAATTTAATTTATAAATATATATAAATAAAAAATTCCATACAGGTCACACGGCGCCATCTAATTTCCGTGGTAAGCTACGAGGCTTGTGTTACGGAAACTAGATGGTTGATAAACTACATATTATACTTTTTTTTTGTAAATATATACATATTATACATATAAACACCCAGACCGAGACAAATTATACAATGTACAACTTGCCCCCGGTGGGAATCGAACCCACGACCTCCCGAGTTCACGGTAACGTTTGTTACCACTAGACCACGGAGGCGGTCATCAAAATCATCGTAAATAAAATAACACAAAATGATTTTTATCCTAATATAGCATAATATGTAAATAATAACTATTACTGCTGGTTCATTGTTCTAATGCTTATAACAGAAAATAGTGATTGTTGCTTTTGGCCCTTTTAGCACCAGGCCACAAAAATATGTACAGGTTGTCCCAAAAATCAACGTCAAGCCGAAAACGGTTGATAGGCCAGGTGGTGACAGTTATCAGAAAAATAATAAAAAAAATCTAAGTTAATTACTTTTCAAATTATTGACATTAAAAAAAAATGAGAAAAATGTCATCCTGTGATGATCTTTTAAGTACTGTGACTACAAATCTTTACTTTTCATTTCTTTCTTGTGAGTGGTGTAACCCTCAATAACCCTTCTGTAAACTACTGTCTAAAATTAAAACACAACTGCCTCAGTTTTAAAGAAAATATCACTTTTTTGCCCCACCATGTACTAAAAATTATTACATCGACCAACTTTAACTGACTGTACTGAAAAAAATGTACTATGCTATTTTGGCAAGTGACTTTAAAAGATGATGTATTTAGTCAGAATTCCAAAAAGGTATAATACGAGCTAGATTATTTATTAAATAAGAAAAAAAATATGGACATAGGAAAGCCTAAAGGATTAGAAGCATTTTAACCAAGTAAAAAGAATTAGCTTAATATCGGGTTTGTTTAGAAAAAAAAAATATTTTTTTTATTTAATAAATAATCTAGCTAGTATTATACCTTTTTAGAATCCTGACTAAATACACTATCTTTTAAAGTCACTTGCCGAAATAGCATAGTACATTTTTTTCAGTACAGTCAGTTTAAGTTGGCCGATGTAATAATTTTTAGTACATGGTGGGGCAAAAAAGTGATATTTTCTTTAAAACTGAGGCAGTTGTGTTTTAATTTTAGACTGTAGTTCACAGAAGGGTTATTTAGGGTTACACCACTCACAAAAAAAATATGAAAAGTAAAGATTTGTAGTCACAGGACTTAAAAGATCATCACAGGGTGACAATTTTCTCAATTTTTTTTTAATGTCAATAATTTGAAAGTACTTAACCTAGATTTTTTTATAATTTTTCTGATAACTGTCACCACCTGGCCTATCAACCGTTTACGGCTTGACGTTGATTTTTGGGACACCCTGTATACATATATAACAAGCTGTATAAAAAATAAGTTTATATAACATCTGAATTATACACTGAACCAATCTAAATGATTGCAAAATAATAATTACTTTATTCCCTCGTGCGGACCCATTTGCTTCCGAACCCCTATTTTATTTCTCATTTCCTCTTTGCATAATCATGCATACCTTCAATTTCCAGTTCATTGGGCCGCAATTTAGCATATCGTTCTTAACATCAATCATAAAAACGTATTGAAATAAAAATTGTACACGTATACCTTTTATTTTCTCAAAAAGCTATTTTAATTCACATTATGCCATGAATACACCTTTCTTTATTGTTGTTGCAAGTTGCCTAGTCATTTTTTTATTTATTTCAAAAACATTTATTTAATCAACTCTGGGATTTAACTAAATATAATATATAGTATACTAGCTAAACTTTGCAAAACGGCAACATTGCGCATTATTTTGCTACATCTCCTAGACATATT
This sequence comes from Tinea semifulvella, assembly GCA_910589645.1. Taxonomy (NCBI): domain Eukaryota; kingdom Metazoa; phylum Arthropoda; class Insecta; order Lepidoptera; family Tineidae; genus Tinea; species Tinea semifulvella. The sequence goes on from OU342618.1 coordinate 5,613,830, forward strand.
TCATGACCGTTACAATGTATTAAAAAAAAATGTTCTCGAACATTTCAAACCATCAATATTTGACTAGCTTATAATTTATTTAACAAGTGTTTTTTTTTTTCGTTTTTTTTTAGGGTACCAAATTTGTGCAATTTTTATGTTTCCTTATTAGTTCTATTATAAAAAAGAGAGAGAGAAAAATGTATAATTTTATTTTAGAAGTCATATTTTTATTTTGTAAATTTGATAGTTTTTGTTAAATTGATAGTTATTATTAATTTTTTTTTTTTACAGTAATAAGTTTTTAATTTCTTCTTCTTTTTATATTGGTGAATGCTGTGACACCTAATTGGTACATATATTAGATCAGTTATAATTATATTATGTTATGTGTGTGATAATATATGTACTGCTGTGTGTACTAAATAAATAAGGTATTCATTTAATTTGCATGGTGTAAAGTAAAAAGATAATCTTCATGAAATGCTGAAGCCAACTAACGTATTTAAAATTATAAGGATTAATACCGTATTTGTGTAAATAGCTTTCCAATTACCGCTTTATAATTGCCCATTTTTTTAAATGATAAATAGATTTTTTTTTTTTTAATTCGTTTATTCAGATTAAAACTTAAACTATTTACATTTTTAAAATTATACGCCAAACTGCATAACAGTTTGTTGGCGAATAGTACACTCCTTTTTTACAGTTTTTTTTTTTACACTATATTTTTAAAATACACAAAGTTATTTAAGATTAAATCACATTACTGTTGTATTTACCTAGCAAAAGCAACTTTAATTTTCCTTTAAATTCTTTTATTGTCATTTTTACACAGTCATCAATGGGCATAATATTATTAAATATAATGGGAGTTAAAAACTTTCTAGTTCTTTTACCATAATAGTTGTTATACCGTTATCTATATATACCGTTATATACATATAGTATGTTAGTAGCCAAGTTTATAAATCTATTATATGATCCCCCCTGCTATAAAGACATAAGTATGAAAAATGCATTTCATATGTGTATAATAATATATAATAAGCTTCCTGACGAAATAAAATTATTGCAGGGCCCTAAACTAAAATTACAACTGACGAAATGGCTACTGGACCATATATTTTATAGTGTAAAAGAGTATCTTTAGTGCAAAACAGGTTAATTAATATGTTTTTGTTTTAGTGTAGTTGTGATTATGATATTAGTATGTAAGTAAAGATTTGCACGCCTGCTTGCAGGTAGAATACATGTGAGTAGACCTGACTAAAGTTTTGTGACCACTGTACTGTATTTATTGCAAATAAACGATATTTCATTTCATATCCTTAATATATAGACATATGCCATCTTTATGTGGACTTTTCTGTAGTTTTTCGTGAAAAGCTCCCTGACGGCTTATTTTTTGATATTACAAATTTAATAAGTCATAGAAATAGAAATATATATATATATATATATATATAAGACGTTAAAATCTAAATATGACATGCCTATCGGGTACCTGAAGGTTTTTTTTTTGTCGACGACACAACATTACACGGGCAACGCTGGGTCAAACAGCTAGTATATAATTTAAACGCTGATGGTAAATGTACATCGTAAAAGTGTACAAACGCCATAAGTAAACTCATCTTTCGCGAATTAATTTCAGTACATTGTAAACAAATCCGCCTCATTGGATATCAAAGTAAATACTGACAGGCATGCATGTATTAAATTACACACTCTTCAAAAAATGTACTTTCCTATTGACATTTTACAATATTCGCATTATATATTGTGTTTGTACAAATTCGTTCTGGCTATACAGATTTTACAAAAGAATTAGATAATGTTTAACATTCAAATTATAAATTTAAAAAAAAATAGTTCTTTAATATAAAATTGCAGGGCTATTCCACTAAAGTTGCTTTAGAGCTACTATATTGACAGATACAAAAGGATCAGGAACACTAGCATTTATTTATTACCTTCGGTGTACTACAAGGAAGCATACTTGACCTAGATCGAACGACATCAACCAAATTTCTTAGCTACATGTATATTGTTAACTTTCAGGTTCAGTAATCATGGACCGTAACAAGTAGTAATCCAGATTTATGTGTGTTATAATAACATTATTGCCATAAGCAAGTTAATTGTAACTTAACATAAGACCGTGGCTGTAAATAGGCTGTGTCAACTAAATATAAATTCGCGGCTGTAAAATCCGAGTCAGTTTACAATCTAAGTAAAATTAAAACGTCAAATAAATTGACTTAAATTTAAATAAAAAGCCGTGTCTACTTTTAAACTAATAATCATAATAATAACTATAAAAACGAAAATAATCATTTAAATATGTGTTTAATACAATTAATACAGTTTAATGAATTGAGATGTTAAGCCAAGTACTTCTATGCAATAGTATAATCTTAGTAAATATTAACTTACCTCAGCCGTATAATATTCTGTTTCCACCTCATACAACAATACCAATGATGATTTTGATACGGTATGTAATCTTGCTGCCATAAGCTCAGCGTACAGCGCCCGACATACCATAAACACAAATGAATACATAAAATAAACTTTTCGCTCCACGCTGTTTATCACTCTATAAATAAATATTAAATTAATAAGAGAAATGTTGCATGATGAACAAAGCTAAAACTAGAACGAGTTTCAGTATTATTTTTTATCATTTACACCAAAAGGACACCAACGAGCAAAAAATGAGAACTAAAATTACTATGCTATATTCGTAATAGTAAATAAAATATTGTAAACAAACAGCTGTCAAAAGTACTAAATTAAAACTGTATATTGTAAATTTACAATAAAACACAAAATGTTTCAAAAAAATTAAATACGTTATTGTTTATTGAATATCAATTAATCTTACGTGTAAAATTTTTATTTAAGTTATAAATTAGCTACATCTGAATAATAAATATGATGGATAACTATTAAAGTAGGTATTTTAATTAATTGTAATAAAAAAGTCGATAGCAAAAACCATTTAAAGAAACTATGCTTTTTCAACATTTCATGTTATTGTTATGATACTGAGTAATGTTCAAATCTGAACTCTAATTTTAAATTGTTTCATATTATGAAAATATTTCTATAAAATAGGTTTTTACAGTTTAAAACTTATTCTCATTTATTAGGTGCAAAATTACATTCAAATATATTTAAAATTCTTTAGTAGGTACTTTATTTGTATACATATAACAAAAAGAGTTTGAGAACCAATTGTTGTGTTGTTTACATATTATTTTCTGCTATCTTGAATAAGGTATAGAATTCCTTCACATAAACATTTAAAGCCGCTGCTAACAGTAGTAACAAATAAAACAACTACTCACACATTAATCCTATCATGATCGCAATTCTTAGTTTGATGTGCTAAATCTTTCCTGAAAATCAAGATTAAGTTAAATTGATGTTGTTGGTAAGGTAGTCCTTAGTAGTGTTTGTGACTTTTGGTCTTGAGACAATGGAACTGTGGGGGCCAATTGCTAAAAAGTTTTTAAAAGAGTTCTTCGTGCCATTTTGCGCGGACATGTCAAGTGCAAGTTAATGTTTTGTAAATTAGTTTACTGTGGATATTGTAAGTAAAAAGTGGTGTTGTTTTGTTTAATAATGCTTCTTCTTATTAGTCGCTACACTCTTGGCAGAGTGGTCGTGGTCGTCACTTGAGTGTCAGTGGCACGCTTAACAAGCCGTCGCCACTCGTCTCGAACTGCAGCCTTCCTGGAGCACCCATGTAGGGGTTGATCTATTGCTGCTTTAACCTGGTCAGTCCATCTCATCGGAGACCTGCCACGCATTCTGTTGCCATCGACTTTTCCTTGAACTACAAGGCGCTCAATGGATGTATCTCCACGCCGCGACACGTGTCCAAAGAAAGTGAGAATGCGTGATTGCACGATTGAGGAAATGCGCTGTCCTATCTCTAGTTCCTCCAGGATGGATTTGTTGGTTCGGAACTCCGTCCACGATATGCCCAACATGCTTCGCCAACACCACATTTCTAGAGCATTAATCCGTTTTATTTCAGTTTCGCGCAGGGTCCACGTCTCTGCAGCATGCTGATACAATAATGTGCTACAATGTGACTAATTCTGGAAAACGATAAATTGGACGGTATATATGGGGTACAAGTTGCAGTTTATTTTTTACGGTTTTCCCGCGATGTGAACTCCCATATTACCCGACGTGTTTGAGCTATAATACCGCGAGTGACTCCAAGAAGCATAATATATATAATAAATAACCTTATTAACTCATCAAAGAAAGATAAATTATGTCAGACTTGGCTGTATGGGCTAGACCCTTTGCCTTCCCTCATTTATCATTCATCGGGAGAAGAGAACACAAACAAACAAAAGTTTTTATAAAGAACAGTCTAAGCTACTGGTTAATGCTCTTTGTTACAAGAGGGTTGGCAGTTTTATCGCGCCGCAAATCAGCACGGCCGGGAAATGATGTTCATGGCACACTGCATTTACGAGAATGTGTTTTTTTTTTTTTATTTTGTTTTTTTTTTTAATATTTAATTTTACATTTCTCCGAATAAATTAATTAATTCGCAAATAAAATTACTACGAAAACCTTCTATGCTACACTAGCAATTACTACGAAATTAGCTACGCCGTAGTAGTTAAGAATCATTAGCAATATTTATTTATTTTAAATCTTAATTGCACTATGTACAAAGGCAGAATAAAGCATTCTCTGATAGGCAAACCTTTGGGACATTTAGACAGTATAGATAGTAAAGTATCATCATGACCATATCTCTTCTCCACGCTTATTTTTTATACGTTAATTGGTACAAATATTATTTTATTATCTTACCTCAATATTTTATACAACTGCACACAAACCAGTATTAAGTTACATCCAAAGGAGACAAAGATTAAGGCAGTTATATGCGAGTTGACAAGACGCACTATTTGAGTAAGACGGGAGTACTGAGACCTTAGGATACTCCACATTCCTGGCTAAAATAAAAATGGTTATTTCAGTTTAGCGTAAAAGCTTATAGTGATTTTGTGCACGACCGACGATTTGCGCTGACATATATATATTTTTTATAGATGGTACTGAGCTGCAGGTCGTAAAATCTTTTAAATATTTTAAATAGGCCATAAGGTTACATGGAGCGGTGGTGGCTCGGTTCTAAGAACGCGTTCTTCAAATCCTACAAAGATCGGTTCAAACCCACCCGGCATGTACCAATGAGAAATACACTTTTCTTAGGTACATTTGTCATAGATTTACAACACCATCGTTCCCGTGCCACGAAGAGCACGTTAAGCCGTCGGTCCCGGCGGTACCACTAATACCAACTTGTGGAATCGTTAATAGATTGTCATAAAAAAATGACATCATATCCTCACCAAGCCGTCTGGCCAGCGTGGCGAGTGTAGGCTAAATTCTCCAGATATATGTTCTGGAAGGCCTATCTCCAGCAGTGGAGGTCTAGGACTCTGTGTTCTAGGGGGCTGTAATGATGATAATGATGATAAGGTTACAGAAGACCTGAAAGTCGATATGGAAATTGAGAGGGAACGCAGAGCGTTGACGGTGCAAGGGAACATGTCCGCTCGCAGATTTGCATGAAGTTCAGACGGTGTAAAAAACACTATTTTTAAAGGGTACTGCACGTCTTTTTATACCAAACGTCTCTGGGTAAGATACTCAAGTCGGGCCTACAACTCTCTGCGTGTCCAATACAATAATATATTTAGAATACTGATGGGACTGTCTCGTCGCGTGTTGTGTATCGATTTCCTGCCATAATCCTCGTCGATATTGCAGAGAGTAAGAGGTAGTGACAACGGCATTCTGAAGATGATAACATCACGCTTTGACAGCGCTTTAGTTAAAGGCTGGATTGTAGTTGTAACTGGGAACATGTAAATCTGTACAGCATTTGCGTAGTATAAATCACTACACAGTGTGTCGCCGGCGGCCAATGTTATTGAGGTCGTATGACGGCTGTGTGGAGAAAAAAATATATTAAATTTTAATGATTATTTCGCTTTTTAATTAATGTGTATTCCTACTAACATAGTTCTAAGTTAAATTTTTACTATCAGAAATGGATTGAATATGAAAAAAATAAGTAATAATAATAATTATAATTATTTGCGTTATTTTTATAGCTCAACTGTCGCACGTTGAAGATGCGAAATGCTTACCCAGTTTGTTTCCCCATTCCTATAACGCATATATTCAAGCAAAGTGTAAAAAAGAATTTTGTTAGGTAGGCATAGTGGTAAAGAACGTTGGTCTTCAGTGGATGGCGTCAGTTGCTCCCATCCTTGGATCTCGCGTACCACTTACCATAAGGTGATAAAAATATTTATTTTTTATTTTTTTGTTTTTGACACTTAATGTGATTGTGATTTTGACATAAGTATAATAATAATAAATAATAAATAAATATTTCCAGACAGGTCACACAGCGCCATCTAATTTCCGTGGTAAGCTACGAGGCTTGTGTTACGGAAACTAGATGGTTGATAAACTACATATTATACTTTTTTTTTTTTTGTAAATATATACATATTATACATATAAACACCCAGACCGAGACAAATTATACAATGTACAACTTGCCCCCGGTGGGAATCGAACCCACGACCTCCCGAGTTCGCGGCAACGTTTGTTACCACTAGACCACGGAGGCGGTCATAATATTTTAAGCTACTTTTTTTTACTATTTAGTTTAATTTATAGATGTTAGTGACAAGGCCCTTTTAGAGCAGCATCTATGTAGGTATTGATTGTTTATAGTGTTAAGTCGTTAATGACGATGGCTCTTCTTTGCTATTAATGGCATTCTTGTGCTATCCTGCCATGATTGATAAATGAGTGTACCTTATGTATCTAATGGTGAATTGAATTAAATCCTAACAAATAAATAAATTTGTACCTTATCTTTCTGCAATGCAACCATATCATTCATATCTTCAAATAAAGCCGTTAAATAAATGCTCACGTTTGCAATCAGTATGTCTGATAGTGACGTCACCAAAATGATTTGGCTAAAAATTATCTAAAAAAAAAACAAAATCGACTTTAAAACTATACCTATATATTCGTATACAAACTTAAACTAAATAGTTTTTTTTTAATTACTTAAAAGCAAGAGCCTTAAAGGCAATAGCGGGATGATACTGAACTACCCGAAAGCAGGCAGACGAGTAAAGGTAGACGACGTTGATGGTCGTGTCTAAATGCATTAAAACTTTCATGTGCTTTTTTGCAATCAGCTTTCGTTCGATTTCGCATTCATTCATCATCGCACTTTGGGATAGTTCCGCCAAGTACCTCACAGATGCTCTCAACGATGCCATATAGATGCTATATCTGCAACTCTCGAATCCCTGCAGTTTCGCCGAGATGTGGCTTCTCTGAGCGTGTTCTACCGGCTTTACTATGGTGAGTGCTCCGAAGAACTCTATAACCTAATCCCTCCCTCTCCATCCCGCAACCGAACTACAAGCACAGGTCAGAATATGCACCCACATAACCTAGTCACCATCCCTTCGCGTACGTATAAATTTGTTGGGGACTCATACATCTGTCGTACGATAAAGATGTGGAATGCTCTTCCAGCCTCTGTGTTTCCACTTTCCTATAACTTGGAGTCCTTCAAGCGAAGTGTGAAAAAGCATCTATTCATGCCGGCATAGTGTTAGGGACTGATGGCAGTTATGAGTGTCTGACTTCAGTTGCTAACATTCATGGACCTTGCGCGCCACTTACCATCAGGTGGGCCCAAGGTCACATGTCGTGCTAGTATACAATTTTATTTTTTTTGTTTTGCTTGCTACCATTAAACTTAGTGCTTGTAGCACATCACAGTCAAAAATGATAGCCCTATTTCCTTTTGAACATCAAAAAATTCCACTTACCTCAAGAAAAAACGACTTCCAGTACGCAAAGGTAGTAATTTTGTAAACATAATACATGGTGTATTCGTAGTAGGCTTGTATTAACGTGTCGTAAATGCCACACGCTCCTGAATACTCCGAGTAAAATACTATCGACAGAATCCGTTCGACTGTAAGAACAAAAGAATATGAAATCTACATTATCTTTAAATAGTACAAGACATAATAATAAAATATACGTTTATTCGAAGCAACTACGCTCACTTCTTAGTTACAAAATCCTTACAACTAATTCAATTCAATTTATTTATTAACCATAAGATACATTAAGTACACTCGGTTTTGTCACTTATACATATTATTTTTAAAATAATTTTAACGGGTCTTTACGCGATTTACCTTAGAGACATATTTCTCCCGACGTTTCAGCCAAGTTGCATTGGCCGTGGTCACGGGTCGACTAATTAAAAAACTATTATGAATATGCGCGAAAGTTTAAAAAGTTTAATATACATATTATTGTTTACCAATCATGGCAGGATAGCAGAAGTATACCATTAATAGCAAAGAACAGCCATCGTCATTTACCACTTAACACTACAAACAATCAATACCTACATAGATGCTGCTGTACAAGGGCGTTGTCACTTAAAATCTAGAAAATAAACTATATTAAAATTATATAATAAAATTATTATTATTATTTTATAAAATAAAAAAAATAAAAAAAACTACAAAATTGTGTATGTCAAAATAAAAAATCAAATTAAATTTCAAAAATTATAACAATGATAATAAAGAATAACTAAAAGAAAGCCGCTGTAGATGGGCGTTGTCATTATAAAATAAGAACCTTAAACTCAAAAATATTAATTTATAATAAAAATTAAACTAAAAGTAAAAAAATATTATCATCATCGTCACGACCGTTTCCCTTTTAGATATTTTTTATATTATTATTTTTTATATTATTTATATCTTTGTTTAGATATTTTATTGAGCAATGAAACGCGCACCATCCACCATTCTACTCATCTCCCTACCTAACCAAATAATCATACAGTTCTGTTAATGCCGTCTTGGAAGCTCTTTCCACTACTGTATTGACGGCAGAGCTTAAGCCCAATAATATATCTCTGAAATGTCTGTGATTTTATTGCCTAGTAAGTTTATATATACATTTCGTAAAAGATTATCCTGCTCGTTGCGTCGTTGTCGGGGTGGTTAGAAACCACGCTTATAAAGAAGCGGATTCACATTTAGCCACTTTACTACAGGCCAATGATGACAAGTGGCAAGCTCGCTGATGTCTCCAGCACACCAAACTCGAGAAATATCACAAATAAATTAAATGAATTTATTTACATTAATAAATATTTTTGTGTCCCGACCAGGATTCGAACCCGGTACCTCCGAATCTAAATCCACGGACTTAACCGCTAGACCACGAAGGCAGTTAATATATAAAATATTATAATATTAAAACAATACCGCACGATGCAGCCAATGCACGGCGAACCATATCTTTCGGATATCATCTTCAGGATACTGTTAGTGCTTGTCCTCACTCTGTTAAGCAATGATGCAGTGGTTTTGCGTCTTATAGCAAAGAAGTCATCTGTATGGGCCGACGCACTACAGTAGCGTGGCAGCCCCAACAATATCCTGAAGCTATTATTGTACTGTACACGTAATATTTAATAATAATAAATTAGTAAATCAAATTGTTCCAGACTACAAATACAAGCCAAGCACCGTTCTGCAAAAAGACAATATTCGACTCCACTTGGACAGAACTAATATTACTGACAAAACAGTACACTACAATCGACCTGATATTACTTTAATAAACATAGCTGCACCTAACATTCACAACTTAATAACTACACATACAGAATAAAATACTAAATACAGAGACCTTGCAAAAGAACTTAAATCCAAACTCAAATTAGAAAAAATAACAACTGTACCCTTATTAGTATCTACGATCAGCACATACAGACAACATATTTAGCTTGTATTTAATTTAATTTTAATTATTATCCCTAGAAAATATATAATTAAAGGGCCTGCAACAATGTTGATATGTCTACCCTGTAATAAAAAAAATATATTACTGCTGCACGACAACAGCTGACACCTGATTCCTTTTGTTACATATTGTTCGAAATTGTAAAACTATATGATACTGTTATGTGACAATAAATGGATTTTTGTTTTATGTATTTATACAATTGCAAAAAAACTACAGTAAAGTAAAAGTAAAGTATCATCACGACCGTTTCCCTTTCGGGGTGGTCAGAAACTACGCTTATAAATAAGCGGATTCACATTTAGCCAACTTTACTATAGGCCAATCATGACAAGTGGCAAGCTCGTCGATGTCTCCAGCGTACCAAACTCGAGAAATATCACAAATAAATTAGATAGATAGATAAATTCTTTATTCTACCAGCTAACCTTTGGGATAGTGAGCAATAATTGTGGGTGCATTAAATCATTAATTTAAAATCGAGATTTATAATAAAAAATAAAAATCTAAAATCTAAAAATTAAATATTAATTAAATGTATTTATTTACATTTATAAATATTTTTGCGTCCCGACCAGGAATCGAACCCGGTACCTCCGAGTCTAAATCCACGGACGTAACCGCTAGACCAAGAAGGCAGTTTGCCGAGGCCCGTGAACATCATTAGCTTAACCGGCTAAAGACCGAGATTTTTTAAGAATTCACAACGTAATAATGACAAAAGCTTGGGCATTCTTAGCTGTTGCGAAGCCGATTTGATATTCATTGTATTTGCTGTTTACGGGAATTGAAAGAAAAATTTATGTTTTTAAATTGTGGATCGTAAATCGAGAAACGTGTGTGATATTTTTCATCAAAGAATATTGTGCAATAAGTGCTACAAATGTCTATATAAATGTTGTTGTTGTCGAAACCCTCGCCGCGTCGCATCTCAAGGGGACAGCGCATAAAGCGGGAGCCGCGGCGGAATTCGGAGTCCAGCAAGCGGTTGCGCCGCTATGTAAGTATAATAAAAGATTACATATTTATGCCGTTTGCTGTAGAAACTCTGGGCCCATGGAGTCCAAGTGCAAAAAAGTTTTTAAAAGACATAATACCGCGTCTTGTCGTCTCCTCCGGTGACAAGAGGCTGGCTCTTTCTTCGCCCAAAGAATCAGTATTGCAATTCAGCGGGGAAATGCAGCCAGCGTTCTTGCCACCATTCCACGCGGACGGGACTTATATTCCTATCCTTAGCATTAATTTTAATTTATATTTTGTAAATATTTTTTTGAATAAATGTTTTATTTATTTTAATGTCGTTTGTTTTTGATGGAGTTTATGTATAAAAAGTGTTTTTATTTTAATAAATCGAGTATTTTAAGAATAATAGGTATGTGAAAGTTAATAAAATATTTGTGTTTATTTTAGTTACGATTTTTTTTTTCTTTTTTTTTACTAGCATTCATGATACCTTGGGCCCACCTGATGGTAAGTGGAGCAAGGTCCATTAATGTTAGCAGTTAGAAGTCAGACACTAATGACTGACATCAGTCCCTAACACTATTCCTTGACTAGATGCTTTTTCACACTTCGCTTGAAGGATTTCAACTTATAGGAAAGAACGATACCTATTCCGCCATTTTTAATAATTGATCTACTAATAATTTTGTCCGATAAATTTGTACTGTTGCTCTAATTAAAAAAAAAATAGTTACTATAAAGAATTTTAATATTTTCCGCCAATTTGAACCAAACCAAAAAACATAAATTAAACAATAAAAAAAGATGTGTTTCGAGCCCCGGCATGTACCCATGAGAAATACTTTTCTTACGAACATTTGTAAGCCGTCGGTCCTGGTTCCACTAACACCTAATACCAACTTGTGGAATCGTTAATAAATTGTCATTATAATAGACATGAAACCCTGTGATGTGACAGAGAGATAAAGTCTGGAGAATAAAGGTTTGTACCTACCTAGATTTTATTTCAGTAGTTGCGATATCTGGTAGAGAAATAGTTTTAGGGTACCTACCTAAAGAAGCACAGCCAATGATAGATGTGGCAAGTACGCAGGTTTTGGTGACGTCACGCCTTCCAAGTGGTGGTAAGGTTCTCTCTATAACCGTCACACGTCGCACCAGGTGGGGCCATTTCGTCCCCAACCATACGAAAACTAGGGTTAATCCAAAACCGTGACAGTTTATTATAAATTTATCTGTAAAATTGTATATAGGTTATATTTACTAGTCTAAGATACGTAACCCGTATTTTAAGAAGTTTCCTCAACGTCACCTCCACTCAACATTTCCTTCCGGCTGTCAAACGAAAATAAAGTTTCTGTTTTATTTCGTTTCGTTTCATTTTATCCTATTGCATTCCATTCCATTCCATTTCATTCCATTCGATTCCATTCCATTCTATTCGATTCCATTCGATTCGATTCCATTCGATTCCATTCCATTCCATTCCATTCCATTCCATTCCATTACATTCCATTCCATTCCATTACATTCCATTCCATTCCATTACATTCCATTCCATTCCATTACATTCCATTCCATTCCATTCCATTCCATTCCATTCCATTCCATTCCATTCCATTCCATTCCATTCCATTCCATTCCATTCCATTCCATTTCATTCGATTTGATTAGATTCCTTTCGATTCCATTCCATTCCATTCCATTCCATTCGATTCCATTCGATTCAATTCGATTCCATTCGATTCAATTCGATTCCATTCGATTCCATTCCATTCCATTTCATTCGATTCCATTCCATTCCATTCCATTCCATTCCATTCCATTCCATTCCATTCCATTCCATTCCATTCCATTCCATTCCATTCCATTACAATCCATTCCATTCCATTACAATCCATTCCATTCCATTACAATCCATTCCATTCCATTACAATCCATTCCATTCCATTACAATCCATTCCATTCCATTACAATCCATTCCATTCCATTACAATCCATTCCATTCCATTACAATCCATTCCATTCCATTCCATTCCATTCCATTCCATTACATTCCATTACAATCCATTCCATTCCATTCCATTCCATTCCATTTCATTACATTTCATTACATTCCATTCCATTCCATTCCATTCCATTCCATTCCATTCCATTCCATTCCATTCCATTCCATTCCATTCCATTCCATTCCATTCCATTCCATTCCATTCCATTCCATTCCATTCCATTCCATTCCATTCCATTCCATTCCATTCCATTCCATTCCATTCCATTCCATTCCATTCCATTCCATTTCATTACATTCCATTCCATTCCATTCCATTCCATTCCATTCCATTCCATTCCATTCCATTCCATTCCATTCCATTCCATTCCATTCCATTCCATTCCATTCCATTCCATTCCATTCCATTCCATTCCATTCCATTCCATTCCATTCCATTCCATTCCATTCCATTCCATTCCATTCCATTCCATTCATTTCCATTCCATTCCATTACAATCCATTCCATTCCATTACATTCCATTCCATTTCATTTTATTCCATTCCATTTCATTCCATTCCATTCCATTACAATCCATTCCATTCCATTACAATCCATTCCATTCCATTACAATCCATTCCATTCCATTACAATCCATTCCATTCCATTCCATTCCATTCCATTCCATTACATTCCATTACAATCCATTACATTACATTCCATTCCATTCCATTACAATCCATTCCATTCCATTCCATTCCATTCCATTTCATTCGATTTGATTAGATTCCTTTCGATTCCATTCCATTCCATTCCATTCCATTCCATTCCATTCCATTCCATTCCATTCCATTCCATTCGATTCCATTCGATTCAATTCGATTCCATTCGATTCCATTCGATTCCATTCCATTCCATTTCATTCGATTCCATTCCATTCCATTCCGTTCCATTCCATTCCATTCCATTCCATTCCATTCCATTCCATTCCATTCCATTCCATTCCATTCCATTCCATTCCATTCCATTCCATTCCATTCCATTCCATTCCATTACATTCCATTCCATTCCATTACATTCCATTCCATTCCATTACATTCCATTCCATTCCATTACATTCCATTCCATTCCATTACATTCCATTCCCCTCCATTCCATTACAATCCATTCTATTCCATTCCATTTCATTCCATTCCATTCCATTCCATTCCATTACATTCCATTCCATTCCATTACATTCCATTCCATTCCATTACATTCCATTCCATTCCATTACATTCCATTCCATTCCATTACATTCCATTCCATTCCATTACATTCCATTACATTCCATTCCATTCCATTACATTCCATTACATTCCATTCCATTCCATTACATTCCATTCCATTCCATTCCATTCCATTCCATTCCATTCCATTACAATCCATTCTATTCCATTCCATTCCATTCCATTCCATTCCATTCCATTCCATTCCATTCCATTCCATTCCATTCCATTCCATTCCATTCCATTCCATTCCATTCCATTCTATTTCATTCGATTCCATTCCATTCCATTCGATTCCATTCGATTCCATTCGATTCCATTCCATTACATTACAATCTATTGTATTTCATTCCATTCCATTCCATTCCATTCCATTCCATTCCATTCCATTCGAATCCATTCCATTACAATCCATTCCATTCCATTACAATCCATTCCATTCCATTACAATCCATTCCATTCCATTACAATCCATTCCATTCCATTACAATCCATTCCATTCCATTACAATCCATTCCATTCCATTACAATCCATTCCATTCCATTACAATCCATTCCATTCCATTACATTCCATTCCATTTCATTTTATTCCATTCCATTCCATTCCATTTCATTCCATTCCATTTCATTCCATTCCATTCCATTCCATTTCATTCCATTCCATTCCATTACAATCCATTCCATTCCATTTCATTCCATTCCATTCCATTACAATCCATTCCATTCCATTACAATCCATTCCATTCCATTACAATCCATTCCATTCCATTACAATCCATTCCATTCCATTACAATCCATTCCATTCCATTACAATCCATTCCATTCCATTACAATCCATTCCATTCCATTACAATCCATTCCATTCCATTTCATTCGATTCCATTCCATTCTATTCGATACCATTCGATTCCATTCCATTCCATTACATTCCATTACATTCCATTACATTCCATTACATTCCATTACATTACATTCCATTCCATTCTATTCGATTCCATTCCATTCCATTCTATTCGATTCCATTCCATTACAATCCATTCCATTCCATTACAATCCATTCCATTCCATTACATTCCATTCCATTCCATTACAATCCATTACATTCCATTACATTCCATTACATTACATTCCATTCCATTCTATTCGATTCCATTCCATTACAATCCATTACATTCCATTACATTACATTCCATTCCATTCCATTCCATTACAATCCATTCCATTCCATTCCATTCCATTCCATTACATTCCATTACATTCCATTACATTCCATTACATTCCATTACATTCCATTACATTCCATTACATTCCATTACATTCCATTACATTACATTCCATTCCATTCCATTCTATTCGATTCCATTCCATTACAATCCATTCCATTCCATTACAATCCATTCCATTCCATTACAATCCATTCCATTCCATTACATTCCATTCCATTTCATTTTATTCCATTCCATTCCATTCCATTTCATTCCATTCCATTTCATTCCATTCCATTTCATTCCATTCCATTCCATTACAATCCATTCCATTCCATTACAATCCATTCCATTCCATTACAATCCATTCCATTCCATTACAATCCATTCCATTCCATTACAATCCATTCCATTCCATTACAATCCATTCCATTCCATTACAATCCATTCCATTCCATTACAATCCATTCCATTCCATTACAATCCATTCCATTCCATTACAATCCATTCCATTCCATTACAATCCATTCCATTCCATTTCATTCGATTCCATTCCATTCTATTCGATACCATTCGATTCCATTCCATTCCATTCCATTCCATTCCATTCCATTCCATTCCATTCTATTCGATTCCATTCCATTACAATCCATTACATTACATTCCATTCCATTCCATTCCATTACAATCCATTCCATTCCATTCCATTCCATTACATTCCATTACATTCCATTACATTCCATTACATTCCATTACATTCCATTACATTACATTCCATTCCATTCTATTCGATTCCATTCCATTACAATCCATTCCATTCCATTACAATCCATTCCATTCCATTACATTCCATTCCATTCCATTACAATCGATTACATTCCATTACATTCCATTACATTACATTCCATTCCATTCTATTCGATTCCATTCCATTACAATCCATTACATTCCATTACATTACATTCCATTCGATTCCATTCCATTACAATCCATTACATTCCATTACATTACATTCCATTCCATTCCATTCCATTACAATCCATTCCATTCCATTCCATTCCATTAAATTCCATTACATTCCATTACATTCCATTACATTCCATTACATTCCATTACATTCCATTACATTACATTCCATTCCATTCTATTCGATTCCATTCCATTACAATCCATTCCATTCCATTACAATCCATTCCATTCCATTACAATCCATTCCATTCCATTACATTCCATTCCATTCCATTACAATCCATTCCATTCCATTACATTCCATTCCATTACATTCCATTCCATTACAATCCATTCCATTCCATTCCATTCCATTCCATTCCATTACATTCCATTACAATCCATTCCATTCCATTCCATTCCATTACATTCCATTACATTCCATTACATTACATTCCATTCCATTCTATTCGATTCCATTCCATTACAATCCATTACATTCCATTACATTACATTCCATTCCATTCCATTGCATTCCATTCCATTCCATTCCATTCCATTCCATTCCATTCCATTCCATTCCATTCCATTCCATTCCATTCCATTCCATTCCATTCCATTCCATTCCATTCCATTCCATTCCATTCCATTCCATTCCATTCCATTCCATTCCATTCCATTCCATTCCATTCCATTCCATTCCATTCCATTCCATTCCATTCCATTCCATTCCATTCCATTCCATTCCATTCCATTCCATTCCATTCCATTCCATTCCATTCCATTCCATTCCATTCCATTCCATTCCATTCCATTCCATTCCATTCCATTCCATTCCATTCCATTCCATTCCATTCCATTCCATTCCATTCCATTCCATTCCATTCCATTCCATTCCATTCCATTCCATTCCATTCCATTCCATTCCATTCCATTCCATTCCATTCCATTCCATTCCATTCCATTCCATTCCATTCCATTACAATCCATTCCTTTCCATTCCATTCCATTACAATCCATTCCTTTCCATTCCATTCCATTTCATTCCATTCCATTCCATTCCATTACATTCCATTCCATTCCATTCCATTCATTTCCATTCCATTCCATTACAATCCATTCCATTCCATTACAATCCATTCCATTCCATTACATTCCATTCCATTTCATTTTATTCCATTCCATTTCATTCCATTCCATTCCATTACAATCCATTCCATTCCATTACAATCTATTCCATTCCATTACAATCCATTCCATTCCATTACAATCCATTCCATTCCATTCCATTCCATTACATTCCATTACAATCCATTCCATTCCATTACATTCCATTCCATTCCATTCCATTACATTCCATTCCATTCCATTACATTCCATTCCCCTCCATTCCATTACAATCCATTCTATTCCATTCCATTCCATTCCATTCCATTCGATTCCATTACATTCCATTCCATTCCATTCCATTACAATCCATTCCATTCCATTCCATTTCATTCGATTCCATTCCATTCCATTACATTCCATTACAATCCATTCCATTCCATTCCATTCCATTCCATTCTATTCATTTCCATTCCATTCCATTCCATTCCATTCCATTCCATTACAATCCATTCCATTCCATTACATTCCATTCCATTCCATTCCATTCTATTCCATTCCATTCCATTCCATTCCATTCCATTCCATTCCATTCCATTTCATTCGATTTGATTAGATTCCTTTCGATTCCATTCCATTCCATTCGATTCCATTCGATTTAATTCGATTCCATTCGATTCCATTCCATTCCATTTCATTCGATTCCATTCCATTCCATTCCATTCCATTCCATTCCATTCCATTCCATTCCATTCCATTCCATTACATTCCATTCCATTCTATTACATTCCATTCCATTCCATTACATTCCATTCCCCTCCATTCCATTCCATTACAATCCATTCCATTCGATTCCATTCCATTCCATTCCATTCCATTCCATTCCATTCCATTCCATTCCATTCCATTCCATTACAATCCATTCTATTCCATTCCATTCCATTCCATTCCATTCCATTCCATTCCATTCCATTCCATTCCATTCCATTCTATTTCATTCGATTCCATTCCATTCTATTCGATTCCATTCTATTTCATTCGATTCCATTCCATTCTATTCGATTCCATTCGATTCCATTCGATTCCATTCGATTCCATTACAATCCATTGTATTTCATTCCATTCCATTCCATTCCATTCCATTCCATTCCATTCCATTCCATTCCATTCCATTCCATTCCATTCCAATCCATTCCATTCCATTACAATCCATTCCATTCCATTACAATCCATTCCATTCCATTACAATCCATTCCATTCCATTACAATCCATTCCATTCCATTACAAGCCATTCCATTCCATTACAATCCATTCCATTCCATTACAATCCATTCCATTCCATTACAATCCATTCCATTCCATTACAATCCATTCCATTCCATTACAATCCATTCCATTCCATTACATTCCATTCCATTTCATTTTATTCCATTCCATTCCATTCCATTTCATTCGATTTGATTAGATTCCTTTCGATTCCATTCCATTCCATTCCATTCCATTCCATTCGATTCCATTCGATTCAATTCGATTCCATTCGATTCCATTCGATTCCATTCCATTCCATTTCATTCGATTCCATTCCATTCCATTCCATTCCATTCCATTCCATTCCATTCCATTCCATTACATTCCATTCCATTCTATTACATTCCATTCCATTCCATTACATTCCATTCCCCTCCAGTCCATTCCATTACAATCCATTCCATTCGATTCCATTCCATTCCATTCCATTCCATTCCATTCCATTCCATTCCATTCCATTACAATCCATTCTATTCCATTCCATTCCATTCCATTCCATTCCATTCCATTCCATTCCATTCCATTCCATTCCATTCCATTCCATTCCATTCCATTCCATTCTATTTCATTCGATTCCATTCCATTCTATTCGATTCCATTCTATTTCATTCGATTCCATTCCATTCTATTCGATTCCATTCGATTCCATTCGATTCCATTCGATTCCATTACAATCCATTGTATTTCATTCCATTCCATTCCATTCCATTCCATTCCATTCCATTCCATTCCATTCCATTCCATTCCATTCCATTCCATTCCATTCCAATCCATTCCATTCCATTACAATCCATTCCATTCCATTACAATCCATTCCATTCCATTACAATCCATTCCATTCCATTACAATCCATTCCATTCCATTACAATCCATTCCATTCCATTACAATCCATTCCATTCCATTACATTCCATTCCATTTCATTTTATTCCATTCCATTCCATTCCATTTCATTCCATTCCATTTCATTCCATTCCATTTCATTCCATTCCATTCCATTCCATTACAATCCATTCCATTCCATTACAATCCATTCCATTCCATTACAATCCATTCCATTCCATTACAATCCATTCCATTCCATTACAATCCATTCCATTCCATTTCATTCGATTCCATTCCATTCTATTCGATACCATTCGATTCCATTCCATTCCATTACAATCCATTCCATTTCATTACATTCCATTCCATTCCATTCCATTCCATTCCATTCCATTCCATTCCATTCCATTCCATTCCATTCCATTCCATTCCATTCCATTACAATTCATTCCTTTCCATTCCATTCCATTTCATTCGATTCCATTCCATTCCATTCGATTCCATTCCATTCCATTCGATTCCATTCGATTCCATTCGATTCCATTCGATTCCATTCAATTCGATTCCATTCCATTCCATTCCATTTCATTCGATTCCATTCCATTCCATTACATTACATTCCATTACAATCCATTCCATTCCATTCCATTCCATTCCATTCCATTCCATTCCATTCGATTCCATTCCATTCCATTCGATTCCATTCGATTCCATTCGATTCCATTCGATTCCATTCGATTCCATTCGATTCCATTCGATTCCATTCGATTCCATTCGATTCCATTCGATTCCATTCAATTCGATTCCATTCAATTCGATTCCATTCCATTCCATTCCATTCCATTCCATTCCATTCCATTCCATTCCATTCCATTCCATTCCATTCCATTCCATTCCATTCCATTCCATTCCATTCCATTTCAATTCATGTAATAGTTACGATGAAAGTTAAAAATAAAGCCGAGCCGACAGTTTTATTTTTAAGGTCAGCCATAAGCTGGTACATTAGACGCCATTTTTAAGTTTAATCATCTCAATTACAGAGACTTAATTTTTGTTTGACAGCTGGAAGGAAATGTTGAGTGGAGGAGGCGTTAAAGAAACGTCTTAGAATACGGGAGGTAGAAGAGGAACATTCACCGACGATTATAGGAGCTTGTGTAATAAAATAGAATATGTGAAAAAAGGTACTTTTATGTACCTTGTACTATAGTGTTAATGTAAAAGAAAACTTCGTAAGAGAAAATACATATCCGTTTTTTTATTTTATAATATCTTATATGTTATTATATTATGGTCCAGAAAGGTAATTTTTTACATATTGTATTTTACTTTACAAGCATCACTTCATCATCTCTTATTCCAGTTAATCGTGTATGGAGGTTGGAAGCATTGAGTTTCGACTTTTTTCCCATATTTTTATTCCTCTCTCCTACCGTGACAAGTTCATACATATACTATCTGACAGCCAAGCTGCCTCAAAAGCACTTTACTCTACGGAAGTAAACTCCAAGATTGGGAATTCATCAAGGTTCTTAACTCTTTGGGCCAGTACAACCGGGCGGTCAAAGGGTACCTGGGCATTGTGGTTTCATTGGAAATGAGTTAATAAATGGAAACACGTGCAATGCCTATCTGCCTGGCAGACAATTCCTGGGCAGAGGCACTCGAAAGAGCTGATCGTGGGCTACTCAGGTAGGTATACGGACAAAGCCCTCCAGCTATGCAAACCTAAATTAACAACTCTTACTAGAGCCCTAACTGGTCACTGCAAACTGAAAAAGCACATGTTCACCATGGGCTTGGTAGGAACAGACGAGTGCAGATTCTGTCGCGCGGTGTCTGAGACACCAGTCCATCTCCTCTGCGACTGCTATGCCCCACATCACAAGCGAAGCACCATCTTGGGTGCTTACAGGTTAAGCCCCAAGAAGGTGCGAAGCCTCGCTTCCAAGCCAATACTAAGGTTTCTTGAAGCCATAGGGCTAGCGAACGATATAAAAGTCTAGGGAGGTCACAATAGATCATTATTTCCCGCTCACGACGAGGCTCAATCTACTGATTGAGGCCTCCGCCAAGTCCTCTGGCCGCCAACCTAAGGACTACCGTTCCAGTCGCCGATCCAGCCACCGCTGTCTTCGTCCTCCATTTCCCCCTCGATGGGGTTGGGTCTGCAGCCATCGAGTAAAATTTTGCTTCACATGCTTGCATGAACGCGGCGAACGAGTGCCTTCACTCCGTAGCCACGACTAAGACTTAGCTGTTAAGGCACGCAGGGCCAACAGTGAGAGAGAGATGGTTTATAGGGTTTTAGTCCGTAGGCGCCTTGGGGTCTTAGGAGGCCTCACGGTGAGTCGGGCATGCGTCCTCCCGCGGTGGCCCTTCAGGCTGGGGTTGTATCATTGATGATTTATCGATTCACCGTCTTTAAAAAAAATAGATCATTACTCGTCGCAGTGACTTGGTGACGAGTAGTCCCACCTTATTCACTTACTTCTTTATCTACCCAATGTTGCATGATTCTGTTGATGTCATCTTGGGACTCGTTCCATAAATGCGCTGACGGCAGACCTTGTTAGTCTAAATTCTCCAAGGAAATGGTCTAAGGATTTAAATAATACTCACGTAAATTTCGTAAAGACAGTGACTTCGTTATGAAATACAGAAAGCTCGAAAAAGTAAATAAGAACTGCCCTAATACACTGAAAAGGCATATAATGTTATATGGGCTTAGAGTTCTGTACCTAAAAAATATAAAAATACTAGTTATTTAATCCGGCTTCGTTCGCATAGCGTTATCATTCCGTCTTGTTTGTCCAACACGCTAGGACGCGCATGCAGAATAGTTATTTTTTTTAAGTTTGTAACAAATTTAAAGCCCTTGCAGAGGAGTTGGACATTGATATTTTCAACTCTGAAGCAACAAATATCAGACATCAGTTGAGGGCTCGTTATATCGAATCAGTCAGTAACATTAATTATTATTATTATTTATTTAGGTTTACAAACAGTAACACACATCGCACCCTCAGAACGACAGAGGCTTAAGTCAAAAAATTAAGTTGTGGGATAACGCGAAAGAAGATCGTAAAGTTTAAACTTTTCACTTTGAGAGTAATTATTCCACACTTTTCCTTTTAAATGTTTTTATTTTTTTATTGGAAAGTCTAGGTTTTAATGTGTTGATGAATGCAAAAATGAATGTTGTATGTCTTTTATTTATTTTATAATGTTTTAAAAAAAAAAAATGGAAAATATAAGCCCTTTTCGTTCCGAAATGTTTAATCTAAAAAAAACATATTTTAACTAAAAAAAACATATTTTAACTTAGGCCTCTTTATTTCTAAAGAAAGGGACCCAATCTGATTTACTATAACTTGGTTAGAATAGTTTTAGGGATGAAAAAGGCACAATCGTCATTAAGCCCCACCTACATAAACTTAATTTTGTATTGTAAAGAACTATTTCAAAAGACGCCTCTCCTAAATTCAACATACGTATATCAACTTACCGATTTTTTCGGGCTTAAAAAGGCGAAATTGGTTTTACGCCTGTTTAATCCTGTACTTATCGGTTTCAACGTTGGCACTTCACTGATTGCGTCACTTTCGCGCGGACCGGGGGGGGTGGATTTTACAGTGTGATAGGGACGGAAGATTCGCTATGCCCTTTTTTTTACAATAATTGCCTTTGTTTTTTACTATTCATCGGATAGAGCATACCTTTTTATGTCTCTCTATGATTGTAACTCAATTTTACTATTTTTGGACTTAAGCCTCTTTCATTCTGAGGGTGCGACATATATATATAATTATATTTACATAAACTAATTGTTAAGTATATTACCAACGACGTAAACCACAGATTATATAAATAATTAGTAAAAAAAGAAAAATATGCGTAAAGAAGAAAAAATAACAATAATGATAGGTATTAATAACAGATTATGATTTTAGTATGTCCAAAATAGACTTTCAAAATTCATTAGTGTATTATGTATAAATGTATTTATAAGTTGTTTTTTAAATTTTATCTTATGTACTATAGACGTTTTTATTATTTAGTAAAAAGTTTAAAAAAAGTAAAGTATCATCACGACCGCATCCCTTCCGGGGTAGTCAGAAACCATGCTTATTTTTAATGAAGCGAATTTACTTTTAGCCAACTTTACTATAGGTCCATCATGACAAGTGGCAAGCTCGTCGATGTCAAATAGGTGGTAGGCGGATTGATGGTGGTAATTTACCCAGTCTGCCGGGGCGGGGAAGTATCTACCGTTCTTGCCGATAAACCAAGTACGGTGTATCCACACGTTCCGGGATCAGGCTCGAATTGCCGTCATGCCCAGTCAAGCCGACATAGTGTTAGGGATTGATGTCATTGATGATCATGGACCTCGCACGCCACTTACCATCAGGTGGGCCAAGAAAATAAAAATATAAAAAAAAATCTCTAGCGTACCAAACTCGAGAAATGTCACAAATAAATTAAATAATATATTGTGTCCGGACCGGAATCTATATACCATTATGACAGCTCTATTACTATAGAACTTAATTGATACGATATTTTAAAAATAAACTAATTGCACAGTAATATATAATAAAAATAACATTATTCTTATCAATAAAATTAGCTAATTAGATATTTATATTTTATTTATGATAGCACAACTAGTACAAAAATAAATGAATGATATTATTTACCTTAATTTATTCTTATCCCACGATGCCAATCCGGATACAGGAAACATACCAAAAAGTCGACAAATAAATAAAACATATTTAGTTACAGAATGTAGTCCATAAATAGTATTCTTCTTTATTATAAAAGATTTTAATTGTAGCATTTTCTGTTTTATTACACTTTTTCTAGATTACTTGATATTTTTTTAGCTATAATTCATTTACAGCCGGCTTCTCGAAGCACTACTTAATTATTTCCTAGCTAATGAATCTTTAAGTTTTATTTAAGTTAAATCGGGTTTCAGAAACAAATTTCACAATATTTAAGTTTTTCTCAGTCAATATTTTACTTCAGATTTATGACGTTATTGGTAAATATTTATATTTAGTAAAAATATACAAATATCATTGTTTAAAATTTTAAAATTTGGTTTTCTTATGGTACAGAAAACAGATTTAAAAAATCTACTTATTTATTCCTAATTGCTTTGTGAAAAGCAATATTGATCACTGTAAGGGGATACATTCGTGAGGATGGAGCAGGTATGTTTGAAGGAACGAATAAATGATTGAATGTAAATGAATGGTTAATAATTTTATAAGTGTAGTTTTAAATAGGTGGTACGCATACTGATGGTGGTAATTTGTCCAGTCTGCTGAGGCGGGGAAGTATCCACCGTTCGCGCCGATAAACCCAGTAAAGTGTTTCCACACATTTCGGGATCAGGCTCGAATTGCCGTCATGGACACATGTCTTGCCTAAGAAAAAAAAAAAAAAAAAAAATATTTTATATATATTTTTAAATAACTGTCACTGCCTATCACCCATTCCCGGTTTTACGTCGACGTATAAGACAACCTGTTTATCTAATATGTTGGCATAGCGGTATTTACAAGAAATGCCGTGTAGAAATTGATTAACGATTCCCTTTGTTGATTTTCCTTTACACAAATTGTTTTCATAATGATCGCTTGATATCGTATTTTAGGGATGGGTCTAGTTAATATTACATATATTTATTCGAAGTAGATACAAAAATATTAAAATAAAATAGATTAAAAAACTAATTATAAATAAAACTAAACTAAAAATACCTATGAAATTAAAACTATTCTACAAAATAAACTAAGGGCTTACCACCAGGGAGGGTACCTACCTAAAACGCTCGCCGCATTTCCTCGTTGAATTATAATCGAAATATTCTGTTTTAGTTTATATTACATACAATAATTTATTTTATTTTATTATACTTAACGCGGTATGTGATGACGTCAGCCACTAACGACATTAGTCTTTACCACTATGCCGGCCTATCAAGATGCTTTTTCACACTTCGCTTGAAGGACTCCAGATTGTAGGAATACGGAATCACACTGGCTGGGAGAGCATTCCACATCTTCAGTGAGACAGATGAGTATTCAAATTTATGAGTACGCGTACATTTTACTCAAAATGAGTTATAAATGCAGTCTTATTCAGAATTTATTAATTGATAGATGAACTGTCTCCGTGGTCTAGCGGTTAAGTCCGTGGATTTAGACTCGGAGGTGCTGGGTTCGATTCCTGGTCGGGACACATTTTTTTTTATTTATACTAGCACGACATGTGACCTTGCGTCCACCTGATGGTAAGTGGCGTGCGAGGTCCATAAACGTTAGCAGCTGAAATCAGAGACTCAAGACTGACATCAGTCCCTAACACTATGTCGGATTGACTGGGCATGACGGCGATTCGAGCCTGATCCTGAAAAGTGTGGATATTTTTTCAATAAAATAAATAAATACATTAATTAATATTTTATTTATTTGTGATATTTCTCGAGTTTGGTACGCTGGAGACATCGACGAGCTTGCCACTTGTCATGATTGGCCTATAGAAAAGTTGGCTAAATGTGAACCTGCTTATTTATAAGCGTGGTTTCTGACCACCCCGAAAGGGAAACGGTCGTGATGATTCTTTACAAATTAATATTTAATTTATTTGTGATATTTCTCGAGTTTGGTACGCTGGAGACATCGACGAGCTTGCTAATTGTCATGATTGGCCTATAGTAAAGTTGGCTAAATGTGAATCCGCTTATTTATAAGCGTGGTTTCTGACCACATCGAAAGGGAAACGGTCGTGATGATACTTTACTTTGTATATATTTATTTAATATGCATTCCTCGTCACGCGGCTCTCAACGACATCATCCGAAGGGCTCTTGTCACTGCTGGTGTACCCGCAATTTTAGAACCATCTGGGATTGTGCGGAGCGATGGCAAGAGACCCGACGGAATGACTGTTGGGCCGTGGAAACTTGGCAGATCTCTGGTGTGGGATGCGACGTGTGTAGACACATTACCTCCATCTCACATCCAGGCGACCTCGTCAGGTGCGGGGAGAGCGGCTTTTTCTGCGGAGAACCTCAAATTGCGCAAATATGCCAACCTTAGTTCCGGTTACGAGTTTGCGCCGTTTGGGGTCGAGACGATGGGCCCATGGGGACCGTCAGCGAGGCGCTTGGCCAAGGAGTTGTCAAAGCGGCTGACAGAAAGGTCTGGAGACAGGAAGGCTGGCAATTATTTCTGCCAACGTATTAGCCTCGCTATACAGAGGGGAAATGTTGCCAGTCTCCTTGGGACTATCTCGGATGGGACGTCTCTAGAGGACATTTTTTATTTATAGTTTAGTTTATTTTTAATTTTATTATTTAGGTAGCTTTTATATTGTAATTCTTTTATACTGGTTGTATATTACTGCGAATATGTAGGATATGTATATTTAACTAGTATGTATTTATATTTCATTATTGTTGATCACAATAGTATATCTGCACCCGCTTATAATGGCTCCCCTCATTCACAAAGGTTAGTTGGTAGAAAATGGATTTATTATATTAAGCTCGCCTTTGTACCCACAATATTTTTGGTTCTCTACAATAAACATTTTATTATTATTATTATTATTACAAATATGTACACAATAATACATATAATATTGACATATATATACTACATACAATACTACATACTTTGTGAGGAGCTCTTTAGGTAATGAGAGTACACCAGCTGTTTAAACAGTTTAAAATATTAATGAAATGTATATTTAATTAACATTTTTATACGGAACCATTTATTTTACCTAATATCAATGCTCTATATTAAATAATAATTATCTTAATAAAATAAACACATTTCTACTCGTAAAAACAATGTTAGTTTTACAGGTTACGAGTTTGCGCCGTTTGGGGTCGAGGCGATGGGACCATGGGGACCATCAGCCAAGCGCCTGGCCAAGGAGTTGTCGAAGCAGCTGACGAAGAAATCTGGAGACAGGAAGACTGGCAATTCCTCTGAAGCATGTTGAGGAGACAGCACCCTAGGCTAATCCAAGCCAAGACTTCAATTTTCTCATGACGTCCGCGTCCAGGCTTGATAGTAGGATTTTGTTGAAATTTATTATTTATTTATTTATTATTCATTTTGGAAAACCAACAGTTGACAATATTATAGTAAATATTATACAGTAAATTCACTAAGAACTATTAAAGGTTTTCACATATAAATTTAAAGTTAAGTAATAAAGAGCAAGAGAACCATAATGAAATAATGAAATGAAATGAAATATGAAATAATGAAATATAATGAAATAATATTTATTTGTATGGAATATGGTAAATAGGTACATAGTTTTAGAATAGCTCACATACTCCGCCATTTCTGGCACACAAATTTATACTAACTTAATTAATTACTAATTTATACACTGAAAATAATTTATATAATAAATAAAATGTCATGAATTTAAGAAATTTCGCATAAGATAATACTCGTATGCGAGATTATGGTCAGTTGATTAATACAATTTATTACAATTATTTATTACAATTTCTAAATTTGTATGAATAAAACTCGCTTAACGAATAAAAGCAACACTCTGTTAATAGCTTCTTGATTCTAGATTTAAACTGATTATTGGGTAATTGTTTGAGAACCTCTGGTAACTTGTTATAAATACGAATGCACATAACGTAAGAGTTATTATCGAAAACTCTGCTTTTTGGTGTCTTAGTATAGGCAATAGTGTTTGGATGTCGACTACTTTTAAAGATATCTTTTTGGTAAGTAAATAGGTCACTGTGTGTCCTAATAAATGTGACTACTTCGTATATATACATGCCTGTTATAGTCATAAGATTTAGGCTTTTAAATAGCGGTCTGCAAGAGTCAGTGGGGGCTGCACCGCATATAGCTCTTACACACTTCTTTTGGGCAATCAGTATTCTGTTAATTTTTGACGAGTTACCCCATAGTAATAATCCGTATCGCAGAACTGAGGCTACGTAGCCGTGATAGGCAGTCAGTGCGGTTTGTCGTGACGCAGTAATACTAAGTCTACGTAGTGGGTATACAAATCTATTGATTTTCGTACATACTTTTTCTATGTGACTAAACCAGTCACAATGAGAGTCTATGTTTATACCTAAAAATATTGCTGTTTTACACTCGTCAATTTTGTCATTTTGATATTTTATGTTTAGGTCACATGGTTTTCCACCTTTATTATAAAATTGTAAATATTTAGTTTTAGTTAAATTAATTTGTAAATTATTCTTATTTAGCCATGTTATTATTGAATTCATTGTATAATTAATGTCATTCTCATATATGCCAATATTATTTTCTCCTGTCACTACAATAGAAATGTCGTCTGCAAACAATACTGTTTGATGTCTAGAAACGTTTGGAATGTCATTTATATACAGTATAAATAGGAGCGGGCCTAGCACACTCCCTTGCGGAACCCCAAACTTTACTTTCCTAAATTGAGAACTATATTTTGTAATTACTGATTTAGAATTCATTTGAGTAATTTCTACGGACTGTTCCCTATTTATTAAGTATGATTTTATCCAATCTAATGCGTTACCCCTTATACCATAGAACTCCAGCTTATTAAGTAGTCTGGCATGCATGACAAAGTCAAATGCCCTGGTCATATCATACAGAAGTACAGTTGTAGGTTTTCTAATATTCATGGATTCAGTAATTTTTCTGATTAGATTGAATCCTGCTAATGAACATGATTTATTTTTCTGAAATCCATTTTGTTCTGGTCTGATGATATTGAATTTAGATATAAAAGCCATTATTCGTCGATGCATAACCTTTTCAAAAATTTTTGATAAAATAGGAATAAGTGATATCGGCCTGTAATTTTTTACATCATTTACGTCTCCTTTTTTGTGTATCGGTCTTACTACAGAATATTTTAGTCTATCAGGGAAACATCCAGATTTAAATGATAGATTTACTAAATAGGTTAGCACTGGAGCAGTAATATTTACGCTTTCTTTAATAACCTTTGTTGGTAGCATGTCATAACCTACTGAGTTCGAATTCTTAAGACCACGTGTAATATCTATGATTTCCTTATCATCACATGGTGTCAGAAAGATAGTATAGGCCTGTCTATTGATTAAATCTATTTTATTTGTAGCTAAAGTATTTTCTGATGGTAGGTTTATGTAGAAGTCGTTAAAGATTTCTGCAATAGTTTTAGGATTATTTATTATGTCATTTTTATATATTTCATTGATACTGTCACATTGTTTACAATTATTTTGTTTGTCCTGAATTATGTCCCAGGCAGCCTTACATTTATTTTTAGCATTGTCCATATATTTTTTATTTGTCACTCTTTGAGCTCCGTTTATGCAATTTTGTAATATTCGATAGTATTTTTTGTATAGGTTTTTATTTTCTACTGTCTTGGTCCTATAGAAATTATATCTAAGTTTGCGACTTTCTTTACAGGATTTACGCAATCCCGCTGTTACCCACTTAAGACCTTTTACTTTGTTGTCAATTCTAATTCTAATTTTTGGAAAACACAATTTATAGAGTAATGTTATTATGTCATGGTAGTAATTAAATGCGTCGTTCATATTTCGTGCATTGTACATATCAAAAAACTTAAAACTATGTAAATGATTACAAAAAATAGTTATGTATTCATGTCTATGGTCAAATCTTTCAACATACCAAACTTTCGTTATATGCACTTTTCCTTTCAGTTCAAACGAAAGAAATTGTGCTGTATTATGATCTGATAAGTTTAGGGGCTTTAAATAGCCTTTTGCATTTTTTATATTTGTTGCAATGTGATCAATGCAATTTTTTAATCTTGTTGGTTCTTTTATTTGTAATGTTAAATTGTAACTTTCGAGCAATTCTATAAATTTAATACTAACTGTGTTTTTTACCAGCGTATTTATATTGATGTCACCAGCTATAATTATATTGTAGTCCTTTGACCTTTGATTGAGTTTATGCAACAAAGTTTCAAGGGTTTGAAAGAATATATTGACTTTCGACGAAGGTGTTCTGTAGATAGCAATAATAATTGTATTTTGGCCAACTAATTCTATACCACAACATTCAAAGATTGATTCTATCGCACAATCATGAACAAAAGGTAATGTCCTGTAATTTGTACCCCATTTAGCAAATATACAGGATCCACCACGATTCTGTTCTAATCTGCTATAGAACGATGCAAGATCATAGCCATATAGTCTAAGATCTCCCTCAAGACCATTTTTTATGTTTGTTTCTGTTAGGCAAATAAAATCTGGGACACACTTTTCTTTTATTAACTCCTCGATACAGACTTCTAGATGTCCTGCTTTTTTCCTGAACCCTTGAATATTTTGATGCACTAAGTTGTAAAAATTACTGTATGTGTTATTAGGAGTCTCGAAAAAAAATATTTTTTTTATTTTGTTTAGAAGGTTGGCTAAAGTAAAAGGGAATTGTACCTTTTATAGGTGGTTGTTTTAAAGCGAATTTATTGGACGCGGAGGCACTAGCCTTTTTAATTTTAGAAAAGTAGTAAGGTATAGTTCCTTTAACTTGTTTAGTCTTATTTAAGACGACTATTTTCCTATTCTCAGTTACAGGTCGTACCAATACCATAGTGTCCTTTTTATTTAAAACTTCAAATGTCAAAAAGTTTATACTATAGTCAGAGTCTTCAATAATAAAGCTAATTTGTTTACATGTGCCCTGCTTATTAATAGAATGTTGTCTAATATGCGAGTTATTTGTAGAAATATAATGACAGTTTTTAAAATGTACACAAATATTTTTAACAGATCTGTTAACCATCTCTTCATTTAAATGGTCACCCTTAGCAGGCCCTAGTATAATAATTTTATAATTTCTTAGATTGTAAAGTTTCGCAGTCAGTTCTATTATCATTTTTCGTGGATTAATGTCATGTTCCCCTACTGAGATAATGATCCAGTCATTATTGGAGATGTTAAACAAGCCAACGCTTTTTGATATTTCTCCTGTATCGGCATTTGGTTTAATTATAGACTTTATCTTATATTCTTCTATGTTTTTTGTATCATTTCTTATGCCACACAGTTTTTTGGCGATTCCTTTTGATTGTTCTCCACCAAAAATATATATACTTTTTCTAATATCCTTTTTATGTTGGTTGTGCATTTCCTTATTTATTCCGTTACTTGATAAAATTTTTTCTTTACCTTTTTGGACCTCTTGTGTTTCAATTTCCAGACCCAAATCTATAGCACTTAAATTAAGGGTCGATTGTCTAGCTAATGGTTGCGGTTTTCTTCTGTCTTTGTTTTCTTTCTTTTGTGTGTTCGTTTTTCGGATAGGTGTAGTACATATGGCTTTAAGTTGCTTCTTTTCAAAATTTTGTTTTTTTATTGTTTCATGTAAACTTCTATTTTCCATATTTAATTTTTCTATTTCTTTGTGTGCTATTTCTAACTCTTGTTTCACGTTAACCAACTCTTCTTTAAGGTCTTGAAGCTCATATTTATTTACACAGGTTGATAAGTCCATTAAGCTTCTACCCGGGTCGTGTGATGATTGTGTACTGTTAAGTTTTATAGATTCGTAAGAATAATAATAAAAAAGAACATAAGTAAGTTGATAATGAAAAAACAAATCACTCATTAGGGATTGCCGCCGATGATCGATTCAACGTAATGAAGCGTCATTAGACGTCTAATATATGTTGCTTTGGAGTGAAATAATATACTAGGAAAGGCCAAGTGAGGCGAGATGCTAAGTAGTTGTCATATATCCAAGCTTTTTTGACATTGCTTATAGACTGTTGAGTATCCCTATTCATGTCGTCAGTGAATTGCTTTACAACTACTTCTAGGGATGGTGTTTTTCCCTGAAAATTGATCCTTCTGCCAAGAAATTTAAAACGCATGGCTTCATTTACCGGGGCTATTCTCTATCCTGCTATACTCAGTCTTGGATCATAACCACACGCACAGGTCAGAATATGCACCCACATACCGTAGTCACCATCCCTTCGCGTACGTATAAATTTGGGGACTCATACATCTGTCGAACAATAAAGACGTGGAATAGTCTTCAAGCGAAGTGTGAAAAAGCATCTAGTGAAGCCGGCATAGTGTTAGGGACTGATGGCAGTTATGAGTGTCTGACTTCAGTTGCTAACATTCATGGACCTTCCGCGCAACTTACCATCAGGTGGGCCCAAGGTCACATGTCGTGCTAGTATAAAAAAAAAAAAAAGATGTGAATGTAGTGTTTTGCCTAGCCAGACATAGGCTGAAGCATTTTGATGGTTTCGTTCCACCTAAATGTTATCAACATTTAAACAACGAAATAAATTGCTTAAAATAAATGATAATTTTTACGAATACATCGTCATGATCGTAGAACAGTGACGGATCTGCTATATTTCAATTTTTCATGGCGGCCATTCAAAGTTATTTCAACTGTTTTTTTGTCATATCTTTTTTAAGTTAAGATCTACATTGCTAAAAACTTACATGTATCTAATAAAAAGGGTTCTGTTTAAGATATAATAGCAACAATACAAAATAATTGTGTAGTTTTCGAGAAAATTCACATGCTTCGTTTTACTTCGGAGTCAAAACAGTTGCATAATCATAACCGACATTGTTCTTCGGAAATTTACATTAATAAAATGACGGATCTTGCTTTACACTCATGTTCTACCAAGACACAACGAAATATTTTGGCGGATGTTTTGTGATGTGAAATATTTTTTGTAAAAATAAAAGTTTTTTTAAAAGTATGTAATAATTTTTATTATTTAATCACTTTTATGAACTTAACACAAACAATAAGTATTGTTATAACCTACTTAAAAATACTAAAACAGATAGTATAAGCTAACATATTAAGTCTTAACACTTTGGCATCTTTTACTCAATTAAGACATTTATTCTTAATTGAGTAAAAGATTTTATTTATTGTAAGCAATACCTATGGTATGGTACTTACGTATAATAAAATTATGTCTGTATTTAACGGAACTAATAAATTTAAAAAATCACTTTAATTAATCACTAAATAGGAGCAACGAAATAATATTAAGAAAGTAAAAGAAAATAATCTCCTGACAATGAGTAGCAACGACCTTTTTAGCCAATAGGTACTTGGTTTACCTATTCAAGTTTAGAAACACCGTCATCCCACGTATAACAATACCCTTGTTTTTCAGCCATGTCATACATAGTGAAATTATAACAGGACAGTTTTATTTTATAATATAGTATGCTCATCTGCCCATGACGACAGGATAGTACCTTTTGGAAATCAAAGGTAGCGCAAGCAATACGACCATCAAGTGCGTCAGTTTTGTCTTTTTGTTTGATGGTTCTGGACAAAGTTTTATTGCTCTGATGTTTGGAATACTGTTCTTTAAGCTCTTCGGACGGATTTTCTGTGTGTTTGAACCTATGGCACTGGTCGCAAGTATCCTTTTTGGGCACGTGGAAGCTTAAATTAAAATTACTATTGACAATATCTCTATATTGTCTGAGGGTATTAGCTTTATTTGAATATTTTGGGAGATCGGGCCATTCTTTGTACAAATTAAACACACGAGCGATGCTCAAAGTTCCATCTAAATACAGTCTTTTCGATGTTGCCCTATTATAGTGAGACTCTATGGGTGCAAAGGAATTCAAATGGTCACAAACCGACATCGTCATTTAGTTATTTACAACCTTTTTTAAACTTTTATACTTCCCTCTCATGTCTGTTTCTACCGAAGTGCTTCCGTCGTATTTATCATAAGCCGTTCTATAGTAATAATACTTGTACGTAAATTGACGATTATGCTTTAAATCTCTTTGAAGCCTTCTTTTATTCTTTAGAAGTATAATTTGCAACATAAAGCCATTGTTTCTCTCGACTGCCTAATTTCCAAAACTTTTCAAAAGTGTCCTGTCTTTCTTCAATAGTCGTTAATTTAGTGTCACATTTATATCTACAACTGCAGGATCTGCCCATAGTTTTCGCTGAAATAGTTTTACCCTTTTTGGATCAGTATGTTTTGCCCTCATTTTTAGGCGTTTTCTTTTGACTTCTACCCAGCAATCATAATTACGGAGACGTTTTTACCCCTACATTGAACGACTGTATTGTTTGTCACTGGTGATGGCATAAGTGTTGGCAACTTGTTATTAGTTGGTGATATCAATTGAGGAAAAGGGGATTATTCTGAGATCAAGGTACAGGTATCTAACGGAGTTGGGGCTAAACTAATATTTAAGGATTCAACACATTGCTGATTATTTCCTGGGAGTAAAATTGGAGACTCATTCTGTTCCACTGGCATAAAATAATCTTCTTTTAGAATGAAATTTGGTGACTATATGTTTTGGTTTCAATTTTCTTTGTCTGTTGGTCTTTTACTTGTTCCATTTACAAGTATGGCGTCATCTTTAAAGACGTCCTTACAAATTTCATGCATTTTTTTCGAATATCTTATGCGCTCTTAGGGGTAATGGTGAATCGCATTATGAAAATAAAACAAGTAAAGTATCATCACGACCGTTTCCCTTTCGAGGCGATCAGAAACCACTTTTATAAATAACCGGATTCACATTTAGCCAACTTTACTATAGGTCAATTATGACAAGTTATTATGAAAATAATAATAAAAATATATGTAGATGTAGTTAGACTTCACTTTAAATGCTTAGTCTTTTGTAAATTAATTAAAACATTAAAACACGTTGTAGGTATGAAAACAACAATATCATAAGTGCAAAATTATTTTTTATTTATACAAAAAATATTTAATAACATGAAGTTAATACTCTTATAAAAAATATTACAAAATAATTAAAAACATCGATTTTAAGTACTAGAAAAAAGACGGATGTAGATTTGAGTTCCAAGATAAAAGTGGGAAGTACACATACGACACTCAAATACAAAACCATGTGCGCAGAATATAGTCGGTTGTTACCATCCGTCACTGTCATGTCCATAGGAAAATGTCGTATAATTACATACACTACCAATTTTCAATCATAGTTATAAAAGCATTACATAGCCAATAATTTAACACTACTGTCAGGGCGACATTATATTTTATTTAAAAAATTATCTCTAATTCTATAATAAAGTTCCGTAGAAGAGTGACGGATAATCAAAATCGACGATTTAACTATCCTTCTTGTGATATTTTGGTACAATTTAATTGAAATTATTAAAAGTAATACTTTCAATTAATTAATTTTCCTACGTGGAGTTCCTGGTATGCAATCCTCGTCACTGTCGTAATAATCAGGTTTAGAATCCTTTAATGGTGTTTTTTTCTTCTTTTGAGATTGTTCTTCCACTAGTCTCATAATAAGTTCAGACTTCTAGATTTTATTTTGGAACCCTTCTAACATTTGCACAATAGATTACAGACCGCAATCAATATAATATTTAGTAAACGCAAATAATTACAGAACAATAAGAAAAATCACGCGGAACGTGGGAGTTTAACGAATAGTGACGAAAGCGCGGTTACGTCGGTCGCGGGAAGGGGTGCTGGGGAAGTCCCCGCGTAGTAAAAAGACGGACACGCATACCCGCCGTTTTTATACGACCGCTGATCAAATCCGTCAGTATACCGACTCTGTTATTTCAAAACTATATATAAAATCAGATTTTTTTTAACAAATTATATTAATTCCTATTATTAGCTATCGAAATAATGCAAAATATCATTTTGGGTATTTTTTCAAATCCGACACTGTTCTACGATCATGACGACATACATACGAATAATCGACCTAACACACACCACATAAACAGTTAAAAATTTTGCTTGGGATTTCTCTAATGAATAGAATTAGAAACGTTGATATTTGTGAGAGAACGAAAGCTACAAAACAAAAGCTTTTAAAATTAGCAAGCTGAAGTGGCAATGGGCCGGACACATCTGCTGTAGAACCGAGAGAACATAATAACGTATTCAGTATATGTAATATTAGTATGTACGAGTAAGTCTATTAATAAATTGCACCCTTCGTTGTTACCTCTCCACAGTCCCAAAGGACAAAAGACGCAGAGTGGGACGACCCATGATAACTTGAAGAAGGTCCCTGGTAGAGTGAGGGTAGCGACATCCAGCAGTGGAGAGACACAGGCTGATGCTAAACAGTTAAAAGAGAAACTAACCTGATTATTTTAGGCACTTTTGATTTAAGGTGAGGCCCGTTTAACAAAAACTGTAAAATCCACTCTGTATATAAAGTAAAGTAAAGTATCATCACGACCGTTTCTCTTTCGGGGTGATTAGAAACCACGCTTATAAATAATCGGATTCACATTTAGCCAACTTTACTATAAGCCAATCATGACAAGTGGCAAGCTCGTCGATGTCTCCAGCGTACCAAACTCAAGAAATATCACAAATAAATTAAATATTAATTAAAGCGCGGGAAGTGCGGCGGTTTCTGCTGAGAACTTCAAGCTGCGCAAATACGCCAACCTCAGTACAGGTTACGAATTTGCACCGTTTGGGGTCGAGACGATGGGCCTATGGGGACACTCAGCCAAGTGTCTGGCCAAGGAGCTGTCCAAACGGTTAACGGAAAAGTCTGGAGACAGGAAGGCTGGCAATTAATTCTGCCAACGTATTAGCTTAGCTATACAGAGGGGAAATGTTGCCAGTCTTTTTGGGACTATCACTGAAGGGTCGTCTCTAGAGGACTTTTTTTACTTATAGTTTATTTTTTATTAGGTTTAGTTTATATTTATTTTAATTTTTACTTTTAAGTAGTTTTAATTTAAATTGTAATTATTTTATACTCTTTGTATATTACTACAAATAAATTAAATAAATCTGTACCAATATTATGTAAACTATATATACATTTATTCGAAAAAATATTTACAACATATAAAATAAAATTAATATTAAGGATAGGGATATAAGTCCCGTCCGCGTGGAATGGTGGCAAGAACGCTGGCTGCATTTCCCCGCTGAATTGCAATACTAATTCTCTGGGCGAAGAAAGAGCCAGCCCTCTTGTCACCGGAGGAGACAACAAGACGCGGTGTTATGTCTTTTAAAAACTTTTTTGCGCTTGGACTCCATGGGCCCAGAGTTTCTACAGCAAACGGCACAAATATGTAATCTTTTAATATACTTACATACTTGCGCCGCTTGCTGGACTCCGCATTTTCCGCCGCGGCTCCCGCTTTATGCGCTGTCCCCCTGAGATGCGACGCGGCAAGGGTGTCGACGCACGTGGCGTCCCACACTAGAGCACGTCCCCGTTCCCAGGGGACCAACGTCATACCATCGGGTCTCTTGCCATCATCTCGGATAACTCCAACAGGCTCTAGAAGAGCTGGAACCTCGATGGTGGCTAGAGCCCTTTTTATAGTATCGTTAAGGGAGCCGTGGCGGGAAAATCTGCCCGCACTTTTGGAACAGGAGAGCCCATGAACTCCAAGACAGTCGACCTCCTTTCCACACGGACATCTATGTAGGATACATAATGGTGCCCCTAACCGTAGACCAACGGCGATACGGAAACTTTCGTCGTCAAGCAGTGTGCCGAGGTTCGCAGAAGGCAGTGCGTGTAACCAGTGGCCGGATTCCTTTTCTACTGAAGCCAGAAGCCGGGCGCGATGTTGATCACTGATTGGATTTTGAGCCAAATGTTTATAGGTGTTTTGTACCAATGGTGTATCCCAAAGTTTTTGAAAGTTTGATTCCTTTGGAATATCATCATTGGGACATTTTATTTTCCAGGCTCTAATTGCCTCCAGTGCACATGTTAATTCAATACGATTTTGATTTAAGATTTTTGAACTTAAATCTTGAACACTGTGCACCGAAGATAAGAACGCCGGTAAAGCAATACTAGAAATTTTTCGCACGCCGATGCCACCGAATTTAACAGGCAAGGTTGCTTGGGACCAAGAAATTTCATCAAATGATAAATTTAGAATTTTTTCAAGAGTTTCTTTTAAGGTGGCATCCAATTGATCGAGCAGGGCCGGAAATTTCCAGATAGGGCTTGCGCGGAGTGCATATATTAATTTTGGAACAAAAAGGCAGTTTTTTAGTAATGTAAATGCTATATGCGAATTTAAAACACCCAATCTGTTTGAATTTTCAGAAAAAAGTTTAAATTTATTATCCAAAAATGGCTTTATACCTTCATTTAAGAGCGGTGCACCTAGGAGGAAAAGCGAATCTTTAAAAAGGATTTTAATATTAGGGGCATGTTCGTTAAATTTTTTGATAATAGATGGAATGTTATTTGATAAATTAGAACTAATAAATATTTCGCATTTTGAAGGATTTAACTCGAGACCTATTTCCTGAAAGGCTTGTTTAATGTGGATAAGGTCCTTGATTACCGTATTCGCTTTACCTCCTATGGTTCCATCGTCTAGGTACCAAACGTTGAATTTTGAATTTAGGGATGATATACAATGATGGATACCGAGACTAAATAGAGCTGGACCAAGTGGATCACCCTGCTGAACGCCTACAGCTGATTCAATACAATGCTCATGGTAAAATAATTTAGAAGGAGAACTGTAGCATTGCCAGATATATGGGAAGATATCCGGAATGTGTGAGGCAGCTTCGTTGAGCAGGGTGGTCCTATCTAGGGAATTAAAAGCATTCTTCACGTCGACTTTGAGTAGCACTTCCACCTCATCTGATGCAATGAAAGTGCGCGCGGAGTGTACTGCTGCTTCACAGCCTCCTTTACTGCCAAATCCAACCTGTACTGGTTGGAATTTGGTTCTTAGAGTAGAGACTATGTGTCTACAAGCTAGTTTTGACGACAAGCGGCGGAATGTATTTCCTATAGCAATGGGCCGAATGCCGCCTTCCTTTTTGTTGAAGGCACATAGTCTCGCACCGTACAAGAATGGTAATATGGCCTGATGAACTGTTCCAGAGAGCATTAAATTACATAATTTTGTTATGTATTTATTAATGTAAATAAATACATTTACATTAATAAATATTTTTGTGTCCCAAACAGGAATCGAACCCGGTACCTCTGAGTCCTAAGTCCACGGAC
The DNA here is from genome assembly GCA_910589645.1 of Tinea semifulvella. Lineage (NCBI taxonomy): Eukaryota > Metazoa > Arthropoda > Insecta > Lepidoptera > Tineidae > Tinea > Tinea semifulvella. Next base: position 5,653,416 of record OU342618.1, read on the forward strand.
TTAACCGCTACACCACGGAGGCAGTATCTCTGTATATAATATACTAAAATTAGGATTACAGACAGACAGCTAATGAATGGGTCAATCAGAATTCAAGGTTCACAACTGAAGGTTACCGAAATTGATCACCGAATATAATTGACTAATATACAGGGACTAATATATTTGAAAAAATAGCAGAAAAATACTTTTGTGTTTCATAAAATACGCCTAAACGAGTGATTCAGTTATTTCCATATTACTGTACGATTTTAAATTGATTAAATTTGATTCTAAATAAAATGCCGTACGTAAAATAACGTACCGAAACGTACAATAATCCAAGGAGTGAATTCCCGACTTTTGCATAACATGTCAAGTCAAAAGTTTGTTTTGTAAATTAATTTACTCTGGATATTGTTAGTCAAAAGTGGTGTTGTTTTGTTTAATAATGTGCTACAATGTAAATAATTATGTGGAAAACGGTAAATTTGAATCTAATATGGGGCAGAAGTTGGAGTTAATTTTTTGCGGTTTTCCCGCCCTGTGAACTCACATACCCGACGTGTTTCGGCGATGTTTCAGCTGTTTTACCCGGTTTTTCCCGTGTAATACACGAAATTAATTTAGTTGCGTATTTTGATATTGCTCTATCTCATAATAAATAAATATCGCATATTTCATTTATTTAAATACTATATTTTATCTATTCAATATAAAAAATAAAAATATTATTATCATTGCTTAAAGTTCATTCAATATCTATTTATCTATTTATTCCATCATAGTTTCTTAGGTGTATAAATACATATATTGAATCATACTCATTCCGCACATTATTTTTATTTTTTATTTTATCTCCTAAGGTATTAATTTAATTTGCGTGGTGAAAAGAGAAAAAAAATATCATCATGAAATGCTTAAGCCAAGTAATGTATTTAAAATGATAAGGATTAATAATAAAATATTTGTGTAAATCGCTTTTTAATAACCACTTTAAAATTAACTTCTTACGTATTAAAATGGGTATAATATGGTATCCATAAGAGATAGACATATGCCATCGCGGACTTTTCTATAGAACTTTTTTTTTTTTAGACACGGTTAGGCAGCGTCTTTGTTAAAAGCTCCCAGACAGCTTATATTAAAAAAAAAAAAAAATTTCGTTAATGTATACAAACCTTAACTAAATATATACTTATATACTTGAACCTTTCTCGAGAACCACTCTATCCATTGGGAAAAACAGTATGAAAATCGATAGTTTTTGAAATTATCGCGAACAGACAGACAGACGCGGCGGATGACTTTGTTTTATAATATGTAGTGATAGCGATGATTACATGTTTAGAACATCATATGTATTCTGCCTTCGTGGTCTAGCGGTTAAGTCCGTGGATTTAGACTCGAAGGTACCGGGTTCGATTCCTGGTCGGGACACAAAAATATTTATGAATGCAAATAATTATATTAAATTTATTTGTGATATTTCTCGAGTTTGGTACGCTGGAGACATCGACGAACTTGCCACTTGTCATAATTGGCCTATAGTAAAGTTTGGCTAAATGTGAATCCGCTTCTTCAGCGTGGTTTCTGACTACCCCGAAAGGGAATCGATGCTACTTGATGATACTTTACTTTTTTTTACTTTATATGTATTACGTACAAGGTCCTTTGAAGTAACTAAATAAAACACAAAATAAAATACCTTAACCCTTTCAGGACCATAATAGTATGAAAACTTATTTATTTATTTTAGTCATGTAAAATGAGTCATATCAAATAAACAAATTTTATAACCAAAACTCGAAAAAATACAATAGGGTTGAAATGGGAGTTAGGGACATGTGTCCCTATATGGTCGTTACAAGTGACTTTTTTGTTTAAGGTCTTTAGTTATACTGTTTATTAGGTTTGTTTTGTAAAAATAAACATTTTGTTAAAGTCTTGTATAAGAAAATAACATATTATATATAGAGCCAAGTGGATTCCAATGACTATAGATATATAATTGCACCATGGATGTAGTTTTGCCAGCTTAAAAATAACAAAAGGTTTGTTCCGAGACTAGAAAATAATTAATTATTAATTAATTTGTTTTTTTTTTTGGCTTGGGACGACCGTTTCCCCGCTGTCGTCAAAGGTTTAACTCGTATATACTCGTACAATAATACATTTAATTTTTAAGGTAATTTTTTGGGGTTTTTCGCGCCATTTTGCGTGGACATGTCAAGTGCAAGTTTTTGTTTTGTAAATTAATTTGCTGAGGATATTATTGGTCAAAAGTGGTGTTGTTTTGTTTAATAATGTGCTGCAATGTGAATAATTATGGAAAACGATAAATTGGACTTCAAATATGGGGCATAAGTTGCAGTTTATTTTTTGCGGTTTTCCCGCGCTGTCAACTCTCATATTTTACCCGACGTGTTTGGGCTATAATGCCGCGAGTGACTCCAAGTAAAGCATCAAATTCTGCAGCATCTGGAATTTGATGATCCCCAACTCGGTTATGAACTTTGTTATGAACATATATTATGCAAATAAATTACGTGTTTAGGACTGATGTATTCTGTACAATGTCCTTTAAAGACAATTAAAAAAAAAATTAAGGTATTTTTTTGAAGCTTCAAGCATTAAATAAAAGTCAACGTACTCGTGTCATAACTTTTTTATTGTGTTTTATTTATTTCCCATCTGCCGATCGAATTCAATTATTATTGATTGATTAGTTAATATGCGAAAGGTTCGAGGTAAATTGACCCAATTTGTCTTGATTGATATGGTTTATGAACGAATGTGATATTACATCGGTTCTGTGTTTTGACTATTACGTATTATTAGAAGTCTACACCGAGCTCAGAGACAAAATATAAACAAACAGAAAAGGTATTTTATTGCGTATCAATTATGGAAACCTACAATAATTAATAATTTTATATTTTGCTTAATTGTTAATCTGCTGTGCTTGTTTGTGTTTTCGTTTGTTGTATTTTGTGTAAATTCTCGACACTCAAGGTATTGGTAATGTTAATTATGTTTGTTTTTTTTTTTTTGTTCTCTTCTCCCGATGGATGATGAATGAAATGATAGGGAAGGCAAAGGGTCTAGCCCATACAGCCAAGTCTGACGTAATATATCTTTATTTTTTAGAGTTAATGAGGTCATCATCAAATTCCAGATGCTGCAGAATTTGATGCTTTTCTTGGAGTCACTCGCGGCACCATAGCTCAAACACGTCGGGTATAATATGGGAGTTGACAGCGCGGGAAAACCGCAAAAAATAAACTGCAACTTGTGCCCCATATTCAAAGTCCAATTTATCGTTTTCCATAACTATTCACATTGTAGAACTTTATTAAACAAAACAACACCACTTTTGACCAACAATATTCACAGTAAATTAATTTACAAAACAAAAACTTGCACTTGACATGTCCGCGCAAAATGGCGCGAAGGACTCCTTAATTATGTTTGTAATATTATGTAAATGACTGTTTGCTGTCAAAATAAAAAAAATATAAAAAAAAAACAAATAAATAATTAATAACCCATGTTTTTAAAACGGACTAAAGTGTAAATTATACAAATTACAAGGATAGCAAAGTGCGATGTGGTCCAATCTTACATTTATCTGGGAGCACTAATATCTAATAACGGTGGATGCGAGGATGAAATCAAGCGTCGAATAGCAGTGACTTTGTGCTTATTTTTCGGTGTACCAGCAATGTGTGGTGCGTAGCTTACCTTACTTACCTAATTTCGTATGTATATATATATATTTATTTAAGTACATGCCATTACGATTATTATGTATTGTATGTAATTGTATATTTATAATAATGCAACCTATAATAAAAACAACTGCCAACATTTTATTGCATATAAATAAATGTATAAAGTATCATCACGACTGTTTCCCTTTCGGGGTGGTCAGAAACCACGCTTATAAATAAGCGGATTCACATTTAGCCAACTTTACTATAGGCCAATCATGACAAGTGGCAAGCTCGTCGATGTCTCCAGCGTACCAAACTCGAGAAATATCACAAATAACTTAAATATTATTAAATGTATTTATTTACATTTTTTTTTTTTTTTTTTTGTGTCCCGACCAGGAATCGAACCCGGTACCTCCTAGTCTAAATCCACGGACTTAACCGCTAGACCACAGAGAATATATATATTACACATACATACATAAATTATTTATAAAAAATAAAATTGTTAAAAAATAAATTTAATTAAAAAAAACTAGATTTGTTGCGACTACAGTTTGCCCATGTTTTTCGTTCGTTATCGACACAGTAAAAAACTACAATGTAATGAAAAATAAAAAAAACAACTGCTAACATTTTTTTGCATAAAAATAAATAAATATCTAGCAATATATTTATTTATTTATATAGTGCACACAGCAATAAATATATTATCACACACATAACATAGTATAAATATAATTTATCTCACAGCATTCACCAATATAAAAAGAAGAAAAAATTAAAAACTTATTACTGTTAAAAAAAATACATAAACTAACAAATTTACAAAATATAACATAAAAATATGTCTTTTAAAATAAAATTATACATTCTTTTTTAATAGAACTATAAAGGAAACATAAAAAATGCATAAATTTGGTACCTTGAAAAACGAAAACAAAACACTTGTTAAATAAATTATCAGCTAAGGAATATAAATATATTGCCGGCTTAGAGCGAAAACTAAATTATATAAAAAAAAATATATATTTAAATTAAAATAAAACATAATAATAATAATTTTTATTTTCAGTGTTCTACAAAACTTATATATAAACCTAATGAACAATTTCGACTCTAGTACACTGCAAGAGTTTAAAATAAATTGTGAATTAATAGTGAGCCCACACTAGGTAATGAGCCTGGCTCGTGAGACTCTTCGATTACCTGTATTGATTAATGAAATCGATTTTACTTACATTTACTTAAAACTAAATTAGGATCTAAGCTTATTAAATTAAGGAAAAACAACAATTATCAAATATTATCTGCAACAAATAAAATGTGTTAGATGTGTTTCTTACTTGGTAAAATATATAAATTGAAGCTTAAATTTTTTTTAAAAATTGTAGTGTAAATTTATTAATATCGAACCAACAATGGACATAACATACTGATGATGTTCTCCATGATGCGCGAGGTGATGATGATATTTTTCTAAAAAATAAATACAAAACTATATAGTGCATTGCCTTTACCATTGCTAAAAGAAATAAAATTACTTTTTTCAAAATTTATGACAAAGACCTTCAGTCACTGTCACTGATGACGCCGCTCCAAAGAGAGGCGAAATATTTGGCAATAAAATTTTTAAGCTTCAATTTATATACTTTACCAAGCAATTATCAAATATGAATTTCCTCAAATAGTGATTCTCATGAATTGCTCTGTCTCATTATAGTAACATTTTAAACAACTTCGAAAATCTCGCAGTGATTCATTGCCGCTTGCGAAAGAATATTATGTAGTATGTAACCAGTATATGTATGTATTGTATGTATTTATATTATAGATTTTATATCGTTCTTTTTTAAGTTATAAGTTTTTAACTCAATAAATCTCTTTATCTCAAATATTAGCGGTCATGCACCTTACAATCCCTGCTCACATCTCCCAAAGGTTAGCTGTTAGAAAATGTTTTTAGACAATAAGCTCGCCTATGTACTGTAAAATGTAATATTTTCTGTGCAATAAAGAATTTATCTATCTAAAGCATCTTCTGATCTTGTACTTATTTCATATTGCAGTATTATTGACGTGTGTAATGACAACAACTTGATGCTTGATTGGCTGTTTATTTGACGACGAACCCAACTTAAATTGTAGCAAAACCAATTCGTATGTAATTATTGTACCCAGCATCTGCAAAAATAAATATATATGAAACGTGGACACTGACAATGGGTCTGGTCAACTAAACTCATCCCTACGCGTACGTATAAATTTTGTGACTTATACATATGTCTCCAAATTTATACTGTCTTCGTGGTCTAGCGGTTAAGTCTGTGGATTTATACTCGGAGATACCGGGTTCGATTCCTGGTCGGGACATAATAATATTTATTAATTTAATTGTGATATTTCCCTAGTCTGGTACTATTTTTTTTGCCGTATAAGTTAACAAGTGTAATAACCCGAACATAGATGATTAATTATTGTTTAACCAACAATCATACATTTATCTGGGAGCATTGATATCGAATGGCGGTGGATGCGAGGAGGAAATTAAGCGTCGTATGGCAGTGTCGAGGTCTGCTATGGAGAAGCTTAAGAAAATATGGAGGAACCGAAACATTACGAAAGATACTAAAATCCGGCTGGTCAGAGCTCTTGTGTTCCCCATTTTCCTGTATGCTGCAGAGACGTGGACCCTGCGCGAAACTGAAATAAAACGTATTAATTTCCTCAATCGTGCAATCACGCATTCTCACTTTCTTTGGACACGTATCACGGCGTGGAGATACATCCATTGAGCGCCTTGTAGTTCAGGGAAAAGTCGATGGCAAGAGAATGCGTGGTAGGTCTCCGATGAGATGGACTGACCAGGTTAAAGCAGCAATGGATCACCCCCTACATGAGTGCTCCAGGAAGGCTGCAGTTCGAGACGAGTGGCGACGACTTGTTAAGCGTGCCACTGACACTCAAGTGACGACCACGACCACTCTGCCAAGAGTGTAGCGACTAAGAAGAAGAACCAACTTTGAGGGTTACCATACTAATAATTAAGAATTTGCCGCCCTTTTTGTTATCTACTTTCATCATCCAGACTCTAGTAGTGTCTCTATAGTAATTGTACTTTATCAGAATTATCATTAAATGATTTTAAAATCTTAGAGTCGTTTGATTTTATCTATTACAATATATTTATTATTTTGCTATTCTAATGTCGAGAAAAAATTTACTTCGGCAATTTTGTATAGGAATGCAAACTACCACGTAAAACTATTTGTAGATATCTAATTAATTTTGTATAGAAATGCAAACTACCACGTAAAACTATTTGTAGATATCTAATTAATTTTGTATAGAAATGCAAACTACCACGTAAAACTAATTGTAGATATCTAAATAATTTTGTATAGAAATGCAAACTACCAAGTAAAACTATTTGTAGATATCTAATTAATTTTGTATAGAAATGCAAACTACCACGTAAAACTATTTGTAAATATCTAATTATAAATAGATAGATGGCGATTTCTATTTACTGTTAGTATCATGTTTCGTGTAACTGCAAAGAATCCCAGTCCACTCAAGCCAACTTCAGTGTTGCTAACTTGATCCACAAATCGTTTGACCTGTAAAAAAACAGTGATTTGTGAGGTTAAAACCGTAACTTTACATGACGGGAGAAAAGAAAAATGGATTGAAAATCGTTCTTACAGCCGAGCCACCACCTCTCAATACACACAACAAAACTTACAGATCATCTCACTTAAAATAAACACTAGGAGCCTATAGAAATTATTTCCTAAATACAAAACTGAGCTATGTAGTAATAAGCTTAAAATCTTTAACAAGATAAATTAGGATAGCCGACTGTGTCCGCTGAGACTTGTAAAATTCACTCTATTTTAGTGTACTAGGGGTGCCACCTTATTTAGATATACCTATTTTTTTTTATAGCTGTTTACGTTGCCTGTTGTAAGCGACAACATTGGGTCCCAAAAAATATATCTACATACATATCTTCACGCCAAATCCCTTGCGGGGTAGGCAGAGACAATTGAGCGCCACTTGTCACGATCACGACATACCTCTTTCGCTTCTTCGACATTCATCAACCTCTTCATACATGCCCTCTTGTTTCGATGGCTTTTTAATTCACCTTCAGCTAATGTTTTATTTATTTGATCATGATAGACAAGTCTTGGTCTGCCAGGGCCTCTTTTACCCACAACTTTCGCATTATATATCTGGTTCGTCAATCTCTCTTCGCTCATCCTTTCGACATGCCCGAACCATCGGAGCATGCCTTTCTTTATTTTTGTACCTATGCTTTCTTTTATACCTACCCTTTTGCGTATTTCGTTATTACGTATACGGTCCATCAAAGTTACGCCGCATATCTGACATATCCACGTCTCGCTTCCATACATAAGTGTTGGTATTAGCATGGCATTGTGTATGGCGAGTCGAGCTTTATCACTGACATTTCGACTGGCGATCAGTGACCCCAGGGCCCCATTAACACTATTTCCCGCGTTCACTCTTCTTTCAACATCCCTATCATACTTCCCATCCGCAGTGAAAACACTGCCCAGATATATAATTTCATTTACCTGTTCTAGCGTTTCATCATCAATCTTTATCGTCAAGGTTGTCATCCTTCTTCTTTCAAACACTAGTACCTTGGTTTTTCTCGCATTTAAACGGAGTCCTTTTTCTGCACATCCCTCTTTCATTTCTGTGACTAGTGATTGCAATTGTTGTTCGGACGATGCCATAAGAACAGCATCATCTGCATAAAGCAGGCAGTTCACCACAAGATCACCCATTTTTATCCCACAGTCACTCTCCCTTACTCTTTTTAGGCATTTGTCGAGATATAAAGTGAATAATCTGGCGGACAGCACGCAGCCTTGTTTGACGCCCATTTGGGATTCAAAGCAAGGCGACATACCTCCCTCCACCCGCACACAAGCTTTACAGCCCTTGTACAGGGACTGTATAGCCTGTAGCAGTTTGTCATCCACTTCATACTCCGGCAATATGTCCCAAAGCTTCTTTCTTACAACTCTATCAAAAGCCTTCTCCAAATCCACAAAAGCACAGAAAACTTTCTGGTTTAAGGCCAAAAACTTATCTGTGATATTGCGGAGCGAGAAGACTTGGTCAGTGCATCCTCTTCCAGGTCTAAAGCCTCCTTGTGCCTCCCATAAAAGACCTTCTGTCTTCTCTTGCAGGCGTTTCGTGAGAATCTTGCCATACATCTTGCTCGCCAAACTGATCAAACTAATCGCTCGGTAGTTGGCACAGTCCAATCTAGATCCTTTACCTTTGTACAAAGGAACGATGACTGATTGCTGCCAGTCCTCCGGTACTCTTCCCTCCTGCCAGCAAAGGTTGCATAGTAGGTGGAAAGCGTTCCAGACCGGTATACCTCCGTATTTGATCATTTCGGCGAGCACTCGATCTTTTCCCGCTGCTTTGCCACATTTCAGGCTTCTAATTGCCTATTGCCTAAAAAATATATCTGCAATTTTTTATTTAAATTGGTCAAGAAGTGTGGGCATGAAGGCGAATCAAATAGGCAGTTAAATACATGCGGGTTGATTTTGTATGCCCTTACTCTAGAACAGGTATGGGCAACCTTTGACATGTTGTGGGCCAAACTTTAGTGTGCTAATACGTTCACGGGTTGCGTTTTTTTTTTAATTTATTTTTAGGGCGTTTATTTGGAATATGATTCACGTTAATTCATAATAACAAATCGATCCCGGTTCCACTTTATACCAACTTGTGAAATCGTTAATAAATTGTCATCAGAATAGTGAGTGTAGGTCAAATTCTTCAGAATTTTCTGAAAGGCCCATCTGCATCAGTGGAGTTCTAGGACTTTGTGTTCTAGGGACCGTGATGATGGTGATATTGTGTATTTGTTTTATAAATTGTTATTTTATATCTATTATTGCACCTACTTACCATGAAAACTGTCCTAATGTCCTAAAGGTTTGGCTGTCAGAGAATGCCTAGCGGCATTAAGTCCGCCTTTGTACATAGTGCAATTAAGTTTTTAAATAAATAAATAAATAAATATTGTTGACGACTGGCTGGTGTTCCCATACTTTTATATATATATATATATATAGTTTTGATAGTTTTGAAGGAAAGTTTTGAGTTGTCATGGAGACGTAGTAATGTGTTACATGATAATAAATGTATTAATAGTTTCTGGAATTTTAATAAATCCTCGAAGAACCAATGTTAAGGATGGATCTTATGATTTATTAAAATTCCAGAAACTATTAATACATTTATTATCATATAACACATTACTACGTCTCCGTGACAACTCAAAACATTCCTTCAAAACTATATATATAAAAGTATGTGAACACCAGCCAGTCGTCAATAGATATGTGTTTGTAAGTATAATCAAAATGTAGAAGAGACAGACGCAAAACTTAAAACACCAAAATTGTATTTTCTAAAGTATAGGTATTTATTATAAAAGATATTTTTAAAAAACCTGACAACCCTAACGACCCTGACGACGAGTCGAACTGTATATATAGAACCGTATTCCATTGCAATAAGGCTTATTTTACGTACAATATTTTGCTATTACTTATATCCTATAAATAAAAACCTAAATTTAAAGAAAGATTCCAAAATAAATTATTGTAAGCGTTTTAGATTTATTGTAAGTACAAAAATCCTTTTATAGTATAGTACCAACTATTCTATCCGACGCGTGTTGCCTGTGTAATATATTAAGGATTCAACTAGATTAATAGTCACATACGAAATTAGTGCATGAAACTGGCAAGCGGACCTCTACGAATATGCTATCTCTTTCTCTCTAAAAACAAAGTGATCGGTCAGAAATAAAATAACATGCTATAAAATATTTATTACAAAATCAACCTAATTAATTTAAACATATAGGAAATGCCTAAGTGTCATGCTAAATTCACGTAAGCATCATTTACATACTTACGAGTAACTACCCTCTTTCTGATATCCCAGCATACCTTCTTGACCTTTTACTGGTGACAAGCTTCAGAGATGTTGAGTGGCATTTAAGACTTTTTTTTATAAAAAAGGATATTTAATTTTTATAACATTTAATAATTTAGATTACTAGATAGTATTAAATTTATAATTGTCTTGTTTTAGAATTGTGTTTTTAAATTTTTACTGTCTAGAGTTATTGCATGATCTATTTATATACGCAAAAAGGTGGGTATGAAAGACAGCATAGGGACAAAAATAAGGAAAGGCATGCTCCGATGGTTCGGGCATGTTGGAAGGATGACTGAAGAGAGATTGACGAACCAGATATATGTATAATGCGAATGCGAAAGTTGTGGGTAAAAGAGGCCCTGGTAGAACTAGACTCACTTATCATAATCAAATAAATAAAACAATAGCTGAAGATGCAATAAAAAGCCTTCGAAACAAAAGTGCATGTATGAATAGGTTAATGAATGTTGAAGAAGCGAAAGAGGTACGTTGAGATCGTGACAAACGGCGGTCAATTGTCTCTGCCTACCCCGCAAGGAACCTGGCGTGAAGATATGTATGTATATACGAGTATATATGTAGATTTATTGTCTGGTCCTTTAATTGTAGTCTATTCGTCCACTCCAATAACAATGATTGGGACTTTAATTTAGTTAACGTACCTCAACATCGTACACCGTAGACGGTACTTCATGCAGATAAATAAGTGGTACCAAAGAAGTAGAATGAACTCGAGCAGCCATCAGCGACATCACTAGAGATCGAACCAGCAGGAATAAGAACGAAAATATGAAATAAAAGCTATGTTCTATGCCGTGTAGAACCCTGAAATATGATGAAATTACTTACACTAGAATTATATAATTAAAAACTGCCTCCGTGGTCTAGATTGATTTCTTAGCAAAGACAATGCAGTCACTTTCTTGCTCTATTTAAATTTTGTCCATAATATAACAATTGTTTTAAATATGTACTAACATCAATTACTCAACCAATGGAGAAAAGTCGCTCCGCGGTCGGGTGATACTTTAAGTGTGAATATAAATTTTCGTACCGTGTATATATTGCCAGGCAATTATAAAATTATTCGTAATATACACATTAAACCAGAACACAGTTCATAATTACTCAATTCCAGTCTGGATATTACAAAGCCTTGGCCTTAATTGACAAGACAACTGTGTCGGAATTATTACTCGCTCTATCCCTTTCTTAGGATGAATAATCTGTCAAGAAAATTAATAAAACATTTGGAATGCATAGAGTATATTCAAATTTGCAAGCTAAAGGAGCAATAATTCAGGCACACCTGCAGAACTGACCAAAGATCGACAAAGACGATTCACGTATAATATAAGTCTAGCACCTAACGAGCTTTTCAGTGTATTAGTAAAAATATATTATTGTAAAAGTCCAAGTACTTACTCATCTAAATTGGGATTTACACAAACGTGGTAATGTCCTGACTGAGTTTTGCTGAAATCAGTAACAATGTGTGTAAAAGTTGCTAAAACGTACTCACAGTTGATGCAAATATCTGTAATCAGTGAATACTTACTTCAAGCTGTTGTAAAGTTGCATACAGATCCAGACAAGATTTCCCGAAAAGCACAACAAGATATGATAGTTTAACCTTTTATTGATTATATAAACAATTGCGACTATTTTGCTATATTGTTCACGGAATATTCTCCAGTTGACAGTCTCCTATAAATAATAGAAAAGATTCTTTTTTCTAATCTACACAAACTTTCTATAGAAGTAGCTAACAAAGAATTGAATTTTGTTGCCATATAAAAATAATAGATTTTGGACAGACCAGATACGATAAGCAATATAAATATAGGCGAGGCAGATAGAGATATAAAGAAAGCAAATTTCAATGCAATAAATTTGCCGTGATCCGGTAGAGAAGAGACGAATAGTGACCAACACAAGCTAGGTTATGAGGCCCCCTTTATTGCACAATAAAACTCGCCATCCCTTATTATGTTATTGGCGCTTCGTACCACACAACTAATGCCACATTGGATATTCTGCACGAACGATTTGAGGGCATTGTCATCTCACGTGGAGGTGATGCCACTGAGATCGTGCGATTTGACCCCGTTAGACTTTTTCTTCTGAATTGTTTTCTTTAGTCGCAGGTATATGCGAATAAGCCACAAACTATTGCGGTCCTTAAAGCCAGCCTTACTATAGCTATCGGTCAAATTTTGTAAGCCTGTCAGAGTCATGGAAAATTGGATATTTCGAATGCGCTCCACCCAGAGAAGCCGTGGCGGACATTTGAACGATGTTTGTTTTATTTAAATTTAAAGATAGGAAGCGCATATTATAAGACCATTTAGTACTCTAACATGAGTTGGTTCGAAAGGGAATTTTGATTCCTATAAGAAGCAGAATAAAATCTTGTAAGTTTTTTTTTGTGTAAATTGTTACAGCTGTAAATGCAAGTATTCCGACATATTCTAAGAACATTTTCGTGTAGCGACAACGGTTAAATCTTTGACTGAATGACCTTGACTGACTTTACTAGCCCAAATTATGATGTGAATGATTCAAATACAAATGGTAGGTACTACACAGTTTTAGGGTTAGAACGAATACTTACCTTACTCTTTACTTTAGCCAGAACTTTATTCAAAGTAACAAAATGCTCCGTCAAATATAAACTCATGACCATTAAAAGTAAATCGTTGAAACTCCACATGAAAGTCGATTGAAAATTAAAGATCTAAAAGTAAAAATTATATTAAACGAATAGTATTTTACTGAAATGGACAGATTAATGATACCACATTTTTTTATTATAGCACAAACCGCTTAAAGACAAATTTTATCCCACCAAAAACATTCTGTACAAAACTAGCCAAGTCTCGATGGAGCTGCTCGTTTATCTCTAAAAAGTAATGAAAACTAGACAAAGTCATGCCAAGTCTAAGGTTTCTCACTGCGATTTATTTATTATAGTTAATGTTGTGTAACTTGGCCGTTGAAGGGTAAACAAGGGTACAAAACCAGGTGCTCCATGACACTATTGCACCAATCTGTCGTCAGAACCGCTACCCATTGACGATGGAAAATTGCCACTTGGAAAACGTTGATTCCATAACCAGTCAATTGTAGGCTTGATAAAGCTGCGTTTTTTTTATATTTATATTTCCAGACAGGTCACACAGCGCCATCTAGTTTCCGTGGTAAGCTACGAGGCTTGTGTTACGGAAACTAGATGGTTGATAAACTATTTATTCGAAGTAGGTACTTAGATACAAAAATATTAAATTAAAATTGATTAAAAAACTAATTATAAATAAAACTAAAACTGAAAATACCTATGAAATTAAAGCTATTCTACAAAATAAACTAAGGGCTTACCACCAGGGAGGGTAAACGCTCGCCGCATTTCCTCGTTGAATTATTATGGACATATTCTGTTTTAGGTAGTTATGGTATTTAGGATCGCCACACTCTTGAAAAATTCGTTTACCCAGCTCTTTTATAAATTTGTGGGTATCAAGAGAATATAATCCCAAATGCCACAAAGTTATAATTTTCTTTAATGCTATTGTATTTGATGTGCTTTCTAAATTCGGCTGTATGAGCAGCCGAACCGGCCTTTTTTGATAAACTACATATTATGCTTTTTTTTTTTTTTTGTAAATATATACATACATACATACATATAAACACCCAGACCGAGACAAATTATACAATGTACAACTTGCCCCCGGTGGGAATCGAACCCACGACCTCCCGAGTTCACGGCAACGTTTGTTACCACTAGACCACGGAGGCAGTCAAATATTTCAATAATACTTATGTATAGGCGAGCCTTGTTAGACTTGGCTAGTTTTTTACAGAATGTTTTTGGTAGTTTGGTTTCACTTCTTTTTTTTTTAAACTTGTAAGTATAAGTATAAAAGCCAGCCTAGTCTTATCCAGAGTTTTCCTTTAATGTTATTTATATGCGTATTAAAAATAGAAGGGGAGGCATTCGCCCAGCAGTGGGACGCTATAGGCTAGATTAAATTAGAAGATGTGTCCCACTAGGCTGGATTTTTGCAATAACAGTCGATTTTTTTATGTACCAATGTAGTAGAAGGGGGCATTATCATATCTCTAATACAGCTGAGACCAGCTGAGGGTTCTTCATCAGATACTTCAGACCTTCGATTTTTGACATCAAATGAAGCGGCCAACCAAGTTGAATATTTTTTGTAATGGCGGCATGTCGATCTCTAATAGTTTGGTTGGGCTCTTGTGTTTTCTAATCAGGGTCACCAGGTACTCGATCTTCGATTAGAGATTGCAAACCGGGCTCGGCCAGGCCGGACCCGGCCGGGCCCGAAGCCTTTTTAAACATCCATCGGGCCCGGCCATTCATACCGGGCCCGGTAGGTACGAAAACTGCGGCACGGAAGCCCCAACTTGTAGAAAACTGGCATGGCAAGCGCTGCGAACCGCGATGTTGCCGTTCTGACGCGCCAATGGCCGCTCTCCATTCCTCTCGCGCACCTCTCACCCATATAGTTATTGCTCTTAAGAATTTGTTTTGTTTTTACTAAAGCTACCAAAGTTTATCTATCTAAGTTGATAAGACAAGTTTAGTACATTAGGCTGCGTTATTAGTTTATTATTCTAATACTATGTTTTCAAATAGTTACATTAGTATTAGTAATTAACTTTAAGCAAGCAGGTCTTTCTCTTTACTCTGTATAGTATAAGTAAATAATTACGGGCGACTTCTTAAATAATTTGACTACTTTCCAAACTTTTTCTCGAAATCCTCTAAATCCAGGCATTTCATCAGCGCGTGGAAGATGGTTAAGTCCGTGGATTTATTCTAGGTATTGGGTTCGATTCCTGGCCGGTACACAAAAATATTTATTAATGTAAATAAATACATTTAATTAATATTTAATTTATTTGTGATATTTCTCGTGTTTGGTACACTTGGGACATCGACGAGCTTGCCACTTGTCATGATTGGCCTATAGTAAAGTTGTCCAAATGTGAATCTGCTTATATATAATTATCCATCACTAATCAATGTCGTCTGTTCGATATAAAAAACATGTTAACCATTTTATACAAACTTCTGGCCTTAAGCCATTCTCCTAGTAATTCTTCTTCATTAACTCTTGGCATATTTTTTTTGCAATACACTTTTATCAAGTATGCTTTTTTAATTGTACTAACCTTATTAAATTCAATACAAAAACATACTAATACCTCAGTAAGAATAGCAGTCCAGCCACTATACGGTACATTATCGAAAATCCAAGGGATACCAAGCGAGAAAAATGATTCCCAAACATCTCCGTCAGGATTACATGTCTTAGCCAATTTTAATCCGAACACTACTGAAAGTGTATGTTCCGCTTAAAGACAACGTAAATCATTAACACATCACATCAACAACTAACACAGTCCTGTGACCCCCACTATTGGATTGGCCTTTTAGAATACATTTATAGAAAAAATATTTTTATATATTTTATATTGTTAATTGTAATGAAAAATGGATCTTGTACGATAATCGGAAGCGCTCATCACAGTGGTTGAACCCAGGGAAACCAGCTAAATCCTGTCCCAAGCTAGAGTTCACTCAGAAAAACGTACTGGTAAGTGTTTAGTGGGCCGGTGCTGGTGTCATTCACTACAGTTTTTTTACAATTACGGCAGATCTGTATTGTCAACAATTATTCAAACCCCGGCATGTACCAATGAGAAATACTTTTCTTACGAACATTTGTCAAAGATTAACAACATCACCACCTTACATGATCCCCAAGGTTAGCTGGTGAAGAATGCCTTATGGCGTTATAGCTCGCCTATGTACTAGGTTTTTAAGTGCAATAAAGTATTAAGTAAATAAATAAATAAATCACCGATCCCGTGCCTTGGAGAGCACGTTAAGCTAAGCTTCCAATAATACTAATTTGTGGAATAGTTAATCAAATCAAATCAAATAGTTTATTAATCAAAAATACTTATTACTAGGGTTGCAGAATAAAATAATCCTACAGAAGATGTAGGCACTTTTACAAATAATATCTAAACTAGTAATATTAGACAAATGTGTCGCTGCTAGCTAAACTAATAGTCTTTCAACTACTGTTATATATAGCTAGTTAATCATTAAACTAATGATTCACTAATATATTAATATTTAAAGCACAAAAAAAGTGTATACGAGCAATCTGCAAAATACCTAGTACGGACAGTTGCAAGCCATATTTCAAATCATTAAAATTATTGACGTTCCCTAGTCTGTACATCTATGAATCAGTTTTATTCGTAAAACCGAATCCTGGACTATACCAAAACCGTCTCAGAAGTAAACGTCATCAAAATATAATACACCCATTAGTTAGCAAGAAAGCTTTGTTACATAAAAGTGCTTTAATGACCGCTTAAGTGACCGCCTCCGTGGTCTAGTGGTAACAAACGTTGCCGTGAACTCGGGAGGTCGTGGGTTCGATTCCCACCGGGGGCAAGTTGTACATTGTATAATTTGTCTCGGTCTGGGTGTTTATATGTATAATATGTATATATTTACAAAAAAAAAAAAAGTATAATATGTAGTTTATCAACCATCTAGTTTCCGTAACACAAGCCTTACAAGCTTACCACGGAAACTAGACGGCGCTGTGTGACCTGTCTGGAAATATTTAATATTTATTTATTTAATCATGACGGCAAATATATATAATAAAATACCGTTGAGACTACAGGAGCTAGAGTTAGGAGAAATGAAGAGAAGACTTAAATATATACTAATTGACAAGACATACTACACAATCAATGACTTTTTTACAGACAAAAATATAATTACATGACATTGTTCTTAACTTATAATTTATTAATATTAAATTTTAGACATGAATAATATTGTCATTTATATTTTTTTAATGTATCTCAATTTTGTTTATGTGTATGCATTAAAATTTAAATGCTATCCACAATGCACTGGTGCACCTTTATAACCTATACCTGTTGTTTATAATATTAACCTGTGTCTAAACAAATAAATGATTTTGAATAATAAAAATAGTTAATCATAAGTTAGTTATTAAACTTGATCAATTTTTCCATAAAAGATCAAAGCGTTTATATAAAAAATCGAAATCTAAAGCAAATCATTTATGTACGAGAAGTAACGTCTCCAACCTATCCGGCTAGCGTGGCGGAAATAGTCAAAATAATCATGTAATATATAACCTATCTTTAACAGTGAAAGTCTAGAAATCTGTGTTTTAGAAGCTATAAGCTTCCAGAGTAGTGAAGAGGAGTGTATTTTCTTCGCTGCTCTGAACTTGAACTTGCCGGGTCCCAAGCATTTATGCATTCATCATTGCATATTTCAGTTGGCTAGATAATATTATCCTACTTCAATCTCATTGTTGATAAATAGTAAAATCACTTATTTCTAATTCAAGTTTATACAAGGGTTGCTGTTGATGGTTGGTAGTTTGTTGTATCCGTAATTAGTATTATAAGTATGTATTTATAAATTACTATTATAGCATCTGTTAATTTAAGTATCTTTTATATCATGTTTGCGTTATTGCTCTATCCTTGTTTTTATTTTTATATCCAGTTTTTTTTTTCCTTTCCATAGTATTTGTGTTTAACTTCTATTATGTATAAAATATTTTTGGCTCTCAATGTCTTCTTATTGTTATTAATTTATTACACAGATTATCAAACTTGTCACGTGCCGGCAAAGCCTTTAAAGGGACCCCTTAGTGGTTCATATTATTTATTAGTTTTCAATTTTAGTATCTTGCAGAGTGACAATTTTGTTTATCTGTGATATTGTTTGCGTATGTTGACTGTTTGTTGCCTAACTAAATGAAAATAAAATAAAATAAAAATAAAATAAGCAGTCACTTGGACTGTTTAGAGAGCACAATATAGTTACCTAAAGCACAAAGCAATACAACCATCATAGTTATATTACAGAAGACAGGAGTGCTTCTATTAAGAGGTGGCAGGTAATTTTCAACTGCTTCAACACTTTTAATCGTTTCCCGCCAAAACACACCGATGCGGAAAATCAGCAATGTTGATACCAAGCCAGAGAGATAGAAAATAAAATTCGCTAAAATAAAACATACACACATAAATGAGTAGTGAGTCAATTCTCGTTCAGCACGACAGAAGAGCAAACGAGTGAAAAAGATAATATAAAAACTTTTAAAAAACTCAACTATTTACAAGTATTAAAGCCTGGCCAGCGTGGCGAGTGTAGGCCAAAATCTCTAGATATATATTCTGGAAGGCCCATCTCCAGCAGTGGATGTCTAGCACGTTGTGTTCTCGGGGCTGTAATGATGTAATGATAAAGAATTTTAAAGTTCTGAAGAAATAAATAATTTGACGCTTTGTAAACACCAAATTTGCAATTTTAATGCCTGTCTTTAGGTTTGTTAAAAATAATATTTTTTTTAAACTAACGAAAGTTTTTAAAGGAAAGTCATTTATTCGAATTTTTTTTTTTACCAAATTTAAAATTGTATTAATATTACCTACGGATGCGGATATAAGTCCCGTCCGCGTTGAGTGGTGGCAAGAACGCTGTCTGCATTTCCCTGCTGAATTGCAATACTGATTCTCTGAAGAAAGAGCTAGCCCTCTTGTCACCGGAGAAGACGACAAGATGTAGTGTTATGTCTTTTAAAACTTTTTGGCACTTGGACTCCAGAGTTTCTACAGCAAGCGGCAACGGCAACGGCTAGTCTTTTAGTATGGATAGATACTTGCTCCGCTTGCCGGACTCTGCATTTTCCGCCGCGGCCTCCGCTTTATGCGCTGTTCCCCTGAGGTACGACGTTCCCCGTTCCCACGGTTTAAAATAGAATAAAAGCTTAGATACTTACTGAAAATGGATAATTCGACATTCTTGCAAAAATGCCAAAATGTAGCAAACGACATAATTATTTGACCAGACAAACTGAATAAATAATAAATCGTATAAGGCGAATTCCATTGTACCCTTTAAATCAGATAAAATAACATTTATTATTTTGCATGCGCAATAAAAAGTTTCGCCATTCAAAGTAAAGTACAAGACTTCAGAAGGCCAAAGAGAAGATGCATATTGTAGTTGCCAGAGGGTTATGTCCGAAGCCGATCTAATAAAATATAAGATACCTGGGAAAATGCAGGATAAAGGGACTCACCAATATTAGGTCGTCCAATCGACTGGACTGCCGATGTCTTCGATAGTTCTGGAGCAGGCCTGATCCAGATACAATTCACTTCTTTATTATTTCTCTTGCTCGTATGGCTGCGCAATTTCAACTGAACGAACTTTATGTGGTTTTGACACTAGTTGTTTCGTCGAACCGGTCGAGGCGAAGATTTTGCGTCCGTGCATCCTTAATAAGACTTCCAAATATGGCGAGGAAAATGATTAGGGATAAGGACGCAGGAATTTTACCTAATCGGCTCGAACATCCTCCCCGGCAATTGAGAATACATAGGATATTCTCAATAGAAAGAAACCATATGGGTATGAATGTAGTGTCAGGTTATAGTATAATGTATATAGTATAGTGTATATAGTGAAGATAATTAAAGTATAGTATGATAAATTATTTTAGTATATAAGTACATATAAATAGATAAGTATAAATTATAACTAGTTGGTACTTGATATGTTATTGGGTTGGCAAAGGACTCAGCTTAACCACTGGCCTTTTAAATTTAGTCGTGGCTGTTCTAACTAGAGCAACACGAATAATCCCATCTCTACCAGGAAAAACTTCCTCTACTATGCCCAAAGGCCAACGTAATGGAGGAGTATCCTCTTGATTAATGAGTACAACAGTTCCAATCTTAATAGAGGAGTCATTAGTGACCCATTTTTGTCGGGCTTGTAATGTGTGTAGATACTCTACATGCCATTTTTTCCAGTAAGATTGTACCATCTGATCTAACAATTTCTTACGATCAAGAATACTGATCCTTTCTTGAGATAGATCAAGAACAGGCAATGACTGGAGGGGAGAAGACATAAGAAAATGCGCTGGAGTTAGCACATCTGGGTATGGCTCCTCAGAAAGTAAACATAAAGGACGGGAGTTCAAAATCATTTCAATTTGAGCCAAGACTGTTAGAAGCTCCTCATATGTGAGAAGTTGTTTGCCAATTACTCTATATAAATGAGATTTTACGCTTTTAATATTACTCTCCCAAAGCCCACCAAAGTGGGGTGCTCTGGGTGGAATCATTTTCCATTCTATTCGTCTCAAACTACATTCATCTGAAACCTTGTCCCTATACTCCTTGGTACTAATGAAATTGTAAAGATCATTTAAGTAAGACTTAGCACCTTGAAAGTTTGTGCCATTGTCGGAAATACATACAAGACACAGGTCCTCGACGAGAAATAAATCTTTTAAACGCACCTAAAAAAGTGTCTGTAGAGAGATCCGTGACTAATTCGATATGGATTGCTTTGGTAGTAAGACATATAAACAATACAATATACCCCTTTTGACTTTTCTGGCCACGGCGGCGAGCTAAAGTCAGACTTATGGGCCCAGCATAATCCACTCCGGTATGAGTGAATGCCTTTGAAGTCTGTGAAACCCTATATTCAGGCAGATTTGCCATTAAAGGCTGATAATTATAGTTAGGAGAAGTTTTGAAACAAACATTACATATGCGAACTCTATGTCTAATAAGACCTCTAGAATTCAATATCCAGTACCTTTGCCTTAATAAAGATGACAGTAAATTAGCACCAGTATGACAATAAAGGCGATGATAATAATCTATTAAAATATTAACTAATTTATGATTCTTTGGAAGTAGCATAGGGTGTTTATTTTGGAATGGTAGTGCAGAATAAGTCAGTCTACCACCTATCCTAATAATTCCAGAATCATCTAAGAAAAGGTCAAGCTTGCGGAAAGATTTTGTAGGCATAAGACCTTTCTTAAGGTTTACTATTTCCTCAGAAAAGGATTGATTTTGAACAAATAATATAATATATTGTTCTGCTGCATTTAGACAGCTAGTAGCAGCCATAGAGCGAGGTATTTTTTTTACAAATTTTAGGATGTAAACTACTATACGCAGTAATTTATGCCAAGATGAGTTATTATTAATAATATTAGTTAAAGGAGATGCTAAGGAAACATCTGTAACCGTTGTAAGCGATTTAGTATTAAATTCCGGTGTCTCATTAATAGAAATCGGAATAAAGTTTGGGATTGGCCATGAAGGTATAGGACCTTGGAGCCATGAAGGACCATGCCACCACAAGGGATGACAAAGAAGCTGCGATGGATAAAGACCCCGGGATAAGCAATCACTGGGGTTTGATATTCCAGCAACATGAAAGAACCTGCTTGGATTAATGTTTTCATGACACTTCGACACACGATTACTCACAAAAACATTCCATCTATGGGGAGATGAGTGTATCCAAGACAGGGCAATCAGACTATCAGAGAAAGCATATACGTTTTCAATAGGAAACCTAGAGTTATAGGTATCGAAAACCCTTTTGGTTAATTTCGCCATTAGAACTGCAGCGCACAGTTCTAGACGAGGTAAAGATACAGTCCTAACAGGAGCAACCTTAGACTTAGAGCAAACTATATTTATAAGTATAGTCTGAGCTTCGGTTACTACATGTAAATAGACCACACAGCCGTACGCCTTCTGACTTGCGTCAGCGAAGGCCACAATATTTACAGTGCAATTTTTTGTTACACCTAAGTGACGAGGTATAGTTAATTGCTTAAGAAGGTGTAATTCAGAAATTATTTGATTAAAAGTAGAAATGATATCCGAGGGAGGCTGTTCATCCCAATCTAATTTAAGTAGCCACAGGTCTTTAATTAGCAACTTGGCTAAAAGTATGACGGGGGAAACCAAACCTAGGACATCCCACAGACGAGCTATTGTGGAAAGGATATTTCGTTTTGTGCATTTAATCTCATTATAATGCGTTTCTATAAGAAGTATATCCTTTATAGGGTCCCACTTAGTACCTAAGATTTTTAATGTATCAGACTTGTCAAAGTCTATAGTCTTTGGTAAATGAAATTGTTTCGGAATAGAAGATAATACAAGGAAAGAGTTGGTAGTCCATTTAGTAAGGTCGAATTTTCCTGCCGCCAACAGCTTAATAAGTTGATTAATAGACTGAATGGCTTCAGTTTCATCCAGGACGGATAAAACTAAATCATCCATATAAAAATTACATTGTGCCAGTGAAGCAGCAATAGGGTAGCGCTCACCTTCATCTGCACATAGCTGTTGGATGGTCCGCATAGCCAAATATGGACTGCATTTTAGTCCAAAGGCCACTCGGTTAAATTGATAAGTCCGAACCGGTTCAGAATTATCAAACCTGTACAATATCTTCTGATATTTTCTATGTTCATCCTTTACTTCGATTTGCATATACATTTGTGTAATGTCTGCGGTCAGTGCAGTTGGAAATAAACGAAAATTCAGTAAAATCGCAAATAGGTCTGATTGAAGGTTTGGGCCGGAGTAAAGTAGGTCATTAAGTGACTTTCCGTTGTGTGTTTTGGAACTAGCGTCCAAAACCACCCTTAACTTTGTAGACTTATCAGGTTTTATAACGGAGTGATGTGGTATGTAATACCCCTCATTAATCCTACTGGTTGTCTCAGACAAGTAACCCTTAGATAGGTAATCTAAGATAGTTTTATTATAATCATCTCTCAAAGTTATATTTAACCTATTTTCAAGGCTTAATAAACGTCGATAAGCGACAGTGTGAGAATGGCCTAAAAGTTTAGGATCATTCTCAAATGGCAGTGAGACAGAGTATCTGCCATTTTCATTACGGGTTACCGCTTGATACTTTTGTACTAGTGTATCCCATAGTGCAGTATAGTTTTCACCACTCGGAATAACACCTGATGTCAGTTTTAAGGCATTTTGGGTTAGTTTACCCACTAAATATTGCACCCGTTGAGCATTATTAAGGTGGGGATTCAGATGAATGTTTGTTCGAAACGATTCATAAAAAACTGCCCAGTTATCTAATTTGCCATCAAATGAGGGTATGTCAATAGGCGGCAATTTTATATAAGTTTTATCATTTTGCTGGGTTATATTCTCAGGACGAATTGTTTTTAAGCATTCAGACCGCTTACGCCGGAGCCGGGAATAAATATCCTCAAAGGCAAGCAATGTTTTAAACTCCGGATCCTCGGACGGAGTTTGTTTTAATAAAAATATGTTTATTTTATCCAAATTCATTTTAAACTCCTTATACATATCATCCAGTATCTCAGTATCATTTAAAAACTCATCCGTGCCCCTTGAATCCCGAGAAAGGTTCAGCGATTTCATAGAATTATAAATTTTAGTAATCCTTTCAAACAGAGAATTATTTTTTGCAGTGAATAATTTATTTTCTAAAGCCATTGTAGAACAATATTAAGTTAAAAAGAAAAGTTAAAACAATTAAAAAAAACGAACATGTAAAAAAAAACGTGTTTTAAATTTTAAAGATTTTTACAGAGTAAACTATACCAATATACACAAAACTGTTATAATTTATAGGAAATTATAATAAATAATGTGTTAAACTACTTAAATATATAATAGTTGTATAGTAATTGGGTTTTTATTAAAAATGAAGTATGTAGGTAGTAAGTGTAAGATTATGTTTGAATGCGAACTAAATATCTTATAGTTATTGCACCAAACTGAATTATCACTTATTATATTATGTGAGTTGAAATAAAGTAAGTTATGTTAAGAAATAAGTATGTGAATTGTAAATCCGTGAGAAGGAACCATAAAAAATGTAGTTGCCAGAGGGTTATGTCCGAAGCCGATCTAATAAAATATAAGATACCTGGGAAAATGCAGGATAAAGGGACTCACCAATATTAGGTCGTCCAATCGACTGGACTGCCGATGTCTTCGATAGTTCTGGAGCAGGCCTGATCCAGATACAATTCACTTCTTTATTATTTCTCTTGCTCGTATGGCTGCGCAATTTCAACTGAACGAACTTTATGTGGTTTTGACACTAGTTGTTTCGTCGAACCGGTCGAGGCGAAGATTTTGCGTCCGTGCATCCTTAATAAGACTTCCAAATATGGCGAGGAAAATGATTAGGGATAAGGACGCAGGAATTTTACCTAATCGGCTCGAACACATATCATGATGCAAGAGCATTAGGGAATAGTTCGAAATTAACGCCCGATTATTGTTACGAACAACACGTCAACATCACCTCGCCAACCTGTCTCCAAAGGCCCATCTCCAACAGTGCAGGTCTAGGACTATGTGTTCTGCATTAAGGACTTCATCAGATACTGTGGTATAGGATGAAAGGATGTCTATGCTAACTGAATCCACTCGGAAAAGCGTAAACTTAAAAATTATTCGAGCCTTTATTTACTGCATAACATAACTAAATAATTTTAGTAATAAAAAAAATCAATGCTACACCATCTAAATTAATATAATATTTTTTTCTTTCAGTAATTAGTCAGAGCGATGCGCATGATATCGCTGTTTCTCTCTGGCACGTGCCGGTTGCATTTAATTACGTTTATCCTTTTTAGTAATCTGATGGTAGAGGAAGCGTTTCAATTCTAAAATCTTAAATACTACACGGGAAAGAATACCCGAATCCAGATCCAGAGATAACAGTATATCTAAAACTATGTTTTTACAAGTTACAAACTTTAGGCGTGGTGGTGGCTCGGTTGTAAGAACGCGTACCTTAAATCCTACAAAGGTCGGTTCAAACCCACCCGGCATGTACCAATGAGAAATACACTTTTCTTACGTTCATTTGTCATAGATTTACAACACCACTGTTCCCGTGCCTCGGAGAGCACGGAAAGCCGTCGTTTCACTAATACCAACTTGTGAAATCGTTAATAAATTGTCATAATAAATTGACATCTTATCCTCGCCAGGCCGTCTGGCCAGCGTGGCGTGTAGGCCAAATTCTCCAGATATATGTTGTGGAAGGCACATCTCCAGCAGTGGAGGTCTGGACACTGTTCTAAGGGCTGTAATGAATTAATGAAATGATGAATGTTTTTACGTTTGTGTGCGTTAAAAACACCGATCACACTGGCTGCTTTGAGAGGATGTGCTTGCAAATATATTCAAATTTTGGACTAAATTAAGAAAACTTACCTCAGTCAGTCAGGGTCGTCCAGGCCCGGATGATGAATGGGCAAGGACCCGCCGGCAACTGAATCCACACTTGGTGCAGGGCGCCGTAACTAGAGTAACAGTGCCCGTATGGCTCACGAGGGGGTTCAGGTTCGACATATTTAGCTCTCCAGGAGCAAAGTCAACTCAAAGTCCTTCGAGAGGTAGCAAACCAATACATTTGCAAGCCAATAAAGTTTTGCTGGTACAAGATTGTATGCCGATAATTCCTGTGTTCCCCAATTGTATCCTCTTGTCTAGTCGCCTTGGGAATATGTGGTACAATTTTGATATGTACTGTTTTAACATCCTGTAATGTTTATGAATCTGGTTGGCATGCTCGTACTCCGTACATTTAACATTTGACGATCAATTGTGTCATAGGGCACTATTAATCGTCATGGTCGTTGTTTTAAGAAATTATTTTAAAATATATTAGATCCTCTCTACCTGAACATGTCTACCTCTTACTTCTTCACTGTTCCCCACCTTTTTATACACACACACATACACACACACACACTTACATACAATACTTTACTTGCTATTTGTGTAACCTCTTTTTCAATTTTTTTGTATAATCATTATTGGAAGACACTGTCTCCTGTTATACAGTACAGCTCATGCAGGAGACAGGGTTCACCATAACGAAACAACATTATTTTGTGTTAATAAATGATTTGTATTTGTATTTAATTCTTTAAGATTTTTTTCTTCCTTACAGATGCTCTCAATGCCCTGCGATTCGGATAGTGGACGACACCCAGTGTCTAAAACTCTCGAATCACTGCAGCTTCGCAGAGACGTTGCCTCTCTGAGGGTGTTCTATAAGCTATATCACGGTGAGTGTTCTGAGGAGCTCCATAACCTTATCCCTTCTTGTCTATTCCGGAACCAAACCACAAGCACAGGCCAAAATATGCATCCACATACTGAATCCACTGACCGTATGCGTGCTTATAAATTTGTAGACTCATACATCTGTCGCACACTGAAGATGTTGAATGCTCTCCCAGCCAGTGTGTTTAACCTGAACTCTTTCAAGCGAAGTTTGAAAAACATCGATGTAAACAGCCTATTAAATACAAAATAATGTCAAATGCGATATTTATAAGACATTCTGTCACAATGCATACAAAAAGACTAGCTTTACTAATTATTAATATTCATATTAAACGATCTCGACGAGGGTCTGATGACAATTTATTAACGATTTCACAAGTTGGTATTAGTGGAACCAGGACCGACGGCTTCACGTGCTCCTCTCCGAGGCACGGAAACAGTGGCGTGATAGTGCTAATTTCAGCTGGGAGCAGGGTGACATGTCGTGCTAGTATAAAAAATGCACTTTCATAAGACTAATTAATTCTAAGACAAATTGGTTTAGCTTAAAGTCTCATACATTCTTATTATTATAAATATTATTTATTTTTCAATGGCAGGTGGTGGAAATACCTGAATATTTAAAGGTGTGGATTCAGTAGCAGGAAGCAAGTTACCATCCAATTTAGATATTCATAGAGTGTTCGATTTTGGTATTCGTCAATTTGCACTATTCAGTCCAGCTAAGTTTAGATGCAGAGAGAAAATTTTCAAATGTGCTTTGCATTGAAATTTTCTGCATGGATAAATCGCCTCAGGTCCTGTCTGAAACTAACTCAAAGCTGAATCTATATAACTTTGGAACAATACAGAACATTACAGTCATGAGGCTAAGTGCAGTTGTAAGAAACGTTGCCAAATAAATTCATTTAATTTTAAATACAATATATATTAAACACAAATATGTACACAATAATACATATATTGGCTTATACTACATACAATATATACTTATATTCGTTTTGGGGAGCTCTTTAGGTAATGAGAGTACCCCCGGTTTTTTAAACAGCGGTTTGCTGGGTGCTTGGCGAATTTCAACAGGTCAACTGTTCCAGAGTTTTGCGGCCACTACTGCGAATAAGTTAGACTGAAAGCTACAGTGATAGGGATAGATTAGAAAATTGTGTGACGAACGAAGAGATCTGTCATGAAGTGAGGAGAGATAGGTAAATTTGTCCTTGAGGTATTTCGGTCATCCATAAATGTTCACTCATGACTTGATCATATGGCAATTGAAGAACACTTGGCAATTTAATAATAAAGACATTCCTCCGCTGCTCAACTATGCTGCGCAAAAAAACTGCCAGCCCTCTAGTTACATACAGCATGAACCAGTCGCTTAGACAGTTCTCTAAAGAACTTTTTAGCACTATTTATTTATTTAAAACTTTTTGCACTACGTACAAAGGTGGACCTAATGCCGTTAGACATTCTTACTCGGTCAACCTTAGGGACATTACGAACATTGTATGTGGAAGGTTCGCGCTAATTATAGAACATAATATAAGGGAGAAATTAAAATACTACTAAAACTAAACTACTTACTAGTAAATAATATTAATATACTAAACACTATAAATATATTGAAATTAAATTTGAATTTACCAATGATAAATACACTTGTCATACGTACGTGCCGTAGATTTACAACCATTGCCGTGCCTCGTCTGTCCCGATTCGACTAATACCCACTTGTGAAATTGTTAATAGATTAAAGTTGACATCAGACCCTCGTAAACCCAGTATAGCCAGTGTAGGCCAAATTCTCCAGTTTTTTTTTTCAGAAGGCCCATCTCCAGCAGTGATCAACACATCTGACATCTTAGATTAATTAAAACCACCGTTCCCGTTAACTGCATCCGTTGTCCGTGGATTTAGACTCGGGGTTATCGGGTTCGATTCCTGCTGGGGACACAATAATTTATTTGTGATATTTCTCGAGTTTGGTTAGAGACATCGACGAACTTGCTGGTTTGGACGCTGTGTTGTAGGGGCTGTAAGTGTAACTCAATTTAGTTTCCTATCAGATAATAATACTATAGTATTACCTGTTGCAATCCGACAAGCACCCAGCAAAGCCTCCTTTAGAAAACTAGTATTGAATCTGCTTTACTATTTTCTTTTTTGTTTGTTTTATGGTTATGTGTAGTTAATTTTAAATATGTGTTATTGTTTTTACTGTGTAGTAGTTATTTATATATTTATCATATTATGTATGTAATTTCATATATGTATCATATATTAGGTTACGTCAAGTTAATTTATTCTCTTTTTGTAATTTGTTGCACGTACTTTTTTAAATTTATTTTTGATCTCTCTTGTCCCAAAGGTCGACTGTCAGTGAATACCTAACAGCATCAAGCTTCGCCTTTTGTACTATTGTGCAATAAAGTTTTTAAATAAATAAATTATCTATAATACTATTGTAGGAAGCGTACAACTGAGCCACCACCGCTATTGTATACCTACTCCTACCTATAATCAAATGGTTTTGCACCTTGTTTTCAATAGATGCGAGTGGACAGGTTGTTTGTTATTGGGTCGTGTTACAACCTAGCTTGTTTGTTTTGCCAACATGCAACTCAGTAGTTTCGCCTGAATAAATATTGAATTTGATATATTTTTCTTCAAACTAGATCCGATAAACCTATCTATAGCCTTAAGTTAGCATTACTGCAATAAATATTAAGGAATTGAAATAAAACCAAAAACCGCATTTATAGATGTACTAACTTATTTGTACTAACAGTTCAGTGTTGCTAATTAACTTAATTATGCATAAAAATCGTGAACTTTAGCACTTAAAAAAAATATTAAATGTTGGTGTGGGGAACCAGTGGAACATCTCGGACACCACGGGCTTTCTTGTGCTAGAAATGCCGGCCGCATTCCTCGTCACGCGGCTCTCAACCACATGATTCGAAAGGCTGCTGGAGTACCCGCTATCCTAGAACCCTCTGGGATTGCGTGGAGCGATCGCAAGAAACCCGACGGCATTACCGTTAGGCAGTGGAAACTTAGCAGGTCCCTGGTGTGGGACGCGACTTGTGCCCCATCTCAGATCCAGGCAACCTTGTCCAGCGCGGGAACTGCGGTAGTTTCTGCTGAGAACCTCAAGGAGTTGTCCATACGGCTAACCGAAAAATCTGGAGACAGGAAGGCTGGCAATTATTTCTGCGTATTATTCTTGTTATTCAGACGGTAAATGTTTCCAGTCTTCTTGGGACGTCTCCTTTTTTATTTTTTTATTAAGCTTAGATAATAGTTATTTAATTGTATTAATTTTTTTAAAGTAGTTTGTAATTATTGTTTTAAATTTTGTAAATATTCTTTTTCGAATTGTTTATTAAGAACAAAAATAAATTTATTAAATAAATGAATATATTTTGCGAACTGCATTTAGATAATACCAACGAGGTAAAATATAAGATAGAGCACATTATAGTACAAAAAAAAAATGTTACATTATTTAACACGCCACCTAACGTAGTGGACGTTTAAAAAAAACATCTACTGAGTTAAATAGAGCTAATGTCAACGTTATTGCTAGGGCTTTAAGATTATAATTGTATGCAACTATAATAGCGCCATCTATGATCGACTAGAGGAATTTTACTAGCTATTTCTAAATGTTTTTTTTAATACTAAGTACATTACATGAATGTACATATATACACATAATATACACAGGTACATGAATGTTAACAACTAGAATCAGATACTCATGACTGACATCAGGCCCTAACACTATGCCGGCTTGACTAGATGCTTTTTCAAACTTCACTTGAAGAATTCCAGGTTATAGGAAAGCGGAAATACAGAGGCTGGAAGAGCACATCTATATTGTGCGACATATGTATGTGTCACCAAAATACATACTTGACAGGATGGTGACTACGGTATGTGAGTGCATATTCTGACCTGTGGGTGTGCTTCAGTTGGATGGAGAGGAAGGGATTATATAGGTCTTCAGAGCATTTACCATAAGTATAGAATACGCTCAGAGAAGCCACATCTCGGCGAAGCTCCAGGGATTTGAGAGTTACAGATATAGTAGAATCATCCACAATTCGAACAGCTCACCTATGTAGGAAATTGACAGCATTGGTGAGGTACTTGGCGGAACCTTCCCAGAGTTGAGAATAGTATTCCACGCATGACCTTATCTGTGCTTTATACCTTCATCATCATCAGCCTGTGTCTCTCCACTGCTGGATATAAGCCTCCCCCAAAGACTCGCCACTGCACGCGGTCTTTTGCAACCCTCATCCAATCCCCTCCAGCGACTTCTTTAGATTATCCGTCCATCTGGCGGCATGTCGTCCCACTCTGCATTGTCCCGTACGTGGTCGCCACTCTAGAACCCGTTAGCTCCGTCGGTTCTACGGTTGATGTGTCCGGCTTCCACTACACACTTCAGCTTGCTAATTTTGAAAGCTATGTCAGTAACTTTGGTTCTCTGACGTATATCAACGATTCGAATTAATCGTATATCCATCGACCTTAAACTTATGGACCAGGACACACTGTCAGTGTCCAACGTCTCTGCTCCATACGACATTACGGGAAGAACGCATTGGTTGAAGACTTTTGTCTTGGGACATTGTGGTATGCTGGAGTTTCCCAAGTCATAGTGCAGTGCAATCAAAATCAGTTCAATAATTTAGGCATACGGCGAGATAAACATATATACGTACATACATACATACGTGGAAGGAGGTATGTCGCCTTGCTTTGAATCCCAAATGGGCGTCAAACAGGGCTGTGTGCTTTCGGCCAGATTATTCACTCTATATCTCGACAAATGCCTAAAAAGAGTGAGAGAGAGTGACTGTGGGATAAAGATGAGTGATCTAGTGATGAACTGCCTGCTTTATGCAGATGATGCTGTTCTAATGGCATCGTCCGAACAACAACTGCAATCACTAGTCACGGAAATGAAAGAGGGATGTGCAGAAAAAGGACTCCGTTTGAATGCGAGAAAAACCAAGGTGCTAGTGTTTGAAAGAAGAAGGACGACAACCGTGACGATAAAGATTGATGATGAAACTCTAGAACAAGTAAATGAAATTATATATCTGGGCAGTGTTTTCACTGCGAATGGGAAGTATGATAGGGATGTTGAAAGAAGAGTGAACGCGGGAAATAGTGTTAACGGTGCCCTGGGGTCACTGATCGCCAGTCGAAATGTCAGTGACAAAGCCCGACTCGCCATACACAATGCCATGCTGGTACCAACACTTATGTATGGAAGTGAGACGTGGATATGTCAGAGCACGCATGAGAGTAGAGTTAATGCAGTGGAAATGAGGTCGTTGCGTCGGATATGCGGTGTTACTTTAACGGACCGCATACGTAATGACGAAATACGCAAAAAGGTGGGTATGAAAGAAAGCATAGGGACAAAAATAAGGAAAGGCATGCTCCGATGGTTCGGGCATGTTGAAAGGATGACTGAAGAGAGATTGACGAACCAGATATATAATGCGAAAGTTGTGGGTGAAAGAGGCCCTGGCAGACCAAGACTCACTTATCACGATCAAATAAATAAAACAATAGCTGCCGGTGCAATAAAAAGCCATCGAAACAAAAGGGCATGTATGAAGAGGTTGATGAATGTCGAAGAAGCGAAAGAGGTATGTCGAGATCGTGACAAATGGCGCTCAATTGTCTCTGCCTACCCCGCAAGGGACCTGGCGTGAAGATATGTATGTATGTATGTATGTATGTACATACAGATAGACAGACTAAGCTATAGTATTAGTATGATTTTTTACCTGTAATTAAACATTTTATAGATTTTTTTATTGCAATACGTTTTTCGAACACGATTTTTCGTGAAATAAACCGACCAGTTACTGCTAAACAATTATTGCTAATCATTAACTTGTGTTAATAGCTAATAAATTGCTACCTCTTTCGATTATGCTGCCGATATGAAATTGTAGAATTATAATTACAAAGTGGTGTTTAAATGACAATATTTTATATTATACAGAGTGAGAAAAAACAATGGGATCAGCTTCTGAATTCTAGCGGTTATCTGGTTCGGTTTCTTGGCCATTGTCGCGTTTTAAATTATACATACATACATACATATCTTCACGCTAGATCCCTTACGGGGTAGGCAGAGACAATTGAGCGCCACTTGACACGATCACGACATACCCTTCATACTCGTACATGCCCTTTTGTTACGAAGGCTTTTTAATTCTCCTTCAGCTAGTGTTTTATTTATTTGATCGTGATACGTGTGTCTTGGTCTGCCAGGGCCTCTTTTACCCACAACTTTCGCATTATATACCTGGTTCGTCAATCTTTCTTCGCTCATCCTTTCAACATGCCAACATGGTTTTCCTTATTTTTGTGCCTATGCTTTCTTTTATACCTACCATTTGTCGTATTTCGACGTTACGTATGTGGTCCACCAAAGTGACGCCGCATAACCATAATTATCTAAAGTTTAATTTAAAGGCGAACAAAAGAAATATAAAAACTACAATAAAAACTGCCTCCGTGGTCTAGCGGTTAAGTCCGTGGATTTAGACTCGGAGGTTCCGCCTTCGATTCCTGGTCGGGACACAAAAATATTTATTAATGTAAATAAATACATTTAATTAATATTTGTGATATTTCTCTTCTTTATAAGCGTGGTTTCTGACCACCCCGAAAGGGAAACGGTCGTGATGATACTACTCTTCTACAATAAAAAGACTAACCAAAAAGAGGGAAATAAAAGAACGCTGATAAAACTATATATGTAAAAATAAAAAAAACCCTAAATTAACAAAATCAGTATGGAGCCTATATTTAGGCAGAAGACAGGTCAGGGTGTGCGTAATAAAGATCAGTTCTTTTTCAAGTTAGGTATACGATACCAGTCCGTGATTTAAATACTAGATTCCCATTTAGAGGTAGTCGCGATCACAGCGACATTATTGCCGCTCGGCCAATACCACCGTTGGATCGGTGGCCAGCGCTCCGAGCGGCGCCCACGAGAGTGGAATCAATCCGCGCACCGAGCGGTCACACGTTTTTTGCTCTCACAACTTCAAAGCCTTTTTTACTCAAGTAATTAGTTGTAATTTCTTCTTTTACAATAAACCATATACAGTCCGCTAAACAATCTTTAATTGAGCCTTCGAAGACCCGCAGCAGTATCCCTACGTTGCAGGAAATAACAGGGACTGACGACTTTACAGAGGATTAACATAAAACATCGTTGGAGATGGCCCTTCCGGAAATTTCTGGAAAATATAGCCTACACTGGCCACGACGGGTTGGCGAGGGTGTTGTGTCATTTTTTAAGACAATTTATTAACGATTCTACAAGTTGGTATTAGTGGAACCGAGACCGACTGCTTAACTTATGACAAATGTACGTAATAAATAATAAAATAATAATAATAAATATTTCCAGACAGGTCACACAGCGCCATCTAATTTGCGTGGTAAGCAACGAGGCTTGTGTTACGGAAACTAGATGGTTGATAAACTACATATTATACTTTTTTTTTTGTAAATATATACTTATTATACATATAAACACCCAGACCGAGACAAATTATACAATGTACAACTTGCCCCCGGTGGGAATCAAACCCACGACCTCCCGAGTTCACGGCAACGTTTGTTACCACTAGACCACGGAGGCGGTCAGAAAGTGTTTTGTTTTATTTTTTTTATATACTAGCACGACATGTGACCTTGCGTCCTCCTGATGTTAGCAACTGGAATAAGACACTCATGACTGACATCAGTCCCTAACACTATACCGGCTTGACTGGGGGGGGCATGACGGCAATTCGAGCCTGATCCTGAAACGTGTGGATACACTTTACTGGGTTTATCGGCACGAACGGTGGATACTTCCCCGCCCCGGCAGACTGTGCAAATTACCACCATCAGTCTGCTACCACCTCTAAAAAATTTTTCTCATTGATACATGCCGGGATTTGAACCGACAATTTTAGGATTTTAAGGAAAGGGTTCTTACAACAGAGCTAAGCTTCGCACATTGGTAGGGGTGATAACGGGACACTGTGCCTTTAATAAAGGCCTATACAGTCTAAACAATACCGATAGCCCACTGTGTAGATAATGAATGGCAGAGGAGGAGATGGCCGCGCATAACCTCATGGAGTGCTGCAGTAGTAGTTCTTCTTCGCCATTGACGGAACGCTTCAGGGTTAACCCTATTTCTTCTTCTTCTTCTTAGTCGCTACACTCTTGGCAGAGTGGTCGTGGTCGCCATTGGAGTGCTAGTGGCACGCTTAACAAGCCGTCGCCACTCCTCTCGGACCCCGGCTTTCCTAGTGCACTCATGTAGGGGATGATCCATTGCAACCTTCACCTGATCGGTCCATCTCATCGGAGACCTACCACGCATCCTCTTGCCATCGACTTTCCCCTGGACTACCAAGCGCTCGATTGATGTTTCTCCACGCCGTGACCCTATTTAGCGGGCATTAATCTCGGCGGGCTTGGACCTGGTGGTTTCGTGTTTTACCCAGGATTGATGCGGGGAAGGGGCTACTGTAGGGTATGTGGCACATGGGAGGAATTAATAATAATAATAATAAATTATTTATTGTACAGAACCAAAAATAGTGTGGGTACAAAGGCGAGCTTAAGCTATAAATGAATTTTCTACCAACTAACCTTTGTGAATGGGGAGCCATTATAAGCGGGTGCAGAAACAATATTGTGATCAACAATAATGAAATATAAATACATACTAATTAAATATACATATCCTACATATTAAATAAATATATACATAAATAATAAATACATATCTAAGAACATAGTAGACGGCATTAACGGAATCATACAGTATTTGGTTGGGTAGGGAGAGAAGTAGAATGGTGGATGGTGAGCGTATTATCGCGCAATAGAAAAAAAAAGGAGGCCTCCTTTTCTTAAACCAGCCAATTGTCGGTCGCAAGCCCGAGACACCATTCTTCTCATCTCTTACCCACACACGATGGAGCCGGCACCCGCACGGTGAATCCATGGAATGCTTAGAAATTTGTCTTCTTCTCTTATGGTAAGTTATTCTGTTTTTGGTGTAAAATATTGTATAACTCGTCTTTAAATATTTTGAGAGATGGAGCTTCACTATTTGTAGGGTATATCACGCTGCGTGTGAGACAAGAGTAATTATGACGACGACTGCTCGGTTACGCCTCGGGCCCCAGGATCTCCCGGGGCAGGCGGCGTCTGCAGTACTGCAGTGTGGCTGCGATCTCTTCCGGAGGATTGCAGGTGCGTGACAGGTGTGGTGGCAGAAGGAGATTGGATGACTCCGAAAGGTCACGCACAAAGCTCTCAAGAGACTAAGTGCGAAAAAGAACGGTCATCACAATCACAATTAACCGAGCCACCACCTCTCATCATCATGGAATATGGCTTCAGATAATACATCTGCAGCGTGCGACAGATGATCTTTAAGAGTTGATGCGACAGCGTTTTCAGGCGTTCAAAATGTTCTCACAAGTCAAACCATTTACATTAACAGGGATATTTATCTTCGCGAATCTTTTAAAAGCAGCCTTGTAGATTGACCTAATTTTATACACACGGCAATTCATGCAATATTTTGGTTCCAAAACGATCGCACCAATATTTTACTCCCAACGATAACAACAAAGAAACACAAAAAAAAAATCTAGAGGTTGTTACGAGATATCTTCATTGTGGAATCAAGTAATTAATTGTTTTCGACGCCGCCGCGATAAATCGCACGATATAGCCGGGGATATTGTGTGTTGTGTGACGTAACTTCTAAAAACAGCTAATAAATATTATTATTTTAAAAATGTGTCATCACGACCTTATCCCTTTCGGTGTGGTCAAAAACCACGATAAAAATATATAATGTGTGTTTCCCCATATATAACCTAGAACGTTTCAAACGATGTATGAAAAATCATTTTAATAGGCCGGAATAGTGGTAGGAACTGTGTCGGTTGTGAGGCTGGCGTCAGTTGCTTCCATTTTTGGACCTTGCCTCCCGCTTACCATCAGCTGGGCGCAATGTCACATGTCGTTCTCAGTAAAGCTGATTTTTCTTTAGCCAACTTTACTATAGGCCCATCATGACAAGTGGCAAACTCTACCTCTAGCGTATACTAAACTCTATAAATACCACAAATTAATTATTGTGTCGTGTATTGTGTGCCACGATTGATATTGACACAGCTTCCTTACAGCCACGAATTAAGTTCTTATTGTTATTATAAATAATATTATGACATTCATATTATTATGATTTTAATTTTAATTTGACTCGGCCACTGTACAGCCACGAAATTAATTTAAGTTAATTTGATTTTATTATAATTAGATATAATATTATAATTATTTTAGATTATAAGTTGACACGGCCTTTATACAGCCACGAAATTGTTATTGTATTTTTTTTTTATAATTTGTCATAAAATTACCATTATTTAGATTATAAGTTGACACGGCCTTTATAAAGCCACAAATTTAGGTTAAGCTGCAGTACTTGTTTATGGCAGCAATATCACTTACTTATTTCGGTCCATCCATAATTTAATTTTAATTATTTTTAATAATATCGTATTTTGTTTGTAAAAATTGTCAATATTCGAGTGTTACCTGTGAACCAAATGGAAATAAATAATTTGAATTAAAATTTTGAATTTGAATTGACCAGGAATCGAACCCGGTACCTCCGAGACGAAATATACGGTTAAGTCCGCTATACCACGGATATGTTCTTTCAAACAACATTTTTTTTTTTAATTTTAGGGCCATTTCTCTTTATATCAAAGTCTTGTATGTAGTCCACTGTCTTAGCATTACTTTTCTGAAGATTCCTTTTTCATTTATTTTTCTTTTACAACTTTCAACGTATCAATTTCAAGTACCTACCCTACTTCACATTTTTTTAAACTTCCTTTTACTAAAGTGAATATCACGACCTTTGGAAGGTATGTTTAATGAAGCGGGTTTAAGTGATATTGATAAAGGGCAACGAGATCTAATATATCGGATATTACGCCACCTTCATTCACTAGAAAAACTTGTAACCTTTATAGATAACGGTTTTTAAAACTGTTTAAAAATGGATAAAACCAATATCAACCTTATAATTAATGTAATTGTGTGCAACATTAATAGCGCCATCTATGATCGAATTGCAGAACTTTTTACTAATAAGTTGTAAGTAGACTTTTAGAAGTTCCTTGTATTTTAATTGATTTTTTTTAATCAACGATAAATCTTACTTAATTAAACTACACGAGCTTAGGTGTTCTTGACCTAGAAGAACGAGTTTTAGACTTTCATAGCACGCAGCTCGGCATATTGTCCGTGAAACAAAATAAAAATCAATTTGAAAATGCAAATGAAAATTTGTCGAACACGACTATTATAACCGGTAATCGGCAGACAGTCTTAGGGATTCTTTTTTTTTTTTTTTTTTTTTAAATTCTTTATGCACCAAAACTTAAAATTAGGTACATAGGCGAGTTTAATGCCTGTTAGGCATTTTCTGACGACTAACCTTTCTCGTACAACAATAAAAATAAACATAAATATACCTATAACAAATTAATATTATTATTAATAAATTCTTTATTGCACAAAATAAGTGTACAAAGGCGAAGAAAATAAAGGAATACTCTCCGAACTCAAGAGGCGATTGTAAAGTGTGTCTTTATAATTAAAACGGATAAAGAAAAAAGAATTTCGTTTTGTGCCTTTTGCGGTATTTCATTTACGAGTCATTATTTAAAAATAATTTCTTTTTAAAAAGCTGTTTGGTTTTTTTTTTAAATAAAATTATATATATATATATATTTTATATACCTATAAGATATATTTTTATACCAGGAGGCGCGGTGGTGGCTCGGTTGTAAGAACGCGTTCCTTAAATCCTACAAAGGTCGGTTCAAACCCACCCGACATGTACCAATGAGAAATACACTTTTCTTACGTACATTTGTCATAGATTTACAACACCGCCGTTCCCGTGCATCGGAGAGCACGTTAAGCCGTCGGTCCCGGTTCCACTAATACCAACTTGTGGAATCGTTAATAAATTGTCATAAAAAAATGACATCATATCCACGCCAAGCCGTCTGGCCAGATATATGTTCTGGAAGGCCCATCTCCAGCAGTGGAGGTCTAGGACGCTGTGTTCTAGGGGCTGTAATGATATTTTATTAAAACTAAATTATTTCTACAAATAAAAAATAAAAAAATAATAAAAAATAAAAACAACTTACAAAACCTAATTTAAATATAAATCGTATCCGTGCGGCATGGTAGCAAGAACTCTGGCCGCATTTCTTCGCTGAATTGCTATGCTGATTCTCTGGGCAAGAAAAGAACCAGCCCTCTTATCACCAGAGCAGTCAATTAGACGAGGGGTGATGTTCTCTTCTTTCTTTCTTCTTTCTTTCTGATGTTATTTAAAAATGTTTACTGCTTGGACCCCACGGGCGTAAAGTCTCTACAGGAAACTCTAGATCTATTATTTACCGGTTACAATATTAACCATTACCTTGACATGTGACAACATGACCATCTATTCATTTCACTTATATTACTCACTCTCTTCGTTCCATGATAAATCTCTTCGATCCTCTCACAACTCTCTTCTTTCGATCCCTTCGCATAACTCTAGTTTCATTTCAAACTCATTTATCATTGTAGCGACAAATTTGTGGAACAATTTTCCTCCTAACCACCAGATCGATATTTAAAAAAATGGTCTATTCGCATTTCATTTCCCAACTAAATTTGTAAGTATATTATTATTATGTATGTATGTGTAAGTTTATGTATTAGTATTTAGTTTATTATATTTATATTTGTATGTGTGTATGTATGTATATGTAGTTGTATGTATGTGGCTAGTTATTAAATAATACTTTTGATATTTATATTATAATATTTCAGCACCTACTTTCCAGTAAATTGTTTAAAGTTGTCCAAATGGTTGGCTATGATAAAATGTCTTGCGGCATTAAAGCCCGGCTTTGTCTTTGTCCATTAAAGTATTAAATAAATAAATACTAAACCGATGCAATCTTTTTTGTTATTATATTAAATTAAAAGGTTTTATTGTTTAAAAAGAAGGAAAAATGTTAATTTAAAAATAAAAAAACCCGACTACGTAAATAATATAATATCATGAATTAAAAACTGAAATAATGATATGATGCCCCACTCAATATACTATTGTCACCTTTTTTTTCCACAATATGGCGTCTGGTTGTCGCCTAAATGAAATTTTACTTGTCATATCTTTAGTGACACTCGCATGATGAAGACGAAACGATTAACGTAATAATTATCAAAATCGGCCAACGCGTTTGGTCTTCAGTGTGCTACAAAAAACAAACATACATACATACATAAATGCATACATACATAGGTTGCGCAGTCGGGTATTAAAGAAAAAAGTGGGTAGTTTTATAAATATAGCTGGAACTACGGTGCACGTTGTCGGGGACAAGAGATAATGGTGGCGTAATTTAAAATTCTCGCTTCACTCAAAATAAATTGGTTCGCTACGAGTTTTCGACGCTGTTACAACGACCAATTTAAATCTGAATTTTCTTACAAAGTTAGCTAAGGTTAGTGAGGAGAGAAAATTAAGTGGAAATTGTCTGAATCTTAACACAAATGCTGATATAATTTATTTACTGAATACATACTATAGTATGGACGACTAGACTATACCGCGTGTACCATCTAAACTAATAACGCCTAGAAAGAGGTACCCTTCTTGGTACAGTGCGCCTCTTCAATCATTTATTGACACCCTCGCCGCGTTGCATCTCAGGGGAACAGCGCATAAAGCGGGAGCCGCGGCGGAAAATGCGGAGTCCAGCAAGCGGCGCAAGTATGTAATCTTATTACATATTTGTGCCGTTTGCTGTAAAAACTCTGGGCCCATGGAGTCCAAGCGCAAAAAAGTTTTTAAAAGACAACACCGCGTCTTGTCGTCTCCTCAACTAAAAGCTTGTCTAATATCTTAAGGTAATTCATTCCATAGATTTGTTGCGACAACTGCAAACTCCTAAAACAGCGTACATACGACACTGAGTGTTCGCCAATTTTGCCAATAACACGCCTCACTAAGTGCACTTAAAGCATCAAATTCGATCAGGAATTCAATTTCCAAGACCAAGTACCTACATGCGAGTAAGTCTGCTATTCGGGACGGAGACAAATCCAACAAATCAAAAACCGTGAAAATCTGTCCAGCCGTTCTCTCTCAGCCGACTTTGTTTTATATATTAAAATTTACTTATTATGCAATTTAATATGTCAGAAACCTTCCCCGATGTTCACACAACATATTCCCAAAGTTTCATCCCAATCGGAAAAAATCGATAAAGATTTTTTTTATCTGCTAAATATTTTGTATTTTTTTTTTGTTATTAAATAAGTTGCATA
The DNA here is from genome assembly GCA_910589645.1 of Tinea semifulvella. Lineage (NCBI taxonomy): Eukaryota > Metazoa > Arthropoda > Insecta > Lepidoptera > Tineidae > Tinea > Tinea semifulvella. The sequence goes on from OU342618.1 coordinate 5,694,635, forward strand.
AATAACATCAATAAGTTTAATGTTTCAGTTTAGAATGTAGGCGAAGATGTATGGGTTCTGGTGTGTGCACGAGGCCTTTAAATCAAGCGAAAGAAGCAAGATCCATCTCACTTACGAACCCGCTACCTTTTCTTGTAACACAAACGAGTGCAATTTGTCGTTCCTTTGAGATTTCCTGTAATTCGCTCGTTATTCTACAATAAGATCCATTGGTTTTTAAGTGATGGTAATTTTTTACTTGTAATTACACCAATTTATGTTTTGCATAGTATAGTAGTATATGAAACATCAACATCTTAAGTGGGCGGGTGGATTCTGCCGAACACCTAGTACTAGTAGCACATCTGTTCTGTATGCCCTTCTGTATGTATCATCATCAGCATCAGCTTGTATCTCTATAGGCCTCCCCAAAGGCTCGCTACTGCACGCGGTCTTTTGCAACTCTCATCCAACCCCCACCAGCCTCCTTAGGTCATCCGTCCATCTGGCAGGGGTCGTCCCATACGTGTTCTCCACTCCAGAATCCGTTTGCCCTATCGGTCGTCGGTTTCTTCTTCAGCTTGCTAATTTTGAATGCTGTCAGTAACTTTGGTTCTCTGACGAATTTCAACGTTTCGAATTCTATCCATCAAAGAAATACCAAGCATAGCTCTCTCCATAGCTCGCTGAGCAACCTTGAATTTGTGAACCAGACCCACTGTCAGTGTCCACGTCTCTGCTCCGTACGACATTACAGGGATGACGCACTGGTTGAAGACTTTTGTCTTCAAACACTGTGGTAAGGACGATGAGAGGATATGTCGAAGTTTCCCGAATGACTAGCTGAATGCGTCTGTCGGATTTTTTTGCTGAAGTTTGCAGCGCCTAGCTGAATAGTCTGTCCAAGGTAGACGTATGTATGTGCTTTACTATAGGCATAGTTCGTTCTTTTGTAGGTCATGCAACTATTTCAATAGTAACTGTTCGGAACTTGATTTGTTTAATACGAAGCCTACGTTTGCTCGCAGCTATTTGGCCAGATTGTTCTGTACTGCCCTACTATATGCCTTAGTTGTGTACCCATAGCTACTTGTTGTTTTTTGTTATTTATTTTAACCCTTGTTTATGTTTGTAGTCCATTTGCGGTAACTTCAAATTGACACTCCATGTTTCTATTTTCTTTTTTACAATTTTATTACTAGTGGTTAGTTATCCTTTAATAAATAAATTAACGGCAAAAAAACACATTTTTTTAAATTCTGTCTAATGACTTAATACTTTATTGAATATACCATTATATACGTATTTTATTATATAAAAAGTGGATTTAATTCGGATAACCAATCGGTGAAGGTCGCTCTTAGACGTGTCCTAATTAGTACTGAAACTGTTAAATGTAAAAAAAAGAAATGGTAATAATAATTATTATTTATTAATTAGATAGTGTTGTTTCGTTGAATGTTGCTAAAGTGGGGGCGACAATGGGTTGTGGAGAAGGGGTGTTAAACTGGACCATAACTAATTCGTACGTCACGACTGTACCCGCCACCTGAAAGAAGATTAAATAGATATACTAAATAATTAATTACGTTAACCGTGTTTTAGGAATCAACGTTATATGTTAATACTAAAAGAGTGTGGTTATTACCTTCGTTAAGAGTTCAAAAAAAAAGGAGTTCTTCGCGCCATTTTGCGCGGAGATGTCAAGTGCAAGTTATTGTTTTGTAATTTAATATTCTGTAGATATTGATGATCAAAAGTGGTGTTTTTTTGTTTAATAATGTGCTACAATGTGAATAATTACGTAAAACTATAAATTGGACTTTAAATGCAAATTAAAACTTGTGCCCCAAGTTATAGTTTTTTTTTTTGTGGTTTTCCCGCGCTATCAACTCCCAAATTTTACCCGATGTGTTTAAGCTATGGTGCCGCGAGTGACTCCAAGAAAAGCATCAAATTCTGCAGCATCTGGAATTTGATGATGACCTCATTAACTCATAAAAAAGAAAGATATATTACGTCAGACTTGGCTGTATGGGCTAGACCTTTTGCCTTCCCTACCATCTTATTCATCATCCATCGGGAGAAGAGGACGAAAAAAGGCAACGCGCTTTTACAACAAATATATATCTTTAACTTAAACTGATTTTTTACTAGTAATGTATTGCCACTCTCCTTATTCACACTTTCACAACGAGCGACGACGCGACGTCTACTTTTTATCCCATTCACACGAGTAGTTTCATTTGATATGTATTATTGTTAAACGAGTCGCGTCGTTGATGCACAGAGTAAGAGGGAGCGGCAACATCATCTTGAGGGCAGTTAGTGAGAAGCCAGATTGCCCTATCATGGGGCACTGGGTACATACTCACACGTATGTGCCCAGTGCCTCAGGAGGACAAGGCAAATATAAAAAGTAAATGTCCACTTTTTACTAATATAGAATAAGCAAACACTATGTTACTAACCCCTATGGATATTCCGAAATAAACGCATTTTTTTTTTTTTATTCTTACATAAATTTAGTTAAATGTATATATATTATTATTATATTCTTTTGAGAGTCTTTCGCGCCATTTTGCGCGGAGATGTCAAGTGCAAGTTATTGTTTTGTAAATTAATTTACTGTGGATATTATTGGTTAAAAGTGGTGTTATTTTGTTTAATAATGTGCTACAATGTGAATAATTATGGAAAACCATAAATTGGACTTTAAATATGGGGCACAAGTTGAAGTTTATTTTTTGCGGTTTTCCCGCGCTGTGGACTCCCATATTTTACCCGACGTGTTTGGGCTATAATGCCGCGAGTGACTCCAAAAAAGTATCAAATTCTGCAGCATCTGGAATTTGATGATCCCCAACTCGGTTATGAACTCTGTTATGAACATATATTATGCAAATAAATTACGTGTTTAGGACTGATGTATTCTGTACAATGTCCTTTAAAGACAATAAAAAAATATATATATATATTCTTTTATTGGTATTTGTGTATTAGTATGTAAATTATTGTTATGTGTCTACCACACTCCCAAAGGTTAGCTAGTATAAAATGCCGAGAGGCATTAAGTTCGCCCTTGTACTCAACTGTTAAGTTTTTAAGTGCAATAAAGAATTTATAAATAAATATATATACATATATGTATAATATATAACCTATTTACGTAATTGTATATGTAATAGTAAGTATTATTTTTATGTATTTGTTTTATAAAATGTTATTTTATATCTATTATTGCACTTACGATGAAAACTGTCATAATGTCCTAAAGGTTTGGCTGTCAGAGAATGCCTAGCGGCATTAGCGACATATATGTAATAGTAAGTATTATTTTTATGTATTTGTTTTATAAATTGTTATTTTATATCTATTATTGCACCTACTTACCATGCAAACTGTCCTAGTGTCCTAAAGGTTTGGCTGTCAGAGAATGCCTAGCGGCATTAAGTCCGCCTTTGTACATAGTGCAATTAAGTTTTTAAATAAATAAATAAATATATATATCCAGCCTCTGTGTTTCCACTTTCCTATAACTTGGAGTCCTTCAAGAAGTGTGAAAAGGCATTGGTGGAGAATAGTAAGATTAGGGGAGGAAACCCACTAACCAGTAGATGCGGCGATCGTGGCTTCCCCCTGGCGTCCTTCGGCTGGTTCACTTTTTGATTTCTCCACTTATTTCAGAGTGATTATTGTTTATAGCGTGGTAATTATTTTGGCATTGCACTTGGAGAATTCGCGGCGTGATTTTGCGTGATTTAGCGTTTTTAACGGTGGAGCGTGGTAGGATTGCGGACACGTCCAAGCGCGGCGGTTGAGCGACTACGATGCCAACTGGAGTTAGAGGTAGGAGCGGAAGGAAAATGAATAGTGAGATAGATACATAAGAATAAATATATATCGGCGTAACCAGGCATCTAGTAGATTCCAATTACTAACATTCATGGACCTTGCGCGCCACTTACGATGGCATACGAGGGCATTTTGTTATCAATTTATTATTATATAGTCTATGTTCAGGGATAGTTAGAAATGATGGTAGGCGTCCGGACGGAATGTCATTAATATCATATACTAGAGGCCGCGCACTGGTTTGGGATGCCACATGTGTTGACACACTCTGTCAGTCACATGTGACATCCAGCCATAAGAAACATGGGGCTGCTGCAGAATCAGCCGCACGCCTTAAGCATAACAAGTACGCGGAGATCATCATCAATCACCATTTCATTCCATTTGCAGTTGAAACGATGGGCCCGTGGTCCGAGGAGGCTCTTGTGTTCTCCCGCGAGCTTGGTGAGAAACTCCACTTGGCGACGGGTGATGCTTTGAGTAGAGAATATCTTGTTTAAAGGGTCAGCCTCGCTGTTCATAGTTCATTCATACAAATAAATATTATTTCATTTCATTTCAACGGGGGAACGCAGCGAGTGTCCTCGACACACTACGCCCATCGAATAGTCGTAATTTTATTTATTAATATTTAGTTTTTTATTAGTTTTTATAATTTAGTCTATGTTATTAGTTCTCTTTGACTGAACGAGATTTATATTTAGGCCAAACTTAGAAACACTTACGGTAAGTAACAATCCTCTCGTGACACTAAAGAACTGGAGACCGGTAAGTGCGACGTTGTCCGAGTTCACCTGATCAATAAACCTTTGCACCTGGAAGTAATGAAAACTAAACTTTAGTAACAGTATAATAAATAAATAAATATTTCCACACAGCGCCATTTAATTTCCGTGGTAAGCTACGAGGCTTGTGTTACGGAAACTAGATGGTTGATAAACTACATATTATCTTTTTTTTTGTAAATATATACATATTACACATATAAACACCCAGACCGAGACAAATTATACAATGTACAACTTGCCCCCGGTGGAAATCGAACCCACGACCTCCCGAGTTGACGGCAATGTTTGTTACCACTAGACCACGGAGGCGGCAATAAATAATGTTGTCTGAAGGTGGGTCCTCATTTGTAATTTACGGACTTGTTACACTAAGAATAGAGGTAACATGTTCAGCAGCCCCAATCTAAAATTAAATAATTTCTATTCAATTCAAATTACTTATTACAATTTGGACTTTTTGGGCTTATTTGAATTGTCATACTTGTGTGAACCTCTAAAGCATGGATGCACAGACCGCGGCCCGCGGGCCGCATGCGGCCCGTGGGTCGAATACTGGTGGCCCGCCGACAGCAAAAATAATACTCTCGTGCATTCGAAAAATATTGAATTCTATTCCAGAATATAACAAAAAAAATATATGTTCGAAAAGTAATGTGAAACTCGCGCGCGCGCAATTTGAATCTAGCGCCCAAAATTGCTAAGTCAAGTAACATCGCTCGCTATAGAAATCAAGAATTTTCTAGCGCGGTGAGCAAGCGAGATAGATATAGTCCCGTATTCCCGATTGCTCGCGTATCTACACGAAGCTTCCAGAGTCGTTTGCGCGGTATAAAAATCACGTTAACCGCAGCGGCCGAACAGTTCGCTTTTCATTTGAGTGAAGTGTCAACAACAGAAAGAAATAAGCGCGAAAATACAAAGCGAAGTAATAAGTGATTGAGAATAAGTGCAGTTTATTAGTGTTTTTGGGAGGCAATAGTTCTAGTGTAGATTTTAACTCGACTAGCCGGTGTCATATATTTTGATCCACATTCAACGTAGATTTCCTGTTGCAGTGTTAACCCGTCAAGTGCCGTGTATAATTGTGTTGTGAAAACGTAAGTAAAACTCTGTTATTAATAAGTGTTTCCCTACCTATTTAATCAATTTTAATCAAATTTAGCTTTAATGTTGGCTAAATATTAAAATAAACAAAGAAATTACTATTTTTATAAGAATTTCTCTAACTGTAATAATTACGTCATTATTTCAGATAAAATCTGTATAAAAATCTTAAAATTTCTGAGAAATAATATTTAATCAATTATTTTTGATAATTTAAAAAAGGATAGGTAATTTAAGTGGGTACTGTAATTGTTTTTAGGTGCTGTGTTAATCCTAGCCAGGATTAGAACGCAACATGGAGAAGCCAGGACCTAGTAAAAAACGTAAGGTTAAAGATGAAAATCGGCAGTTTCAAGAAATTTGGACTGAGAAATACTTTTTTGTATGGTCGCATAACAAAGTCGTTTGTTTAATTTGCAAGAATTCTGTTGCGATTGCAAAGGATTATAATGTAAAAAGGCACTATGAAACGCAGCATCCTTCTTTTACCAAGTTTACAGGCGAATTAAGAAAGCAAAAAATGTTGTCTTTAAAACGGGAGCTTATTGGTCAGCAAGCTATGTTTACAAAACACATTCAAGATTCAGAAACGGCTACAGAAGTTAGTTATGAAATTTCTCGAATGATAGCAAAGCGAAGTCGCCCCTTCAATGATGGCGATTTTGTAAAAGAATGCATGGAAATTGCCGCTAAGAAAATGTGTCCAGAAGCAGCAAAAAAGTTTGAGAAAATTCAACTGAATCGTATGACTATCCAAAGACGAATTATGTCCTTGTCAGGTAATATTGCGGAACAATTAATTGAAAAAACTAAGATCATGGAATTTTTTTCATTAGCACTCGACGAATCGACTGATATTAGTTCCACAGCTCAACTTCTCATATTCATACGAGGTGTTACTCAAGATTTTGAAGTCTTCGAAGAGTTATTAGGAATGTGTTCATTGAAAGGTCAAACCAAAGGAGTTGATATACTCAATGGACTTTTGGACGAGTGTTCAAAAACTGATTTGGACTTATCTAAGTTATCGGGAGTTGCGACTGACGGTGCTCCTTCCATGATTGGTATCAATTCCGGGCTAGTTACTTTGCTGAAAAAGCACCTGCAAGAAAAAAACATAAACACTGAAGATCTCATGCAGTTTCACTGCATTATACACCAGGAAGCCCTCTGTTCTAAAAAAAATGAATTTCAAAATGTAATGAAAGTAGTAGTTTCGACTGTAAATTTCATAAAATCACGAGGACTCAATCACAGACAATTCAAACAATTCCTTGATGACATCGAAAGCGAATACGGAGATTTACTGTATTATACAGAAGTAAGGTGGCTAAGTCGTGGATTGACACTGGAACGATTTCTAAATTTAATAGAAGAAATTGGAATATTTCTGGCGGAAAAGCAAAGGGATGTCCCGGAACTTAAAAATCCTGATTGGTTGTGTGATTTAGCTTATTTAGTTGACATTACAAATCATTTGAATGTCTTGAACACACGGCTTCAAGGCAAAAATCAACTGATATCCCAGCTCTATGCTCATGTAACATCCTTTCAATGCAAGCTGACACTTTTCAGATCACAATTGAATTCTGGAAATTATAATCATTTTCCGAATTATAAGAAAATAGCTGAAAAATTCAACAAAACTGCGATTAATTTCAGTTATGTAGAAAAGCTAGATATTTTGATTCAATCTTTTGAAGACAGATTTTCGGAGTTTAAAAAAGTGAAACCTCTGTTGGACATATTCAGCAATCCTTTCACTATTTCAGTTGAAAATGCGCCAGAGTCAATGCAGTTAGAAATTATCGACATTCAAAATGACCAAGATTTACGCAACAAATTCAACGAAGGAGACTTGCTGAACTTTTACCGCTGCATTGATAAAAATATGTACGAAGAGTTGCGCATAAACGCTCTGAAATGTGCCAGCTTATTTGGTTCTACCTATATATGTGAACAAACTTTTTCAATACTAAATAATAATAAAACAAAAAATCGAAACCGCCTTGCAAATGAAAGTTTGGAAGCAGTTTTACGTGTTGCTACAAGTAAATTTGAGCCAAATATAAAAAAGATTGTAAGCACTATGCAGTGCCACGCTTCAAATTAATAATTTCTTTTTTAATTTTAATAAATTTTTATCAATTCTTTATTGTCTTTAACTACCTATACCTACTTCTGGCGGCCGGCCCGCTATCAGTACATGATTTGGCCGAGTGGCCCCTAGTATTAATAAGTCTGTGCAACCCTGCAGTCTAAAGGTAAATTGTTACCATTTTGCCAATAATAATGTTAAGTGCTGTATGGTTTACCTAAAAAAAAAAAAAAAAATGAACATTGTTATAATTTGCCTGTGTAAACAGCGATACGAAATTAATTTTGTTGCGCATTATTTTGATTTTGTATATCTCCTAAGGTAATCATTTAATTTGCATGGTGTAAAGGGAAAAAATAATCGTCATGAAATACTCGAGCCAAATAACGTATTTTAAATGATAAGGTTAATCCTACCGTACACAAGTAAATAGCTTTCCAATTACTGCTTTATAATTGCCAGTATTAAAATGGATATATTATGTTATCCTTAAAAGATAGACATATACCATCGCGGATTTTTTTGTAGACCTATATATAAGATACACAATTCCCCCAAACATTATTTTGTATTTGTATTTTAAATATCGTTAATGTATACAAAAACTTAACAAATTTATACTAAAAACCTTTCTCAAGAACTATTTAATCCATTGGTAAAAACAGCATGAAAATTGGTGAAGTAGTTTCTGAGTTTATCGTGAACAAAGTACAATATAAATTGACCTAATTATAAACATGCACTAACAATAGTCCGTGGAAGTAGACTCGGAGGTACCGGGTTCGATTCCTAGTCGGGACACAATTTAATAAATAATATTTAATTTATTTGTGATATTTCTCGAGTTTGGTACGCTGGAGATATCGACGAGCTTGCCACTTGTCATGATTGGCCTATAGTAAAGTTGGCTAAATGTTATTTATAAGCGTGGTTTCTGACCACCCCGGAAGGGAAAAGGTCGTGATGATACTTTACTTTACTTTTACTAAGAATAAAAGGTGTCTAAAATATAATAAAATAATTTTTATGACTATATATTTTCTGACATTAATTTAAAAAAAATACTTTTAATTAGACGTTTAACGGCTATCGTAACAAACAATTAGCGTGACAAATAACGTCAATATTCCCTGGGCCCCGATTCTCGTGCCTTCAACATGCATGTCCGCTCGTTTTGCTCGAATGAAACTGTCAGTTTTCTATGGAGATTTTTCGATTTTCATTCGAATATTTCGAACTGACACGCAAGTCGAAAGCGCGAGAATTGATACGCGCTATCCCGATTACATACATACATACATATCTTCACGCCAGATCCCTTACGGGGTAGGCAGAGACAATTGAGCGCCACTTGACACGATCACGACATACCTCTTTCGCTTCATCGACATTCATCAACCTCTTCATACATGTCCTTTTGTTACGAAGGCTTTTTAATTCTCCTTCAGCTAGTGTTTTATTTATTTGATCGTGATACGTGTGTCTTGGTCTGCCAGGGCCTCTTTTACCCACAACTTTCGCATTATATACCTGGTTCGTCAATCTTTCTTCGCTCATCCTTTCAACATGCCCGAACCATCGTAGCATGCTTTTCCTTATTTCCCGATTACTCTCCAAATAAATGTTACAAATGAGGACCCACCTTAAGTTTTTGCTGCTTTTAACGTTATAGTAGATTTTAAACAATGTTGTTTGTAGTAAATATCTAAGCACGTGTAATTTCGTGTAAGGAAGCACGTAAAGGCAATCTCTTTAAATAAACCCGACCCAATTCACGTACAACATGCGTCTTTTTTCATTAGCACATAATGTTTGTATATAAATCTACATAAGACATTTTATTATGTAAGTTTATTTATATTTTAATAGGGTTGCTAACACGACACATGTATACATAAGAGCGACCTTTACCAATCGATTATCCGAATGGATATTCCATATTTTATATAATAAATTATTATTAAATAGGTGGTAGGCAGAGTGATGGTGGTAATTTGCCCAGTCTGCCACGGCAGGGAAGTATTAATAATAAATATTTTTGTCCAGACAGGTCACACAGCGCCATCTAATTTCCGTGGTAAGCTACGAGGCTTGTGTTACGGAAACTAGATGGTTGATAAACTACATATTATACCTTTTTTTTTTTGTAAATATATACATATAAACACCCAGACCGAGACAAATTATACAATGTACAACTTGCCCCCGGTGAGAATCGAACCCTCGACCTCCCGAGTTCACGGCAACGTTTGTTACCACTAGACCACGGAGGCGGTCAACCGTTCATGTGTCAACCGTTCCATGTATCCACCGTTCGTGCCGATAAACCCAGTAAAGTCCATACGTTTTGGGATCAGGCTTGAATTGCCATCATGCCCAGTCAAGCCGGCATAGTGTTAGGGGTAGTCAGTCATAAGTTCCAGTTAATAACATTAATGGACCTTGCGCGCCACTTATCATCAGGTGAGCACAAGGTCACATGTCGTGCTAGTATAATAAAAAAAAACATTTTTCAAAGTATTTAGACCCGATACCCGGCAAGAATTTTAGTTTTTTTTTTTTATTTCACTATGTAGTTTTTTTTTTTTACTTTATTAAAATCGGCACGAAGACTCAGTTCTGTATTTTTCGATCTTCCTTGTAATTTAGACAGTAGCCTCCAACTTCATCAATTTAACACTGTATTTTTTTCGCAAGCGTTTCTTATTATACTGCGTTCAATTTATTAAAGAGCAAATATTTTTGTATTACAATATAAAATAAAAATAAAGAACTACGTATATTTTATTTTAATTATTTAGTCATAAAATCTTAAGTTACGGTGCAGAGAAGTTGTCCTAAAAATATGGCCTCTCATACTGAACCTAATAAAGTAGGTAGCGAGAGGTCGACGATCGCGCGAACGTTGACCTGCGTATTTTTTTCTCTTTCTATTTCATTTCTCGGCTGTGGGCGAGATCAATTAATAATAACACTCCCCAGCATTTAGGTATTTATTACAATGGATATCGTGATGGTCAGACACGGCCTTATTCACCACACGGTAGTGTTTTGTTTTTCGGATAAAAATTTTTATCTTTAAAAAAAAGTGAGAGTTCTTTATAGACTTTTATAGGTAGGTTAAAAAGTGAAGTTAAGCAAGTAGAAAGTTGTTAATAATTAATACAGTACTAAAGTTTATTTATTATTATTATTACAAGCCAACACTTACAGCTAATGCTAAACATGTAGGCTCTTAGTCAATTTATATGAACAAACATACGCGTTCCTTAAATCCTACAAAGGTCGGTTCAAACCCCCCCGGCATGTACCAATGAGAAATACACTTTTCTTACGTACATTTGTCTTAGATTTACAACACCACCGTTCCCGTGCCTCGGAGAGCACGTCAAGCCGTCGATCCCGGTTCCACTAATTCCAACTTGTGGAATCGTTAATAAATTGTCATAAAAATTGACAACTGAAAATTCTCGCCAAGCCGTCTGGCTAGCGTGGCGAGTGTAGGCCATGTCCCCCAGATATATGTTCCGGAAGGCCCATCTCCATCAGTGGAGGTCTAGGACGCTGTGTTCATAATAATACATTAAATTTACTCATAGGTAGCACTTATACAATTGGCTATTAATTACATTATTACACGTTATTATATCCACCCATCTTTTATTGTTTTAAGAGAACCCGTCAACGTTACGTGTCTTTGACTGAGATAACGTGGGATTGAGTAATCATGCCCAACTTCAGCACGGGTTCACCTCAGTAATTATTTTTAAAAAATGTCTACTTATATGATAATAAATATGTATAGAGCACATCACGACCGTTTTCTTCCAGGATGGTCAGAAGCCACGGTTATAAAGAAGCGGGTTCACATTTAGCCAACTTCACAATCGGGTCATCATGACAAGTGGCAATTGTTGATGTCTCTAGCGTACCAAACTCGAGAAATATTACAAATATACATATTAAATTAAATTTATTTTATTTATTTAAATTAATAAAGATTATTGTGTCCCGACCAAAAACCAAACCCGGTACCTCTGAATCTAAAATCCACTATTACATATATATATTTATACTTATTTGATTTTATACTTACTTCAGTACAAAATACTGGAGACGGAACGCTATACAGAATGGGTGCTGGTGCCATGGATGCTGTGTTGACCTGGGCTGCTATAAGAGACACAGCGACAGACCGCGACAGAAGGTATATCAAAGAAAACACCAGGTAAGCCGCCTGGTCGTACCCTTTAAGAAGTGTAGAACTGAAAAAGTTGGTCACGCATCTGAGTATTTTTATACAATTTATTTAAAGACGTTCTATACACTTTACTTCCCTCTCACACGTTTTTTTTATATACTCAAAACACTACATGTGATATCGCGTCGCGTCCACCTGGTGCTAAGCGGTAGGCGAGGGAGCAACTGACGCCAGCCACTAACGACCGACATTACTTTACCACTTTGCCAGCCTAACAACATGCTTTTTCACACTTCGCTTGAAGGACTCGAGATTATAGGAATCGAGAAACACACTGAATCGCAAAGCATTCATATATTCAGCGTGCGACAGATGTAAGACTCCGCTGGATGGATATTTTGGTCTGTGCGTGTGATTCAGTTGCGGATGAAGGATAAGGGTATGAACCTCGTCAGAAAGTAAAACACGCTTATAGACACAATAACGTCTAGGCGAATTTGCAGTGCTGGATCTATATCATATATATATCTATTGTCTATACAACTTTTACAACCCCTATCCACAACATCTATTCATCTGGCGGTCCCACTCTGCGTCTTCCCGTACGTGGTCTCCACTCTAGAACCCGTTTACCCCATCGGTCGCCGGTTCTGCGGTCCGACGTGTCCGATCTATTGCCAACTAACTAATATTGAAGGCTTTGCGGTAACTTTGATTTTCTGACGGATGTGAACATTTCGCACTCTATTCATCAGAGATATACCCTTAAACTTGTAGACCAGACCTACTGTCAGTGTCCACGGTTCTGCTCTGTACGACTGACAAAGATTTTTTTTTTTATTCAACCGTTAAAAACATTTACTATTCAACATAGACGAAACATCGTAAAAATTGGTATACTTATAGTCATTTTATTAATTCATAAATCGTCAAATCATAATTTCTGATTCAAAACATGCTTACCTAGACGAATTCTTGTTATGTGGACAACGATTTGAACCTTTGAAACCATCTCTGAAAATAAAGTTAAGAACAATTAAATCACGTATAAAACAATACTTAGGTATGTATAATAAATACGTTTATTCCTTCGTCTGCCGTCCCGTGGCATCGAATGACTAAGCGACTCGTGCACCAACCCGAGTAGTCCAATGGCCCAAAGCCATTTCAAAAATCCCGCCAAGCGGTCGGTACACGATTCGTGAGACATTAAAATCTATCTCTCAATCCATGATCGAACTCTTCGCTCTTCTTCTAACTCCACCCTTTCCATCCCTTCCCATCACACCTCTTTTGTCTCTAATTCATTTGCTGTTGTAGCTGCAAATCTTTGGAATGACCTACCTTTAGTTATTAGGCAAGCTCCAAATCGAGTATCTTCAAAAATATGGTTTACAAATTCTTTTCAACTAGATTGTCCCAAATTTATGTCTCTTTTTCATCACTATCCTCAATTGCAGCAACATCATATTTCACTTCCCTCATCATGTAAGTAGTTTTATTTTATATTATTGTTTATTTATGATGCAATTTATGTTTATATATATGTATATATTGCGTATTTATGTATTAGTATGTAATATAGTTATGTATGTATTAATACTGTTAAGAATAACTTAATTAATGATTGCACCTACCATCTATACTGTCTAAATGTCCTAAAGATTCGGCTGTCAGAAAATGCCTACTTACTGCCGAAGTTCGCCTTTGTACATAGTGCAATAATTTTTTAAAATATTTTTTTGCTAAATAAGAAAGTATAAATAAATCCATTGTTTAACACAAAAATTTAAAAAACTACACAAATCTTATTTGATAATAATTAGTAAACAGCTTACTAAAAAATATAATTGCGTGTTTGCGCGCCTTTTTTTGATTGGCTGTTTTACAACCTGTCCGTCCGCCAATCATCTACACGAGCGGAAATAGATACATTCATTTTAATAGTTTTAAGCATACGTTCAAGTTCCAGATATGTATTGATAATTATTGTTTTAATTGTAATAATCATATAAATGTAATATAATACACGTAACATCTAAATTTGTTTTACCAAATCACGTATCATCGAAAAATCTTTGACCGAAGACACATTCAAATAGATATAGAAACAAATAGATATATTGCAATTTAAAATAAATTATTTAACTGCCTCCGTGGTCTAGCGGTTAAGTCCGTGGATTTAGTCTAGGAGGTACCGGGTTCGATTCCTGGTCGGGACACAAAAAAATATATTTATAAATGTAAATAAACACATTTAATTAATATTTAATTTATTTGTGATATTTCTCGAGTTTGGTACGCTGGAGACATCGACGAGCTTGCCACTTGTCATGATTGGCCTATAGTAAAGTTGGCTAAATGTGAATCCGCTGTGGTTTCTGACCACCCCGAAAGGGAAACGGTCGTGATTATACTTTTTAACAGAAGGTTTATTAAAGAAAAGAAAAAAAATACCTGACTATTAAACTTTGTTCAAGACAAATCAAGTATAGTAATACAAATTGTTTATTAACACAAAAGAAAAGTGGTTCCGTATGGATCATTCTACAATAAGAGGCAATATAAAATAGCATAAGTATTATTAGTAAAAAAAATTAAAACTAAAAACAAACCAAACCAAAAATTGAGTTCATTTTTAAAACTATTTTTTTTTTTCATTTTTTGTATAAAATATGTTTTACTTACAACATTTTATTCCTTTTAGTGTATATAAATATTAGGCAACTTACTCCAAAGTGTTGAACAGTTGAAAGCACACAAAGAAGAGGTTATTGGCGAAGCAGATGAGTGTGATTCCATTGATGACGTCATCAACCCTTCTAACCACATCTGTCACTCTGCAGTAGTCCTCACGTACAGATTTCCACGACACTTCTGGTAAATACTAAAGCAAAAAAAAAAACGTTTATACTATAATGTAGAACAAAAATAAAGAACAAGGAACGTATTTTTTTTTTATATATTCAGTAATCAAATTTTAAGTTACGGCGCGGAGGAGTTATCCTAAAAATATTGCCACTCATATTGAGCCTAATCAAGTAGGAAGCGAAAGGTCGATGGTCGCGCGAACGTTGACTTACGTAATTGATTCTGTCTCTATTTCGTCTCTTGAGATCAATTAATAATAAGACTAATTATACGGCCTGTTGCAGAAAGCATAATTAAATAATTAACATTTTGATATTATATTCCACGCGATTGGTAGTTAGATTGTCACTTTGGGTATTTAAGGCAATGACGTGATTTAACATCACATGTTAAAATATAATCATCCTTTCTGCAACCGGCCCTTTAGCTCCCCAGGCTTTAGGTATTTATCACGATGGATATCGTGATTTTCAAACGCGGCCTTATACACCATACAGTATTGTTTTGTTTTTCGGATAATGATTTTTATTTTTTTTTAAAGATACCTAGCCAGGCCACGCAGCGTCTTCACACCCTACGTGTTAAGCCTGGTTAGGCGGGATAATATTGCGAATTAGGGGTCGTATATGAAATGAAAGCAACTTACCCAGATCTCCACAATCCACGTTCCACTAATACTCACATGTGTGTCAGTGTAGAATGATGTGGAGTGTTTATTGTCTGTTCTGTGTGTGTTCTGAGTAATCGTTAATATTTTGGGAGAGCACTGTGGTAATTTTAAACTTAAGAAAAAATAATAGTAGCAAGGCGGTTGGGACAGAAAATTAAATTATGCGGTACGGTGACGAGGTCACACGAAAGAAATAAATTATGTCCACTAGGACGAAAAATAATTGTGCGCGCTGCTGCGTGTGGCCGCCCGGTATTTATACCAATAGACGTACACGCCACGCCGCGGTAAGTAGCGAAACTAGAGCTTCAACTAGCGGCGTGTCTATAGCCCCCGCCTTGAAGGAATAATCCTTCAAAACAAGGAACAAACAAAGAAAAATAATAAAAAAATAGATATAAGAATATATGCATGCGGAAAATAAAACTAAGAAAACCAAAAATAAAACAAATAACAAAAATAAAAAAAAATAAAAAAAAAGGAAGGAAAATAATATATGTCTATTGCGTTGGCAACGGACATAAGCGAACCACGGGTCTTTTATAAAAACCCTTTGATGTTTTGACCGTGGCCACCCGGACTATTCCATCCCGACCAGGATGGACCTCTGAAATGACACCAAGTTCCCATTGTAAGGGAGAAATCTTACCATCTTGTTTAATTACAACAATAGTTCCAAGTTTGACATTGTCGGATGAAACATTCCATTTTTGACGAGTCTGTAAGGTGCTAAGATACTCTAAGGACCATCTGTCCCAAAACGACTGCACAAGCTTATCGAGTAACTGATAACGTCCTAATAAATGCGACGGAGTATCTTCGACCGGCGGCGATGGTAAATACTTCAGTGGGGTAAGTGTTAAGAAATGAGACGGAGTGAGAGCCAACGGTTCCCCGGGATCTTGGCTTAAATTTACACAAAGCGGGCGAGAATTTATAATATTCTCTATTTGACACAAAACTGTAGTCATTTCCTCATAAGTGAGGATTTGATTACCTACAACGCGGAATAAATGAGATTTGACATTTTTAATCATAGGTTCCCAAGCGCCGAAATGTGGAGCGATGGGAGGGATGAATTGCCAGTCTATTTTATACTCAGACAATTCATGTGATAAACTATTTTTATAATCGTGTGAAGTAATAAATTTAAATAAGTCTGTAAGGTACGACTTCGCACCTACAAAATTAGTACCATTATCGGAATACATAACCGACACTGGACCGCGGCGAGAGAGAAAACGTTTAAATGCAGACATAAAACAAGAGGTACTTAACTCTGAGACTAGTTCGATATGTATGGCTCGCGTCGTCATACAAACAAATAAACATATATAACATTTGTGGCTACGGACACTACGACCGCGCCTTAACGTTATATTTAAGGGCCCGGCGTAGTCACAACCCGTATTAATAAAAGCCTTAGGTACCGTTTTCACACGTGACTGAGGCAAATCTGACATAAGTGGAAAAGTAGGTTGCGGGCGAGTACGAAAACAAGCGTTACATTTATCGATACGAGAGCGAATAAGTCTACGACCGGAAATTATCCAATATTTTTGCCTAAGAAGACTTAATAATAGGTTAGGACCGGGATGACAGTTTCGTTTATGCCAATAATCTATAATTAAATTGACAATATGATCCTTTTTAGGCAACAATACAGGATGGCGGTGGTCAAACGAGAGGTCAGTATTGGATAATCTACCGCCTACACGAATGACGTCGTCATATATAAACGGCTTTAATTTTTGAATGTATTTCGGACATGATTTATTAGATTTTAAATTTTTAATTTCATCTTTAAAATAGACATTCTGTAAAGCAATTAAAATTTTATTCTCAGCGAAATCTAAGTCGGAAGTAGAAATAAATTTATTATGAGGGAGACGTTTTAAAAATCTATAAATGTATACAACAATCCTAAGCAGCTTGCCCCACGAAGAATATTTAAGTGCGATTTTATATAAAAAATCTTCTTCTACGCAATCCAGAAGATTAGTAGAAGTAAGCGCGATAGTTTTTATTTCCGGGATATTATCAGAATTATCGACTTTAAACTTTTGGACAGGCCACTGATATACGTCCATGTCCATCCAAGGCGGACCAACAAACCACAGTGGATGTGTAACAAACTGCGAAGGTAACAATCCGCGGGAGAGGCAATCTGCCGGATTGGAGTTACCGGATATGTGATAAAAATATTTTGAATCTAATAAGTTTTGTATTTTGCTTATTCGATTCGCTACGAAAGTTTGAAAGCGGTGCGGAGAGGAATTAATCCAGTGAAGAGTAACAGTTGAATCTGAAAAGGCATATATATTTTCGATATTGATACGAGGAGAATAATTAGTTAAAACAGCACGAATTAATTTCGCGAGTAATAACGCGGCACATAGTTCGAGTCTCGCGAGAGATATAGTTTTTACAGGAGCGACCTTTGACCTTGAACATAACAACGTCGTGGTACAGTCGCCGTCGGTGTTGGCGTGCAGGTATACGACTGCGCCGTACGCCTGTTCACTTGCGTCGCCGAAACCAACTATAGAAACTCGACTATTTTTAAAAACATTTAAATGGCGGGGAAACCTGAGCTGATCCAAAAGTGACAACTCAGATTGAAATCTTGACCATGTGTTGATCACGTGATCAGGCGGCGTATCGTCCCAGTCAAGCTTTAGAGACCAAAGTTGTTTGATAAGAAGCTTGGCGAAAACGATAACAGGGCCAACGAGGCCGAGAATATCCCATAAACGGGCAATAGTGGATAGCATATTTCTCTTTGTACAAGAGCGCGGAGAGAGAGAGATAGTAAAGAAAAATACATCACTAGCGGGGAGCCATTGCATACCTAAAACTTTAAGAGAATCATCATTGTCAAGATTGACCGGGTCCGTAAGACGATATGACTCCGGCAAACACGACAACAACTCGCGACAGTTGGTTGCCCACTTGACCATCTCGAAACCACCGGCGGAAAACATATTAATAATTTGTTCGGCGGCTTCCGTAGCTTCCTGGACCTCCATGAAGCTGCTGGCCAAGTCATCCAAATATAAATCACGTAAAGCGAGCTCGGACGCTAAGGGATACTTAGTTTGCTCCTGCTTAGCAAGCTCATGAACTGTACGAATGGCTAGATAAGGACTGACACAAAGTCCAAAACAGACGCGGCTAAAAGAAAAATATTTAAGCGGTTCATTTTTGTTAAAACGGTAAATTATTTGTTGAAACGAGCGATCCTGTTCACGTACAATAATCTGGAGATACATTTGACGTATGTCGGCGGTGATGGCAATTTTAAAAAGACGTAGGTTTAATAAAATATTAAATAAATCGTTTTGAAGAGGTGGGCCAGTATGTAAAATATCGTTCAAAGAAACTTTAGAATCCGTCGCACAGCTGGCGTCAAGAACGACCCTCAGCTTTGAGGTCAGTTTGTCCTCTCGTAGTACACCATGATGAGGTATGGTATAACCCTCAGTATAATTTTTGGGTTCCGATATTTCACATAAAAAACCCTGGTTTATATAATCGAGAATAACCTCGTCGTATTGACGTTTGAATGCGGGATATTTAGAAAATTTGCGTTCTAGATTATAAAAACGTTTAGTTGCAATTTTAAGCGAATCGCCGAGGCGAGCGGGTTCTAAATTAAATGGTAAACTAACAATAAATCTCCCAGAGGGATCGCGGGACGTCGAAGAAGTATAATATTGTTCACATTGTTTATCTTGGTCGGATAAAATAGGCTCGTCATTAACATCTTCTAACTTAAAGAACTTGCTTAGATCATCGTGAATGGAATCTGTAGTAGAAAAATAAGAAAGAGTACAGTCAGATTCCGAGGATATTTCTGCTTCGCCCATAATCACGTAACCAAGAGTGGTAGAAAACGCTGAAGGCATATGCGGAGGACCGGTAATTTTTACCGGTAACAATAAGTCAACAAATAACTTTGCGCCGATCAATATATCGATACAGTCTGGTTGGCCAAACTCCTCGTCGGCAAGAGATAAGCCTCGTAAATAATCGATAGAATTTAAGTTAATTTTACAAGTCGGTAACTTATCGGTAATCTTGTCCAACACTAACGTCTCGATATCGTAAGATTGATCGGGATAAACACGAGATGAAAAATTAATAAAAACCTTACCTTTTGTACTGCTACAGTTATCACCCAATCCTTTGATAATTGTTTTACGATTGAGTTGGTTTACACTTAATCCAAGTTTACGACAACACTCACTTGTTATGAAATGGTTTTGAGAACCAGGATCAATGATACACCGACACATTTTTAAGTTTCCGTAACGATCTAAAACATTCACTCGCGCCGTACCTAACAAAACACTACGAGAAACTAATCTTTTGTTTATGTCATTCGCGAAGTTAGCCGACATTAGCGATACGTTGCCAGCTGAACCATCGGAAGTGTGAGCGGGAGGTGTGTTTTGCTCGGGCCGTGCGGCGGTCGAGAACGAGACGAGAGAACTTTTTGCAGTTTGAGCGCATGAGGGTAGTCGTGAATTTGTATCTGGATTAGTCATATTTGGGTACTTTGTTTGATGCAAATGTAATAAACTATGATGTTTGTAATTACAGTACCTACAAGTTTTTGCACTTTTACAATTACTCCACCTATGTTTTTGGCTGAGGCAATTGGTACAAAATTGTTGTTCTTTTATGAAATGAAGACGTTCGTTAGGAGAAAAATCGAGAAATTTAGGACAATTATAAATGTACTCATGGGAGTCTTTACACAATAAACAATTTTCAGAATGGGTATTTAAATAAGAATGAGCGATTTTAGGAGAAACATATTTAAGTTTTTCGTCTATTTTTACAGTAGGTTTAGAAGTGCCGGGATTTATACGTTGCACGATTTTAGCCTGCCCTTTTACGAAATTTATAAAAGTATCGTAGCTAGGTATGTCCACATCTCGGACGGACATTTCGAAAGCCTTTGAAGTATCCTTATCCAAACGTTTTAAAGCAAGATATATGAAAATGTAATCAGATAATTTCTCAATATTTAAATCTTTTAGCGCGGCTATCGACGCGGCGAATTTATCAATAAAAGTTTCGATCATTGCTGCGCCGGCTGGATTGGGCAAAGGTTTTAGGTCAAAAATCTGGTCGAGAAAAGTAGTAGCTAAAAATCGCTTGTCTTCGTATTTGGATAATAATAACTTCCAAATCGTTTCGTAATTTTCGGAGGTGGGGGAAATGCCAGAGAAAACAAGTTGCGCTTTACCCTTTAACTTGCCGAGTAAATAATACAGTTTCTCAGATTTACTAAGTTTCGGATTACAGTGAATTGTATTTTTAAACGTTTCGTAAAAAATACCCCACTGAGTTGGATTACCAAAAAACTCTGGAATATCAATCGGCGGCAATCTAGGCTTTGAAGATTCAAAGCAGACTGTGTCGGGGTCTGATGAAACCTGAGTTAATTTATTTTTGATACGACGTACTCGACAATACAGGTCTTCGAAAGCACTCCATCCCGAAAAATTTGGTGAATAATCGGGATCCAGCTGTGTGTTGGTATCGTTTATATCTCGAAGACATTGCATGTAATCTTTGCGAATGTCATCGATAGTTTCGGAGCATGATAAAAACTCCTCGCGGCGTTCACTAGTATTAAGCGATGAAGAACTATCAAATATATTTTGTAAACGAGAAAAATAAGCTTCACGACACTTGTGCAGCATGGAAAGCTGAGAACCTAGAGACTTAACACCTTTAGACATAGTAAAATATGAAAATAGCCTACAAATAAAAAAGAATAAATATAAAAATGCGTTGTTAATTTAAATTTAAATTAACAAAATGATAGAAAATTAATAAATTGCGGTGGCGACACAAAAAATAAATAAATTATGTAGGTACAAAAAAAAACGCGGGTTTAAAAGTTAAATTTACCACATGCATAAATCACAAAATTTTAGGAAAATGCGGGGTTACACGTAAACGTGTGATAAAAACGAAGAAATTTCTAGAAAATGAGGAGTTCATCTCTCTGGGGGCACCAAAACTATAGCCAGGCCACGCAGCGTCTTCACACCCTACGTGTTAAGCCTGGTTAGGCGGGATAATATTGCGAATTAGGGGTCGTATATGAAATGAAAGCAACTTACCCAGATCTCCACAATCCACGTTCCACTAATACTCACATGTGTGTCAGTGTAGAATGATGTGGAGTGTTTATTGTCTGTTCTGTGTGTGTTCTGAGTAATCGTTAATATTTTGGGAGAGCACTGTGGTAATTTTAAACTTAAGAAAAAATAATAGTAGCAAGGCGGTTGGGACAGAAAATTAAATTATGCGGTACGGTGACGAGGTCACACGAAAGAAATAAATTATGTCCACTAGGACGAAAAATAATTGTGCGCGCTGCTGCGTGTGGCCGCCCGGTATTTATACCAATAGACGTACACGCCACGCCGCGGTAAGTAGCGAAACTAGAGCTTCAACTAGCGGCGTGTCTAATACCTTTTTATGGATTGTAAGTGACATTTATTTATTTATTTAAGGAAAACTATTGACAATATCCAACAACAAATAGAACTAAACGTTAGCAACAGAGTGTCGTTTATAAGTTTACAAATATAAATATATTAACAATGTAAAAAAACACAAAAAACAAAAAAGTTTATGCGATGACAAAGATTAAAAAAAACATACTGAAACATACAGAGTAACATATAAACTACACAGCAAACACTTAATGCATACTTGTATCCACAAACAAATACAATGAAACAATAATAAGTAGTTGAGAATTAATCAAAATCATTTTCAGTAAAAAAAACGATTGCTTAGCACATGCCTCACGATCTTAACACTTAAGAAGAAAATATGTCATACTTAATTATAAGCTCATTGAATGTGTTGCATGCTCTGATTAGGTATGAATTACGTCTGTGTAGGGTGCTGGACGCTGGAATACGGAACGTGGGTTTGAACCTAGAAATGCGCGCAGGGACTGCAAGCCTTATTTTAGCCAGTAATTCAGGACAATCAATTTGATTATTTAGTATTTTTATATGAATAATTTATTTATTCGAAGTAATATACAAACAATATAAAAGAATTACAATATTATTAAATAACCTAGAAAAATAAACTAAATCTAAATAACAAATTAAATATAATAAAAATTTAAGCATCCTAATGTCTCAAACCTTACAATATAAAAATAAGGCCATTGTCCAGCGGCATGGTGCCCAAAACACTGGCAGCATTTCCTCGTTGAATTTCGATACTAATCTTTTCAGCGAGGAAGCTGCCAGCCCGTGGGTCACCAGAGACGTCGACTAGTTTTTTTGAAATTTCTTTAAATAAAGTCTTTGCCTCGAGGCCCCACGGTCCCATGGTTTCAACGGCAAAGGCCACAAATATATAATCATTGCAAATGTTTATATATTTGCGGCGCTTGACGTTTTGAGCTTGTTCTGCCGCCGCACCAGCTCTGACAGTAGTTCCTTGAAGATGGGAAGTTGCTAGCGTGTCTACAAATGTGACGTCCCACACTAGTGATTTTCCCAAACTCCAAGGAACTAAGGTCATACCGTCAGGTCTCTTGCCATCATCTCTAAATAAGCCCGTGGCTCCTAAGGTGGCTGGAATAGAGATGGAGGCAAAAGATCTGCGGATCAAATTATTGATAGAGCTGTGGTGGTGGCGGACAGGAAGCACATAATCAGCGAATCTAGTTTTAGCTTTAAAATTAAGAAACCTAATAAAACGTCGCTGTATTCTTTCAACATGTAAAAACTTAAACAATAGTGAAAGGAAAGGAAAGTGTTGAATGTAATTGCTAGTATTTGCAACCTTAACACCACTGAACTAAAAAACAACGGCTATAAAGAAGTAAAGTGAAGTATCATCACAACCGTTTCCCTTATAGCAATTGATACTTCCGCGATCGATTAATGATGATCTCCGCGTACTTTTTGCGATTAAGGCATTTGATTCGACAGCAGCCCCGGGTTGTTTATAGCTGGATGTTATATGTGACAGACAGTGTGTCAACACATATGGCATCCCAAACTAGAGCATTTGTTGTATGTGTTGTCATTTGAGAAGAGAGAGATGCAAAATCGTTGAATCCTCTTAAGACTGACTTGGGGACTGATCCTAACACATGATGAAATTAGGTAGTCTAAACCTGCTTTATAGACCTCTGTTTTAGAAACAAGATTTGACTTACCTTCCCCTGCATTTTGTCCAGTTTCTTATTGACATGTTGCAGACGTGAAGTTAGGTAGAAACTTATACAAACCAGAAACAAATCAGAAAAGTTCCAAATGAACGTCGATTGGATGTGAAGAAACTAAAAAAATATAATTGATTGTCTTAAGATATGATTTAGGCGCGAATTATACATAAACGGGCGTAAGGTAAAGGCGCGGCGCAGTCATCTTGCCGCTTCATCATCATCATCATCACGACTGTCTCCCTTCCGGGGTGGTCAGAAACCACGCTTATAAAGAATCGGATTCACATTTAGCCAACTTTACTATATAGGCCAATCATGACAAGTGGCAAGCTCGGAAAATATCACAAATAAATTAAATATTATTGAAATTTATTAATTTAAATTAATAAATATTATTGTGTCCCGACCAGGAATCGAACCCGGTACCTCCGAGTCTAAATCCACGGATTTAACCGCTAGACCACGGAGGCAGTTGCCGCTTCGAAACGTTTTAATACAAAATGTAGGTAGGCGAAACTCAAGCGGCAGTCACCTGTTCCGCTTCGCTAGCAGTCGCGACTGGAGTGGCGCGCACGCAGCACGTTTCTTTCTTATACAGTAGGATCAAATATACGAAATAGGTTTAAAAGTCAGTGCATTATTAGTTTATTTAAATAGTCAAATAAATGCTATACCGATAAAGTCACCTTGTGTAATGACTCGTTGTGACGTGTCTTCGTCTATTTAATATAATTTAAATTGCGTCTGTGTCTTATTTGTTTCACGCCTAAAAATATTTATTAATGTAAATAAATACATAAATTAATATTTAATTTATTTGTGATATTTCTCGAGTTTGGTACGCTGGAGACATCGATAATTAAACGAGCTTGCCACTTGGCTAATAGTAAAGTTGGCTAAATGTGAATCCGCTTATAAGCGTGGTTTCTGACCACCTCGAAAGGAAAACGATCGTGATGATATTGTACCTAAATTCCTTTGAAAAACATAACATTTATTAACTGTTTTTGTTTGTCTTATTTCATATATATTGGCTTCCGAATTGAACCTACGCGGGTGGTTCGATTTTTTAGCACGCAATATGTATATTAAAATGACATACCTGAGTAAATATTCCCAAATAAACGGAATATGGTAAGTAATTAAAAATCCACGGATAGAAATGTGTGACGAAGGATTCATATCCTTTGTAATCCGGGTTGCAATTCTTGGCACCAGCTACGGCTGACAGTAATGATAGAAAATGTTCAACTGAAAGAAAATATACTATTGTTTTTTCTTGACTATGACTTATATTATTTATCATAATATTATTTATTTATTCTATTCTCACATTATTAAATTATATATATATATATGTAAACTGTACATTTAGTGTTCCTTCCGATTTAGTAAATGGTACTGTACATCTCTGCGACCCGTGACTCACCCAACAGAAGGCGTCAGCTGAAAATCAGCGCTGCAGCCTCGGCTGTAGCATATGCTGAGCTGACCACCTATTTATCGCCACACCTGTATGTATGTTTCGGTATATAGAATAGGCTTACATTTATACATTTATTTTTACATATTTTATTTTTTTGTAACCATTGTAATTGTTGCGATAAATAAAGTATCTTCTTTCTTTCTTTCTAAAATGGTTTAAAATTGTGGTTTAACCAAGCTAACGCAAAAGTGATTTCCTCTTACTCGCACAATCCAATATTTTCAAAGATGTTTATAATTTTAAGTAAATCAATTTTTTTGATGATTGTCGTTTTTTATTTGTTAATAAAATTACATCAAACTAACGGATCTTATTATACTACGCCATGTTAGTAAAGCCCATCAGAAGCTTTTTAAAAATGTATGTTAAGGACATAAATATATATGTAATTTTGTCATGCTTTCATAAAACCCTATAAAGGTCGGTTCAAACCCCCCCGGCATGTACCAATGGGAAATACATTTTTCTTACGTACATTTGTTACAACACCACCGTTCCCGTGCCTTGGAGAGCACACTAAGCCGTCGGTCCCGGTTCAACTAATACCAACTTGTGGAATCGTTAATTAATTATCATAAAAAATTGGCATCAGATCCTTGCCAACCCATCTGGCAGCGTGGCAAGTGTAGGCCAAAATTCTCCACATACATGTTCTGGAAGGCCCATCTCCAACAGTGAAGGTCTAGGACGTTGTGTTCTAGGGCCTGTAATAGATAAATGACATTTTTTTAATGATTATTTGAAATTTAATTAATTATTGTAAGATCTCTTTCATAATAATAATAATAAAATTTATTGTTTCAAAAAACTATACAATATACTTAAACTTTTTAAACTTTCGCGCACATTCATAATTTTTTTTTTATAATTTTAACGGGTCTTTACGCGATTTACCTTAGTGACATATTTCTCCCGACATTCCAGCCAAGTTGCATTGGCCGTGGTCACGGGTCGACTGGACCTATGCGGCGTAGTCTCGTACATACTGGGCGGTAGATGTAAACCTACCCACTTGATAGTTTTAAAAGTTTTTAGAAATCACCACACACGACACTTACAATATCCTTGGCGACACCGGGCGATTTTTCCCGGTGTCAAAACCTATTGATTACTGGATTCCACGATGAAGATAGCTTATAACCCCCCTCTCGATTAAATTTTTTGCGTTTTTTTATTTCGATCGCTTCACGTACTATTCTAGGGTAATAGTGACGATCGATGGAAAGTATCTTTGGGTCATGCAGCTCAATCCAATGGTGGATGGTGGCACAAACCATTGGATATATATATATATATATATATATATATTATATATATATATATATATATATAGAGGATGTATAGTTTTTTTTTTAACCATAAAGTTTATAATTATTATAATGAAATAGATAAGATACATTAATAAAATTTTAAATAACCTTGACATTGTTCTAGATATAATCTAAGATTCATGACGGTATCAAGTAACGTGGGTCTTATTTACCTACCTTACTTTATATCAAAAAAGTTAACTTACTTAATGACAATACAAATGCAATAACACAGGTGAGATTACATTTAAATATAACAGCCCTATCAGTGCTGGGATCGAGCAGCTCCGTGTCTGCCATATGTCTGGCCAACTGTGGCCATTGGGTCGCTATCTTTAGAAACACAGCCATCGTTACACATGTTGTGCCGTAGAATATTACTGGCGCTGGCAAAGAATATACATTTTAAATTAATTCACTTTAGGATATTAATGGGGCTGATAAACAGAGAATAATTATAATCCAATTACAGTGCTACTTCGCAAACTCCGCATTTATAATTATAGTACAGATTTTTTAATGAAATATTGTCATTTTACGAGTCGATTTAAAACTTAAATAAATTGACATAACATAAATTCTTCGACATAAATAGTAAATACTAAAGGTAAATTTATGGTGCTGACATGAGGCCATCTTACATTGCATGCTGAAGCTCTGAGACATTATCACAAAGGCTACTATAAGAATGTTAATATTAATTCATTACTAATGAAATAAAAAAGCATTTATTCGAAAAAAATATTTACAAAATATAAAATAAAATTAATACTAAGGATAGGGATATAAGTCCCGTCCGCGTGGAATGGTAGCAAGCTGGCTGCATTTCCCCGGTGAATTGCAATACTGATTCTTTGGGCGAAGAAAGAGCCAGCCCTCTTGTCACCGGAGGAGACGACAAGACGCGGTGTTATGTCTTTTAAAAACTTTCTTGCACTTGGACTCCATGGGCCCAGAGTTTCTACAGCAAACGGCATAAATATGTAATCTTTTAATATACTACATATTTGCGCCGCTTGCTGGACTCCGCATTTTCCGCCGCGGCTCCCGCTTTATGCGTTGTCCCCCTGAGACGTGGCGAGGGTGTCGACGCACGTGGCGTCCCACACCAGAGCACGTCCCCGTTCCTAATATGTTACTATTGTAACATATTAGGTTAATGTTTTATGCAAAAATTATAATTTTAAAAAGTAAAGTACTTTCACTACCGTTTCAATTTCGGGGTGGTCAAAAACCACGCTTATAAAAAAGCGGATTCACATTTAGCCAACTTTACTATGGGCCAATCATGACAAGTGGCAAGCTCGTCGATGTCTCCAGCGTACCAAATTCGAGAAATATCACAAATAAATTAAATAATAATTAAATGTATTTATTTACATTAATAACAAATTTTGTGTCCCGACCAGGAATCGAACCCGGTACCTCCGAGTCTAAATCCACGGACTTAACCGCTAGACCACGTAGGCATTTTAATTCTAATTTCGATTTTGATTTTAATTACCACAACATTTGGTCGGTTGGCAATTTTAAATCGCTAAGCGATCGTTATGAAATGTCGAGACTGCTGCCCCTATGTTATATACAATGCTTATAACTAATTATATCACGAAGTTTCTTATATCTAATTATATAAAAAATAAGTCAAATTAACTTGCGTGGTATTGATTGCTAAGCGGCGATATCTGTCGATTAGCATACTATAATATTTACTTATATAGTACTGATACGTTTTTGGCCTTTGCTATTAGAAACGTATTGTCATATTTGATGTATGTCAACAATTAATGAAAGTAAAGAATTATGTCTGACTAATATATCTAATACTTACATATTAAATAAAATACATTTTATATTTGTATCAGACATAATTATTTACTTTCATTAATTGTTGACATACATCAAATATGACAATACGTTTCTAATAGCCAAAGGCCAAAAACGTATCAGGGTGGGCGATAGAGTTCAAGTACTATTTTACAAAAATAATAATAACAGATATTGAAAGTTTGGAAACGTAGTGCATAAGCATGGATTAGTACATTACACAATTAGAACAGATGAAGGAGAAATATGTAAAAGACATATCAACCAAATAATAAGAAGTGCTTATGTACAAAATTAGGGGGAAGACCTGATATGTCTTTGGCCTTTGCTATTAGAAACGTATTGTCATATTTGATGTATGTCAACAATTAATGAAAGTGAAGAATTATGTCTGATACTAACATAAAATGTATTTTATTTAATATGTAAATATTAGATATATTAAGTACGAGTAGGTACTTACTTCCAGCATCCAAAGAAGTTTTAGATTTTAACATTCTATACGCGCACATGATGACTAAAAAAAATTGTCCGAACATCGACAGAATAATATACAAACATCTCCAAGATTTCCATTTAAATCTAAAAACAATAGTTGGTATCACATGTTAACGTAAAAATTATACTCCGTGGAATTTATTAAAGGGCAAATATTTTTATATTATAATCTAGAATAAAAATAAAGAAGTACGTATATTTTATTTACATTATTCAGTAATAAAATCTTAAGTTACGGTCCAGAGAAGTTGTCCTAAAAATATCGCCACTCATACAGAGCCTAACCAAGTAGGTAGAGAGAGGCCGACGATCGCGCGAACGTTGACGTTCTCTCTCTATTTCGTCTCTCGGCTGTGAGCGAATTCAATTAATAATATCACTTATTGCCGGTTGCAAAAAGCATGGTTCAAATAATCTATGATCAACATTTTGATATATTCCACGTGATTGTCACTTTGGGTATATAAGGCAATCACGTGCTTCCTAGACATACGTTAAACATGTCAAAAGATAATCATCCTTTCCGCAACCGGCCTTTAGATATTTATCACGATAGATATCGTGATTTTAAGACGCGGCCTTATTCACTAGACAGTAGTGTTATGTTTTCGGATAAAGTGTTTATCCTTAAAAAAGGATTGCTATTTAAAAAAAGGGTTTTTTTAATGACACCATAAGCCAAAAAAAATTTGCTCTTTTGACACGTGCTATACATAACAAGACGAGACATGAAACTAAATTTATTTATTTATTTAGGGAAACTTACAGCTACAATACAAATATAGGAAAGATAATAATACTATAAGCCGATAACAAGAATTCACAGATAGTTACAATAGAAAAACTTTTCAAAAGCAAAGTACGAATACAGGAACAACAATTAAATAAATATAAAGACAAAAAAAAACAATAGATACGATAAAATAATAAAAAGACATGACAAATAAATTAAAACACAATAGGTCAGTCTACAAACTCGAAGTGCTCATTTGTCATCATTTGTCTAACCATTGCAATGCCGGCATTGAAGAGCTGCATCGATGCTGATCTCGTTAAACATTATTGCCACCCTACTGAAAAATGCATTGCGTCTATAGTTGGTGTTGCAGTTCGGAACGAGTAAGATTGCGGGATCCCTCACGGTTCTTGTGGGTACTCGCATGGTATAAGAATCATAGCTACGTTAATTAGTAAATAAAAATAAATTAGTCGGTGACTAGTGTGCATTTTTTAAGCGCCCACCTGATTGTTACGCGAGATCCAAAAAAAAATAGTTTTTTAAAGCACTTACTATTTAGTACGTATTTACTATTTCGATACAATATTTCTTGACAACTTTGTCGTTAGTAAGTTTTGTTTCACGCGGTTTTATTTTGATATAAATATCAACATGGTAAGCTTACAATATTAGTTCTCCTTGAAAATAAAAATTGGCATTTGACATTTTATTTTTTTATTTATAATAGGGTAGTCAACAGTGCTAACATTACACACTTATTTGTACTTAACACTAAATCAGAAGATAGATGTTGCACCTAATATAGGCGACCACCACATTACCACAGTAGCCTTTATTGCCTATAAAAAATAACAATATTATAAAATTTTCAATAAGAATACAAAAACTAATTCATTGCAAATGGCACATACTTTCAACGAGAACAATAAATAGGTGGTAGGCCGACTGATGGTGGTAACTTGCCCAGTCTGCCGGGGCGAGGAAGTATCCACCGTTCGTGCCGATAACCCCAGTAAAGTGTATCCACACGTTTCAGGATCAGGCTCGAATTGCCGCCATGCTCAGTCAAGCTGGCATAGTTATATTATATATTTTAAAAAAAAAGTTTTTTTTTATATTTTACTTACCTAATGTTAGATGCTTTTCCACTAATACCAGATACAGGGTGCAAAGAAAATATCTGACCAACCACCAGCATCACTTTCATGGATTCTTGAAATAAAGCACCATTATATACTCTAGGCCTGTTCTTTTTAAACACGTGGACTTTATTTCCTGAAAAAAAACAACCTACAATAAATTATCATTACAACCATAATTCCAAATAAAAAAAACTAGCTGTTTAACATACACAGTAAAGAGATCAAAAACCATATATTTTGTAAAAAGCATAGTTTCTGACCACCTCGAAAGGGATACTCGTCGTAGTGATACTTTAATAATGTTAAATTTAAATTCAATAACCGCCTCCGTGGTCTAGTGGTAACAAACGTTGCCGTGAACTCGGGAGGTCGTGGGTTCGATTCCCACCGGGGGCAAGCATTGTATAATCTGTCTCGGTCTGGGTGTTTATATGTATAATATGTATATATTTACAAAAAAAAAAAGTATAATATGTAGTTTATCAACCATCTAGTTTCCGTAACGCAAGCCTCGTGGCTTACCACGGAAATTAAATGACGCTGTGTGACCTGTCTGGAAATATTTATTTATTATTTATTTATTTATTTTGCAGGTCTTAAAATAAAATGTAGTTACATAAAAAACCGGCCCTTATAGGCATGCAAATATACCGCGTATAATTGCCAAAAGAGCAAATATTGTTTATACGCTCCAAGTGTCATTCGTAGAACGTCTATTTGAAATAAAAAAGGATTTAAAAAAAAAGTATAAAATAATAGCATGGTGAATAAGGCCACGTCTAAAAATCGTGATATATATCTAAAGGCAATCGTCGACCTTTCGCTCCTACTTGATTAGGCTATGTATGAGTGACACAGACTAAAAATATGATGTGTGGCGATATTTTTAGGATAACTTCTTGGCGCCGTAACTTAAGATTTTATTACCGATAATTAAAATAAAAAAGTTTATTTATTTATTTTTTATATACGAGTTTGCGCCGTTTGGGGTCGAGACGATGGGCCCATGGGGACCGTCAGCGGGGCCCTTGGCCAAGGAGTTGTCAAAGCGGCTGACAGAAAGGTCTGGAGACAGGAAGGCTGGCAATTATTTCTGCTAGCGTATTAGCCTCGCTATACAGAGGGGAAATGTTACCAGTCTCCTTGGGACTATCTCGAATGGGACATCTCTAGAGGACATTTTTTATTTATAGTTTAGTTTATTTTTAATTTTATTATTTAGGTAGCTTTTATATTGTAATTCTTTTATAAATTATAATCAAATTAGTGTTACTTACTCTTTCTAGGAATAATGTAATCCATATATTTCCTCATTTTTATCCACATATTTTAATGTGAAATCTTTTTCTGATAGCTTTTCCCGCCGCTTTTTAGACGTGTGTCAGCCATAATAATGTAGCGTGTTGTTGCACGAGTATAGAACTCACCTGTTCGACCTTGAGGCTAAATTACGATTTTTATCTTCTTTGATTTGTTGTTTATAAAAAAACTTTTTTTAAGCATATTGTAGAAAAAGTAAAGTAAAGTATCATCACGACCGTTTTCCCTTTCGGGGTGGTTAGAAACCACGCTTATAAGTAAGCGGATTCACATTTAGCCAACTTTACTATAGGCCAATCATGACAAGTGGCAAGCTTATAAATATCACAAATAAATTAAATGTATTTGTATGAAATAGTACATAAATAAAAATAAATATCGCTGGTTCGTAGATTTCACTAGCTGTGGATAAGATCTATTTACTTACGGATATTTAGGGATTCACAGAGCACTGGATTAGAACAGTTTTTACACTTATTTCTTGTTTTAACTAATTTAAATTGATAAAATAACGAGAAATAGCGGCTAATTCTTCATAATTTGAACTGTCACCTTTTTTGTTTCGGCGACACCGTTAGATGGCGTTGCCGCGTTATCGTGGTTTTGGTTGGATTGGATAAAGGAAAATGGATAGGACTCAGCTAGTTTCCCAACTGTATAAGTTAGAAGTAACATTAATAAATATTTTTTGTGTCCCGACCAGGAATCGAACCCGGTACCTCCGAGTCTAAATCCACGGACTTAACCGCTAGACCACGGAGGCAGTTAATATTGTAGAGATAGATTAATCATAGATTAATTCGATATAAACTACATAAAAATTAAAAAATAAATGACAATGCCCATTTTTCTTAGAGAAATGGGCCAAATAAAATGTTCCTGTGCCATAATAATATATTTTTTATTTGATAGTCTATATATTGAGTTTTCATAATCTGTAATTATTTCTATTTATTTTACCCAGGCATAACGACAATTGACAAAAACTTTTTTTACGTTAATAATTACATAGTTTCTATCCCGGCGATTTGAAATCCAGTGTTTTATCTATAATAAAGTACCTGATCATAATAAAGAACCTAATCGTATAAATAGTGCTTTAAAAGAAAAGCTTTAGGAGTTCTTCGCGCCATTTTGCGTGGGCATGTCAAGTGCAAGTTTTTGTTTTGTAAATTAATTTACTGTGGTTATTATTGGTCAAAAGTGGTGTTGTTGTGTTTAACAATGTGCTACAATGTGAATATTTATGGAAAACGATAAATTGGACTTTAAATATGGGGCACAAGTTGCAGTTTATTTTTTGCGGTTTTCCCGCGCTGTCAACTCCCATATTTTACCCGACGTGTTTGAGCTATGGTGCCGCGAGTGACTCCAAGAAAAGCATCAAATTTTGCAGTATCTGGAATTTGATGATGACCTCATTAACTCATTAAAAATAAAGATATAATACGTCAGACTTGGCTGTATGGGCGTCTAGCCTTTGCCTTCCCTATCATCTCATTCATCATCCATCGGGAGAAGAGAACCAAAAAAAAAAAAAGCTTTAAAAAAATGAGACCTAGACCTACACTTATGGAGATCAGTCTTCTGGAGAATTTAGAGTAGCCTACACTCTCCACGCTAGCCAGACGGGTTGGTGAGGGTCTGATATATTTTTTAATGAATTATTATGACTGGGTCGGTTGTGTTGTATATCTATGATAAATGTTACATACATTTATCATAGATATACAGTTCTCCCAAAGTGATAATGCGCATAGAAATCTTCGTCACTGTTCGGCAACGGTCGTATTCCCCGAGCGTCGGAAGACGATATGTATATAGAGTGGTTAAGTGCATTTTCTTCATGCATAATTTAGTAGAATTATGTGTTTTGTGCTAGTTGTTAGTACGTTTTCCTATTTTACAAAATAAACTATTTAAAGTTGAATAAGATAATTAAAGTTGAAATTAAATTCTCCTTTAAAAACAAAACCAAGAACGGTGTGTAATACAGCTCTATATAATTCCACTCAGAGAGAACACATGCAGTCGACGACCGCCCGAATTGTTTTCGATTGTGTACACATGATATTGACTTCTATTTCTTTCGAACAAGGTGCAAAATGCAAGTGCAATGTTTGGGCTCTTACGATTCAATGATTCGGGTGTTTCCGGGAATACGACAATTAGCGAAGATCTGTATGTGCATTATTAATTTGGGAATACTGTACATATATGAAAAGAGTTTGTGAAAGTAAAAAAATATTTTTATGTTCTTACAACCGTGCCAACATAACTTTATGTTGCGTCAACCGTGTTGCTTCAAAGTCAAAAGTCAAAGTCAAAGTATCTTTATTCACGTAAACCTGTAGCATTTATGAAACGTCATTAATTTAATTATTTTAATGATTCTACTCCTGCTAGTAGAAGACTAAGCAGCAAAGTGGTCCAATAAGTAAGCTGTTAGCAGAAGACCAGCAGCTTAGCAAATTCCAGTGACCTGTTAATGTTTAATCTGACTGAGAAAGGAATCTGCAAGGAAAACTCAGCTATATCAGATTTACAAAATAAAACATATACAGAACTGCACCACAACGATCCATTAATAACCTTTTAAATTTAGTTATCAGTACCTATGAGAATACAATACCTGGTACAGCAGTAACCCACCAGGCAAGTCAGAATTAAGGTAGACTACATGCCTATGTGCAACCCGAAACTCGACAAAACGCAAAAACCTCTGTTAATTTAAGAACAATAAATTGAACGTGTTCGGCCTCGGTCCCAGGCCCCCACAGCAGCACCCGATCACGGACATAACGCATGTGCCAGCCATCCCCCCGCTCAACCAGGCCCTTAGGGTGCGGACCGGGACCCGACACACGTGCCACCACTGCAATGACCTTCTAAGGAAGGGGCGACCACCGGACACGCCACACCATGAGAACCTGAACACTAAAAATTACTTTTGACATATACGAGAACGTCGCATGAAGTATTTCACCAAAGATTTTAATATTTTAGCAAATATAAACTTTAGCTTAGAGGTTTATTAAGAAGCCTTCAGAAGGAAGCGACGACACGTGACAGTTAAGATAAGCCAGTCATTAAAACATGAGCATTGTTCGTCATTGACTTATACATAAGAACTAGCTATTTAACTAGTAGAGTATCGGACTCGCGGATTTGTCCGTATATACCATTGTATATTGTATATTGTTTTTTTTTTCGTTTAGCATTCTAAACGAAAAAAAAAACTTTAAGAAGCATGGTCACATATCATATTTTGATTTTAACATCTTAAATCCCATATCCATTTCTAAATTTAACTGTAGTACTGTTGAACTGATGACTTGTAATTATGTCATATTTTTTTAAATAAATAAATAAATTTTCAAGTTATTTCAAATGGCGACGAGGATGGGATACGAACCCACATATTGTAGTATAGTCTTAAAAAGAGAACTGTCATTTATGTTGAACTGATTGACACATTGTAATTATGTCATTAATTATAAACATGTATTTCTTTTAATAATATTTTATTTTAGTAATTTCCAAGTTATTTCACCAACAGTGCTAGCAATAATACATTGCACTGCGCGGGCTAACTATCTAAAAGGATCGGGATCGTTCGTGTGATTTCCTATGACAGATTTCCCGACAAAAATGCTTGAGCACGGCCTAATGCTGTGCGTTTTAAACACTTCTAGTCCAGTCGCCCAAAATTATCGTTTAAAGCCCAGTTACATGACAGTCAACGACGTATGAATTTAGCACGACATAGCCACTTGCTCAAACCTAACGAGGAAACTGAGAAAAATTGTGGAATCCACAAGAAAATAGCCACGCTGACATGTGTCATTAAAATACAAATGACGAACAGTAAAGTCCAGAAAGAAAGAATGAAAGAAACTATTGATTTGCACACAACAGCTAATACACCACATATAAAATCAAAATAAAATAAAGAAAGAAAAAAGTTAATTTGTCACAAAAAAAAACACAAGCAGTAAAATAATAATAATACAACAAACAAGATAGTGTGGTGACAAATAGGGAATCAGCTCAGCAATAAGCTGCAACAGTCGATCACAGCGCTGATTTTCAGCTGATCCCTCAAAATGATATACGTAAATATAAATAACATAATAAATAAATATAAAACTACCAAAAATATTCTACAAGGAATATAATAATGATTGACATCATTTCCTCGCCAAACCAGCCGTGGCGAGTGTAGGCCAAATTCTCCAGATATATATTCTGGAAGGCCCATCTCCAGCAGTGGAGGTCTAGGACGCTGTAATGAAATGAACTTATTTACTTGTATTATTATCATCATTCTAGACCTCAATATTATTTCTACACCGGCTTATAATAGCCCGCCCCATTCACAAAGGTTAGTTTGTAGAAAAAGCGCATTTATTTAAGCTCGCCTTTGTACCCACACTTTTTTGGTTTGGTTAGTCAATGAATGTCATTATTAATAATAATATAAATATATAATGTGTGTTAATTAATTATTATGTGTAAAATAGTAATAAATAATTTCAACTATCATTTTCTTCTGCTGCACCCGCTTATTACATATCTCAGTCACAAAGGTTAGTTAGTAGAAAATGCATTTACGGTATTAATTAAAAAACAGATGATTTCTACTCAGTATTGCGGAAACGAGTCGCGTCGTTGATGCACAGAGTAAGAGTGAGCGGCAACATCATCTTGAGGGCAGTTAGTGAGAAGCCAGATTGCCCTATCATGGGGCACTGGGTACATACTCACATGTATGTGCCCAGTGCCTCAGGAGGGCAAGGCAAATATAAAAAGTAAATGTCCTCTTTTGACTAATATAGAATAAGCAAACACTATGTTACTAACCCCTATGGATACTATTCCGAAATAAACGCATTTTTTTTTTTTTTTTTATTAATTAGCTTAAGTATGCCTATGTACCTGCACTTGTTTTGGTTTTGTACAATAAATAATTTATTATTATTATTATATATGTAATCAAACAGATGGAAGGACAGAGTAAGAAACGAAACTGTCTTGCAGAGGATGAACAAAGGCGTTGAACTATTGAAAATGGTAAAGCGAAGGAAGTTGGAGTACTTGGTACACATCATATATACGAGTATTATATATAAGTATAGCTTGCTGCAGCTCGTCATGCAAGGCAAGATACAAGGCTCCAGAAGACCGGGGAGAAGACGCACTTCCTGGCTCAAGAACCTCAGGGAGTGGTTCGGGATGAGCACCCGGTCCTTGTTTCGGACAGCGGCCAACAAAATCAAAATCGCCTTAATGATAGCCGACCTCCGATAGGAGATGGCACCGTAAGAAGAAGAATCAAACAGAACAATTTTGAAATCAAATCAAAGACAATTTCGCAACGTAAAAGTGATACCAATTGATTTAACAGTTGTTGTTTTTTTATTTAATTAAGTCATTTGGTTATTTGTTGTTTATTCTATATTATATAAATAAGCTAAATATAAATTTCTGAACGCACGCATAAATATTCGACAACCAACATTGTTTGACAGGTACGAAAGCCACGAACATTTTGTATGGGAAAATGATTTTTCTTTTCTTTAATTTTTTCGACATTTTTTTAATGTAATTTTATTTTATTTTTTATTCATTTATTAAGGAAAACTATTGACATTTAATTCACAAGTATAGATACAAAAAGAGAAACAGAAAGTCATTTACAAGTTTTCACTAGTAGTGTTAGAATAATACATATTATGAACGATGAAAGCATCTACAAACTATCACTTCATGCAATAAACTAATAACTGTACAATAACTAAAACTATTATCGTTTAAAGAACATTATGTTAAACGCATTTCTTACTGCTATCACCCTGTCATGAAAGATATCAACATCAGTTTCATCAATGAATGCATTAAGAGTATTACAAGCTCTAATAAAAAATAAAAAAAGGAATTATAAGTTATTCTGCTATTCGGAGTTCTTCGCGCCATTTTGCGTGGAAATGTCAAGTGCAAGTTTTTGTTTTGTAATTTAATTTACTGTAGATATTATTGGTCAAAAGTGGTGTTGTTTTGTTTAATAATGTGCTACAGTGTGAATAATTATGGAAAACGATAAATTGTACTATAAATATGGGGCACAAGTTGCAGTTAATTTTTTGCGGTTTTCCCGCGCTGTCAACTCCTATATTTTATCCGACGTGTTTGAGCTATAGTGCCGCGAGTGACTCCAAGAAAAGCATCAAATTCTGCAGCATCTGGAATTTGATGATGACCTCATTAACTCATAAAAAAGAAAGATATATTACGTCAGACTTGGCTGTATGAGCTAGACCCTTTGCCTTCCCTATCATCTCAGCCTTTCACGAGTAATAAGTGTTCTAACAAACCCGACTTTGTTTTATATATTAAGATTAATGCAATTCGTTTTATTTTGTTTCTCTTTCTTTTGTTTATCTTTGTTTCCTTTCGTTTCATTTTGTTCTTCGTTTCCTTTGTAGTCCTCGTCAATAGTAGGCATCTCTAATAGTTAATAAACTAAAGTTCGTTTTATACAATATCATTTTCCAAAGAGAACGAACCCAATGCATTTCCTTTCAGAGAAATATCCGAATTGTACTTTAAAATCAATTGTGGAATAATCGTATAGTCCAGGAGCTGAATGTTTTTTCACCTACGTGTTTCGGACATGATGCTACAGTTTACTGTCATAAAAATCAATTAGTCAAAATATATTTAGTTTTTAGAATAATGTATACAAAATAATAATAAAATGTATATATTCTTTATTCTCGTATATTATATATTGTTTGCGTTGTGATGCTGTGCAGATAGGCAGGCAGGTCCCAAATAATAACGACCTCGTCTTCTTTCTATAAAATGTGTTTAATGAGGCAAAAAAACATGTGTCTGTCTAGTTTCACGATTCAAATATGTCTCGTCTTAAAATGAACATTAAAATTTTAAACGTGTCAGTTGGACCAAAATATATACTGCCTCAGTGTATTTAGTGAGGAGTTTTACAACCGGCATTTTGTGGAGGGGGATTGGCTCCCCACTACTGCTGACTGGTTGCAAAGGGTTGTGTGTAGACGCCACATATATATATTTTTTAAATGTATTTAAATAAACATTAGAGTTAAGTGTAAATTAAATAAATATTTGTTATACTTAAGCGTACAAATAATTGTTATATTTGTACGCTTCAAATGCAGAGCACAGTGATTCGCAATTGTTAAATAGTCAAACAACATATTAATAAATACAAAATAGGTATTTGAAAAAACAACAAAAAAAAATTGCTTCAGCTCTCAGACTAACTAGTATATTTCTCGTAGTTTCTGAGGAATATTTTATTATGATAGTCTGACAGTGCCGAGGACAGGTAAATACAGAATAATCGATGAGTGCCACCTTTAAAAGTGACTTATGTATGAACGGGGCAAATTCTTCAAAAAACTTCTTATCTTATTGATAAATAAAAAAACATCTACTTTGTAAATACCTACCGTTTATTTCCTTTTTTAATACTATACTATTTTTATTTTTGGTTTATAACGCCATAAATAATTTGCGCCTATATTATTATATTAAATTCACTATCCATATACGTGTAATTGCAAAAAGAGAAAATATCATTTTTAGGCTTCATTGGTTTAGTTTATTTATTTTGTAAGTAGGCATAGGACAATAAATATAATGTATTCTGCGCTTTTACATGTCAAAAAATTTATTAATATAACGAAAAGCTTATTTTCTGGGAAATAGCTTGTATTTGGAGCAGCACATTACAACCCAAATATACATAATTATAATCTTAAAATTATAGCTGCTGTAAATAGGCATTGTCATATTATAAACTAAGACATACACAATTATAAAATGAACACATCAAGGATTATAGCTGCTGTAAAGTGGCATTGTCATACTATAAGCTAAAACATTATTAAGATGTCACATAAATTATAGCTGCTGTAAAAAGGCATTGTCATACTTTAGCTAAAACAAAAACAGTTTAAAGTGTCACATAGGTAGAACCCCTTTTTTAAAGATAAAAATAATTATCCGAAAAACAAAACACCTCTGTATGGTGAATAAGGCTGCGTCTGAAAATCACAATATCTATCGTGATAAATACCTAAAGGCTTGGGAGTGTGACAAGGTCAAATGCCGGCCGGGATGCGCGGGGCGGCAACCTCGCTCGAATCTCAAGGCCCTATTTTGATATAAGTCAAAGTCCGTGCGATCGTCGACCTTTCGCTACCTACTTGATTAGGCTCAGTATGAGTGGCGATATTTTTAGGATAACTTCTCTGCATCGTAACTTAAGATTTAATTACTTGATATAATTTAAATAAATACGTACGTTCTTTATTTTTATTCTATTTTATAATATGAAATATGTGATCTTTAATAAATTCCACGTGGTATATAGCAAGTACTTTTTTCCTTTTTTCTTTAAGAATAGGTATTATTAATGTATAATATACGTAGACATAATGTATGTAGACGCAAATACATACAATCTTCTTTGTTTTTGGCTAATGTTTCTGTGATGATAGTTAAAAAAACAAAAAGGCAACCACAAACCAAAACATTATATGTATGTGTATCATTATTTTTGTTTTTATAATTTTCTTAAAAAGCTCTGAATTAATTTTGATTAAATTTATATACGACCACCTCTGAATTATAATCTAAATCATTAAAATCTATTCATAATTGGCGGAGTAATCGCCACAAATAATTTAATAACTCCTCCTTTTTTGAAATCAGTTAAAAATAGCCCAAATTGTATGATGTTATTAGTTGTACAATTATGTTTGGAAATATTCGTATTCGCCGAATAGTAGGATCGGTATTCGTATTCGTGAAACTAGTATTCGTTGCAAATCTAAGTTAAAAATTGATTACTATTAACATCTAAAAAAAAACCTATCCCAACTATAGTGTTAGAATATTATTTGCGAAGTCATCGATAATGGTCATTCAATTGATTTGAGACTACAACGCTACTCGTTGGGGTTTGGGAACGTCACTACGACGGCTGTCACTTTGCCCGTTATGCACTTTGATTTAAGTTGTAATACATAGTATTTTATAAAACTGTTGCATAATAAAGGGTATTATACACGAGGTATTATAGGCGAGGTTTTTAATAGTATCACACGAGTGTTCAGTTTCATACACTAATTTATCTAGTTCAGTTTCATACACTAATTTATCTACTTTCATACATTGGGATTGAACCTACTAAATAAAAGATAAAAGTTAAAAGTAAGAATTTTAGGTAAGAATAAAAAAATCACACGAAATGCTATAGCATTTCACAACAAAACTTATTGAATGGCGCCAAATTTAATTTTTGTTTTTTTAAATGACCATGGTACAGAATACATAAGTCCTAAACAATGAAATGGTGCTAAAACCTAGCTTATGATCGCGCACGCGCTATGGCGGGCGCTCCCATAGACAAATAAAAATTTTAATCTAAACTTTTTTGTAATGTAACCTTTGCCTTAAAAAAAATACTTAAGTGTTATATAATATGTATGATTCTATTTTTTTTAATGAAATATAACATTATTTTGTTAGAGAAAAAGTGCTATAATGTGATTCTATTTTCAAATTTCAGCAGTATGTTTATAAAGTATGTCAATATAAATTCGTTTTGAAGTTTGTAATTCGCATTTTACGATAGGATAATACTTTAAGATAAAGTATTTTGTTAAATATATCTACTTATTATATTCATAAACCTGTTTTATTTATTACCAGGTACCCGTATTAATTTAATTACTGGTTATTCCAAAACATCGTTATTACATAAAACTAATTACCCGCGATAGTGATTATTATAATTGCAGTTTAACTGTAATCTAGGTTTTAGATCTAAACACATATTTTAGTTTAACATTCGTGACAATATGAATTATTTTCACTATAACAAACATAGCTGAAGTTACAAAAAAAAAAGTTAATACCTAATATTATTATTAAAGACACGGTGAAATTTGTACTACCAAAAATTTAATTGAACCATTTTAATACAAACAAAAATGCAGCAGCGCCTGGGTCGTTAGAGATCAAGGACAGGTAGGAAGTCGTCAGGGTATCCACGCAGACCACACTAATGGTATCATTATCTTTCATTACAGGCCCTAGAAACACAGCGTCCTAGACCTTCACTGTTGGAGATGGGCCTTCCAGAACATATATCTGGAAAATTTGGCCTACACTCGCCACGCTGGCCAGACGGGTTGGCGAGGTCCTGATGACAATTTACGTTGACAATTTATTAACGATTCCACAAGTTGGTATTAGTAGAACCGGGACCGACGGCTTAACGTGTTCTCCGAGGCACGGGAACGGTTGTGTTGTAAATCTATGACAAATGTACGTAAGAATAGTGCATTTCTCATTGGTACATGGCGGGTGGGTTTGAACCGACCTTTGTAGGATTTAAGGAACGCGTTCTTACAACCGAGCCACCACCGCGCGTACCTCCATGCTAAATTTGTATTTAACTAATTTATTAGTAATTAGGATTTATTTCTTTATTTATTATTCCATTAGCAACACAATAGCACACCACTAGAGCAAGTACTTTATTTAAGAAGAATTATACCGGCGCGGTGGTGGCTCGGTTGTAAGAACGCGTTCCTTAAATCCTACAAAGGTCGGTTCAAACCCACCCGCCATGTACCAATGAAAAATAAACTTTTCTTACGTACATTTGTCATAGATTTACAAAACCACCGTTCCCGTGCCTCGTAGAGCACGTTAAGCCGTCGATCCCGGTTCCACTAATACTAACTTGTGGAATCGTTAAAAAATTGACATCATATCCTCGCCAAGCCGACTGGCCAGCGTGGCGAGTGTCAGCCAAATTCTCCAGATATATGTTCTGGAAGGCCCATCTCCAGCAGTGGAGGTCTGGGACGCTGTGTTCTAGGGGCTGTAAAGATACCGAGCCTGTCTTATTTAACTTTGACAAACGGCCGGGCTTTTTGTACAAATTTATCACCCGCAATTAATTAGGCCATATTTAATTAAATTAAATTCAACAGGCTTCGTTCTATATTCGGAACGTCATAAAGTTAACATTACGTTGTTAGTTACGTTTTTTTTTTTACTAAGCACGACAGGGTAAGCGGTACGGAGGTCCAAGAATTGGAACATCTGACGCCAGCCTCAAACGACCGACATCATTAAAACTTACTTTGTAAAGGGCTTACATTGTTCCGAACGAGATTAGGGTCCTCGGCATAATTCTCAATAATACTCTTCCAGTCTCACATACCGATCACATAATTGCTAATGCGTCTAAAACAGTTTAGAGGTGGTAGGCAGACTGATGGTGGTAATACCGCCTCCGTGGTCTAGTGGTAACAAACTTTGCCGTGAACTCGGGAGGTCGTGGGTTCGATTCCCACCGGGGGCAAGTTGTTCATTGTATAATTAGTCTTGGTCTGGGTGTTTATATGTATAATATGTATATATTAACAAACAAACAAAGTATAATATGTAGTTTATCAACCATCTAGTTTCCGTAACACAAGCCTCGTAGCTTACCACGGAAACTAGATGGCGCTGTGTGACCTGTCTGGAAATATTTATTTATTTATTATTTAATTTGCCCAGTCTGCCGGAGCGGGGAAGTATCCACCGGTTGTGCCGATCAACCCAATAAAGTGTATCCACACGTTTCGGGATCAGGCTCGAAATGCCGTCATGCCCAGTCAAGCCGGCATAGTGTTAGGGACTGAGGTAAATCCGCTTATAAGCGTGGTTTCTGACCACCCCGAAAGGGAAACGGTCGTGATGATGATGATACTGAGGTAACTCAAGAAAAAAAAAAAGCGCGGGGATTTCTAATTAGACAGGGACGTACGTTAAAAAATAAAAATGTCAAGACTCTAAAGATACTTTTTTGCACACTTGTGTAGCAATCTTGAATACCCATCTCAGGTGTGGAACCCGCGGTATAAAATTTACTCATCGCGTATTGAATCCATTCAAAAGCGATTCTTTCGGTACATCTGTCGTAGAACTCGTCAGAACTACCTAAGTTACGAAGACAAATGTAAACGGCGTCAGCTTCTGCCACTCTCTGAACATTGCACTACCGCAGACGTGTCGTACTTGTTCTTGATCGCTTCCTTTAAGATTGTCTGTCCCAGTCTTCTAAATATATGTAAGCAACCTTGTAAAAAACCTTGGACTGCACATGAGCTGTGATCTCTCTTGGGATTACCAAGTATCTAACATTTCTAAAAGAATTCACGGCAGTATGCATCCGTTAAAACGTTTGCAGCACTTTATTCCGCACAAGGCAAAGCTTATGTTAGTCAGT
This sequence comes from Tinea semifulvella, assembly GCA_910589645.1. NCBI lineage: Eukaryota > Metazoa > Arthropoda > Insecta > Lepidoptera > Tineidae > Tinea > Tinea semifulvella. The sequence continues at coordinate 5,739,090 of OU342618.1, forward strand.
TCGCTGCTTTTTCCCATTTTAGATTATGCAGATATCTGCTATCCTGATGTCACTGAAGAGCTACTGAATAAACTAGATCGCCTTCTCAACTTATGCATTCGCTATGTGTTTGGCTTGCGTAAGTATGTACATGTATCCCATTTTCGAACTCAGTTGAAATGGCTCAATATCCGCTTTCGCAGATCTGCCCATCTACTTGTCCATTTGTATGGTATCCTGAACAATCCTCGTGCACCTCCTTACCTTAAAACTCGATTTGAGTTCTTGTGCGATACGCACAACCTCCCTCTTCGTTCTGCTTTCAACAATCAACTCAAAATCCCATCCCACTCCTCTAGCAGATATTCAGATTCCTTCACTGTGTCTGCATTCCGCCAGTGGAACAAACTACCACTGGCCATTAGACGGGCACCATCTGTCAATGTTTTTAAACAATTGGTCACTAACTTGTTTCTTGATAAGCAGGAGTACACTGCATCTAGTACACATTAAATATTTGGCACGCAATATGTTTGTGTATGTCTATTTGTATATATATGTTTATGTAATTTCTTGGTATGTAGTGTATTTATAAATTAGACTAATATTATTGCACCCTGCCCATAATCGCTCACCATCCCAAAGGTTAGTTGTCAGAGAATGCTTAACAGGCATTAAACTCGCCTATGTACCTAATTTTAAGTTTTGGTGCAATAAAGAATTTAAAATAAATACATAAATAAGCTGCAGGTTACGAAGTCGGCCAGAGAGCGGAGATTATTTCTTGTTAGTATTATTAATTGCTTTTTATATTTGGTTTTACGTTATGTAGTTTATTGTTCTTAGCTTTTAGTTTAATAGTTAAGTTTAACATTTTATCGAGTACTTATGTAACTTCACCTATCGTTGTCAACTTGTTAATAACCATACACTACCCATATGTACTATATATTTTATCTATCTAGCTGTAAGTTGTCCTTAAACATAAAATACAATAATAATAAAAACAGTCCCTATTTCTATGACGGCCTATTAACATGCTTTTTTACACTTCGTTTGAAGGACTCCAGGTTATAGAAATGGGAAAAGCTGCTGGCTGGGAGAGCGTTCTTCAGCTTGCGACAGATGTAAGAGTCTCCAAATATATGCGTAGGAACAGTGACTACGGTATGTAGATGCTTATTTTGGCCCATTCGTGTGGTTCGGTTGCGGAATAGAGAAGAAGAAATAAGGTTGTGGAGCTCCTAAGAACACTCACGTGATGGAAATAAAAGAATAAAAGCAAATAATTTATATTTTCGAACTCAGTTGAAATGGCTCAATATCCGCTTTCGCAGATCTGCCCATCTACTTGTCCATTTGTATGGTATCCTAAACAATCCTCGTGCACCTCCTTACCTCAAAACTCGATTTGAGTTCTTGTGCGATACGCACAACCTCCCTCTTCGTTCTGCTTTCAACAATCAACTCAAAATCCCATCCCACTCCTCTAGCAGATATTCAGATTCCTTCACTGTGTCTGCAGCCCGCCAGTGGAACAAACTACCACTGGCCATTAGACGGGCACCATCTGTCAATGTTTTTAAACAACTAGTCACTAACTTGTTTCTTGATAAGCAGGAGCACACTGCATCTAGTACACATTGAGTATTCGGCACGCAATATGTTTATGTATGTTTATTTGTATATATATATATATATATATGTATTATATGTTCATAATACTTGCATGTAGTTTATGTAATTGCTTGGTATGTAGTGTATTTATAAATTAGACTAATATTATTAGATTGTTGCACCCTGCCCATAATCTCTCACCATTCCAAAGGTTAGTTGTCAGAGAATGCCTAACAGGCATTAAACTCGCCTATGTACCTAATTTTAAGTTTTGGTGCAATAAAGAATTTAAAATAAAATAAAAAATACCGGGTTCGATTCCTGGTCGGGACACAAAAATATTTATTAATGTAAATAAAGACATTTAATTAATATTTATTTGTGATATTTCTCGAGTTTGGAACGCTGGAGACATCGACGAGCTTGCCACTTGTCATGATTGGCCTATAACGTCTTTACATAAGATGACGTCTTTTTTTATATTATTTTATTATTATTATTTATTTTTTTGTTTTATACATTTATAAATTATCTGACATAAGTATATAATTTCTATACATCATAATTATTAAGTATTTAAAATGTAAACTGACACGGCCTCTTTACAGCCACGATCTTATTTAAGTAGTTTCTAAGTTAGTTAGTTTTACTTGCTTGTAGCAATAATGTTGTGCATAGCATACATAAATATGGATTAATGCCGGTTTACGGTCCAACCATTATTACCACTTTGATTAGACATATGTTTTGAAAATTGTATTGATTTAATTAGTTATGACTGTATCCAAGTTGTTTTGAGAGAACCAATGGAAATAAATTATTTTGATTTGATAGTGAAGTTGGCTAAATGTGAATCCGCTTATTTATAAGCGCGGTTTCTGACCACACCGTAAGGGAAACGGTCGTGATGATACTTTAATTTATTTTTATCAAACAGACAAAATTGTGCGAGTGGTTCCTGTGCTTGTTCTATAAACGGAACGCGGAATGAATTTGAGTACATAGACGCCTGACATCGTCAACATCTCAGATACACAAAGTTAATCAAATACAAACTTGGACAATAATACTTGCTCAAAGTAATTCAAATTTAACTATTCCCTTGTGGGGATGTGCCCTAAACCAACATGACCGCAATCATTGCCGCCAATTATAACAATTTCAAATAGTTATTATAATGGCTATAGGTTAGCCATTTATTTATTTTTTATTTTATTTTATTTTATTTTATTTATTACCTAAGACATATTAAAGTCCTCAACTGTAAACACTTTTAAAAACAATCTGTGTATGCTTATGACAATCGAAATAGACTATGGTGATAACTGACGCGGTGGTGGCTCGGTTGTAAAAACGAGTTCCTTGAATCCTTCAAAGGTCGGTTCAAACCCACCCGGCATGTACCAATGAGAAATACACTTTTCTTACGTACATTTGTCAAAGATTTACAGCACCACCGTTCCCGTGCCTCGGAGAGCACGTAAAGCCGTCAGTCCCGGTTCGATTAATACAAACTTGTGGAATCGTTAATAAATTGTCATTTAAAATTGGCATAATATCCTCGCCAAGCCGTCTAGCCAGTGTGGCGAGTGTAGGCCAAGTTCTCCAGATTCCAAGTGCCTATCAGCAATGCGCTGCTCGCCTATTAATCAATAATAATAATAATAAGATAATTTAAGGGGGAAAAGGCCCTCCCCCGACCTCGCCACTTAACGCGATCTCTGGCCACCCTCATCCAACCCCCACCAGAAACCTTCTCCACTCCATAACCCGTTTGCCCCATTGGCATCGTTCGGTTCTACGGCAGATGTATTCAGACCACTGCCACTCCAGCTTGCTAATTTTAAAAGTAACTTTCGTTGCCTGACGAATATTAATGTTTTGAATCAGAAATACCAAGCATAGCTCGCTGAACGAAATTTATGTTTATATATATATATATATATATATATATATATATATATGTATATATTTATATATATATATATCTATATATATATATTTATATATTGCGTATTTATGTATTTTTAAATGTATTAGTATGTAGACTGGCAGACCAAGACTCACATATTACTATCAAATAAATAAAACATTAGCATCATAAAGTCATCGAAACAAAAGGGCATGTATGAAGAGGTTGATGAATGTCGAAGAAGCGAAAGAGGTATGTCGTGACCGTGACAAGTGGCGTGAAGATATGTATGTAATATTGTTACATATGTATTAATACTGTTAAGAATAACTTAATTAATGATACTATCTATACTGTCTAAATGTCCTAAAGGTTTGGCTGTCAGAGAATGCTCAGCGGCATTAAGTCCGCCTTTGTACATAGAACAATAAAGTTTTTAAATAAATAAATAAATTATGGACCAGACTCATTGTTTTCTCTGCTCCATACGAAATTACGGGGAGGACGCACTGGTTAAAGACCTTCGTCTTCAAACATGTACAATAAAAGCATATGAACATTTTATTGTTCATATATTTGCAACTTGTGAGACGAACAAATTATCCGAATAATAAACAAGCTTAAACCACAAACAGGAGCGGCTCTCGTAAAATAATTGACGATATTTTTATTAAATTTCACAAAAAAGTTTGTTATTTAAGAATAAAATACCAGTATAATAGACATATAGCATAAGGACCCACTCAAAAGTCGATTATTAAAAAAAGCGTGTTGACAAGCGACGCAAATTCATATCTATAAATCAAAGACTTCCTCTTTGGTCTGTTTTTAAACAATCAGCTCATAATCCCTCCTCTCACTTCCAGCATACATAAATATCTTCACGTCAAATCCCTTGCGGGGTAGACAGAGACAATTAAGCGCCACTTGACACGATCACGACAAACCTTTTTCGCTTCTTCGACATTCATCAACCTCTTCATACATGCCCTATTATTTTGATGGCTTTTTAATGCACCTTCAGCTAGTGTTTTATTTATTTGATCGTGATAGGTAAGTCTTGGTCTGCCAGGGCCTCTTTTACCCACAACTTTCGTATTATATATCTGGTTCGTCAATCTCTCTTCACTCATTCTTTCAACATGTCCGCACCATCGGACACTTCCAGCAGATATTCAGATTCCTTCACTGTTTCCGCTTCTCGTGAATGAAACAAACTTGCGCTTGTCATCAGACGGGCGCCTTCGATAAATGGTTTTAAACTTTACTTATCGTTCATTTCATAAATAAACGAAATAGTCAGCCCGACTAATTATGCATTATATTTTTCATCACTGTTTATTAGTTTATTGTGTGTAAAGGTATGTATCTCTTAGTTATAAAAAAAAATTGTTATATATGAAAGAAGACAAATGTCTAAGCATTCCATGGATTCACCGTGCGGGTGCCGGGTCCATCATGTGTGGGTAAGAGATGAGAAGAATGGTGTCTCGGGCTTGCGACCGACAATAGGCTGGTTTAAGAAAAGGACTCCTCCCTTTTTTATTTTATTGCGCGATAATACCATCCACCATTCTACTCCTCTCCCTACCCAACCAAATACTGTATATTTCCATTAATGCCGTCTTGGAAGCTCGTTCCATAAATGTATTTGACGGCAGACCTACTTAGGCCCAATTCTTTCAGTAAGTGATGCAAAGATTCTGCTGGAATCGTACCAACTTTCACTGCGTAAAGCTGAGTGTTGAACTCGTTCCTGATCGTTTCTTCTGTGAGATCATAATATTAATTCGACTTCATGTTGTGGTCTTTTGGAATATTTGATTCCCACGGAACGGTAAGTTTAATATTTCAAGTTCCGAGAAAACACTAAGATGTCTGGCCTATAGGCTGATACAGCTAGTTCATCTGGGATCCTATAATGATGTTGAAATGTATATGTATTATTTAAGTATCTACGTAATAGTACGTGATTTATTTTATGTAATATTAGCCGCGGTGGTGGCTCGGTTGTAAGAACGTGTTGGCGAGGATCTGATGACAATTTTTAATGACAATTTATTAACGATTCCACAAGTTGGTAATTTTTGGAACCGGGACAGCTTAACGTGCTCTCCGAGGCACGGGAACGGTGGTGTTGTAAATCTATGACAAATGTACGTAAGAAAAGTGTATTTCTCATTGGTACATACCGGTGGGTTCGAATCGATCTTTGTAGGATTTTAAAGAAAAGCGTTCTTACAACCGAGCCGCCACCGCATTAGTATGGATGAATTTACATATATACATACTCCTGTTATTTTATTGTCAATGTCGGCGGCTATGCTGGTCCATAAATTAAACGATTACATATATTTACTTATTTTTTCTGTACGTACTTGTCCTGTTATTATATTGTCAATGTCGGCGGCGATGTTTGTAAAAGGATCCATTTATTCCGGCGAAAGTATAAAATCTAGGGAATTAAATTAAAACGTCCATTCGTCGTTATTTCCGATGGTCCATAAATTAAACGATTTCTCGTAAATTGGGGCCAATTTTCGGGAGTCTGCGCGTACAGATTGCGACTTATCTTCGATGAAATGTTCGATTTTAATGACAATCACACCTTCTAAGTGAACGGCTCTTGATTTAATTAAAATGTGTTTTTAAGTTTTTAAATCTTGTTATAATAAGTGTTATTATCATAGCCCTAGAATGCAGAGCCCTAGACCTCCACTGCTATACTCCGTGGAATTTATTAAAGAGCAAATATTTTTATATTATAATATAGAATAAAAATTAAGAACTACATATTTTTTTTTTTTTTTTTTCAGTAATAGAATCTTTAGTTACGGTGCAGAGAAGTTATCCTAAAAATATCGCCACTCATAGTGAGCCTAATCAAGTAGGTAGAGAGAGATCGATGATCGCGCGAACGTTGACTTATATAATTCTTTCTCTCTCTATTTCGTCTCTTGGCTGTGGGCGAGATCAATCAACAATAACACTCCCCAGCCTTTAGGTATTTATCATGATGGATATTTGAGATGCGGCTTTATTCACCATGCATTAGTGTTTTGTTTTTCGGATAACTATTTATATCATTTAAAAAGTAACCTTTTTTATTTTAAACAGAGGTTCTACCAATGACACCTGAAGCATTAAAAAAATATTTGCTCTTTTGACAATGGCGTGTATCAGGAAAAGCTTTTTGTAGATGTCGCTAGCGGCACTGGTACCTTGTTTACACCTATGACTAATAATTTTTTAAATTTATTTGTAGTTTAAATTTTTATAACAGAAAAATGTATTTTAACTTAACGTTACCTACCTTAAAAGGCGAATTAAGTAAGCGAACACCGTCTTTAAAATAAAAAAAAGGTTGAATTAATAGAACGGCAATTTTGAGATCACTATATCTTTGCTTTCGCTTGGAAATCTCGATTTGTACACTTAAAAGCTGCTCACTTTTGCATAATAGCCAGAAAATAATAAATTTCGTAATAAAAATACAAGTTTTCTATGCAACTAACAGTTATATTAGGTACCATTTATCATGCGCCATCTATCGTGATAAAAAGTTAGTGACACACCCCATTACACACGATATATATCGGACTAGCAGAACATACATAGCCAGGCCATAAATACTGTTACACTAAATAAAACAATAATATTTATTACCTTTAAATTTGGAACCTGGCATTCTTATATGAATTTGCACTAACATGTCAAGTCCAAGTTTTTTGTTTTATAAATTAATTTACTGTGGATATTGTTAGTAAAAAGTGAATGAACTGCAACTTCTTCCCTATATGCCCTTGACTTTAGTTCTAATATTCTAATATGTTATTCTATTGATAGAAACAATCAACTTTTCCTAAGAAACTATTAGTATGGAAGGTATGAAACGTAGGTGCAAAATTGTATTAGATTCTACAGTTAAACTATATTATTATACACTAATACATATATATACATATACTACATATACCCATACACTAAATATCAATAATAACAATATACCAAATTCCAATAAATAAATTATAATAACTGTATGTGTATACATAGATAATACTTACTTGTGAATAGACAATTTTTAAAATAGTTGTTCAATAAATAAATACAAAACTAAACTACAGCCATGGATCCGGCTCGAAGGACCACGAATCTAAAATACAAAGCTTCATGGTCCTTCGAGCCGGATCGCGCCGGATCCATATCGAACGGTCACCCTTTACGAATACTAAAACGTAGTAATTAGGAAAGTTGAAAAAAGTAGAAAAACATCAAAGTTTATTCAATGCTTGGCTCCTTCTTTAAGCAGACTTCGCCTCCATTACGGACTATTTATTTAAGCCAGACAAGTTATACGAAGGTAACTTTAATTTATATTCAAATTAAGCTGGTTTATTTTATTTTATTTTTTAACAAATTGAATGTGGACGAGCTATAATGAACGATTTCACTTATTTTTTATTATTATATATACTAGCACGACATGTGACCTTGTGGCTACCTTGTGTGAAGTATCCACCGTCCCTGCCAATAAACCCACACGTTTCGGGATCTGGCTAGAATTGACGTCATGCCCAGTCAAGCCGACATATAGTGTGAGGGACTGACGTCAGTCATGAGTGTCTGATTCCAGCTGCTAACATTCATGGACCTCGTGCGCCACTTACTATCAGGTGGGCGCAAGGTCACATGTCTAGCTAGTATAAAAAAAAAAAAAAAAAAAAAAAAACAAGTGGCGAGCTCGTCGACGTCTCTAGCGTACCAAACTTGGGAAATATCAAAAATAAATTAAATATTAATAAAATTTATTAATTTAAATTATTAAATATTATTTTGTCCCGACCAGGAATCAAACCCGGTACCTCCGAGTCTAAATTCACGGACTTAACCGCTAGACCAAGGAGGTAATTTGGTTTTTAGTAATTTTATTTAATTTCATTTCACTGAATATATGTATGTCTATAATGACATTCTCTGACCGTGTCAGCAGCACGTCAATGGAACAGGCTACCATTGTTTATCAGACAGGCACCGTCTTTAAATATATTTAAAAAACTTCTCTCTTACTTCATTAAAAAGCAAAACGAATCCTAGTCACCTGACATATTATTAGTATATATGTATGTATATATATTTATTTATGAATTTATCTTATTATGTTTTTTTTCTGCTAGGTTAGTATTATAAATGTATATATTGACTGCCTACGTGGTCTAGCGGTAAGTCCGTGGATTTAGACTCGGAGGTACCGGTTTCGATTCCTGGCCGGGACACAAAAATATTTATTAATGTAAATAAATACATTTAATTAATATTTAATTTATTTGTGATATTTCTCGAGTTTGGTACGCTGGAGACATCGACGAGCTTGCCACTTGTCATGATTGGCCTATAGTGAAGTTGGCTAAATGAGAATCCACTTATTTATAAGCGCGGTTTCTGACTTTACTTTATAAATGTATATCTTGTATTTATTTACGCATCTTAAATCTGTTTTTTTTTTCCTTTTTCCATTTTTCAATTTCCATTTTCACATTCAGCACCCATAATATTAATCTGTCACTCCTAAGGTTAGCTGGTAAATAACACCTTCATGGCAGAATAAACGCATAACTCGCCTATGTACTAATAAATAAAACAGGTTTATGAATATAATAAGTAGATATATTTAACAAATTACTTTACAACTTAAATCAAAGCGCAAAAACGGGCATAAAAAGTGACAGCCGTCGTAGTGACGTTCCCAAACCTCAACGAGTAGCGTTGTAGTCTCAAATCAATTGAATGACAATTATCGATGATTTCGCAAATATTCTAACAGTTCGGCCATCCTGCAGCGTCGGAGTCCCCACCGACGCTTTGCAATAGCATCTAGATAGACAATAGATAATATGCTTTATGTTACGTCATACACATATTATATGTCTGCGAGAGCAGTTATATGTCTGCGAGAGCAGTTGTTTGTCTGCGAGAGCAGTTGTATGTCTGCGAGAGCAGTTGTATGTCTGCGAGAGCAGTTATATGTCTGCGAGAACAGTTACATGTCTGCGAGAGCAGTTATATGTCTGCGAGAGCAGTTATATGTCTGCGAGAGCAGTTATATGTCTATGTTTGCGAGAGCAGTTATTTTTCTGCGAGAGCAGTTTTTTTTGTCTGCGAGAGCAGTTATATGTCTGCGAGAGCAGTTATATGTCTGCGAGAGCAGTTATATGTATGCGAGAGCATGTTTATGCCTGCGAGAGCAGTTATATGTCTGCGAGAGCAGTTGTATGTCTGCGAGAGCAGTTATATGTCTGCGAGAGCAGTTATATGTATGCGAGAGCATGTTTATGTCTGCGAGAGCAGGTTTATACCTGCGAGAGCAGTTATATGTCTGCGAGAGCAGTTGTATGTCTGCGAGAGCAGTTATATGTCTGCGAGAGCAGTTATATGTATGCGAGAGCATGTTTATGTCTGCGAGAGCAGTTATATGTCTGCGAGAGCAGTTGTTTGTCTGCGAGAGCAGTTGTATGTCTGCGAGAGCAGTTATATGTCTGCGAGAGCAGTTATATGTCTGCGAGAGCAGTTATATGTCTGCAAGAGCAGTTATATGTCTGCGAGAGCAGTTAGATGTCTATGTCTGCGAGAGCAGTTATTTTTCTGCGAGAGCAGTTTTTTTGTCTGCGAGAGCAGTTATATGTATGCGAGAGCATGTTTATGTCTGCGAGAGCAGGTAGATGCCTGCGAGAGCAGTTATATGTCTGCGAGAGCAGTTATATGTCTGCGAGAGCAGTTATATGTATGCGAGAGCATGTTTATGTCTGCGAGAGCAGGTTTATGCCTGCGAGAGCAGTTATATGTCTGCGAGAGCAGTTGTATGTCTGCGAGAGCAGTTATATGTCTGCGAGAGCAGTTATATGTATGCGAGAGCATGTTTATGTCTGCGAGAGCAGTTATATGTCTGCAAGAGCAGTTATATGTCTGCGAGAGCAGTTAGATGTCTATGTCTGCGAGAGCAGTTATTTTTCTGCGAGAGCAGTTTTTTTGTCTGCGAGAGCAGTTATATGTATGCGAGAGCATGTTTATGTCTGCGAGAGCAGGTAGATGCCTGCGAGAGCAGTTATATGTCTGCGAGAGCAGTTGTATGTCTGCGAGAGCAGTTATATGTCTGCGAGAGCAGTTATATGTATGCGAGAGCATGTTTATGTCTGCGAGAGCAGGTAGGTGTTTATGTCTGCGAGAGCAGGTAGGTGTGTCTGTCTGCGAGAGCAGTTATATGTCTGCGAGAGCAGGTAGGTGTTTATGTCTGCGAGAGCAGGTAGGTGTTTATGTCTGCGAGAGCAGGTAGGTGTTTATGTCTGCGAGAGCAGGTAGGTGTGTCTGTCTGCGAGAGCAGTTATATGTCTGCGAGAGCAGGTAGGTGTTTATCCAGCTTCCTCTTCAGTGGAGGAACTTCATAACACTGGTAATTTTTATTTTATCCCTTGCAACAATGTTCTTATAGGGCCCGCGACCGCGTCTAAACGACGTAACTTCGAACCGGTCATGAGGCAGCACTGCAGTAATCTCATAAGCATAATCCATAAAATTTCGGTAATCATTTTCCACTACTAATTCCCTGCTTATTAATGCGTTTTTCGACCATAACTCACTCTCACATCTTTACTACAGCACCAGCACATTGTCTCTTATCGAACCGTGCCTTCATATTCTTAGAATTGGCTTCAATAACTTGGGAAGCGTCAGCTCTTATTTAATCAATTTTATCGATAACCATAGGTCCTTTCAAATCATTTTTTAGTCGGGGCGTAAGACCACACATAAGCTCCAAAGGAGACCTCCCAGTTCCCTTGTTTTTTTTTTTTTTTTGTAAATTGACAACTGATGCAGGAACTAATATATTTTTGTATAAATTCATTAATTTTTGAGAACCAGTACTTTCTGCATATAGCATCTAGACATATGTCAAAACCTAAATGACCGTTTTCGTCATGATATATTTTTATAATATGCTACCGGACAGATTTAGGCAAAACTGAAACAGGTTTAAGACAAGTATCACTATCCACATATAATTTTAACTTTTGTAATCTATCACAAGTATCAGGCAAAGATGACAGAGTTGCATTATTAAATAAATTTAGTCTATTTGTAGATTTCCAGGCTACTACATATGGTCAGTAAATGGTTATCCAACCCTTATTTTGAGTATCACCTTTCCATATTAATGCTTAATGTTTATCCAATTTATTTGCCTCCTGACGTTGTCTGCATTCATTATATGTATGGCCTTGATACTGGCAATATGAGCATCGTTTCTCTTGAATCTTCTTTTTGAAGCACTCTGTTTCTAAGTGACCAACCCTATTACAATGTGAGCATACTCTGGTTTCATGAACATTTTTAGTTGTAGAGACAGCATTATGACCAGATTCATAAAAATTTGGTTTCTTGTGCCTACAAAACTTAGCATTGTGACCTGGTCTCTGACATAAATAACACACACTTGTGTCCTGCTGACTGCGACTCATCAGTTTTATTTGGTGACTATTACTGGTAGTATTGACGGAGGCCAAATATGCTAGTAGACTCTGAGTATCTTTACAACCTGCTGATATGGCACCAACTTCAATCACTTTATCTCCAATTGTTCCAATGATAATCTCCGTAATCATATCATCTGATAACCCACATGACATGCCCAGTGCCAATTTTCCATAGAAAAATTGTATTGGATCTTCATGCATGTCTTTATTATACATCACCAACTGCCTCAACATGGTCAGTTTGCTTTTGGCAAAAGGAAAAGCCCTATTGAGCCGCTCCTTCCATTGGGACCATGATATATCATGCCCATCTAACCGCTCGTACCAAGCTTGGGCATAGCCTTTAAGTTTGGACACACAATTGCAAACAGTAGTCCTCTCATCCCATCCATAAATTGTAGCAACATTTTCGACTGTCCTTATCCACTGTTCTATTGGGACAGTTGTGGTACACGGATCAAACTCCGGAATAGCATCATTCCGGCCAACATATTGGGTCACCATTGAAGGACTTGCAGAAGATGTCGACGGCATTCCTAAGCTTGATGGTGTTGAGTCCTTGATAGATCTACTCAACTCTTTTACAAGGTCCTCTAGGACCTTAATGCGGTTCTCCGTAGGTTTTTTTCTTATATTTCTCTGGCTTGTTTTGCTGCTAGATGATGAAGAGGAACTACGACGCCTGGAACGTTTCTTCTTACTATGGCGTCCCATACTTACTATTCACAGTTGTATTCTTACACAATAAGTAAATGTCACAATTAAGATGCAGAAAATGAGTTTTTAGTTAGGATTACCCAAACACAGTCCCAAATTTCACCTATTATTATTTTTATACATGTATTATTGTTAGTAATAAGGCTAAAATGTTTAAAACTATATATTTACACTAAATAAATTGTCAAAAGAATTATAATACAATTACACTAGTACACAATAACACAAAGAATCCGAAACTTTAAAAGAATTACTAACGACTGTTTTGTTTTATTTACAAGATCACTTCATAGATAGTATAATGGAACAAGCTCACCAATTCGGCTATACAAACTTGATGGCATCAAAAAGTTTGACAAAAGTATTCAACGATTTTCACTGCACTTAGCTAATAGTACTCTTTGCACACTCACTCCACAACTATACTGTCCTAGGTTCTTTATCCCACTTCTGAACTAATAAATAAAACAGGTTTATGAATATAATAAGTAGATATATTTAACAAATTACTTTACAACTTAAATCAAAGCGCAAAAACGGGCATAAAAAGTGACAGCCGTCGTAGTGACGTTCCCAAACCTCAACGAGTAGCGTTGTAGTCTCAAATCAATTGAATGACAATTATCGATGATTTCGCAAATATTCTAACAGTACAACACTTTATATTGTATATTTTGTGTGCAATAAAGAGTTTTATTTATTATTGGCTTGTGTTCCACTATTGCTACGTTGTTTATATGTTTAATATAATAAGCTGGGATTTAAATATATATATATATATATATATTTGTGTTTATTTTAGAAATGCACTCAATTAGCTTTTTATAACATAAAATTACTGTCATTAAGTAATATATATATATATATATATATATATATATATATATATTACTTAATGACAGTAATTTTATGTTATAAAAAGCTATATATATATATATATATATATATATATATATATGTATATATATATATATATATATATATATATATATATATATATATATATATATGTATATATATATTAATCCCAGCTAATTATATTAAACATATAAACAACGTAGCAATAGTGGAACACAAGCCAATAATAAATAAAACTCGTAATATATATATATATTACTTAATGACAGTAATTTTATGTTATAAAAAGCTAATTGAGTGCATTTCTAAAATAAGCACTCAAACTTGAAAAATCATTAAATATGTCGTACTGTGCGAGCGAGAGGAATGCGAAACTAAAGACTAGGATTATTCAAGAACATAGGTACCTTAGTTGTAGTAGTACGTCACATACCTTCAGGGCTTAACTAAAAGCCTCGCCATTAGATTATTGCAATATGCAAAATTTGGGTCAGGGCAGGTAACTCATGTTTCCTTAATCGCTAAGTGGCCACAAATTGTATTAAATTAAACGAAGCCACTTAAGTGACTGTTATAACCGGACCCTGGGTAAGCTATACTGTATTTTAATGACGTATGTTGAGTTGACACGCGGTGGCTCAATTTATTTATTTATTGAATGAAAAAAACTTGACTAAATTCTCTGACTTGCATACCCATAACAAAGTTTAAAGGTGACATTAAATGCCCCAAAACTCGCCTAACAAAATCATTGTAAAGTTTTCTATGCAATGGTATTAAACTATACAATAAACTATCTAAGGAAATAAAATGTCTAGAATGTTCAAAATTAAAAGTAAAGGTTAAATCAATATTAATTAAAAAAAGTTACTATGATCTTAAGGATGCACTTAAAGAAACCATTGCATAGAAATTTGATTCATATATTAGTAATATTTAGATCTTAAGTTGGACACGGCCTTTTTACAGCCACCAATTGGGTTTGGTTGACATTATTAATAATTGTAATTGTTTGTTTTAGATTGTAAGCTGACACGGCCATTTCATAAATATTACTAGATTGTAAGCAGACACGGCCATTTTACAGCCACGAATTTATATTTAAGGACATAAATGTTATTAGATTATAAGCTGACACGGCCTTTTTACAGCCACGAATTTAATTTTAAGTATCTAGTTATAAATAAGTACAAAATCCTCGCTTATGGCAACAATGTTTTATTTATTATAAATTGTATTGCTGTTAGATTCGGTCCAGCCAAGCTTGTATTGTATAAAAATATTTGTATTGACAATATCCAAGTGTTGTGTACTAACCTACTTAGCTTCATCTCACATCCAGGCGACCTCGTCAGGCGCGGGGAGAGCGGCGTTTTCTGCGGAGAACCTCAAATTGCGCAAATATGCCAACCTTGGTGCCGGTTACGAATTTGCGCCGTTTGGGGTCGAGACAATGGGCCCATGGGGACCGTCGGCGAGGCGGTTGGCCAAGGAGTTGTCAAAGCGGCTGACAGAAAGGTCTGGAGACAGGAAGGCTGGCAATTATTTCTGCCAACGTATTAGCCTCGCTATACAGAGGGGAAATGTTGCCAGTCTCCTTGGGACTATCTCGGATGGGACGTCTCTAGAGGACATTTTTTATTTATAGTTTAGTTTATTTTTAATTTTATTATTTAGGTAGCTTTTAATTTATATTAATTAACTTCGAATAAATGAAATATCATTCCTAAGGAAATAAATTATTTGATTTAATTTATAAATAATGTAAGTAAGTACGCTTACCTTAAAATCCCACAAAGGTCGCTTCAAACCCCTCCGGCATGTATCAATGAGTTTTTTTTTTTAAACTGTTCTTACGTTATATTTGTCATTGATTTACAACACCACCGTTCCCGTGCCTCGGAGAGCACGTTAAGCCCTCCGTCCTGGTTCCACTAATACACAAGTTAAATATAATGATAATAAAATGTTATGTAATTTGCAATGATGTCAAATGCCAATTTTTACTTTCAAGGAGAACTAATATTGTAAGTTTGCATTGGTAATATTTATTAAAAAATAACAACATTAAGCTTAAAACAAAATTATCTTGATCAGGTAATTAATTCGGGTGGTCTAGCGTGGTCATCATCATCTCAACTGCTGGATGTAGGCCGCATTTTAATAGGTGGTAGGCGGACTGATGGTGGTAATTTGCCCAGTCTGCCGGGGCGGGGAAGTATCCACCGTTCGTGCCGATAATCCCAGTAAAATGTATCCACACATTTCGGGATCAGGCTTGAATTGCCGTTATGCCGAGTCAAGCCGGCATAGTGTTAGGGACTGATGTTAATCATAGGTGTCTGATTTCAGTTGCTAACATTCATAGAACTCGCGCGCCACTCACCATCAGGTCGGCGCAAGGTCACAGGTCATGCTAGTATTTAAAAAAAAAAACATTCAGTCCCCACCAACGATCATCTTCAGGTAATCCGTCCATCTGGCAAAGGGTCTTCCCATACGTGGTCTCCATTCCAGAACTCGTCTATTCCATGACCATCGGTTCTACGACAGACTATCCAACCCCTAATAACTTTAACTATGGATTATCTGAGGTTATCTCTGAGTCGAATGCTAAATTTAGAAACAATAGTGCTTACCCAAAGTACCTAACTATTTAGCTCCAAGGTCAGGTATATCGATATAATTTAAACTCCGATTAAAGCTGCTGTCCGGCGTAGCC
Source organism: Tinea semifulvella (assembly GCA_910589645.1). Taxonomy (NCBI): domain Eukaryota; kingdom Metazoa; phylum Arthropoda; class Insecta; order Lepidoptera; family Tineidae; genus Tinea; species Tinea semifulvella. Next base: position 5,755,420 of record OU342618.1, read on the forward strand.
TGACTCATCATCATCGAAGTCGTCATACATAACAGAAGTAGCATTTGCTGCACGTAACAATGGGCAGAGCTTGTGGTACCCTTTATTATAGGTTAATTTATTACGAGCGCCATGCATCGTTAAGCGTCGGGTTGTATTATTGTGTGCAGAGGTGCCATATTTCTCACGAGTAGGAAATTTGACCTCTCCGGCCGTCCAAAATATGCGTAAAGCCAGACGACGCACGAATTCGTCCATAGTGTTACTATACGCATATCGCGGAGAATAACATCATTTCTCACGTATCGCGTTGCGCTGACTATGGTACGCAGTGGAAGGCATAAAGCGCTTTGTTAGTTCATACCATGTCAGAGCCGCATACGTGAGCAAATTTAGGCTTTGTAGACCCACAAATTGGATTATTTTAGTATTTATAGGATTTAGATTTAGAAACCCTTTGAGATATATCAAAATAATGTATGGTGGAATTATATATCATACGAGTATATAGGTCTACAAAAAAGTCCCAGATGGCATATGTAAGGATAACTCTTAAGGATTACCTACTATAATTATTTTAATACTTTAAAAAAATAGGCAATTATAAAGCGGTAATTGGAAAGCTATTTACACAAATACGGTATTAATCCTTATCATTTTAAATACGTTAGTTGGCTTAAGCATTTTATGAAGATTATTTTTTCACTTTACACCATGCATATTAAATGAAACATTACAAAATACAAAACGTTTATTTGTACACAAATCTTTTACATTATCATTTTGAAAATACCTTAGGAGATATACAAGTATATATAAAAAACAAAATAATACGCAACAAAATTTATTTCGTGTCGCCGTTTACACAGGCAAAGCCGAATTTAATAAAAAAAAGAAGCTTATTTGTATCGAGTTTAAACTGAGATTAGTTTTGTTTGAAAAACCGGTCGTTAAATTAACTGAAACGTTCTCCCAAGTGAATATAACCAGAACGGATTCCTTTGAAGATCATTCCCTGAAATTGTTTGTCCGAAAGTAATGCTGTTTGCAAAATATCACAACTTGTTAGCGAACTGTACGGATTTGTAAGTAAATTAAATCTTTGAGGCTTTTTAATTAACTATACGAGAGTTACCTATAAAATGTTTTAATATTGAGTTAAAGAAAATTCTTATTGACAACTGTTTTTACTAAATAAAATAATTTTTAGCATGCAAATTTTGACATTAACATTGAATTGCTAAAAACTGTATCATAAAATAATAAAACATACACACTAACGCAATTACACATACACATTAACTCACATATATACACACATTGAAACTTACACCGATACACAACACTCATGCGTTACACACAATATGGAAACGATAATTAATTATTGTATTATTAATATTTTTATTTTATTATATATATATTATATTATTTATTTATTTTTTAAAGCAATATGCAAAAATAATAATGCTTGGTGATGGGTAGGTTAAATATAAAATAATGCTAGTATAATAAGGTTCAGCTTTAAGTACATATCTCCTGATACACAGACTACTTTTTCGGGAGATAAGGTTCAAAGCAAATGTCAATTTTTATTTGTAAAACATTTTTTTTTTTTTTATTTATTTATTTAATTCCAATAAATTGACAAGAACAATATTAAATATTAAAACAAACTGCCGTGCAAAGTGGTCGTCCTTTCCTTAGAAGGTCATTGCAGTGGTGGCACGTGTGTCGGGTCCCGGTCCGCACCCTAAGGGCCTGGTTGAGCGGGGGGATGGCTGGCACATTCGTTACGTCCGTGATCGGGTGCTGCTGTGGGGGCCTGGGACCTCTGCCGAACACGTTCAATTTATTGTTCTTAAATTAGCAAAGGTTTTTGCGTTTTGTCGACTTTCGGGTTGCACATAGGCATGTAGTCTACCTTAATTCTGACTTGCCTGGTGGGTTACTGCTGTACCAGGTATTGTATTCTCATAGGTACTGATAACTAAATTTAAAAGGTTATTAATTGATCGTTGTGGTGCAGTTCTGTATATGTTTTATTTTGTAAATCTGATATAGCTGAGTTTTCCTTGCAGATTCCTTTCTCAGTCAGATTAAACATTAACAGGTCAATGGAATCTGCTAAGCTGCTGGTCTTGTGCTAACAGCTTACTTATTGGACCACTTTGCTGCTTAGTCTTCTACTAGCAGAATCATTCAAAATAATAAAATTAATGACGTTTCATAAATGCCTGTAATAGGTTTACGCGAATAAAGATATTTTGACTTTTTGAAAGCTACTACTGACTACTGTCTGTCTACTACGAGAGAATATCGCACCACCCAACCCTCGTGAAGCACCTAAGAGGACCCCGGCGCCGACCTCCACTGCAGCAGTCAGTCTTTATCACAAGGTGTTTGCTATACCCAATGGGCATTACTTTGACCACAATAAGATGAAGATACGGAAGCGCGGTAGTGGCTCGGTTGTAAGAACGCGATCCTTAAATCCTACAAAGGTCGGTTCAAACCCACCTGGCATGTACCAGTGAGAAATACAATTTTCTTATGTACATTTGTCGTAGATTTACAACACCACCGTTCCCGTGCCTCGGAGAGCACGTTAAGCCGTCGGTCCCGGTTCCACTAATACCAACTTGTGGAATCGTTAATAAATTGTCATTATAAATTGACATCATATCCTCGCCAAGCCGTCTGGCCAGCGTGGCGAGTGTAGGCCAAATTCTCCAGATAAATGTTCTGGAAGGCCTATCTCCAGCAGTGGAGGTCTAAGACGCTTGTTCTAGGGGCTGTAATGATAATGATGAATATACAATAACAAAATATCTATGCTGGTGTCGTTATACAGGTCTGTTGTGTTGGAACCTCTTTTGTACTTTGATTTACGTTGTTTTTATTTTTTTTTATTATCATACCTTTTGAGCTGGCTATCTGAGGCTATAAGTATTAGTCAATATGGAACTGACTGACATCCTAGGACACAAGTTATCTTGGTTAGGAGTCAGGGACCGTCTTAAAATTGCCTATCCTTGTGGTTTGCATTTAATCAAAAATGTTTGTATGCTTAAAATGTAAAATTCAGGGAATATTTTATATATTGTTTACTCAACTTTGTATATAGATACCAATAAGAAAACTCAATAAACGTTATTATTATTATTATTAATTCCGTTGACTGCCTTTCTACGCCCACTTAAAATAAACATTCTGTATAGCCAAGAAAGAAGAAGAAGCCATATTTATAATAAATAAATAATATAATAAATATTTCCAGACAGGTCACACAGCGCCATCTAGTTTCCGTGGTAAGCTACAAGGCTTGTGTTACGGAAACTAGATGGTTGATAAACTACATATTATACTTTTTTTTTTTGTAAATATATACATATTATACATATAAACACCCAGACCGAGACAAATTATACAATGTACAACTTGCCGACGGTGGAAATCGAACCCACGACCACCACTAGACCACGGAGGCGGATTTCGTTAGACAACCCATCACTATTGCTTTGTTAACATATTTTATTATATAAAAAGTAAATTACAGAACGGTAAACTTCGCTCTTCAACGTATTTTGTTATATTATGAAATTTAATAATGTTGGCGCGTGGAAGCAATTTGACAAAATTAAAATGCGGTTAGAACAGTGGTTTTATTTTGAAAGGAATGAAATTTAAAGCGACACGTTTTCTGAATTAAAATACGTACATTCATACTCGTTAGTCATAAAATATAACATCTTATAAGTGATTTGTTCTCTTCTCCCGATGGATGATAAATGAGATGATAGGGAAGGCAAAGGCTTCTAGCCCATACAGCAAAGTCTGACGTAATATATCTTTCTTTTTTATGAGTTCATGAGGTTATCATGAAATTCCTGATGTTACAGAATTTAATGGTTTTCTTGGAGTCACTCGCGGAACCATCCACTGCTCAAACACGTCGGGTAAAATATGGGAGTCCACAGCGCGGGAAAACCGCAAAAAATAAACTGCAACTTGTGCCCCATATTTAAAGTCCAATTTATCGTTTTCCATAACTATTCACATTGTAGCACATTATTAAACAAAACAACACCACTTTTGACCAATAATATCCACAATAAATTAATTTACAAAACAAAAACTTGCACTTGACATGTCCACGCAAAATGGCGCAAAGAACACCCTCTCTTGATAAGTGATTAGTTCTCTTCTCCCGATGGATGGTAAATAAGATGATATAGGGAAGGCAAAGGGTCTAGCACATACAGCCAAGTCTGGCGTAATATATCTTTATTTCTTATGAGTTAATGAGGTTATCATTAAATTTCTAGATGTTACATTTGATGGTTTTCTTGAAGTCACTCGCGGCATTGTCGCCCAAACATGTCGGGTATAATATGGGAGTTAAAAGCGAGGAAAAATCACAAAAAATAAACTGCATCTTGTGCCCCATTTAAAGTCCAATTTATAGTTTTCCATAATTATTCACATTGTAGCACATTATTAAACAAAACAACACCACTTTAGACTAACAATATCCACAGTAAATTAATTTACAAAACAAATACTTGCACTTGACATGTCCACGCAAAATGGCGCGAAGAACCTGATTTGTTCTCTTCTCTCGTTGGATGTTAAATGAGATGATAGGGAAGACAAAGGGTCTAGCCCATACAGCCAAGTCTGGCGTAATATATCTTTCTTTCTTATGAGTTAATGAGGTTATCATGAAATTCCTGATGTTACAGAATTTGATGGTTTTCTTGGAGTCACTAGTAGCTCAAAGTTAGCTTAGGAGTAGCCCAAACACGTCAGGTGTAGAATATGGGAGTTAAAAATGAGGAAAAATCGCAAAAAAAATAACTGCAACTTGCGTCCCATTTAAAGTCCAATTTATAGTTTTTCTACCTGCGTGCGTTCAGATGTTTATATCACGCTTTTTAAATATAGAACAAATGACAAAATAAACAAATTATTGAATTAAAAAAAAAAACAACTGTAAAATCGATTGGTCTCAGCTTTACGTCACAAAATTGTCTATGATTTGTTTTCAAAATTGTTTTGTGTGAGTATTATTATTGATTTTTGTACTTTTTATATTTTTTTGTGTTACTATCTTAATAAAGTACTGAATATAATATTTTATATTCATTGCATTACTACCATAAAATCATGAATTTAGTTCAGCTAAGTAACACGACATTCAATGACTATTAGGCGGAACTAAGTTCGCCGGGACCCATTGTTTGGGACATTTTAACCTGTCTCTGCTGTTAATAGCAGTTAATGTTGCTATGTAAAAAAATATTTTAAATTATTTTAATGATGTAGTTAAAGCGGTTATTTAACTTTTGAGTTTTTATTTATTTTATATACTTGTATTTATTTATTTATACAATTTCACAGCATTATTAACTTTTTTATATAAATAGTTAAACTTATATATAAACACATAGCCATTTACGAAATTACATTTTCTTAACTAAACTTATAGAAAACATTATTAAAAACAAAAGACGTGGTTAATTTTTTTTATTAAGCTTTTATTAAGCTTTTTGTATGTCTAAACTTAAAATTTCATTTCATTTTTTTTTTTTTTTTTTATATTTCATTTTATATATTTTTAATTATTCTTATATTGTATATATTTACCACTTGTATTTTGTGCATGTTGTGGCACCTAAAGGTCGTTGAATTTATATCCTAGTTTTTAAGTAAGCAATAATGTAACCGACCACCGGTTGTCCTTAAATAAATAAATAAATAAATAAATAAATAAAAGGTAGCTCACTCTAAACAGAAAATAAATGTACTAAGTTGGAATCATGTGTGTAGAGGTATGTTGGTGTATGGAAATGAATGTAGGTGTGTATGTGCATAGAGTCCAATATTTTAGTTTTAAGTTGAATTTTGACAGATTGAATAAATCAACATGCGAAAACAACCTGTTGTATTTAATATGTAATAATGTGTCTGTATAAAGGAATTCCTAAAATAAAGAAAACTGACAGTGTCAATTGCTATTAGAGTTGATATTCGTACGATATTTTTTCTCATTTCCAGAAATAAATTTGAAAATATAAAAAAAGTCCTTCCAAAACTAGTTAAACGGTTAATCTTACGAATGAGGATAGATTTATTTGCTTTCGTTTAGCTACCCTTGCAGTAAGCCGGAGAGAGTAAACCTCATCTTGGAAAGCCACTTCAATTTGTGACCTACTCTTATATACTCTAAGGATTTCAAGGAGATTCAGAAAAACTTTTTTTTTACCATTTGACGCTAATGTTTTCCGCGTGAAAATGAGATTAAATACAAGAAATTTTGCTGCTGGCTGTACGTGGTTTGGGTTTTCGGCAAATTGCGACACCTGTGTACTTAGGGGCCGCTAGTTATGTAGATTGCGATATTTGGCTGAGCGAGGGTCTCAGGTGAGCCATTCTCGAACTATTCTATACTATTTCATATTTATTTATTTATTATTATGAGCATGCAAGTATGAAACATTTACATATATTTAGGAATAAAAATAACAATATAATACCCACAGTGAAGAAGTGTTATTGTTCAATAATATGTATTTATTTCAGTTTCGGCGACGTCCATACTAAATTACTCCTCGCCAAAGGCAAGAAACAATCCACTATTGAGAGCGAACAAACAATTTTTTATATAAGAAATATATAAAAAATTGTTTGTTCGTTACGACTTTCTTATTAGGCTATATGTATTATAAATGGAAAATAAGATTTGTCTGTCTGTTTGTCTCGCGATCGAATCAAACTAAAATGGCTGACGGACAAATCTGGAGACAGGAGGCCGGCAATTATTTCTGCCAACTTATTAGACTCGCTTTAGAGATAGAGTACAAGATCCGTAGAATACTAATAAAATCCACTTTTTATATAATAAAATAAGCTAACTAAAATCTATTACCGTGTAGCGATATTGGCCATGGATGAATGTTTTCGGCTGCAAATCCTCTGCCTCACACCATTTTTTAAGAAAACACTGATAGTTGTTAAAACAAAGTAATCGTTTTTTTTGAACGCCAAATATTCGTCGTTTAGCTTATTTATTGGCGTTCAAGAGCTATCACTGTCAAAAGATTTGTGTTTACTACGAGAATGTTCAGAATCGCCCGTCAGATGGAGAACTATTTTCATAAATGCAATGTCTCGTTTAGCGAATGGGCGATAGGATCCGTTTTACTATATACACTAACTAGGTTCACCAACTGTCAACAAATTGACGTTTTCTTTATTGAAATTTTGACGAAGCCTTGGATCGCCAGCTCGCATCGTAAATTAGGAGTCCTGCAGAAGGAGTATGATTCATTAAATGCACCACGGAAGATGCGACAAGGCCTACCGCAGCACCGAGCCCTCGTGAACAACCCTAAGAGGACCCCGGCGCCGAACCCCACTGCAGCAGTCAGCCTTCGTCAGAAGGTGGTCGCCGTACCCAATGGGTACTATTTTGACCACAATAAAATAAAGATGCGGAAGCTGTAGTGCGGTGTATATTTATATTATATATATTTTAGTTTTTGAGGTATATATCTATGGGCCTTTTGTAAATTCATTTTGTTGCCTGAAAATGAAGATTATTACTATTAAAACTATTTATTATTTCATATATATATATCTGTATTTTATTTAAGTACTTGACCTTAACGAGGACAGGGGTCATCGGTGACATGTACGGTTGCGTGCTAGCGAATGAATGCTGGCTTTAGTGGTGGCATCTCGTGAGTAGTGTAGCCAAAGTAAGACCAAGCTGAACATCTGGTCTTGGTCTTGGTCTTGCGCAAGAGTCTCACAAGACTCTATTTGTTTCTAACTGTGCACTATAAGATTTAAATTCCGAAAACTACTTTGTTTGTTTTTGTGTTCTCTTTTCCCGATATATGATGAATTATGTGATAGGGAAGGCAAAGGGTCTAGCCCATACAGCCAAGTCTGACGTAATATATTTTTCTTTTTTATCATTGTTGCAGATTCAGATGTTGCAGAATTTGATGCTTTCCTTGGAGTCACTCGCGGCACCATAGCTCAAACACGTCGTGTAAAATATGGGAGTTGATAGCGCGGGAAAACCGCAAAAATTAAACTGCAACTTTAAAGTCCAATTTATCGTTTTCTGTAATTATTAACATGTAGAACATTATTAAACAAAACAACACCACTTTTGATCAACAATATCCACAGTAAATTAATTTACAAAACAAAAACTTGCACTTGACATGTCTGCGCAAAATGGCGCGAAGAAATCCGTCCGAAAACTACTATCTCAATCTCAAGAATCCCCTCCCCATGTAATTGTTAAAAGAGCAAATATTTTTTTCATTGTTAGAGCCTTTTTAAAATAAAAAAGGAATCTTTTTTTAAAATTATTTATTCATTATCCGAAAAATAAAACACTAGATACTAGAGCCGCGTTCGTTTTATAGCATTTCCAACATTTCGTAGCAACTTCATAAACCAGCGTGAATTGTCGTTTTTGTTAAGAAATACCACTTGTTTTAACAATGCTAACATTTAAAAAAAAAACGAGCGGTGAGGCTACTTTTTGACAAGTATGACAAGTAACAAATAATAACAAATCAATTGACAATGTATTATGGTCTTTGAATTTATTACATAAAATCGTTTAAAATACATTTTAAACAAATAAAATATATTCTATAAAGTATACAACAATGTAAACAAACCATTTATGTTAAATGACATCTGTCAAAAAGTAACATCAATAACCCTCCTTTCAACACGGTACTGACATACGAAATTAGAATCAAATGTTAGAATTTTCATTAAACGAACGACTTGTGCTAAAAAAGTGCTATTTTCATGCTAACATTTCTTAAAACGAACGCGGCCTATTTGGTGAACAAAGCCGCGTCTGAATCTACTATTGGGCTCGCTATGAGCGGTGATCTTATAAGGGAAAATTCTCTGCGCCGTAACTTAAGATTTTCTTACCTATAGTAATTAAAGTATTTTTATATACGTACTTGTTTAATTTTATTCTAGATTAATTAATAAATTCCAGGGGATAGTATAGATTCGAACAAATATTATTTATTTATTTAAATCTTTATTGCACAAAGTACAAAGGCGGACTTAATGCCGCTAGGCATTCTATGACAGTCAATCCTTCGGAACAACAAAAGCAATTAAACAATGAAAGGTAGGTGCAATTACAGGCTTAATTAGACAATATAATGACATATATATAAATTAATACATACTTAGATAGGTACCTATTATTTAGATATTCGTCAGAGAACGAAAGTTCCTGACATAGCTTTTAAAATTAGCAAGCTGAAGTGGCAATGGGCCGGACACATCTGCCGCAGAACCGACGAACGATGGGGCAAACGAATGAGTGGGACGACCCCCCGCCAGATGGACAGATGACCTAGAGAAGGTCGCTGGTGGGGGTTGGATAAGGGTGGAGAAAAATCGCGTTAAGTGGCGAGCCTTGGGGGATGCCTACATCCAGCAGTGGAGAGATACAGGCTGATGATGATGATAATAAGATACCTAAATAAATAATATTTACATATCTACATACTAACACTACATGCAAATACATACATATAAACTACACATATAAACAATAATAATATACATACCTACATATAAAATAAAATGTAATACTATCTATTCTTTTTATATTGGTGAATGCTGTGACACCTAATTGGTTCATATATTAGATAAGCTATAATTATACTATGTTATGTGTGTGATAATATATGTACTGCTGTGTGTACTAAATAAATAAATAACCATATCAAATACAAGTATAATTATCAGCAACAGGAAAAACAAACTAAGTTTATCATGACTTCATGTAGTGTGCATATACAAGTTTTTGAAAAGATAGCCCTGCTCGGGGCCTGCCGGATTTTTATAGGCAACTGATTCCAGAGGTTTACGGCTACAACTGTAAAGGACTTTGAGACAAAAGAAGAATGGTGAGTGGGAATGGACAGAGTAGAATTAGAGGAAGAACTTATCTGACAGAAGAAATGATAAGGAACGGGTTTAAGACTCAGTTATACGCAGGTGCGAGAGGAGTTCCAGCTGTTGAGCAATAAAAAGAGGGGTCTCCTTCAATCGGTCAGAGAGATTAATTAATTTTCTTTTTTATTTTAAATTCTTTATTGCACCAAAACTTAAAATTAGGTACATTCTATGACAACTAACCTTTGGGATGGTGAGAGATTATGGGCAGGGTGCAACAATCTAATAATATTAGTCTAATTTATAAATACACTACATACCAAGCAATTACATAAACTACATGCAATTATTATGAACATATACATATATGTACACAAATAAATATATTGCGTGCCAAATATTTAATGTGTACTGGATGCAGTGTGCTTCTGCTTATCAAGAAACGAGTTAGTGACCAATTGTTTAAAAACTTTGACAGATGGTGCCCGTCTAATGTCCAGTGGTAGTTTGTTCCACATCAAATATGATAAAGCTGGTAGGTAGTTGATGTTATTTTTATACATACAAATATATTGTTACATACTTTATTTTTTCATTTCTATCGCTATTGTTCTTCTCTTGTCGAAGATCGTGTTTTACACTTTCGCAAGTCGGCTATTGTCCGTGAAACAAAATTAAATTTAAAAGTGCACATCGAATATGACAATAACCGGCAATGTACTTCATTCTGAGACGATTGTCCTCGCTTGGATTCTCATACTGTTAAGCTTCTTGCCCCGTCTTGTTATTTCATGTCTTTGGTTTCGGTTCATCAGTTTACATTCCGCACGTTTAAGCGATCCAAGCTTGCCTTTTCACGCTTCGAAAATGTTGATACCCTATTTTCACAATACAATGCGCCTTATTTCTTTGACAATAAGGTTGATATTTAAAGCTAAAATGCCAAGTCATGTGTTACAATCACAAAGCATTTTTTCGTAAAGTGCTTAGATCATATTGAACTTTATTTTTTTACTTCTCATTCCTTTGTTTTGTGTCCTAAGCGCAAACGTTAGATTAGCAAAATAGGAAGTCTTTCTTTTTTTTTTCTTTGCGTGCACGGACATGTCAAATCCAAGTTTTTTGTTTAGTAAATTAGTTTACTGTGAATATTGTTAGTCTAAAGTGGTGTTATTTGCCTAATAATGTGCTACAGCGTAAACAATAATGGAAAACAATGTTGATATGGGGCAGAAGATACTATCATCATCATCACGACCGTTTCCCTTCCGGGGTAGTCAGAAAACACGCTCATAAAGAAGCGGATTCACATTTAGTCAACTTTACTATAGGCCAATCATGACAGTGACAAGCTCGTCGATGTCTCCAGCGTACCAAACTCAGAAAATGCCGCGAGTGACTCCAAGATAAGCATAAAATTGTGTAACATCTGGAATTTGATGATAACCTCATTAACTCATACAAAAGAAAGAATATATTACGGCACACATGGCTGAATTGGCTAGAACCATTTGCCTTCCCTATTACCTCATTTATCTTCTATCGGGAGAAGAATACAAAAAATATTGTAAACTGTATTTTTATTGTTTATAATAAAGTTTGTATATGCCGCCTAAAGTACCTAATTATCAATTCAAAACTCAAACGCAAAAACATTACAAGGAAATTATTTTATTACCCAATAAAAATCAATTTAAATTTGGAGCAAAATAGGCCGAGCGCCCGCTGCAAAAAGTCGTTTAAAATAATCGTTCCAATAAAACCGTTGGAATCATTGACTTACATTTAATGACGGGTCATTTTTTCTCTCACGACATCAAGTCAAATAAATAGAAAGATCTCACAGAAGACATAAGGAATGCGATTCAAGACTCAGTTTTATAAGTGCGAAAGGAATTCCGACAAAATCTTTGCACTACTACTTGCAAAGACAAAACGTTTTTTGTTCTGCGATAATAGAAAGTATGATCATGTCTCTCATTTTCGTACTCAGTTATAATGGCTCAGTATTCGCTTTCGCAGATGTGTTCATGTCCTGGTTTCCCTGTATGGTATCCTAAAACTCCTCTATATCTAAAATCACGCTTCGAGTACTTGTGCCACACACAGAGCCTTACCCTTCGTTCTACTCAATAACCAACTTAAAATCCCTTCCCAATCCTTTAGCAGATATTCAGATTCCTTCACTGTGTCGTCGGCCCGCCAGTGGAACACGCTACCGCTGGCTATCAGACAAGCACCATCTGCCAATGTTTTTAAAAGTCTAGTAACGACTTTATTTTTAAATAAACAGGAAATAACCTCATCAAGATGATAATATAGATATTATGGCATAATTATATTTTGTGTATGTAGTATATATTAAGTTAAAAGTATATGTATGTACTAAATTAAGTAAGTATCGTGTATTATATTTACTTACACCCTGCCCATGATTTTTCACTTTCCCAAAGGTCAGTTGTTAGAAAATGCCTAACTGGCATTAAACTCGCCTATGTACACTAATTTTAAGTTTTTGTGCCATAAAGTATTTAAATAAATAAATAAATAAAGTACCTTTTAAAGTGAGAACATGTACCTTTTAATCCGATTGCAACAAGAACCGTTTCTGAAACAAGTTTTCATTCTCTGAAAAACGGTTGCGTTTCGTTTTCAATTAGTTCGACAACTATCCACTACTAATAACTAGTCAAGTACATTTTTGGAACGAGCTCGCAAGATGGGATGTAGGAAAAGGAGCAGAATAGTGGTTGGTAAGCGCAATAAAATTAGGAGGCCCTCTTTTTAAATCAGATATTTTAAACCCGCACGATGAATCCATACATTGAATATTTCGTTATGATCGTAGAACAGTGTTGGATTTAAAAAAAACTGATTTTATATAAGTATAGTTTTATATTGTTTGTGGTCTGTAATTTATAGTGCAAATGTTAGAAAGTGCTCCAAAATGAAATCTAGAAGGTTTGCACTTATTATGAGACTAGTATTAACTTGAAAAAGAAGTGACAAAAAAACAGTTATTTAACTTTGAATGGCCGCCATGAAAATTTTAAATATAGCAGATCCGTCACTGTTCTACGATCATGACGATTTGACTGACCAATGACTGGTCATTACATATAGGTCAAGGATAACAGATTAAACTTTGACGATTAGAGGCAAATAATTTCACTCATTATAATTATTCAAACATCTTCGGTAGGTACCTAATATTATTTTATAACTTTTAGGCATTCGAGCAAGTTAACTATGTATATTTTTTGGACTAAGTAATGATAAGTTTTATTCATGTTTTAAAAACACGCTATCTGCGTTCCGTAGTTAAAAATATTCCTTCTGATAGATAATTATTCGTGGAGTCCTTCGCGCCTTTTTGCGTAGACATGTCAAGTGTAAGTTTTTGTTTTGTTAATTAGTTTACTGTGGATATTATTGGTCAAAAGTGTTGTTTTATTAATAATGTGCTAAAATGTGAATAATTATGGAAAACGATAAATTGGACATTAAATATGGGACACAAGTTGCAGTTAATTTTTTGCGGTTTTCCCGCGCTGTCAACTCCCATATTTTACCCGACGTGTTTGAGCTATGGTGCCGCGAGTGACTCCAAGAAAACCATCAAATTCTGCAGCATCTGGAATTTGATGATGACCTCATTAACTCATAAAAAGAAAGATATATTACGTCAGACTTAGCTGTATGGGCTAGACCCTTTGCCTTCCCTATCATCTCATTCATTATCCGTCGGGAGAAGAGAACACAAAAAAAAAAAAATCGTCTTAATAACTTATGGCTATTTAAAGTGCTAGAGCGAGTAGGAACTTTAATTAAAATAGGTGATTATTTATAATTTTCGAATACATCGCATCGTTATGAATTTGCTATATTTTTAATTTAATTTAATCACAGTACAAAATACATTAGTCCTAAACGCTATTTATTTATAACGCAAGCGGAGTTTAATCAATATTTACTCGAATTACTCCAACGAAAGCTTCAAATTTTGTATTACTTGGAATTTGTTAAAGTTATCATTAGCTCAGTAAAAAAAGATAATTAAGTCAAACATGGCTGTATCGGCTAGATCCCTTTGCCTTGCCTATCATCTCAATCAAATTTTATTATTCTTTTTTAAAGTGCAACTTTTTTTAACTCCACCTTCAATATAACACAGGAACTACATTCTCTAATACAGGTAGAATATAGTATAGTTCTAACCTTTGCAACTAGATGGCGCTGATAAGTCAATATGTGTTTACAACGCCTCCAACTAAACAAGCGAACTACGTTTTCTCATAAATGCTAAATAGTTTACAGCTTTGTTACTAGATGGCGCTGACAAAGTGCAAAATAAAAAGCAGTTTCGTAGTATTTAATATTATTGTAATTCTCCACAATTGCTTATAATAACTTTTTCTGTAACCGCGCCGCTGCTGCTGCCGTATTTTTCAATTTTCTTGATAACATCAAATCCTGATAAAACATTACCGAATACGACATGTTTTCCATCGAGCCAATCTGTCCTGAAATTAATAAATTTATGATTAATGACGCTGGCGAGTGAAGCCCTAAATTATATTTTTTACTTTTTATACTAATCGTGGCCTACTGATGATAAACGATACGCGAGGTCCAGGAATGGAAGCAACTGACGCCAGCCTCAGACGACCGACATCAGTCCCTACCACTATGCCGGCCTATTAAGATGCTTTTTCACACTTCGTTTGAAGTACTCCAGGTTATAAGAATGGAGATAACACTGGCTGGGAAAGCATTCCACATCTGTGTGACAAATGCAAGTCTCCAAATTTATATGTAGGGGTAGGTAGGGATAGTGGGTAAGGTATGTGGATGTATATATTGGTGTGGTTCAGCCCAAAACATCATCATCACGGCCCCTATAACACAGCATCCGAAATCTCCGCTGTTGAAGATGGGCCTTCATTTCATTTAAAAACTTTATTGTACAAAGTACAAGGGCGGACTTAATGCCCGTAGACATTTTCTGACAGCCAAACCTTCCAGAACATATATCTGGAGAATTTGGCCTACACTCGCCACGCTGGCCAGACGGCTTGGCGAGGTTCTGATGTCAATTTTGAATGACAATGTATTAACAATTCCACAAGTTGGTATTAGTGGTACCGTGACGGACGGCTTAACATGCTCTGCAATGGTGGTGAAGAAGACAAATTTCTAAGCATTTCATGGATTCACTGAAATGCATTGTGTGTGGGTAAGAGATGAGAAGAATGGTGTCTAGGGCTTGCGACCAACATTAAAAAAAGTTAATCTATGACAAATGTACGTAAGAAAAGTGTATTTCTCACCCATCTTTTTAGGATGTTAGGCAAATCTTCCACACAACCGAGCCACCACCACTCTTAGGTGATTGAATACTGTACTAGGATGTACTTACTTGGCCGTACATAAAAAGAACTGTGATCCATTAGTGTTTGGTCCAGAGTTGGCCATACTTAAGATTCCTGTGCCAGTGTGTCGAAGTGTAAAGTTTTCGTCATCAAATTTCCTGCCATATATAGATTTACCTCCAGTACCATTGTGATTTGTAAAATCTCCGCCTTGACACATCTGAATTATTAATGTAGGACATAATATAAAGGTAAAGTATCATTACGACCGTTTCCCTTCCGGAGTGGTCAGAAACCACGCTTATAAAGAAGTGGATTCACATTTAGCCAATTTACTACAGGTCAATCATGACAAGTGGCAAGCTCGTCAATGTCTCTAGTTTACCAAACTCGAAATATCACAAATAAATTAAATTTTATTTATATATATTAATCAACATTATTGTGTCCCAACCAGGAATTGAACCTGGTACCTCCAAGTCTAAATCCACAGACTTAACCGCTACAACAAGGAGGCAGTAGGAGATAATATGTTTATTCTAATCAATCTGTAATAAAATCAATGAGGTCAAATATAAGACAGACCGGCACATGTTCTGCATCATCGAGTAGACTCTGACCCTAAAATATCTGGGCTGCATCATTAACAGGACGTTAAAAATGGGTGAAATGGCCTGCCACATCATTAAACGGGCGAAGACGGCCCGAGACATGTTACATCCTGCTATGAATGCCAGCTTGCCGCTCAGATTGAAGGTCGGGATCTACAAGATGTTTATACATTCTCGTCTTACTTAAGCCGCATAAGCCTGGCATCACCTTCTGGCAAAAATCAATAGGGATAATATTCAAAGTCAGCAGAACATATCGCTCAAAGTAGTCTCCCGAGCGCTGTGGTTCATGCATAATTCTGCATAGCTTATGATCTGGAAACGCCTACTATTGAGGAATTTGTCGTCGGCCTGACTAGATGTATGTTCTATCGGACTCACAACAGACACTTCAAGAATCTGCAGGATATCGCTCAGTAACAGCGCCAAAAGAATGACCAGCAGGTGTTTACCCGTTGAGATCATGCCAGGGAAAACGGGGGAACAAACATTTTGTATGAAAATATGCTTGATGATTGCTCTATCTTTTACTAGCGGAGGAGGAAGAGCACCGCCATTTTGAGAGCGTTTCGCAGCGTCATATACGAAAATGTCTGTTTAGCATAAATTTTGACTCCGAGAAGCTTGAAATCTTTGTTTCATGATAAATCTCTTTGTTCCTCTCACAACTCTCTTTCCTCGATCTCTTCGCATAATTCTAGTTTCTTTTTAAACTCGTTTATCGTCGTAGCGACAAATTTGTAGAACAATTTGCGTCCTAACATCAGGCAAGTAACCACCAGGTCGCTATTTAAAAAAATGGTCTATTCGCATTTCCTTTCCCAAGAAAAATTGTAAGTATATTATTATGTATGTAGGTATATGTAAAGTTTATGTATTATTATTTAGTTTATATTATATACATGTGTGTATGTTCATATGTATAGTTATTAAATATATATATATTTTTTTAATTTCATATTAGAGCACCTATTTCTATTTCCAGTAAATTGTTTAATGTTGTTGGACAACTTTGGTTGGCTATGATAAAATGTCTTGAGGCATTAAAGCCCGCCTTTGTCTTTGTTAAATAAAGTATTAAATAAATAAATGTTCGTTTCTATTTCAATTGTCACCTCTTGTCAAGGTCTACTGATTCCGTATATAAATTTTATAATAAAAGGATACAAAAGACGGTATAATCCTATGAAACTTGCTTCCCTGATAGCCAAACCCCTTTTCATGAGTACAGAGCATTCTAAAGTTCTCAGCAGTTTTAGGCACAATATCTGCCCTTAGCAACATAATTATTCTGCCCATTTCTTCTTTGCCAACGCTAATGTCAAAGTAGACTTGCGGGTTACGATTTTCTATAGGTTTCAATGGTTCTACCTGTAAATAAAATAATAATGTTATATTTTTTTTTTTTTCTGACGAGTTTGTGAAGAACCTTGGAGACTACTATAGCTGTAGCACTAACCCACCAACGTAGCAAGTGTAGGCAAATTTCACAGAAATTACTGGAATGCCCATCTCCAACATACAGAACTCTGTATGTGATGTGATGATGATGGGATTTTAGACAGCAACATAACAGTACTACAAAGTTTATGCATGTGAAAAATTTGGTATATTGATTTTTTTCCCCCTCCTTTAACATAATTCCAGCAAAATCTTTACACCACTTACTGATAGAATTAGGCCTAAGCAGGTCTGCCGTCAATACATTTATGGAATAAGCTTCCAAGACAGCATTAATGAAATCATATGGTATTTGGTTGCGTAGGAAGAGCAGCAAAATGGTGGATGGTGATCATCTTGTTTCGTAACAAAAAAAGGCTTGCTTTGTAAGCCAGCCTATAGTCGGTTGCAAGCCCTAGACACCATTCTTCTCATCTCACTTTCCCGGATGGGCCCACACGTGCATGGTGAATCCATGGGATGCTTGGAAATTTTTCATATTGTATGTACACACAAAACATAAAACTACTCATTGTCACATTTATAATATTAGTTATTTACTTTTGTGTCCGTATCCTTTTCATTGTTTGTACTTTCTCCCTCTGCAGTTTTTCCTCCCGGGCCCAGTTTGTTGCCCGGCAGTGTTTCTCCTGCATGTTTCTGAAGCCATCCATCTTCTGACCAGACGGCCCGTGTAGACCCTTCCTTGATACGTTGTGGAGCTGCTATGTTCACTCGGATTGTACGACCAAAGAGTTCTGAATCATTCTGTAATTAAAGAAACACAAAAATCATATTCATTATTGCACCACTTACTGAAAAAATTGGGCCTAAGCAGGTCTGCTGTTAATAGCTTTATGGACAATTCTAATAATTGATTAGTGGAATCATGCAGTATTTGGGTGGGTAGGGAAAGTAGCAGAGTGGTGGATTGCACAATAGAAAAGACCTCCTTTTTAAATCAGCCTATAATTGGTTGCATGCCTGAGATACTGAAATACAATATTTAAAATTACTTACAACTAATTCCTCTCTGCTACTGATATCAGCAGCGACAATATAACATTTGTGTTTGAAGAAATGGAATCTGTGTAACCAAAATGCTAGGGAAGAATATTTTAAATCTCTAAACGTTTAGTTTAATAATAATAAATAAACCAAACTTAAATTTAATAATTGAAATACGTTTAGGGCAATCTTTATAATCTTAAGGAAATATTTTAGGCTTGTAAACATTGATTTACGAAAAATAACCTCAAAGTTTGTTTACTACAAGTTAACATACCATGTTGTCAATAGCAGCTGCAGCATCTTCAGCATTTTCGAATTCGATGAAGGCAAATCCTCTATGCCTTTCTGTCTCATAATCTAGAGGTATTTGGACGTCTATCAAGTCACCGAAAGGTACGAACGCGGCATTTAACACTTTTTCATCCACCTCCTCAGATAATCCGCCCACGTAAATAGTTCTTTTGGAATTCGGTTTACTAGACATTTTTCTATTTATTGACTGTTTTTAGCACTAAAATTAGTTAATTCTTTCGCTTTTATCCGACAAAATAAACAAAATAATGTTTACAACTTATAACTGACAGTAATGACAATTTACTTTTTTATAACAATAGCAAAGACAACATTCCCTATGTTCGACTTGTCACTGTTGTAAGCTCTATATTTTGTTATGTTCATGTTCGACTTTAAAGCATATAAAGCAAGCTTGCTTTTTTACCGAATTTTGTATAAAAACTAACGACTAACCAAGTAACGACTTTCAAAACTTTTATGATAATACTTTTGCGAAATGAAGTAAAAAAAGTGACAAGTCGATAGTGATAGGTTCAAAATAAGTTATTTTTGTATTTTATTTATACAAAGATATTGTATACTTAATAAATCTATTATTATATATATAATAAATAAACTTAAATAAGCCAATACTTTTGCTGGCTAGAATTAAATAAAAATAAAACTAACATAATTTATTTAAAAAGCGTTTTCATAGTAAATCGTTAAACTAGACGCGGTAAATAAACCGGTATGTGACTGCTTTATGCAGCTTGCGACGGACGTTACCTTTCATACTCTCATCCTGCTTGTATCAATTACACTTATCGATGGTACAAGTTGTTCTTGTAGATATTTACATAAACATCATTCCGTCCATAAAAGGACATGGAAGAAAAAGCTTTGGCCATCTCAAACCTGAATCTCGAGATGGTATATGCTATGTCAAACTTAAAAAACGCGGATAGTTCTTGTGCTTTTTATAATTAACCGATTAACCCTTATAATAAGACACGAGTTTTTTTACTATGAAAATACTTTCTGGGTCATTTGTAATTATGAGACCTTATTACAGAATATTGAAAAAAAAAATGAGCTGCGGGGTGAGGCGGAGTGCACAATCGTCCGAAAACGTATCGTCTAAGATCGATTACGACTGTCAAAAACATTCCGCCTAGGTTTTGACATTTTTGACAGACGTATTGCTGGTATTTGTCCCTTGCCTTATTAAGGACTTATGACACGGTCTCTTTACAGCCACGATCTTATTTAAGTAGTTTCTAAGTTAGTTAGTTTTACTTGCTTGTAGCAATAATGTTGTGCATAACATACATAATTCAAGTAACATACATAATACGTTCCAATTAAGAGTCAAACAAATGCTGTTAATAAATGCTTTTATTCGACAAAAGAATACCTAGACACTAAGCTCGACAAAGTCATGTGACTAAATAAATATTTGTATGCTGGAAATATCGAAGCATGTGATATAATTACATATAATAATTTACATCCCTGTACCTACTATGTTTCTGACAAATAAATTATTTCATTTCATTTCATAAATATGGATTATTGCCTGTTTATGGCCCAACCATTATTACCACTTTGATTAGTACATATGTTTTAATAATTGTATTGATTTTATTAGTTCTGACTGTATCCAAGTTCTTTCAAGCGAACCAATGGAAATAAACTATTTAGATTTTTATTTTTATTTTATAGTATATACATTATTTTTTCCTTGAATATTTTGCAATCAGTCTTAACATGGCATGTGGAGTATTGTGGAGTCAAATGAATATCTTCTGAGTTCCAACTGGCTAACCGTTTCCAATACTGTCTTTTGCGACTAACATCTTCAACAACTGGCTGGTTAGGATGAATTAGAAGAGATGATTTATATTGAAAATAATTCATGTGACAGCAGCGTTGATCACCTTGGACACCACAGCATATCATGTCAAAAAAGTGCCGGTCGTCACTCGTCACTTCCGCCACGGTGCTGTCAACAATTTATTTTGTTAGGCTTTGGTTACAGTCGAGATCCTATCGGTTCTAAAACAATATGGGATTTTTCGAATTGGTGGTAAAAAACCCGAGACGGATTTACTTGGTGCTCTGGACGAATGGGTCGAGCATTGGTATCGGACGCTACTTACACAAGACACCGAAACCCTTGCTCGGTGGCATCTGCAGGACACATCTTTTAGGGCTGGGGCTGCAGCAGACTCCGCTCCAAAGGACAAACGTCGCAAATACGAGGCTATTTCCAATGACTTAATAGGTGGTAGTCAGACTGAGGGTAGTAAATTAACCAGTCTGTCAAGGCGGGGAGGTTTTCTTTTTTTAAATTAGTTTACAAACTGGTTACATTTTAAAATTAACAAATAAAATTATACATAAGCATGAAATGAATGTCACCTATTAATAGTAAACCTAACACTGATATTCAATTTAAATTCATAAAGACAAAGACAATTAATGATTAAATTAAACATTAAATAAACCAAAAATAAACTAAATAAAAAAAAAAACAACACAAAATTATAAAAATGAAGACAATAAATATTAAATTTTATACTATGACTATACTACTATTTAAAAAAAATATATAAAAGCAAAACAAAATAACAAGAAATATGAGTGAACATCTGGAATCTATACACTATATTTATCCCTCAATACTCTCTTAATCGAGGCTACCGAACCGAGGTATTCACTGTTCGTGCCGATAAACCCAGTAAAGTGTGTCCACACGTTTCGGGATCAGGCCCAGTCAAGCCGGCATAGTGTTAGGGACTGATGTCAGTCATGAGTGCCTGATTCCAGTTGCTAACATTCTCCAACCTCGCGCTCATTTGCCATTAGGTGGGTGATATGTGCTAGAATTAAAAAAAAACGTGTGTTCTTGTGAATTTGGGTCCTCATGGGCAAAGTGCTAAGAAGTTATTTAAAAAACTGGCTATTTAATGCTGTATATATGTGGCAATAGGGCTGGTAATTTTCTAGCGTAACAAATCAGTAATCTGTGCAGCGGGGGAATTGTGGAAATTGGCACATTTTTATTTATAGTTTAGTTAATATTTATTTATTACTTCGAATAAATCCATCCAGGCATTTATTTAACATATTTATAGCGAGGTATTATATGTGAAACTTATAATGTACTATGTCATTGCCTAGGGCAACTAGTTAATAAATGGTATTTGCAGAATATGTATTAGCTTCTGGTTATTCTTAATGTATGCACAGCATCGAATGCATTTCTCACACCCGCAGCGTTTTCCTTCACCACCGCCGCATTCTGCTCGCCTGCTTCCAGAGATTTGGATATGTTATTAGTGAACTTTAGTTCTTGCTTGGTAAAAAGACGCTGGCGTATGTAGTCTTTGTTTTATACACAAGTAAATTTATTGCGAAAATTGACATTTAATCTTTCAGCAAACTGACATGTTTGTGGCAATCTTAATTTATAGATAGACCCGCTAAATGTCGACATTTCCGAAATTTGTACTTTTCTGCTACGATCGAAGGTATGAGCTGCAAATATTTCTATGGTTCATTCTATATGATTTTTCAGATCATAAGCTGCGACGCCCGTATCAGCATGGGTGACCGCAAATACTCCTTACCTCTCACCACAAAATGCATTCGGATCCTCTCGACATTTGCCCAGCTCCAGATAAAACTCAGTCCAGATTTTTTTTGCCCTTTCGCCATTATATTATGACGTGGAAATTCTCTGGTGTAGTGTGCGACATGTGTAGACGCATTAGCCTCATCTCATTTGGTAATGACGATGGCTGTTCTTTGCACTAATGGTCGATCTTTTGCTATCCTTCCATGATATGTCAACTGTTGATTGTATAACTGACAAAACCAAGTGTACGTCATGTATCTTATGGTGAATAAATGAATTGGATTGAATTGAATTTTCAGGAAACCTCGTCCAGCGCAGGGAGTTTGGCGGTTTCTGCTGAGAACCTCAAGCTGCGCAAATATCATAACCTCAGTACAGGTTACGAGTTTGCGCCGTTTGGGGTCAAGACGATGGGACCATGGGGACCCTCAGCCAAGCGTCTTGCCAAGGAGTTGTCCAAACGGCTGACGGAGAAATTTGGAGATAGGAATACTGGCAATTATAGCCTCGCTATACAGAAGGAAAATGATGCCAGTCTTCTTGGGACTATCTCTGATAGGACGTCTCTTGAGGATATTTTTATTTATAGTTTATTTTTTCATAAGGTTTGGTTCATAGTTATTTAATTTTATTTAAGTAGTTTCTAATTATTATTTTATATTGAGTAAATATTTTTTTTTTATGTTACTCAGCTATTTTAATAGCTGACATTTCCAATGTTTTTGGTACCTATCTTGTTTTAAAAAGAGCAAGCTTTTTTACTGAATTTTGTATGAAAACAATAGACAAACGCCAAGTCGAACGACTGTCAAAGCTAATAAAGTGCAATGAAAAAAAGCGCTTAAAGCGACAAGTCGAACATGCCCTATAAACGGACGGCTATGAGATTTGTTAATTTCGCACCCTTTACCGACACGAACAACTGATCGGGAGCGAAATACACACATCAAAAAAGTCTAGGGATCAAGCATGTTTATGCGGATTTCTTGTGATTGAGATGTGGCTTTGTAATAAATTTATGATTTTATAAATTTATATGGATCCTTTTTGGTGCATTTCATAATTTAAAACAGGAACAGTCAATCAAATTCGAGTAAAAGATGAAAATCAGCTGTCAATATTTTCCCTATAAAAACATAAGACGCATTGAAGACATTATTAGTGCTACTGTTTCCCTACTACTGATTAAAACCAACGTTATTATGGAGCGGCGACGTCATTTAAGCAGGGAAGAAATGATCAGAGCCGTGGGAATGATAGAAGCTGGTTCCCGGCAACGTACTGTGGCTTTAGCTCTGAATACAAGTCAGAGTGTTATCAGTCGACTTTGGACACGTTACCGAACCACTGGTACCGTGGCTGAGCGCCATGGAGGACGGTATCGCTGCACCACACGGAGACAAGACCGATACATTCAAATCACAGCTCGAAGAACTCCAACAATAACCGCCATGATGTTAGCCGTGAGCCTTCATCGCTCTTCAGGGAACTTAATTAGCGACCAAACAGTCAGAAACCGCTTGCATGAAGTGAACCTTCATTCCCGAAGACCGCTACGGGTACCACCTATAGCAATGCACAATCGTAGGACTCGATATCAATGGGCTCTTGAACACAGAAATTGGACAGAAGAACAATGGCGTTTCGTGTGCTTTTCTGATGAGTCTCGTTTTGGTATGAGGCCGGATACAAGACGTATACGACACTGGAGAACCCCTGGACGCCAACAGCGATTAAAATCCTGCCAGGAAGTCCATCCTTATAGTGGTGGAACCATCATGGTATGGGCGGGTATTTCGATCGGCGGAAGAACTGAGTTGATTTGGATCAGAGGCAACCTCAACGCTCAAATTTATGCTGAGACGGTTGTATCAGACGTCATCGTTCCTCTACAAGTGCATATCGGTCCCTTATTTCAGTTAATGCATGATAATGCACGACCGCACACCGCAAGAGTTGTAAGACAGACTCTCGCCGCAGCTAACATCAATGTCCTGCCCTGGCCTGCTCAGTCGCCAGACTTGAACCCGATTGAGCATGCATGGGATATTCTTCAGAGAAGAGCTCTGCCGAATATGGAGGGTATCCAGTCGCAAGAAGACCTTTTTTTGTTGTTGCAACGAACATGGGCGGCCATTCCACAGCGTGATTTGGATGAACTCATTTTGAGTATGCCAAACCGATGTTCTTGTGTTGTTAGTGTTCGCGGTAGAAACACGGATTATTAATTGTTTAAGTTACCCAATAAAATTAAAAAAAAAACTGTTATTTCAGTCTTTTTTTCGAACTTTAATGTTAGTGGTTCAAATGTCAAAAATCCCTTTATTAGGAAAATGGCAATTTTTTTTACTAATGCAAAGGTGACTTGGTTTATTGTTACTGTAGACAAACGAAAACATTTTATTTGATCAATCCTTAAAGAAAATTTTAATGAATATCAATCAGGAGAAAAGTTATTGCAAAAATATATGTTGATCCCTAGACACTTTTGATGTGTGTATGTATCTAATGTTTTCGAAAGCTTTCTGAACAGGCCTAATGAATAGGTCGAGCGACGCGACGCCATCTTTAGAATTTTGAAGAGATATTTAAGTTTTAAATATTTATCTATCAAAGAGTGTTTGGATTGGATACAGCTAGTTAAAAGATGTTCATGGATTTTTAACAGCATTCTCTCGTCCTCAATGGCCAAAAAACCGCTGTTTTATTATTTAAAATGCGATGAAAGAGAATCATAAGTCTTTTGTAGTAGACTCATTAAATCCCAGTCTGATTTGTTAAGCTTATTTACAATACTAGATACCACAAACTAGTAAATAAATCGCTGCGTTTATAAGGCAGTGTCATATCTCCAAATTGCTTACAAATGTAATCTTTTGACGTCGAATTCCACCTTTTTATTCATTCATCACAGCCCCTAGTAAGCAGACTCCTAGACCATCACTGTTGGAGATCGTCCTTTTAGAAATTTATGGAGAATTTGGCCTCAACTCGCCACACTGACCAGACGAGTTGGCGAGGGAATTCTATCTGTATAAATAATACTCTTAGGTTATAAAAATATGGGTTTGCTAAACGCAGAAGGCCTTACAACACTGCGCGTGCAATATTTGCCGCTGTTGGGACTCCCTAGATTCTGTAGTGCCTCCGGGATGTTTGCTGAGATGCGCACAAATGGCTTCCCCGCCATCATGCGTAAGAAAGTATGCCGTAAGAAAGCGCGGGTATGCGGGAGTCCCAATAGCATCCTGTGGGTGGTTGCGGGCAGCGTGTGTGTGGGGCTTTGCGCAACACTGGACTGCAGTACTGGTGGACAGTTAGGTTAAGTTTTTTTATAGATAGTTAGGAATATAGGCAGGTAATAATAATTGAATATTGTTATATATAAAAATATGGATGATAGTAAAAATTCTGTTAAATAAATCACAAATATAGGTATTTATATTGTTTATAAATATTTAAAAAAATAAAAATCGTTTATTGATTACATTTTATATGCTCAATGACCTGCACTGGTAGCAACCGTGCCGCAGGTCGTAGCATACCATTTTGTTTTGTCCGGTCGACAGAAAATACAATTTATATTATTATTAAACAACAGCACAAACAAATACCCACCAAAATTGTTCTGTGTGGGTATGTAGGTATGAGTGTATATGTAGTTGTGTGTGTATGTGTATCTATATCAGCGTGGGTCCGTGAAGAGGCCAGACTACCTAACGACAGCTAGAAGAATATATTATATAATTATATATATATTAATGAGATATTATAGTATTAAAAAAATAAAACTTGTAAATAAAAAGCATTTTACTCCACGATATATCAGAATTAATAAGAAAAGAGAAAGGGAATGAGAGAGAGAGAGAAGGAGAAGGCGTGGTCCTTGAATGATTTAGTTTTCATAAACAAGCGACTGCCTTGTCTTTACAGTAAGTACATTGAAATTCATCTCACACGTTGGGTGAAAGTGACACACGTGTATCTAATCCATTAGCCTCGCTTTTCTGTTTTGAAGAAATAATTAAATTTATCTATGAGAAAAATAATAGAACTTTGCGATCAACAGATTGTGAGCGACGTCATCATCGCAACCTCTACAACTGACAACACTTCGTGGACTTATAGATGATGATGACACTACTGTAAAATATTTGTCAAAGCCTACTGAGTTGTTCAAACCTGACGGAAGGTATTTATTATAATGCCCTCTCGAGACAGACTCGCTCCTGCGTCACTTCGTATGTCGGATCTGCGACACGTATAACAGTCACGAGATCAGTGGTGTTGTAAATCCATGACAAATGTACTGGTTAAGGTATTAGAGGTGGTAGGCAGACTGATGGTGGTAATTTGTCCAGTCTGTCGGGGCGGGGAAGGCCGATAAACCCAGTAAAGTGGATCCACACGTTTCGGGATCAGGCTCGAATTGCCGTCATGCCCAGTCGAGCCGGCATAGTGTTAGGGACTGATGTCAGTCATGAGTGTCTAATTCCAGTTGCTAACATTCATGGACCTCGCGCGCCACTTAACATCAGGTGGGCCCAATGTCACATGTCGTGCTAGCATTAAAAAAAATAAAAAAAAACACAAAAATATTTATTAATGTAAATAAATATATTTAATTTATTTGTGATATTTCTCGAGTTTGGTACGCTGGAGACATCGACGAGCTTGCCATTTGTCATGATTGGCCTATAGTAAAGTTGGCTAAATGTGAATCCGCTTATTTATAAGCTGGATAATGGATGTCTCTAGCGTACCAAACCAGGAATCGAACCAAGTACCTCCGAGTCTAAATCCACGGACTTAACCGCTAGACTACGGAGGCAGTTTCAAAATCTAAATCACGACTCAGAGAGTTGAACAATGTCTGCTCTAAGCATAAAACTGTTCTGCCTATAATTACTGCGGGCATAAGGTACACAGCAGGTCGGAAGCACGCAAGCTACGGACCGGTGCCCTAAGTCCGATCATGTTAAGCAGATCAGGACAATCGATATTATAGAGTAACTTTAGACAGTGTAATGTTATTAATTTAAGATAAATCAGATTTTGAAAATAGGCTGAATAAGCATAAAAAATATTTGCCTTAAAAAATAAAAAAGTATCATCAAGCGTCAAATTATAGGCGCGAAACCAATATGCGAATAAAGTTTAGGCTGCATGATGTGGTTATCTAACATACTGTCCTGTTACTTAAGCGTAAACGTTATATAATGGAATACGCTAACTATATATTTATTTATTTATTTTATTTAAAAACTTTATTGCACATAAGTACAAAGGGCTAACATAATGTCGTTAGACATTCTCTGCCTGTTAACCTTAAGGACAATAAGAGAGTTTTTAGTGACAGGAGTAGGTGCACAAAATATAAAAAATAAAAATGATTGAATAATGTACATTATTTACAATCTTAATTCTAAGAAATAATATAGACCTACGTAATATACCTATATAAGTATAATAAACATACATATACCTACATACAAATACTATATAATAAATACATACTAATACATCTACACAAATTCGATACAATAAATATAAACAACTACACAATACTGACAAAAAGCAACTTTTAACATTTTATAAAATAAATAAAAGTAAAACAACGTGTTTAATTTTATGTGGAGGTCTTATTTTGGCTCCATAAAATACTTATAAACTTGACTCTTAAAAGTGAGTCTAGTTGTGGCATGTCGGATGGAGACCGGAAGATCGTTCCAAAGAGATGACGCTACAACGACAAAAGACTTTGATACAAAGTTTGTGTGATGAGAGGGGATTGCAAGGACCGAGTTATGCGATGACCGAAGAGTACGTTCATGGAAAGAGTTTAGGAACGCAAATTGTTCCTTTAGATATACAGGTGTATTAGGCTCGTTTAATACCGTGTAAAGTAAACATACTATTCTGAGATTCCTTCGGGACCTGATAGGCAACCATTTGAGTTTACTACGGAATTCAGAAATATGGTCAAACTTGCGAAGGGAGAAAATGAACCTAATACATGTATTGAGAAGGCGATCCATTTTATTAAGCTGCTCTTCAGTCATATTTACACAACATGCATCGCCGTAATCAATAAGTGGAAGGAGAAGACTTTGGACAAGAGTTATCTTTGCTTTATGCGGCAGAAAATTTTTCAACTTATTGAGCGAATGTAGCGAAGCGAAAACTTTTCGGTTTGTGTTAGAGAGATGAGTATCCCAGCTAAGATGGGAGTCGATAAACACACCGAGATCCTTGACGTTATCACAGAACGGTATAGGAGCCTGATCATATCGAACGGCTTCAATCTTTGTGAGATCAATTTTCGACATGAGTCTACTGCTTCCAATTACAATGGCCTGACATTTGGTCGGGTTCACCACCACACCGAATCGTTTGGACCAAGAGTTAATGTGCGACAAATCAACATTTAACCATGCTATGGCACTATTAACAGTTTCGATGCCAGTTTGTATATAGAGTTGCAAGTCATCGGCGTAAAGATGATAATGACAATGTAAAGAAGAAGTAATTGAATTGATAAATAAGGAGAATAACAGGGGAGACAAGATACCACCTTGTGGAACTCCTGTGGGCAAGTCACGCCACTCAGATACATCCTGGCCAACTCTAACTCGTTGCCTTCGTCCATGTAGATACTGTGAGAACCACTGTAACGTTTCCGATGATAGGTTAAGGCGAGATAACATAGCGATGAGCAAATCAGGATCAACTGTGTTAAAGGCATTCGTGAAATCAATCAGTACCAGTACTGTAATCTTGACTTCATCCATGCCGTTTCTGATATCTTCAGTTACCTTAAGCAAAGCTGAAGTTGTGCTATGACCGGGGCGAAAACCAGATTGATAAGGGTTAAGCAAATCGTATACACATAAAAATGATGAAAATTGTTTATAAACTATATATTCTAATACTTTCGATAGAAAAGGTAAAATTGAGATAGGACGAAAGTGACAGGGAAGAGTAGGCAATGATATTTTTGGGAGAGGTATAATAAATGCTTCACGCCACAAGGAGGGGAATTGACTAGTACTAAGAGAGAAATTTATTATATGGGTGATTATAGGTAGAAGGATGTTAAGAATGGGAACGATCATAGCACGACCGATTTCATCACGTCCTATTGCTTTTGAAGTAATGGATTGAATCGCCTTAAGAACCATATCATCAGAAATCTCCGCAAAGGTAAATGTTTCAGTATCTGGAGCCGGCATCTCGAGAATTTCTTTTAGCGTTCTCACCTTCGTGGCGTTGTCGAGAACTGGGGCAGATGAAAAATGGTTAATTAGGTCGTCAAGTTTAATTATGCCTAAATTAAGCTGACTGTGTGAACGGCCAAAACCGATTGTTTTTAGAAATTTCCAGTTCTTAGATGGAGTATTCTTTTTAATATTCTCATAAAAAAAACGTCTCTTAGCAATTCTACAGATCTGATTACACCGATTCCTTGCAACTCTATATGCAGCACCGCTTTCATCACTGCGAGTCTTGCGATATTTGCGATAGGCCTTGTCACGCCTCTTCATGGCTGCGCGGATGTCGTCAGTGATCCACGGCGCAGGCGGACGTTTAATTTTTGTAGGGCGAACCGGAGCATGTTCGTCGTATACCTTAAGTAACTCTCGATTAAATATGGAGACCATATCATCGAAATTGTCGGTTTGAAGAAGAGGTACCCAGTCTATACCAGACAGATCACTACGCAGCTTGTCCATATTTATGCGATTAAAATTTCTCATAAATACCGTCGGGGGTCGATACTTTGGCGGTTTTAGTTTATAGGATGCGAACAGTAAATCATGGTGAGAAAAGGAAGGGGCAAGAAGTTGGCCATGGGAAGGAATCAAATCAGGACGAGAAGTGAGAATTAGATCCAGAAGAGTATTGGAGGAAGAAAGGTGATGAGTGGGGCCAGATGGTAATAAAGAAAGGTTTACAGAAGAAATATATTTAAGAGCTTGACAGCACGGGATCTATTATGTGTTTGGTCGCTGAGGAGGCAGGTGTTAAAGTCGCCCATAACGATGTGGTGTGAGTATAGTGCAACTGTATCCTCCAAAGCTATTTCAAGTTTCGAGAAGTAATTAATATTTGGGGGACAGTACACTACACCCGCGAGAAGTTTGGAACCTAAAAAACATATCTCGATGAATAAATATTCTGGCGATGCCGAGTACGCACTTGGCGAACGACATACAACTTTGTAGGTGAGATCAGAACGCAAAAATATGGCTACTCCGCCTCCATTAGCACCTGTACGATCGTTGCGGATAAGTACATATCCGGGTAATGAATATGAAGTTGAGGGAAGGCTTGGTTTCAGCCAAGTCTCAGAAATGAGTATAGCGTCCACAACATTCGGCGAAGAAAAGGTAACGACAAGATCTGTATAATGGGCAGGTAAACTTTGCGCGTTAATATGACAGACATTAAATTTTTTCTTGTAGCACCCCAATTCATGAATTATTAAGGCATCCAATCCAGGTGCATCATAATACACGTCATCACTATCGGACGTACTATCGTTTGCAGAATAAAATGAGTCATTATCATCAGAAGTTACCATATCAGCAATTTTGTGTAGTTATAATATAAATAATAAATATAATAATAATAATATATGTACCTAATAATAATATTAAAATACTAAAATATTTATGCTTTTAACCTTATCGTTTAACTTATAATAAATTAATATAAGTTTATCGATGTTTGATCTCTGCATGTCCTGCTGGTAAACGGCTTACAAATCCAAATCTTAAAATAACAATATACAGCAACTAAATTATTTGTAGGTAGTTACACAATATCAGAACAAAAATATATCACGCTATTAAAGTTAATATTTTTACGGCTGCTGTCAAGGTTGAGCGCTTATAGAGTTGATAATTGAATAATATTTTGTAATTATGACGCAAGCTCTTTAGGTAAATAACGAAATCCACTAATAACGTTTTTGCTTAAGTAACAGAATGGGGCAGGGAAGCTTTTTTTACCACCAAACGTACTGTAATGTTGGGCCTATTATATATATCGTGATTGATTTGAAATCAACACACGCGGCGAACGAGTGCCTTCACTCCGTAGCCACGACTCAGACTTAGCTGTAAAGGCACACAGGGCCAACAGTGAGATAGAGACGGTTTATAGGATTTTAGTCCGTAGGCGCCCTGGGGCTTCACTTCACGGATGAGTTGGGCATGCGACCCCCACCCGCGTTGGCCCTTCAGGCAGGGGGCGTATCATTGATGATTTATTGATTCACCGTCTATAAAAAAAAAAAAAAAATCAACACAAAGCGTTTTTTTTTATTTTGCTTAAATTGTATGAAAAGAGACTATAGAGTAACGCCAAGTCGAACGAATTTGAATGCGAAATAAAGTGGACAAAAGCGCTTGAAGCGATAAGTCAAACACAGGGTTACTATTACTTTTCCTATCAACAGGAAATTCATACATAGACAAGAATAAATACTGTAGAGTAGTTGATAAATTGGCGGGAATCAAACACACAGTACGTTCATTAGGCATGTAGCGTTGCTTCGGTAACCATGGAGATTAATATCGGCTCCCATATGTAAAAACCTAGTAACTAGCAGGATATAAGTGTTTGGTTAGGGGTTGGCTCGATGGCAATGAATAATACTGGATTGATAAATTGACTGTTTATTTGTATATTTGTATTTGTTGCACACGTTGTATACTAGGTAATAATTTGTAAATTATTGCTTTCTTTATTGTTGCTACCTTAAGATATCTTTTCAGTTTTATTTATATGTTAACCTACATTTAAATATATTTCGTTTCTTACTTGTATAAATCATGTTAGTACTATGTGGAAATTGATGCTAATTGTACTAAATTTACAAGTTATTTTTAATTTAGTAATAAGTCTTATTTGTACAATTGTTTTTTAAAAATAAAAACTACAATATAATAAATTGCGTAGTACTCGTATAAGAAAAAATCTACCATTTAAATATTATAGAAAGTACAATAGTTATGTGGTTTTGCTCGATAAGCTCTCTGATATTGACATATTTTAATTAACTTTAAAATCTTTTAAAACCGAAATATCTAAAAGTTTAATTCAGAAGATTATATAGTTTTTTTTATTTATTTGTTATTTTCCCATTTTTTGAATCACATTACGAGTATCATTTTATTTTTATATAAACTCGCTCACTTTAAAATATCTATATTGATTCTTTAATTAGCTTTGGTTAAGAATTTTCTAGAAGGTTTAATTTTAAGCCTATATACAGACACGATCTTACTTGTATATTAAGTAGTTATTAAGTTACAATTAACTTGCTTATTTATTTATTTATTTATTATTTATTATGCTTGGAAAACTTACAGCTATTTTACACTAGTAGGCTCAAGATTGGATACAATAAAGCCAATTAACAGTTTCCACTTATAGTTACACCTTGAACAAAAAAAATGGCAATAGTGTTATTATAACACACAAACATCTGGATTGTTGTTACGGTCCAACCATGATTATCGAACTTGTGTTTGTTTATATATTTTTTTGTATTTGTCAAAACTTCAGTGCTGATAATATCCAAGTTGTTACAAGATAACCAAAGAAAATAAATGATTTTATTTATAAACTTTATTGCACAAAGTACAAAGACGGACCTAATGCTGATAGATATTATATACTGGTCAAAGCTTTGGGACAACTAAGCAGTTACGACGAGGTAAGACAGGTGCTATCAAAACTAATAGAGAAAAGATTTGATTTTTATATAAACATAAAATGTCAGTTGATAGGTTTTTAAATTCGACAGCCGCATGCTTGGTGGAATAACAAAATTAAGACAACTAGTGATCTCTTTATCATACAGCTTTAGTATCCAGTTTTTTTCTAATGGCACAAAATCTTTTGGCTACACTAAAGCCGATATTTTTTTAATTACATTAATTTTGAGTATAGCCAAACACTTAGGCGGAAATATATGAAGGCATATTTGTCAAGCATCTTTTAGGTACATTATGTCTACATACATATCTTCACGCCAGATCCCTTGCGGGGTGGGCAGAGACAATTGAGCGTCACTTGACACGATCACGACATACCTCTTTCGCTTCATCGACATTCATCAACCTCTTCATACATGCCCTTTTGTTACGAAGGCTTTTTAATTCTCCTTCAGCTAGTGTTTTATTTATTTAATCGTGATATGTGAGTCTAGGTCTGCCAGGGCCTCTTTTACCCACAACTTTCGCATAATATACCTGGTTCGTCAATCTTTCTTCGCTCATCCTTTCAACATTATGTCTAATTAATTTATATGTAATTTTAGACCATACGGTGGTGTCTGCTAAAAACCTCCAGCTGCGCAAATACGCCAACCTCGGTACGCCCTTTGATGATGATCCCCAGTCAAGAATCTGGCCAAAAAGTTGTCGAAACGGCTGACGGAAAAACAAGTCTGAAGACAGAATTTATTTTAATTATTTCTGCCAATGTAAGCAGGCAATCGACAAATAAATGATTTTAGACCAGCAGCTGATTACCCGATTTTTAGTCGCAAATGTTATATAAATAATTCTAGTTTCATTTAAAACTCGTTTGTCGTTGTCGCCACTAATTTGTGAAACAATTTGCCTCTTAGCATCAGGCAGGTAATAACCAGATCGCTATTTAAAAAAAATGTTTATTAGCGTTTCCTATCCCAATAAAGTTAGTAAGTATTTTATTATATATCTATGTAGGTTAATACGAGTATATAAGTATGTATTAGTACGTAGTATATAATGTATTTATACATCTAGTTAGTTATTAAATATTATTTTTTATGTTCCTTTATTTTTGCACCCACTTTTTAGTAAAGTGTTTAAAGTAGTGCCAGTCGTTGGCTATGATAAAATGTCTTGTGGCATTAAAGCCCGCCTTTGTCTTTGTGCAATAAAGGATTAAATAAATAAATCCTTTAACTGTCAAAGGATACTGTCAAAGGCTATAAAGTTGTTATACTATTAAGGATTACGCAGAGAACGACATATTTAAATAAAATAAATAAATAAATATTTCCAGACAGGTCACACAGCGCCATCTAGATTCCGTGGTAAGCTACGAGGCTTGTGTTACGGAAACTAGATTGTTGATTACATATATTTTTTTGTAAATATATACATATTATACATATAAACACCCAGACCGAGACAAATTATACAATGTACAATCTGCCCCCGGTGGGAATCGAACCCTCGACCTCCCGAGTTCACGGCAACATTTGTTACCACCACGGAGGTGGTTTAATTACAGAGGGCATAAATATAAGAAACAACTTTCAAATATAACATAAACAAACCGCTAAACCGTAAAACCGTTAATAATATATATATATGTATATCACGCTATTAAAGTTGATATTTGCTCATTCCATTATATAACGTTTGCGCCTAAGTAATAGAGTAGGGGTGCTAAATTCATTTTTAAAACCTGCAGTCGTATTCCATCCTCATCTCCAAGCGCAAACGTTAAATTGTCAAAATAATGGATTATGTTATTTACTGTCACTTTTAGACCGAGTTTCGACGATCATAGGCGAACTCACATCAAACTAATAATAAAATTTTGAAGAATAATATGCTAGTAGCTTTTTAGATTCCAGCATTAGTGTAGCCCAAGATAGTGTTAGCAATTGCCTCAAGTTACCATTGAAGCTTCAATAATAAAAATAAACCAAGAAATATTAAGTGCCAATAGCCAGCGCAATATAACCGGTAGTATAAACCATTATGTAGGCATTACAAACGTAATGAACTTTGATTCAAAGACATTAAATATTATAACAAGATAAATTTAATTTTAGCCAACTTTACTATAAGCATCATGACAAGTTACAAGCCCGTCAACTCGAACTCAAATAAATTAAGTACCTAAATGAATGTGTCCCGACCAGGAATCGAACCCGTATCTAAAATTTAATTGAATCGATATATACTTTAATATAGATTTATTATTTATTTATTTTCAGAATAATCACAGGTTATATAACTAGGACATAATATATAATAGAATAAATAAATAAATAAATAAGAATTACAATATTATACAATATTAGATCTTAAGCCAGAAAGATTGTATATTATTTGTACAGTTCATTCCTCCAAAACTGTGGGATAAATACTAAAAAAAAATACAAATTAAAAATAAATAATAATAATAAATAAATAAATAATAAATATTTCCAGACAGGTCACACAGCGCCATCTAGTTTCCGTGGTAAGCTACGAGGCTTGTGTTACGGAAACTAGATGGTTGATAAAGAGAAGACAAAAAGCATTCCATGGATTCACCGTGCGGGTGCCGGGTCCATCGTGTGTGGGTAGGAGATGAGAAGAATGGTGTCTCGGGCTTGCGACCGACAATAGGCTGGTTTAAGAAAAGGAGGCCTCCTTTTTTTTTATTGCGCGATAATACGCTCACCATCTACCATTCTACTTCTCTCCCTACCCAACCAAGTACTGTATGATTCCGTTAATGCCGTCTTGGAAGCTCGTTCCATAAATGTATTGACGGCAGACCTGCTTAGGCCCAATTCTTTCAGTAAGTGATGCAAAGATTTTGCTGGAACTCCTCTTGCACCAACTTCCACTGCGTAAAGCTGAGTCTTGAACCCGTTCCTGATCATTTCTTCTGTGATATTATACATATACTTTTTTTTTTGTAAATATATACATATTATACATATAAACACCCAGACCGAGACAAATTATACAATGTACAATCTGCCCCCGGTGGGAATGGAACCCACGACCTCCCGAGCTCACGGCAACGTTTGTTACCACTAGACCACGGAGGCGGTCAATATTAAACATTAGTAAAATAAAAACTATAATAAAATTAAAATATTTACAAATAGCTATAAATATTTACTTACAAGTAGCATAGGATCATTGTAATATTATTGAGTGAAATTTGTAAATTTTATACAAAATCATTGTCAAAGTAGAAGATGTTTTACACTTCCGTAGCATCCAGATCAGAATATTGTCCGAGAAACAATAAAATAATTTTATAGTGCAAGTCGCCACGACCATGACCGGCAATGCGCTGTTATATACAAATTAATACTGAGACGATTGTCCTAGCTTTGATTCTCATACCGTTTGGCTTCTTGCCCCATTTGGTTATACATATATTTAATGTTTTTGAATAGAGTCCACGTATCTGCTGTAATCGATCTGGAGACGCCCAAGAGGAAGAAGACGGACCCAAACCATTATTTTCCACTCCCTAAACAGTATCAGTGTACATATAAGTATATATTTCCCGTTTACGTAGTGTATGTATATAATTAGTAATGTAGTCCACGAGTATGTAGTGTATGTAAGAATATAATTATTTATGTAGTTTAAGTATTATTATTTTTATGATGTTTATCGTATATTTAATTTAACTATTACTAATAAGTGTATTTTTTTGTTGTTTTTTTTTCATGCCTTAACTTCGATTTCTTGTCCCGAAGTTTGATGGTAAGAATGGCAAGCGGCATTACATACGCCTTTTGTATTAAACAATATGTTTTTAATAATAAAAAAATATATATATCCGTCAGCCAGTACGTATATTTTCACCTACAGAGTAAAATAGACAGAAGTCTTCAACAAGTGCGCCCTCTCTGTTAAGTCGTACGTAGCAGAGACGAGCGAGCGAGCTATTATTGGTGGATTCTCTGATATATGATAGATTAAAACGTTGATATTCGTCAGAAAACTGAAGTTACTGACCTAGCATTCAAAATTAGCAAGCTGAAATAGCAATAGGCCGGACACATCTGCCGCAGAACCGATGACCGATGGGGCAAAAGACCACGTACGGGATGACGTACCACTGACGGATGACCTAAAGAAAGTCATCCAAGGATGGATGAGGGTTGCAAAAGACCGAGTGCAGATGCAAGCCTTGGCAGAGACAGGCTGATGATGATGAGTGAAATAGGGGGTGGTTGTCTAAATAGTTTGGCGTGTGTCCCGGAGCTATAGTCTCTTTTGGTGAATGTACCTATACTACAGTTTAAACAATAATCTTTCACACAACCTTTAACACTGCACGAATGCGGTCATCATTCACTTCCTCACACACTCTCATCCATAGACTGTACTTATTTAAAAAAAAATGTATTTAAAAAAATACAAAAGTGTGGCAATATTTTCCTACCACAGCTCCCTTAACGATACTGTTAAAAGGGCTCTAGCCACCATCGAGGTACCAGATCTGGAGCCTGTTGGAGTTATCCGAGATAAAAAGCAAGAGACCTCGAGAGAGATGTCAAGAGGTGGCGTAAGTATGTAGCCGTATTAAAAGATGGCACACACACACACATCCAGGCAACCTCGTCAAGCGCGAGAAGTGCAGCGGTCTATGCTAAGAACCTCGGTACATACAGGTTTCGATTTTGCACCATTGGGGTCAAGACTATAGGTTTATGGGGACCCTTTGCCAAGCCAAGGAGTTGTCCAAACGGCTAACGGAAAAGTCTGGAGACAGAAAAACTGGCAATTATTTCTGCCAACGTATTATTGTTTATTCAACATTTACTTGGCACTCTGCCTGTCACATGTTTTCACCCAAAGGTTAGCTGGTGGATAATGCCTTACGGCATAAAGCTCGCCTGTGCACATTATTTTTAAGTTATTTTAGTTTTTGTGCAATAAAGCATTTTTATTGTTATTATTATTATTATCCTCGCCATACAGAGTGGAAACGTTACCAGTCTCCTTGGCACTATCCCTCGAGAGTCGTCTCTAAAGGACATTTTTTATTTATAGTTTATTATTTATTGGGTTTAGTTAGGTAAATAAGAAAACGATATTACATAATTATAAAAAGATGACCTATTTGTGGCGTTTGCAAAAAAGTTTTTAAAAGACATAACACCGCGTCTTGTCTTCTCCGGGGACAAGAGGGCTGGCTCTTTCTTCGCCCAAATAAGCTATTCAGCGGGGAAATGCAGCCAGCGTTTTTGCCCCCATTCCACGTCAACTTATGTATCCGTAGTATTGATATAATTTTATTTAATACTAGCTGACAGTAAATGAATGTCATTTATAATAAATTAACAAACAATTTTCAAAACAAATCACAGACAATTTCGACGTAAAAGTAAGACCAATCGATTTGACAGTTGTTGTTTTTTTTTTAAATAATTCATTTGGTTATTTGTCATTTATTCCAAATAAACTAAATAAATTTTTTTGAACGCACGCATAAATATATGACAATCAACCTTGGTTGACAGGTACGAAACCCACGAACATTTTGTATGGAAAATGTTTTTTCTTTTATTATTTTTTTTTGTCAATTTTTTTAATTTATTAATAGATATTCTGTTATTCGAGTGTTCTAACAAACCCGACTTTGTTTTAAACCTATATTAAGATTTGTTAGAAGTTTAGTGTTGACTTGTTAGGCAAATATTTTAATGCAGTCTATAGATATGACCTCAGTCACTAGCCGGCAATTTCCCAGTAAAATTTACCAGTTTTAACTGTTGATCTAACTGTCTTTGAATAAGAAGACTAGCACACGATTACGTTGTACTTTATTAGTTTTTTTTCTATTGTTTGTTTTAATAATTTTTATCATCATCAGCCTCTCTACCTCTAGATGTAGGCCTTGCTCAGCTCGTCACGTAGGGCGATCTCTTGCCACCCTCACCCAACCCTTTGTCAGGTACAAAACTTCAGGTACGTACATTTTACCTTTTAGAATTTTTAATATGTATATATATAAAACCAAGGTCCTATTTCTTCTACCCTCTAAGGAGTAATAGTGATAATATAGTAGTAAGTAATAATATAATAGTGAGAATAATAGTGAGCGCGGTGGTGGCTCGGTTGTAAGAACGCGTGCCTTAAATCCTACAAAGGTCAGTTCAAACCCACCCGGCATGTACCAATGAGAAATACACTTTTCTTACGTACATTTGTCATAGATTTATAACACCACCGTTCCCGTGCCTCGGAGAGCACGTTAAGCCGTCGGTCCCAGTTCTACTAATGCGAACTTATCGGTAACCCAATAGATTAAGTTATTCATGTAAATACTATAATATTATTTTCTTTTCTCTTTATATCGATTCCATTGTATTAACTGACGTCTATCAAAGGTCTAGTTCAAATCATATGTAATATAATATAGACGGGGATGACGAACAGACATAAAGACAGTCAGACAAACTTTCTTTTACATGTATAATAACCATTTACGAGTATGTAAGAGACCTAGCCAACCCGTCTGGCCAGCGCGCAGCGTGGCGAGTGCAGGCCAAATTCTCCAATATTTTCTGGAAGTCCCATCTACAAAAGTGGAGTTCTAGGACTCTGTTTTCTAGGGGCTGTGATTATGTAAGAAATATGGAGTATTGGTATATGCCGGGACTGCAACTGACAACACCTGGGTTTAGAGATCAACATTATAACCACTCGGCTAGCACCGCTCTGTTAGAATTATTATTTGGGCATAGAAGGCGCAGAGTTACCCTTGACTAACAACCGTGTAATTATTATTTAAACTTAAAAAATGCCTAAAATGACAGGAGGAGTCTTTCGCGCCATTTTGCGCGGAGATGTCAAGTGCAAGTTATTGTTTTGTAAATTAATTTACTGTGGATATTATTGGTCAAAAGTGGTGTTATTTTGTTTAATAATGTGCTACAATGTGAATAATTATGGAAAACCATAAATTGGACTTTAAATATGGGGCACAAGTTGCAGTTTATTTTTTGCGGTTTTCCCGCGCTGTGGACTCCCATATTTTACCCGACGTGTTTGGGCTATAATGCCGCGAGTGACTCCAAAAAAGCTTCAAATTCTGCAGCATCTAGAATTTGATGATCCCCAACTCGGTTATGAACTCTGTTATGAACATATATTATGCAAATAAATTACGTGTTTAGGACTGATGTATTCTGTACTGTCCTTTAAAGCCAATTAAAAAAAAAAAAAAAAAAACTAAAATGACAGAAATTTCTTTTTTGTATAGTAAAATAGATGCATATTTTATCCAAACCCTTTTTATTTTACCAACGGCTTTGGCTCGATGTAAGATGTATTCGTAAATGATTTCAAATGCAAAGATTATCTTGGCATTTCTCTCGTGGACTGTGTAAAAAAGTACATTTTTTATCATCCTGATACTATATTTAAAATAATGGTGTAAATACAAAATTACTCTCCATCGAACAAAGGCATTCTAAGGTTTTTAATCACACCTCACTGGCAAAGATGGACAGAACTGCAGAGCGCATGAAATAGCTCCAAAACCATTCTAATACAATACAAACCAAAATGAGTTTACAAAAATATCAACAACTATTTATTCTTATTCTCAATTTTATTTGTTTTAGCATTTTTAGATGACACAAATATTTTTATTACTTTATTCATCATCATCTTTACATCCCTTATTAAAACTAAACATTTATTTTAAAAATGTTCTTTTGAAATTGTGATATTAAGGTTGTAATGATGAATTTAAAAATAAGGTATTTACAAAATTACACATTATGTCAGTCTCTAAATTGTTATGCTATCTAGCGGTTAGGTATGTGGATTTAAACTTAAAGGTACAAAGTTCGATTCCTGGTCAGGAGTTTGACACACAATAATTTATTTAATTTGTTTGCTATTTCTCGAGTTTGATACTTTAAGAGACATCAATGAGCTTGCCACTTGTTATGATAGACCTATAGTAAAGTTGGCTAAATGTGAATGATTTCTTTAAAATATCAGATACGTGATAAGTAAGATTTTTTAATCAACTTTGGCTTCTAGATTAAATTAAAAGATTAAATTTTAATTTATTTATTTGAAAACAATGTTAAAATAATACACATATCTTTTATTCGAAGTTAATTATAGTACATTAAATATAAATTAAAAGCTACCTAAATAATAAAATTAAAAATAAACTAAACTATAAATAAAAAATGTCCTCTAGAGACGTTCCATCCGAGATAGTCCCAAGGAGACTGGCAACATTTCCCCTCTGTATAGCGAGGCTAATACGTTGGCAGAAATAATTGCCAGCCTTCCTGTCTCCAGACCTTTCTGTCAGCCGCTTTGACAACTCCTTGGCCAAGCGCCTCGCTGACGGTCCCCATGGGCCCATCGTCTCGACCCCAAACGGCGCAAATTCGTAACGAAATTCGCAGAAAAAGCCGCACTTCCCGCGCCTGACGAGGTCGCCTGTATGTGAGATGGAGCTAATGTATCTACACACGTCTCATCCCACACCAGAGACCTGCCAAGTTTCCACGGCCCAACAGTCATTCCGTCGGGTCTCTTGCCATCGCTCCGCAAACAATGTTCATTTCATTTTCTCTAGAGCTAAAAGTGTTAAATTGCCAATCGTACGGTAATTTAATAAAGTAAAAAGTAAAATATCATCACGACCGTTTCCCTTTCGGGGTGGTCAGAAATCACGCTTATAAATAAGTGAATGTAGAGCTTCGGTTATGCCGATGGAACGTCAACGAAGACTGGTCTCCGTGGAATTGTGTCTTGGTAACAGTTCAAGAGATGAAATCACATCTAACGTTGGAAGAGCTAGAAAATGTCTACGATGAAGAGCTTGTAAACAAGGTAAAGCGAAACACGTTTTAGCAAAGGCAAATTTTGAGCAGCTGATGAGCGTGAACAAGCGGTTTACAGAAAGCGGTGATTGGCATCGTACAAGAGCACCAGCCTGCGCCCGTATAGACGCTGTTGAACCATTTCAATTGTTTCTACGTCCTGTTGAAGGTATTTAACATTTAAGAATAGTATACGTGTTATTAGCGAAATAGGCTGATTCACATTTAGCCAACTTTACTATAGGTCAATCATGATAAGTGGCAAGCTCGTCGATGTCTCCAGCGTACCAAACTCGAGAAATATCACAAATAAATTAAATGTATTAATAAATATTTTTGTGTCCCGACCAGGAATCGAACCCGGTATCTCCGAGTCTAAATCCACAGACTTAACCGTTAGGTAATTTAATGTCATGTTTTTATTAAAACATTGTTGTATTGTCACAAAGTATACGCTGGCATCATAACACGGCCACAGGCTAGCTGACCATTAGTCCAGTATAAAACGAGTACGCAAGCTCGTTTCGCGTTTACTCCTGGTTAGTGCGTTCATGTACAAGGTCAAGTCGAAGTTGCGAGCTTTTGGAGTCATTGATCCGAACCGTCGGTGGTCGTCTGTCTGAATAGTGTTCTAAGCATTGTGCTGCGCCTAGGTTTTGAAGGTAAGTGAGAATGCCCATTTTTTTTCTTAGAGAAATGGGCCCAATAAAATGTTCCGTGCCAAAATGATTTCTTTTTTATTTGATAGTTAATATATTGTGTTTTCATTATCTGTAATAAATTTTATTTATTTTACCCTAGCATAACGACAATTGACAAAATCTTTTTTTTAAGTTAATAATTACATAGTTTCGATTCCGCTGATTTGAAATCCAATGTTTTATCTATAATAAAGTACCTGGTCATAATAAAGAACCTAATCGTATAGTAATAGTGCTTTGTAACTAATTTATACACAAATTTTAACCAATTGACTATTTAATTAAATTATATTTTAATGCTGGGGTAAAATCATGTTCTAATTAAATTTAAAAAAAAACACAATTAATTGTTATGATTATTGAATTGTATTGCATCAAGGCACGCTGTAAAAAAATTATAGGCATTTACAATGGCAAAGTGTATTTTGTATTTTTTACTAGATTTTTTGTTTTAATGTACCTACTATATATTCGAATTATAATTAGGTTCGATTTTTAAGTGAATTTTCTGGTAAAAATATAGGATTGATAGTAAATCTTAAAGCATTTTTTTGTCATAAAAATACTTACATGTGTTTTTTTTTGCAACAATTACAATTATTTGCATTAGATAAATATTTTCAATAAAATTTCATTTTAGATATTTTTAAGTATTTCATAATAAGACCACCTTTTACTTTACGTTTTTTTAATTATAAAATAAAAAAATATCATTTATAACCTAATAGTACTCAATTTTAGATAGATACATAAGTATCATCACGACCATTTCCCTTTCGGGGTGGTCAGAAACTACACCTATAAATAAGCGGATTCACATTTAGCCAACTTTACTATAGGCCAATCATGACAAGTGGCAAGCTCGTCGATGTCTGCAGCGTTCCAAATTCGAGATATATCACTTATAAATTTAATATTATGTAAATAAATACATTAATAAATATTTTTGTGTCCCGACCAGGAATCGAACCCGGTACCTCCGAGTCCAAATCCACAGACTTAACCGCTAGACCACGGAGGCAGTTTGTTTGTTTCTATTAATAGAATATGTCTAAAATAAGATCATACAAAGTCATCCCATATTTAGGTTATTATAATAGTTTTAAAAGATAGATACACAATAATTATATTTATAATTATATATATATATATATATATATATATATATAATAAATGTAATATAAAATAAATACCTAAAATAGGTAATATAGATCAGAATGTAGTATTTAACAAACAAAACTGGTCACTTATAAAATAAATAGGCCTATAAGAATAAAAACTAACAAGATATGAAATTACCTACAGGATGGTTGCAAAAAGGTTTAATTATATAATGGAATAATTGCTTCTGGTATAGGTGAGCTGGGAAAAGTTGATCCTGGGAAAATGTTGCAAGACGAAAAAACGTCCTTAGCATAATAACAGTTGAACAGTGTTGCTGTTTTTATAATTAATATTATTATTTTTATAGGTGCTAGTTTATTAGTTATTAAAGTTTCAATTCAATTAGTTATATTATTAACTAGCTGTTTGACTCGGCGTTGTCCGTGTGA
The DNA here is from genome assembly GCA_910589645.1 of Tinea semifulvella. Classification (NCBI taxonomy): domain Eukaryota; kingdom Metazoa; phylum Arthropoda; class Insecta; order Lepidoptera; family Tineidae; genus Tinea; species Tinea semifulvella. The sequence goes on from OU342618.1 coordinate 5,799,578, forward strand.
TATAGTGGTCAGCGAAAAATACCTTCATGTTGCACATACAGATATGATGTCTCAGGGTTCAGCACGACATGTGAACTTGCATACGAGCAAGTGGAATCCAACATTCATGACTGACATCAGTGCCTAACACTATTCCAGCTTGACTGGACTTGACGGCGATTCAAGCCTGATTCCGAAACGTATGGATTACTTTCTAGCCCCAGCAGACTGGGAAAATAACTCCCATCAGTCCGTCTACCACCTATTTGTTGTTCTCGTTGAAAGTATGTGCCATTTGCAAAAATGTCAAATACGAATTTTGATTTCTAAGCAGAAATAATATTGAAAGCTTATAATTTTGAAACAAGACTTACTGAAATATATTTAGTAAATGGAAAATTATTATATAATTTGTTTATATTTACCCCAAACATCAACTTACTCCGTCATTCCCTTATAAGTATTTTTTTGCTCCATAACACGTACAGGCATAGTTTTCATTACTAAATTAATTAATGAGGCTCTTTTTTTATACTCGTTTAGTCCCGAGTTTTATGTTAGTTTTATGCTTATTTTTATTGCAAGCATTTAACTGCATTTAGGGACGAACGTAGGATTCATAATGACTTTATTTAATTTAACTTACATTTTTATATTTTTAATACAAGCACTACATGTGACGCCCAGCAGACTGGGCAAATTACCACCATCAGTCCGCCTACCACAGTCATTGATGTTTGTAAACCTTAGTTAGCACTTAGAAATCCACAATGTCAAATGCTTATACGCGATGCTAATCGCCGATTGGAACTTCTCAATAAACTCTACATAGAAGGCCTATGTGATGGCTGGCCAGCTCCACTCTTCCAGGATTAGCGTATCTTTTTCTATAGAAAAATGTTTTTTGTTTTATTTTATTTATTTCTTCAATTTTCCAATTTTATTTATAGTTATTCTGCTATTCGAGACGGAGACAAATCCAACAAATCAAAAAAATCTGTCCAGCCGTTCTCGAGTTATAAGTGTTCTAACAAACCCGACTTTGTTTTATATATTAAGATTTACTTATTATGCAATCTAATATGTCATAAACCTTCCCCGATGTTCACACAACATATTCCCAAAGTCTCATCCCGATCGGTCAAGTAGTTTTGCAATGCATAGGGAATACACACACTGACATTAACCTTTATATATATAGATATATGGTGATGCCTAACGAAATCTCCAGTAGGCCAAAGTCTCCAGAAATATGTTCTGGAAGTCCCATCTCCAACACTGGAGGTCTAGGACTCTGTGCTCTAGGGGCTGGTAACCATGTTAACCAAACACAGCTGTAAATAGACCACGGTGGCGATTAATAATATCTTTATACTTTTTTTCTTACGTTCGCTGTTTTTTCTCACCTAAACTCCCATCGTTAAACTTATAAATTTACTCTTCCATGACGACAATAAGTAGGTAGCTATCTTGATAACCACCATTACAAGACTTTTGTTATGTTAACTGCTTATTTTAAAATAGTGCAATTTAAGATACAGTTAGTAGTTACTGCTGAGAACCTCAAGCTGCGCAAATACGCCAACCTCGGTACAGGTTACGAGTTTGCGCCGTTTGGGGTCGAGACTATGGCCAAGGAGTTGTCCAATCAGCTGACAGAGATTTTTTTTATTTCTGCCAACGCTATATAGGGCCGCGATTGTTTTTGTAACCCAGCTTAGGGTTTTGACGTCATCAGTGTAGCTACTCGACACCGACATACACGAACGATTTACGAGCAAAATGTTACTGTCAAAATTGTCTCTTGAAATATATATAATATATCTCCACTAAAAACGTATTTCGTATATTATTAGTATCAAAGAAAAATCTCAATATTAATATAGTATAAATTTATTTTTTAGTTTTGTTGCGTAGTTCACAGATTTTAGCTACCTATGTTTATTTACTTATGGTACTTGTTACTTTGACATTGACAGGAATTTTACATTTGAATTTGGAACCTGCGGGTTGAGGAGGAGTGCACGATCGTTCGATGACGAATAGTCTAAGATCGATGACGTCTGTCAGAAATGTTAAAAGCTAGGCAGAATGATTCCGACAGACGTAATCAATCTTAGGCGATTCGTTGTCGGACGATTGTGCACTCCGCCTCACCCCGCTGTCATTATCATATGAATATTTATTGTGTTTTCTCATTATCGCTATCTTTGCTAAATATTCTTGTGATTTGAAAATAGGGCGGGATGATGAAGAGAACCAAATTGCTGTGATAGCATTACACAAAGTAGGCATTGATAAATAAAACAGGATTAGAATTATTATGAATATAATAAGTGGATTAATTTAATTATTAATAATTGTCTTTAAAGGACATTGTACAGAATACATCAGTCCTAAATACGTAATTTATTTGCATAATATATGTTCATAACAGAGTTCATAACCGAGTTGGGGATCATCAAATTCCAGATGCTGCAGAATTTGATGCTTTACTTGGAGTCACTCGCGGCATTATAGCACAAACACGTCGGGTAAAATATGGGAGTCCCCATCGCGGGAAAACCGCAAAAAATAAACTGCAACTTGTGCCCTATATTTAAAGTCCAATTTATCGTTTTCCATAATTATTCACATTGCAGCACATTATTAAACAAAACAACACCACTTTAGACCAATAATGTCCACTGTAAATTAATTTACAAAACAAAAACTTGCACTTGACATGTCCACGCAAAATGGCGCGAAGAACTCCGGATTAATTTAACAAAATACTTTACAAAAAGTGACAGCCGTCGCGCGTAGTCGTGACGTTCCCAAACCCTATCGAGTAGCGTTGTAGTATTCAATCAATTGAATGACCATTATCGATGATTTCGTAAATAATATGAACAGTATTTATTTAACAAGTTATTAATGTTCTATACACAAATATTTTTAATCGATATATTGCACCTCACATAAATGTTCACGTTGTCCCAAACATTATGTCACGCCTTTGTATATTTTTGAGCAAAAAAGTATTAAATAAATAAATATGGAGCCAAATGCAATTTTTTAAACTCTCCATCCGTTTGGTACTATTATAAATTCAAAAGATTAACATAAGCATGTTTGTTGAAAAGGTCCTTTTACAGTGTGCGTGATTTTCTTGACTAAATTGTGATTATTGACTAAATTATATTGCATGCTTTGACATTATTATTATTAATCTTATTGACCGACTGATAAATGTTATTATTGTTTTACGTTTCTGGTCATTTGTATTTATTCTTGTGTCTATAAATATAATATTCTAATTGTAACTACGGTAATATTGTATTATATTTAATAATGTGATGTGTGTACACCTTTGCAGGTAGGGTTTGGTAGTACTAATCGACTGCAATCACAACTGCAACACGAATAAAAAAAAACAAAAAACAAAAAAAAAAAAAAAACAAAAATCGAATGTTTGTGTACCGTGCTATTGATATGTACTATGAAATGTCCTATTTTTGTGACAGAAAAAGCTCTGGTCGTCCACGTAAAAAAGGCAATCAAAGCAGTGAACGAAAGAATCTATCCATCAGTATTTACCAAGCCGATGTACCCCATTATTTGCTAAACGTGAATCCTTCGCTAAGATCACTATGTAATGATAATATTGCAATCTACTTTTTAATATCCACTCCATTAATTTAATAGGTAAAGGATATTAAAAACTATTTATTTTTTAACGAATTTAAAGTAGGTACCTTATTAACAGGGTAATAAAATGTTGTGGTAATTTTAATGCGACCACGAGGTTATTTTTTAAATAACATCACTCATCTTGTAGGCTAAATGGAAATTCTAAACTTAAAGGGGGATCCAGAAAATTTACTATATAAACTTGTATTTAAAGAAATAAAATATTTTTGTTTTTTTTTTTTTTGTTTTTTTGTATTCCCAGGTATATATGCATTTTTAGATAAATTATTCCAACAATATTCTAATTTAGGTAAAAAAAAACATTTATTTTACATAGTGTATGTGTGCAAAACGTTTAGAATATCATTATGACAGCGATAGTACTAAAGGTTTTAGTGGTGGTAGACGGACTGATGGTGGTAATTTGCCCAGTCTGCCGGAGCGTGGAAGTATCCACCGTTCGTGCCGATAAACCCAGTAAAGTATATCCATACGTTTCGGGATCAGGCACGAATTGCCGTCATGCCCAGTCAAGCCGGCATAGTGTTACGAACTGATGTCAGTCATGAGTGTCTGATTCCAGTTGCTAACATTCATGGATCTCGCACGCCACTTACCATCAGGTGGGCGCAAGGTCACATGTCGTGTTAGTATACAAAAATATATATATCTTATATATGTCTACAGAATAGTCCGCGATAGCGACCTTTGTAGGATTTAAGGAACGCAGAGAAAATCTTTAAGACGTTGTGAAAATTAGCTCGGCAACACCTCTGCGGGGTGAGGCGGAGTCAGCAATTATGCGGAATGTACAGACCTAATCGATCTTAGACGATACGTTTTCGGACGATTGTGCACTCCGCCTCACCCCGGAGGGCTGGGCAATATTTGGGCCGAACGATCAGCATTGCCATTCAACGTGGCAATGCTGCCAGTATCCTTAAATCTTTGGAAATTGTATTTGAAGCAAGTTTTTTATTTATATATTTTTATTAGTATTTATTTTGTATTTTAGTTTTTGGTTGTTTTTTTTTATTCTTATTTAGTTTATATTTAAAATAATTTATATTATTTTGTAATTTTCTTTTAAATTTTCTTTTTTTTTAAAATTAGTATCATCATCATCACGACCGTTTTCCCTTTCGAGGTGGTCAGAAACCACGCTTACAAAGAAGCGGATTCACATTTAGCCAATTTTACTATAGGCCAATCATGATTTAAGCACGTCGGTGTCTCCAGCGTACCAAACTCGAGAAATATCACAAATAAATTAAATTTTAATTAAATTTATTTATTTAAATTAATAAATATTATTGTGTCCTTACTAGGAATCGAACCCGGTACCTCCGAGTCTAAATCCACGGAATTAATCGCTAGACCACGGAGGCAGTTTATTAAATATTACAATATTAGAACTAAACTATAATATTTTATAAGTCAATAAAAATCTATTCTACAAAACACATAGCTTCGTATCAGGTGTGAAATTGCTTTAATTTCGCGTAAAAAATACATGACCTTGAAATCGATCTTTAAACTTATCGATTAATCATCGTCAGTTAAAAATGATAATACCTACAAGAACTTGCGAACAGAAAAGTGATCACGCTTACCATAGAGCCGTAGAGTCATCAAAAGGTACTAATGCACATTTTCGGTCGAATAAATTTCCGTACTAATATTATAATTTAAAAATGAGCTTTACTGTGTGCATGTATGTTGGTTTGTTTCGCCTTCACTTTGAACAAATTATTATGAATTATAGAATTATTATATTATATTATGAATTGATTTGAACAAGAAGTACGGACAAGTACAAATGCTTAAATTAATGTTGTAGAGGACTCTTGGAGACGAGGTAATGTAAACTTGTTTTTAATTGTAACCCCTTTTTCTATTTTTTAATACAAAAATTACACTATGGAGCACAGGAGCTAACCGAGCGAAGCGAGGTTGGAGTTGGATAGTGTGCGACATTTAGGAGGAACTGAGTATAGTGACCTGCAATAAAGTCATTGGAGAAATTTAAGTAGTCATTCTGATTTAAAGCTGACGGGTCCCCATGAAACTATAACAGATAGGTGGGGGGTGCTTAAACTAATGTTGTAGAGAACCCTTGGAGACGAGGTAATGTAAACTTATGTAAATAAAAGTAAAAAAAAGTCGAAATAAAAAAAAAAATGACTACATTACTAAGTACCTACACTCATTCTATTTTTTTTTTTTTAATAATGTTGGATTGTGCGAGCAAGAGGCATCCCCTAGAGGCGTTAAACGCTCCTAAATTAGGCTAATTAAAACCAATAAGGTAAAATTTAACAAAAATAAGATTACTTTGTAGGATTTTAAGTGTTCTTACAAACGAGCTACCACCGCATACAAGGTCACCCCGTATACTCGTTTTTTTTTTAATGGCAATCGTTCACCACTTGTGAACATTTATGCCAGTGTCACGTCAGTGTAAATATTAAAGAAAAAATAAATAAAATTAAATGTAGATTTGAATTCCCAAAGAGCTGAATCAAATAAATAACAACAATACAACAAATATCTACACTTGAACAACTTAAGTACTTTGTTCTCATGTGACGATTTTATTTTCAAATAGCCAACGCGGTTTTGCTTGGCTGTACTTCTCACATCGTAAAAAATGCAAGATTATCTTTTAAAACAAAAACTAAATTAATTATTATGATTCATAATCCTATAGTAATAATTATACAACTAGTTTTGAAGTACCAGTACCTACGTAGTTACCTTTCAAACCTATTATTTTACGAGGGTTTATCGCTTCAGGACCCCTCTCTTCAATCAATATTTTCCATCCAATAATTTTAAAGATTTAAAGTCTAATTATAATAGATTTGAGAAAAGTACATAGTCTATCATCTTACTTGGAAATAAAATTACGGACCTAATTATATTATTTATAAGACGGCATTAACGGAATCATACAGTATTTGGTTGGGTAGGGAGAGAAGTAGAATGGTGGATGGTGAGCGTATTATCGCGCAATAGAAAAAAAAGGAGGCCTCCTTTTCTTAAACCAGCCAATTGTCGGTCGCAAGCCCGAGACACCATTCTTCTCATCTCTTACCCACACACGATGGACCCGGCACCCGCACGGTGAATCCATGGAATGCTTAGAAATTTGTCTTCTCTCTCTCTTTGTTTAGGTAAAATAGAGGAAACACGTTTTAAATATTTTTGCAATTTTCTGGCCAAAATTAGATAAGTATATGAAAATGAAAATATGTTAAAAATGACTTAAAAAATATTGGAATCTGCGAGGCAAAGCGTTAAATTATCACATATATATTTATCACATTTACATTTACTTTTACATTAATATATGATCTAGAGTTTATGAATCCAATTTGCAATATTTGAACAATTTGGCATACGCTCGCTATTAACTATATAATAATAATAATAAATAAATAAATATATCCAGACAGGTCACACAGCGCCATCTAATTTCCGTGGTAAGCTACGAAGCTTGTGTTACGGAAACTAGATGGTTGATAAACTACATATTATACTTTTTTTTTTTTGTAAATATATACATATTATACATATAAACACCCAGACCGAGACAAATTATACAATGTACAACTTGCCCCCGGTGGGAATCGAACCCACGACCTCCCGAGTTCACGGCAACGTTTGTTACCACTAGACCACGGAGGGTATATAAACACTAACAGCCGACCTGAAGTGATCTTGTTGGGAAAACCGGAAAACAACATTTTAATAAACCTCTCAGTGTTTACATAAATATATAAAAGTTGAGTTGGGGTAATTGCAGCATATATGTAAATACGAGAGATAAACTTTAAATGATAACCACTCATTGTAACTTATCGTAACGAGTTGTAATTTCCATGTAGTTTAGTCGTAATTTTATGCAGATTACGATAACGCATTCAAAATCTATGTGATGCTTAAAGCTTAAGTAATTGCATGCCTAGTCACACTTCCTACCCGTAGTTGGTAAAAAAACAGTACAAATGTATTTTACAGACAGACAGTGGGGTCATCCAGGCCCTGATGTCTAATGGGCCTGGCTTGGGGATGGGGACATTTCCCCGTTCTCCCCGGCAGGATCTCAGCGGGTAACTACCCGCTGGTAATGCATGCACTTTTAGTGCTGGGCAACGTTACTGGTATAACAGCATTCTGTCTGGGTTCAACTACTTTAGCTCTCCTCCAGAAGCATTTTTCTAGAAAGTCAATAACATCATTGTAGAAAGTGGTCTCCCGTTGGGGGGTTTGGGGGGCCGAGCGCAAGACGTAGCGATATTCTCGGGATGCTTGAAGTGTCCGTTGTCAGCCCGGCGTATCAAGTATTTTACGGAGTACAATTGTTTTTAGAGAGCCATCTAGGTTTACTATTTATGACTTATTAACCGACCTCAAAAAATAAGGATGTTCTCAATTCGACTGTTTTTTTTTATTGTATTCAATTCAATTCAAATTATTTATTTCCATTTGGTTCACAGGTAACACTCGGATATTGTAAATTTTTACAAGTAAAATACAATATTATTTAAATTAATTAAAATTAAATTATGGATGGACCGAAATAAGTAAGTGACATTTGTGCCATAAACAAGTACTGCAGCTTAACCTAAATTTGTGGCTTTATAAAGGCCGTGTTAACTTATTAAACTACATAGTAAACTTAATAAAAAAAAAAATAAAAAAAAATACAATAACAATTTCGTGGCTGTATAGAGGCCGTTTCAACTTATAATCTAAAATAATTATAATATAATGTCTAATTATAATAAAATCAAATTAACTTAAATTAATTTCGTGACTGTACAGTGGCCGAGTCAAATTAAAATTAAATTCATAATAATAATAAGAACTTAATTCGTGGCTGTAAGGAAGCTGTGTCAATTTACATACTAAATAAATAATAATATTAGTAATAAAAATAAAATTAAAATAAGTTAAAATCGTGGCTGTAAAAGGGCCGTGTCAGCTTATGATCTAATTTTATTTATGACTAAGTATTATAGCTTTTCTATGCTATGGTATCCAGCAATGCCTAGTAACTCTTTTTAATTAAGATATCTTTAATTTTACTTTTGAATCTTATAAATTGTAAACTTTTGATTTCTGTTGGTAATTTATTATATAGATACCATTGCATAGAAAACTTTTTGATGATTTAGTCAGTCGAGTTCTGGGGCATTTAATGTATTCCTTATATCTTGTATTGCGTCCATGTATATCAGAATATGTAAGAAAACTTTTTCATTCTTCTTAATGTGTATTAAACATTCTAACATATACTCGTAGATACCGGTCATGGTAAGAATATTTAGTTTCTTAAAGGATTCTCTACACGTATCTCTTGGTTTCATATTAAGTATATGTGTAACAGCGCATTTCTGTAAAATAAAAATTCGTTTAGCGTCTGCAGCTGTACCCCATACTAGAACTCCGTAGCGATGTTTGCGTATGTTTGTTACGCGATAATTACACCAATTATAAATTCTTAATACCCACCTTTATCACTTACAGTTACTCCAACTCACCTTCTTAACCCTGTGTTAGACTTGTCGCTTTAAGCGCTATTTTTCGCCTGGAAAGCAAATTTTGCTTAAAATGTAAGAAAACTAGCAACGCCAAGCCGAACGATTTTCAAAACAAAAAAAGCGCGTCAAACAAGTCAAACACAGGGACAATTTAAGCAAGCATTCAAGTCGAACATAGCGTAAAAAACAAGTGTGTGTAATGTTGTAAACTCATTCGAATACAACAATCGACATCGATTGGGAATTAATCGAGCAAAAACTTCGATAAACCGTTGCGTTGTGTTACGCAAGGTTGTCGATGCATCGGTTCTATAAGTCGACGACCTAAGATCAAGGGCGGACATAGGGTGCAATCGCAGCAGGCTCCGATAACATAAAAACAAAATAAATAAATAAATATTTTCTAAAAAAGATAATACAATGGACAATATTATAAAGTATCGTTAACAAATCTATTCTAAGTATTATTCAATTGCATAGATAAATATAGATTTAAATTTTATTTATTGGTTTTTGTATAGAATTGTTATTAATAAATTTTGACTTAACCGAGTGTTCCGATAAGATTCTATGGCGATAAATATATAAATAATAAAATAAATAAATAAAAACGTTCCTACGAAACTAATCTAAACCTTAAAAAGTCTATTAGTTTGCCGTGGCACCTGATTGGTTGATTCATACAGCAACGGTTTGATTTTTTGATTGGTTTGTAGGTACATGGTAAGCGGGCGTTTTGTAATGGATAGGCTTATAATATCAGATCGATGTGAAATTTACTGAATAATATTTTATATTTTGTTTTTAAATAGTATTAATTACCAATGATTAACAACACAGTTATAGATTTAAAACACCATCATATCCGGTTCCACTAATACAAACTTGTGGAATCGTTAATAAATTATCATTAAAATAGACCGACAGATAAATATCCTTTTGAGACGTCCCAAGGAGATTGACAACATTTCCCCTTTTGTATGTTATTTTGTACGTTGGCAGAAATAATTTCCAGCCGTACTTTCTCCATAGACCCAGGAAGCAGCGCAAACTCGTAACCTATACGAACTTTGGCGTATTTGTGCAGCTTGAGATTCTCAGCAGAATACAGCAATTTTATTTTTAAAGATTCATATAAATTTGTATTCGAAGGACAACTCATTAAATATTAAAAAAATATTAAAACTAAACTATAAATAATACCTGATCATGTGGCAGTGTGCCAAGAACACTTTCCCACTGCACAGCTATGCTGATATTCTGCCCGAAAAAACTGCCAGCATGTCACATGCAGCATTAACCAGCCGCTTAGACAGATCTTTCAAAAACTTCTTTGCACTTAACACCCACGGTCCCAGTCCCATTGTCTTAAGACCAAAAGGCACAAACATGTAGTTATTACCAACAGACTCGTATTTACGACTTTTTACCTTTTCAGGCGAGTCCGAATAAAATTCTAAATATTAACATTTAAAAACTTAATCTTCGTAGATCATAGACTTACACTAATAATAAAATTATTTATTGCACATATTTTACAAACGTAGTGTGCATGGGCGAACGTAATGCCGAATTTGTGATGGTAAAAAGTGAGGTAATAGGGTAATTGAGATTGGAAATAATAATAGTATAGATACAACATGAATAAAGATATAAATCAATCAATACTAAGAGATTAATTATTAAATTATTATTAACCATATGTGAAGAACACTTACTAACGAATTGGCTTAGGTTTTTATGTTAGGTTTACGTGTTTGTAAATAAATAATAAATAAATTATATGTGAAATGAATTTATAATAATAATGCAAACAAATACTTATATAAAAAATATAATAATAATATAATAAATAAATAAATAAGCTTACAGATATACAATATATTTAATATGTTAAAGCGTGAAAGGTAATGACTGTAGACCAAGTTTTTAATGAGACAGATAAAGGAGCTCGTCTAATCATCAGTGGAAACTTATTTCACTGGCGAGCAGCCGAAACAGTGAGAGAATATGAATATCTGCTAGAAGAAGGTGGAAGGATGGAAAGTTGGTTGTTCTGAGAATATCGAAGAGGGCGACAGTGCGAATCGCACAGAAATTCGTAACGATCTTTCAGATAAGGAGAAGTTATAGGGTTATTAAGGATGCCATACAAGACGGTAAGGAGATGCAGATGTCTGAATAATCGGATATTTAGCCACTTTAACCGTATACGAATGAAAGTTACTGACATAGGTTTTAAAATTAGCAAGCTGAAGTGGCAATGGGCCGGACACATCTGCCGCAGAACCGACAAACGATGGGGCAAACGGGTTCTAAAGTGGAAACCACGTACAGGAAGACGCAGAGTGGGACGACCCCCCGCCAGATGGACAGATGACCGAAAGAAGGTCGCTGGTGGGGGTTGGATGAGGGTAGCGAAAGATCGCATTAAGTGGCGAGCATTGAGGGAGGCCTACATCCAGCAGTGGAGAGATACAGGCTGATGTTGATGATGATGTACCGTATACGAAATTGGGAGACATGATTGATTATACTTACTAACAACTGTTAAGCCTGCTAGTGCCGCCCCTGTTTAAGCTTCTGATGGACCAGTTCTTAAGCTTGCCGTAGACGTTTTTTGTTTTATTTTTCTAATCTAAAAGTATGCATGAACTGGATAGGCATATTTTCTTACATAAGTAGATTGTTTACATATGTATATGATCGAATAACAGATGTGTATTAAAGGCCTAATAATCCATACATTCTTGGGCTAAATGTGAACCATTTTATTCTACGAAAACGTGGTATTTGTATGGTTATATATTAGACACGCTTTAAGGTAGTTTAAAGGTACACGTTGCAATGTACCTTGAGTTTTACAGTTGTACTCGTGTATACATATACACACATCAAAAGTGTCTAGGGATCAACATATATTTTTGCAATAACTTTTCTCCTGATTGATATTCATTAAAATTTTCTTTAAGGATTGATCAAATAAAATGTTTTCGTTTGTCTACAGTAACGATAAACCAAGTCACCTTTGCATTAGTAAAAAAAATTGCCATTTTCCTAATAAAGGGATTTTTGACATTTGAACCACTAACATTAAAGTTCGAAAAAAAGACTGAAATAACAGTTTTTTTTTTAATTTTATTGGCTAACTTAAACAATTAATAATCCGTGTTTCTACCGCGAACACTAACAACACAAGAACATCGGTTTGGCATACTCAAAATGAGTTCATCCAAATCACGCTGTGGAATGGCCGCCCATGTTCGTTGCAACAACAAAAAAAGGTCTTCTTGCGACTGAATACCCTCCATATTCGGCAGAGCTCTTCTCTGAAGAATATCCCATGCATGCTCAATCGGGTTCAAGTCTGGCGACTGAGCAGGCCAGGGCAGGACATTGATGTTAGCTGCGGCGAGAGTCTGTCTTACAACTCTTGCGGTGTGCGGTCGTGCATTATCATGCATTAACTGAAATAAGGGACCGATATGCACTTGTAGAGGAACGATGACGTCTGATACAACCGTCTCAGCATAAATTTGAGCGTTGAGGTTGCCTCTGATCCAAATCAACTCAGTTCTTCCGCCGATCGAAATACCCGCCCATACCATGATGGTTCCACCACTATAAGGATGGACTTCCTGGCAGGATTTTAATCGCTGTTGGCGTCCAGGGGTTCTCCAGTGTCGTATACGTCTTGTATCCGGCCTCATACCAAAACGAGACTCATCAGAAAAGCACACGAAACGCCATTGTTCTTCTGTCCAATTTCTGTGTTCAAGAGCCCATTGATATCGAGTCCTACGATTGTGCATTGCTATAGGTGGTACCCGTAGCGGTCTTCGGGAATGAAGGTTCACTTCATGCAAGCGGTTTCTGACTGTTTGGTCGCTAATTAAGTTCCCTGAAGAGCGATGAAGGCTCACGGCTAACATCATGGCGGTTATTGTTGGAGTTCTTCGAGCTGTGATTTGAATGTATCGGTCTTGTCTCCGTGTGGTGCAGCGATACCGTCCTCCATGGCGCTCAGCCACGGTACCAGTGGTTCGGTAACGTGTCCAAAGTCGACTGATAACACTCTGACTTGTATTCAGAGCTAAAGCCACAGTACGTTGCCGGGAACCAGCTTCTATCATTCCCACGGCTCTGATCATTTCTTCCCTGCTTAAATGACGTCGCCGCTCCATAATAACGTTGGTTTTAATCAGTAGTAGGGAAACAGTAGCACTAATAATGTCTTCAATGCGTCTTATGTTTTTATAGGGAAAATATTGACAGCTGATTTTCATCTTTTACTCGAATTTGATTGACAGTTCCTGTTTTAAATTATGAAATGCACCAAAAAGGATCCATATAAATTTATAAAATCATAAATTTATTACAAAGCCACATCTCAATCACAAGAAATCCGCATAAACATGCTTGATCCCTAGACTTTTTTGATGTGTGTATATTTTTAAGTGTCCTGTAATTATATTGCACAGAATACATCAAGTTCAACTTCAAAATATTTATTTCCATATGGTTCACATGTAACACTCGGATATTGTCAATTTCTACAAATAATTTTCAATATAATTTAAATTAAAAAACATTACAAATTATAAATTCAAATATACAATTAAATTATGGATGGACCAAAAAAAATAAGTGACATTGCTGCCATAAACAAGTACTGTAGCTTAACCTAAATTAAAATAAATAAAATAAAATAAAATCAGTTTTTATTTGTCTCAAAAATAAGAGTTAATAAAAATGTAAAATATAGTTAAAAAATAAAACAAAGATATAATGACAAAAGGGTCTATGGTTCAGAAAATGGTGTTGAAAGCAGGTTCCAACAACCTCTGTTATTATACCATAGCCGACATTTAAATTTAGTGGAACAGTAATATAAATGCTTTAGACCTGGAAGAGGATGCACTGACCAAGTCTTCTCGCTCCGCAATATCACAGATAAGTTTTTGGCCTTAAACCAGAAAGTTTTCTGTGCTTTTGTGGATTTGGAGAAGGCTTTTGATAGAGTTGTAAGAAAGAAGCTTTGGGACATATTGCCGGAGTATGAAGTGGATGACAAACTGCTACAGGCTATACAGTCCCTGTACAAGGGCTGTAAAGCTTGTGTGCGGGTGGAGGGAGGTATGTCGCCTTGCTTTGAATCCCAAATGGGCGTCAAACAAGGCTGCGTGCTGTCCGCCAGATTATTCACTTTATATCTCGACAAATGCCTAAAAAGAGTAAGGGAGAGTGACTGTGGGATAAAAATGGGTGATCTTGTGGTGAACTGCCTGCTTTATGCAGATGATGCTGTTCTTATGGCATCGTCCGAACAACAATTGCAATCACTAGTCACAGAAATGAAAGAGGGATGTGCAGAAAAAGGACTCCGTTTAAATGCGAGAAAAACCAAGGTACTAGTGTTTGAAAGAAGAAGGATGACAACCTTGACGATAAAGATTGATGATGAAACGCTAGAACAGGTAAATGAAATTATATATCTGGGCAGTGTTTTCACTGCGGATGGGAAGTATGATAGGGATGTTGAAAGAAGAGTGAACGCGGGAAATAGTGTTAATGGGGCCCTGGGGTCACTGATCGCCAGTCGAAATGTCAGTGATAAAGCTCGACTCGCCATACACAATGCCATGCTAATACCAACACTTATGTATGGAAGCGAGACGTGGATATGTCAGAATACGCATGAGAGTAGAGTTAATGCAGTAGAAATGAGGTCTTTACGTCGGATATGCGGCGTAACTTTGATGGACCGTATACGTAATAACGAAATACGCAAAAGGGTAGGTATAAAAGAAAGCATAGGTACAAAAATAAAGAAAGGCATGCTCCGATGGTTCGGGCATGTCGAAAGGATGAGCGAAGAGAGATTGACGAACCAGATATATAATGCGAAAGTTGTGGGTAAAAGAGGCCCTGGCAGACCAAGACTTGCCTATCATGATCAAATAAATAAAACATTAGCTGAAGGTGAATTAAAAAGCCATCGAAACAAGAGGGCATGTATGAAGAGGTTGATGAATGTCGAAGAGGCGAAAGAGGTATGTCGTGATCGTGACAAGTGGCGCTCAATTGTCTCTGCCTACCCCGCAAGGGATTTGGCGTGAAGATATGTATGTATGTATGTAGTAATATAAATAAAAGTTATAAAATAATAACGAAACAAAATTCAATAATAATAAAATTGAAATAAAACAAATAAAAAATATAAAAAAACCAAGAACATAAATAAATAAAAAAAAAAAACAGAAACCTAGACGGGAGCTGCCCCAACCTGCATATTCGAGGCATTATAGCCGTGTTAACTTATAATCTAAATAATTTTAATATAATGTATAATTATAATAAATAAATTAGTAATTTATTCATAATATTGGTTCATAACCAAGTTGGGAATTATTAAATTCCAAGTGTTGCAGAATTTGATGCCTTTGACGTCAATATCGTCCAAACACGTTGGGTATAGTTTATAGCGCGGAATAAACGCAAAAAAAATCGTTTTTTATAATTATTAACATTGTAGTACATTATTAATAACAACACTTTTGACTAACAATATCCACAGTAATTTACAAAACAATAACTCGGACTTGATATGACATGTTCTATTCGTCGACACTACGCATCAAATTCTGCAGCATCTGGAATTTGATGATGACCTTATTAACTCATAAAAAAGAAAGATATATTACGTCAGACTTGGCTGTATGGGCTAGACCCTTTGCCTTCCCTATCACCTCATTCATCATCCATCGGGAGAAGAGAACAACTACAGCTTCTAGCTGAATCATTGAGTGTTCCTCCTTCGCACAAAAGCATTTACATAACAAGTAAGCCATGTCACTTGATGTTAGTCTATGATACAGTTATATTGCGAACTGTATCCTGCAACTAAATATAAACATATTAAATCTGTCTTCGTTTGACGTTGAGATGAATATTCAAATCGGAAATTAATAAAACCGTTATTGAAACGTTATTTATTTATACCAGCAATCCTAGTACCAGTTTTTATTAGAATTTGTGCAGTAGTATGTAAAATAGGAATAATCTCACAAATAGCAGAAACTGAACGCTATTAAAATTGATATACTCAAATAAAGGTTTCAACCTGATTGTTGTTTCGGATGCGTTCATTTAAAAAAACAAATCTATTATTTTTGTTTCGGATGCGTTCATTTAAGAAAACAAATCTATTATTATTTTTCTTATTATTTAATATGTGTCATAAAACTATGTAGGTACTACAGGAAAATTTCAATGCGTTGTCAAAACAGCTCGTCAACACCTCAGAGAGAGGTAGCGATTTGGAGCAATTTTTTATTTATAATATTGTATTATTGATTTATTTTATATTAGTTTTTAGTTGTATTTTTAATTTATTAGTAGTTTTTTTATTAGGAATAATTATATGTTTTAAAAGTTTAGTTTTTAATTTAAATAATAATTAAAAATTAAATAATAATAACTTTGACAGTTGATAACGGCCATCTTGTTGAAGCTACATCTGTCTAATTAGTTGTCATTTATTTAGTCTGTTTTGCCAAATCACCATGGGTGGATATAGCATGCAACTTGAGGTCATCAAGTGGAAGTGAAATGAAGTGGCCACCGAGATCGTGCGATTTGACCCTGTTACACTTTTTCTTGTGGGGTTTTGTTAAGTCGCATGTGTATGCGAATAAGCCATAAACTACAGCGGCCCTCTAAACCTACATAACCTATGCTATCGGTCAAATTCAGCCTGATTTATGCGCCAGAAAATTGAATGATGGAAAATTGGACGTTTCGTATGCGCTGCATCCAGACAAGCCGTGGCGGACATTTGAGCTATTGTATATTCCATATATAATGGCATCAATAGGTATCTTAAACGAATAAAAAAAATGCTGATATCAAAAAAAAACTACAAACACTTTGTTTAATTTAAATTAAAAGATTGGAAGCGCTTAATGAAAGACCCTTACATATTTAAAAAGGATTGTGTGAAGTTTTTTTTTTTTTTTTTTTTAAAGACTGAATCGATAAATCATCAATGATACGCCCCCAGACTGAGAGGCCTCCTAAGGAGACCCCAAGGCGCCTACGGACTAAAACCCTATAAACCGTCTCTCTCTCACTGTTGGCCCTGCGTGCCTTAACAGCTAAGTCTGAGTCGTGGCTACGGAGTGAAGGCACTCGTTCGCCGCGTGGTTGTGTAAAGTCCCAAGCTCTTGAATATAAGTCGGTTGTTATCCGTCATGAACCTCTGATGACTTTGCAAGAAAGGCGAGATCAATTATTTGCTAGTATTTCTCAGTAGTTAAGTACAGTTTCTGATTAGATCAGTGCTCAGGAAATGCACTTTTTTCTCTCTTCATTATAAATTTAAATACTCCGTGTTTTTTTGTGCTTACAATATTAGTTCTCCTTGAAAGTAAAAATTGGCATTTGACATCATTGCAAACGGCACATACTTTCAACGAGAACAACAAATATGTCAGTGGACTGATAGTGGTAATTTTCCCAGTCTGCCAGAGCGGGGAAGTATCCACCGTCCGTGCCGATAAACCACATCCACATGTCTCGGGATCAGTGTTAGGGACTGATCAGTCATGAGTGTCTAAAACCAATTGCTAACATAAATGGACGATGCGCGCCATTTACCATCAGGTGGGAGCAAAGTCACATGTCATGCTGGTATAATATTTTTTTAAATGCACGTGTTGACGGTAAGAGACCTGACGGTATGACCGTTGGGGCTTAGAAACTTGGCAGGTCTTTGGGACGGGATGCGACATGTGGTCCAGCGCGGGTCTATTGAATTGAGTAGTCGGTTTACGGGCACGAAACGGAGATGTTAGATTAGAATCAATCACGTATGTAACTGTAAGGTTAATTACGGATCAAACATACTGCCACAAATGACTCTACACTTAATTACGAACCGAGTATTATAAATGGACGTATATCTGTGGTAAAAAGACGAGTCGAAAAAATTTAAAAATAGTATTTTGAACCTATTGTTTCGAAACATTGTCGCTGTGTGACCTGCCTGGAAATATTATTATTATTATTATTCAAACACGTCAATGCAATAAGGAGATGAGTTTAGAAACTGTACAGTTTATTTTACATTCCTACGTACATAAAGGGGCTAGTCGTAACATTAAAATGTATAAATATTAAAAAAGAGTTCAATCGAGTTATTTCAGTATCGCGCTTTTACCGCCAATAATTCAGTTATGCATAGTGAGATGAGTCGACTCGTACCTAAAGTATACGACTAATGAAATTGACATTACGTAAATTACAATTTTCTAATTATAAAAATGAGTTGTTTTTTTTTAAATTTGCCTCTAGTGACAAGTTCAAGTTTTGTACTTATCCCCTTTTTCCATGACACCACAGATATACGATCCATAAATATTGGTACATATATTAGATAAGTTATAATTATACTATGTTATGTGTGTGATAATATATGTACTGCTGTGTGTACTATATAAATAAATAAATAAATAAGTTATAAAATTAAAAGTTTTGTTTTTTTGTAGATAATGGATAAACTTAAAAACTATTGAAGTAGGTACCTACTCACTTAAGAATTGTTTTTTACCTACCTAGATACCTACATACTTGAATAATCTTAAAAAAATATTGTATTGTGCGAGCGATAGGTCATCATAATTTTATTTATTTATTGACTTTACAAAAATTGCCTTTACTTACATTAATAAAGTATCTTAAGAGTTAACAAGATATGATCTTCAATATATTACAGCCAATTAACAAGTTGTTAGAACCCTGTAAAGAAAGTAATAATACGTACAGTTCTCCCAAAGTGATAATGCGCATAGAAATCTTCGTCACTGTTCGGCAACGGTCGTATTCCCCGAGCGTCGGAAGACGATATGTATATAGAGTGGTTAAGTGCATTTTCTTCATGCATAATTTAGTAGAATTATGTGTTTTGTGCTAGTTGTTAGTACGTTTTCCTATTTTACAAAATAAACTATTTAAAGTTGAATAAGATAATTAAAGTTGAAATTAAATTCACCTTTGAAAACAAAACCAAGAACGGTGTGTAATATCAGCTCTATATAATTCCACTCAGAGAGAACACATGCAGTCACCGAGCGCCCGAATTGTTTTCGATTGTGTACACATGATATTGACTTCTATTTCTTTCGAACAAGGTGCAAAATGCAAGTGCAATGTTTAGGCTCTTACGATTCAATGATTCGGGTGTTTCCGGGAATACGACAATTAGCGAAGATCTGTATGTGCATTATTAATTTGGGAATACTGTACGTACACAATGTAGATAAAAAAAAATAAAAAAAAACATTTACACATGTACATTTTTACATTTTACGAAGGCCCCTAAACTTAGCGTGATGCCTGTGTCTCAGGGTGCCGCGCTCTTTTTATACGAATTGTGTCAGTGTTGTGTGGAATAATAAATAGATAGATAAATGTTATATATTTACATACATCATATACCTTTTATAATAAATAATTATTTATTATATTATAGATATATAAATATATACATGTAAAAAATAAATAGATACGAAAAAATATTATCCGAGTACTTAAGGGGTTTGTATAAGGAATCTTTTATTATTATTCTATTGAATTATTTATTTATAGATATGTATAGGATGTATAAGTAGGGGAAGAGGTGTGTGTATAAAAAAATAGGTGTAGAATGTTATATAATAGGTATTAATAAAGTATCGGTTTCGTCATATGTCAGTGTTGTAGTTACTCAGTAGTCAGTCTTGGAGTTACTCGCGGCATTAGGTATAGCTCAAACACGTCGGGTATAATATGGAAGTTCACAGCGCGGGAAAACCGCAAAAAATAAACAGAAACTTATGCCTCATTTTTAATGACCATTTTATCGTTTTCCATGATAATTATTCACAGTACATTATTAAACAAAACAACACCACTTTTGACTAACAATATCCACAATAAAGTAATTTACAAAACAATTAATTATTTTTTTCAAATCTCTCCGAGATGTTGCAAACAGAAAATTGCTGAACATAATTTATCTGTCCCTATGCCAGTCAATCCTCACATACTGCATTATTGCCTGGGGGGGGGGTGCCTCTACAACTGTATTGATAAAGCTAGGGAGGGCTCAGAGGTCTATTCTCAAAGTTATGTACAGGAGGCCGCTCAGGCATCCTACTTCGGCTCTCTACGACGACGCTCAAGTACTAAGTGTTGGAAGGTTGTTTATCCTGAGGATGGCAATTTTTATACATGTAAAACTATTGGATCGAACCAATTGCAAATCATGCTACAGAAGCGCGTTCCTGCTGTGCCTTATATTCCAGCTAAAACAGAATTTGGTAAACGTTTTGGTTTCTTTCTCGGTCCTTTCCTCTACAACAAGCTTTTTGGTATGTGTAGTCTCAAGGACGCCAGTGTCCGCGAAGCTAGGTCCAGACTCTCGGGACTGTTGCTGACATGGGACTATCAAGATACAGAACATTTTTTAAGAACCATCCGTTGATTTGAGGAACACAACAATTTGTTTATATTTCTTATGCTTTTTTACTTAGATTTTAATTTTTATTTGTATTTTCCTTTTTGTAAACTATTATTGATAATTCGACTGCATGGTCCCATAGTTGGTCAGGCATGAAAGTGCCTTGTGTGGGTCCACTACTAATCACATTGATAATTTGTTGCAGTATACTTACTATTTGATAAATATTTGTTTGGAATAAGTGTAGATTGTATTTTGTAGGTATATTGGTAATTAAACATATTATTATTATTACTTACAATTGACATGTCCGCGCAAATTGGCGCAAAGAACTCTTATAATTATTTCTTTCTTTTTCTCTTTATCAAATATTGTCAAAAGGCAGAGCCCATACAGCCATCTTTGTTTCTTTTCTCCCGATGGACGAATGAGGTGATAGGGAAGGCTAAGGGATCTAGCGTATACAGCCATGTCTGTCGTAATAGATTTTTTTTTAAAAGCATTATCGCCCAAACACTTCGGGTATAATAATAATAATCAGGGTTATAGTTTTCCATAATTACTTACATTGTTACACATTATTTAAAAAAAACAAAATAAAAGTGATTTAAAAATCAAAAAGTTGAACTCGAAATGTCTGTGCGAAATGTCGCGAAGTTACTTTCCAAATTACTGTTTTTTAAATGAACATTTTAAGTTTTTTTTTAGTATTGAGCATGATTTGACCGCCTCCGTGGTCTAGTGGTAACAAACGTTGCCGTGAACTCAGGAGGTCGTGGGTTCGATTCCCACCGGGGGAAACTTGTCTCGGTCTGGGTGTTTATATGTATAATATATATATATTTACAAAAAAAAAGTATAATATGTAGTTTATCAACCATCTAGTTTCCGTAACACAAGCCTCGTAGCTTACCACGGAAGTTAGATGGCGCTGTGTGACCTGTCTGGAAATATTTATTATTTATTATTATATGTGTCATCGCCATTGACGACTGCAATATGACGACCTATCAATATGTTTTTCACACTTCGCTTGCAAGACTCCAGGTTATAGGAATAGGTAAACACACGCTGAGAGAGCATTCCACATCTTCAGGGTGCGACAGATGAACTTTCCAAATGTATATGTACCTACGCGTAAGGACACAGTGGCTACAGTTAGGGGAGTGCATTTGGCTTAGGGACCAAGACTTCGCGATAATAATTTATTCCCAAACGAAATGTAATGTTGGACAAATCATTATATATATATGTCTCTGATTTAATATCCATGAATAAGAAGCAGAGTTGTGTAGATAGAAGTGACAGACTAAATAGATAATTATTTACGTCTACGGAACCTGTTGTAACGGTTTATTTCGCACTTATTTCGCAATTTCAATGTTAATGAACTTGTATAGGTGTCTACGTACATGATACATTAAGGAGGGAACTTCATCATCATCATCATTACAGCCCCTTGAACACAGCGTCCTAGACCTCAACTGCTGGAGATTGGCCTTCCAGACATATACCTGGAGAATTTAACTTACACTCGCCTTCGCCATTCCTCTAAGAAAAATGGGCATTCTCATTTGTAGAAATGAGTTGAACAACTGCATTTGTGTTTTGGTTTAGCATATTAACAGACGCTTATTTATATTATTGAATTCGGTTGCTAATCTAGCGAAAGATGCTCACAATAATATAAAGAACTAGGTACTGTAACTTGCCTTTGCAGTCACAAAATTATCCAACGCCTGCGGTTGGATGTAGTTACTTTTATGGGGTGTATCACTAACTTTTTATCACGATAGATGGCGCATGATAGATGGTACCTAATAGAACTGTCAGTTACATAGAAAACTTCTATTTTTATTGCGATTTTTTTTATTTTCTGGATATATTACCGAAGTCAGCAGCAGATTTCCAAGCGAAATCAAAGATATGGTGATCTCAAAATTGCCGTTCTATTAATAAAACCTTTTTTTCTTTTTAAAGACGGTGTTCGCTTTCCTAATTCGTATTTTTTCTGTTATAAAAATTAAAAACTACAAAATCATTTTAAAAATGATCTGACATAGGTGTAAACAGGGTACCAGTGCTGCTAGCGACATCTATAAAAAAACTTTGCCTGATACACCCCATTGTTACGCAGAGGATTCTACTTAACTCCTTTTTTTTATTAAAAATGCATAAAACTTTTTTATACTTTATATTTTCGAAATAATTACAAATGTAGAAAAACTAAACACTTTTCTACGAGGGACACTAATCCTAATACACACATCAAAAGTGTCTAGGGATCAACATATATTTTTGCAATAACTTTTCTCCTGATTGATATTCATTAAAATTTTCTTTAAGGATTGATCAAATAAAATGTTTTCGTTTGTCTACAGTAACGATAAACCAAGTCACCTTTGCATTAGTAAAAAAAATTGCCATTTTCCTAATAAAGGGATTTTTGACATTTGAACCACTAACATTAAAGTTCGAAAAAAAGACTGAAATAACAGTTTTTTTTTTAATTTTATTGGGTAACTTAAACAATTAATAATCCGTGTTTCTACCGCGAACACTAACAACACAAGAACATCGGTTTGGCATACTCAAAATGAGTTCATCCAAATCACGCTGTGGAATGGCCGCCCATGTTCGTTGCAACAACAAAAAAAGGTCTTCTTGCGACTGGATACCCTCCATATTCGGCAGAGCTCTTCTCTGAAGAATATCCCATGCATGCTCAATCGGGTTCAAGTCTGGCGACTGAGCAGGCCAGGGCAGGACATTGATGTTAGCTGCGGCGAGAGTCTGTCTTTTTTTTTTTTTTTTTATTTTATTTATTTATTAGGGTCGCCAACAGTGACAGCAACAAAAGATACATCGATTTTTACTTACAACTAAGACAGAATACAGATGCTGCACCAATTACAGGCAACCACCACATGCTATTATACTGTATCCATTAATTGGGCCTTTGAGTAGCGAAACCAAAAACACAATACAATTACAGCAACAACTAAGTAAATCTAAGCAAAAACAAAAACAAAAGAACATGATACAATCAAGAAACACAATTCCAAGGATCAAAATTGGTTAAACAGCAGTTCAGTTTACAGTCCCAGCCAGGATCCGCTGCAGTGACAATACATTGTGCTTAAAAACATGCAAAGAATTAGCAAATATGTCTAGACTGTCATTATTTTTTCGTGAAAATATGTTGTATTGACGACATGTACGGTTCAGTGATGAGTGGTAACCCAAATTGGATTTAGATTGTCGTAGAATGAATAGATCATATTTGCCAACCCTTGGCAGCCTGGTCGGCACAGAGACACGAACACGGGACAGTAGGTGGGGTGCGTCGACTTTACCGTTGATTAATTTATATAGAAACATACTATCCATCAATTGCCTTCGATCTTGTAATGAGGATAAATTAAAATATTTTAAACGATCTTTGTAATGTAAAAGTTCTCTTCCCTTATTAACACTAAATGTCAGATGCCACAAAAACCTCTTCTGAACACTCTCGATCCTCTTGATGTACACGTCATAGTGTGGATTCCATACAATGCTGCAGTACTCCAATATACTGCGGACTAGAGAGTTATACAAGATGATCTTAGTCGCAGGCCTTTTTAAATCCTTTGCTGTGCGTAGGGCAAACCCAAGAACTCTAAACGCTCTAGTAACTATGTCATTAATATGTATATTGAATTTCAATTCACTGTCCATTGTGATCCCTAAGTCCCTAATAAAAGTTTTCTCGGATATAACTTTATTTGCAATGCAATAGCTCCTTGCAAAAGTTGACTTGGCCCTAGTGAAGCGAACCACAAAGCACTTGTCGGCGTTCAGGGACATGCCACTTGACTCGCACCATCTACTGAGTTCGTTTATGTCATCCTGCAACAAGCTAACATCCGTTGACGAACTGGTTGGTCTTACTAGCTTAAGGTCATCCGCGAAAAGGTAGTATTTTGAATTGTGAAAGCAGTCACCGATATCATTAATAAAAACGTTAAATAACAACGGTCCTAGGTGAGATCCTTGTGGAACACCTGATTTAGCAGTGTACGACGATGACGAGTGTCCATTTACAACCACTCTGTAACGCCTGTCAAACAGATACGAGCGAAACCACTCAAGCATACCGCCGCTCACTCCGCATGAGTCCAACCTACACAGAAGCACTTCGAAGTTCACCTTGTCAAAGGCTTTGCTGAAGTCTGTGTAGATTACGTCCACAGACAAGCGAGAGTCAACAGCCTTACAACTCTTGCGGTGTGCGGTCGTGCATTATCATGCATTAACTGAAATAAGGGACCGATATGCACTTGTAGAGGAACGATGACGTCTGATACAACCGTCTCAGCATAAATTTGAGCGTTGAGGTTGCCTCTGATCCAAATCAACTCAGTTCTTCCGCCGATCGAAATACCCGCCCATACCATGATGGTTCCACCACTATAAGGATGGACTTCCTGGCAGGATTTTAATCGCTGTTGGCGTCCAGGGGTTCTCCAGTGTCGTATACGTCTTGTATCCGGCCTCATACCAAAACGAGACTCATCAGAAAAGCACACGAAACGCCATTGTTCTTCTGTCCAATTTCTGTGTTCAAGAGCCCATTGATATCGAGTCCTACGATTGTGCATTGCTATAGGTGGTACCCGTAGCGGTCTTCGGGAATGAAGGTTCACTTCATGCAAGCGGTTTCTGACTGTTTGGTCGCTAATTAAGTTCCCTGAAGAGCGATGAAGGCTCACGGCTAACATCATGGCGGTTATTGTTGGAGTTCTTCGAGCTGTGATTTGAATGTATCGGTCTTGTCTCCGTGTGGTGCAGCGATACCGTCCTCCATGGCGCTCAGCCACGGTACCAGTGGTTCGGTAACGTGTCCAAAGTCGACTGATAACACTCTGACTTGTATTCAGAGCTAAAGCCACAGTACGTTGCCGGGAACCAGCTTCTATCATTCCCACGGCTCTGATCATTTCTTCCCTGCTTAAATGACGTCGCCGCTCCATAATAACGTTGGTTTTAATCAGTAGTAGGGAAACAGTAGCACTAATAATGTCTTCAATGCGTCTTATGTTTTTATAGGGAAAATATTGACAGCTGATTTTCATCTTTTACTCGAATTTGATTGACAGTTCCTGTTTTAAATTATGAAATGCACCAAAAAGGATCCATATAAATTTATAAAATCATAAATTTATTACAAAGCCACATCTCAATCACAAGAAATCCGCATAAACATGCTTGATCCCTAGACTTTTTTGATGTGTGTATTTATAAAAAATACTCGCTCTGTCGACCTCCCGATCTTCTTTTTTTTCTCCAAAACAAAAACCCATCAACTACGTCATTGTCGTATATTGACAATACCTACTATTCTTTATTAAAAGGCAAATAAAACTCCGTAACCTACATGTACCCGTTACAGAAGTTACTAAGAATAATTTTCAGTTGTATGTTTTTCTTATTAATAAAATAAAAAATACTACTTAATTGTGTACTGAACATGTTATTTAATTTGAGATTTCAAGAAGTATGTAATTGGTAGATCGCACAGGGTTTCGTCAATGAATGTCAATTAATTAATTGATAATTATAGTTTTATTTTTTTCAGGCGCTACAATGTTGGTGAAGGTTTTTCTTTTGCTATGCATGGTGTGCATAGCGACGAGGGCACAAGCCAGCAGTGATGACAGATTTATCAAGAAATATGCTATGATGAAGGTAGGAATGAAAGGAACAAATGTCATTTTACACCGTAGTATATATTTACATAAATATAATCACAGACACTACAAATACAAAATAAATAAAAAACTATATTTAAACAACTAAATGGTAGTTTTTGAAATATATAAGAAAAAATAACATATAAAAAAAGGAAAAAAGGAATTCGCAGTCGGTAGGATTCGAACCTACGCTCCCAGAGGGAATCTGATTTCTAGTCAGACGCCTTAACCGCTCGGCCACGACTGCCATGGGTGTCTTTACGAAAATGCCCTTCACTTTATATCATATACAAAATTATATCAAATTCGTCTATTATCATAAGTGTTATTTATTATTACATTTATATTAAATAATACATTGAATTAAATATACTAAAATACAGCAAAAACTAAATTTAACCTAAAAAAAAACTTAAAAAATAAAAAATTAATTAGCTCCTCCAAATTGCTGTCCTGTGGCATGGTGCCCAATACACTAGCAGCATTTCCCCTCTGAATTAAGATACTTAATTTTTGATAGAAAGCGATTGGCCCAATCTCCAAGGTACCAATGTCATTCCGTCTGGACGCTTGCCATCGTCTCGACTCAGACCGGTTGGTTCTAAAATAGATGGGATCGAGACTAATGCGAGCGTCCTACGAATGAGATCATTAATGGCGCTAAGACGGAAAAAGCGACCCGCACTTTATATTATATGAAACTTAATTGCACAGTATTGGTATCTTAAATCAAAATGCTAAAATCATAAATAGGTTTATTCGATATCGGCCATTTACCATAATAAACTTTTTTTTGTATATGGCATTAATTTGCCAGAACAGTCCTCTTCTTGTCTCCGAAGTATTAACGGACTTTCTAATTTAATTTCCCGGTCGGGACACAAAAATATTTTTTAATGTAAATAAATACATTTAATTAATATTAAATTTATTTGTGATATTTCTCGAGTTTGGTACGCTGGAGACATCGACGAGCTTGCCACTTGTCATGATTGGCCTATAGTAAAGATGGCTAAATGTGAATCCGCTTATTTATAAGCGTGGTTTCTGACCACCCCGAAAGGGAAACGGTCGTGATGATACTTTACTTTACTTTTTCTAATTTTAAATATTGTGTTTTTTTACAGATTTACGAAAGCTGTTTCGGCCAGGAAGTGGTAAAACAGATACGGCAGGAAATGAAAGAAGCTTATGCCAAATGTTCAGCGCCACCTGTCGAGAGTTCTTATAATCAACAACAGCCGCAGCAAATGATACCCCAAGTTTTATTAGGCAAATTGCCACCAGGGTTCGCTATTGATCCCAACTCACAAACCATAACTAGACCAGGAGATGGCTCGCAAGAAAATGAACAAAATCAGGAGCAAGGTCATCAAAAGTTGCCGGGCATTCTGGCGTTTAGACCCCATTCGGTAAATGATTTTTTTATTAAAAAGAAACGACCATAGATCTAACTTAATCATATTGCGTGTTGGACTTGTAAATTTGGTCATTAAACCGCTTAAAACAGACGTTCGTCTTGCACTAAACGAAGTGATTACAGCGTTTCAACCATAGGACATCTGTCTACAGTTTCAACGTTACGTGAACGGTATTTCTTCTATCTTCTCTTTGTAAAGTAATTGTATGTGGTATCATTAACAATACCCTAATGGGGTGTATCACTAACTTTTTATCACGGTAGATGGCGCATGATAGATGGTACCAAATATAACTGTCAGTTGCATAGAAAACATGTATTTTTATTGCGAAATTTATTATTTTCCGGACATTATGCCGAAGTGAGCAGCTTTTAAGTGTACAAATCGAGATTTCTAAGCGAAATCAAAGATAAGGTGAATATAATTAAATATATGTACAATTTTAAAGCAACCTTCCAAGCTTCCCTTGCAAGCGCATACACTATCGTGCCTACCATACTACTGTACCTAACCTAGTGTTTGACTTGTCGCTGTAAGTGCTTTTTTTTTACTTTATTTCGCTTTGAAAATCGTTCGACTTGAGTTTTTATTCTCTTTATGCAAAACACAGTTAAATAAAATAGTTTTGCTTTTAAGTCGAACACGCTATAAGATGGAAATGTTTTCATTTTGTTACTAAAATGTCCGGACTTTTATAAAAAAAAGTCAGGCTTTTACAGGACTTGTAAAATACTTGTGAATTAATGTGTCGTGACACAAAATTTTGGCGCAACAACTAGTGTGCCTCAATAAATACTTATACAGTACAACTGCCTCCGTGGTCTAGCGGTTAAGTCCATGGATTTAGACTCAGAGGTACTGGGGTCGATTCCTGGTCGTGACACAAAAATATTTATTAATGTAAAATAAATACATTTAATTTATTTGTGATATTTCTCGAGTTTGGTACGCTGGAGACATCGACGAGCTTGTCATGATTGGCCTATAGTAAAGTTGGCTAAATCCGCTTATTTATAAGCGTGGTTTCTGACCACCCCGAAAAGGAAACGGTCGTGATGATACTTTACAGTACAGGTCAAAGTTATTTTAATGCCATGACAAGGAATAATAAAGTAAAGTATCATCACGACCGTATCCATTTCGGGGTGGTCAGAATAGACGATTGGATTTTTTTTACGAATCGGTATCACAAGTGGCAAACTTGTTGATGTCTCTACCGTACCAAACTCGAGAAATATCACAAATAAATTATTCTTTCGACCAGGAATCGAATCCGGTACCTCTGAGTCTAAATTCACGGACTTAACCGCTAGACTACGGAGTCAGTTAGGAATAATAATATATAATAAACAAAATTTAATAATAACAAGTAAATGACTTAAAAAAACAACATAGACCCCTTTAGAGGCGAAAGCAAGTTACAAATATATAATTTTACAATTAATTTGTTATCTACGCACAAATTTTATTGTTAGAAGAATAAAACGTTGTCTTTGCCTCCTGTGAGGATTGAACTCACGACCCCTGGTTTACGAGACCAGTGCTCTACCACTGAGCTAAAGAGGCACCCCTTCCGAAGTTGAAATTTGACTAGGGGTTCTACAGGCAATAAAGTCCTTATTTCAATGGCGTTTCTAACAATGGACGTTATCTATAGTCGGTACGTGAAGTCTATTGTTTCGGGCAATTTTTAAGATTGAATTTCTACAAGCAATAATGACGTCATATAGTCGTTCGAGACCAATTCAATTCGACACTTTGTAGTAAAATAATATGAATGAGTGGTTTTTATCTATAAAAAAAAAATCCGACTGCGTAAAAAAACAACTTTAATAAACTAAAACGAATTAAATAAAAACTGAAGGAAAAAAACAAGCCCAAGGGTTCCGTCGTCAAAAAGTTTGATAACTCTTTACTACACAAATAATTCTATATATTTAATTACTTTTATTTTACGACTTTCACAGTCGGGACCCATTGTTAGAAAGATTTGAGCCGGTCTATTAAAATATCTGTTTCGCCCACAGTATTTGAAAGCTTCAATGATAATTAATTTTGACATTTATATTATTTTAATTTATGACATTGTCAATTTTTTTTTTATCTTTTTATATTTTTTTCTTTCTTTTAATTATAATTAATCCTCACAATAATGAAACAAATGTATGTTTAAATGTTATTCAATGCATTGCACTGATAAATTGTGATTTTCGTGTTTCGAAATCACCTTTTTTCATTCTTATATGTATAATTACTGCAATATGTTTGAGAAACCGCCACCTAACCTTAGCATTAGAATGGTTATAAAAATGGCAAGCTGTATGCTTAAATTTTGATGATCTTAGTTTTTTTAGTCTGAATTTTAGTATGACTGCATTTATTGCAAATATAAATAGATAATGATTTAACTTTTTATACGAGTACGGTACGTCAGGTGATTGGTGGATGGCTTGTCACTTTATTAGTTCAGCCAATCGCGTGCATTCTAACCAAAAAGTTAAACGTTCATATCCATTTATCCTTTTAGAAACCGTGGTTGAGTTAAGCAAAGAATAGTATGCTTTATCATAATTATTTTGATATTTTTTTGTAAATGAAAATGTATTATTTTTAGCCTCAATTCGGCCAACCTCAGCAGCCAGCCGGGGCAGTGCCTCCATACATGATGCCAGGAGCTAACCCTCAATACCGACCATTCAGTCAGGCCACTCCCTTTTACCAGATGCCATACTCCATGCCCAATACTTACTACCCACAAAACCTCCAGTACAACCCCTACGCTCAGTACCAAGCGCCGTACCAACAGCAATTCTATCAGCAACCATATTTCGGATCTCATAGGATGTCGGTAAGTTATGAAATGTTTTGAAACTCATAATACCATCAAACTCGCTAATGCTTAAATATTATATATAAGAAATATCTTCTGGATGACCCTTCTTCAGCAGGACGTCTAGAACTTCACTCTGACCCCTGTTCTAGAGGATGTAACGATAAACTACAAATAACACTTAGTTAAAAGAAATTTTATTATAATTGCCTTCACAATTAGTAAACAGATTTTATGTATTCGATTATTTTAAAATCTTATTTTGGTCTAAAACAGCGAAGAGGGACTAAACTAGCTCTGTTTTAGCAAACATTTCCGAATAAAGCAACAAGATGTTCATCAGACCTATATCTGTGCTAACCAAGATTA
This sequence comes from Tinea semifulvella, assembly GCA_910589645.1. Taxonomy (NCBI): domain Eukaryota; kingdom Metazoa; phylum Arthropoda; class Insecta; order Lepidoptera; family Tineidae; genus Tinea; species Tinea semifulvella. The sequence goes on from OU342618.1 coordinate 5,830,633, forward strand.
TATTATCATCATAACTAAAATAATATTACACAAATTGTAAAGTTGATGTCATAAATTTTACATACAATAAAGATTGTACATACGAATTCGTATGTACCAATAATACCATTACATCTATTATTTTTAGAAACTGTAATGCTAAAATTTGTTTTGTGTGCCTACTAAATAAATAAATAAATATTTGTTTTCTGCAGCTATATCTAACTAAAACTTAAAAATTCACAGCGAGACATGGACTTGCATGATCGCCTAGACCTGATCTCCAGAGGTACAAATGCAGGAAAGGTAAAGAATATTACCTGCGTAATGCAAGAACTTGGCTACATCGACCACAACCTCGAACCGAACTATGAGAAGATCACAGAAAGAATCAGCAACCTTCCAGTGTCGACTGAACTGAAGGGCGACATACAAGATGGTCTGCAGTTCTGCCAGAAATTCTCGGTAAGTATTGTATTTTAATGTTTTTAATGTAACTGGAATGCAAGATATATCGTTTAAATTTCATTACAGGAAAATTGTATCTATCGCTTCAATATTGAAGTTTTTAGTAAGGGGTGCTTCCACAAAGACTGGTAGAAATATAATAACGTCACATGTAATCTCATGTACGTGTAGCAGTGGTGGCTAGGTATTTTGGAATAGGCATTCTGTAGATAGGTATGTCTAGAGAATGTAACAAACGATTTGCGGATGGAAACACTGGACGAATTCTTGCGTCGTCTGGCCGAAGGAATGTTCGCGGAGGCAGAGTATTCTGGCAGATTACTAGTGAGAAATTTGGCACCTCTGCACGTTATACCTCCCGACGCTCCACCGCACATTGCACGCGATCGGATAACCTGATCACGTTGACATTCCGCGACCTCCGTCGCACCCGCTCGTACTAATTAACCTATAAAAAAGGTTCCCCACGCCCTTCCCGTTGTTATGTGCAGCGACTGCTACTTCTGTTAGGAGGCCAACACCTCGTTACAGATTCCCGTCTGCCACATCACAGATTTACGATAGAAATATGTATTTCCCACAATATATTTAATTGTATACTTTAGTAACTGTAAATTATATTGTTACAGCAATGTGTACCAGACGTGAAACGTGATGTCGCTCCACTCTCCCAAGAGTTGGTTAAGCCTATGTTCTTCTTCCGCTGTTATAAGGTAAGAGAAATTAGCAATATTAAAAAAATTGGTTGCCTGTAAAGTCGGTATACGGGCGAAAGTTTTACGTGACAACGACTTTGAGTGGTAAAATAATTTTAATGTGAATATTCATTCGTATAGTAGGAAGAAGGATGAAATAATAGTAACAATTTAAAACATTTATTTATACAAAGAATTATATTTAAAACATTAATTTATACAAAGAATCTCGCACTGAATTTCATATTAACAAAATTTTATTTTTACCTTTACACATACATACGTATTTATATACAAATATACATACAATAACTTGCAATACATTTGCGTACAATGAAACAGCGTTTACTACAACTTAACTTGTTCCTATCTGAGTGATTTTGTTGAGGATAGGGCGATGATAGGAGAAATATGAAATGAAAGGAAGTGTTTCTGCTGTAGTGTGCCTAGAAAATGTCAAGTCAATGTCTTTCACTTTTTATGTCTGTCTCTCTCGCTCTTAGGCGGGCTAACCATGCCCGAGTGGAAGGGACGCGTGCCTCTCACTCCCTCTCATTGTGAGCGCATAACGTGAGCGGAGCGTAACGCAGTTTCTTGAAGTGTCACCCGGCAAACCAATTTATAAGACGTTGTCACGTCAAAATCTGATTATATTAAGATATTTCTAAATTACCTTCGCAACCTTGAGTACTGAGTACTCGCGTAATTAACTCTAAAACTTTATATATATATTATATAGTACCTATATAAATGGAATATGGCTGCTTATAGACCTTGTTAAACCTAAAGTTTAAAGACAAAGACTAGCTATTAGCATTTCTTTTACATAATTTAAATAATAATATTATTATAACATAAAGTAGCAAACATCCTATTATTATGTTTCTATTACTTAGAAGGAATCTATATAAATTCAAAAATAAATAAACAGTATAAAAAACAATGTACTGACACAAATTTATTTCAGCACAAGAAACTAGAAGCATGCATTATGAAAGACATCCGTGAGAGGTTCACCAGTGAAGACGAGTTGGAGACCGATACTGACTTCAGATCCTTATCAAGATCAGGAAGATCCATTCGCGAAGACCTCGGAGATCCGAGATTTGATGCCCTAGATGAAATGTCGGTCTACCTTTACGACTTCCTCAGCGGCTCCAATAACTTCGATTTTGATCTTTACATGTAGGATGTTCGATTTTAGTTTGATTCGAAGAGAAAAGAAATGCAGAATATGATTTAAAAACATAATAAATTTATAACTAAACTTTAATAATTCACAGTTACTAAATAATTTTGTATAAAAAAGTATGTTAAAGTATAGGATTATATAACTGCCCTCGTAGCTCGAGCTTTCTTTATTTTGGCTTGATTTGAAAGCTGTCGAATTTTTTTACCACAAAATTTTGTTAAACTGTAATATTTGGTGACAAACATAAAAGCCGTCGCAGTAATAATTTCACTTTTTGTTATTTCAACCGTGACAAAACGATCATTTTTGAAGAACTGAATAAGTAAAACTTCTTTCAATAGAGCAAAATTATCACGCGTTAAACTATCTAAAGTAGTTTTAAAGGATTTGGAGTTGATGAGTGTTTTGTCATAAAATAAAGAAATAATACTCGGGGAATAAATAAATGTTTATTATTAAGTGATTTTAAGGAAACAATCTTTCGGTTAAGGTTTCATGACTTAAAAATGGGGTTTCTAATGGTTTCCTAATGTATTGCTTCAAATAATGGTTTTAAAGGTGTACCCGAATTGAATTAAATGCATTATTATAATGTGGGTCATTAGAATTGAAGAAAAAAAAACCGTGTACAAATGACTAAGCTAATATTTTGCTTGCAATACTGTGTTTTGTTCTTGTTCAAGAAGCTAGATTTTTATAGGTAATTACCCTGAATTAAGTATATATCGTATACTTAAATAATACACATAAGTAAGTAGTACTTTGGTAAGCGTTGGTGAGTGTGCTATTTCTACTTATATTACGTTTACCTTTCTTTCTTTTTTTCTCACGCTACTGTCTAATTTTGAGGTTTGTTAGTTCTGTTAAGTAAATGACATTTCTGTGTTCCCCAACGTGTAATAACCTAATGTGTTGTGTTGTGACGTATCATACTAACCAAACCTCATTTGTTTTAGTGTTTGTGATTCACCGTCTTCTGTTAAAAGACAATTTAAATAAATAAGTTTAATAATCCACACACATGTGGTGTTGGCACAAATACCTTAGTAGCGATTGCCAGTATTAGTTTAAAAAAAAAGAGAAGACATTTCTAACAGCCAAAAGTAAACTCATAGTGACTAAGGTACATTTATGAATTAGATAAAAATTGCGCTCTAAAATGACTATAAAATAAAAAAATGCTTCTTGAATGACAACACTGCTAAATAATTTAGGAATTAATTTTGCATTTATTACTAAGTTACTATGAGATTGTTTAAAATACTTGTGACACCAGCAAGTGTTATGAATGAAAAAAAAATGAAATTTAAGTTGGATTAATTATTATACTTTTTACAATATTTTAGCAATACTCGTACACACACAGAACTACTGATGAAATGCGCCCGCCCCACAGTATTATGTTTAGAATCAACGTCGATTTCTGTATTTTCATTGTGCATTGCGTGTTAATAATCATCTAAGCACGAGCTAGGTACAAAATAACAAGCAATGTATAATGAAACTATGAAACTTTGCGTCAGTTACAATGTAAATAGTATTTGCTTACGAAACTTTTAATAAACATATGCAATGTGTTATTGCAAAAGACAAAAATATGTTATTTTTTGTAACTCTTGCTGGTATTTAGATTAAATATACCTAATTTAACTTTATATAAGTTCTTATATTAATAAGATTAGGTAGAAATTAGTTGATAAGGTTTTTAATATGTGCCTGTCTGTGTAATTTATAAGAAATAAATTAATAAAATACCTTTTTTTAGAACTTTGTCATTTTTATTTGTAGCATAATCTATGTCTATACTATAGATACTGTAATTTCATAGATATTTTCTTTTACACGCGGATAACCTATATACCTACAAAAATATGGTAAACATAATTTAAATAAATATAAATGACAAAATGTGTGACTATATGATAATATTAGTATTACAAAAAAATACTATTATTAAATAAATATTAACTTGTGCAGCGCCATCTAGTATTTATGAGACGAACTAGCTTTACGTTGACTAAGCTGATATGAGTTTGTAGTACAGGCCGCTAACACTAGATGGAGTCGCACGTATTTTATTTTAATAATTTATTTTTATGGGGAAATAATCTCTGCTGACCAAGACCAACAGGGACACCATTCAAAGTTAGCAGTATATATCGCTCACTGGTCTTTCGGGGGCCGTGGTTCTTGCGTAATTCCGTCATAGCATACAGATTTGGAGATGCCTACTAGGTACCTATTGATGAATTTGTTGACGGCCTAACTACACGTAGGTACGGGCTGACAACAGACACTCGCTCCAGCTTGCTCACGGCCTCCCAACGGGAAACAACTTCCTGGACCTGGCCTATATAGGGATTATTATTAAGGCATAAGGATTTTCTTCTATTATATTTAAAATAAAATGTACACTCTGATAAGAAAAAAATATGAAAATGTCGGATTGTGCGAGTGAGAGGGATGTAAAACCGTTAAAACCCTCTTAATTCATCATCCAAAGGAAATCTTTGGTTCACGAAAATCCGTTTTCATCATATTTGTGTCGTGTAGATGCGACAACTATAATATTGCGCGACGGACAAATTCTACAAAGTCATAAAATTCAAATTACCCACAATTAATAAAATTCTTGCGTACCTACGTTATTTCCCCACTGATAATCTCGCGTGAGCTTTTGATTGGTTCAGCTTTTGACGTACACGAAGACTTAAAGGTTACTGTCAATCATGATAATTGAAGGCATTTTCATGTCAAAAATAGACCTCGCTTATGACAGATAAGTTATAGGTAATTCACATGCGTGTTGTATCCTTTATTACTTGAAATACCTATGGAAAAAACCTTAGCTATAGCGTGGCAATGCTAAAAGAGATTGCCCAAAACAAACAATTCAATAATCATTACAATTAATTGTGTTTTTTTTTTTTAATTATTTACAACATCTCTTTCAACATCTCCCCAGCATTAAAAGATAATTTAATTAAATAGTCAATTTGTTAAAATTTATGTATGAAATAGTTACAAAGCACTATTTATAGAATTAGGTTCTTTATTATGATCAGGTACAGTAGTTTTCCACTACAGCTGGTTGACAGGTTCAAATACTTAGGGCATGTCATGACAAGTGACCTATGTGATGATGAGGATATTGAGAGGGAGCGCAGGGCGTTGGCGGTGAGGAGCAATATGCTCGCACGCAGGTTTGCTCGATGTACTGAACCAGTCAAGATAACCCTATTCAAGGCCTTCTGCCAATCATTCTACTCGAGCGGTCTGTGGGTGACGTATACGCGCCGAGCCTACAACGTCCTGCGCGTGCAATACAACAATGCATTCAGAATGCTGCTGGGACTGCCGAGGCGCTGCAGTGCGTCGGGTATGTTCGCAGAGGCGCGGACAGATGACTTCTACGCGATCCGCCGCAAGAAAATGGCCTCACTGCTGCAGCGCCTGAGAAGTAGTCGCAGTAGTGTTCTGAAAACAATTGCTGCACGGTTTGACTGTCCCATCCAAGAACACTGGATGGAGACAGTCATCAGTTGTAATAAACACAGTAAATAGTTATAAGGTACTAACAACAGTAACATAGTTTTAATAATACATTGTTACTAACCACTAATCAAGCTCTATATTATGTTATGAACTTGTGTTTGAAATAAACGTTTTTATTTATTATTATTATTATTATTATTATAGATAAAACACTGGATTGCAAAGTGTTCATAATTCTCTAATAAAATCGGCGGGATCGTATCTATATAGTCAATAACGTAAAAAAAGTTTTTGTCAATTGTCGTTATGCTAGGGTAAAATAAATAAAATTAATTACAGATAATGAAAACACAATATATTAACTATCAAATTAAAAAAAAAACATTATGACACGAGAACATTTTATTGGGCCCATTTCTCTAAGAAAAATTGGCATTCTCATTCATCATTTATATTGAAGTTATATGTCAAAGAATAGGTCATCATCGACATCATGCGACACCGAAATATTTCAAGAACAAATTCGCCTATCTTTCTTCTCTACACGACAGGTCGTTACGGTCATCGCATAACTGTGTTCTTTCTATTCCTTCCCATCATTCTAGCTTTATGCCCAACTCTTTTGCAGTTGTTGCCGCAAACTTGTGGAACAACCTGCCTGTAGATGTCCGACAAGCGCCAAACAGATCGTTATTTAAAAGAATGGTTTTTACACGTTTCCTAAATAGCTCCATTACATAGATATATAAGTATATGATATTGTATTATATAAATATATATGTATTATTATTTATATGTACCTATGTATTCTATTTATATACGAGTATAATGATAGTATGTAGTCTATTTAGTGTATACCTACTGATTAATATATAGTTTTGTATATAGTATATTAGATTTAAGTAGTATTTAAGTTTGATTTATTTTGTTTTTTTTTTCACAAATCTTAATGCTCCTATTATATTTTGCACCTGCCTCACATAACAAATGCTCTAAATTGTCCCTAAGGTTGACTAGTAAGAATGCCTAGCGGCATTAAGTCCGCCTGTGTACCTAGTGCATAAAGTTTTGAAATAAATAAATAAAAAATCATCATTACAGCCCCTAAAACACAGAGTCCTAGACCTCCACTATTGAATATCAGAGAAAAATATCTGGTGAATTTGGCCTACACTCGCCACGCTGGTCTAGCCGTCTAGGGTTGACGAGGGTCCGATGTCAATTTTATAATGACATTTTATTAACGATTCCACAAGTTGTTATTAGTGGAACCATTCTGTTAATTAAGCGCAAACATCATATAGTGGAACCCGTTAACGATATATATATAGTTGTTCACACACAAAACAACATTAACCAAAATAACCTAAATATATATTTTATATATATATATATATACTACTATACTATATATATATATAGCGGTTAAGTCCGTGGATTAAGACTCGGAGGTACCGGGTTCGATTCCTGGTCGGGACACAAAAATATTTATTAATACATACATACATACATATCTTCACGCCAGATCCCTTGCGGGGTAGGCAGAGACAATTGAGCGCCATTTGACACGATCACGACATACCTCTTTCGCTTCGTCGACATTCATTAACCTCTTTATACATGCCCTTTGGTTACGAAGACTTTTTAATGCACCTTTAGTCAGTGTTTTATTTATTTGATCGTGATATGTGAATCTCGGTCTGCCAGAGCCTCTTTTACCCACAACTTTCGCATTATATATCTGGTTCGTCAATCTTTCATCGCTCATCCTTTCAACATAAATAAATATAAATAAATAAATAAAATAAATGAAATTTTATTTCAGGTATACACCCATATTATTATAAATAATAAATACATTTAATTTATTTGTGATATTTCTCGAGTTTGGTACGCGCTGGAGACATCGACGAGCTTGCCACTTGTCATGATTGGCCTATAGTAAAGTTGGCTAAATGTGAATCCGCTTATTTATAAGCGTGGTTTCTTGACCACCCCGAAAGGGAAACGGTCGTGATGATACTTTAATATATATATATAAGATACATATATATACACGCTGTAGTGTATACAAATTAATAAAATAAAATACTAAATTTAAATCATTTTTTGTGCAGTCTCAACTCTCTCACAATACCAAATGCATATTGCGCCAAAAAAAAACATCTGTATGAGAAATTCGAAACCCCTTCGCGTCTCCAAACAACCGGACAATTCGTAGAAAGGTCCATTTTTTTCACAACCCCCAATGTCCAAAAAACCGCATTATATTTGCCTAAAATACACTCTAAAGCAACGAAATGGTGTCGCCAAAAATAACAAATTAATTGTACGTTACGGTTCTGGTAAAAAGTGTGCTGGTAGCTCGGTTGTAAGAACGCTTTTATGAAAATCCAAATAGGTGCCTCGGACAGCATAACGAGTGCCTTCACTCCGTAGACATGACTCAGACTTAGCTGTAAAGGCACAACAATGAATTGTCAAAAAATGAATTATCCTAAATAGGTGTTCGCTCTCTATAGTGGATTATTTCTGGCCTTTGGGAAGGAGTAATTTGCTGTGGACGGCGAGCAAACTAAAACTAAATTAATATTTATGAACTATACTCACTGTGGGTATTGTATTGTTATTTTTATTTTTAAATATATGTAAATGTTTCATAATTGCATGCTGTGTGCACATGCTTTTGGAGATGGTACTGGAACTGTATTGTAAAGATTTGAAATTTAAAAAATGTTTTATATCCATTTCTGTTGTGTGTACCTAATAAATAAATAAACAGTGAAAGAGAGAGTTTATAGGGTTTTAGTCCCTAGGCGCCTTGGGGTCTCCTCACGGTGAGTCGGGCATGCGACCTCCTACGGTGGCCTTATAATAATAATAATAAATTATTTATTGTACAAAACCAAAACAAGTGCAGGTACATAGGCGAGCTTATTGCCGTAAATGCATTTTCTACCAACTAACCTTTGTGACTGAGATATGTAATAAGCGGGCGCAGCAGGAGAAAAATGATAGTTGAAATTATTTATTACTATATAAAACACACATTAATTACAAACATATAGTACTAATATATAAATAAACGTTCTACATTAACAAATAAATATATAACTAAATATAAAATACATACATATACGCATATATAATAAGTGAGTTATGGCGAATTATTCGGCTTGTGAAATAAGTATGTGTATAGCTTATCTTTAAATATTTTAAGAGATGGTGCCTGTCTGATAATTAAAGGAAGTCTGTTCCACTGGCGAGCTGCAGATACTGTAAAGGAATCTGAATATCTGCTGGAAGAATGGGGAGGCATTTTAAGTAGGTTATTATGGGAAGAACGAAGTGAAAAGCTGTGAGAATCACATAGGAATTGGAAACGATCTTTTATTCGTATATTTGATGATTTAAAAAAAAAATACGGACAACTGTTAAGCTGTTGGTCCAGATTTCACTAATACTAGCTTGCGGAATCGTTAATAATTGTCATTTAAATTCACAAAAGACCCTCGCCAACCTGCTTGGTCAGCGTTGCGAGTGTAGGGCAAGTTCTCCCGGATATTCTGAAAGACCTATCTCCAACAGTAGACACTGTATTCTAGGGGCTCTGATGATGTAATGATGAAATTACCTAATTAATAAAATAATCTTATTAAACTCTCAGATCTGGAACGACTTAACGTGTTTCTTCTAATGGGAACGATGGTGTCACAGTCAAAATATCTTTATTCACGTAAACCACACACAGGCATTTGTGACACGTCATTATTTAAATGATTTTAAATAATTCTACTCCTCCTAGTGGAAGACTAAGCAGCTAAGTGGTCCAAAGAGTCATCTGTTAGCAGGCAAAAGTGTATTTGCCTCCAGATAGCGGGGATTCTTGACGTAACTAATACTCCCATCAGTTCCAGCGAAGCCATTTTTTGGTTCTTGCTCATAATTTGTGTCCATACTTAGGGTGAAATCTTCTTTTGCCGTCGGGGTCACCATTCTGGGAGTATTTAGAACCAATAAAACTCGAAGTATAGATTGATACTTGTTCGTAGAGGAGGCATGACTCCCCACTATTGCAGACTGGTCACGGCGTCTTGTGTGCAGACGACACACGTACATGGCAGGGTTTGAATTTGAAGTGTTCTTACAAAGCTCAGTTATGTCTAGTTTCCTCGCTTCCGAGTGTATTTGCTCGGCATAGATTATTGTATTCTAAAACTTTCTCCGACTTTTTTTTCTTTGAAAGATGCGCTATTTTTTTTTATTTGCGAAAAAATCCCTACCTGCACAACTGTTGTGTTAAGGGGTAAAGAAATTTCGTTTTAAATGGAGCAATTATTGACCAGTATGTTGAGACCGGTCATTTTGTAAAGTGATTAGGTAGGTAGAGAAATTTGAGTAGGTATGCATATTATTATTTAATATGTATGTATATTATTATTGTTTATATGTGTAGTTTATATGTACGTATTTGCATGTAGTATTAGTATGTAGATATGAAAATATTATTTATTTGTATGTCTATGTGTATGTAAGTATGTATTAATTTATATATGTCATTATATTGTCTAATTAAGCCTGTAATTGCACCTACCTTTCATTGTTTAATTGCTCTTGTTGTCCCGAAGGTTTGACTGTCATAGAATGCCTAGCGGCATTAAGTCCGCCTTTGTACTTTGTGCAATAAAGATTTAAATAAGTAAATATGTTGTATATTTGAGTGTTTTACTAACTGCCTCCATCTAGCGGTTAAGTCCGTGGATTTAGACTCGGTATCGAGTTTAATTCTTGGTCGGGTCACAATAATATTTATTATTTCATTTCATTTATTTATTTATTTATTTATTCACCGTTTCATACATTTGGTACACTCGGTTTCGTCAGATAACAAATTAATTATTTTACTAATCATGATAGCGAATGAATATCAGCAAAGAACAGGCTTCATCGTTACCAGATAAGTACTACCTACACCAATAGATGCTGCTGTAAAAAGGGCGTTGTCATGGTAATAAATTATTATTAAACTAAACGAAGAGCAACTCATATTCTTAAAATATGATTAAATATTGTAAATAATAGTAATCCAAATACCAACACAGTTGGTAAAGAACCCTTTCGGGGTGGTCAGAAATCACGCATATAAATTAAGTAAGCTCATAGAAGTCACCAGCGTACCAAACTCTAGAATTACACATTAATTGACATTAAATTAAATTTAAACTTATATTTTGACATCACAGTATACATATGCTTGTACATTTATATATACTTGTTTTAGTTAAGTTAGTATAAGTTATAGTGACATTTAAGTGACAACGCCGATTTACAGCCGCTTCCTATTTATTATACTTACAATGGCATTATTATTTAATTTAATCTTTTAAATGACATACCAATATTATGTTTATGCACGAGTAGGTATTTGTTAAGTTAGCTTAAGTTTGGGTATTAAAGTTACCGCTAATTTCGTTATATACTTATGTATATTTTAATTAAGTTTAGTAGTAGAAATTATTATTTTGTTTTGACATAATCACACCAACTGTGTTGGTATTTGGATTGCTATTATTTACAATATTTAATCATATTTTAAGAATATGAGTTGCTCTTCGTTTAGTTACGAGTAGCAGTTGTAGCACGTTAGTTGACAGAAAGAAAGGGGCCGCAATGGTCCCAGCTGTTTAAAAAGCGCAGTAGCTATTCTGCTACGCAAACGTTATTAGTGGATTACGTTATGTATGTTAGAGATTGCGTCATAATTACAAAATATTACTCAATTCTCAACTCTATAAGCAACATTAAGAGCGTGATATATAATAATAATAATATTTTTTATTGCGTGAGTACAACAGTTTCATAATGATACACTGTGTTATTACAGTACTTTTAATTGTTAGTAGTACAAAGGGTGTATTAAAGTAGACTTTCTAACTCCACATCAAGCTACTTGTGTTATGGGAGTAAGCTTATTATTCTAGGTTATAAATTACAACTAAAAATATTACTGTTTACAAATAATAATTAGTTAAATAAAATAAATAAATAAAACATATTTTATGTACTTCTAGACTAAGTTATGATACCAACATAAAAAGTAGGTGAATGAATATACATATACACATATAGTATAGATATATACGAGTATATATAGTTAACGGATTCCACTATGTAACGTTTGCGCTTAAGTAACAAAAAAGGGCTACAGGTCGTAGTCCCAGACATTCTCTTCTCAACGACATAATAAAACGAGCTGTAACGACTGCTCGCAACATTCCATCAATCCTAGTTTGTATTAGTGGAACCGGGATCGACGGCTTAACGTGCTCTTCGAAGCACGGGGAAGATGGTGTTGTAAATGTATGACAAATGTACGTAAGAAAAGTGTATTTCTCATTGGTACATGCCGGGTGGGGTTTAAACCGACCTTTGTAGAATTTAATAAGGCATTTACAACCGCGCTACCACCCCGCCTTAAAATGCCTTATCTTCATATTAAGTCAATGATGCAAAATGTGAAATAAAGAAGGTAATATATTATTCAAAAATGTTTGCTAACCTATTTTACCGTTAGACTATTTAAATTGTAACAATAATTTAGTTCAAATAAACAAATTAGAAGGTTTCCTGGAATATTGGTTGTTTCAAAAAATTATGTAAAACATTCTTTCATTTATCACAGGTCCTAGACCTCGCAGGAGATGGACCTTCCAGAACATATTTATCGAAAAAGACATCGTCCAATTTAAGCTATTTTTGTAGAACATAATTATATATACTTACATAATATACTTTTGTTTCCGTATCGCCGTTGGTCTTAGGTTAGGGGCACCATTATGTGTCTTACATAGATGTCCATGTGGAAAGGAGGTCGACTGTCTTGGAGTTCATGGGCTCTCCTGTTCCAAAAGTGCGGTCAGATTTTCCCGCCACGGCTCCCTTAACGATATAATTAAAAGGGCTCTAGCCACCATCGAGGTTCCAGCTCTTCTAGAGCCTGTTGGAGTTATCAGAGAAGATGGCAAGAGACAGACGGGGACGCGCTCTGGTGTGGGACGCCACGTGCGTCGACACCCTCGCCGCGTCGCATCTTAGGGGGACAGCGCATAAAGCGGGAGCCGCGGCGGAAAATGCGGAGTCCAGCAAGCGGCGCAAATATGTAAGTATATTAAAAGATTACATATTTATGCCGTTTGCTGTAGAAACTCTGGGCCCATGGAGTCCAAGTGCAAAAAAGTTTTTAAAAGACATAATACCGCGTCTTGTCGTCTCCTCCGGTGACAAGAGGGCTGGCTCTTTCTTCGCCCAAAGAATCAGTATTGCAATTCAGCGGGGAAATGCAGCCAGCGTTCTTGCCACCATTCCACGCGGACGGGACTTATATCCCTATCCTTAATATTAATATTATTTTATATTTTGTAAATATCTTTTATATATAGGTACTGTAATATCAATATACTAAATACTAATACATACACAAAAATATACATATATACACTTATTAACATCGTTGGGAGCTATTTAGAAACTGCCTCCGAGGTCTAGCGGTTAATTCCGTGGATTTAGACTCGGGTTCGATTCCTGGTCGGGACACAAAAATATTGATTGATGTAAATAAATACATTTGATTAATATTTAATTTAGTGGCACGGTGGTGGCTCGGTTGTAAGAACGCGTTCCTTGAATCCTACAAAGGTCGGTTCAAACCCACCCGGCAAGTACCAATAAGAAATGCACTTTTCTTACGTACATTTGTCATAGATTAACAACACCACCGTTCCCGTGCCTCGGAGAGCACGTTAAGCCGTCGGTCCCGGTTCCACTAATAGCAACTTGTGGAATCGTTAATAAATTGTCTTTAAAAATTTACATTATTTCCTCGCCAAGCCGTCTGGCCAGCGTGGCGACTGTAGGCCAAATTGAAGGCCCATCTCCAGCAGTGGAGGTCTAGGACGCTGTGTTCTAGGGGCTGTATGAATAAATATTTAATTTATTTGTGATATTTCTCGAGTTTGGTAAGCTTGAGACATCGACGAGCTTGCCACTTGTCATGATTGGCCAATAGTAAAGTTGGCTAAATGTGAATCCGCTTATTTATAAGCGTGGTTTCTGACCACCCCGAAAGGGAAACGGTCGTGATGATACTTTACTTTACTTTTATTTAGAAAGTGTAGATAGACGAGTTTTTTGAACGAAGATGTGGTAGACGTGCGTGCGTAAAAGATGAGATGAGAAGAATGGTGTCTCGGGCTTGCGAGCGACAATAGGCTAGGTTGAAAGGGAGGCCTCCTTCTTTACTTATTGCGTAACAAGACGCTCACCATCCACCATTCTACTTCTCTCCCTACCCAACCAAATACTGTCTTGAAAGCTCTTTCCATAAATGTATTGATGGCAGACCTGCTTAGGCCCAATTATTTCAGTAAGTAATGCAAATATTTTGCTGGAACTCCTCTCGCACAAACTTTCACTGCGTAAAGCTGAGTCTTGAACCAGTTCCTGATCAAATGCTTCTATTATAGGTACGTAAAATAATATATTTGCTTACATAACTGGCAACACTGAAGTTGTACCCGATAGACGTCAATTTGTTTAGCTCCGTGTTATTTTAATTAAATAATCTAGTTTAAGTACATATTTGATGCTAAAAACTGTGTAAAACTACTATACTATGTGTGTAACTATACACAGAATACCGAAGCATTGCATCAATTTTCACTTAGTTCACTTCAAGTAACTCAATCTGACATTGAGACTGCGTTGGCTAAAACCAGTCCATACAAAGGGGCTGGACCCGACTTCATACCACCCTATTTCCTAAAGAAATGTGCTCACAGCCTCTCTAAACCTCTGCACATTATATATAATCTCTCACTACAACTCGGTCATTTTCCAGATAAGTGGAAGGTCGCACATGTTATTCCAATTCCTAAGTCCGGAGATATGTCTAATGTGAATAATTACCGTCCTATATCAATTCTGTGTACGTTGGCGAAGATCTTGGAATGTATTTTGGTGAAGAAGTTATATTGGTATATCAAACCCCACATTATTCAGGAACAGCACGGTTTCTTGCCAAAAAGGTCAACCTCAACGAATTTGACCTTGTTTACCAACAAAATAATGAGGAGTTTGGATAAGGGATACGAGGTTCACGCTGTCTACACTGATTTCAGTAAGGCGTTTGATGTTGTAGACCATGACATTTTGTTGAGAAAACTGTCGCTGCTTGGAATTCATGGGTCACTTCTTCGTTGGTTTGAGAGTTACCTTAAAAACAGATCACAGCTTGTGGTATCCTGCGGCTATCGCTCGGGGGCATTCCCGATATCTTCAGGCGTGGCACAGGGATCGCATCTTGGGCCTCTTCTTTTCGTTGTATTTATCAATGACGCTCTAAGGAATGTTCAATTCTCTGACGCGCTTTTTTATGCTGACGATTTAAAAATTTTCAGGGAGATTAAAAACTCTGAAGATTGCGCTTTGTTACAAAAAGATGTTGAAGAGATTGCAAAGTGGTGCGATTCCAATCGCATGACACTCAACACCACAAAATGTTATCATTTGAAATTTTCTCGTAAGCGCTCTCCTACGTCATTTGATTACACTATTGGCAGCTCGCATCTCAAAGAGGTACCATCGATCCGCGATCTCGGTGTGGAGATGGACCAGTCAATGAAATTTAATAAGCACATTGATGAGACCATCAAAAAGGCGAACAGGGCTCTTGGCTTTGTTATACGCAGTGCTAAAGTGTTTAGGAATTGTCAAACACTGAAGATTTTATACAACGCTTATGTTAGGAGCACACTGGAGTACTGCAGCACGGCCTGGAATCCCGTATATAAGGTGCACAGTGACAGAATGGAACGGGTGCAGAAACGTTTTCTCTATCATCTATCTTACGCGAACGGTCTATGCCGAACTCTGGGATCGTACTCTGAAAGACTGGATTATTACCATTTTAGGTCATTAAGCGATAGGCGCGCATGTAATGATTTACTGTTTTTGTATAAGCTTCTTAACGGGTTAATTGAATGTCCTGATCTTCTTTCCGAAACTAAGTTTAAGGTCCCTGGTACTAGGTTAAGGAGCATCGTAAAGAAGTTCTTGTTTGCAATGCCACGTTGCCGCACTAACTTGGGAACTCATGCTCCTCTTGTGCGAATGATGTCTTTGTCTGACGGGATAGATGGTTTCGACGTATTTTGTTCGTCTATTAGATCGATTAAATCTTTAAATGTTGGATGGATTTGATTTGATTGAATTGATTTGATTTGATTTAATTTGATTTAATTTGATTTAATTTGATTTAGTTTGATTTGATCTGATATAATTTGATTTGATTTAATTTGGTTTATATTGATTTTGATTTAAAAAAAAAAATAAAAAACAGGGAGATTAAAAACTGAGGATTGCGCTTTGTTACAAAAAGATGTAGAAGAGACTGCAGAGTTATTTTATTTTATTTTATTTTAAATTATTTTATTTTATTTTATTTTATTTTATTTTATTTTATTTTATTTTATTTTATTTTATTTTATTTTATTTTATTTTATTTTATTTTATTTTATTTTATTTTATTTTATTTTATTTTATTTTATTTTATTTTATTTTATTTTATTTTATTTTATTTTATTTTATTTTATTTTATTTTATTTTATTTTATTTTATTTTATTTTATTTTATTTTATTTTATTTTATTTTATTTTATTTTATTTTATTTTATTTTATTTTATTTTATTTTATTTTATTTTATTTTATTTTATTTTATTTTATTTTATTTTATTTTATTTTATTTTATTTTATTTTATTTTATTTTATTTTATTTTATTTTATTTTATTTTATTTTATTCAATTACAATTTTAAGACATTTTAGATTTTTTTTTAGACATTTTATTGTTTTACAGATTTACGTAAATTTAGATTTTAAGTAATTTTAGTTCTTAGATTATGTTATGTTTAGTTCATGGCTGACTTGATTATTGTTTAACTGTTGTGTTATAGCATGTGGTGGTCGCCTATAATAGGTGCAACATCAGACTTTTGATTTAGCCTTAGATACAAATGCATGGGAGCTGTTGGCACTGTTGGCGACCCTATTATTAATAAATAAAAAAAAAATAAAAAATCCAGATGTAAAAGTATTAACAAATAAATACGAAAATGCAAGGATCATAACCACTCATGCAGTAACGCACCTTTAATATAGGGTAAATGACACACTTATTGAACGGTTACTTTTATTAGGTGGAGTTATAAGGACACTAAGATCCGTATTAATAGTCGTTGCTCCGCCAGTGCTTAGCATGAGCCAGTGCTTTATAGAATTGTCAAAATGACAGTTTTTACTCTAAAAACCTGTCATTTTGAGAGTTTTAAGCACTCTGGGTCTACAGTGGGTCTCGTCCACAAATTCAAGTTCGAACTACGGAGAGAGCTATGCTTGTTATTTCTCCAATGAATAGAATTAAAAAGGTTGATATTTGTTAATAAACTAAAGTTAATGATATAGCATTTAATATTGGCGCAGTGGTGGCTCAGTTGTAGGAACCCTTTCCTTAAAATCCTACAAAGGTCGGTTCAAACCCCCGGCATGTACCAAATACCAGTATAGTAACTGACAACGCTCTTTTACAGCAGCATCTATATTTAGGGAGTGTATAATTTACATAGTCTTAATTTGGTACTGACGATGGCTGTTCTTTGCACTAATGGTCGATCTTTTGCTATCCTTCCATGATATGTAAACTGTTGATTGTATAACTGACAAAACCAAGTGTACGTCATGTATCTTATGGTGAATAAATGAATTTAATTGAATTGAATTTACAACACCACAGTTCCCGTGTCTCAGAGAGCACGTTAAGTCTTCCCGCTTCCATTAATACCATCTTGTGTAATCGTTATTTATTTATTAAATACTTTATTGCACTTTACTTAAAAAACTTTAAAAAATACACCAGACCCTTGCCAACCCGTCTGGCCAGTGTGGCGAGTGTAGGCCAAAATCTCCAGAAAATTCTGGAAGGCCAATCTCCAACAGTGGAGGTCTAGGACGCTGTGTTATACGAGGGGCTGTAATTATTTTTTTTTGTTGTTAATCAACAGTTGATATTATAATTCTTAGTATAGATTCTATTAAAAAAAAAATGTAATAAAACTGTAAAGTACTAAAAAAAAAGTAAAGTACCATCACGACCGTTTCCCTTTCGGGGTGGTCAGAAACCACGCTTATAAAGAAACGGATTCACATTTAGCCAACTTTTCTATAGGCCAATCATGACAAGTGGCAAGCTCGTCGATGTCTTCAGCGTACCAAACTCGAGAAATATCACGAATCAATTAAATATTAACTAAATGTATTTATTAATATTTTTGTGTCCCGACCAGGAATCAAACCCGGCACCTCCGAGTCCAAATCCACGGACTTATCCGCTAGACCACGAAAGCAATTAAAGTGCTAAAGATATTTCAGATATTCACTGATTAAATTATATGATTTGATTTGATACCAATAAGAGGTTCGTTTACCCTAAATTTCTTAGAGAACGCACCTTTTGACGGATAGGGGATTTAGTCAAATAATCATGCAAGTGTCGGGTTAAAGAAATGGCCAAAAGTTATTGTCATTTTGATTTTGGCATGCAATAATCAATCAAAAGCGGGTAAAGTGTGAGAAAGGTGTGCTATAGTGAACAGTTTTGTGATGGTTCCTACAAAAGAACCTAATTTCAAATAATTTAGGTCAGCTGTCTATTTGAAGGCCTTAGATTTAAACGCGGAGGAGCTGAGTTCGAAAAACAAAAATATATATTTATTTATTAAGATACAAAAAAACAGTTAACAGACAAAACATTGAACAAAATACAGTGATATAAATAAGTAGTTAGCATAGCTGGGCACCGTTAATCAAATAGTTAACTTCGTTAATCGTTAATCCGCTACAAAAAAGTTAGCTTCGTTAAACGTTAAAGCGTTACATTTCGGAAGAATTATGGAAGTTAAAGTTAATCGTTAATCCGTTAATATGTGTAAAATTGCATTTTTATATCGTTGCGTTAGTGAACTTATAAAACCTGTTGGTTTAGGTTCTAGAAGTTAACAGGTTAATATATAATATTGTCAGAATGAGTTCTCTTTTTGTCTTGCCTCGGTTAGAGCCTGCCTTAACAATCTCTTCAAACTGTACGTATTGTGACTCATGTACCCTTCTTACATGTTGTTTCAAATTATTCAGGCTTGATACATGAACTTTTATTTTGGTGTCTTTCGGCAAGCAACGCTTACAAGCAAAAAGTATTTGCTGGCCCGATCTGGATACAAATGTGGCCAAGGATTCTCATCAGGACCGCTGAAATCCGATTCCATGTCTTCCATGATATAGTTTTAATTACTATACTGCACAGTACACTTTTCTATCTAACTAATTACACTGCACTCTTCTTTATTAACACGCAAATTATCACTGACAGTAATTTATAATAACAACATACACAACACTCGTCACTCTAAGCACTGGCGCTAGTACTTCGCAGTTTTCTTACTCGCACGCGCCGGCAAAATATATCTAGTTTTGTTTTTGAATCACGCGCCGCCGCGCCCGGAACTTGTCGTTTCATACTTGTCTGAACCTGTTTTTCGCGCCACGTGCGTGCGGTAAATAGTGGCATTGGATTAACGATTAACGGACTTCTGCATATTAACGGAAGTTAACGTGTCCGTTAACATTTTTAAAAGTTAACTTAAAAGTTAACCCGTTAATCAAAATGTTAACTTCGTTAATTAACGATTAACGGATTAACGAGTTAATGTCCAGCTATGGTTGTTAGTTTGCCAACCTAACATTTGTACACAGCATGCAGTAAACAATATCAAGAATGAAATACAGAAAGACATTAATAACTAAATTTATACATAAAAATAACAATTTGGCATACATATTTTATATATAACTAAAATTATATACGATAATATACATAATATATATTTTTTTTCGTTTTACTTTTTTCCATATAAAATATGAATTTCATATGTAATTAGATATATGTAATTACATTGAAAAGCATAAAATAAAGCGGGAGCCGTGGCAGAAAATGCGGAGTCCAGCAAGCGGCGCAAGTATGTAAGTATATGAATAGATTACAAATTTATGCCGTTTTCTGTAGAAACTCTGGGTCCATGGAGTACAAGTGCAATTTTTTTTTTTAAGACAACACCGCGTCTTGTCGTCTTCTCCGGTGACAAGAGGGCTGGCTCTTTCTTCGCCCAAAAAGAATCAGTATTGCAATTTAGCCGGGAAATGCAGCCAGCGTTCTTGCCACGATTCCACGCGGACGGGACTTATATTCCTATCCTTAGTGTTAATATTAATTTTATTTTATATTTTGTAAATATTTTTTTGTATGCTTTCCTCCTTTACCTACCCTTTTACGTATTTCGCAGAATGAGCTGAAAACTCTTGAATTACTTACGGAAGTTAGAACACTTATAAAACAAAAAATCAATGTTGAAGCGCAGACTTCCTCCTGTACGGTGATGTGGTCGGGTTTTTCTGAGAAACTCTTAACAAGGGTGTCAACCATGGAACACTTGAAAGTGTGAACTATCTGAGAAAAAAGTCACTCTTTGAGAGTTCAAGTAGGGGGACCAAGCTATAGAGTTAGCTACCATTTAGGACAATCCCAAAAACTATGCACGGCTTGCAGAGCTAAACAAGCAGTCAGTCCCGCTGAAGATCTATCTTGCAGAAGCAATGCGACAAGCGTGAATTGTACAATAATCACTATTTATTTATTTATCGCCATAGGATCCTATTGGAACATTCGGTTAAGTAAATTTTTCTAAATAACAATGCTAAACAAAATACCTGGCCAGATATGGTGATACAGTATGGCAAGGAACAGCCCCAATTTCCATTATTATTATTTTATTATTATTATCTCTATCTCATCCACTTCTAAGCCTAATAATTATTATAATATATAATAATTTAGGTCTAGTAGTAAAGGTGCCTCGTCGGGTATTTTAATAAATAGTAGTTAAAATACTATATTCGAATTTAGATATGCCAATAAACTATACCTAAAAATAAATATATATATATGTAAAAAATTACAATATAATTAATATATAAGATGTCACAAATTCCTAAAAAAGCTATAAATTAAATCCGCTGTAAAGGCTTCGTCAATCACATAATTTTTTTTTTTTATCATATTTCAAATTTTAAACTGTCAAACATCAATGTATGTATTATATAGTATGTATGTGTATTGCTTTTATATATTGTTTACGTATATGTATTTTTGAGTGCTATAAATGCGTAATTATGTTTATTTTAGTAATTTAAGTTATTTTAATATTTTTCTTCATCCTGTCCATTACCTTTTATGATCACCAAGGTTAGCTGGTGAAGAATGCCTTATGGCGTTATAGCTCGCCTATGTACTAGGTTTTTAAGTGCAATAAAGTATTTAAATAAATAAAACACTATTTCGTATTACTTATTTTCTAATTTATTTAATTATTCTTTATATTTATTTATTTTATGTGTGTTGTTAACGTCCATGTTCAACCCTGAGATCTAAGGAACATCTTTACTAAATATTATTAAAAGTAGTGATGTAAAGGCGAATCAGGCAGATAAATTCATGTGGTGATGACGTCATATAGCCTATCTTCGTCCTTGGGTTCAAGCCAATTTCTGAGTTTAATCAAAATTGATCCAGTAATATAGGCGTGAAAGACGGACAAACAGACATTTCACATATATAATTGTATACCACGTGGAATTTATTAAAGATCAAATATTTTTTATATAATAATCTAGTATAAAAACAAAGAATAACGTATTTAAAAATATATATATTTAGTTATTAATTCTCAAGTTACTCATCAAGTAACTATCGAAAGGTCGACGATCGCGCGGACTGTCACACTCCCCAGATTTTAGGTATTTATCACGACAGATATTGTGATTTTCGGACGCGGCCTTATCACCATACAGTAGTGTTTTGTTTTCAGGATAATTATTTTTATCTTTAAACAAAAGTTACCTATTTTATTTCAAAAAGGGGCTCAACCAATGACACCTAAAGCCTAAAATAAATATTTGCTCTTTTTGCAATTACACGTACTTTACGTAGTACATGAGTAGTTTTATTTTGTATGTATTATTGTATATATTATATATACATATATATAACCTATTTACGTATTTGTATATGTAATAGTAAGTATTATTTTTATGTATTTGTTTTATAAATTATTATTTTGTGTGATAATATATGTACTGCTGTGTGTACTAAATAAATAAATAAATAAATCTAAATCTATGATTGCACCTACTTACCATGAAAACTGTCCTAATGTCCTAAAGGTTTGGCTGTCAGAGAATGCCTAGCGGCATTAAGTCCGCCTTAGTACATAATGCAATTAAGTTTTTAAATAAATAAATATAGAAAGAAAACACAGTGAACCCACTTCTTGCACGTTTGGTTGCTTAGGAATTCGTCTTTCATTATCTCTTTGCCTGATAACCCACGTTTACAAATAGAGCCATCTTTTGTCGTTGTTGAAGAAGGCTTTGTTCCAACATATGCAAATTTCAAAACAAATCAATCTTTGCAAAGCTCTGTAATTGCTGAAAAGAATGGTGACTTTCCGCTAATGTATTGATTAAATAACCATATTTGTATTGCATTGACGCATTTAATTATGATTACTTAATATATATATAATATAATTAAAATAATGACGCGCTTAGGAATACATTTAAGGACTAACTTCAAAATAAAAAAGACAACGATACATAGAAAATTAAAACAAGGTCATCACATCATCATCACTGTTGAAGATGGGTCTTCAAGAATATTCTGGGACAATTTGGACTCGTTTATGCTGGCCAGACGGGTTGGCGAGGTGTTAGTGGAACCGGGACAGACGGCTTAACGTGCTCTTAGAGGCACATGAACGGTGGTATTGTAAATCTATGATTTGTATTGATAATGAGTGTTCTTATTAATACATGCCTGGGTTTGAACCGATTTTTTTAGGATTTTAAAGAAAGCGTTTTTACAACCAAACCACCATCCGGTAATCGCACTGAAATTAGTACTATATCAGTGCAACGTGGGAATGTAGCCAGTGTTCTTAATCAAAAAAATATTGTTGGTAGGTTGGTAGAAATATTATATTATTATCTGTTACAAATATTTTGTACTATGGTTGTTATTAAATCAATAAAATAAGTACTTATGAAATTATTGGGTATTTAATAAATATAAATATATTTCCGGACAGGTCACACAGCGCCATCTAATTTCCGTGGTAAGCTACGAGGCTTGTGTTACGGAAACTAGATGGTTGATAAACTACATATTATACTTTTTTTTTTGTAAATATATACATATAAACACCCAGACCGAGGCAAATTATACATGTACAACTTGCCCCCGGTGGGAATCGAACCCACGACCTCCCGAGTTCACGGCAACGTTTGTTACCACTAAACCACGGAGGCGGTCAAGTACAAAGTGCATTTTTGTTTTAAAATAAATTAAATATAATGGTCCGGTCATTGTAATAATATTATCCAATAGTTTATACAATTATTGTACAATTTATGTTTAAAAACATCTGCGAGTCGTTCAACCATGCCATTTATCGGTTTCTTTAGTATTAACTAGATGACAACTCGTACTACCTAAAATTTAATATAACCTTCTAAGCGGTCCAGCAGCCCTATTATGTTACTTAAGCGCAAACGTTATATAATGGAATTCGTTAACTATATATATATCACGCCATTAAAGTTGATATTCGCACGGCTGCTGTCAAGGTCGAGCGTTTATAGAATTGAAAATTGAATAATATTTTGTAATTATTAAATAACGAAATCCACTAATAACGTTTGCGACTAAGTAACAGAATAGAGCTGCGTAGTCAACACAGAGCACTGACAAAAATCTGGGAATAAATTTCATAATGGTAATTCCCATACAAAATCAAGTAATACTTACTTATTATCGATTTTTTGACTATTATTTTATTTGACTATTATAGACCTGTAGTAAAGTTGGCTAAATAATGCGCTTCTTTAAAATTAATTTTATGACCACCGAAATATCAGACCGTAAATTAAAGGCTGTGGCTTAATAATAATTAAAGGCTCACAAACTTTCACGCTAACAATATTACAAAGGTAAAATATAGTAAAATTTTCTATAGCTTAACGTACCAAATTTTTTTTTTTTTTAAATAAATGTAATTTTATTTTAGGATTCATATGTTTGTTATATTATGTAGTTGTTAATTTTAGTTTACTTTTAAAAGTTTTTTTTTTATTCTTAATTTTATTGGTGAATGCTGTGACACCTAATTGGTCCATATAATAGATAAGTTATAATTGTAATATGTTATGTGTGTTTTAATATATGTACTTCTGTGTGTACTATATAAATAAATATATATAGTAATATATATGTTTTAAAATTTTAGTTTACCAAAATCATAGTCACCCTCCATTCCCGTTGTCCACGTGCGGTTAACGCAGGTGTACGTCTAATGAGCGGGGTCTCACGGGACTCGAACCCTGAACCGCGAGCTATTTCCTAATGACGACCATTCAACTAATTATGTGTATCCGACTAACATTAATTATTCCAAAACATCCATATAATAGGCACATGAAAATTGTTTAAACTCAAAATACGATATTTTGAGATTTAAATAGGTACTTTTTTTAAATTATTTTTTTATTTTATTTTTTATCAAATAATATAATTTATTAATATTAAAATAAAATTGATTAAAAAACTAATTATAAATAAAACTAAAACTAAAAATATCTATGAAATTAAAACTATTCTAATAGGTACTTTTAAAAAAGGTAAAGTACATATTATCACGACCGTTCTCCTTCCAGGCTGGTCAGAAACCACAACGTATATAAGTATGTATATTAGTATGTATTGTATGTAGTATATAGTAGCCAATATAGTGTGTAGTATATGTATTATTGTGTACATATTTGTATGTATGTGTATTTATTTTAATATCTAGTGTATGTAAAATTAAATAAATTTATTTGACAACGTTTCGTACAATCGTTTGCATCTAGCCTCATGACTGTAATGTTCTGTATTGTCCCAAAGGTTGGCTGCTAGAGAATGTCTAGCGGCATTAAGCCCGCCCTTTGTACATAGTGCAATAAAGTTTTGAATAAATAAATAAAATAAATAAATAAATCACGCTTATAAAGAAGCGGATTCACATTTAGCCAACTTTACTATAAGCCAATCATGACAAGTGGCACCAAAAAGCGTAGGCACCATGGTGAAAATAGTGTTTTTCTAATAGATATGGGGCAAGAAGCGGAAAGCTATAAGAATCAAAGCTTGGATATTCCGCCAAAAAATGAAAATAAAAAAAAAACCGTCTGCGTAAAATTAATTGAAAACTAAAAATAAATAAATAATTAAACTATAAACGAACGATGGCGCTGGTGGCTTGGTTGTAAGAACGCGTACCTTAAATCCTACAAAGGTCGGTTCAAACCCACCCGGCATGTACCAAACTACGTCCAGTGTTTGCATCCACATTGGCTCTGCACACAAAGCTGCTCATCTATAAAGCCTATATTCGCTCTCGTCTCACATACGCCGCTCCGGCATGGTACGCCTTAACATCTCAGGCCCAACGAGGCCGGCTGCAGGCTCAACAGAACCTCACGCTGCGTACCATTGTCGGCGCCACGCGCTATGTGAGAAATGACGTCATTCTCTGCGATCTGCGGATGGAAACACTGGATGAGTTCGTGCGCCGTCTAGCCAAGGGAATGTTCGCAAGGGCAGAGAGGTCAAATTTCCCACTCGTGAGAGATCTGGCCCCTCTGCACGCTAGACCTCCCGATGTTCCACGGCGCATGGCGCGCGATTTGATAGCCTGATCACGGTGACTTTCCGCGGCCTCCGCCGCGCCCGCTCGTATTAAATTTAACCTATAATAAAGGTTCCCACGCCCTGTCCGTAGTTACGTGCAGCGAATGCTATTTTTGTTAGGAGGCCAACACCTCGTTACAAATTCCCTTCCCGTCTTCCCCCGGAACTAAACTAAAAACTGTCAACTTTATTTCTACTTTTGAAGTAATATACAAACAGTATAAAATAATTTCAATATAAATTAAAACTACTTAAAAGTAAAAATTAAAATAAATATAAACTAAACCTAATAAAAAATAAACTATAAGTAAAACTATACTAAAAACTTACTTAACTTATAAATTACTATTAATAAAAATAAACCTACTTAATAAATTAAAATCCAACTAAAAACTAAAATAGGTATAGAAAAAACAAAATAAAATTATTATAAATAAAAAAATTGCTCCAAATCGCTGCCAATCGGCAAAGTGCCAAGGATACTGGCAGCATTGCCACGTTGAATGGCAATGCCTTTTGGCCCAAATATTACCCAGCCCTCTTGTCTCCCGAGGTGTTGACTAGCTGTTTTCACAACACAAACAAAAATTTAATGTGCACTTGGTCCCCACGGTATGAGAGTTTCAACTCCAAACGGCGCAAAAACACAATAAGCTGAGCGTATTTCTGACGCATAACTTGAATAATTTGAGATTATCTATGTCAAACAATAATACGGTCAATAAAAAATGCGGTTCTCAAGCAATTCTGTGAAAAGATGTAAAGTTTTTTGAATTACAAATCCACTTAGAGCAAGTTTAAGTGGAAAGGAAGCTTCGGGTGTTACTCCCGTGGGTCAAATAACTTACGGATTTTTGGCAACACTTGGCTAATTCCCAAAACAATCGTAATATTTTTTCGTTCAAATTCCGCTTCCGAGTAATCAGATATCCATTTCCGAATGTCTACCGACTTGATTGTAATGAAATTGCCTTTGTATTATGTTATTTATTTATTATAATCTTTTTTGCACAAATAAAATAAATGATGACATACAACAATCGTTTATTTTTATATACTGCGTAAAATTAGTTAAAGAGCAATTTTTTTTATATTATAATCAAGAATAAAAATTAAGAACTACGTATATTTCATTTTAATTATTTAGTAATAAAATCTTAAGTTACGGTACTGAGAAGTTTTCCTAAAAATATCGCCACTCATACTGAACCTAATCTAGTAGGTATCGAAAGGTCGACGATCGCGCGAACGTTGACTTACGTAATTCTTTCTCTACTTCGTCTCTCGACTGTGGGCAAGATCATTTAATAACACTCTCCAGCCTTTTGATATTTATCACGATAGATATCGCGATTTTCAGACGCAGCCTTATTCACCATGAAGTAGCGTACATATATTTAAAACTACATACTTCAAGAGTAAAATATATATATATATACTAAACCTAATTAAACTTAACTAAAGTCTTATGTTGTAAAATTGTTGTAAGACAATAAGAAACTAATATATATTTTCAGTCAGACCAAGAGTCTTGCAAGAACAAGACCAGAATCTTGGCCAGTCGTGGTCTTCATTTAGGTAACACTATACAGAGGGAAAATGTTGTCAGTCCACTTGGGGCTATCTCAAAGGGCACGAATATAAAGGATATTTTTTTAAAAAATAATTTTCTTAATTTATTAATTCGCCTTCTCAACTTTTGCATTCGCATATTTCATTTGGCTTGCGTAAGTATGATCATGTATCTCATTTTCGTAAAGAGTCTTAAATGGCTTTTAATATCCGAAATCGTAGGTCTGCACATAGTCTTTCGTTTCTTTACAGTATTCTTTATAATCCCAATGCACCCCCTTACCTAAAAGATCATTTCCAATTCCTATGTGACTCTCACAGCCTTTCACTTCGTTCTTCCCATAATAACCTACGCAAAATTTATTCTCAGTAGGAAGCTGCCACACTAACGCGGGTAAACGATCGCCAATATACCGACTGGTTGACACATTCAATAACAAATTTCACTTTATAGACATCATTGCCTCGACTGCCGGTGCTTTTAGGAAGTCTATTTTGGATATACTAAAACCATAATGTGTTATTTATATTTATTATTATTGTAGTATCATTATTTATTTATTTATTTATATTTGGGTAACTTACAGCTATGATACATTTATGTGTTAATGTTTAAATTACAATAAAGCCAATTAACAGTTTCCACATTTAGGATTATAAACTTCTGCGCACCGCAGAAACTATAAATAATCAAGTTAACACAAAAAAACAAAAAGTGCAACTTTAACACAATGAAACAAAATAAAAAACAAAAAGATTTACAAGTATACACATACACACACACACACACACATACACATGTGTGCATGCATGCATGCACGCACACATACATACACACATATACATATATATATGTGTTATATATTATTGTAGTATACTTATTTTTTTCATCTTCTTTACTTATATCTTTCTTTTGTTACTAATTGTTGTTTAACTTCACTATCTGACGTTACCTATTTATATAATCTGTGGTTTACGTCGTTGGTAACATACTTAGAAATTTGTTTATTTAAATGTTATTATATATATGTGTGTTACTGTTTGTAAACCTAAATAAATAAAAAAAATAAATAAAAAATCCCTCCCTACTCTTCCAGCAGATATTGAGATTCCTTTATTGTATCTGTAGCTCGCCAGTGGAACAGACTTCCTTTAATTATCAGACAAGCACCATCTCTTAAAATATTTAAAAATAAGTTACAAATACTTACTTCATAAACATAATAATTCGCCATAACTCACTTATTATATAAAAAACAAAAAACAAAAATATTTTATTTCCTTAAATACAAGTTTCAATAATACATTTTCTGGATCCCCCTTTAAGTTTAATTAGACCTGTATTGGGGGACCCGCTTAAAGTTAAACATAATAATATTTTACAACAATGTGTTATTTTAATTTTATATGAAGGAAAATATGTATATTATGTGTTATAGGGTTAGGTTTTTTTTTTTTGTTTTTTTTTTTGTATACCTAAATATATATATTTTTAAAATTTATTTTTTATATATACATTTTTTTTATTATTATTAATGGTTTTTTTAGTTTTTATATGTAGTAAGTAGTGTGGTCTCTTTTTTATCATAAGGTTAGCTAGTTTTTTTTTTTTTTTTGAATTTTTTTTTTTATATTTTAGTGGTTTACTTAGGTATATATTTATTTGTTTACGTATGACATTTATTTATGTATAAGTATAGTTTTTATATGTATGTAATTAATTTGTGTTTTATATAGTAATAAATAATTTCAACTATCTTTTTTCTTCGTAACATTCTGGACCCGCTTATTACAATCTCAGTCACAAGGGTTAGTTGGTAAAAAATGCATTTACGGCATTAAGCTCGCCTATGTACCTGCACTTGTTTTGGTTTTGTACAATAAATGATTTATTATTATTGTTATTTCTTATTAAGAGTAAGACATTCAACATCCCGAATTAGCAACACCTACAGTATTCTCTGCAGTGCCAATAATGATATAGACATATTTCATGACCGTTACAATGTATTCAGAAAAAATGTTCTCGAAGATTTCAAACCATCAATATTTGAGTAGCTTATAATTTATTTAACAAGTGTTTTGTCTTTGTTTTTTTTTTTTTTTAAGGTACCAAATTTGTGCATTTTTTATGTTTCCTTATTAGTTCTATTAAAAAAGAGAAAAATGTATAATTATATTTTAGAAGTCATATTTTTAATTTGTACATTTGATAGTTTTTGTTTTTATTTTTTTATTTTAACAGTAATAAGTTTTTAATTTCTTCTTTTTATATTGGTGAATGCTGTCACACCTAATTGGTACATATATTAGATAAGTTATAATTATACTATGTTATGTGTGTGATAATATATGTACTGCTGTGTGTACTAAATAAATAAATAAATAAAATTAAGTAGTATGAAAAAAAAAATATATATATATATAGGTACATACTCTGGGAGGTCTTAAATTATAAAAACGAACGATTCTCTTAAATTAGTTTAATTTGTTAAAAACAACTAATTATTACCCACATTCGGTTCCAATAAAAAGCAAAATAAATTTTTATTTTCATATGACAAAAAAGTAGAAATCCGATCGCGTGACAAAAACGAAAAAGGTACCGATTTTCGGCGGCTTTTAACCTTCGCCAAAAAGTCTACATTTGTGATGATTTATGATCTAAATTAACAGGAATATATCCTCATTCCTTAGGATCATTTCCTGCTAGAACGACGCTGGTGGAATTCGTAAAAACATGGCCAAAAATGCACAAGGCCCTGTCATCTGTAACGCGACTTTTTTTCAACACTTTTCAACATGTGACGGGTGTGGTCGGCGTCCAATTATGCGTTCTTATTAAAATATTAACACAGCAGCATATTCATGTAGCCAAATTCTGTTTTTTTAAACGCAAACGGAATATTTTCTAATATAGTTTGTGGCTTATAAAAAAAATATATATGAATATTTGTAAATAAGAATTTCTGACTCTTCCTTGCATGGTGTATACTCGTATACCGATCATGTAAAGTGTATAAATGAATAAAAAGTATCATCACGACCGTGTCCCTTTCGGGGTGGTCAGAAACCACGCTTATAAATAAGCGGATTCACATTTAGCCAAATTTACTATAGGCCAATCATGACAAGTGGCAAGCTCGTCGATGTCTACAGCGTACCAAACTTCCTTAGTTATCACAAATAAATTAAATGTATTTTTTATTTACATTAATAAATATTTGTCGAACCCGGTACCTCCAAGTCTTAATCCACGGACTGAACCACTAGACCACGATATACATAAATATGAATATGAAGAGGTTAATGAACGTCGACGAAGCGAAAGAGGTATGTCGTGATCGTGTCAAGTGGCGCTCAATTGTCTCTGCCTACCCCGCAAGGGATCTGGCGTGAAGATATGTGTATAATTCTTAAAAATACTTCTCGTCTAAAACCATTGACTCTATGTTTGTATTATCAGAGTAAAGAGGCTGGTATCGTGATGTTCCGCCGTTGACATCCGCATGCCCGACGCACGTCGTCGACTCCAGTTACACTTGCATTTTTTCGACAAAAAAACGCGAAGGATAAATAGTTCGTTACACATTTGGAAATAGATTTGTCTTCTCAAACAAGTGTTCGGAGTGTGCGAAGATTTTTAAGAAAAAGATACGACTGATTTTTGATCGTAAAATTAGAAAGATAGAAAGACTTATAATTTGTCGCCGAAACATACACATAGCATAATACAAATTAAAAAACTAAACATAAAAAATACTTAGCCTACCAGCACTTGTATAGCGACAAAATGGCGATCAGGCTCGGCGTCCGCTACAACCTATAGATAGGCCATAGCGCCGATTTTTAGCCGCCACGCCTTACGGATGGAAAGCACGTCACGGACACAGATGTATTAAATACAACCCATTTAACACAGATATTGCATGAATACACACACACATAATAATAATAATAACTTCCCATCCTAGCATAGTAAAAATAAAAAATAAACATGTTACTAACATACATACATACATATCTTCACGCCAAATCCCTTGCGGGGTAGGCAGAGACAATTGAGCGCCACTTGTCACGGTCACGACATACCTCTTTCGCTTCTTCGACATTCATCAACCTCTTCATACATGCCCTTTTGTTTCGATGGCTTTTCAACGCACCTTCAGCTATTGTTTTATTAATTTGGTCGTAATATGTGAGTCTAGGTCTGCCAGGGCCTCTTTTACCCACGACTTTCGCATTATATATCTGGTTCGTCAATCTCTCTTCATTCATCTTTTCAACATGCCCGAACCATCGTAGCATGCCTTTCCTTATTTTTGTCCCTATGCTTTCTTTCATACCTACCCTTTTTCGTATTTCGTCATTACGTATGCGGTCCGTCAAAGTGACGCCGCATATCCGACGCAACGATCTCATTTCTACTGCATTAACTCTACTCTCATGCGTATTCTGACATATCCACGTCTCGCTTCCATACATAAGTTACTAACACATATGGAATTTATTCTGAAATAAAGTTTTATTATTATTATTATAGTAAGGTGAGCAAGGTGAATTCAGGCATGCAGCCAGCTTGTCAAGTGACAAGCTCGTCGATGTCTCTAGCGTACCTACCAAACTTGTTTGGAGACATCGACGGGCTTGCCACTTGTCATGATTGGCCTATAGTAAAGTTAGCTAAATGTGAATTTATACGCGTGTTTTCTTTTATAATTTAAAAGAATATTTTGACAATTGTAATACCTAAAGTTTAAGCTGACAATGTTAATAAATAAATATTTCCAGACAGGTCACACAGCGCCATCTAGTTTCCGTTGTAAGCAACGAGGCTTGTGTTACGGAAACTAGATGGTTGATAAACTACATATTATACTTTTTTTTTTTTTGTAAATATATACATATTATACATATAAACACCCAGACCAAGACAAATTATACAATGTACAACTTGCCCCCGGTGGGAATCGAACCCACGACCTCCCGAGTTCACGGCAACGTTTGTTACCACTAGACCACGGAGGCGGTCAATTCATATTGTATGAATACCTACATGTAGGTAAGTTTTTGGACATATTTTATTTAAAATATTAAAAATTATATTAATGTTTGATATATTTGCTCGCCAATTTACTTGACAAATGTTGTTACGTTAAGTTAGTTTACTATAAGACCTGTAAATTAGACTAACATTTATGCAAATAAATAATTTTTATCTTTATCTTATCTGACCACTCCGAAAGGGAAACGGTCGTGATGATACTTTACTTTTTAGTTTATAAATAAAAATAAAATAAAGATTTTTATTCTGTCCTATCTGTTTAAACGTGTGCATTTATTCTATAAGTTAAACCGTACATTCTGTTCATTAGACGAGTCGTTCATCTTCATTGCGTGTGACAGCTTGGTGCATTATAATTTAACCGATTTATAACTTACACGTGTTTTATAGACCTTTGTAGGCGGGATAATCATCACTTTCATCATTACCACAGCCCCTAGAACTCCACTATAGGAGATGGTCCATCTCTCAGATGGGTCTTTCAGAAGGTTCTGGAAAATTTGTCCTACACTCGTTACGCTGGCCAGACGGGTTGGCGAGGGTCAAATTTCAATGACTACTCTTTAACGATTTCACAAGTTGATATTAGTAGAACCGAGACCGACGGACGATGGTGATGTTGCAAATCTATGACAAATGGACGAAAGAAAAGTGTATTTATTTTTTAACCGACTTTTTACTGGCTCTGTGGTATAGTTAAGTCCGTTGATTTAGACTCGGAGGTACCGGGTTCGATTCCCGGTCGGGACACAAAAATATTTATTAATGTAAATAAATACATTTAATTATTATTTAATTTATTTGTGATATTTCTCGAGTTTGGTACGCTGGAGACATCGACGAGCTTGCCACTTATCATGATTGGCCTATAGTAAAGTTGGCTAAATGTGAATCCGCTTATTTATAAGCGTGGTTTCTGACCAACCCGAAAGGGAAACGGTCGTAATGATACTTTACTTTTATTTTAACCGACTTTTTAGGATTTCGAAAATTAAAAAAAAGTAACATATCATAACGATCGTTTTTTTTTTTTTTTAATAATTTTATCCTACAATACTACAGGCCCATCATGCAGTGGCAAGCTCGTCTTTAGTGTACCAAACTCGAGAATAATCAGAAATAAATTATTGTGTCCCGACCAAAAAATCGAACCCGGTACCTCCGCGTCTAAATCCACAGCTTTAACTGCTAGTCCACGGAGGCGGCAGAGGTAAACGAGGTCTGTTTAAAAAGTATCAATAAGTTTATTTTGTGTTTACTTATACTGTTAATTTTTGACAGCTGTTTTGATTTATGGTAAAATAAATAAATAAATAAATCTTTATTGACACAATTTTCTTTTACCTAATTATAAAAGTGCTCTGCCTCCTGGACTAGTCTGATTAAACAGAGCGTGTTCCAGAAGACAAGTGCTCTTCGTTAAAGTTACACAATGTATGACAATAAAAGACGAAAACAATAGTAGCTAAAAAACAATACATAATCAAAAATTAAATATAAAAATAAAAGATGAAAGGAGGGTAGGAATAATATTCATCATCATCACCATCATCATCAGCCTGTATCTCTCCACTGCTGGATGTAGGCCTCCCCCAAGGCTCGCCACTTAACGCGATCTTTCGCTACCCTCATCCAACCCCCACCAGCGACCTTCTTTAGGTCATCTGTCCATCTGGCGGGGGGTCGTCCCACTCTGCGTCTTCCCGTACGTGGTCTCCACTCTAGAACCCGATTGATTGATCGTCGGTTCTGCGGCAGATGTGTCCGGCCCATTGCCACTTCAGCTTGCTAATTTTAAAAGCTATGTCAGCAACTTTCGTTTTCTGACGAATATCAACGTTTCGAATTCTATCCATCAGAGATACACCAAGCATAGCTCTCTCCATGGCTCGCTGAGCGACCTTGAATTTATGGACCAGACCCACTGTTAGTGTCCACGTCTCTGCTCCGTACGACATTACCGGGAGGACGCACTGGTTAAAGACCTTAGTCTTTAAACATTGTGGTATAGACGATGAGAGGATGTGCCTGAGTTTCCCGAATGCCGCCCATCCTAGCTGAATGCGTCTATTAAATATATGCGGAATAATATTAAAGTGTTTTAAATTTCACGATGGGCCCGTGGTCCGAGGAGGCTCTTGTGTTCTCCCGCGAGCTTGGTAAGAAACTCCACTTGGCGACGGGTGACCCTTTGAGTAGAATATCTTGTTCAAAGGGTTCAAAGCGTCAGCCTCGCAGTTTAGCGGGGGAACGCAGCGAGTGTCCTCGGCACACTATGTCCATCGAATAGTCGTAATTTTATTTATTAATTTTTAGTTTTTATAATTTAGTTCTTAATTTATTTTGTTTTTTAATCTTACTCCGAATAAAAACTTTGTTCATGTAAAAAAAAAAAAAGTGTTTTGTGGTTCGTCTTCCATTTTTTAAATAAGTAAATACTTTTTTAAGAAATACCAAATTAGCGAAACTTTTTGAACAGACCTTGTATATTTGAGAAAATAAATAAGAAGTAATAGACGATAGTAATCATTTGATTCTAAAATTCAATAAATGATTGAAAATTGTTTAATTAAAAAAATTAAATGATATAAAAGTACCAAAAATAAATCAATAAATACTTTGCCTATTATAAATTACCTACTGCAAGTAGGTAATTTTGTAAGTTAAAATTTATATAAAAAAATAATAAAAAATAAATATTATTATTTTTAACTTAGAAAGTAACCCGATTCCCATTTTACGGTACCTACACAAAATAAAATTAAATCCTAAATCATACTTTATTTGTCACGATGAGACAGTTGGCAAAACGTGTATCAGATTCGCAACGGTCGTGATGATACTTACTTAAAACAGCATGGATGGTGGTCAAGCATTCAATCAATCAAAATGAAAAAAATCTTGCACCAAACTACCGCATCATCTGACAATAAAACACGAACTCAAAAAATTGGCAACGACAATGGCTTCAGTTTTTATGTTTTGTTTTCTTAAAAACATCTGCAACCGGACTCGAAGGACCAAAGTGACCGATAAACGAGTATATTCTACCCCACAATGGCTACTGAGGACATAAATCTTATCTTTACACCAAATTTACAATTATTTTAGCGTTGACTTATGTATAACAAGGCCCAGCGATTTCGGACGGTAAGTCATAAAAAAGTGTTGCCACTTAAAAAATAAAAAAGCTAATTTGGTCAATATAATGGGGTGTATAATATAATATATATATAATAACTTTTTATCACGGTAAATGGCGCATGATAGATGGTACCTAATAGAACTGTCAGTTGCATAGAAAACTTGTATTTTTATTACAAAATTTATTATTTTCTGGATATACTGCAGAAGTGAGCAGCTTTTAAGTGTACAAATCAAGATTTTCAAGCGAAATCAAAGATATGGTGATCTCAAAATTGCCGATCTATTAATTATACTTTCCTAATTAGTCTTTTAAAGTAGGTAACGTTAAATTAAAATTCATTTTTCTGTTATAAAAATAAAAAAACCACAAAATTATTTAAAAAATGATTCGTCATAGGTGTAAACAAGGTACCAGTGCCGCTAGCGACATCTACAAAAAGCTTTGCCTGATACACCCCATTAGTTCCAAAGGACGATAAAATTTAAATTTGTGTGTATTATATCAATGGACAGCGTGGCGAGTGTAGGCCAAATTCTCCAGATATGTGTTCTGGAAGGCCCATCTCCAGCAGTGGAGGTCTAGAACGCTGTGTTTTAGGGGCTGTAATGATGAATGATGATATCAATGGACAATAATTATAATAACGGGAGATCACTTCCTAAAGAAGTACTCCTGGAGGAGAGCTGAAGCAGTTGAACCTAGCCTCCTGGGTTTTACTAGTACTACTACTTCTGGGTTATGCTAGTAACGGCGCCTGGCACTAAATGTGCATGAATTACAGGCAGTGGTTACCCCCCGAGATCCTGAATGCCCCCATCCCCAAAACAATCCCATTAGGCATCCGTGCCTGGACGACCCCACTGTCTGTCTGGACTCCATAAATTAAACCGCGTTCTTCAACACTGTTTTAAAATAGTTAGAGAAACACGTGAAAATGTTAAATAATTTATTACAAAAATAGTCCAGCTTGATCTATGTGCGCAGCACACCAACATTTTTATAGACATTTAATGTCACCATTATCATTACAGCCCCTAAAAGACGGAGTTCTAGACGTTCACTGCTAAAGTCTGGTCTTTCAGAACTTAGTTTTAACTAAATTCCTTGTTTTTGGTGACCCTAATTAGTTATTAAATAAATAAAACCAGACACACATACTATTAAATGAAATGGGATGTATCATTGCCTTTTATCACGATAGTTGGCTCATGATAGCTACCTATAATTATATGGTACCTAATATATTATTTATTTATTTATTATTTTTATTTTTGCACTATGCATTTCATACTATTTAATTAGTATTAACTATAAGATAAGACTGACAAGGCCCTTTTACAGCCGCAACCATTTGACATTATCTCTGTAAAAATATAATAATTTAATTTTAAGTCTGACATTTTTTATTTTTTTTTATTTAAATTAATTTTATATAAGTATACTTAATCTAGTTAAAATTGACAACGCCCCTGTACAGCCGCATCTAATCTAATTTTAAGTTTAAATAATAATAATTTATCTATCATCTAAAGGTACCGCCAGTTCTGTTCTTTGCTTTTAATATAACCACTAACCAGGCACGATTTAGTTCGGTAATTCAATTAAAATATCGAATGTAGAAATTGATGTAATCATGGACCTAACCAAATTCCGGTGGAAACGTTCGGTGACAAATAAAGAATAAGAATAAAGAATAAGAATAAAGAATAAAGAATAAAGAATAAAGAATAAAGAATAAAGAATAAAGAATAAAGAATAAAGAATAAAGAATAAAGAATAAAGAATAAAGAATAAAGAATAAAGAATAAAGAATAAAGAATAAAGAATAAAGAATAAAGAATAAAGAATAAAGAATAAAGAATAAAGAATAAAGAATAAAGAATAAAGAATAAAGAATAAAGAATAAAGAATAAAGAATAAAGAATAAAGAATAAAGAATAAAGAATAAAGAATAAAGAATAAAGAATAAAGAATAAAGAATAAAGAATAAAGAATAAAGAATAAAGAATAAAGAATAAAGAATAAAGAATAAAGAATAAAGAATAAAGAATAAAGAATAAAGAATAAAGAATAAAGAATAAAGAATAAAGAATAAAGAATAAAGAATAAAGAATAAAGAATAAAGAATAAAGAATAAAGAATAAAGAATAAAGAATAAAGAATAAAGAATAAAGAATAAAGAATAAAGAATAAAGAATAAAGAATAAAGAATAAAGAATAAAGAATAAAGAATAAAGAATAAAGAATAAAGAATAAAGAATAAAGAATAAAGAATAAAGAATAAAGAATAAAGAATAAAGAATAAAGAATAAAGAATAAAGAATAAAGAATAAAGAATAAAGAATAAAGAATAAAGAATAAAGAATAAAGAATAAAGAATAAAGAATAAAGAATAAAGAATAAAGAATAAAGAATAAAGAATAAAGAATAAAGAATAAAGAATAAAGAATAAAGAATAAAGAATAAAGAATAAAGAATAAAGAATAAAGAATAAAGAATAAAGAATAAAGAATAAAGAATAAAGAATAAAGAATAAGAATAAGAATAAGAATAAGAATAAGAATAAGAATAAGAATAAGAATAAGAATAAGAATAAGAATAAGAATAAGAATAAGAATAAGA
Source organism: Tinea semifulvella (assembly GCA_910589645.1). NCBI lineage: Eukaryota > Metazoa > Arthropoda > Insecta > Lepidoptera > Tineidae > Tinea > Tinea semifulvella. Next base: position 5,868,813 of record OU342618.1, read on the forward strand.
ATAAGAATAAGAATAAGAATAAAGAATAAGAATATAATTGCATAGAAAACTTGTATTTTTTACGGAGTGTTTTAATTGTACTAATCGAGATTTCCAAGCGATACCAAAGATAGATTCATCATCAAATTAAGAATTTATTTACAATCGCAACATACAACAAAACACAAATTATTTGTTTTAAACGTGGCATCCTTATATCTCGGACTTTTGATAGACTGTCTAGGAATATTATATCGTGCTCGGCTGGGCTGGTGGTGACCAGTCCTTTACATACAAGTCAACGAATTTGAGGAGATTTTTTTAAGTCAAAAGATCGAATAATCGATCGTCCACCCGCACACATTATGAACGCTTTGTTATCGTTACTTTTTTCTGGACAATTGACAAACTTATCCAAAAACCATAACGACCTAACAAGCTTCACAATTGACAGGACACTAACCTTTATTTTGATGGCAATAAACGTCATTATTGCGAGATATTTTTGGTTAGTTGTGTTTTTAAAGTTGCGTTGAGTGTTATTGTAAAAAGTAGTTAAGGCGCAATGTCCCCTTTTTGGTCCAGTAATGGGCTACAGCTGAAGGTATACCGTTTATTCATTACTGCCAGATTGCTCACATTTCTAATACGGAGTTATGTAACCTAAGCCAATGAATTAGGTAACGATCTTTGGGGCCTTTTCACAATATGAATACCATTTTTATTTTTAATTTTACCACGACTTGCGCCAACTGCCATGGTAAGTGGAGCGCGAAGTCCATGAATGTTAGAAACTGGAATCAGACACCCATGACTCAGTACCTATCACTATGCCGGCTTGACTGGTTGCCGTTTTAACATGTACCTAGACGTGGACACTGACAGTGGATCTGGTTCACAAATTCAAGGTCGCTCATCGAACTATGGAGAGAGCTATGCTTGGTATTTCTCTGATGGATAGAATTCGAAACGGTGAAATTCGTCAGAGAACCAAAGTTACTGACATAGCATTCAAAATTAGCAAGCTGAAGTGGCAATGGGTCGGACACATCTGCCGCAGAACCGACGACCGATAGGGCAAACGGGTTCTGGAGTGGAGACCACGTACGGGACGACGCAGAGTGGGACGACCCCCCGCCAGATGGACGGATGACCTAAGGAGGGTCGCTGGTGGGGGTTGGATGAGGGTTGCCCGCGAAAGACCGCGTGCAGTGGCAAGCCTTGGGGGAGGCCTATATCCAGCAGTGGAGAGACACAGGCTGATGATGATGATGATGACACGTTTACGCACGGTCGTCTATTTTGTTTGATCTCATTCCTGTTTTGATAAGCCACGAATTACGTTATTTAATAAAAAAGAATGGATATATTCAAATAATTTATTTGTAAAGAGCGGGCTCGCCTCATAGCCGGTCCCACTAGAGAGTCAGGTCTTTGGTTGCAGGCCTTTCCCTCAGCATCGGTTGGAACACTCCCTGATCGAAATCTCAAAAAACCTCAAATTGCGCAAATACGCCAACCTTGGTATCGGTTCCGAATTTGTGCCGTTTGGGGTCGAGACGATGGGCCCATGGGAACCGTCAGCGAGGCGCTTGGCCAAGGAGTTGTCAAGGCGGCTGACAGGAAGGCTGGCAACTATTTTTACCAACGTATTAGCCTCGCTATACAGAGGGGAAATGTTGCCAGTCTCCTTGGGACTATCTCGGATGGGACGTCTCTAGAGGACATTTTTTATTTATAGGTTAGTTTATTTTTAATTTTATTATTTAGGTAGTTTTTAATTTATATTTAATGTACTTTTAATTTTATTAACTTCGAATAAATATATTATATATAAGTAGGTATTTATTTGTCAAAGCCCCTTTACAGCCGCAATATAATTAACTAGCTGTTTTACCCGGCTTTGCCCGTGTAAACGGCGACACGAAATTAATTGCGTTGCGCATTATTTTGATTTTCTTATATCTCCTAAGGTATGGTATTCATTTAATATACCATCGTGTAAAGGGAACAATAATCTTCATGAAATGATGAAGCCAACTAACGTATTTAAAATTATAAGGTTTAATAATGTATTTGTGTAAATAGATTTTCAATTACCGCTTTATAATTGTCCATTTTTTATAGTATTAAAATGGATAATAATAGTATGTTATCCTTAAGAGATAGACTTTTTGTAGACTTATATAAGATACACAATTCCACTATACATTATTCGACCGCCTCCGTGGTCTAGTGGTAACAAACGTTGCCGTGAACTCGGGAGGTCGTGGGTTCGATTCCCACCGGGGGCAAGTTGTACATTGTATAATTTGTCTCGGTCTGGGTGTTTATATGTATAATATGTATATATTTACAAAAAAAAAAGTATAATGTGTAGTTTATCAACCATCTAGTTTCCGTAACACAAGCCTCGCAGCTTACCACGAAAATTATGGCGCTGTGTGACCTGTCTGGAAATATTTATTTATTTATTATTTTGTTTTATCTCAAAGGGTTTAGGCAGCGTTTTCATTGATTATATGACGTCACGACCTCTACCAAAACAAATGCTTGACCGTTTTGTCAAAAAAACTTCACCATGGTGGTCCATTTTGGGCTACTAATGACCATAAAGTAGTTTGACATGGCCATTGGCATACTCCGAGGCGCTTTAATTAATAGGGTACTGATAAGGAATCTTTCTGCCCATTTTGACACCCTTTAGGTACCAATTGACCAAGTTTTTGCACGTTTAGTACTATTTTGTCTTGACTGTTTTTTTTTTGTCGCCTAAGACGGTAAACACGAGTTTTCGACTAATGCCGTCTTTATTATTATTATTAAATTCTTTCTTGCACAAAGTGTACAAAGGCGAAGATTAATGCCTACAAGGCATTTTCTAACATCTAACCTTTGGGAGAGTGTGAGATTAAGGGTAGTGCCAATATCAAGTTTAACAATATAGAATATACTACACACACTACATACTAATAGATACTTACACTGTTACATAAATTACACATATACCTATAAATAAACGTATATACACATATATATTATGCCAAATATATATTTTTAGCCTGATGACGACTCCTGTTTGTCTAGAAATAAAGCAGTGACCAAGCGCTTAAAAACGTGGACAGACGGCGCGTGTTTAATAGCGAGTGGTAGCTTGTTCCACTGTAGTATACGAATCTGAATATCTGCTAGAGGAGTGGGATGGGATTTTAAGTTGGTTGTTATGTAAAGAGCGAAGTGGAAGGTTGTGAGTATCACACATGTATTCAAAACGGGATTTAAGATATGCAGGCGCATGAGGGTTGTTCAGGATACCATACAGAGACACGAGGAGATGGGTAGATCTTCGAAAGCGGATATTGAGCCATTTCAACTGATTACGAAAATGAGAGATATGATCATATTTACGCAAGCTGTATACATAGCGGATGCTCTTTATGGAAACTCGTTCCATAAAGGTAGACTTACTTCATCATTACAGCCCCTAGACAATGAGTCCTAGACCTCCACTGTTGGACATGGGCCTTCCAGAACATATACTATATATTCATGGGTCAATTTGAAAGATATTTATTTATTGTTGTTGTGTAATTTTGTATTTGTTTCATCATTGACCGCCTCCGTAGTCTAGTGGTAACAAACGTTGCCGTGAACTCGGGAGGTCGTGGATTCGATTCCCACGGGGGGCAAGTTGTACATTGTATAATTTGTCTCGGTCTGGGTGTTTATATGTATAATATTGTAGTATTTTAATATGTCACTTTATTATACGTCTTGGAACCACAAACATGTGTTTCAATATATAACATGTACAAATATGTACCTATATATTTACAAAAAAAAAAAGTATAATATGTAGTTTATGAACCATCTAGTTTCCGTAACACAAGCCTCGTAGCTTACCACGGAAATTAGATGGCGCTGTGTGATCTGTCTGGAAATATTTATTTACAAATAAATCTGCTATAGCTGAGTTTTCCTTGCAGATTCCTTACTCAGTCAGATTAAACATTAACAGGTCACTGGAATTTGCTAAGCTGTTAGTCTTCTGCTAACAGCTTACTCCTTGGACCACTTCGCTGCTTAGTCTTTCATAATTTAAATAATAATGTGTCACAAATGCCTGTAATAGGTTTACGTGAATAAAGATATTTTGACTTTGATATATTACTCACCACGCTGGCCTAACGGGTTGGCGAGGATTTCATGTCAATCTTTAATGGCATTTTATTAATGATTCCACGTTGGTATTAGTGGAACCGGGACCGACGGCTTAACGTGCTCTATTTAGGCAAGGAAAGGTGGTGTTGTAAATCAATGATAAATGTACGTAAGAAAAGTGTATTTCTCATTGGTACATGCTGGACATTTGGTCCTAAAAAACCGAAACGTTCGTACAACCGAGCCACCACCGCGCCTCTCTTCTTTATGGGGGTTCGAACTGCGACCTGAATGAAGCCCGTGTCTACAGTATATATTTATTAATTAGACAAAATGCATATTAATCTCATTTCTTTGACATATAGGCAATGAGGTCATTGCATATAGGTATTAGTAAAGAAAAGTATCATCACGACCACGCTTATAAATAAGCTGATTCACATTTAGCCAACTTTACTAAAGGCCAATCATGACAAGTGGCAAGCTCGTCGATGTCTCCAGCGTACCAAACTCGAGAAATATCACAAATAAATTAAATATTAATTAAATGTATTTATATACATTAATACATATTTTTGTGTCCCGACCAGGAATCGAACCCGGTTCCTCCGAGTATAAATCCACGGACTTAACCGCTAGACCACGGAGACAGTTTATTATTAGGTATTATTATTTATTTATTTTAAATATGCATGTATTTTATTTATTATTTATACACAGTTTATAAGTTTCATATTTAAGCCCTTTGCACCTACCATAATCAAATTTCCCTTTGTACATAGTGCAATAAAGTTTTAAATAAATATATATTTATTATTATTTTAGATGTTTTAACCATATACAGTATTCCCAAATTAATAATGCACATACAGATCTTCGCTAATTGTCGTATTCCCGGAAACACCCGAATCATTGAATCGTAAGAGCCTAAACATTGCACTTGCATTTTGCACCTTGTTCGAAAGAAATAGAAGTCAATATCATGTGTACACAATCGAAAACAATTCGGACGGTCGGTGACTGCATGTGTTCTCTCTGAGTGGAATTATATAGAGCTGATATTACACACCGTTCTTGGTTTTGTTTTCAAAGGTGAATTTAATTTCAACTTTAATTATCTTATTCAACTTTAAATAGTTTATTTTGTAAAATAGGAAAACGTACTAACAACTAGCACAAAACACATAATTCTACTAAATTATGCATGAAGAAAATGCACTTAACCACTCTATATACATATCGTCTTCCGACGCTCGGGAAATACGACCGTTGCCGAACAGTGACGAAGATTTCTATGCGCATTATCACTTTGGGAGAACTGTACTTACCTACGAACCCATATATTTATTAATTTTACATATTATAATATTTTGATCTTTTGTGTTAATTTTTCTTACTCTGCACCCATAATATTCTTCTCTCACTCTCCCAAAGGTTAGCTGGTAAAGAATACCTTAATGGTATTATGCTCGCCTATGTAATTTACATACATACATATCTTCACGTCAAATCCCTTGCGGGGTAGGCAGTGACAATTGAGCGCCACTTGTCACGATCACGACATACCTCTTTCGCTTCTTCAACATTCATCAACCTCTTCATATTGTTTTTTATTTACGTAATTTATTTTATATTTTATATTTTGTGTGCAATATTTATTATTATTATTATTATTACTTCTGTGCATGTACCTAAATGAAAAATGGTTTTTATATTAAACCTAATAGATATGTAAGATAAGAACGACATGCGGGTGATTATATTTCGTCGACTCATAAAATCTATTGTATTTATGAGTACAGTCTAACTAAATATACATATATCTACTATAATACGTATATATTGATGAGTATTTATGTAGTCTATGTATACATACTATTTATGTAGTCTATGTATACATACTATTTATGTAGTCTATGTATACATACTATTTATGTAGTTTATTGGTTAGGATAAACTGTCTCACTCTCCCAAAGGGCGAAGAAAGAACCAGCCTTCTTGTCATCGGAGGAGACGACAAGACAGAGTGTTATGTCTTTTAAAAACTTTTTTGCGCTTGGACTCCAGGGGCCCAGAGTTTCTACAGCAAACGGCACGAATATTTAATCTTTAATATATCGACTGTCTTGGAGTTCATGAGCTCTTCTATTCCAAAAGTGCAGGCAGGTTTTCCCGCCACGGATCTCTTAACGATATTATTAAAAGAGCTCTAGCCACCATCGAGGTTCCAGCTCTTCTGGAGCCTGCTGGAGATATCCGAGATGATAGCAGGAGACCCGATGGTAGGTACGACGTTGGTTTTCGTGGAACGAGGACGTGGGCTGGTGTGGGACGCCACATCGCATCTCGCATAAAGCAGGGGCCGGCAAACGGCACAAATATGTATTTTTTAAATACACTATTTGCCTATGGGGGTCACTCAACCAAACGTCTGGCCAAGGAGTTGTCCAAACGGCTAACGGAAAAGTCTGGTAAGCTGGCAATTATGTCTGCCAATTATTAGCCTCGCTATACACAGGGAAAATGTTGCCAGTCTTCTTGGGACTTTTTGTATTAGGTTTAGTTTTTTTTATTTTCTTTTAATTATTTTCATTATCATTATAGCCCCTAGAACACAGCGTCCTAGACCTGCAATGTTGGAGATGGGCCTTCTAGGACATATATCTGGAGAATTTGGCCTACACTCGCCACGCTGGCCAGACGGCTTGGCGAGGATATGATGTCAATTTTAATTGACAATTTACTAACTATTCCACAAGTTGGTATTAGTGGAACCGGGACCGACGGATTAACGTGCTCTCCGAGGCACGGGACCGGTGGTGTTGTAAATCTATGACAAATGTACGTAAGACTAAGAAAGGTGCATTTCTCATTGGTACATGCCGGGTGGTTTGAACCGACCTTTGTAGGATTTAAGGTACGTGTTCTTACAACCGAGCCACCACCGCGCCATTATTTTCTTTTAAGTAGTTATAATTATATTCCTTTGAATAAATATTTTAAAAATGAAAAAGATAAATAAGTATATAATAGACATCGATGTATATAGATAGGCCCTCACTGATATAAAAACGTTTCCGCAAAACCAATCAAAGTCATGTAGCTGCACCAACAGCCACGAGCCAGCAAGCGTCAAGAGCGCCTAATATTAATATTTCTATCGAGTGAAACTAGTCTTTTTGTATGCATTGTAACAGAATTTCCGATAAATATTTCATGTGACATTATCATTGCTTGAGAATTGCCCCCCAAAGTTGATAGGTACACGTAGCAAGCGCCTCGTTTTTAGAGTGAGTTTTGTATTGAATAAGCACATCTATATACATCAATGATAATAGAGAATCATTAGGGCTAGATGATAAAAAAACTAATTATAAATCAAACTAAACTAAAAATACCTATGAAATTAAAACTATTCTACAAAATAAACTAAGGGCTTACCACCAGGGTACCTAAAACGCTCGCCGCATTTCCTCGTTGAATTATAATGGAAATATTCTGTTTTAGGTAGTTATGGCATTTGGTATCGCCACACTATTGAAAAATTCGTTTACCCAGCTCTTTTATGAATTTGTATATAACAGTGAATCATTAGGGCTAGATAATTAAAAAACTAATTACATACAAATGGTTTAGCACGTGTTCGGAACAACGCCCTCCATTTTAAAACTGCAACAGTTGCGATTTCGGATTAAAGGGGAGGAGCGAGTCGATTGGCCAGTCCGACCTTAGATCCTAACCAATTTAATTGACTACGAATTTCGGTTGAAAGAAAAAGTAAATTATCATCACGACCGTTTCCCTTTTGGGGTGGTCAGAAACCACGCTTACGAGTATAAAGAATCGGATTCACATTTATCTATCTTTACTATAGAGCCTATAGTATAGGCCAATCAGGACAAGTGGCAAGCTCGTTGATGTCTCTAGCGTACCAAATTCGAGAAATATCACAAATATATTTTTAATATATATAAAATAAATTAAAAAACTAATTATAAATAAAACCAAACTAAAAATACCTATGAAATTAAAACTATTCTACAAAATAAACTAATGGCTTACCACCAGGGAGGGTACCTAAAACGCTCTCCGCATTTCCACAAATAAATTAAATATTATTAACCAGAAATCGAGCCCAGTACCTCTGAGTCTAAATCCTCATAGATATTGTATTTGATCTCTTTAATTACATTAAAATGGCTACATAATATAAATTAAATACTAAATTATAAATAAAATAACTACACTACAAATAAAGCTAAAATTATAACCGTCTGATGGGCGTAGTGTGGGACACTCGCTGTGATCCCCCGTTGAAAGAGGCGGCTGACCCTTTGTACAAAATATTCTCTACTCAAAGGGTCACCCGTCGCCAAGCGGAGGTTTTCCTCAAGTCCACGGGAGAACGCCAGAGCCTCCTCGGACCACGGACCCATCGTTTCGACTGCAAATGGGATGAAGTGGTTTATGGCGATCTCCGCGTACTTGTTACCAACACTTATGTATGGAAGCGAGACGTGGATATGTCAGAATACGCATGAGAGTAGAGATAATGCAGTAGAAATGAGGTCTTTGCGTACTTTTGCGTAATGACGAAATACGCAAAAGGGTAGGTGTAAAAGAAAGCATAGGGACAAAAATAGGGAAAGGCATGCTTCGATGGTTCGGGCATGTTGAAAGGATGAGCGAAGAGAGAATGACGAACCAGATATATAATGCGAAAGTTGTGGGTAAAAGAGGCCCTGGCAGACCAAGACTCACCTATCATAATCAAATAAATAAAACAATAGCTGAAGGTGCATTAAAAAGTAATTGAAACAAAAGGGCATGTATGAAGAGGTTGATGAATGTCGCAGAAGCGAAAGAGGTATGTCGTGATCGTGACAAGTGGCGCTCAATTGTCTATGCCTACACCGCAATGGATTTGGCGTGAAGATAATTATGTATGTAACAGCTAACCTTTAGGAGAAGTAAGCAGGAATTATAGGTACATGACCGCTATTGATTGACAAAGATTTTTATTCAGAAATTGACTTATAACTAAAAAAATTAGATTGTGGCATCCAGTGCTCGTCCAAACCTCGTTAGTATTGAATCAACGACATCCCATCCAACTATATACCTCTATTTTTTATTTTTTATTATTACAGCCGCTAGGACACAGCGTCCTAGACCTCCACTGTTGGAGTTGGGCCTTCCAGAACATATATATCTGGAGAATTTGGCCTACACTCGCCACGCTGGCCAGACGGCTTGGCGAGGAATAACTACCTATATTTAAATAAATGCTATTAAACGTTCCCTATAAAATGTCAAATTAGAAAGCTCTTGAAAAAGCGATGTCGCAGGTGAGACGATTTTTTTCTTCAAAACCTATCCACATGTCACCTAACGGCGGCCATAAGAAATATCCTATATATGTACATCTATTCATAGACTTATATATAACTAGCTGTTTTACCCGGCTTTGAAATTACATTTATTTCGTTGCGCATTATTTTAATTTTGTTATATCTTCTAAGTCATTTTATTTGCATGGTGTTAAACTCAAGCTAACTAACGTATTTTCAATGATGAAGATTAATACCGTATTTGTGAAAATAGCTTTCCAATTACCTCTTTATAATTGCGGTAATTAAAGTAAAGTAAAAATCGTTTATTGAAGCAAAAGTAAATTGAGTTACAAAATTTGGTACAGAAAAAAAATATCAAAACAAGTAAGCAAGAAAGAGATACAGAACTCTGCTCCCCAAACCATTATGTTGTATCTTCGGGAGCAGTCTCCGCTACAATTTTAGTTGATACTCGTACTAAAACATTCAGCGCTATTAGCAGTGCAAAATATATCCTACATCACACTCGGTGGAGAAAACAAAAAATAAAAAAAACAATATTTACACCCCCTGCCTCCACAGAGTGAGGTATAGGTACCTAACTTAATTAATAAAATAATACTAAAGTATAAATAAGGATATAGTATGTTATCCCTAAGAGATAGACATATGCTATTGCGGACTATTCTGTAGACCTATATAAGATACATAACTCCAGCATACATTGTTTTGTTATATCTCAAAGGGTTTAAGCAGCGTTTTTGTTGAAATCTCCGAAACAGATTATTTTTTTGCGACACCTCCAACAAATATCGTTCATGTATACAAAAACTTAACTTATTATATACTAAAATCTTCCTCGAGAACCACTCTATCCGTTAGTGAAAACAGCAAGAAAATCGGTGCAGTAGTTTTCGAGTTCGAGACGCAGCAGAGGACTTTGTTTTATAATTTGTAGTCATAGTGATAGTAAAGTGATAACGAAATCCATAGAAAGTTTTGATTAGATAATATGGCCACAATTTATTTATTTTATTTAGAAAACAAAATTCTTGCCAGTGCCCTTGCGGGGTAGGCAGAGATAATTAAGCGCCATTTGATACGATCACGACATACCTCTTTCGCTTCGTCGACACTCATCAACCTTTTCATGCATGCCCTTTTGTTTCGTTGTCTTTACTGCACCTTCAGCCAGTGTTTTATCATACATACATAAATGAATTAGTCCAACATTTAATACATTTAGAATATGTCAAAAAAATTATTTTAAAACGGAACTACATATTTTGATATAAGATATATCATCCTAAGGACGTGATTAAAATTCATAATTATATATCTGAAAAATTGTGGAGTGAATCCCTTTTGCGTAACTGAGTTCAATTTTATTTTTTATTTATTTTATTTATTTAAAATCTTTATTGCACATAAGTACAAAGGGCTAACATAATGTCGTTAGACATTCTCTGCCTGTTAACCTTAAGGACAATAAGAGAGTTTTAAGTGACAGGAGTAGGTGCACAAAATATAAAAAATAAAAATGATTGAATAATGTACATTATTTACTATCTTAATTCTAAGAAATAATATAGACCTACGTAATATACCTATATAAGTATAATAAACATACATATACCTACATACAAATACTATATAATAAATACATACTAATACATTATACCCGCGATGAATATAATAACATAGGTAATAAAAACTTTACAAACAATTGCCTTGGTCTTTTAAATATAAGTCAAAAGTGAACCAAATTGAACCGGCAGCTGAGCAACATACATGGAACTATAAAGCTGCGAGACACGCGCCGATCTCCCTCTTTATAATTATTTCATTTTATTTTTAAATTGTTTTTTCTGCTCTTTTCCCCTCTTATGTTCGGACGAAAACAATGTAGGTATATCGTTCCCCTTGTAGGGTTGCCTGTCATAGCTTGAAATACGGATTTTAATTTAAATTTTCTGTTTTTTTTACTTTAATGATTAAGGGCCGGTATCTGAATCCTTCCTTAGTGGCATTTGTGCACTTAAATTACAGACATTTGTATGAGAACGCAGCTATCAAGTATTTGGTAGAGGTGCAAATATTTTGCCGAAATTTCTTTCACATTAATTTCCAATGCGTAAAGCTGAGTCTTGAATCCGTTCCTGGTCGCTTCTTCTGTGAGATCGTAATTTTTTTTAAATTGTGTTTATAGGACATTGTACCTACAGAATACATCAGCCCTAAACATGAAATTTATTTGCTTAATATGTGTTCATAACCGAGTTGGGGATCATCAAATTCCAGATGCTGCAGAATTTGATGCTTTAATTGGAGTCACTCGCGGCATTATAGCCCAAACATGTCGGGTAAAATATGGGAGTCCGCAGCGCGGGAAAGCCGCAAAAGAATAAACTGCAATTAGTGCCTCATATTTAAAGTCCAATTTATCGTTTTCCATAATTATTCACATTGTAGCACATTATTAAACAAAACGACATCACTTTTGACCAATAATATCCACAGCAAATTAATTTACAATACAAAAACTTGCACTCGACATGGCAAAATGGCGCGAAGAACTCTGTGAGGTCGTAATATTTCTTCGATCTTCATAAAAATACCCTTTTTTCATTCAATAAGACGATCACGTATGATTCCGCTAATGCAGTCTTGGAGCTTGGTTCATAAATGTATTGACGGCAGACCTGCTTAGGCCCAATTGTATCAGTAAGTGGTACAAAGATTTTGCTGGAATTCCTTTGGCACCAATTTCCAGTTGAAAGCTTAGTTTCAAATCCGTTCATAATCATTTCTTCTGTGACATCGTACTATTTGTTAGTTCAGTTTCCTTTGCGCTTCGAGTTCTTTGCGCCATTTTGAACAGATATGTCAAGCGCAAGTTTTTGTTTTGTAAATTACTTTTTTGTGGATATTGTTAGTCAAAAGTGGTGTTGTTTTGTTTAATAATGTGCTACAATGGAATAATTATGGAAAACAATAAATTGTACCTAATTAAAATATGGGGCACAAGTTGCGATTTATTTTTTGCGGTTTTCCCGCTCTGTGGGAGTTCACAGTACACATACCCGACGTGTTTAGGCTATAATGCCGAGAGTGACTCCAAGTAATGCATCAAATTTTTCAAAACTGATGTTTGATGATAACCTCATTAACTCATAAAAAATTAAGATATATATAACGTCAGACTTGGCTGTACGGGTGTTGGGCAAGGAAAACTAGACTTGTGTGATCGCAGCACCGTCAAGGGCAAGGCATATTTCAGACATCGTCTTCTCATCATTCCTGGCTTTGACAGAATCGTTACTAACATCGGCTGATACAAAGCCATAAATTATCGTGGATTAAAAGCATTCGCATCTTAAATTTCCAAATGCTGTACCATCTCGGCATGTTAGGGCTTTGACAGTCGACATCGCAGTCAAATTTTTTTTTTTATACTGTCACGACATGCGACCTTGGGCCCACCTGATGGTAAGTGACACTCATAACTGCCATCAGTCCCCAATACTATGCCGGCTTCACTAGATGCTTTTTCACACTTCGCTTGAAGGACTACAAGTTATAGGAAAGTGGAGACACAGAGCCTGGAAGAGCATTCCACATCTTTATCGTACGACAGATCCCCAAATTTATACGTACGCGAAGGGATGGTGACTACGGTATGTGGGTGCATATTCTGACCTGTGCGTGTCGTTCGGTTGCGGAATGGAGAGGAAGGGATTAGGTTATAGAGTTCTTCGGAGCACTCACCATAGTATAGCCGGTAGAACACGCTCAGAGAACTATCGTAATGCCTGTTAGTATCCATATGGTCACCGTCTCCAGGCATGTTCAATGTGCCAATATAGACTCCACACAATCATATTTATATTCTTATGTCACACTTGACATTATATTTTTTCTGATATGAATTAGAAGTTTTGTGCTAGACTCTTTGCCTTCCCTATCACCTCATTCATTATCCATCGGGATAAACCCAATTGTTTGGCACCCCTAGCCTTAGATATTCTCTCCATCCTTCTAATGTATCAGGGCGTGCGTTGTTTTAAATTGGATACGGGTCCATAATAATAAATTGTCGGTTTTAACCCGGCTCGGGAATGCTTCACTGATGGCAATTAAATTGCTATCACAGTCCTCACTCAGCTAAAGTAGCTTTTAGGTAAGTCTTGTTTCAAGCGGTGATATTATTATATAAATATACAGGCGCCGTCAATAAATATATTTAAAAATCTCCTCATTACCCATTTCTTAATAATCAATATAATCCGACTACCTGATATCTATTTTTGTCTCTTTTTATTTGTTGTGTAAATTATACGCATTTTTTCCTTAATTTTGTTATGTATTCTCAAATTTTAGTTAAATGTATATATTATTATTATAAATTAAAGCTATTGTTACGAATTGAACGTCTTTGCTCTAAAAAGAATATATTATTTTCCTTATTACGATTTTTTATATTTGGAATGGGTAGAATTTTGACTTGGAGAATTGTCTAAATTTTGTTATTTTTATTATCAATTATATTTTCCTCTATAAAAAGCAAAGTATTTCATTTTAATAATATATATATTGAGTCAGAGTAAGAGTCTTGCAGAAGTCTTGCGAGACTAGCTAAGTCTTATGTCATCATAGTCCTTTTCTAGAAGAGTAACGCAACCTACAAGTGTAGGTATGTCTAGCAGTTTATAAGGCAGCACCACACAATGTACTGTTAAAACTAATTAAGATCATACATACATACATATCTTCACGCCAGATCCCTTGCGGGGTAGGCAGAGACAATTGAGCGCCATTTGACACGATCACGACATACTTCTTTCGCTTCGTCGACATTCATCACCCTCTTCATACATGCCCTTTTGTTACGAAAGCTTTTTAATGTGCCTTCAGCCAGTGTTTTATTTATTTGATCGTGATATATGAGTCTCGGTCTGCCAGGGCCTCTTTCACCCACAACTTTCGCATTATATATCTGGTTCGTCAATCTTACTTCGCTCATCCTCTGGACATGCCCGAACCATCGTAGCATGCCTTTCCTTATTTTTGTCCCTATGCTTTCTTTTATACCCACCATTTTCCGTAATTAAGATCGAATGTAATATATCTATTATTAAGTAGGTAATAATAATAATAATAATAATAATAATAATAATCTTTATTTTCAGGCAACAAAATGAATATACAAAAGGCCCATAGATATATACCTTAAAAACTAAAATATATATAATATAAATATACACTGCACTACAGCTTCCGCATCTTCATCTTATTGTGGTCAAAGTAGTACCCATTGGGTACGGCGACCACCTTCTGACGAAGGCTGACTGCTGCAGTAGGGGTCGGCACCGGGGTCCTCTTAAGTGGTTCACGAGGGTTCGGTGCTGCGGTAGGCCTTGTCGCATCTTCCGTGGTGCATTTCGTAGGCCCAAATGAACCTATGTATCGACGAAACACAACGTCAAACAAAAATATATTCGTACGCACACGTTCCTATCTACTTAGATATAATAATAAAAAACAGCCAAGTATATATTGGTAGTTAAAAAGGGGAACAAAACACGCCCATTTAAAAAGATACAAGTCAACATACGTGAGAAAGCGCTATAAAAAACACTCCCCTCGTTTTTTACCAAAATAAACACTTCTTTCATTGGTCGATTCGTCTCGTGATAAAAAAGGCGACTCGTGCGCATTCAATCTTAAAACTCGCGTGCGTTACATATTACATGTCGTCGAAATAAAAACCACGTAAGTCCATTAATCAAAAAAATACAGGAGGAAAAATAGGAGCGTTGACACTTTGCAATTCTGTTAAACTTTTGTATATACTAGCACGACATGTGGCCTACAAATAGGTGGTAGGCGGACTGTTCGTGGTAAATTGCCCAATCTGCCGGAGCGAAGAAGTAACCACCGTTCGTGCCGATAAATCCAGTAAAGTGTATCCACACGCATCGGGATCAGGCTCGAATTGCCGTCATGCCCAGTCAAGCCGGCATAGTGTTAGGGAGTGATGTCAGTCATGAGTGTCTGATTCCAGTTGCTAACATTCATGAATCCAGTACGCCGAATGTGCGAGACGTACAACAGTCGGTTATTGGATTTAGCAATTCTCGCGCCGCATTTAAAGCCAAAATGAAGAAACTGTGGTTGTCGGTTTAGCTCGCTGGGTGGGGTTTGCTTCGGAGTTCATTAATAGTTCCATAAATTCGAACACTGCAATTGTATTATCCATTATACGTGGCCAAGATATACATATGTAGTACTAACGTATTCAAAAATATAAATAGTGCACTATTGTCCACAGTGGGAAATATTTTGGTAGCGGGTATAATTCTAATGACTCCTACTGTATCGTTTCTTAATTGTTCTTATACTGGCTGTCTCTGTTCTTTCTCTTCGAATAAATAAACCTTGCGCGCTATTTACCATCTCAGGTGGGCGCAAGGTCACATGTCGTAAGAGTATAAAATAAAATAAAATAAAAAAAAACACAATTTTCAATGTAATTCAAGGTGCTTTCAGAAACTGGAGGTTCGCAAATGGTACCTAAAAAGCAATCAAAATGAAACGCTATTAAAAAGTATGGAACAAAATCTTGAAATTCAAACATAGTAGGTTTTGACTATTGAATGACAGTACGCGAGATGGGGAACGAACGAACGGCGGCTGTTACTTATTATTACACCACATAAAAATATACGCTTTTAGACGGAAAAAATCTAAAAGAAGGGACGTGCGAGTATTTTAAAAATAGCGTATACCTTTACCATATTCCGTAGGGGAGTGACTGGGTTGAGATCTATATAGCGCGTTTTTTCTTTGCTACTGACATCTCCATACTTACATACTACATACAATGGAAAAATATAGTATTAGTTTATTTTGTAGATAGTTTTAATTTCATAGATATTTTTAGTTTAGTTTTATTTATTTATTTTTTAATCTATTTTATTTTAATATTTTTATTTAAAAATTAAAAAATCAATACTTTATTGCCAATAGTCAAAAGAACAAATATTTTTTTATGCTTCTGCGGGTGAGGCGGAGTGCACAATCGTCCAAAAACGAATCATGGTAGAATGCTAGATTTAATTGAGTAATTAGTTTATTACTACTCCACCCACTCAGTCCTCAGGCCGGGTCTGAGCATCAGAATAGTTCTGGAATGCAAGAGCCCTCTGACTCTCCGGTAGTTGATGTTTAGCCTAACACAGGTAGAAAAGGAAGGACTCACCAGGATTAGCACTTCGCCGGTTTTCAAATACACTGAGTTCACTTTGTAAGTAACTAAACTTGCTGCTTAATGTGTCTTGGTCCGTGTTTCGATAGAAGAAGAACGCGCAGATTTTAAACCGTTAATTTTTTATATTCAACTTCTGCAGAATGTTCTCGACTCGACACGTCAATGTTTTTTTTTAAGTGTCTTTAAAGGATATCATGGAGTAATCATCATCATCATATATATCATGGAGTAATTCACGTCAATATCGCCCAAACACGAAGAGTATATCTACGGGAGTTCACTTCGCGGGAAAATCGCAAAAAATAAAGTGTAACTTCTGCCCCATATACTTGTATAGAGTCAAGTTAAACCGTTTTCCATAATTATTCACAACGTAGCACATTATTAAACAAAATAACACCACGTTTGACTAAAAATATCCACAGTAAACTAATTTACAAAACGAAAAACTTGGACTTGACATGTCCGTGCAAAAAGGCGCGAAGAACTACACGTCACAATGACATTTGACGTTTGTAAGGCGATACGATTGGTTGTTTGGATAAATGTAGGGAAGTGACGTGGTATCAGGCGATTTAAGGACTAGGTAGGCCGTAACAAATCGTTCTTCAGGGGGTGATATACGTACGAGCAAGTACATGTGTGTCACCGTAAGTACGCGTACTTTAAAACCGCAGCGCAAAATCGTCGGCGATCCAACCTGTTTGAAATCTAGTAGCTCGCCGTGGCTTGTACGTGTGGCAGCACTGCGAGCCGCGAGCCGCTATTTTGTTTCGACAGTCCGTGGACGCGCACGCTTGTTGGTCGTGTTTAGATATTTAAATTGCAATTTTTGTTAATTTTAATTAAATTATTTCTCAAAATGAGTGATTGCCGAACTTATTCGCATGAACTGCTTACTGAATTTATAGAAGCTTTCCGAAATAACCATTGTCTATTTTTTTTTAGTTTTAGAAATATAATACGATATAATTCCCAAATAACACAAAGCTTCTTCTGTCGAAGACATCGCAATACAGAGTGAGTAAGCTTCACGTGTGTCACCAACGTCGAGCCGAGTAAGTTCGCGATCTTAAAAACCGCGTACTTTAAGTTCGTACGTCTATCACCCACTTTAGATCATGCGTTTACGGGCGATTGTACACTCCGCCTCACCCCGCAAGTGTCATCACGGTCTTAGCAAAATGGAGGGAAATTGTCATAAATGTTCTTGCTATTTTTCTCTGTCTAAAATTAGGTATAAAAATAATAATGCAATGTTTTTACAATGTGTTAAGCCCTCTTATGGATGTCGGCTTCAGTTGATATATAGCGGGTGTTAGTTGGGATTTTAATTATACACAAGCAATGTTGGTTTACGAAGGTATTGAGATTTGTCAAAGTGTGGCTTCTATTTTCGGAAGCGCGTGCTTGTTTGGTTCAAGTTACTTAGCTATTGTGTGGGGTAGGTACAGGAAGGAACGAATAGCTTCCGGGCAAATATAACTTAGATATTCTATCCATGAATCCAGTCTTTGGCTCCATTCTTCCTTCTCCACATTTAGGTACAATTGAACGCCACTTGACACGATCATGACATACCTCTTTCGCTTCGTCGACACTCATCAACCTCTTCATACATGCCCTTTTGTTACGAAGGCTTTTTAATGCACCTTCGGCCAGTGTTTTATTTATTTCATCGTGATATGTGAGTCTGGCGCGGTGGTGGCTCGGTTGTAAGAACGCGTTCCTTAAATCCTACAAAGGTCGGTTCAAACCCACCCGACATGTACCAATGAGAAATGCACTTTTCTTACGTACATTTGTCATAGATTTACAACACCACCGTTCCCGTGCCTCGGAGAGCACGTTAAGCCGTCGGTCCCGGTTCCACTAATACCAACTTGTGGAATCGTTAATAAATTGTCATTATAAATTGACATCATATCCTCGCCAAGCCGTCTGGCCAGCGTGGCGAGTGTAGGCCAAATTCTCCAGATAAATGTTCTGGAAGGCCCATCTCCAGCAGTGGAGGTCTAGGACGCTTGTTCTAGGGGCTGTAATGATGAAAATGTAATGATGTGAGTCTAGGTCTGCCAGGGCCTCTTTTACCCACAACTTTCGCATTATATACCTGGTTCGACAATCTTTCTTCGCTTATCCTTTCAACAGTTCCGCATGTCCGCAGTTCTCTTGAATTCAACGCCATAGTTTGGAATCCAAGAGAAAGTACATACCCACTAATGGTGGAAAAGGTGCAGAAACTATTTCTCAGAGCCATGTACAAGAAGACATGTGGTTACTACCCCTTTATTATTACCCCACATTATTTATATTAGTTGGTAAAATATATAAATTGAAGCTTAAAATATTTTTTGCCAAATATTTCGCCTCACTTTGACTATTCGGTCTATTGATTTAAAAACATGGGAAAGCTCTTTTATATGGCAGCTTGGTGCATACTATAGCACTGGTCTGAATGTAATGCATTAGGTTTTGTCTAACTTGTTTTGTAAATTTATTAATATCGAACCAACAATGGACATAACATACTGATGATGTTTTCCATGATGCGCGAGGTGATGATGATATTTTTCTAAAAAATAAATACAAAACTATATAGTGCATTGCCTTCACCATTGCTAAAAGAAATAAAATTACTTTTTTCAAAATTTATGACAAAGACCTTCAGTCACTGTCACTGATGACGCCGCTCCAAAGAGAGGCGAAATATTTGGCAAAAAATATTTTAAGCTTCAATTTATATATTTTACCAAGTAAGAAACACATCTAACACATTTTATTTGTTGCAGATAATTATTTATATTAGGTATGCTGCGTTATAACTCCTTAGAAGTTAGACGCAATAAAGCACTAGTCTTATATATATTAAATATTCTTAGAGGTAACATATATCTACCTACTATATTAAAATTAATTTCATTGTTTGTACCTAACAAGTACCTGCGCGCGCGCGGCCATCGTCTATTTGCTGAGGAGAGTGCTCGTACACATCTACTCCAGAGTGCCCCCGTTCCCCGTGCAATCGTTTTATTGAACAAAATCATGCAGTCCTATGAGAATTTTGATGTGTTCGCATCAACGGATGTGGAAAGTAAAAACATTGTCCTAAAGTACTTGGACCCATATTAATTCACACATCTAGTCACTCGTGTTTTAATGTTGTTATGAAATATGTATTGTTTAGACGTATAATCTGTTATGTACATTTTCATGGAAATAAACATGCCCGAACCATCGTAGCATGCTTTTCCTTATTTTTGTCCCTATGCTTTCTTTATACTTCTTTTTTTTACTGGATTTAGGTACTCTACTAGATAATCACATTTTAAGAATATCAGTTGCTCTTCGTCTAGGTAGTTGCATTTGTTTTCCTTATAACTGCATTTGTATAGTAGTTCAGGAATAGTCCCAAGGAGACTGGCAACATTTCCCCTCTGTATTCATGTATTCATTTAATTACAGACCCTAGAACACAGCGTCCTAGACCTCCATTGTTGGAGATGGGCCTTCCAGAACATATATCTGGAGAATTCGGCCTAGACTCGCCACGCTGGCTAGAGGGGTTGGCGAACGTAAATATTAAGCTTAAATTCCTAAAACATTTTTCCTCGATGACACACAAAATACCGGTTACCGCATAAACGTCGCAAAAGTAAAGCTTATGAGTCTTGTTTATTATTATTATTGATTCATTAATTGGCTTTAGTTAAGAATTTCGTAGTCTAGGTTTAATTTTAAGCGCTGTTAAATCTGTAACTAAATAAATAAATAAAATATCAGTCGGATAACAGATCGGTGAAGGGCGCTCTTCTCCGTATCCTAGACTATAATATATATATAGAAATAACATGGTAAGTAAATATGTATTCCCTAGATAAAACTAATATTTAATAACTAGACCAAAATATACAAAAATATCTAATATCTAATGAACAAACTTACTCCCAGTCTAGTAACATCAAGGAAAAAATATAAACTAACTATCTGTTTGACACGGCGTTGCCCGTCAGCGGAAAACCCTCACGAATTTAGATGTTGATATCATACCAACGTTAATTATTTATTTATTTTATTTATTAATACAACATTACATGGCTAACAGTAAAGCCCAATTTACCATGCAGTCAATCTTATAATTAATCATACATTGTAATTAAAAATGGATTGTCAATATACCTATATTTTTTAATTTACTATACAAATATTAATATTAATAAAGCTTTAAAATTAACAATAGTTATATACAGGGATGTTGACAGAAGAGTGAACGCTAGAAATAGTAGCTGATACCACTTATGTATGAAAGCGGGACGTGGATATGTCAGAATACGCATGTTGTGTCAGATATGCATCGTAACTTTAATGCACCGAGCATTGGAAATATAATGGACGTAATACGCAAAAGGGTAGGTATGAAGGAAAGCATAGGTACAAAAATTAAAAAAGACAAATGCACCGATGGTTCGGACATATTGAAAGAATGAGTGAAGAGAGATTGAAGAACCAGATATATAATGCGAAAGTTGTGGGTAAAAGAGACCCTGGCAGACCAAGGCTCAGCTACCGCAATCAAATAAATAAAACAATATCGACATTACAACTGCCTCCGTAGTCTAGCGGTAAAGTTCATGGATTTAGACTCGGAGGTACCGGGTTAGATTCCTGGTCGGGACACAAAAATATTTATTAATGTAAATAAATACATTTAATTAATATTTAATTTATTTGTGATATTTCTCGAGTTTGGCACGCTGGAGACATCGACGAGCTTGCCACTTGTCATGATTGGCCTATAGTAAAGTTGGCTAAACGTGATTCCGCTTTTTTATAAGCGTGGTTTCTGACCACCCCGAAAGGGAAACGGTCGTGATGATCCTTTACTTTTATACTTTCTAATTAATATTTAATTCATTTGTGATATTTCTCGAGTTGGTACGCTGGAGACATCGACGAGCTTGCCACTTGCCTATAGTTTCTGACCACCCCAAAAGGGAAACGGTCGTGATGATACTTTACTTTACTTTTAATATCTACATTAAAAAGCAATTAAAACAAAAGGGCATGTATGAAGAGGTTGATGAATGTCGAAGAAGCGAAAAAGGTGTGTCGTGATCGTGACAAGTGGAGCTCTATTGTCTCTGCCTACCCCGCAAGGGATTTATCGTGAAAATATGTAATAAGTTAACGTAAATATTAAGCTTAAATTCCCAAAACCTTTTTCCTCGATGATACACCAAACGGCCAAATATCGGTTACCGCATAAACGTCGCAAAAGTTTACTAATATTGACATCTCAATTTCCCTCGAGTTTCCGATGTAGTGTCGGATTTAGAACACCTAAAAGAATAGTTATTATTTTTAGGAGGGTTTTAAAGCTTTATTTATTATATTTTAAATACTTTATTGCATTATGTACAAACGTCTCTCTCTATAATCCAATATATGTATTTTCAATGATTTAATCAAGACAAGACAGACAGCGGAGTCATCCAGGCCCGGATGTTCAATGGGCCTGGGTTGGGGATGGGATAAACTCCCGTCTTCCCCGGCAGGATCTCGGCGGCTAACTACCCACCGGTGATTCAACGCACCTTTGGTGCTGGGCGCTGTTGCTACTACAACACCGCCCTTGTGGCTCACGAATCTAGTCTCCTAGATTTGTCTACTCTATCAAGTCCAGAGTGTATTTTTGATAAATTATCAACTTTCTAGGAAAAAATATTTTTAAGAATAATAATCATATATGTAGCCTCCGTGTTCTAGCGGTTAATTCCGTGGATTTAGACACGGAGGTACCGGGTTCGATTCCTGGTCGGGACACAATAATATTTATAAATTTAAATTATTAAATTTTAATTAATATTTAACTGCCTCCGTGGTCTAACGGTTAAGTCCGTGGATTTAAGACTCGGAGGTACCGGGTTCGATTCCTGGTCGGGACACAAAACTATTTATTAATGTATATAAATACATTTAATTTATTTGTGATATTTCTCGAGTTCGGTACGCTGGAGACATCGACGAGCTTGCACTTGTCATGATTGGCCTATAGTAAAGTTGGCTAAATGTGAATCCGCTTCTATTGGTGGTTTCTGACCACCCCGAAAGGGAAACGGTCGTGATGATACTTTACTTTTTTTTATTTGTTTTAGTAAAAATGAAAGTGAAAATATGCCCAATTGAAGTAACGTGAGTTTAATCAGGAACGGGTTCAAGGCTCATCTTTACGCAGTGGAAGTTAGTGCGAGAGGAGTTCCAGCAAAATCTTTGCACCACTTACTAAATTAGGCCTAAGCAGGTCTGCCGTCAATTTATGGAACGAGGTTCCAAGACGGCATTAACGGAATCACACAGTATTTGGTTGGGTAGGGAGAGGAGTAGAATGGTGGACGGTGAGCGTGAGAAACTCCTTCCGGAGCGTATTATCGGTTGTAAGCCCGAGACACCATTCTTCTCATCTCTTACCCACACACGATGGACCCGGCACCCGCACGGTGAATCCATGGATTGGGCACTATGCCACAAGACAGCGATTTGGAGGAGCTATTTTTTTTGTAAGTATTTAATTTTTATTTTCTATGTATTATTATTATTATTTTAAATTTAGATTTTGTTGTAATATAGTTTATTTAATATTGTAATTCTTTTATATTGTTTGTATATTACTTGGAATAAAATATATATATATATATATATATATCTCTAAAATGTCCGCCATTTTATTTCCTTTAAAGTTTATAGACTACATTCTTTAAAAGTATACTCAGGTTTGTTTTTTTTTTAAATATTGAATTGTCCAAGCTAGTGATATTGAAACGCGTTACACACTCTTAATACATTTCCACCAAAAAGCTTTCAAAGAATTGTAGAGATATAAAGATATTGACAAGTCAGCTCCATTCCACCCATTACGGTGTGGCGAGGGAGGGCCCAGCCTCCACGTTGTCATGACGACGGGGACCCTCCGAGGGGAAAAAACGGCTAAAAATTGCGGGGCCGAATGGACGGTGATTTTTTATGGCATCGTACATTTTTTCTCCTCCCCCGCGTGTAGTAACCGTTGTGCGAGTGTACAGGGTGCTTTTTCTATGTGTTCGACTTGCTTTTTTAAACTGAATTTTGCTTAAAGCGAATGAAAACGCAAGTCGAACATGGGGTTTGTTAAATTATATCATTCATTTTGGCATTTTTTTTAACTTGTGCTCTGTACTAAAGAAATGCAAATAGTAGATTAATAATAATAATAAATTATTTATTGTACAAAACCAAAACAAGTGCAGGTACATAGGCGAGCTTAATGCCGTAAATGCATTTTCTACCAACTAACCTTTGTGACTGAGAGCTGTAATAAGCAGATGCAGAAAGTTACGAAGAAAATAGATAGTTGAAATTAACACAAATTTACATTACATACATATAGTACTTATTATATGCAATACAATATACATAGATAACCATCCTAAATAAACAAATAAATATATACCTAAATATAAAATACATATTTACTCGTATAAATATATATATAATAAGTAAATAAATATATATATAATAAGTAAGTAATGGCGATAAGTTTAAATAGTTTTTCCATAAGACTATTTTTACTATATATTTCTGTGCAATGAAGTTATTTGGAAAATAAAATATGAAGTTAACGAGATGATTTACATCCAATTAGAGATATATTAATCATAGATTTGTTGTAGTAAAATAGAGGCCCATCTTATGACTTAGTGACGCGCAAGGTCAGGAAGTGGAATCAGACATTAATGACTGACATCAGTCACCAGCACTATACCGGCTGGACTAGATGCCTTTTCACACTTCTCTTGAAGAACTGAAGGTTATAGGAAAGTGGAAACACCGAGGCTGGAAGAGTATTCCACATCTTTATCGGCCGACATACGTATGAGTCCCCAAGTTTATACGTCCTAGTAGGGATTATTACTACAGTATGTGGGTGCATATTCTGACCTGTGTAGTTCGCTTGCGGAATTGAGAGGAAGGAATAAGATTATACAAACGTTATATAATGGAATCCGATAACTATATATTCAATTCAAAATATTTATTTCCATATGGTTCACATGTAACACTCGGATATTGTCAATTTTTTTACAATATTATTAAAATAATAAATAAAAAGATTAAATTAAATTATGGATAGACCGAAATAAGTAGGTGACATTGCTGCCATAAGCAAGTACTGTAGCTTAACCTAAATTCGAGGCATTATAGCCGTGTCAACTTATAATCTAAATAATTATAACATAATGTATAATTATAATAAATTTAAATTAATTTCGTGGCTGTATAAAGGCCGTGTCAACTTACAATCTAAATAATTATAATATAATGTCAAATTATAAAATTAAAAAAAATTCGTGGCTGTATAAAGGCTGTGTCAACTTATAATCTAAAATAATTATAATATAATGTCTAATTATAATGAAATTTAATTAATTTCGTGGCTGTACCGTGGCCGAGTCAAATTAAAATTAAAATCGTGATAATATGAAATTAAATAAATGTCAATAATGTTAAATATTATAAAATATTAAAATTGAACTTAAATTCGTGGCTGTAAAGGGGCCGTGTCAACTTATACTTAACTTTAATATATATATATATATTATATTTTATTATAGTTATTTACGTCAGAGTTTGCGTCATAATTACAAAGTATTATTCAATTCTCAACTCTATAAGCGCTCGATCTTGACAGCGAGCGTGCAAATATCAACTTTAATAGCTTGATATATATATTTATGACGCCACCTCTGACGTAAATAACGAAATACACTAATAACATTTACGACTAAACACCCGTATTCTAAGACATTTTCTCAACTGTGAAGGAGTCCACTCAACATTTCCTTCCAGCACGTCAAACGAAAATTAAATCTCTGTAATTCAGACTATTTAAATTCAAAATGGCGTCTAAAGTATCAGGTTAAGGCTGACCTTCAAAATAAAACTTTGTGTTGCGCTTGTAGTCGACCTCTTGGGGTCTTGGACTTTAGGGAGTATCAAGCTTTGTGGAAGTATCATCTTGGTGTTTATGCATAAAAATCTGAATTATTATTTTTGTAGTAAAATAAAGTAGAGCACCCTGTAAAACATCGAATCCTCTCTCGAGAGTGGTCACGTCTGTGTGCGTGAAGCCTGCAAATATTATAAGTATGGATTTTATCCACATCTCCCTCTAACTCCCTGCATCTATCTCTTTTTATAGAGCAGAGGAAAAAATATTCCGTGGAGAGAATCTAAAATTATGAGAGAGTGGACCCTGCTATGGTCAGGGAGATGGCTTCACAAACAAATATGTCATTTTATTTTTTACGATAGTGTTACTAGACTATAATATATAGATTTTCTTAGTATTTTTCATTCATTACACTCCTAGAACACGGCGTCCTAGACTTCCACTATTAGAGATAGACCTTCCAGAACATATATCTGGAGAATTTGGCCACGCTGGCCAGACGGGTTGGCGAGGATCTGATGTCAATTTTTAATGACAATTTATTAACAAATCCACAAGTTGGTAATAGTGGAACCAGCTTAACGTGCTTTCCGAGGTGACGATGGTGTTGTAAATGTGGGTAAGAAAAGTGTATTTCTCATCCAATGAGAATTTCGCGGTCGGGTTTCAACCAACCTTTGTAGGATTTTAAGGAAGAGCCACCTCTCTTAATGTTAGTATTTAAGTTTGGATAATAAGGTATTTTGAGCGGAATTGTGCGTAACCTGCAACCGGCTGCAAATGTCTGTTTTTCTGTGCATGCATAATGAAATATGTTATTGTTTTCATATCTTGTAACTTTTTTACTGAATAAAGATATTATTATTATTATTTTCCTTAAAATCCAAAAAGGTCGCAGTTTGAATCTCGGCATGTATCAATTTGGAATTCACTTTTTCTATGTACCTACATAGATTTACAACAACACCGTTATCATGATTTGGAAAGCACGCTAAACCGTAGGTCCCTGTTTCCACTAATACAATTAAAATTGCCATCAGACCCCTGCCATGTGGACAGCTGATATTTAACCAGAAAAAATGTTGATATTTTTTAACAAATCTCAATTTAAAAATTGCAGTGATTTATTATTTATTATTCCTCCATCTTTTAAAAATATGAATTATTAATAATTATTACAGGTCTTTTGATATCTGAGAAATTACTGTACGTGCTGGGCCAATTTCTGGCATTGTCCTTTACCCTAGCATGCCTTAATTTTCTCACACCCAAGATTGCACCGCCATATGTACAACTAAACGACTAACATATTTAAGCGCCCGTCTCCCGGACTACCAGCGCAAGGGTAAGTTTTCCCAATACGCGAAGGAAATCCGAAGTCACTTCGTACCATAAATCTTGTGATATGTTCCTCTGATGAGATTGTTTACGTTGGAAAAATTGTCCTTATTCACTTTTGCTTTTCTCTTACTTCTGTTATATTTTATGATGATATCGCGTTTTGATATCTTATACTCGGAATTATATAAATGGCGATTCGAAAACTACTGCCAAGAAAATACATCAATACCTAAACTTTATTTCACGAGATCTGATAGTGACGTCATCGGACAATGCAGGTGTGTTCAACCTTTTAGAAAAAAAAACTTGTTTATTTACAATTTGAGTCGCTTAACTCAACTAAAACTATAGTATATATAAAAAATATGACTGTTTCTTAATTGATTGGCTATATGTAACTTCATCGATGTGGGTATTGTTACTCACACACACTCATACATATTCACATAACACAAGAAGAGATTCGATACATGAAAAACCTAAACAGCGATGGCTAAAAAAAAAAAAAAAACCGACTTAGTAAAAAATTAACTTTAAAACAGAAAAGAAATAAATAAAAACTACCATTTCCCTTTTGGAGTGCTCGGAAACCACGCTTATAAATGAGCGGATTCACATTGAGCCAACTTTACTATATCATGACAATTGGCAAGCTCGGCGGTTGACTCTAGCGTACCAAACTCGAGAAATATCACAAACAAATGTTATTAATTTATTTACATTATTAAATATTATTGTGTCCCGACCAGGACTTGAACACGGTACCTCCGAGTCTAGACCATGGAGGCAGTTTGAGGTTTAAATCGCCTTCAAAACTTTTAATCATCGTGTTAGAATTTTTGCTCAGAAACCCTGCAGTTGGATAGATAGATATTTTTTTTATTGCACAGAAAATAATACATTTTACAGTACATAGGCGAGCTTATTGTCTAAAAACATTTTCTAACAGCTAACCTTTGGGAGATGTGAGCCGGGATTGTAAGGTGCATGACCGCTAATATTTGAGATAAAGAGATTTATTGAGTTTAACTAAAAAAAGAACGATATTGAATCTATAATATAAATACACACAATACATAGATAACACATACATATACTGGTTACATACTATATTCATATATATATATATATATACATACAATAATAGCAGTTGTAAATAGCTGCGACGACGTCACGTACTCCATGTTCTTCTTGGCTTTTTTTTATTTACTACTTTTTGTAAGTCGTTCACCTACTTTAAGCACAATTCAGTAAAAAAAACCATTGCTTTCATATCGAACACGTCTTATTATTAAGTGACGTCACTCATGCTGACTATTGTTTTTAAGGTAACGTTCTAAAATCTAAAACATTGTATTTATTTTATTAAAATTAAAGAGAAGAAGACAAATTTCTAAGCATTCCATGGATGCACCGTGCGAATTCCGGGTACATTGTGTGTGGGTGAGAGATGAGAAGAATGAAAAATATAACGATTGTTATATAGGTGAAATATGCAAAATAAATATTTGGCAAATATATACTTTGTATGTATTTCTTAGGATTTAGACTGCCTCCGTGGTCTAGCGGTTAAGTCCGTGGACTTAGACTCGGAGGTACCGGGTTCGATTCCTGGTCGGGACAGAAAAAAAAATATTAATGTAAATCATCATCATCATCATCAGCCTGTGTCTCTCCACTGCTAGATATATGCCTCCCCCAAGGCTCGCCACTTCTCACGATCTCCTGCCACCCTCATCCAACCCCCACCAGCGACCTTCCTCAGGTCATCCGTCCATCTAGCGGGGGGTCGACCCACTCTGCGTCTTCCCGTACGTGGTCTCCACTCTAGAACTCGTCTACTCCATTGTTCATCGGTTCTACGACAGACATGTCTAGCCCATTGCCACTTCAGCTTACTAATTTTGAAGGCTATATCGGTAACTTTGGTTCTCCGACGGATTTCCTCGTATCGGACTTTATCCATCAGAGAAATACCGAGCTCTCTCCATAGCCCGCTGAGCGACCTTAAATTTGTGGACTAGACCCACTGTTAGTGTACACGTTTCTTCGACAGCACTGGTTAAAAACTCTCGTCTTCAAACACTGGGGTATGTTTGATAGGAAGATGTGGCGCAGCCTAATGTAAATAAATACATTTAATTACTATTTAATTTATTTGTGATATTTCTCGAGTTTGGTACGCTGGAGACATCGACGAGCTTGCTACTGGTAATGATTGGCCTATAGTAAAGTTGGCTAAATGTGAATCCGCTTATTTATAAGCGTGGTTACAGACAACCCCGAAAGGGTAACGGTCGTGATGATACTTTACTTCTTTTTTACTTTTTAGTGTATGTATTTTTTTAGTAAGTAGTGTATGTATGTCTTGTATGTAGTGTATGTATTTCTTAGTATGTAGTGTGTGTAGTATATTCTATTTTGTTAAACTTGATATCGGCACTACCCTTAATCTCACACTCTCCCAAAGGTTAGATGTTAGAAAATGCCTTGTAGGCATTAATCTTCGCCTTTGTACATTTTGTTTTGTGCAATAAAGAATTTAATAATGCATGAAAAATATATACATTTATTCGAAAAAATATTTACAACATATAAAATAAAATTAATATTAAGGATAGGGATATAAGTCCCGTCCGCGTGGAATGGTGGCAAGAACGCTGGCTACATTTCCCCGCTCAATTGCAATACTGATTCTTTGGGCGAAGGAAGAGCCAGCCCTCTTGTCACCGGAGGAGACGACAAGACGCGGTGTTATGTCTTTTAAAAACTTTTTTGCGCTTGGACTTCATGGGCCCAGAGTTTCTATAGCAAACGGCACAAATATGTAATCTTTTAATAATAATAATATTTTTTCACAATAGTCAAATACCAGAGACTTCATTTTGGTGCAAATTTACTTAAGTAAATAAATAAATAGTCCTGTAAAAAA
Source organism: Tinea semifulvella (assembly GCA_910589645.1). Lineage (NCBI taxonomy): Eukaryota > Metazoa > Arthropoda > Insecta > Lepidoptera > Tineidae > Tinea > Tinea semifulvella. The sequence goes on from OU342618.1 coordinate 5,898,815, forward strand.
AACTCGTACATAAAAGGGTGCGTTCATATACCCCTTTTAACCCTTTGTAATATTGAGTTCATATTTCATAACATAAGGGGGTAGTGAACAAAAGACGATTTGCACGTCACCACCCTCCCTCCCCAGCCAGTTATCATGTCAATGTCATAGCGGACTGAGAGAATAAAATTACAAAAAGTACAGTCATTATCAAAAGTAATAAGTAAATAATAAATCGTAATTTCTTATGTTAGTTTTGACGATGACTTTTTTTTTTTTAAATGCTTAATTAAAGGACATGGTACAAAATATAAGTCCTTAACAATTTATTTATTCATTTGTTTGTAGTTTTTATTTTAGCACGATAAGTACCTAACCTTGCGCCCACCGGATTGTAAGTGTTACGAAAGGTTCATAAATGTTAAGCAACTGGAATCAGACTAGATGCTTTTTCACACTTGGCTTAAAGGACTCCATTGGTATTTCTCTGATGGATAGAATTCGAAACGTCAAATGAATGAATGAAGGCAATGAAGCGGATACATCTGCCGCAGAACCGACGATGGGGCAAACGGGTTCTAGAATTAAGAACATGTTGAAGTTCGGTATTGGCTGGTAGCTTCGACAACTTATATGGATACCCTAGTCTGTGGTTATCTGTCGTTTATTTATCGCTGTCACTTTGTTTATACCAATTTTATGTTTATTATATTATTCTGAATTCTTCTAATTTACAACAACAGAACACGTACGGGACGACGCAGCGTGGGACGACCCCTCGCAAGATAGACGGATGACCTGAAGGAGGTTGCTGGCGGGGGATGGATGAGGGTTGCAAAAGACAGCGTGCAGTGGCGAGCCTTTGGGGAGGCCTATATCCAGCAGTGAAGAGACACAGCCTGATGATGATGAACCTTGAGATTCCGTAGAATTATGACGTCGTGGTTATATATCTGTCTACCAGTTACATTTGCTTTTACGCCTAAAGTACTTGACCGATTTTCATATAATTTAGCAGAGGTGGAAATAATATCATACCGCAGATATTTTTTGTGCCAATAATGTATGGAATTTGACCGAAAATCCCTTATATTACTATTAAAACTACAATATGTTACATCGTCATATATCATTTTACAAAATAATTCTTTCTTGTCACGGTCAAAAGCGGACAAAAGTAAAAATCGATACTCGTCCTATGTACTTTACCACCTACACATAAAAGCACTCAGCTTTCCAAGTGTCAAAAAAAAAACCATAGGGGAGTGTGGGAGCAAATGTAACGCATTTATTAAATTTGCAGCGTAACGCCTGGGAAAGGGTTTGCGTGTCCCCAAAAACTCGTAATAAAAGGGCTCTCATTTACCCCATTCCCTGTTTTACCCCCCTCTCCCCTTCCTTTATTATACAATGACCATCAACGGAATAACCGGGCATTTGATCGACTATAAAAAGTCATAAAGTAGATGTCCAAAGAGCAGAGAAGTGGATACTGACAATGAGTCTGGTCCATAAATTCATGGTCGCTCAGCGAGCTATGGGGAGAGCTATTGTTATTTGCCTAATGGATAGAATTCAACGTCAGAGAATCAAAGCTACTGACTAACTCATTCTTCAGGGTCATCTCAGACTTCTGGCGTGCAGAGGTGTGCCAAATTTCTCACGAGTGGTAAATTTGACCTTTTAACATTCATTCGGCCAGACGACGCACGAATTCGTCCAGTGTTTCCATCCGCTAATCGTGGAGGATGACATCATTTCTCACATGTCGCGTTGCGCCGACTATGGTATGCAGCGCTAGGTTTTGTTGCGCTTGCGTATGTGAGACGAGACCGGATATAGGCTTTGTAGCCCAACTTGGTGCTTAGAGCCAATGTGGATGTAAACACTGAACGAAGTTATGCTCGGGTCAAACGTGCCGCGCGGTGACTAACTGAATGCTAATATATTAAAAATTAGCTAGCTGAAGTTGCAATGGGCTGGACTGGACACATATGCTGCAGAACCGATGACCGATGCGATGGGGCAAACGGGTTCTAGGTTGGAGTGGCGGGACGTGAGTGGGACGACCGCCTACAGATTTACAGATGACCTATAGAATTAGATAAGGGTAGTAAAACACCGCGGTTAGTGACGAGCGTTGGATGAGGCCTAGATTCAGCAGTGGAGAGCATTTTTAGCATCGTATTGATTTACTGTTTTTCATCGGCACAAATAAGTTGTTGTGAAAGGCCAGTCTATTATTTTAAGTCAAAGACAATGACTGGTTATCTTTTATTCATACTCCAGTTGGGTCAGCAAAACAGCAAAAGAAATTGTATACAAATATTTTTTTGAATTGAGTTTCGTTCCCACATCACATGAGAATATTTATTGTAGGTACTTGTAGAATCTGTTACATTATATGCAAGATATTTTTTTAATCTCGTTTTTTATATTTTTAGTAAGGTGGACCAACTAGGTTTTTTACTAGGTTTTGGGTAACCCTTAATTTATTTTGTAGATTAATCTTTTTTTATTTACTTATATAATAGTTTATTTTTTTATTTATAATTCTCAATGTCCTACAAAGGCGTGGGATTCAGATAGTGGACGACAGTGTCTAAATTACTGCAGCTTCGCCGAGACGTTGCCTCTCTGAGCGTGTTCTAGAAGCTATGCCACGGTTGTAACGATTGTATTACATGCGGCCAAGGAATAAATATTGTTGGCTGCAATCGACATCCTTTGCCTTGCACATATTTAAGACGTCAACCTGTCAAAATAGATTTTGACATTAGCTCTTTTAAAATAAGACTGCGAGCAATGCGCTGCTAAATTAATAAATTAATAGTAATTTCCTGTAGTATATTCATTTAAAACTTAATCATTATATATATTAATGAACCTACTGGATATTGTCGCCTCCTTAGCTTGCGGTTTTTACAGTAGGACTTTAGAGCTGGGACCCAGCTTGAGAAGATAACCCCGCTGCCCAGGATCCCCGTGACGCCTCGTTGTCCGCTTGGGATCGGCAGCGCTCTCTTCAAGCTCCCTGAGGGAAGGTACCTTTCTAAATAGCTCCCAACAATGTTAATAAGTGTATATATGTATATTTATGTATATTTTTGTGTATGTATTAGTATTTAGTATATTGATATTACAGTATATGTTAAAGTATATTATGTAAGTATATATAATTATGTTGAATTTATCCTACTATTAATATTTATTTCATTGCACCTATAAATGTTCTAATTTGTCCCTAAGGTTTGGCTGTCAGAAAATGTCTACGGGCATTAAGTCCGTCTTTGTACTTTGTGCAATAAAGTTTTTAATAAATAAATAAATAAATACCCACAAAGATTAGGTTAAAGGTAATCTGCCTCTTTAAAAGCATGGTTCCTAACCACCCAGGAAAGAGATACGGTCGTGATGGTAATAATTTTCTCTACTGTATATAATATATATACTGTACCTAAGATTATGTATTATTTCCCATAATAAAATTCACCCCTATAATACGAAATGCAGTTAGGCACATAAATTTAGCTTCGAAAATAAATCGACAGCCGTCAAGGGGTATTTTAGAACGGTCATTTTTAATTTATCTGCCCTTTGCTATTATTTTTGGCCGAGGGGTCAGATTGACAAAGGAAAGCTGTTCATTTTAATGGACATTTTGAACATTTCGGACATTGGCTGCAGTCTTTGAGTGCGTTTTATTGCTTGATCTAAATTTTCGAACGCCCTTTCTTTTGTTCGGCTAAAATGCATGTTACAATTTGGCGTACACATTTAACGACATAAAATTATTTGAAAAAAAAAAACTTAATTATCTACACAAAAGTCTGGACACATTTTCATTTTCATATACCTAATTTTAGACAGAAAAATAGCAATAACATTCATAATGTAATTAACCTATTTTTAATTAAAGTAATTTATATCTTATAAAGTTGATAGACTAGTTGTCGTCCTGCAAAAGCATTAAACCCTTTTAATATAATAATATTTATTTCGCTAATATTATTATTATATATTATAATAGTTTTTATAATTTGAACGGGTAAACACCGAAGAGCTACTGAACAAACTCGATCGTCTGCTCAACTTATGCATTCGCTATGTGTTTGGCTTGCGTAAGTATGATCATGTCTCCCAATTTCGTGTTCAGTTAAAGTGGCTCAATATCCGCTTTCGTAGGTCTATCCATGTTCTCACCTTACTTTATAACATTCTTAATAATCCTAATACTCCCTCATATCTTAAATCCCGCTTCAAATTTCTTTGTAATACGCACAACTGTGCCCTTCGCTCCAACAACAACCAACTTAAGATTCCTTCTCATTCCTCAACCAGATACACTGATTCCTTTACTGTATCTGCGGCTCGCCAGTGGAATAAGCTGCCCTTTGCCATTAGACGTGCACCGTCTGTCAGCGTCTTTAAACGTTTAATCCACATCGTTCCTGGAGAAACAGAATAAAACACTATTTAAATAACCGTGTATTTATTTAAGTTATAATGTATATGATATACATGTATGTATAATTGTATGTATGTTTATGTGTAGTATATTAAAATTAGTTAACTAACTTATTAACTGTAACATTAAAATTTCTTTTTTTTTTCATCCTGCCTATCACCTTACTCGATTGGTTAGCTGGTAAAGAATGCCTACTGGCATTATAGCTCGCCTCTGTACTATTTTAAGTGCATTAAAGAATTTAAATAAATAAATAAAGACCCGTTAAAATTATAAAACCATTAACAATTTTTATTAAAAAACTTTAGTGCATTTTACTTAAAAGTATGTACAAAGGCGAATAAAATATATATTCAGTTCGAAGGTTTTAATTGAAGAACAAACAGTATATAATAATTACAATATAAATTAAAACTACTTAAAAGTAAAAATTAAAATAAATATAAACTAAACCTAATAAAAAAATAAACTATAAGTCAAAAATGTCCTCTAGAGACGACCCTTCAGTGATAGTCCCAAGAAGACTGGCAACATTTCCCCTCTGTATAGCTAAGCTAATACGTTGGCAGAAATAATTGCCAGCCTTCCTGTCTCCAGACTTTTCCGTTAGCCGTTTGGACAACTCCTTGGCCAGACGCTTGGCTGAGTGTCCCCATTGGCCCATTGCTGAGTGTCCCAATGAAGATAATATGATATTAGGATATAGATAGTTTCAAAATTAAAATATATTGTTCCGGTTGTTTAAAAAGAAAGTATTAAGCAGTTTTTTAAAGATGTGAATGGAAGGAGCTTGTCTGATGGTCAGTGGAAGCTTGTTCCACTGATGAGCAGCCGTCACGTTAAATGACACTAAATATCTTCTGAAATTAAACGATTTCGTTTAGGTAGATTTTCGTAACTAATAGAAACAATATAATTATATACATATACATTTCGCATACCAATGGCGAGCACTAACTACAGACAAAATACATTTTTAATTAGAGCTTGTAATACTCTTAATGCATTCATTGATGAAACTGATGTTGATATCTTTAGTGACAAGGTGATAGTGGTGAGAAATGCCTTTAACTTAAGGTTATTTAAACGATGCGAGAAAAACCAAGGTGCTAGTGTTTGAAAGAAGAAGGATGACATCCGTGACGATAAAGATTGACGATGAAACTCTAGAACAAGTAAATGAAATTATATATCTGGGCAGTGTTTTCACTGCGGATGGGAAGTATGATAGGGATGTTGAAAGAAGAGTGAATGCGGAAAATAGTGTTAACGGTGCCCTGGGATCCCTGATCGCCAGTAGGAATGTCAGTGACAAAGCTCGACTCGCCATACACAAGGCAATGCTGGTACCAACACTAATGTATGGAAGCGAAACGTGGATATGTCAGAATACGCATGAGAGTAGAGTTAATGCAGTAGAGATGAGGTCGTTGCGTCGGATATGTGGCGTCACCTTGACGGACCGCATACGTAATGACGAAATACGCAAAAGGGTAGGTATTAAAGAAAGCATAGGGACAAAAATAAGGAAAGGCGTGCTCCGATGGTTCGGACATGTTGAAAGGATGAGTGAAGAGAGATTGACGAACCAGATATATAATGCGAAAGTCGTGGGTAAAAGAGGCCCTGGCAGACCAAGACTTACATATCACGATCAAATAAATAAAACAATAGCTGAAGGTGCATTTAAAAGCCATCGAAACAAACGGGCATGTATGAGAAGGTTGATGAATGTCGAAGAAGCGAAAGAGGTATGTCGTGATCGTAACAAGTGGCGCTTAATTGTCTCTGAAGATATGTATGTATGTATTCTTTACACGATAATAGTTTTTGTTATTGTATAGTTATTGGTTTATTGCATGAAGTTTGTAGATGCTTTCATCGTTCGTAATATGTATTATTCTAACACTACTAGTGAAAACTTGTAAATGACTTTCTGTTTCTATTTTTGTATCTATACTTGTGAATTAAATGTCAATAGTTTTCCTTAATAAATAAATAAAAAATTAATAAAAAAAAATAGTTTAACCGAGATGAAAACCAATGGTGTTAATTGTTGTGTTTTACACACAGTTGCTGAGGTTACAGTAAAATTAGTATAAAAGTATTATTACCTTATGTAAGTATAGTGTAAGTATAGTGTAAGTATAGTGTAAGTATAGTGTAAGTTTTATTGTGTGACAAAATAATAAAACTGACTTCTGAAACTCTAAATTTCAATTTTAGAAGGCAGTGCTTACTAACTCATCATCATCATCATCATCAGCCTGTGTCTCTCCACTGCTGGATATAGGCCTCCCCCAAGGCTCGCCACTTCACACGATCTCCTGCCACCCTCATCCAACCCTTTCATCTATCTAGCGGGGGGTCGACCCACTCTGCGTCTTCCCGTACGTGGTCTCCACTCTAGAACTCGTCTACTCCATCGTTCATCGGTTCTACGACAGACATGTCCAGCCCATTGCCACTTCAGCTTACTAATTTTGAAGGCTATATCGGTAACTTTGGTTCTCCGACGGATTTCCTCGTTTCGGACTTTATCCATCAGAGAAATACCGAGCATAGCTCTGTCCATAGCCCGCTGAGTGACCTTAAATTTGTGGACCACACCCAATGTTAGTGTCCACGTTTCTGCTGAACCTAACTGAAATTATTTAATTATGATCCGATAAACATTATTTTAATTTTGCGACTACGAAAGTTGACAATAAGCAAAAAACAAGTATGAATTGCAAGATCGATTCATGTTTAGGACAAGAGCTGTGTTTTTTGAACCTTTTTTTATAAAACGTTTAGCTATAAGGTTTTTGACAATGGTTGGTATCGTCTTTTGTGCTTTTTAAAAGACGCTGGGATTAGGAATGTCCATTTTGTAGTCTTTTTATCGAGGTGCGAGCAATATGTGCCACTAAATGCCATATTTGATCGATGACACAGAATCGCACCTGCAAATGGTGAAGGTAAAATTCTAAGTATCGGTTAATTTTTGGATTGAAGTTGCAGGTTTTTTGCTCATAAAATTTATGTGAAAGTTGGTTTATTTTGTTATATTTTTATTTTGTTCGGGTCCAGGTAACTGAAGTATAGATCAGATAGACACACATACATTAGACGATAGAATAACACAGAGGAATGAAGCAACGCATAGCAAGCAGCTAGGTTACTGAATAAGATAGAACAAAGGTCAATTCAATTTATATTTTTTTATTAAAAAATTAAAAAAAAAAAATAATGACCATATATCGTCACTGACAAAAGAATCTTTCAGGCGATTGTGCTTCGTACTCAGCAATATTCGCGATTTACGAAATATTAATGTCATTACGTACGTCAGCTCATTACGTCTCCCAATATTATGAACCATGCAGACGTATGTTAATCCGATCTTGCATTCACTATATATTTGGCTTGCGTAAGTATGATTATGTGTCTCAATGGGCTATTTGACAATGCGAAAAATAAAGTGTCAATTACTGTTATCAGTATACATTAAGAGTTTAAAAATGGGTATTTATTAATTATAGTTGAAATAAATGATTAATTTATTTAAAAATCCGTAATTAAAAATGCATTTTTTAAATGTTTGTCACGTGACACAAAACGCTCCTGGTTGGTCGAGTTTATGATGACGTCATCTGCTGGTAAACACAGATCACAGATTATATAGACATACACAGATTCTACGTCTTGTAAACCTCGTGCCACGCATAGATAATACACTATTACACGCATAAATAATACTTTGTGTGATTTATTTTCAATATTTTACAAATTCTGTCAAGTACTTTTACCATGGACAAAGATTTTGTAAAAGCAGACAGCAGAAACCTGCCCCAAGTCGACGCAATCATAGTCGGATTATTTTTCAAAAATAATTCTGACTTTTATGCCTTGGAGCTAAAAAATGTGAAGACAGCAAAGTAAGTATAGTAACACTTTAGTGGTAACTTAAATTATATCATAAGAAAGTGAAATAATGATGAACTTCCACAACAAGCAAGGACTTTTATAGGTTATAAATGTTAAGTTAGTTTGGCGCAGTTTCGTGAACATAAACGATAATTTGTTTACTTTTGCAGGTCTGCAAGGGAATCATATGGAGATGATGCCATTGGAAATGTGCAGCTGCGTCGCGTGCCAGATCTTTGCACATTAAACTGTAAGATTTGTCCTAAGCACAAGGTGAGGAGCAGCTCTTACAATGTCACTATGGTGATAGACGAGAATAAGGGTGAAATTGTTAGCTGTCAGTGCTTGGACTGTGCAGCTTCAGCTGGTGGCTGTAAACATGCAGTGGCATTCCTCATGTGGACCCATCGTCGCACAGAGGAACCTTCTTGCACTGAGGTGGAATGTTTCTGGAAAAAACCAAGGCTCTCAAGAGTAGGTACAACCTTGAAATATGTGACTGTGGAACAGTTGTGTAAGCAAGCTCCTTAATGTGAAACCAATAATAGCCTCTAGGATCTTTAGTAGAGATCATGGGAGCAAAAGCCCCAGAGATGCCTGCCATGAAAAGAGGCCGAAGATTAGAATCCTCAGTGATAAAAACCGTGCAAAATATACTGAAAAAGAGAGTGAAGCCCTGCGGAAGTGAAAGTACCAAAAATAATTACATTTGTAATGGCAACATTTCAGAAAAGTACCGAGCTCAAATTCAACTGCAAATGTTTGTTACCAAAATGAGGAAAGGTTACTTTTGTGTGGCTTCAAAAAAAGTGGATGTGATTGTAGTTGACTATGACAATGAATATGTGAGTAATTTGTTAATAAATGTTGCATCTTTTTGGAAAGCAAATATTTTTCCACTGTTAATTCGTAGTGTTACAGTACCTAATTAAAAATATTTTAGGTAGTAATATAAGTTCATAATAAATAAATTTATTCTTATGTTATTAAAAACTTTAAAATATCAATAAGTGCTTATTATGGCTATGTTTATCCTCAATTAACATATGGTATAATATTCAGGGGTAATAGTGTAAATATTCAAACTACCTTTATGTTACAGAAAAACTGCATAAGAACAATTTATAATAAATACACTACTAAGTCCCTCCGTAATACATTCAGAGATGAAAAGTTTCTCACTGTAATTTGTATATACATATTAGAATGTTATCTGTTTGTAATGAAACAAAGATAATTTTATAGAGAGGGACAATGTTCTTAGCTATGGCTTCACCGTACTGGTTGGAAGGCAGGGGAATGAACTGCAGTGTTAAATGTTACATCAAAAAACATGAATTAGTAATAAATATAAATATGATCTCTGTATACCTCAAATAAATAATACAATGTACCAAAAAAGTACATATATATTTTTGCAATAAAAATGTTTAATCATTTGTCATTAAGGTTAAAAACCCTAAATGGTAATACATTTAAGTACACATTAAAAACCTGGCTTTTATCTAAGCTATATTATAATTTAAGTGAATATTATAGTGATTACTAGTGTAATATTATGTGCGTTCATGTTATATAAAGTTCAAAAAGTATTCTTTGAGTTATTATTCTGTTTTTAAATAGTTTTAAAGTATTTTTGTTATTAGTCTGTTTTTGAATAGTTTGTAGACCCACAAACTATTCATAAACAGACCAATAATAATATAACCTTGTCTACCTACAAGCTATTTAAAAGCAGATTACCTACTCAAATTATTGTATGTTCGAAAAGGATAGCTGTTGTAAGGTTTACTACTACCACAATGTAACCAAAAACTGTGGACATTGAATAATATACACAGTTTTGACAATAAAATATATTTTATTCTATTAATTGTAGCTACATTAATAGAATATATTTTATTGTCAAAACTAATAACGAAGGAAAAATAAAATTTATACTAAAGGTTTTCAAATGTTTTATTTAATAAATTATAAAAATTCCAATATAAACAGAATGCATAACTAAGTGATTGGATACATATATGACATCCCAGAAAGGTGTGGCAAAATTGCATTTCAGAAGCATTGAATGCAGTTTGCACAACTAATAAAACTACATCGCACTAATTGTCAAAAAACCAATGATGTATATTGGAATCCCTGTTGACTGCTATTTTTTAATTCATTTAATCCATAAGCACACCCACATACCAAATGAACATATATTAATGTGTTTGAAAAAAAATAATTAGTTTTTCTGAACTTAAAGATAATGACAGTATCATATAACAGTAAATTATTCTTGAAAAATATTCCAATTATAGCTAGCTTTTTACGCCTTTTTATTGTTAACTTAAATAAACAATCTATCAGAAAGACTTTACCGATTTCATTTCGACACAACTATCAACAATGTAAGTTGTATTATTGATTGCCTGGAAATTGACATACAAAAGCCTTCCAAAGCCCTTTTTCAAGCATTAACTTGGTCAGATTATAAGAAAGGTAATACTGTAAAGTATTTGATGTCATGTACGCCTAATGGTCTCATCAATTATATTTCTCCTGGTTTTGGGGGAAGAGCAAGTGATGTCTCTATTGTGGAAAATTGCAACTTTCTAGATTATCTAGATCCAGGTACTGTCATATTAGCTGATAAAGGATTCAAGCATGTGGAACAAACATTAAGTAAAAAAGGAATCAAACTGTTAAGGCCTCCTTATTTATTTTATTTACTATTACAATATATGTATTATATAAGTATTATGTTTTATATATTTATATATGTATTTAGTTGGTTATTTATGCATTATTTATAAACAAAACATTACCACATTAAAATTTTGGTATGTTGGTAAGAATAGGGTAATCATGCTCAACTTCAGCACGGGGTCACCTCGCGAAGTGTGCAGACACATTACTTACTTCACTCTATCGTACAGAGCTATTTAGCATGTTATAAAAATATGTACTTATATCACAATAAATATATTTGATTTGATTTGATTTGATTCCTAGTGTAGCCTCTAGGTCAAAATTATCTAAAGAAGAAGTACGGCAAACAAAAATTATTGCCAGTTTAAGGATTCATGTGGAAAGAGTCATAAGGCGTATAAGAGAGTTTAAAATGTTAAAGCAACACTGTCATTAATAAAAATTTCTTAAGAGTTGTAGGTTGTTGAATGTCTTCACATTAACAAGTTCCATTCTTCGGAGTTTGACAAATGTAGATTGTAAAGGACCAGCATCACACATTCTTTTAATGCGATCTGGCTGGCAATGAAATTTAGAAGGCCAAACTTTATCTTTCAAAATTAATTTCTGGCTGAAACCCATTTTGTACTGTAAGTAATTTGCCATGTCATTTTCCATCTGTAACAAACAAACAAGTTAGTCGGGATCTTTTAGTATAATGCTTATTGAAATCATAAGACTCTGTAGCTACAATTTTTAACTAATATTATGGAAAACATCGGAAGTATTTGAAGTGAGTTGTAATAGACATTCTGTTAAAAACATTAGAGGTATTATTATAACCTCAAATCAATAACGAAAACATTTACATTCTTAATATCTTTACTTACATTGAAATGGTCTTCACAGAAGAAAACATTTGTACTATTCACTATGTCATTAGGATCCCACCGAGAAAGTTGCAACCACTTTCGCCGCACTTTGACATTCTTTGGAACACTAACAAATAGTTTTTCCGGATTTTTCAACGACGTATTTGTACATTTTGGAACTGCACACCATTTGTAACTCATTTTATTACATAAATCACTGATAAAATGTAAATCCAATCGCACTTTTGTTTTTTGTTTACGACAAATGTATGCGGATGACATGTGCCACAGGCAAGTGACGTCACAGACCCGATTGAGGCGCCATATTGTCAAAGTAGCGTTTGGCATGCTTTTTAAATATTGTTTTTTCAATTTGATATTTTTCAGCAAATATGTACCAGAATTAAAAAAAATAACTTTTACTGGGTTCCTTAAACTCTACTGCATAATATAAAATGGATTTTGAAAACCTGTCAAATAGCCCATTACGTGAAGTCTTAAAAAAGTGTATTTCTCATTGGTACATGCTGGGGTTCGAACCAACCATTTTAGGATTATAAGGAAAGCGTTACGCAAGCCAAATACTTATATAGTGAATGCATAAGTTGAGAAGGCAATGGATTTTATTTAGTAGCTCTTCGGTGAGATCGGAGTTACAGACGTCTGCAGTATTATTATACTTCGGATATAAAGCAGCGGTGGTAACTCGGTTCTAAAAAACAATTCACATTACAGCCCCTAGATCACGGAGTCCTAAAGCTCCACTGTTTAAATTAGACCTTCCAAAAAAGCTCGCCACTCTGGCTAGACGGGTTGGTGTGAGTCTGATGTCAATTGTTAATGACAATTTATTTAGGATCGTATAGGGTACTTATCAATAGGTGAATATTACGAACTGTTACTATTATTGTAATAAATGAAATAGTTGAACAAAATCCGTGATGCTATGCGTCCGTCACGATTGTGAATCGAAGCGCTCGCAAATTGGCACTAAGCTCCGCCAGGGGTCAAATACAATAGCCCCGGTCACACATATTGACACCCAACAATGGCCAGGGGTCATTTTTATTTGTTAGAGAAACCTTATGTGTAATCTTTTCACGCACACCATTAAGAAGATTATCAAAATCTACCCTTTTCGATTTTCAATTGTGTTAAAAATAGTTGCAAGCTTTGTTACAAATGGAATGGTTTAGATTTTGATTTTGACACATATTCGAATTGTAAAATTCATTCGAATTCTTTTGGAATCGAATGTTGATTTATAGTAGTCGTAATCTGAGGCTTTATTTTGCGAAATTGTATTGAATTTGAGAGATATTTTGTATTATTGGGGTCAATGGTTGGTCTTAATGTTTAACGGTCAAAAGTTCAGCGAACGCGCGTCGCGGGTAAACATAGGTCGTGTGAGAAAATGCATAAGATTTTTTTTTTTTTTTTTCAATAACACCCATAACTAGTTCGTTATAAGCTGTTGACCTTTTTGTATCAATAGGTTGAATATATCAATTGTGCATTCACAACTGACCAAGGAGAGCAAGGGTTTGTCCAAGCGGCTAAAATTTTTTTTTTTTACTCGACTGCGCGACGCAATTAAGGGTTGTGTATTTATCAGCTTATGTACGTTTAAACTTTTGCGTACCTACATTCATAATAGTTTATATAATTTTAACGGGTCTTTGCGCGACGCAAATAAGGGTTATGTATTTATCAGCTTATGTATGTTTAAACTTTTGCGTACCTACATTCATAATAGTTTATATAATTTTAACGGGTCTTTGCGCGACGCAATTAAGGGTTATGTATTTATCAGCTTATGTACGTTTAAACTTTTGCGTACCTACATTCATAATAGTTTATATAATTTTAACGGGTCTTTGCGCGACGCAAATAAGGGTTATGTATTTATCAGCTTATGTATGTTTAAACTTTTGCGTACCTACATTCATAATAGTTTATATAATTTTAACGGGTCTTTGCGCGACGCAATTAAGGGTTATGTATTTATCAGCTTATGTACGTTTAAACTTTTGCGTACCTACATTCATAATAGTTTATATAATTTTAACGGGTCTTTGCGCGACGCAAATAAGGGTTATGTATTTATCAGCTTATGTATGTTTAAACTTTTGCGTACCTACATTCATAATAGTTTATATAATTTTAACGGGTCTTTGCGCGACGCAAATAAGGGTTATGTATTTATCAGCTTATGTATGTTTAAACTTTTGCGTACCTACATTCATAATAGTTTATATAATTTTAACGGGTCTTTGCGCGACGCAAATAAGGGTTATGTATTTATCAGCTTATGTACGTTTAAGCTTTTGCGTACCTACATTCATAATAGTTTATATAATTTTAACGGGTCTTTGCGCGACGCAAATAAGGGTTATGTATTTATCAGCTTATGTATGTTTAAACTTTTGCGTACCTACATTCATAATAGTTTATATAATTTTAACGGGTCTTTGCGCGACGCAAATAAGGGTTATGTATTTATCAGCTTATGTACGTTTAAACTTTTGCGTACCTACATTCATAATAGTTTATATAATTTTAACGGGTCTTTGCGCGACGCAAATAAGGGTTATGTATTTATCAGCTTATGTATGTTTAAACTTTTGCGTACCTACATTCATAATAGTTTATATAATTTTAACGGGTCTTTACGCGATTTACCTTAGAGACATATTTCTTTCGACGTTTCAGCCAAGTTGCATTGGCCGTTCTTGAACTTGGTATTGCTTGTTTGCAAGGCCAAGACCAAGATTGGGCAACACTACACACCACACACCTGCCAAGTTTCCACTTCCAGGGGGTTCTACGATAGCGAGTACTACAGCAGTAACAAGAGCCCTATGGATGATGTCACTGAGGAATGCAAATGTCAAATGTACATGCAAGAAATAACCGACCCGACATATTTTGACCGAATTTTCTACAGAACAACAAAACTGAAAAGTTGCCATAATGACAATGTCACGGTAAAATGTTTACTCCAAAGCAATAAATCGTCGGCCCGAGCTCAATATGACCCCTCGACCATTTTGACCCCAACCGGGATTCGAACAATGGACCACGACGTCTTGGGGCGGCTGACCCGTAATAATAACACCAATTACAATACTTATTGAGATAACATAAATTATAAATTACAATTTTCAATGCATTTTGTGATGGTTTAAATGTGAACGCATATGTCAAAGACTAGACCGTTATCTGCTTTAGCCATTTTTTTTTTAGAACTCTTACTTCGCAATTTATTTACGCGGCGAAGTGCCTTCACTCCGTAGCCACGACTCAGGCTTAGCTGTTAAGGCACGCAGGGCCAACAGTGAAAGAGAGACGGTTTATAGGGTTTTATTATTTATTTATTTATTTAAAACTTTATTGCACGAAGTACAAAGGCGGACTTAATGCCCGTAGACATTTTCTGACAGCCAAACCTTGGGGACAAATTTGAACTATTATAGGTGCAATGAAAGAAATATTAAAAAATTAGGAAGAAAAATTAACAGCTTAATTATACACTTACATATTATATTGTTATATATACTATGATATCAATATACTAAATACTAATACATACATAATACTATACATAAACATACTAGTTTTTAGTATTTTAGTCCGTATTTTAGTTTTAGTCCGTAGGCGCCTTGGGGTCTCCTTAGGAGGCCTCACTGTGAGACGGGCATGCGTCCTCCCGCACTGGTCCTTTAGGCTGAGGGCGTATTATTGATGATTTATCGATTCACCGTCTTTAAAAATAAAAAAAACTGAGTACCTATGGTTGGACACAAGAATTAAAAGCGCGGCATTGTAAATATTATTTTGTATCTTGTAGTAATAGTAAAAACGAAGTAAGTCTTGTTTCACTAAGCTTAGAGGTGGTAGGCGGACTGATGGTGGTAATTTGCCCAGTCTGCCGGGGTGGGGAAGTATCCACCGTTCGTGCCGATAAACCCAGTAAAGTGTATCCACACGTTTCGGGATCAGGCTCGAATTGCCGTCATGCCCAGTCAAGCTGGCTTACTGTTAGGGACTGATATCAGTTGCTAATATTTATAGACCTCGCGCGTTGCTTACTATCAGGTGGACGAAAGGTCACATGTCGTGCTAGTATATAAAAATATTTTTTTTTTATATATATCCTTTTTATAATTATTAGATTATTATTTCATAATCTATCGGTTAAGTCCCCGGATTTAGATTCGAAGGTATCGGGTTCGATTCCTGGTCGGGACAGAATAATGTATTTGTAATCTTATACTCGTAGTATCTATATC
Source organism: Tinea semifulvella (assembly GCA_910589645.1). Lineage (NCBI taxonomy): Eukaryota > Metazoa > Arthropoda > Insecta > Lepidoptera > Tineidae > Tinea > Tinea semifulvella. Next base: position 5,915,011 of record OU342618.1, read on the forward strand.
GTATATAGTCACAATAACCGATTTTTAATTGATTTCATTAATTAAAAACGTGCTAATTTAGCCTGATGATAGTAGTATCATCACGGCCTGAAGACATTTCCGCTAATCACTAGTTCCTAATGCTAATTATGTTAAGTTTTAAACTTAATCCGTAAAGAAACAAATGAGTCGATCCGAAAACGGATACCCACTAACGTTATCAAAACTACATCCTAGATTAGCAAAGACATAAAAAAACAATCGAAAACGGATGCCATAACCAAAAATAATAAACATGATCCCTTACGAAATCAAAAATCATCAAAAGCTAACAAAAAACCGCCGTAACAAAATTTTAAACGTGCTAACATATCATTATATGAATTTAAAAATAAAGCTATTATTTTATATTATATATGTGACCTTATGGTAAGCGCTAGGTCCATAATTGTTAGCAACTGGAAATAGACACTCATGACTGATATCAGTCCCTAACAGTATGCCGGCTTGACTGGACAACGAATACACTTTACTGGATTTATCGGCACTAAAGGTGGATACTTCCCCACCCCGGCAGACTGGGAAATTTACCAACATCAGTCCGCCTACCAACTATTTATTGTTCTCGTTGAAAGTATGTGCCATTTGCAATGATGTCAAATGCCAATTTTTACTTTCAAGGAGAACTAATATTATAAGCTTGCCATGGTGATATTTATACAAAAATATAGCCACTTGCTCGCCAAGCCGTCTGGCCAGCGTGGCGAGTGTAGGCCAAGTTCTCCAGATATATGTTCTGGAAGGCCCATCTCCAGCAGTGGAGATCTAGGACGCTGTGTTCTAGGGGCTGTAATGATAGCCACTTGAAAAAAAAAAAAGTAAAGTAAAGTATCATCACGACCGTTTCCCTTTCGGGGTGGTCAGAAACCACGCTTATAAATAAGCGGATTCACATTTAGCCAACTTTACTATAGGCCAATCATGACAAGTGGCAAGCTCGTCGATGTTTCCAGCGTACCAAACTCGAGAAATATCACAAATGTATTTATATACGTTAATTAATATTTTTGTGTCCCGACCAGGAATCGAACCCGGTACCTCCGAGTCTAAATCCACGGACTTAACCTAGACCACGGAGGCAGTTAAAATTAGCATATTTAAAAAAAAAACGCTAATAAATATATAATATTTTAAATATAAATCCGCGTAGAATAATTGCAATCGGAATCGTTAAGTCTTGTTACAAGCGGTGTTATTTTATATAAATATCATCATGGCAAGCTTACAATAGTTCTCCATGAAAGTAAAAATTGTCATTTGATATCATATTCGGCAAATAGCACATACTTTCAACGAGAACAACAAATAGGTGGTAGGCGGACGGATGGTGATAATTTGCCCAGTCTGCCGGGGTGGGGCCGATAAACCCAGTAAAGTATATCAACACGGGATCAGGCTTGAATCCGGCATAGTGTTAGGGACTGATGTCAGTCATAAGTGTCTGATTCCAGTTGCTAACATTCATTGACCTTGCGTGCCACTTACCGTGTTAGTATAGAAAAAAACACTATCCGCGTTTCCCCGCTAAATCGTTACATTGTGTCTCTGAGCGAGGAAAGAACCAGTCCTCATTGTCAGACAAAGGGGTGTATCAGGCAAAGCTTTTTGTAGATGTCACTAGCGGCGCTGGTACCTTGTTTACACCTATGACTGATCATTTTTTAAATTTATTCGTAGTTTTACATTTTTATAACAGAAAAATGTATTTCAACTTAACGTTACCTACCTTAAAAGACGAATTAAGTAAGCGAACACAGTCTTTAAAATAAAAAAAGGTTGAATTAATAGAACGGCAATTTTGAGATCACCATATCTTTGCTTTCGCTTGGAAATCTCGATTTGTACTCTTAAAGCTGCTCACTTCTGCATAATATCCAGAAAATAATAAATTTAGTAATAAAAATACAAGTTTTCTATGTAACTGACAGTTATATTAGGTACCTATCATGCGCCATCTATCGTGATAAAAAGTTAGTGACACACCCCATTAGACGAGGGGTGATTTTATTTTATTTATTATTATTTATTTATTAATAAAACTGTTGTCCGCTCTTGCCACGAATTTAAACATTCCTCCACATATGTGCATCTGTACTTGTCTCTCATTCGCTCACAACTTGAATATGCAGTGTCCGTATGGAACCCCTATTACAACAAATACAAAGACTCAATAGAGATGGTACAAAAGAAATTTCTACGTGTTGTCCAATACAAATTCTACCACTACCGATTAAAATACTCTCAATTGCTGGTGAATTATAACATGCTGGACTTGTATTCACGACGACAGCAGTTGGAGGTGATGATGTTATACGATCTTTGTCATAATAAATACGATTCCATAGCCCTCAACAACAAATTATGCTATAGAGTACCGCCCAAACATCACCAACGAGAATGCAACCCATTTCAATTATTAGCATTGAGCTCATGCCGTACTAACTCTGGAAAGCGTTCTCCTATCTATAGACTGGTTGACACTTACAATAAAAAATTTAATCTCATTGACATCATCGCCTCCACTGCTGGGGCCTTCAGAACAAGTGTCTTGAAGGTTTTAAAGGAATAGTTTTTAAGTTCTTATTGTTTTTCTCTTTTTTTTTATTTACATTATGTTTTTCTCCTTTGTTTTTACTTGTTTAATTTAGTTTTTTTTTGTTTTTTTTTCCTTTCATTTATCAACGTTTATTTATTATTATTAGCTGTAAAGTTTATGCAATTATAAATATGTGGTTATCGTGGTGGGTATTGCATGATCTAATGTATCTTATTATTGTTAAATGTTAAAACCTGTGCAATTCTGTTTGTTGACCCTAATAAAGAAAAATAAAAAATAAAATAAAATAAAACATTACATGGCCTATTTACCATGCAGTCAATCTTATAATTATTACAAACATTTTAATTAAAAATGGATGGTCAATATAACTATATATTTTTTAATTTACTATACAAATAATAATATTAATAAAGCTTTCAAGTTATCAATAGTTATATACAGTATAAAATTAATATAAAAAGAAAGAAAAGACAAATAAATAATAATAATAAAATAAATCAAAATTCAACACTAATAAAATCAATGAAATAATAGAGTTAATACAAAGCAATAAAAATTAGAATAAAAAGTGAGTAAGTAGGTATGTTTTTTAATAGTAGGTATCATCACGGCTGTATTCTTTTACCGAGTAGTCCTCCGGGTTAACTGCTTTTTTATTTCAAGAGGGTTGTTACCCTGTATTGGCACAATTTCAAATATAATAAAATAAATACAAATACAAATACAAATACAAATCGTTTATTAACACAAAATAATGTTGTTTCGTTATGGTGAACCCTGTCTCCTGCATGAGCTGTGCTGTATAACAGGAGACAGTGTCTTCCAATAATGATCATACAAAAAAAAAGAATGGAAAAAGAGGTTACACAAATAGCAAGTAAAGAATTGTATGTGTGTGTGTGTGTGTGCGTGTTTGTGTGTGTGTGTGTGTGCGTGTTTGTGTGTGTGTGTGTGTGTGTGTGTGTGTGTGTGTGTTTAAAAAGGTGGGGAAGGGTGGAGAAGCAAGAGGGAGTGTAAGATTGTTGATTAAACTCGTATATTTGTATTTTCCTTTAGTTCACTAGTTTACACTTTGGTCATGTCATCATCTCTTCGGTACTGTCATAATCGAGGTTAGATAGGTAACTTTTAAGTGATATTTTTAGTTCGTTTAGATTTAGGTGAGTAATTTTATTTATTGAGTTGAAACGGTTGTACAGCTTAGGGGATAGGTACTCGTACTGTTTCTGCGCATATGTACTGCGGGTGAAGGGAACATGAAAGTCCTGTATTCTTTTAGTTTTATATAGTGGTATAATTTGAGCTGTTTTGTGATACCTTTTGACGCATTGAAAGATAAAAAGCTTCCTGACTGTTAGTACGTCTGCTACTTGGTAAAGAAAGGTTGTTGGATATCGGTATTGAAGGAACATGGAAACTTTGAGGACTGCTCTTTGTGCCCGCTCTAATTCAAGTAAATGTGTTTTGAATGCGCCCCCCCAGGCACAAATGCAGTACCCAATTATACTTTGGCATAGGGCTTTATATGTTTGAATTATTAGAGAATGTCCAGCGGCATACCTTAGATTCCTAAATATGTAAATCAGTTTCCTCACACGGGTCGTTAATTCTGAGATTTGTATGTGCCACTTAAGACCTTCATCAATGAAAACGCCAAGATATTTAATGCTGTCGACTCGCTGAAGTTGCATGCAGTCGCCTGTCGCGGAGCACATTGATTCCCTCCTATTACATGGGTAAGTGTGAGACCTGATAAGGAATTGGTTACTCGGGAGGCTAGTTTTTGATTTGACGAAACATATATACTTTGTTTTATTGACATTAAGCGATAACAGACTGTCCTCTAACCATGCTGATACCTTTGAGAGCCCTTTTTCAACCAGCAGACGTGTCAAGTCCCATGTTTTTCCATGAAACAGGAGTACCGTGTCGTCCGCGAACATGATAAGCTCAGCGCCTTCAATATTTAAGTGGCAAAGTTCGTTGATGTAGGCCAGAAATAAGCTAGGACCAAGATTACTCCCTTGTGGAATACCGTAGCTGCAGGAGGCCTTGTCACTTTTGAAGTCGCCTATTTTGACACATTGCGAGCGCTGGTGGAGGTAGTCTCTAAACCAACTGTGCGGCTTACCCCTAATGCCCATAGCTTCCAGCCTTGCGAGCAGGATAGGTACACTGACTGTGTCAAAAGCCTTCTGCAGGTCCAGAAACACCCCAACCACTTTCTCGCCCCTATCCACTAGTTTCGTAACGGATGTTGTGTAGAAGGGGACTTTTTTATATAGGCGTGGTATTTTAGCAATTTTTTCATTAAAACATTCGCTCAATGTGGATCTTCAGGTGAGTGTTTTAACTCAATTGGGGTGAACACTCCTTGATCGAAATACACTGACCATGGCGGTGTGCCTTCGTCTCGGAGCCCGGACAGTCCACCCGCACCAGTGTCGATGCGAAGAACCAGTCGATCATCTCGGACACCACGGGCTTTCTTGTGCTAGAAGTGCTGGCCGCATTCCTCGTCACGCGGCTCTCAACGACATCATCCGAAGGGCTCTTGTCACTGCTGGTGTACCCGCAATCTTAGAACTATCTGGGATTGTGCGGAGCGATGGCAAGAGACCCGACGGAATGATTGTTCAAACGTGGAAACTTGGCAAATCTCTGCTGTGGGATGCGACGTGTGTAGACACATTAGCTCCATCTCACATCCAGGCGACCTCGTCAGGCGCGGGGAAAGCGGCGTTTTTTGCGGAGAACCTCAAATTGCGCAAATACGCCAACCTTGGTATCGGTTACGAATTTGTGCCGTTTGGGGTCTAGACGATGGGCCCATGGGGACCGTCAGCGAGGCGCTTGGCCAAGGAGTTGTCAAGGCGGCTGACAGAAAGGTCTGGAGACAGGAAGGCTGGCAATTATTTTTGCCAACGTATTAGCCTCGCTATACAGAGGGGAAATGTTGCCAGTCTCCTTGGGACTATCTCGGATGGGACGTCTCTAGAGGACATTTTTTATTTATAGGTTAGTTTATTTTTAATTTTATTATTTAGGTAGTTTTTAATTTATATTTAATGTACTTTTAATTTTATTAACTTAAAATAAATAAGTCTTGAGACTTGAAAAAAAAATTTGGGGTGAAACAATTTACACTAATCTTTAATACTGGGGGACTTTTTAAACATGCGTTTTTTACATACAACACGGATCAAAAAGTCAGGTGAGTAAAAGTGTAAAAAGTGGGGTAAAACGAGGGGTGTTTTTTTCGTAGCAACCTTTTTATTGATCATTCTAGTTCAGGTTATTATGGGGTGCTTTTTACAAGGTGCTTTTTTGATACAAATCTTCTCACTTTTATGACGTAGATTAGGGTGTGTTAACACGTTAAAATTTGTGTTATTGTGGGTTTTTTTGTTCCTTTTTGTTGATTTTGTAAGGGATCAAGTTTTTTATTTTAACGACGATATTTTGCTATTTATAGGATTCCAGATGAACGAGCTGTATCATCCTATAGGCCAGACATCTTAGTGTTCTCTCGGAACTTGAAAAAAGTTAATCTTATTGTACTTACCATTCTCTGGTATAAATCAGAAAAATTATTATTTTCTGATATTCTTTATTCGAAGGAATTAGGTACAATTAATTTAAAAAAAAAAAAAAAAATATTAATAAACTAAAAACTTACATTTTAAAACATAAATGACTATTAATAAAAATAAACCTAATTAATAAATATAAATACAACTAAAAACTAAAATGAAGAAAAAACTAAATATTTTCTTTTTATAAAATAATTTTATATTTTTTTTTTTTTTTTTTTTTTTTCCATGGTATTATGTTACTTAGTCGCAAACGTTATTAGTGGATATCCATATTTACATCAGAGCATGCGTCATAGATAGATATATAGATATATAAATTCTTTATTCCACAAAAAATAAATACATTCCAATGTATATAGGCGAGCTTAATGTCTAGGCATTTTCTAACAGTACCGTGTTGAAGGGAGGGTTATTGATGTTACTTATTGACAGATGTCATTAACATATAAAATGGTTTGTTTACCATTTTTATATACTTCATAGTTTTCTATTATATTTGTTAAAAAGGTATTTTAAACGATTTTATGTAATAAATTCAAAGACCATAATAGTATCATGTGTGTTGTATGCTATGGTATCATAAAACATGAACGAAAATACTTGTCAAAAAGTAGCCTCGCCGCTCGTTTTATTTAAGAAATGTTAGCATTGTTAAAAAAAGTGGTATTTCTTAACAAAAACGACATTTTGCGCTGGTTTATGAAGTTACTGCGAGATGTTGGAAATGCTAAAAACGAAAGCGGGGTAAGATCTATAACAGGATGCAGCGTAACTTTCCTAATACCGAAATAAATATATACCTACGTAAATACATATATTTACTATATCAGAGCGGGATGGAGACATTTTCCATTTGAAGAAAGTGAATATAAACTATTTTTTTTAAAGATCAGACAGTTCTTGCCTGATCATCAGTGGATTAAAATTGAATATCTGCTAGAAGAGTGTTGAGCAATAGAAAGTTGATTATTATGAGAAGAACGTAGTGGACGACTGTGCGAATCGCATATATGTAGGTATATTGGAAACGATCCCTCAGGTAAGTACTCGTAGGAGCCATGGGGTTGTAGATAATTCCGTACAAGAAGATAAGAGCGTAATTACAAAGATCAGATGATGAGAAATGAAAATAGAGGCATACTTAGCAATTATAAAAAACTGTTTTCAAATATTAATTCAACAAAGTAAAAGTAAAAAAGCTTTAAATATTTAATCTTATCAAATAATCCGATTCGTAGAATATTTTTTTCACTAGCTATTTTGGCCTGGATTTACGTCCTTTGCCCAAAGACAAAAAGTATTTTATTGTATTGCAACAATAAGTTCAAACAAAACAGCATTGTGCTAAAACGCGGTAGCAGAGCTTTGGTCGCGTTTGGCAAAAATGCGTTGCCTTTTTTTACATCAACCATTTGCTTTATTCTGTTTCTTAAAGCGCAACCATTATATCGCTACCTTGTTGACAATGTTATAATGTCTATATTTTTATATAAGTATTACTTGACAATTTTTATTTATTTCATTATTTTCAAAACTAAATGCCAACCTAGGTACAGGTTACGAAGTTGCGCCGTTTAGGGTCGAGAAGATGGGCCAAGCTGGTAATTATTTCTGCCAACGTATTAGCCTCGCTGTACAGAAGGGTAATGTTGCCAGCCTCTATTAAAACTGACAGTAAACTCGTAAAGAAATTTTAATATTACGAGTTTATTATAATTTACATTATTATCGTTATTTATTATTATTATTATTTCATAGTCGCAACATTGGCGCGGTGGTGGCTCGGTTGGAAGAACGCGTTCCTTAAATCCTACAAAGGTCGGTTCAAACCCCCCCGGCATGTACCACTTTTCTTACGTACATTTGCCATAGATTTAGGAGTTCCAGCAAAATCTTTGCATCACTTACTGAAAGAATTGGGCCTAAGCCGTCAATACATTTATGGAACGAGCTTCCAAGACGGTATTAACGGAATCATACAGTATTTGGTTGGGTAGGGAGAGAAGTAGAATGGTGGATGGTGAGCGTATTATCGCGCAATAGAAAAAAAAGGAGGCCTCCTTTTCTTAAACCAGCCTATTGTCGGTCGCAAGCCCGAGACACCATTCTTCTCATCTCTTACCCACACACGATGGACCCGGCACCCGCACGGTGAATCCATAGAATGCTTAGAAATTTGTCTTCAACCACCGTTCCCGTGCCTCGGAGAGCATGTTAAGCCGTCGGTCCCGGTTCCACTAATACTAAGTTGTGTGAATCGTTAATAAATTGTGATTAAAAATTGACATCATATCCTCGCCAAGCCGTCTGGCCAGCGTGGCGAGTGTAGGCCAAATTTTCCACATATATATTCTGGAAGGCCCATCTCCAGCAGTGGAGATCTGGGACGCTGTGTTCTAGGGGTTGTAGTGAAGTAGTGTGATTTACATTAACAAATATTTTTGTGTCCCGACCAGGAATCGAACCCGGTACCTCCGAGTCTAAATCCACGGACTTAACCGCTAGACCATGGACGTAGTTTTATTATTAAATATCTTTTAATAATATCGACACCTTGGGGTAGAAAGTTCGTAATTTAACCCAAAATGAGTTATGAATGCAGTATTTATTCATTCAGAATTTTTCGTTCTATTGATTGATCTTTAATCAATAGAGCAAAAAAGTTATTAGCCAAATTGATTTTATAATTATTTTTTTTATGTAAAGTAAAGTAGTGTTTATGGCTTATACGACCTTTTAATAACGTTTGCTTTTAAAAACAGAATTTAGCTATTGTTTTTACACCAACCAGTAGCATTTGTTTATGACCTTTCCGGGAAGGTTTCACTTTTTTGAAAGTATTTTTTTGCAAAAAGTTTTTTTTATTGATATTTTAAAAAAGGTACCAAGGTTTATTGCATATTCTCAAAATCATTACGGACATAATTCATTGAGTAAGAAATAATAATGGACTATTATTAGCTTAGGTACTTTACTAGGCCCATCATTAATTTATTTATTAATATGCTGACATGAAAAAGTATCTAAACCTACTCGTACAGAAATAATGTTATTTTTTTCATTTTTGAATATTATTTGTGTGGAAAAAATTAGGGCATGCTGCAGACTCCGAAAAATTTTGTTTACTCAATTTATTGATGCCAAAAAATGTCAATGTTTTGCTTAATTTTTTTCCTTTCGGAAGAGGAAGCAATGCAGCTGCCGTATCTCGTGCGCTAGACCTGCGCCTGCGACTTTTTTTCAACTAGCAACATCGTCGTAGCAATTTTTTTGTTTTTCGAACGTTACTATTTTTTCAATCGAGACCATGTGTTCGATTTCGTTTTGAAATTAATATTTGGCTGTAACCGAATAACTAGTGTTTCAAATTTTAAAGTAAAGTATTATCACGACCGTATCCCTTCCGGAGTGGTCAGAAACCACGGTGTTTAATTTAGCGGATACACATTTAACCAACTTGACTATTAATAATAATAATAATAAATTATTTATTGTACAAAACCAAAACAAGTGCAGGTACATAGGCGAGCTGCATTTTCTACCAACTAACCTTTGACTATTGCCCAATCATAATTTTTTTACTAGCACGACATGTGATCGTGCGCCCACCTTATGTTAAGTGGCGCGCGAGGTCCATGACTGTTAGCAACTGGAATTTGACACTCATGACTGACATCAGTCCCTAACATTATGCCGGCTTGACTGGGCATGACGGCAATTCGAGCCTGATCCCGAAACGTGTGGATACACTTTACTAGGTTTATCGGCACGAACGGTGGATACTTCTCCGTCCCGGCAGACTGGGCAAATTATCACCATCAGTCCGCCTACCACCTCTAATGACAAGTAGCAAGCTATATATGTCTATCGTAACAAAATCGAGAAATATTACAAATAAATTAAATAGATTATTATATTTGACTGCCTCTGTGGTCTAGCAATTAAGTCCGTGGAATTTACACTCGGAGGTAGCGGGTTCGAACAAAACGGTGGCGTTGTAAATCCATGACAACTGTACGTATGTATGTGTGCTAATTTATTTAAACCGCGACCTTTTTGGATTTTAAGGTTTCACAGCCCATAGAACACAGAGTCCTAGACCTCCACTGCTGGAGATGGGCCTGTCAGAAATTTCTAGAGAGTTTGGCCTACACTCGCTACGCAGATGGGTTGGCAAGGGTCTGATGTCAATTTGTAATGACAAGTTATTGACGATTCCACAAGTTAGTATTAGTGGATCAGCTCCGAAGCACGGGAACGGTGATGTAAATCTATGACAACTATGTTTCACATTTACCTATAGATTTTTTCCGCACCTTTTTAGATTTTACGGAAAGCGTTCTTATAACCAAGCTAACACGCTACTGTTTAGTCATATCTTCATCATTACAGCAGAGTCCTAGACGAAGATAGTCCTTCTTCTACCATTTCTAGAGAATTTGGCCTACAGTTGCCACGCAGGCCAGACCGGTTGGCAATTGTCTGATGTAAATTTTTAATGACAAGTTAGTAACGATGCTACAAGTTGATGTTAGTGGAACCAAGACCGACGGCTTATCTTGCTCTGCGAAGCACGGGAACGGTGGTGTTATAAATCTATGACAAAGAGTTGAGTTAAGATGGTTCGTGCGTAATCCCGTCATAGCTCGAGATCTGGAGATGCCTACTATTGAGGAATTTGTTGTCGGCCTGACTAGACGTATGTTTTATCGGGCCGACAACGGACACTTCAAGCATCTTGCGGTCGGCCCCCCAACGGGAGACCACTTTCTAGAGAAGTGCTCTTGGAGGAGAGCTGAAGTTGTCGAACCTAGACCCCCTGAGTTTGTGAGCCACATGGGCGCTGTTGTACCAGTAACGGCGCCCAGCACCAAAAGTGCATGAATTACTGCCGTGGCCCATTAGCCGTCCGGGCCTGGACGACCCCACTGTCTGTCATATGCTTTTTAATAAAAATCTATTTTAAAAATCAATGGAATATTTTTAGGTACCTACGTTATTGCGTAGTTTTGCGAATTGCTTCACCTTTGTCTATATGCATTTTTTTTCTTTTATCTTTGTCAATATAAATAACCCAGTGGGAAATGTAACGAATTATATTGAAATTGAAAGGACATTTTTGAATTATATGTAATGACTGGGGATTTTGTCAGACATATTAGTCACAGTTTATTTAGTAGACGCGTCGTAATATTGCAGACACAACTTACCTGGTTGATGTTCCGCGAGGGAATGCGGTCTCTCCTGAGTTACTAAGCAAAATTATATTACGTATACCCACACGGAGCACCAGGCTTAGTCCACTTCTACTTATTTCCCGTTTCATTACAGGTGTAACGCGTTCTTTATTAGGGCAGGTGAGTTGTTCAATGATCTTAATATGGATATTAATCTTTTTAATGCTCTACTACGTCTATAAGACGCGCGATAACCGACGAACACTTCAGACGAATAGACGGTGTTTAGGTAGTATTTCAGTATTGTTTTGTACTATTTTTTATATTTGTAGTATTTTGTAAGTCGCACCTTTTTTATTTATATGTATTTACTTTCTTATTTTTTCATAAATTAAACTGCCTCCGTGGTCTAGCGGTTAAGTCCGTGGATTTAGACTCGGAGGTATAGTTACTTATGGTTTATTTTTTATTAGGTTTAGTTTATATTAAATTTTTACTCTTAAAGTAGTTTTAATTATATACCTTCGAATATTATATATTATTATATGTAGGTACAAACCTAAACTAAAATAAATAATTTTGATTAATATTTAATTTATTTTTTAGTTTTCTCGAGTTTGGTACGCTAGAGACATCGACGAGCTTGCCACTTGTTCTGATCGGCCTATAGTAAAGTTGGCTAAATGTGAATCCGCTTCTATATAAGCGTGGTTTCTGACCACCCCGCAAGGGATATGGTCGTGATGATACTTTACTTTACTTAAAAAAAATAGTTGCTATAAGTGGAAATTGTTAATTTATTGAGTCTAATGTTAAGTTCACAAGTGCAAAATAGCTGTAAGTTTTCTAAACATAGTAAATAAATAAGTTAGTCTAGCGGTAAAGTCTGTGGATTTAGACTCGGAGGTACCGGGTTCGATTCCTGCGACACAATAAACAATCATCAACGAGCTTGTCACTTGTCATCCAGGGCCTATAGTAAAGTTGACTAAATGCGAATTAGCTCCTTCTACAAGGGTGATTTCTGACCACCTCGATAGGGATACGGTCGTGAAGATACTGTTTTTTAAAATCTATGATAAATATATCTGATTAACGTAATTGATGATCACCTACCATCTATATTGTATAAATGTCCTAAAGGTTTGGCTGTCAGAGAATGCCGCGGCATTAAGTCCGCCTTTGTACATAGTGCAATAAAGATTTAATAAAAAAAAAACATATTTTTTTTTCTTAAAAAGTTGATTGACTGCATTTCTCAAGGTAAGGACACTTAGGCTTGAAAAATCTTTAAAAAATGTTGGATTGTGCGAGCGGAAGTGATGCATAACTTAACAACCCTCTCAAGTCGTACTCGGTATAAAAATATAAAACTAATAAAGAATGACCAGTCTATACGCAGGTCATTGAAGGATGGACATACTTTTGCAAACAATTCCGCAATTGTTAAAATTCGCAACGGGTAGGCAGAGGCAATAAATTACAATTTAAAACTAAAAATAGACCACTCTCGCTTTTTGCAACCGCTTTTTTGCTTCCGGGTTTTCTGGCGTTCGAAATTCAAAAATCGACACGTGGCAGTTGTTAAAATTGTCGTCTGCAACTTCACGCAACGATTAAATCGAATCGAGTGAGACTTATTCAAATCGTGTTTTGAAATAGACAATATCCTTTTAGTAGACAATTTTTAACGCCTGTATTAATTTATTTATTCTTCTCCACAGCATATTACATTTATAAAGGTTTAATATATAACTAAGTCTATACATTGGCCTAATTAGGAAACACACTTTATTACTGCTGCTTAGGTGCGAAAGAAACAAAAAAATAATAGTTCTTCGCGCCATTTTGCACGGACATGTCAACTGGAAGTTTTTCTTTTGTTAAGTATTACTGTGTATCTTGTTTGTCAAAAGTAGTGTATTTTTTTTAAATGATGTGCTACAATGTAAATAATAATGGAAAACATTAAATTGGACGTTAAATATGGGGCACAAGTAGCAGTTTATTTTTTGCGGTTTTCTCGCGCTGCTGTGGACTCCCATATTACCTATACCCGCGACGTGTTTGGCATATAAAGCTGCTTGTGAATTCAAGAAAATCATTAAATTCTGAAACATCAGAAGTCCAATTGATCGTTTTTCATAATTATTCATTTTTCACTAACAATATCAACAGTAAAGGTATTTACAAAACAAAAATATGTATGTATATGTATAGTTTATGTGTGTAGGTATAATGTGTAAGTATATTATAATTAGTTAAGTAACTTATTAACTGTAACATTAATATTTATTTTCTTTTTTTCATCCTGCCTATCACCTTACTCGATCCCCAAGGTTAGGTGGTAAAGAATGCCTACTGGCATTATAGCTCGCCTCTGTACTATTTTTAAGTGCATTAAAGAATTTAATTAAATCAATAAATATGCGGATGAGATGCCTTTTGAATTACGAGCACGTGTTTTTTAAACTATATTTGAAACCAATCATGTCTTTTGGATTCTAGTTCTTTTGAGTAATGTTCATTAGTAAATGAACATCTTTGTCCGCTGCATATTTTAGAAGGGCATACAAAAGACAGTCGATAAACAATTTTTGTAAAATAAGTGTGTAATAATATTTACCTCCATTGACGTCTTTACTAAATAAACATGTGTACAGTTGTGAAATCTTTATTTATTCAGCTTGCAACCCTGTACATTGCAGTGCTTTTATACCACTGCCAAAATATGCTTCTAAAATTAGTGTAATTTATTACTTTTAGCCAATACATTAATTTTCTAATATTAAACAGTCATGTCAAAGAGGTATTAGATCCTTACATATGATATTGACGTTTTGTCGAACTGGCCACTTTGATCTCAAATATCTGGCGTTTGGCTAGGAGTTTAGCTAGATCAGATCATGTATAAAATACTGTTCTCACCTTTGGGATGGTTCCACCAAGTACCTCACAGATGCTCTCGATGTCCTGCAGAGGCGAGCTGTTCGAATTGTGCACGATGCCACTACATCTGGAACTCTCGAATCCCTGCAGCTTCGCCGAGATGTGGCTTCTCTGAGCGTGTTCTACCGGCTATACTATGGTGAGTGCTCCGAAGAACTCTATAACCTAATCCCTCCCTCTCCATTCCACAACCGAACCACACGCACAGGTCAGAATATGCACCCACATACCGTAGTCACCATCCCTTCGCGTACATATAAATTTGGGGACTCATACATCTGTCGTACGATAAAGATGTGGAATGCTCTTCCAGCCTCTGTGTTTCCACTTTCCTATAATTTGGAGTCCTTCAAGCGAAGTGTGAAAAAGCATCTAGTCAAGCCGGCATAGTGTTAGCGACTGATGGCAGTTACGAGTATCTGACTTCAGTTGCTAACATTCATGGACCTTGCGCGCCACTTACCATCAGGGCCCAAGGTCACATGTCGTGCTAGTATAAAAAAAATAAATAAAAAAAAATTCCAAATTAATGTCTACGACACCCACCATATTCCTCAGACCTTGCTCCAATAACTCCAATAACTTTTTTGCAATTTGGCAATTTCGGACAACGAAAAAAATAAATTCCGATGGGTCAGTCCAAACCGCCTTCAAATATTTCATTGATGCTCGCTCCCACATTTTTTTCAATTTCAAATTTAAATATTTATCTGCAACAAATAAAGTGTGTTAGATGTGTTTCTTACTTGGTAAAATATATAAATTGAAGCTATAAAATTTTATTGCCAAATATTTCGCCTCTCTTTGGAGCGGCGCCGGCGTCATCAGTGACAGTGACTGAAGGTCTTAGTCATAAATTTTGAAAAAGTAATTTTAATTCTTTTAGCAATGGTAAAGGCAATGCACTATACAGTTTTGTATTTATTTTTTAGAAAAATATCATCATCACCTAATATCAATTTAAATATTTATTAATCAACAAAAAGCCTAATACAAAATGGCTTAAAAATATTACTAGTTACATAAAATAACAAATAAAAAACAAAATGCAACACTACTTTAAAATAAAAATGAAGTAATGTATGGGGCAGGCTTTTGGTGCTTTATCTAATAATGTGCCCTGGGCTCCAAAACATGGGATCTGTGCTATGGAGACCCAGTGCTTTCCCTTCTTTAAGGGTGATTTTTTTTTTTTTTTTTTTTTGATCTTTTTTAATTTTATATGCATAAAAGCTTGTGCAAGAGGGAGAGGAGAAGGTATGGAAAGAAGGAGAAGGTAATTTTTCAGCAATGGAATCAATGAAATAGTTATAAAATGGCGAAAGTGCATAGATAATAATGGTACATACTTTGATTAATAAAATATATATTTTCGTTAAAAAAATATTCGTTTCATTTTTTTCCATATAAAACGTAAATTTTATATGTAGGGAACTAATATTAGGTTTAAAATTTAAATAGACTGTTTCTATTATTACTATTTATTACAAAAGTGTTGAACAGTTGGCGGGATTGCTAAACGTGTTTGCAGTTCTTGATTATTTATTACTAAGGTGTGTTTTATTATTAATAAAACTTTAATCGCAATTTTTATTTCAATGGATTTTTGTATATTTGAACAAGCATTGACGTCTTTCGTCTAGATAATGTGTGCTATTCATAATTTAAAATGATACAAGTTTTTTTTTTTTTTTTCAATTAATCCCTTACAGGTAAGTATAGTCATTTTAACTGGCTAATTGCCTCTATATATTTAGAATAATTTTAAGGTCTTTCGCGCCATTTTTTGCGCGGACATGTCAAGTGCAAGTTTTTGTTTTGTAAATTAGTTTACTGTGGATATTGTTAGTCAAAAGTGGTGTTGTTCTGTTTAATAATGTTCTACAATGTGAATAGTTATGGAAAACGATAAATTGGACTTTAAATATGGGGCACAAGTTGCAGTTTGTTTTTGCGGTTTTCCCGCGCTGTCAGCTCCCATATTTTACCCGACGTGTTTCAGCTATGGTGCCGTGAGTGACTCCAAGAAAAGCATCAAATTCTACAGCATCTGGAATTTGATGATGACCTCATTAACTCATTAAAAGGAAATATATATTACGTCAGACTTGGCTGTTTGAGCTAGACCCTTTGCCTTCCCTGATAGGGATTCATCATCCATCGGGAGAAGAGAACCAAAAATGAAATAATTTTATAATGTTCTTAATATTATTATTAGTTACACGGTGGTGTTGTAAATCTATGACAAATGTACGTGTAAAAGTGTGTATGAACTGACTTCTGTAGGACTTTAAGGAATGCGTCTTACAACCGAGCCATTACCGCGCCTAAAAGTACTTACCAATCCAAAAAACAAAAAGGTTCGCGGTTCGAGTACATTTTTGTCATAGATTACCTACACCAACATCACGGAGAGTACGTTAAGACGTCGTTGGTCCCGGCCACGAAATTCACCAGATATACCTGGATTGTTGAAGTGAATCTCTAACAGTGGAGGTCTAGGATCTATAATGATGATATTATTAAAAAATAAATGATTTAGACGTTTCGCATTAAACCGTATTTTTACACGTAACCTACATGTTTTATTTATTAAATAAGGCGTTTCGATGAATCATACTAAATTTAAATTATTTACATTGTTAACAAAACAACTGATGTAAAATCTATTTGACTTGTTGAAAAACTCTTATTTAATAACTATTGTCAAATGGAAAAAGTTAGTTTTTTTATATATTTTTTATTTTATTTGTTTAAAATCTTTATTGCACATAAGTACAAAGGGCTAACATATTGTCGTTAGACATTCTCTGCCTGTTAACCTTATCTAAGGACAATAAGAGAGTTTTAAGTGACAGGAGTAGGTGCACAAAATATAAAAAATAAAAATGATTGAATAATGTACATTATTTACTATCTTAATTCTAAGAAATAATATAGACCTACGTAATATACCTATATAAATATAATAAACATACATATACTATATAATTAATACATACTAATAAAACTACACAATGTAATAAATGCGATACAATAAATATAAACAACTACACAATATTGACAAAAAGATAATAGCACGATATGTGACCTTGCTGGGCGCAATAGTTAGGGTCTATGAATGTTAGTAACTGGAATCAGACACTCATGACTGACATCAGTCCTAACACTATGCAATTCAAATCGATAATCGATAAATGCGACGTGAACTTTACATTAGACCCAGCGTAAATACGCCAATCTCCTACGCCAGCCCGGCGTTCGCCCACACTAATCCGTCTCTAATTAATAAGCTTCAGGTGATCCAGAACAGGTTCCTGCGCCAGGCGGCGGACGCCCCCTGGTTCGTGCGCAACGTGAACCTCCATCACGACCTCAACGTCGAGCCCATCACCAAGTGGCTGCGGCAAGCGTTGCTACGCTACTTCTCCAAGGCGAGTACCCACTCTAACCCTCTCATACGAGAGGCTTGCTCACATGACCTCAAATCCTTCTGGAAGAGGCGTCGTCCCAGAAGTGTCCTGCACGACACCGATGACCCGTCACGACGAGGCTCAATCGACTGATTGAGGCCTCCGCCAAGTCCTCTGGCCGCCAACCTAAGGACCCCCCGACCCTACCTCTGCCACCTCCTCCGTTCCAGTTGCCGCCGATCCAGCCGCCGCTATCTTCGTCCTCCTCCTCCATTACCCCCTCGATGGCTTCCCCGCAGACCCCTACCCCTCAGGTTGGGTCTGCTGCCGTCGAGTAGACTTTTTGCTTCGCATGCTTGCATGACGCGGCGAACGAGTGCCTTCACTCCGTAGCCACGACTCAGACTTAGCTGTAAAGGCACACAGGGCCAACAGTGAGATAGAGACGGTTTATATAGGATTTTAGTCCGTAGGCGCCCTGGGGCTTCACTAGGAAGCTTCACGGATGAGTCGGGCATGCGACCCCCACCCGCGTTGGCCCTTCAGGCAGGAGGCGTATCATTGATGATTTATTGATTCACCGTCTATAAAAAAAAAAAAAAAAACGCCAATCTCAGTACAGGTTACGAGTTTGCGTCGTTTGGGGTCGAGACAATGGGTCCATGGTGTCTCTCAGTCAAGCGTCTGCCTAATGAGTTGTCCAAACGGCTGACGTAAAATTCTGGATACAGGAAGACTGGCAATTATTTCTCCCAAACCAAAAACTTGTAAAAAACCAACCAATGAAAAAAACACTTTCTTACGTAAAGATAAAGCATGGTTACCGTCAAGTTGAAGACGGGCTTTGGGGTGGAGACCACGTACGGAAAGACACAGAGTGGGACGACTCCCGTCAGATGGACGGATGACCTACAGATGGTCGCTAGTGAGTGCTGGATTAGGGTGGCAGAATATTGTGTGAAGTGACGAGCCTTGGATGAGGCACATATATATATATATATATATATATATATATATCCGTGGTCTAGTGGTAACAAACATTGCCGTGAACTCGGGAGGTCGTGGGTTCGATTCCCACCGGGGGCAAGTTGTACATTGTATAATTTGTCTCGGTCTGGGTGTTTATATGTATAATATGTATATATTTACAAAAAAAAAGTATAATATGTAGTTTATCAACCATCTAGTTTCCGTAACACAAGCCTCTTAGCTTACCACGGAAACTAGATGGCGCTGTGTAACCTGTCTGGAAATATTTATTATTATTATTATAATATTGTAAGCTTGTCATAGTGATATTTATATAAAAATAAACGACTGAATCAAGACTTACTGATGATGATGAAGATTATCTGAAGCAAAAAGGAATTATGGCAAAGATTCACGTCTTGTGTGTAACATACGAAAAGCGTTTTATACCTACAATAGGGTTGGTCCATAAAGAGTAGTCGGTAGACGTTAACTAGGTGGACGGAACCTTTCTCTTAATAATATAAACAGGAAAAAAAAACTCTTGTATAGGTTATTAAGAGCGGTGGTAGTTTGGATGTAAGAACGCAAACATTCTTACCTCTTTAAAAATACTTGTAACAAATTTGTATCTAGAGATTATACCCGACTAATCTACCCAAGATGTGTAAGTGAATATTACAGCAGAAAATGCCACATAATGTGCATTAGAGTATATAATAAAATTCCTAGAGAGATACGAGAGTTACCTATAAAACGTTTTACTATTGAGTTAAAGAAAATTCTTATTGACAACTGTTTTTAATCAATAAAATAATTTTTAGCTTCCAAATTTTGACATTAACATTGTATTCTAATAAATTGACAAGAACAATATTAAATGTTAACTATATACAAATAATTATTGTAAATAAATATCTCTTGACAAAAGCATATTGTTTGCCAGATATATAATATGGGCAGATTGCATCATCATGTCATGTACGTACAATTGTAATTAGAATAAGCAATCTATACAATGAAGAATTTTGAATTTGACACCCGGCATATACCAATGATTAATACACTTTTCTTACGTACATTGTTTACGTCATTGTTTTACAACACCGTTTCCGTGCCTCGGAGCGCACGTTAAGCAGTCAGTTCCGGTTCCACTAATACCAACTGTAAAATTGTTAATAAATTGTGTTCTAGGGGCTGCTGATGATAGGTAAAGTAAAGTATCTTCGACCGTCAAAACCACGGTTATAAATAAGGTGGATTCACATTTAGCCAACTTTACTATTTTTTTTTATTTTATTATATACAGGATTACAAACAATTGTACAGAGAGAGAATACACAATAAATTGGTTTTACAATGTTAATATCTGCACAACCAGCTTCAGTAATCCAAATGTTAAAAGAAGTAAATGTAACCCATGAGTTGATTTAAAACCATAATAATATTTAAAAAAAAAAAAAAAAAACAACTTTTTTGTACAGTAATATAATGGATAGGCCAATCATGACAAGTGGCATGCTCGTCGTTGTTGATAGGTTATTTATATACCTTGGCTTGACTTGGCGCTGTAACCCATTCTTTTTACTTTATTCCGCTTTCAAATGCATTTCGTTTTGCTGTGCTTTGTATGCAAACAGATTATTACTATTTAATTTTAAATAATATAATTATTTTTATTATGCACTGGAAAATTCCAAGGCGTTGTCAAAACAACTTGTCACTACGTCAGGAGACAAGAGGCAGGTCTAATAATAATATTTCGGCCAAAGGATCAGCATTATCATTGCACTTTTCCCATTGTTAGTGATTTTTATTTATATATATTATTTTTATTTATTTATTTTTAATGTTTGAGTTTCCTACATATGTCTATATATTTTATTATTAATACTATGTAGTTTCTAACCTTTAAAATTAATCTGGTACATTCGACGTCATTTTTAACTTTAATCGCAATAATTACAGATATTTGATGTAGCCAAATTATGTTTCGATAAGCGCAAATGTTTTATTTTAAGAAACACTGAACAGCTATTAAATTTAAACAGATTATGGGCTCACAGTCCGTATAGATTGTGTCGATGTGTTTGGTCCATAAGGAGTAGAAGGGGGTTGAAAATTATGGTATTCAGGGAGGTCGTGAGGGGTGGGGGAGGAAACTGACCCTTGGGGGAGCCCCCTGCGTTTGGGATAGATTTCAAGGTACAATCATTTTTTATGCGAGGGGTTATTTCAGCAAGGAAAGGGCGGTTTTGCTTTTGACAATTTTAGGAATAAGTATTCGGTTGAGACTTACAAAAAAATCACGTATCTTTTGTCGATTATTTATTTAATTTATAAAACTGCCTCTGTGGATTTAGACGTGGAGGTACCGGTTGCTGCGCCCTATTCTGTTACTTTAGCGCAAACGTTATTAATGGAATACGTTAACTATACATATATATATATCACGCTTGTTGATATCTGCACGGCCGCTATCAAGGTCGAGCGCTTATAGAGTTAAGAATTGAATAATATTGTGTAATTATGACGCATGCTCTGAGGGTAAATAACGAAATCCACTATTAACATTTGCGACTAAGTAACAGAATAGGGCTTCACTCTAACCCTTCGCTTTTTTTTTTTTCTTTTTTTTTTTTATTTTTCTTTACTGAGCACGACATGTGACACCGCGCCCACCTGATGGTAAGCGGTACACGAGGTCCAAGAATGGGAGTAACTGACGCCAGCCTCAGACGACCGACATCAGTCCCTACCAGTATGCCGGCCTATAAAGATGCTTTTTCACACTTCGCTTGAAGGACTCCAGGTTATAGGAACTGGCTGGGAGAGCATTCCACATCTTCAGCGTGCGACAGATGTAAGAGTCTCCAAATTTGTATGTACGCGTAGAGATAGTGGCTACGGTATTTGGCCTGTGCGAGTGGTTCGGTTGCGGAATAGAGAAGAAGGGATAAGGTTGTGGAGCTCTTCAGAACATTCAGCGTAGTATAGCTTGTAGAACACGCTCAGGGAGGCCACATCTCGGCGAAGCGAGATGTTTTAGACACTGTAGTATCGTCCACTATTCGAATAGCCCGCCTCTGTAGGACATTTAGAGCATCTGTAAGGTACTTAGCGAAACCATTTTATTTATTTTTTATTTATTTATTTAAACTTAATTGCACTTGATTCTATGACGGTCAAACCTTCGGGACAACGAGAGCAGTAAGTACATAAGGTAGGTGCAATAATAAATAAACTTGAAGAGTTTTATTGCAGATAACATATACATACTTATTAATATATTAATAACATATACATAAGTCGGAGTGAGGGAATAATTATTTATATTTTATCTACGACTTATTTTCGATGACTGAATAATGAGAATAGTAATACTAACTATGTTTGCTCATTTGTTTTTCGTTATTATATAAAACATGTTTCAAGGAAATTCAATATGTATACAGCCTTAGTCGAAGGCCCCCCGAAATAGGAGCGGAGTCGCGACTGCCATAAAGGCGATGGACATTACTTTTTAGTGGGGCGATAAGAGGCCCCAACCAAACCACCTCTAAACCCCCAACGGCCGAGGGTGCATAGCCATTTAGATTATTTGCGACTAAGTTTGGAAAATTACAAAAATCACAGAAATAGATTTAAAAAATACATTGTCGACGCATGTGGCGTCCCGCACCAGAGTACGTCCCTGTTCCCAGTTGACCAACGTCATACCATCGGTCATACATCTCTTGCCATCATCTCTGATAACTCCAACAGGCTCTAAAAGAGCTGGAACCTCGATGGTGGCTAGAGCCCTTTTAGAATACTATTGATCTAATACTATGATAGTAGTGATCTCCACTGGCGAAATGTTTTGTAAGAATGCGTCGTGTAGCTGTCGGAGATAATATAAATTATTTAATAAAATTAAAATATTTTTTTGAGATGCTGCCACTTTGAAAGCTCAACGATCCAAATAGTGTCCGTACTTTTTTAAATACCTCGCTAAACCTAGGGTCAATCTTTTGAACATGTATCCAAGATGGATTGCTTGTACTTCGAGTTCGTTATAAAGAAGTTTTTCATAATTAGTGTAGGTAATTAGGTATACGAGTATAAGTGCGTAAAGTTTTGGTTTAATCCAGACAATTCCAATTATTATATCTCGCCGCCACACATAATAATATTAAAATGCGTTTATTGAATAATACCTTACACTGGTAAAAAAAATGGATCCAAGTCATTTTTTTTTTTAATTGTCTTTAAAGGACATTGTACAGAATACATCAGTCCTAAACACGTAATTTATTTGCATAATATATGTTTATAACAAAGTTCATAACCGAGTTGGGGATCATCAAATTCCGGATGCTGCAGAATTTGATGCTTTACTTGGAGTCACTCGCGGCATTATAGCCCAAACACATCGTGTAAAATATGAGAGTTGACAGCGCGGGAAAACCGCAAAAAATAAACTGCAACTTATGCCCCATATTTGAAGTCCAATTTATCGTTTACCACAATTATTTACATTGTAGCACATTATTAAACAAAACAACACCACTTTTGACCAATAATATCCACAGCAAATTAATTTTACAAAACAAAAACTTGCACTTGACATGTCCACGCAAAATGACGCGAAAAACTCCATGGATCCAAGTCATTGCAATAAAAAATGTCAAAAGCTTTTGACATTTCTGACACACGTCATCGATATTAGACAATACAATTTAATACGATTGTGCACTTTGCCTCACCCCGCAGTTATCTTTTCAGAAGATGTGAAATGCTCTCCCAGCCAGTGGTGGTTCTCTATTCCTATAACCTGGAGTCCTTCAAGCGAAGTACAAAAATGCATAATTATAGGGACTGTCGGTCATCAGTGGCTGGCGCCAGTTGCTGCCATTCTTAAAAATCTATATTTTTTATTACCTAACTTACGTACTCGTATGTCCACCTAACACTTTAACCGGTTAAGTCCGTGGATTTAGACTCGGAGGTTCGATTCGTGGTCGGGGCACAAAAAATATTTAATAATGTAAATAAATACATTAAATTAATATTTAATTAGGCAATGTCATGATTGGCCTATAGTAAAATTGGCTAAATGTGAATCCGCTTATCTATAAGTTTGGATTCTGACCACCCCGAAAGGGACACGGTGGTGATGATGATACATACATACAATTTTAACCGGTCAAGTGTTTTGAAGATTTGTGATTACGTGACTAATATCATGTTCAACATTTCCAAAAGATACCATTATAATGTCATTAGTCAATTATTTTGTTTTAAATATAATTATTTAATAAACCGATAAATCTATTACTTACTAATAAATAATACATAAGTTAGAGAAATGTACGATATTACTAGATACGGCAGTGAGATATTATCACAACTTTGCCTTCTTATTCCTGGTCGCTACACTCTTGGCAGAGGGGTCGTGGTCGTCATTTGAGTGTCAGTGGTGGTCAGTTAACAAGCCGTCTGCCACTTCTTTCGCATTGCAGCCTTCCTAGTGCACTCATATATTACTAGAGTTATTTAACAAGATGGAACGACTACACAATGCATGCATCACATTCATTTTTTGTCTCCGCAAATATGAGTATTAAGGACAGCTTCACTTTGCTTGGTTCGCATCACGACAGAATTCTTCGCTCTTCCCTCTCATCACACTGCTTTTATGTCAAAGTCGTTTGCAGTTGTGGCTGCAAGGCTTTGGAATGACCTAACGACAGAGGTTAAATATGCCCCAAACAGAGCTATATTTATAAGATAACCTCCGTGGTCTAGCGGTTAAGTCCGTGGATTTAGACTCGGAGGTACCGGCTTCGATTTCTGGTCGGGACACAAAAATATTTATGTATGTAAATAAATACATTTAATTAATATTTAATTTATTTGTGATATTTTTCGAGTTACGCTGGAGACATCGACGAGCTTGCCACTTGTCATGATTGGCCGGCAGTAAAGTTGCCTAAATGTGAATCCGCTTTTATATAAGCGTGGTTTCTGACTACCCCGAAAGGGAAACGGTCGTGATGATACTTTACTTTTTTCTATTAGTTTACAGACACTTTCTCGATTCATCATTTTCATTAAATTTTCATTTATTTTTGCTTATTGTTATCCTACATCATAGGTTGTCATGTACCTAAAATTACCTAAATTTATATTTATGTGATTTATAGTATAACTTATATGTATGTAATATGATTAATAAATATTTATTATAATAGTTAAGTAATATTCTATACACTTGTATTTTTGATCTTTTAAATTTTTAATTGGCAAAGAACGTCAATCGACATTATGTCATGCCTTTGTATGTTTTGTGCAATAGTTTTAAATAAATAAATGTAGGGGTGATCCATTGCTGCTTTATCCTGGTCAGTCCACCTCGTCGGAGACCTACCACGCATTCTCTTGTCATCGACTTTTCCCTGAACTATCACGCGCTTAATGGATCTATCTCCTTGCGAATGCCTTATAGCATTATAGCTCGCCATGTACTGAGTTATAAGTGCAATAAATCCACAGCTACCCACCCACCATCCTGGAAACTTTTGGGATTGCGCGGAGTGATGGCAAGGAACCCGACGGCATGACTGTTGGGCCGTGGAAACTTGACAGCACTCTGGAGTGGGATACGACAAGTGTAGACACTTTAGATACATCTTACACCCAGGCGACCTCGTTCAGCGCGAGGAGTTCGGCGGTTTCTGCTAAAAACCTCAAAATCAAAATCAAAATCAAAATCAAAATATCTTTATTTTCCAGAATACTGTACAAAATAATAATGTGGTCTTATGCATAATTTCCGAAGCATTCTACCGCTAGCGGCATGAAAATATTAAACATGTATATTACAAATCTAATATTACATATAATTCTATATACATGCATACATATATATGTATGTGTGTATGTATGTATATACATATACACACACATACATACACATATATTCATTAATAGCAACTATATAAAATTACTATTATATTCATATTAAAAAAAAAAAAAATTATTATTATTATGTCAATATATTAAATTAATTTAAGTCAATAGTAATATTGTTTTAATAATTCAAAATTTGTTGTCAAATAATTTTAAACAATTTTAAATTTTAAACAAACAATTCGCAATAATAAATAGTTGCTAGGTCTACAATGTCAAATTATCATCGAAAAATTCCTTGTTTGAATAGTATGCTTTATGTACCAAAAGTTTAAATAACCTTCTTTGGAATTCATTGTTTCTTAACTGTATCAATTCGTAGGGCAAATGGTTATAAATTCGTATTGCCATGCAGTAACAGTTCTTAGAATGTAGTTCTAAACGCTGTGACGGTAGGCATAATTTATTCTTGATTCTTTGGCTACGGTAGCCCATTTCGCCATTAGTTTTAAAGAGACTTGTGTATTTGCGTACAAATAATGACATTTCGTAAATATACAGGCTTGGTATAGTTAATATATTTATTTTCTTAAAAAACGGTTTGCAGCTATCCAACTGATTTAAGTTGTATAGCGCCCGAATACATTTTTTTTGAGTTATTAAGACCCTACCTACGTCCACCGAGTTTCCCCATACAATAATTCCATACCTAAACAGAGACGATACATATCCGTGGTATGCTGAAAGTCCTGCTTCCAGTGAAGACACATTTCTTATGCGTTTTAGTGCGTAAATAAATCTGTCTAATCTAACGCATAGTTTGTCGATGTGAGCTTTCCAGTTTAATCTCTTATCTATTGTTATACCTAAGAATGTAGTATCATTTACTTCTTCAACTTTATTGATGTCATGTAGAATGTCAAGATTTAGTTGTGAGTTATTAGTCGTTTGGAATTGTATTAATTTAGTCTTACTTATGTTAATATTTAGGTTATTTAGGTCCATCCAATTAATTACGCTATTAAGCGCAATATTTGTTTCCGTCTCAACGTTATTTCTATTCGCACATTTAATAGTTAGGGTCGTGTCATCCGCAAATAAAATACAGTCATGTGTCGTCGTGTCTGGAAGGTCGTTGATATAAAGCAAGAAAAGCAGAGGCCCCAGCACGCTTCCCTGGGGTACACCATAGTGATTTTGACGAAATTGTGATCTATAGTTTGTTTTTAGTTTTTTAGATATTCTTGTAATTTCTACACATTGGCTACGGTTTCCTAGATAACTCGCTAGCCATTCCAAAGCTATCCCACGAATGCCGTAGTTATCCAGCTTATTTAATAATGTATTATGGCATACAAAGTCGAATGCTTTTGACATATCCAGCATAATGGAAACTGGATAAATTTTGTTGTTAAGGCACTCTGTGATGTTTTTAACCAGCATAAAACAAGCTAGAGATGTAGACGATCCTTTTCTGAAACCAAATTGTTGCGTTTTTAAGATTTTAGACGATTCAATAAAGCTATAAATTTTCCTATAAGTTATTTTTTCAAATATTTTTGAAAATATAGGTATTAGTGTAATAGGTCTGTAGTTACTCATTTCAGATCGTTTACCTTTTTTGTATAGCGGTTTAACTATAGACTTCTTTAGGCGTGATGGAAAACAGCCTTGCTCATAAGATTGGTTTATAATATAGCATAATGGTATTGATATGCAATGTGCACAAGCCTTTAGGGTCCTTGTGTCTATTGCGTCATATCCAGTAGATCTTTTGTTTTTTAAACTTAAAATTGATTTAAATATATCTTGTTCGTCAACTGGGGTAAGGAACATAGTACGTGGGTTTTGAGCAATATTATTAGTTTTTTTTTTACCAATTAAATGTCGATTTGTCAAATTAATATAGTATTGATTAAATTTTTCACTTATTTGGTCTGGTTTTGTATATATAATGTTGTCAAGTTTTATTTCGTCTATAGTATTAATTTTATTGGTATTGTTGTTGTTAGTGTTTTTTTTAATTATTTTCCACGTAGTTTTACATTTATTTTCTGATTTTATGATAGATTTAGTGTTATTTATTTGTTGGGCCTTTAAAAGGCATTGTTTTAGTATTTTAATATACCTATGGTACCTATTTTTATTCTGTTTTTTATTTGTCGACGAGAGTTTGTATTGTAAGTACAATCTCCTTTTATTAACACAACAACGTTTTAAATTCTTATTCAACCAATGATTTTGGATTACCTTATTTGTATATTTAACTGTTATTACCGGAAAACATAGATTATGAAACAAAACAATTAAATCATGGAATTTATTGAATGCTGAATTTGTATCTGGCTCGGATAGAACTTCACTGAATGATAATGATTCTATACAATTAACAAATTTTACACCATTTTCCCTACTATAGTCTCTTTTCTTTTCAAACCAGTACTGAGGTATATTGTTATTATTTTTTATATTTACTTTAAAGGTTATACTTTGAGCCGTTTCGTGATCTGATAGTCCTAAAACATGTAGGTGGGAAACAACAGAACATATGTTGCTAGCTATTATGTCAATACAAGAATTTTGTCTAGTCGGTTTCTCAATATGGTTTACTATATTGTTATTAGTCAATATACTTGAAAGTATTTTAGATTTTTTGTTTGTTTTTAGCATATCAATGTTCCAGTCGCCGCATATAATAATTTGTTTTTTATGTTTACGTATTAAACTGTTAAGTAAAAGTTCTAATTCTTTAAAAAATATATCCATATTGGATGTGGGTGTTCTATAGATGCAGACAATAATAATGCCGTATTCTACAATATCTATAGCACAACATTCGAAATCATAAATTAATGGCAGACGGATGTTTATAGATTTAAATGAAATATTTTGTTTTAATAAAATGCAGGAACCGCCTCTGCGTTCATTGGGCCTCGAGAAGTGTGCTGCAAGGTTATAGTTCATGAATTGAAAGTTTGATTCTGAACCCCGTTTTATAAAAGTTTCTGTTAAACAGATTATGTCAATATTGCCTATTTCTTTATTCAATTCCAAAATGGCAGCTTCTAGTAAGTCCCGCTTATTTAATACTTCAGCAATATTTTGGTGTAAGACAGTAATATTTTTATTTAATTTATACTCGAAAAAACGGTGACATTGGTTTGTTTACACATTTTGTGGACATCTTCTTAAAGTAATACGGTATAGTTCCCTTTTTGTTATTATTAATAGTCACTTTCCTAGAAATATTTTTGATGTTAAGGTTATTAAACGTAAGGTACTTTGCATGATATTCAAAACGGTCAATTGTTTTACATAATTCTGATATAATTGATGTACTATATTTTTTATAATAGTATGGCATGTCAAGATATGTACAGTTTTCAAAATTTTGCGACATTAATTTAATACTGTTATTTAACATTTTTATATTTAGATTTTTATTACATAAAACAGGTAATATTATAACTTTACATTTCCTTAATTTATGCAATGCTATACACAATTGTGAGTTCAATTTGTTAGGATTTAAGTCATTATTGCCTACACACAGAATAACTATATCATTTTTCGAAGAAATGTTTATACTATCACAGTATTGCAGGATCTGTGAAGCTGTGGCACTTGGTTTAGTAAGTGCAAATGGTCTGTAGCTGTCCTGCCACTTGTTTGGTCTTGAGTCTGAAAGCTGTGTAGACAATCCTGTAACCTGTTGGTCTCCTATAATATATATATTATTTTTCTGCTTCGGATTTTTCGACACCTTCGGTAAATTAGATAATTTTGTATTATTGAATTGTGTATCAGTTGGCTTTGAAATTTTAGTCACTTTTTCTTGTAGTATGTTAGGAGTCAGTATTTTAGTTGCGGTGGTTACATTAGTTTTTTCTTTACATTCCACATGAAACTTAGGTACAATCACATTTCTGTAGGTGGGAGTAGATATTTTTTTATTACTTTTAGGTGTAGACATATTGGTGGAGCTAATGCTGTCTATTCCAACCGCTTTATATAGTTTAATAATTTTCTCCTGCCGTTCCAACTTAGATTTTAATTCACTGTTACATAAACATAAATTAGAAATTTCATTATTCGCTATCTCCAATTCATTGCGCAATTTCTCCAATTCTTGTTTCACATCTGCCAATAATAAGTTGTCAGTCAGTGATATGTTTGGTTGGCTATGTGAGCTGATTCCCATCAGTGTTGATTGCGAATTGGATTCATTCGAAGAATTGGGACATAGTTCATTTGATAAGTTATTTATTGAATGAAATCTGTTAAGTTTTGTCCGCTGTGTAACATTTTTAAACCCTGAGCAATCCATTGGAATGCTTGTCAAATAGGTATGTGGTATGTTAATATAGGTAAATACCCGAGAAAGCTTCGTGCAGGTCCAGTAGTCCAGAACACGCGCGGGGGTAGGTCGTGCTCGAATTTGTCAAAAAAATAATTAGTTACGGTGCAATTATGTCATATATTATATTATATCAAGCTGCGCAAATACGCCAAGCTTGGTACACGTTACGAATTTGCGCCGTTTGAGGTCGAGACTAAGGGACCATCAGCCAAGCGTCTTGCCTAGGAGTTGTCCAAATTGCTGACGGAGAAATCTGGAAACAGGAAAGCTGGCAATTATTTTTGCCAACGTATTAGCTTCGCTATACAGAGGGGAAATGTTGGCGTTCTTCTCTGATGGGAGGACTGGGATTTTTTATTTATAGTAAGTTATTTTTTTATAGGTGTTTTATTTTATTTAAGTTGTTTGTAATTATTATTAAGTGGCGCAGTGGTAAGAACGCTTTCCTTAAATCCTACTGAGGTCGGTTTATGGAACGAGCTTCCAAGACGGCATTAACGGAATCATACAGTATTTGGTTGGGTAGGGAGAGGAGTAGAATGGTGGATGGTGAGCGTATTATCGCGCAATAAAATATAAAAGGGAGGCCTCCTTTTCTTAAACCAGTATATGCGTTGCGTAGTAGTAAACGTTGCGGTCATCGCATAACGCTGTACTTGCTATACCATCTCACCACTCTAGTTTTATGTCCGACTCATTTGCAGTTGTTGCCGCAAATCTGTGGAACAACCTGCCCTTAAATATCCGACAAGCGCCCAACAGAATGCTGTTTAAAAGAATGGTCTTCACACACTTCTTGAATAGTTCCTAACAACTGTAAGTAATATAGTATGTATATATGTATTATTATTTATTTGAATTTATTTATTATTATATTATAAGTATATATTATTTATAATTATATATATATTTATTCCACTAATACCAACTGGTTGAATCGATAGTAAATAGTCTTTAAAAATTGACATTAGTTCCGCCAACACGTCTGGCCAGTGGCCAGCAATGGCGAGTGTACGCCAAATTCTCCAGATACATATGTTCTAGAAGGCCTATCTCCCACGGTGAGGAGGTTTAGGACGCTGTGTACTAGAGGTTGTAATAAAAAAATAAAAAAATATATAAATTGATTTTTTTTTGTAACTTTATTTATTTATATAGTACCTACACACAGCAGTACATATATTATCACACACATAACATAGTATAATTATAACTTATCTAATATATGTACCAATTAGGTGTCACAGCATTTACCAATATAAAAAGAAGAAGAAAATTTGAAACATATTACTGTTAAAACAAAAAAAATAAAATAACAAAAACTAACAAATTTACAAAATAAAAAATATGACTTCTAAAATAAAATTATACAATTTTTTTTTTTTTTTTTTAATAGAACTAATAAGGAAATATTAAAATAGCTCAAATTTGGTACCTTAAAAAACGAAAACAAAACACTTGTTAAATCATACTCGTATATTGATGGTTTGAAATGTTCGAGAACATTTTTTCTGAATACATTGTAACGGTCATGAAAAATGTCTATTTCATTATTGGCACTGCAGAGACTACTGTAAGTGTTGCACATTCGGGATGTTGACGAATGTGAACCTACATTAGTTCTTGAGGGAGGACAGCACAGGATCTTGTATAATAAATAATACGGGCGAAGTCGGGTCATACTTTTCTAATACCTTAAATATTGTGGTAGCCAAATACGAATTTATTTACTGTCAATTATAGTTTTGTAACCACGAAATAGTTTGAGACGTCGACTAGAATCTGTCAAATCATTAGCACTAGACAGTAATCGATGGCCTACTTACCTTAATTGTGATTTAATGTTACATTAAAAGTGTAAAATATTAGACCGCTTGATTTTGTATGGTCTTACGTTAGAGTAATATGTTATTCTATTGATAGAAATGAATCACTTTTCCTAACGTCGGAAATGATAAAAAAGAAAATGCCTTCTCCATACAAGCTGTTCATTTTAAAATAGCCAATTTGTATGGAGAAGCTTAAAACATATGGTTTTTCAGGAAAAGTTGTTTGTATCTATCAATAGAATCATATATTAGTTTTACGTAAGAATACAAAGTCACCCGGCCGTATATTTAATAATTAATATATATAACTGCCTCCGTGGTCTAGCGGTTAAGTCAGTGGATTCAGACTCGGAGGTACCGGGTTCGATTCCTGGTAGGGGCACAAAAATATTTATTAATGTAAATAAATACATTTAATTAATATTTAATTTATTTGTAATATTTCTCGAGTTTGGTACGCTGGAGACGTCGACGAGCTTGCCAGTTGTCATGATTGGCCTAGGTATATTAAAGTTGGCTAAATGTAAATCCGCTTATTTATTAGCGTGGTTTCTGACCACTTTACTTTTTATAATAAAAAACTACTTAAATAGTAAAAAAGTAATTAAATATATACTAATAAAAAACATAGATTATATTGTATTATTTATTACAGGTTTGTAATTATCTGAAATAAAAATATTTGAATATAATTACAAAAAAATATATCAGCAGAAAAACCATCAAAACCCCATCGTCCAACCCTGGGTTCTAGGGAAGGAACATTTCTGCTAAATTTCAAGAAAATCGGTCCAGTAATATAGTCATGAAGAAAGGACTAAAAGACATCAAACGTATACACATAATACTACAAAGCTTATTTAACAATTATATATTACTATGGTAGTAATAAAAAATATAAAAAACCCAAATTCGGACATCGCAACCGCCTAATGGTGGATGGTAAGCGATCTTCAGTAAGTCTTCTTTCAGGCAGTGTTATTTTTATATAAATAACACCATGGCAAGCTTACAATATTAGTCTCCTTAAAAGTAAAATTTGACATCATTTTAACTACAAATAGTAGGTGGTAATTGGCTCAGTCTGCCGGGGCGGGGAAGTATCTACCGTTCGTGCCGATTAACCCAGTAAAGTGTATCCACACGTTTCGGAATCAGGCTCGAATTGCCTTCATGTCCAGTCAAGCTGCAGTAAAGTAAAAATTGGCATTTGACATCATTGCAAATGGCACATACCTTCAACGAGAACAACAAATAGGTGGTAGACGGACTGGATGGTGGTAAATTGCCCAGTCTGCATTATCCACAGTAAAGTGTATTCTACACTTTTCGACTTCAGGCTCGAATTGCCGTCATGCACAGTGTTAGGGACTGATATCAGTCATGAGTGTCTGAAAACAAAAAGCGGTAGGCATGCGAGTTCCAAGAATGTGAGCAACTGATGCCAGCCACTGACGCACTACATCAGTCCTTACCATTATGCCGGCCAATCAAGATTTTGCATCTTTAGCTTCATTTAGGCATTTCCAACAAAAACAGATTATTATTTTTTCACCTCACTGCAACATACTTATAAAAAGTTGTCCAAACAATACAAAATGTAATTTAGGCAAGTCGATTGGCGCCAGGTTAATTACAATAAACATTTAACAATTTACTAATCAATTAGCAATTGGAATAAAAAACAATAAAACCTTTAATTTAAAAAAAAGCATGCGTAATTACTTAGAATAAATAATTTATTAATTATTTAATTTATTTGTGATATTTATCAAGTTTGGTACGCTAAATACATCAACGAGCTTGCCATAATGTAGTGATATATATATCTGCTTTATTTAACCTGCTTACAATTATCCAAATTGAGTGAAAATGAAAAGAAAAAAACAAGCCCAATGTCTCGAGTTTGGTACGCTGGAGACATCGACGAGCTTGCCACTTGTCATGATTGGTCTATACCGCCTCCGTGGTCTAGTGGTAACAAACGTTGCCGTGAACTCGGGAGGTCGTGGGTTCGATTCCCACCGGGGGCAAGTTGTACATTGTATAATTTGTCTCGGTCTGGGTGTTTATATGTATAATATGTATATATTTACAACAACAAAAAAAGTATAATATGTAGTTTATCAACCATCTAGTTTCCGCTGTGTGACCTGTCTGGAAATATTTAATAATAATAATAATAATTTAATAATAATTAATAGTAAAGTTGGCTAAATGTCGCATAAAGGATACGTTTGTTATGATACTTTAAATTGACACCTTTTTTTTAAAGACGGTGAATTAATAAATCATCAATAATACGCAATACGCAATGATCAGCCTGAACGGCCACTGCGGGAGGACGCATGCCCGACTCACCGTGAGGCCTCCTAAGGAGACCCCAAGGCGCCTACGGACTAAAACCCTATAAACCGTCTCTCTCTCACTGTTGCCCTGCGTGCCTTAACAGCTAAGTCTGAGTCGTGGCTACGAAGTGAAGGCACTCGTTCGCTCTTCGTTCATGCAAGCATGCGAAGCAAAAGTCTACTCGACGGCAGCAGACCCAACCTGAGAGGTAGGGGTCTGCGGTGGAGCCATCGAGGGGGAAATAAGGGACGAAGACAGCGGCGGCTGGATCGGCGATTGGAACGGTGGTAGGGTCAGGGGGTCCTTAGGTTGGCGGCCAGAGGACTTGGCGGAGGCCTCAATCAGTAGATTGAGCCTCGTCGTGAGCGGGTAAATTAACACCCGCTTGCAGTGTGATAGGAAATTTTTGAGGGCAAATCGAGATCTATTTTATTGTTTGCTTAAAATTTATTTGCTTACGATATAAGTTGCCAGTGCTCCCGTTTGTTTTAACAATAATTTTGTTTTATCTACAATTAATTAGCACCAAAAACAAATATTATTCAAACGGGGGTGTATCACGCAAAACAATGTTGCTAGCGGTAATGGTACAGATGTATGAAGTTTCAATTTTTTTGTTTTTTTTATAATTTTTAAAAAATACTTCATTGCACTTAACTTAAAAGTTGTACAAAGGAACTTAAAGCCTAATATTTTTTTATTATACTGGCACGACATGTGACCTTACGCTCACCTGATGGTAAGTGGCGCGCGGGTTCCATGAATGATAGCAGACATTCATGACTGACATCAGTCCCTAACATGTATGCCAGCTTGACTGGGCATGACGGCAATTCGAGCCTGATACCGAAGCGTGTGGATACACTTTACTGAGTTTATCGGCACGAACGGTGGATAATTGCCCGCCCGGGCAGACTGGGCAAATTACCACTATCAGTCCGCCTACTACTTATTTGTTGTTCTCGTTGAAAGTTTATGCCATTTGCAATGATGTCAAATGACAATTTTTACTTTCAATGAGAACTAATATTGTAAGCTTGCCATGGTGATATTTATAAGTATAAAAATAACATTGCTTGAAACTAAAGTTACTGAAAAACAAGACTGATCACTAATGTATCTACTTTATTTTAAAAATATCCGTTAATCTTTAGGGGGAGATTTTATATACGTTCGTAGTCAACCTATGTTATTGGCCGTGTGACTTTTTAGTAGAAAAAAACGCGTTCTTTTTTTAAAAGCTCGCCTCTGATTGGCTGGTCCGTCGCGGAAAAAACGAACGCCCCTTTTATATAGCGCTCGTGATGTCGTAAGCTTTCCACTAAAATTTTTTAGATAAAAAAAAACACCCTAACTTTAACTAAGATATAAAGAAATCTATATTATTAATAATGTTTTTTTTCTTTTTAATTTATACTTTATAAATTACTATTAATAAAAATAAACCTAATTAATAAATAAAAATATAACTTAAAACTAAAATGAAGAAAAAACAAAATAAAAATTATTATAAATGAAAAAATTGCTCCAAAACGCTGCCAATGGGCAAGGTGCCAAGGATACTGGCAGCATTGCCACGTTGAATGGCAATACTGATTCTTTAGCCCAAATATTGCCCAGCCCTTTTGTCTCCCGAGGTGTTGACGAGCTGTTTTGACAACGCCTTGAAAATTTCATGTGCACTTGGTCCCCACGGCCCGAGAGTTTCAACTCCAAACGGCGCAAAAACACATCTCTCAATAAGCTGAGTGTATTTCCGCCGCTTGAGGTTCTCTGCTTGTAATGCAGCAGCGCCTGGGTCCTTAGAGGTCAAGGACAAGTGGGAAGGCGCCAGGGTGTCCACACAGGTGGCATCCCACACTAAAGGCAAACCTATCCTCCATGGAACCAACGTCATTCCATCGGGCCGCTTGCCATCGTCGCGGGCCATGCCACTGGGTTCTAATATTGCTGGCGAACCCACAGACACAAGGGCCCGACGAATGATGTCATTGAGACAGGCGTGCCTTGGGATGCGATCTGTAAAGAAATTAACTTCTAGTAGGTACATATAGCTTGTTTATATACAGTTTCACGATTAATAGAGTTTAACTTTTCGCAAATTACAAAATTTTTTAACATTATTCAACTCAAAGTGTACTTTCGAGAATTATCGTCTATCAAGTTTCTAGTACCTAAATATAATTACAGAAATGTGAATGCCCATTTTTCTTAGAGTAATGGGACAAATGAAATTTTCTCGTGCCATAATGATTATTTTTTTATTTGATAGTTAATATATTGTGTTTTCATAATCTGTAATTTTTTTTTTATTTTACCCTAGCATAACGACAATAGACAAAAACTTTTTTTATCTTAATATTAATATGGATTCGATCCCGCCGATATATAATAAAAAAAATATGAACACTTTGAAATCTTGTGTTTTATCTATAATAAAGTACCTGATTACCTATAATAAAGAACCTAATCGTATAAATAGTGCTTTGTAACTATTTCATACATTAATCTTAAGCAATTGGGAGTCCTTCGCGCCATTTTGCGCGGACACGTCAAGTGCAAGTTTTTGTTTAGTAAATTAATTTACTGTGAATATTCTCGGTCAAAAGTGGTTTAATAATGTGCTGCAATGTGAATAGTTATAAAAAACGATAAATTGGACTTTGAATATGGGGCACAAGTTGCAGTTTATTTGATGCGGTTTTCCTGCGCTGTGGACTCCCATATTTTACCCGACGTGTTTGGGCTATAATGCCGCGTGTGAAACCAAAAAAAGCATCTAATTCTGCAGCATCTGGAATTTGATGATGACCTCATCAACTCATAAAAAAAGTTAGATATATTACGTCAGACTTGGCTGTATGGGCTAGACCCTTTGCCTTCCCTATCACCTCATTCCTCATTCGGAAGAAGAGAACAAACAACTCCAATCTTAACCGATTGACAATTTAATTAAATTATATTTTAATGCTGGAGTAAAAGAGATGTTGTAATTAAATTTTAAAATAACACAATTAATTGTTATGATTATTAAATTATATCTTGTTTTTATTTATAAATTCTTAATTGCACTTAAAAACTTGCAGTTGAGTACAAGGGTGAACTTAATGCCTCTCGGCAACTTAATGCCAAGCAGTTGAGGCACGCTGCAACAAAGTTGGGGCCTGGTTTTGGGCAATCGCTTTTTCGACAATTTTTTTCTTTCATATAAGTACCTTGATGGACCTTTAGTAAAGTTAGCTAAATGTGAATCGGGTTTAGTAAAAAAAGCGCGTTGTTTTGTGACTACTTTGGAAGGGAAGGCATACGGTTGTGATGATACTCTGCTATATAAGTAGGTACCTAATTTTATACAGAGTAAAATAACAAAAATATTTATTTAAAACACAATTAAATAAATTTAAAAAGATTTGTGTTTGCTGTAGAAACTCTGGGCCCATGGACTCCAAGCGCAATAAAGTTTTTAAAAGACATAACACCGCGTCTTGTCGTCTCCTCCGGCCTCTTCGCCCAGAGAATCAGCATTGCAATTCTTCGGGGAAACCATTCCACGCGGACGGGATAAGTCCCTATCCTTAATATTAATATTAATTTTATATGTTGTAAATATTTTATTCGAATAAATGTATAAATGCTTAAATAAATAATTATTATT
Organism: Tinea semifulvella; assembly: GCA_910589645.1. Lineage (NCBI taxonomy): Eukaryota > Metazoa > Arthropoda > Insecta > Lepidoptera > Tineidae > Tinea > Tinea semifulvella. The sequence continues at coordinate 5,952,801 of OU342618.1, forward strand.
ATTCATCATAATCATCATTACAGCCCCTGAACAGTTCATTACAGTCCTAGATCTTCACTGTTGGAGATGGGCCTTCCAGAATACACTTCTGGAGAATTGACCTCACCACGGTGGCCAGACCGGTTAATGATGGTCTGATGTCAATTTTAAAGACAATTCATTAACGATTCCACAAGTTAGTATTAGTGGAACGGGACCGGCTTAACGAGCTCTTCGAGACACCCATTGTAAATCTATGACAATAGTACGTAAAAAAGTTTCTTATTGGTAGGTACATGAGGGGGTTCGAACCGCGAACCGTTTTGTATGTTAAAGAAAACTTTCTACCAATAGCTCATTTGCGGTTCGAACCCCGCCATTGGTAGGTATACCAATGAGATACTTTTTTTCAATAGTTTCAATAGCTCCCTTGTAAGAACAAGTGAGCTTTAGCTACCAATAGCTTCCTTGTAAAAACAAGTGAGCTATAGCTACCTACAGCTCACTTGTAAGAACAAGTAAGCTATAGGTCAACATCACAGAACAGGTAAGCATCACATCTTACCAAACAGCCCACTAAATGAAAATCATTGTAATGTCCCTAAGGTTGACCGAGTAAGAAGGTCCTGTGGCATTAGGTCCCGCCTTATAAAAATAACTAAAAAGTTTTAAATGAATAAAATCATAATATACTGAATAAAATAAACATATTTTAATAGTGAAGTAAATAGTGGTTTGAAAATGACTACAAAGATTTAAAATAGTCAAAAATTAAGTCACTACGACTCCCCGCACGGAAATCCGGCCCTTAAAAAGGACACTAAATCCTAGAAAAACGGGAAAAAAATTAAATATTTAAAAGCTATTATTAGCTCTAAATTACGCGGCGAACGAGCGCCTTCACTCCGTAGCCACGACTCAGACTTAGCTGTAAGTAAAGGCACACAGGGCCAACAGTGAGAGAGAGACGGTTTATAGGGGTTTAGTCCGTAGGCGCCCTGGGGCTTCCTTAGGAAGCTTCACAGATGAGTCAAGCATACAACCTTCAGGCAGGGGGCGTATCATTGATGATTTATAGATTCACCGTCTATATAAAAAAAAAAAAAAATAGCTCAAAATCGCAACCAAATGGGCAATAGGTAGTGCCAAGGATAGGCAGCATTGCCATGCTGATCCTTTGACCCAAACCTCAGAAGCTTCGATGCAATGCAACAAAATTTCCCTCAGGCCGACAGTTCCATCTCAGACAGACAGCGGAGTCATTCAGGCACGGATGCTCAATAGGCCTGGGTTGGGTATGGGATAATATCCCGTTTTCCCCGGCAGGATCTCGGCGGGTAACCACTTCTTTAGTGCTGGGCGCTGTTCCTAGTATAACAACGCCCGCGTGGCTCATGAATCTAGTCTCCAGATTCATCTACTTTAGTTCTCCACCAAAAGGTACCTAGGTATAACGTAATAATAAATACCTACGTCAAAAAAAAAATTAAGCAAGGCTGTCGTCAATACATTTATGGTAGGAGCTTCCAAGAAGGCAATAATTGAATCATAGCTACGCATTTGGTTATGGTTATGAAGAGAGAAATCTGATTATAGGCTGGTTTACGCCTGAAGACCATTTCATTCTTTCCCACACACGACGGACACCGTGAATCCATGGAATGCTTAGAAATATATCTTCTTCATGTTTACAGTGAGCAAAAACATAGTAACATTGATATTAATTAGTAACAACGAAAATCTAGCCCTTTTAGTAAATAACCAAATTCTAAGTCAATAAAAAAACCATTACAAAGAAAGTATTAACCCTGAATCACCATTAGGCAGAGAGCTATAATCAACATAACTATCAAAATTATTTATTGTCTTCTAAACCACAACGCCAATATCCCTACGCTATAACAATAACAGCTCCCGTATCCATTATATTTGTGCGGGAGCATATTTTTTATTATTAATATCGCATAAACAATAACTTAATAAGTTGCCTCGTTGTATCCAGCTCGCACCTCATTGGTCAGAATAAAAATAGGCTGAGGGTGTTAGAAATAGACCAAGATATCATTCCATAGCCTTGTCCCTTTCGCTCTTAAGGAGTTCGCTTTTCAAATGTACAACTCTCGCCATCGATGTCGAGGCATAAAAATTGAGCTATTTTTTTCTCAGTTTGACTGTGACCGTCGTTAAGAGCGCACGTCAGAGCTCTTCGTCGGAGCTGTTAAAAAATGCTTGTATTATCATCGTATCATTAAATTGTGTGAATCAATTTGATTATTGTCTGGATTTTATATGTTAGTGTTGTGCATTGTTTAAACTAGTGCTGTCTGCTTGTGATTATAGGTAAGTGTACACTAATTATTTAATATAACTATTTTATTATAATAGTAAAATATTTATTATATTAAGAATTCTAATATCTTTATATACCTAATGTAAGCTTTTAAGCAAACATCAACCATTTAGGATTATAAGTCTTAATATATTTAGTACCTATCTACAAATTTTATTTTATTATTTATTTATTTTTATCTAAAAGTTACAATTGATTAAAAAGTATCCAACCAGTTGCCTGATTGTATGCTCTGACCTAATTAGAAATAGTTACATAGTACATTTTATCTTTTGTAAATAAAATTAACTTTTATTGTAAATAAACAGTTGGTCATTCTAAAACCAAATGTGTCAACATTGTTTTATAACTTTACAATTCCACGAAAAATATATTACATTGCTTCGTTATGCTACATTAATCATAGATTATTATTTTTTTTTTATTTGCTTCTTATATAGTAAATGTTAGCATAATTATTATTTATTTACTGTTTATTTTCAATAATAAATTGGGTTATTAAATTCTTAGTAAATTACTACCCAAAGTGGGATTAAGTTTTTAGGTAGATTTTCTAGCCCAGATTTTAATCTTTATATTTATAATCTAAAATTAATGACAACTTAACGATAAAACAATTAACAAAAAACATCACGTAATTAAACGATGACTAATTCATCAATTCAAAATTTAAACAAAATTCTTGAGCAAAATGTGATTTTGCACTAAAAAATATATCTACGTGATTCTTTTGCCTTCCGCATTATTTTTGTTTTATTCTTTGCATAATCATTTTTGTAATTGTTAGCAGATATGTTAAGCTGTGCAGCGCCATCAGGAATGGCTCCAACTCCACTCACATCTCATGTCCAACCCTGGGCATCTATGCTTCATCACCCAGCAACTGTGGTAAGCTATTTTTACTAATTAATTATTGATCAAATTTAAATTACACGAATTAGACAACTGTCTTTATCGTTATGCATTTGTTGCGATTACTTATTGCAAATATTTTGTCCATAGAAATCGGAACCAGTTGAAAATATGGACGATGTGTCATTCTCCAAAGATCAAGTGAGTGGGTTCTACTCGGAGGGATTCCATAGCGCCTCGCCGTCCTCATCAAGCAAGGACTCGCACGGACACTCCCCTCGCAGTGTCGGCAGTGCTGGCGAACCATCGCCGTCCTTCTATGACAACCTACCTCTACACGCCAAAGCCAACCTCGGTATGCATCTCGATTCATTCAGAAATGGCTTGCCGTACAACTTATTAACGCCACCTGGCTTTGACTCTCGCCCGGTTAACGGCAGAGAACCATCACCCAGCTTCGAGACTTACTCACCTCGTGGATTATCGCGACCGACACACGTGTCGACGCCTGTTAGTCGTGGAGACGCGACACCGCCAAAATCTCCGCGAACACCGGCATCACCTGAACAAGATCTCAGCGGCAGACGTAGTTTCGACCGTCACCACGACTCTGGTTTCGACGGCGTCCAATCTTGTGCCAAGTCTGACTTCGATGGCTCCGGCCCGGAGGATGACTTTGACGACGAACCCGGTCTCCGCGTACCTGCAGTCAACTCTCACGGTAAAGTTAAAACCTTTAAATGCAAGCAGTGCGAGTTCGTAGCCGTCACCAAGCTTAGTTTCTGGGAACACAGCAAGGAGCACATTAAACCCGAGAAAATGTTAACATGCCCTAAATGTCCATTCGTAACTGAATATAAACATCATCTCGAATACCATATGCGCAACCACTTTGGCTCAAAACCCTTTCAATGCACCCAATGTTCGTACTCATGTGTCAACAAGTCTATGTTAAATTCCCATCTCAAATCACACTCCAATATTTACCAGTACAGATGCGCAGATTGTAACTATGCTACTAAGTATTGTCATTCGCTAAAACTTCATTTACGTAAATATCAACACAATCCGGCTATGGTTTTGAATGTTGACGGCACTCCCAACCCTCTCCCTATCATTGATGTTTACGGAACAAGACGGGGTCCTAAACAGAAGCCAATGTCTAAAATGTTTGACCAACAGTCTTCTTTAAACAACAACCAACAGAGCCCCGTGCAGCCATCCCATCCGATATTCGGGAATCATTTCCCAGTCAACCTGCCTTATCTACCACCGTTACTGCCACACTCATTCCTATTCCCACCAAACAACAATTACAACGAACCTAAAACCTCACCAAGACCGGAACAAACAAAAGAAATACACTTTCCTTCTCCTGCTTCTATTTTGCATCAAAGACTATCATATGGAGAGGCAGAACGAACTATATCTCCTTCAAAGTCTCCGATTAGATCTCCTAGAACCCCTCCTCCTGTTAGTACTTCACCTGTCGTTCCATCTAACGATGCTTTAGATTTGACAAGTTCCAAACTAAGCGACGCTGGGTCTCCTCCTCCGGTTGTCGATAAAATCCCTGTTACGCCGACGTCTTCTTTAAAAAACAGAAGGAAAGGTCGAGCGTTTAAATTGCAGCCTGCAGAGTTGCGTCTTCAACACGATGAGGAGCATCGCGAGGGTGACATTTCTGGTTCAGACTCCGACGCGTCAGTTCCACCTGAGACCCCTTGCGCTCCCAACAACACTTACGCCTGTCAATATTGTGATATTACTTTTGGGGATTTAACAATGCACACTATACACATGGGTTTCCACGGGTACAATGATCCGTACATGTGTAACAAATGTGGGGAACGCAGCGCTGATCGCGTGGCATTCTTCATTCACTTGGGGCGTGCTCAACACGCTTAAGAATTTAGACTGAAGGGTAAATTTGTGACCTGAAATGTTGCGAGACGGTAACTCTAGCCAAAGGTATTACGACTAGTTTAGATTGTATAGTTAAAGCACCAGATACAAAGCTATCCAAAGTGACTGAAGACGTTTTGATTATAATTTAGATCAAGATAATTTAAAGATAAAAGGAGACGTCATAGAAAAGCTCTTATAGTGTTATGCAAAGTTAAATTGCATTTTAGCTTTAGAGTATTGTTAAGTATTGAAAAATATTCCTAAGTTTTTTATTAGACGTGTAGATGATTCTTAAAAACAAGTATTTGAGAATTGACGAGGCCAAAGTTGTAGTATTAAGAAGTAAATACATTATGTAACCTAGTCTAATGACGCGGATAGATGTTTTGTTGTAAATAGTTAGTTTTAAATTTGAATAAAGTATACCGGCAATAGTTATGATCACTGTGGGATTTTTATGAAATTAAAAGTCAGCTAAAATTAAGGTGAATCACTTGGATGCAGCTGTGTTGAATATTTCATTATTTTTTCACGTGAACATGACAGTAGGTTATTATGTTAATTGCTAATTTGGCTTAACCATTTATAACGTTTTAAATAATAACTTCTGCCGGTAAATTAGTATTAAGATTATATTTATTATACTCGTTTCTAAAAATGTTTCGGAAATCAAATTTATTCTCCCGAAGAACGAGACTTATGGCAAATGTCTTGGATAGAGTCAAGTTGCAATAATTTTCATTTCCGAAACCAACACTAGTGTTTTACAGAAACGGGTGACCAATATGTAAAAGAAGACTGTATCACTTGATATTAAGTACAAAATGTATTAATTTTATTTTATTCCTAATTTTATATCAGCTAAATTTAATTTTATATTTAACTAATACCCTTTTCTATTTGTTCATTTTCACTTACTTTTTTTGACAGTTAAGGTAAGACAAAAGTGATTATTCTAATGAATCATCAATAATCAATTTTACTATTTCTTATTAATTAAATCAAATAGAAAGTGTTAATGTTACTATTTCTTATTAATTAAATCAAATAGAAAGTGTCAATGTTACTATTTCTTATTAATAAAATCAAATAGAAAGTCTCAATTTTACTATTTATTATTAATTAAATTAAATAGAAAATGACATTTATACTATTTTCTAATAATTAAATCAAATTGAAAGTGTCAATATTACTATTTCTTATTAATTAAATCAAATAGAAAGTGTTAATGTTATTATTTCTTATTAATTAAATCAAATAGAAAGTCTCAATTTTACTATTTATTATTAAACCAATTGTCTACATAAATGATATGTTATATAGAAATTGAATAAATAGAACAGGTATAGTTTAGTGATAAATCACCACGACTGTATCCCTTTCGGAGTGGTCAGAACTACGCGTTTTAAAGAAGCGGATTCTCATAAAAAAAATACTATAAGCCCATCGTGACAAGTTCGTCGATGTCTCTAGACTCCTATACTTGAAAAATATCACAAATAAATCAATGTTCGTAGATATTTGTCAAGACGGAATGTCGGCGGCAAAATCCACGCACTTAACCGCTAGACCGCCTTCATGGTCAGTGGTAGGTATATTATAAATTTATTTATGTATTTTTTCCCCAATCTCTTTAATGTTACAAATAGATTTAAGGTCTTTGTATATTTATACGAACGAAAACGGTGAAGTTACCTATAGTTTTAGTTTAGTATTAGTTATCCCATAGTTTTTAGTATCTTACGCTTTATATCGTCATGATCGAGAAAAATGTCGGATTTAAAAAAATACCCATAATTTTGCATTACTTCGATAGCAAATAACAGTAATTATTATAACTTGGTTAAAAAAATCTGATTTTATATATAGTTTTATATTGTTTGTGGTCTGTAATTTAAAGTGCAAATGTTAGAAAGGGTTTCAAAGTGAAATCTAGAAGGTTTGCACTTATTATGAGACTTAATAAAGAAGTGACAAAAAAACAGTTGAAATAACTTTGAAAGGCCGCCATGAAAATTTTAAATATAGCAGATCCGTCACTATTCTACAATCATAACGATATGTTTAACTAACAATTTCATGGAAATTCGTTTCATTTGATCAAACTTCATACACATAATAACCCATAAATGAAAAATTTAAAAGTAAAATCATTGTGGATCGTGGGAAAAATCGTCCTCGTTCACCAACAGATTTGAGACACGTGTCATTCGCAGCGTCTAGTAGGTTACATACTTTTTGACTATGGCGACTATCTTCACATACTATACGAGAATGTAGGGTTGAACCAGAATTTTTATTATTGTATCTTATTTATTATTGTTATAGTGGCATTAAATTGGAGGTAGTACGCAAAAAGGATCCAATTCATGTTGCAACTTAGATTAGTCCATCGATGCTGATATGCCAAAAACAGTATTTCTATATAGATCTTTTGTGATATTAAAGTTGTCATACTAAGGACCTGATTTAAATTCACAATTAAACTTCTAAGAAAATGGTGATTGGATCCCTTTTGCGTAACTGCGTTCAATTAGTATATCGATAATCCAATTCATAAGTGCTACGTTTAGATAAAAAAATGAAATTCTATTTTTTCATTGCTTTGTATTTTAAATTCAAATAAATTATGTATCTGTTAAATAAATAAATGTATCTTTTAAATATAGCTAGCAAGACTCTTTAAAATAATGTATAAATATATACTAAATATGTTATTCTATTGATAGAAACAAACAATTTTTCCTTAGATACCATATGTCGGAAATGACAAAAAAAAAATGTTTTTTCATACAATTTTTAAATAGCCAATTTGTATGGAGTAGCCAAAAAATAAATGTCATTTCCGACATATAGTTGCTTAGGAAAAGTTGTACGTTTCTATCAATAGAATCACATATTAGTCTAACACAAAGTCACCCCGTATATATGAAAATAAGTGAAACAGAATTGTTGAAACTGTTAGATTGAACTATTTTTTTACTTATAAAAATAGTTCAAACTTTGAAATTAATATTGAAAGTAAGTATTCTACTATGTAGTATTTAGTATTAAAATAAGTCATGTATACGTGATCAGAGTGTATTTATTATATACAAAAAATAGCATATTTAACTTATTTATTGTTGTATTTAAGATAGTTTGTAAGATTACGATATAATGTGTAAACAATATTAGTCATGTGTAAAAAACAAATTATACTACGTGTGTGCTAAAAGAACCAATAAATGACATTTTAATAAATTTATTTTCTTTTATTTTCATTCCTAACCATAATTTTAGATTTTCAATAACATTAGGTCCTTACAGATGAAATTAACGTTTCGTTTGACGTAATCTCCTGGTCAGATGTTAAGAAGCTGTAGTGAATGACACCAGCACTAGTGTTGCCCAATCTTGGTATTGCAGTCTTGGCAGCCAGATACCAAAAATCGTAAAACTCTTGCTCAGATTTTTTTCCTAATTTATATAAAAATAATGACATATTATTTTTTGTACACATACATACATATCTTTACGCCAGATTGCGGGGTAGGCAGAGACAATTGAGCGCCACTTGACACAATCATGACATACCTCTTTCGCTTCGTCGACATTCATCAACTAATTCATACATGCCCTTTTGTTACGAAAGCTTTTTAATGCACCTTCAGCCAGTGTTTTATTAATTTGATCGTGATATGTGAGTCTCGGTCTGCCAGGGCCTCTTTCATCCACAACTTTCGCATTATATATCTGTTTCTTACTTGGTAAAATATATAAATTGAAGCTTAAAAATTTTATTGCCAAATATTTCGCCTCTCTTTGGAGCGGCGTCATCAGTGACAGTGACTGAAGGTCTTTGTCATAAATTATTTAAAGAGAAGCGAAATATTTGGCAATAAAATTTTCAAGCTTCAATTTATATATTTTACCAAGTAAGAAACACATCTAACACACTTTATTTGTTGCATTATATATCTGGTTAGTCAATCTTTCATCGCTCATCCTTTCAACATGCCTGAACCATCGTAGCATGCCTTTGCTTATTTTTGTCCCGATGCTTTCTTTTATACCCACCATTTTCCGTATTTCGACGATTATCATTTTTTGTGTCTGTCTTTTTTGAGGTCCAGACTGTTCACAACAGACCGATGTCAAAGAAAAATTCAATGACTTGAAAACAAATGAATCACTAAGATCGAAACACCCGGCCTAAATTTGAATTTGGAATTCCTAGGCGACCGCAAAATCAAAGTGGCCAGTTCGACAAAACGTCAATTTCATATGTAATAATAATACTTTTAATTATGTTATTGTATGGGAAAGTTTAAGCAAGTGTAGGTAATTATTCGACAATGTTTAGCCTCCGACCCGTCAATATAAAATGTAAATTAGGTTACACCAATAAAGTACCTTCAAAGAGGTGTATTTGTCTTTTTCCTGAACAAAAAACTATTTCTTTAAAACCCAAAGAAATTCTATTGTTACGCATAGTTACACATTTTTTAGTTTGTTTATGTCACCGTTAACGCTAAAAACTTCATATGAATATTCATGACACATTTTAATATTACACAAATTTCCATTGACCTAATCCAAAGACCGGCCCATTTACTAGCCTAATGCCAGTTTTCGCCACTGATCCCTAAACAGTCCCCTATGTAGGAATCACCTAAGCTAAAGGATCCCTTAAATCGGCGTCTTACCTAAATTTGTTTTCACCATGCTAGGAGGCCTTTACTTAGGGGCTACCTAACTAAGTGACAGTTCTAATGGTGTTAATGTGTCTAACGGCATAAAGCTCGGAATATAAAAAAAAAGAACTACATTGTGTGGTGCTGCCATAGGAACTGCTAGACACACACTTGTAGGGTGCGTTACTCTTCTAGAAAATGGCTATTACTCACGCCGACATGACAAAGTCCTTGGTGTTATCCGTGAAGCAGTAAGTCTTTCTATTGCAAGAGCCAGAAAGGGACTGACTACAAATAAAGCTTTGACCACATTTGTAAAGGAATGGCAAAGCACGAAAACTAAATGCTAGCCCACCTAGATCCTTGGCGCCGCATCAGACTGGAAAATTCTCATGGATACATTTGAACACCATTATAGGATCCCAGATGAACTAGCCGTATCAGCCTATAGGCCAGACATCTTAGTGTTTTCTCGGAACTTGAAAAAAGTTACCCTTATTGAACTTACCGTTCCGTGGGAATCAAATATTCCAAAAGACCACAACATGAAGTCGAATAAATATTATGATCTCACAGAATAAATGATCAGGAACGGGTGCAAGACTCAGCTTTACGCAGTGGAAGTTGGTGCAAGAGGAGTTCCAGCAAAATCTTTGCACCACTTACTGAAAGAACTGGCATGTCTGGCGTCAATACATTTATGGAACGAGCTTCCAAGACGGCATTAACGGAATCATAGTACCTATTAGTAGAATGGTGGATGGTGAGCGTATTATCGCGCAATAAAATAAAAAAGGGAGGCCTCCTTTTAAACCAGCCTATTATCGGTCGCAAGCCCGAAACACCATTCTTTTATCTCTTACCCGCACAAGATGGACCCAGCACCCGCACGGTGAATCCATGGAATGCTTAGAAATTTGTCTTCTCTATGGTTTTATTTATAATTATTTTAGAATCTATTTTATTTTAATTAATTCAAATCATTTATTTCCTTTCACAACACTTGGATATTGACAATACTTATATTTTTATACAATACAAGAGAATATATATATATGTTTATACAATCAGCAGTATATAATAATATTTCGGTATCTTCAAAGATATTATAAATATAAATATATGTACTTACATCCCGGGTTTTGTTAACGACCTTTTTGGATTTAAAGAAAAGCGTTCTTTCAGCATCGTTTTTCATTAAGTCAATGCAAATTCCGTTTTTTCTTTCCAACAAAAACGATCTTTAAAGACGAAGCCATTGAAAGGTAATGTAAATTTAAACGTATTGCTTTGCTTTACTTCGAAAATTCGACACAAAAAACCTAAATTTAGAAAATCTATTTTTGGTAATAATATGTTTTTATGTTAATATTCTCGCATAATTTAAAATTGTTTCGTCATTGCATATTATGATTTTTACGTGTTTTTTATGACCCTGTACAAATTCAATAACTGCAAGATTTTGGCTTGACGTCAATACTTTTTGACTACATTAAAGTGGGGTCGTTCCCGCGCTTTGCACGGGTATGTCAAGTCCATTTTTTAAGTACAAAGAAAAGTGTCATCATCATCAGCCTGTGTCTCTCCACTGCTGGATGTAGGCCTCCCCCAAGGCTCGCCATTTCACACGATCCTTTGCCACCCTCATCCAGCCCCACCAGCGACCTTTTTCAGGTCATCCGTCTATCTGGCGGGGGGTCTTCCCACTTTGCGTTTTCCTGTACGTGGTCTCCACTCCAGAACTCGTCTACTCCATCGGTCATCGATTCTGCGATAGACGTGTCCGTTTGCCACTTCAACTGACTAAATTTGAAGGCTATGTCGGCAACTTTGGTTTTCTGACGGATGTCTACGTTTCGGACTCTATCCATCAGAGATATACCAAGCATAGCTCTCTCCATAGCTCGCTAAGCGACCTTAAACTTGTGGACCAGACCCACTGTCAGTGTCCACGTTTCTGTTCCGTACGACAATACTGGAAGAACGCATTGGTTGAAAACTGAAAAAAAAATGGTATGTTTGATAACAGAATGTGGCGTAACTTCTCAAATGCAGCCCATCCTAGTTGAATGCGCCTGTCAGCTTCCTTGCTGAAGTTGGCTAGGCCTAGTTGGATAGTCTGGCCAAGGTAGACAAGACAAGAAAAGTGTATTTTTCTTTTAATAATGATCCGACTCCCACCATTGTATTATAAAATTATTATTATTATTGGTGCCGCAGGTTTATCTTTAAAATAGATACTTGTACATAGACGATACTATGATAATCGGTGCAATCAACAAACAAGAATAGGAAACTGGTAAAAGAACTCACTCCTCGGCACCAGCGAAAACGTATCGTCTAAGATAGATCTGTCAGAAATTGTGCACTCGGCCTCACCCCGCAGTACTTGGAAATTTGTTCTACTGCGTGTAATTGTCTAAGAGCAAATATTTTTTAAGGCTTCAGGTGTCATTGGTAGAACTCCTTTTTAAAATAAAAAAGTTTTTTTATATTTTTTTTAAAAGATAAAAATCACAATTTAATTTAATTACATAGACTAGAATTACAAACTTTTATTACAAAGACTTTGTTTTGGCCTAGTAATGATAATTAAACTAGAAAAAACTGCATTCTCTACAATATTTTGTGTTGTGCACAGCCCCTTATAACAGACCCTTGACTAAGGGAGGTAAAAACAGAGGGTGTAAAAGGAATCCAATATTGACTTATTTATTGGCTCATTTGAATTTCCAATCAGTACATACAAATGCCATAGGGTATGGTACGTAGACATAGATAGGTATTAGATGAAATGTTAAATTTTTGATGAAATATTTTGTTATAAATCCATAATATAATATAAATAGTCAATATTGGATTCCTTTCTCTTTTAAAAATTAGATAGACTCAAATTTTCAAAAAAAAAACCTCCCATAAAATAAAATTATTTCATTTGTTGATGGTTGATTCAGGTTGATGAATATCAATGAGGCGAAAGAGGTATGTCGTGATCGTGTCAAGTGGCGCTCAATTATCTCTGCTTATCCTGCAAGGGATCTGGCGTGAAGATATGTATGTACCACTGTTTCCCGTTCCTCGGAGAGCACGTTAAGCTGTCGGTCCCGGTTCCACTAATATCAACTTGTGGAAACGTTAATAAATTGACTTTAAAAATAACAACAGAACCTCGCCAAGCCGTCTGGCCAGCGTGGCGAGTATAGGCCAAATTCTCCAGATATATGTTCTGGAAGGCCCATCTCCAACAGTGGAGGTCTAGTACTGTGTCATGATGATGATGAACTACTACTCCTGCTAGTAGATGACTTAGCAAAAAAGTGGTCCAATGAGTAAGGTGTTAGCAGAAGACCAACAGCTTAGCAGATTCCAGTGACCTGTAGAGGATACGAAAGCAGTCAAATCTAAAGGAACCTTTTTTTTCTTCAAAAAACATAATAAAACAAGATGCTATTAATCAATAATATCTTCACAATGCAATTTTGTAAAATACATTAATCTAATGTCGGCGCCACCTTCAAAAAACCTCAGCATTTTAATACTATAATTCGCAACAATCGTGTGGGGTAATTTGTGATTATTCACACACGCCCTTTTTTAATACGATTAGTGGCAACGTGCATTTAAAAATTGTTTATTAATGTATTTTTTAATAATAAATTAAGCTACTCGTTAAATGGTATAGCTATAAAATGATACAATGAAATACCTTCAAAGCAAAATGCTAACTTAAAAAGAATCCCAGCCGCATACCAAAATGGAATTTTCTGTATCTATTTTTATAATACTATATAAGTATACTATATATTTACCTTATCTATTTTATTGCATGTTATATTCCTTAACCTATCTATCCAAGTTTTTTTTTTTTTTTTTTTTTTCAAAAAAAATAATACTAAGAATAGGGATATAAGTGACGTCCGCGTGGAATGGTGGCAAGAACGCTGGCTGCATTTCCCCGCTGAATTGCAATACTGATTCTTTGGGCGAAAAAAGAGCCAGCCCTCCTGTCACGCGGTGTTGTCTTTTAAAACTTTTTTGCGCTTGGACTCCATGGGCCCAGAGTTTCTACAGCAATACTTACTTGCGCCGCATGCCAGACATTTACATTCTGTAAAATGTAGCTCAGTTTAGTACTGTACTAATTAACTTTAGTTAGTACTGTATTAATTATTAACTTTCTACAAATCTTATCCTATGTATTTTTTTATTTTGTGACAACAATAAAAATATTTTTTTGGTTTCTAATTTTATTTTATTCCTTCGAATAAATGTAGGTACAATTTTAGTGCAATAAAGTATTTGAAATAAAAAAATAAAAAAAAATATTTTATTTTATTATGGTAACAAACAGTCATAATACAATTTATATAACAAACAATATACATATAATTAGACCTGGAGTACCAAAACTGTAAAAGAGAACTATACTTATTACATTTTCAAAATACAATTAAACCATAAAAGAAAGTAAAAATCACATTTAAGTTTATTCTATCGAATACTTAACTCTAATTATCTCACGGACTCTGCTCCTATACACTGACTTAGAGCAAGCAAATATGTCCACGTCAACCAAGCAATCATTATATAGTTTTACTGCTCGTCTTAAAAATGTGTTTTTGCATAATTTTATTTTGCAATTTTGTTTTATTTCTTAAATAAATATATTTTTTTTAAATGTACCTATCTGACCATCTGTATTCTCGTAGGTAGGTTAATAGAAATTCCAAGGTAAAAATTGTAAGGGGCGGGTGAGCGGTTGGCCCGGCACGCTTCCCGACCTCAAATAACGTACGATTTTTTTCCTAACTGATTTTTTTTCTTCTTTCATGTCCGCAAATGCGTCTTTACGCCAGCTGTTGTTTGATGACCACTCATACTGTTCTAACCATAGACAAATATACAGCAATTGTTGCTGGCTATTTATTAAATTATAATATAATAAAAATTACTTAAAAAGTAAAGGTTTAATTTAATATAATAATAAATAAATAAATAAAAATCGTTTATTTAACAAATTAGTCTTTTACACTTTAAATTTAGATTGGATGTCCTGACCCCTGTTGTAGATTCGCTCCATGGTTCGTGCGCAATACCGTCCTCCACGACGACCTGAAGACGGAGACCATCGAGCAGTTTGCGGCCAGGCTCTCGAAATCCATGTTTGATCGAGCCGACCACAGCCGCTTCGACCATCTTCGGGGAATCGCACCGCTGCACGCACGGCCACCGGAGGGCCGTCCCCTGCCCCGTGAGATCCTGGGGGCAGAAGCGTAACCAGCAGTTACTAACAATATTAGTGCCCATAGGTTCCACAGATCCTACAGTGGTCCCTTCCCCGGCGGCTCAAGCCGCCCGAGGTAAAACAAGGAACCGGCGGGCCGTCGCCCACCGTGAATGACGCACGCTTAATGGGCATAACCCCGGAGCGTTCCGCCCCAAGGGCGAAGATGACTACTGTCGTAGATATTTCTGAATGACAGGAGTCAGTTCACTCCCAGGTGACACAAAAACAAGTTTACACAATTTATTTAAACATTGTAAACTAAACCTAATAAAAAAATAACTATAAGTAAAAAAATACCTTTGAAAAGACCCTTCAGGGTTAGTCCTAAGGAGTCTGGCAAAATTTCCCCTATGTATAGCGAGGCTAATACGTTGACAGAAATAATTGCCAGCTTTCCTGTCCCAACTTATACTAAAATACACTTTACTGGGTTTATCAGAACTATCGCTGGATACTTCCCCGCCCCGGCATACTGGGCAATTTACCACCATCAGTCCGCCTACCACCACATTTGTTGTTCTCGTTAAAAGTATGTGCCATTTGCAATGATGTCAAATGCCAATTTTTACTTTCAATGAAAACTAATATTGTAAGCTTGCTATTGATATTTATATAAAATTAACACCGCTTGAAACAAAACTTACTGAATAGTATTGGTTGGTCAGTCCGTATAAACTAGGTCGATGGTTTTCCTTTTTGTGGCCAAGAGTATAAAAACCTTATTCCTAAGCCTATGTTAAATGATACTATGATTGAAGAGGCATGTTCTGGTCTTCTATAATAATGCTCCTAAAAAAATTGCTACCAGCTCTTAAGTGGAGTGTTTTAGAAATGTATACTATATTTTATTGAGTAAAAAGTTAAAAAAAAAAAAAAACTGAAAAAAAATTGTAATAAAATAAAGTATCATCACGACCGTGTCCCTTGCACAGTGATCAGAAAGTTAACATTTAGCCAACTTTACTATAGACCCTTCATGACATGTGGCAAGCTATATCTATATATGTATATTTATTTAAAAAACTTAATTGCACAAAGGCGGACTTAATGCCCGAAGACATTCTCTAACAGCCAAACCTTGTGGACAAATTTGAACAATTATAGGTGCAATCATAGAAATAATAATAATACTATAAATATAAAAGTTAATTTAATAGGATTAATATATACTTACATCATATATCTTCATATATATAATAATATCAATATACTACATACTAATAATACACATTATTATACATAAACATACATATATACTACTTACTAATGCTGTCAGGAGCTATTTAAGAAGTGTGAATACACCAGTTTTTTAAAAGATGATCTGGTAGTTGCTTGCCGTATGATGACAGGAAGATCGTTCCATAAATTAGTAGCAACTACTACGAAAGAGTTGGAGACAAATGCAGTGTGATGTGAGGGAACAGATAGAAGGGAGTTGTAAGAGCGAAGAGATTTGTCATGGAAAGAAGAGAGATAGGCGAATATATATTCCTTACAAAGTCACAATATATATATATTTGGTCTCAAGTTAGACTAATATGTGATTCTATTGATAGATTTTATCGATATTTTATTAATATAATATTATTATTTTTGTCACATATTATTTATTTATTTATTAAGATACAAAAAAACAGTTAACAGAATAAGTAGTAAGTTTGCCAACCTAACATTTGTACACAGCATGCAGTAAACAATATCAAGAATGAAATACAGAAAGATTACTAAATTTAAACATAAAAATAACAATTTGGCATACATATCTTATATGTATGCAATATTTGGGCCAAAGGATCGGCATTGCCGTTCAACGTGGCAATGCTGCCAGTATCCTTGGCACTTAGCCCATTGGCAGCAATTTGGAGCAAATGTTTTTATTTATAAAAAAAAAAATGTTTTTTCTTCATTTTAGTTTTTAGTTGTATTTTTATTTATTAATTGGGTTTATTTTTATTAATAGTCATTTATGTTTTAAAATGTAAATTTTAGTTTATTATTATTATTTTTTTAAACAATTGTACCTTAATTCCTTCGAATAAATCCAAATAGATCTTATATATATATATATTATATATAAACCCAAAAAATCCACGGACTTAACCGCTAGACCACGGAGGCAGTTAACTTTAAGGAACTTTATTTTTTAGGAAATACTCTTCTTAAAATATCATTAATACGTTAGACATGTGTTCGTAAATTTTAAAATAGTAAAATCTGCCGCAAAAATATCAACAAAAAAACCAATAAAGTTCGGTAACAAGCGAGCGAAATAAAAAAAATATTTAATTTTCTAGGAAGCAAAAGGTAGAAAAAGCTGCACTTGCTTAATCTGCCATCACGTCACTGCCACTCTATTATTTCAGCGACACGTGTTCAACATTTCGTTTTTTTCCACTTTTTGGGACAAAATAAATCGGTTGTTCTTTGGAGAGACTTATTCTTGAAAATTAATAAATAACAATCTAAAATTAAATTGCGGAATTATGTCTTGCTAATTTCCCTTATGACGATGGTGACTCGTTTGTAAAAACAGTTCCCTAAAATCCTACAAAGATCGGTTCAAATTCCCGGCATGTATCAATGAATGTGTCGATATATCAGAGGTGTTGCTCAATAAGATGGACAGGTTACTCAACTCCTGTATCAGGTTTATCTTCGGCCTTCGCAAATACGACCACATCTCTGAGTATCGAACAAAATTAAAGTGGCTACCAATTCGCTGTTGCAGGAATCTCCGAATTCTCTGTTTACTATTTTCTATACTCAACGAGCCTGTGACAACGAAATACCTCAAGAGTAAATTTGCCTACCTCTCTTCATTCCATGATAAGTCTCTTCGCTCTTCTCATAACTCTGTTCTCTCCATTCCCTCTCACCATACTGGATTTATGGCCAACTCATTTGCTGTTGTCGCCGCAAATCTGTGGAATGAACTACCGGTAGAAATCCGACAATCATCCAACCGAAAAATGTTTAAAAAATCGTGTCTTCGCATTATTTAAATGGTTCATATGTATTATTAGTATTTAATATATGATAGTTATTAGTATGTATTTAGTAATATCATTGTATTTATATGTATATAGATTTATTTATTATTATTATTATATATAAATATTTGCACCTACCTTACATTTGAAATGGTCCACATTGTCCCTAAGGTTGGCTGTCAGATAATGTCTAGCGGCATTAAGTCCGCCCCTTGTATAACGTGCAATAAAGTTTTAAATAAATAAATAAATAAAAAATGAGAAATACACTTTACGTACATTTGTCATAGACTAACAACATCACCGTTAAAATACCATAAAATATCATTATAAAATTGACATCGGACCCCTCGCCAACCCGTCTGGCCAGCGTGGCGAGTGTAGGCCAAATTCTCCAGAAAATTCTGGAAGGCGCATCTCCAGCAGTGGAGATCTAGAAATCTGTGTTCTTGGGGCTGTGATAATGATGGTGAATTTCTTTGCCAAAATATGTCAAGAAGCGGCCTGCGTAGATTTAGACGTAGAGGTATACCGGTTTCGATTCCTGGTTGGGACACAATCCACCTTCTTAGTACACCACTGATAGAAATTTGTGACTTCGTCGCAGTCGCAGCTCATCCACCAGCCGTCTCCTTAGAGTAGTGGATGGCCTGGTGTCAAAGTCAAAATATATTAATTCACGTAAACCTACAGCTGCTAAGCTGCTGGTCTTCTGCTAGCAGCTTACTCTTTGAACAGCTTTTTAGTCTTCCACTAGCAGATGTAGAATCATTCAAAATAATTTAATTAATTATTTCTGCCAACTTATTAGCTTAACTTAATGTTGCCAGTGTTCTTGGGACTATCACTGAAGGGTCGTCTCTAGAGGACATTTTTTACTTATAGTTTATTTTTTATTAGGTTTAATTTACATTTATTTTAATTTTTATTTTTTAATTATTTATACTTTTTAGTCCATTAAATATATATTTTACTAATTACGTATCATAAATACCTGTGATAGGTTTACATGAACAAAAATGTGTTTTATTATATTAGTATTTTATTTTATTATGTAGTAGTCTATTTAGTGTATACCTACTGATTAATATATTGTTTTGTATATAGTATATTAGATTTAGTATTTAAGTTTGATTAATTTGGTTTTTTTTTTTTTACATACCTATATGCTCCTATTATATTTAGCACCTGCCTCACATAACAAATGCTCTAAATTGTCCCTAAGGTTGACTAGTAAGAATGCCTAGTGGCATTAAGTCCGCCTGTGTGCCTAGTGCATAAAGTTTTGAAATAAATAAATATATATCGAAATTATATCGTAGCATTAGAATATGCATCCGCGGTATCTTCGCAATCGACACCTTCCCCAAAACGCAAATCTGCATCATCTGTTTGGATTAACTTTTTCAATCAATTGTGACAGAAACCAAAATCTTTTTAACTATTCGTATTCATAAATAAAGAATTAGGTTGAGATATATTATGGACCGACACGAAACAAAGAATTAGGTTGAAATATATTATGGACCAACACGAAACAAATAATTAGGTTGATATATATAAATAAATAATAAATAAATATTTCCAGACAGGTCACACAGCGCCATCTAATTTCAGTGGTAAGCTACAAGGCTTGTGTTACGGAAACTAGATGGTTGATAAACTACATATTATACTTTTTTTTTTTGTAAATATATACATATTATACATATAAACACCCAGACCGAGACAAATTATACAATGTACAACTTACCCCCGGTGGGAATCGAACCCACGACCTCTCGAGTTCACAGCAACGTTTGTTACCACTAGACCACGGAGGCGGTCAAATAAATAATTAGGTTGATATAATATAATGGACCAACACGAAACAAAGAATTAGGTTGGCATATATTATGGACTAAAACGAAACAACAAATTAGGTTGGCATATATTATGGACTAAAACGAAACAACAAATTAGGTTGGCATATATTATGGACCAAAACGAAATAAATATTTCGTTTGGCTTCTATTTTCGCCCCACTTACCATCAGGTGGGCCCAAGGTCAAATGTCGTGCTAGCATTAAAAAAAAAAAAAAAAAAGAAGTCCAATAGTGATGAAGACACTTCTGGATTTGGGACCTCTTTATAGCGCTTACGGCCGATAGAGAGTCGGGCTAGCAGATAGCGCGAGAATGTATAATTCTATTATTTTGCGATTCCGTCTATAAAAAATGGGGCCTAATCCCGGCTACATGACAAAATTAGAAATTCACTAATCTTACTACATTTGTCATAGATTTACAACACCACTATTTCCGTGCCTGCGTTATAATGTAAATAAAAGATAAAAGAGTCCTTCGCGCCATTTTGCGCGGACATGTCAATTGCAAGTTTTTGTTTTGTAAATTAGTTTTCTGTGGATATTGTTAGTCAAAAGTGGTGTTGTTTTGTTTAATAATGTGCTACAATGTAAATACAAAACGATTTACGTTTATTATATATTATATACGATTAGGTATGTAATATAATTTACTTTTTATTAAACATTATATAAGGTCAAACGACATACTACAAGTATATGATAGTCGTTACTTTTATTAAGTAAATCCATTCATAGATAAAAATATTTTTTAAATCAGCAGGTTTTTGGGTTTTTGAACAGAACCACCTGCGTGGCACGAACCTTGCAAAAAAGTGCATTTTCTATTGAATCGATTCAATGATATGTCATGCATTCTTTAGCAGAACAAGAAATACTTAGAGTCGGTTTTTTATCAATTAGGCTGGTTTGTACCAAAACGAACTCTCTGAAAAAAGTAAAAAAAGTAAAGTATCATCACGACCGTTTCCCTTTCGGGGTGGGGGATAGGGACAAAAATAAGAAAAGGCATGCTACGATGGTTTGGGCATGTTGAAAGAATGAGAGAAGTAAAATTAACGAATATATAATGCGAAAGTTGTGGGTGAAAGAGGCCCTGGCAGACCGAGACTCACATATCAAGGTCAAATAAATAAACACCGACTAAAGGTGCAAAAAGCCTTCGTAACAAAAGGGCATGTATGAAGAGGTATGTCGTGATCGTGTCAAATGGCGCTCAATTGTCTCTGCCTACTCCGCAAGAGATCTGGCGTAAAGAGATATGTATGTATGTATAATTCTTTATACCAGCGGTTGTAAAAATGAATTTCCATTCACCCCTTACAGGATTACTTATATTGATGATATCTACGAGCAGAAAGGGTTCTTTACAGATCCTCCTCTAACTACTAACTCTGTTTTTCCATTTTTACTTACCACATCTCTTTCTTCTCTAAATCGTTTGCTGTCGTCGCTGCAAATTTATGCAGTGAATTACCTCAAGATATTTGAAAAAATGTCATTAACATCTCTTTTATTTATTTCACACCTTTGTTGCAGCGTCTTCTACCTTTGTAATCTATTTTTTAGCCACTTTCTTCATCATATGACTGGTTTTATTTTATGTGTATTGTTATATTGTATATATATATATATATATATACGGAACAAGAAAAAATCTAAAATACTGAAAAAGCTTTTCGACTCCAAGCTTTTCTATATTCCCATACTTATCTCTTTATAATAAATACTATTTAAAAAAGGTTTTTTTAGGATGTGTTTTTTTGTGTGCATTACCTGGAACGGTGGTACATCCGCCTGGATTTGGGTCAGACGACAATTGAATTGGGGATTGGTGTTAGCGTCACATGTAAACCCAAAACTGCAGCAAAGTATTTTTTTTTAACAATTGACTGTCATACCTGGTAGGTACTCGAAAACATACCAAAATGGCATATATTTATGTATAATAATGGGTAGGTACTTCTACTTATTTATGTTTTTTTTTTAATTATAAATAAAATAGTTAGGCCAAAAGAGCAGTGGTTTTAAAAAGGCTTAAAATTACTTAAAATCGTAAAAATATTTAATTTCACATTTTCCTTCCTTTTTTCAGGCAACTTTACTTGTAATTCAACCTGCAAAGCAATATTGGTAACAAAGGTAACCATAAATATGTACCTATATCACATCATTATAACAGCCTCTAGAAAGTCCTAGAACTGGAGATACTGGAATACTTTCCTACTAATCTCGGACACATGGAACTCCACGACAGATCATTGGACATAAAAAGGCCGAGGTTCTTGACACTTTATTAAACAACAATGGAGAAAGAGAATCCAAATCCACTCTGTCCAGCATGTACCTCGAGCCTAGGATAATGACCTGCGTTTTACTGGGGTTTACCAAGAGCCCGAGACTATGTGAGCAAACATGCAAAGCCTTCAAGTCCGCGTTCATTTGAAGAATAGCTTCATCAATGGCGTTAAAATAAGAGGACAAAGATAACTGCAAATCGTCGGCGTACAGATGGTAGGAACTGAAATTAATAACCTTAACAATCGTGTTTATGAATACTGGTAGGCAAGGTTCCTTATGTAACTTTTCTAATGACAATTTATTAACTATGTCACAAGTATGTGATATTAAATAAATAAATAAATGTTTTTATTTGTCACAAAAATAGTTAATAAAAATGTAAAATATAGTTAAAAAATAAAACAAAGATATAATGACAAAAGGGTCTATGGTTCAGAAAATGGTGTTGGAAGTAGGTTCCAACAACCTCTGTTACTCGTATTATACCATAGCCGACATTTAAATTTAGTGGAACAGTAATATAAATAAAAGTTATAAAACAATAATGAAACAAAATTAAAATAAAACAAATAAAAAAACCAAGAACATAAATAAATAAATAAAAAACAGAAACCTAGACGGTAATATATATATAAGTGGTACCGGGCGGGAACGGGAAGTTTTTCTCATTGGTACATGTCGGAACGAACCGACCAAGGAAAAATCAACCTTTTTTTTAAGGAAAATGTTCTTACAACCGTGCTATCACTGCTCTTTCTACCTATATAACATATAGTAATGTTTTATACACAACAAAGAAACAGAATTGTATCCAATTCTCACAATAAACCAACTCGTATTGGTTTTAAGAGCAAAAAACTATATGGTCGAACGAAAGCATTCGTCAATTATTATTTTAAGATGAATCCTTGTCAAGCAGTGTCGGGATTATTTATTTAAAAGAAAGTTTTTATTTAAAAAGTAAAGGAAAGGAAATGCAAAAACGGTGATACCTGAACTAGTGATGGGACGGACTCGAGTTGTTCGACACGATCGATCGTGATAAATTGTACTCAGAAACCACGAATCAAATTTTTAATAAACTATTATTTACCCCTATATCTCCGCGTCTAAAACCACGGATGCAGAAAATGTTAATAATTATGGAATTTTAACTCTATATTAGCCCGCGTGCAAACTACCAATGCTGCTAACTCCGCAGGCCCCTCACACACCCTGGCAGACCAGCCACCACCTAGAACAGCCCCAAAACCGAGGATGGACCTCAAAACTTCCAGGGCAGCCCCGTTACCTAGACCAGGCCCTCCCACACTTAGGGCAGCCTCGCCACCTAGGGCAGGCCCACATGCACCTAAGACAGCCCCGCCATCCAGAGCGATTCAGCAGCCTCCTGCTTTTACCCAACCTCGGGCCGCCAACATGGCCCCACACATCCGGGCGTCGTCGATGCCCAGGACCACATCACAGACAGCCCCGCGGAGCGCGAGGACGCAGGAGGCTGCCACACACCACACTCCGGCCCTTGAGGCCACACACCCAGCTAACCCGAGGAGGATAGAACCCTCTCCTAACCACCAACGGCAGTGGGACGATGCCCCCAATCAACGGCCGACAGACGTACAGGTAATCATCCAGATCCTGCTGGAGATCCTACAGGCGCTGTCAACCGGGGAGGACCTCATAATTGCCGTGACTAGCGCTCTGGACAAACTCCGCCAAAAAGTCAGTTACAGTGTGTGACCTCAGGGTCATCTACTGGAACCCAGGAGGGGTTCGATCTAACACCGACCAGCTTCGTCTCCTGGCCCAGGAGCAACGGCCCCATGTGCTACTTCTCGGGGAGACGAAGCTTCTGCCTTCATCACCACTCCGTGTGCCGGGCTACACCGTGTACCGCCGCGACGAGATATCTCCGGCGGGCTACGCCTACCGCGGGACAGCAGCCCTCGTCCGCCTTGACGTGGTACACGAGGAGCTCGACTTCACGGAGTTCCATAGCACGCGTATGGTCGGAGTTAGACTGAAGACAGACGACGGCGAGATGCGCCTCTACGCGGCATACCGTCCTCCAGGGAGCCAGCTCTACGTCCAAGACCTAGTCAGGGCCTTTGACGCCAGTGTCCCTACACTTATTATCGGCGATCTTAACGCCAAGAACTTGGCCTGGGGCTCCCGAATTACTAACAGAGCCGGGGAGGCTTTATACCAAGCATCGGACAGGCTGGACTATGAGGTCCTTGGCCCCGACACTCCCACGCACGTCCCGTCATGCACCGATCACTCGGCAGACGTGCTGGACATCGTCGTGTCTCACGGCCTGCGATCTCCGATACACCTGGAGGTGCTGTATGACACTAATTCTACTCACCTCCCTCTTCTGGTGATCGTGGGATCCGCTGCGAACATGACCATCCCCCGAGGACGGACCAAAACAAACTGGGGCAAGTTTAGGACCACCATGGAGGCCTACAACCATTCCGGCCGCATATCAACGCCGGAAGAAGTCGAGGAGGCCGCGAACCGCCTGATGGAGGCGATCAGCGACGCCCAGACCTCCGCTACTACCACCCTCCCTACTGATCACTCTAGACGCCGATTGGCGCTCCCAGACTACATCAGGAAAATGCTCCAAAGGAAGCGCGCTCTCAAGCGTCGCTGGGTACACTCCCGTTGCCCAGCAACGAAACGAGACCTCAACGCGCTTTCTGCCGAGATAACGCTGGAAGTCGCGACCTTTCGCGGCCAGTCCTGGGAGCGACTAATGACGGACATAACGGAGGAGGAGGGAAGCCATGCGTCGCTTTATCGCCTCACCAGGCGACTTACCAATACCCCGTTACCCATACACCCTCTTGTCGACTCCACCGGAGTTCGTCATTACGCCGCGCAGAACAGAGCGGACATTCTGGCAGACCACCTGGAGAAGCAGTTCCAGCCCTTTCCAGTTGTTGACGAAACGTTCAACCACAACACCGAGCGTAGAGTCCGGGACCTAGTTCACGAAGAGATGGAACCATTGCCGGGCCATTACTTCGTCTCGCCGGTAGAAGTCGAGCGTGCCGCGAGACGACTACATCCGAGGAAGGCTCCAGGTCCAGACGCCATCTCCAACGTGGCACTCAGTCAGCTGCCCCGCAGAGCACTTATCGCGTACACAAAGCTCTGCAACGGCATACTCCGCACCGGCCACTTTCCCAGTGCTTGGAAGCTCGGGAAGATTATTACTATACCCAAGCCTGGTAAGGACCGTCGGGTCCCCTCCAGCTACAGACCTATCACCCTGCTGCCGCACCCCGCGAAACTGTTCGAGAGGCTGCTTCTCCGCCGGATCCGAGAGCCCCTGACTCCTAGGAAGGAGCAGTTCGGATTCCGCGGAGAGCACAGTACCACACTCCAGCTAACGCGGGTGCTGCACTATCTGGCGTCAGAGCTCAACAGGGGCCGGTGCTCCGTCGGCGTCTTTCTCGACATGGAAAAAGCGTTTGATAGAGTGTGGCACTCCGGTCTTCTGTCCAAGCTCTTTGACGCCGGCCTACCACGAATGGCAGTCAGGCTACTGTCATCATACCTGGAGGGGAGACGATTCTTCGTGCAGGTCGACGAAGCTTCGTCCGCGGAGAAAACCATCCTGTCTGGCGTCCCACAAGGGAGCTGCCTGTCACCGGTGCTCTACGCCACCTTCACAGACGATATCCCTACCCTCGTCGGACATTTGAAAAGAGGGGAAAAGAACGTTGTCCTGGCGCTGTATGCCGACGACAGCGCATATTTCACCTCGGCCATAAAAGCCGACGACGCTGCCAGGAAAATGCAGAGATTGCTAGATCTGCTGCCGCCGTGGCTGGACAGATGGCGGATGTCTGCGAACGTGGACAAGACCGCCGCCATCCTGACGTCCCGCCGGCGCCTTCCCGACTCGCTGCTGTTCCGTGGGAAGGAAGTGAGCTGGACGAACACTGTAACCTACCTGGGGTGCGTGATCGACCGCGGCCTCCGTATGGGACCTATGGCGCGCCACACAATCAACCGCGCTAAAGCCGCTCGGGCCCAACTGAGGCCATTGCTGCATTCGTCGTTACCACCCCGGGTGAAACTAAACATCTATAAGACGTTCGTCCGCTCGCGCCTCACCTACGCCGGCCCGGCATGGCACCACCTGGTGGCGCCATCCATAGCTGCTGCGATCCAAGCGCAACAAAATATTTCATTGCGCGCGACAGTCAGAGCTCCATGGTTCGTGCGCAACACCGTCCTCCACGACGACCTGAAGATGGAGACCATCGAGCAGTTTGTGGCCAGGCTCTCGAAATCCATGTTCGATCGAGCCGACCACAGCCGCTTCGACCATCTTCGGGGAATCGCACCGCTGCACGCACGGCCACCGGAGGGCCGTCCCCTGCCCCGTGAGATCCTGGGGGCAGAAGCGTAACCAGCAGTTACTTACAATATTAGTGCCCATAGGTGCCACAGATCCTACAGTGGTCCCTTCCCCGGCGGCTCAAGCCGCCGAGGTAAAACAAGGAACCGACGGGCCGTCGCCCACCGTGAATAACGCACGCTTAATGGGGATAACCCCGGAGCGTTCCGCCCCAGGGCGAAGATGACTACTGGTTCAGAAAATGGTGTTGGAAGCAGGTTCCAACAACCTCTGTTATTATACCATAGCCGACATTTAAATTTAGTGGAACAGTAATATAAATAAAAGTTATAAAACAATAATGAAACAAAATTAAAATAAAACCAAGAACATAAATAAATAAATAAAAAACAGAAACCTAGACGGTATTATATATATAAGTGGTACCGGGCGGGAACGGGAAGTTTTTCTCATTGGTACATGTCGGAACGAACCGACCAAGGAAAAATCAACCTTTTTTTTTAAGGAAAATGTTCTTACAACCGTGCTATCACTGCTCTTTCTACCTATATAACATATAGTAATGTTTTATACACAACAAAGAAACAGAATTGTATCCAATTCTCACAATAAACCAACTCGTATTGGTTTTAAGAGCAAAAAACTATATGGTCGAACGAAAGCATTCGTCAATTATTATTTTAAGATGAATCCTTGTCAAGCAGTGTCGGGATTATTTATTTAAAAGAAAGTTTTTATTTAAAAAGTAAAGGAAAGGAAATGCAAAAACGGTGATACCTGAACTAGTGATGGGACGGACTCGAGTTGTTCGACACGATCGATCGTGATAAATTGTACTCAGAAACCACGAATCAAATTTTTAATAAACTATTATTTACCCCTATATCTCCGCGTCTAAAACCACGGATGCAGAAAATGTTAATAATTATGGAATTTTAACTCTATATGTATTTGTATACAACCGGATATTGCTCCTACTTTCTCACGGTCCCCGGAGGTCTCATAAAGAAGAACTAAAGTAGACACATCTAGGAGATTAGTTCGTGAGCTACACGGGCGGTGTTGTACTAGGAACAGCGACCAGCACTAATGCAAAGGGTACTTACCCGCCGAGATCCTGTCCTAGAAAACAGGATATAAACCCATCTCCATCCTAGGCCTATTGAACATCCGGGCCTGGATGACTTCGCTGTCTGTATGTGACTTCCATATTTCCGACGTGATTGGACGATATTGCCGCGAATGACTCCAATTGAAACATTGAATTTTGTTGAACACATGAAAATGTTGATCCCCAACTCAATTATGAATTTGAATAACGCATATGTTCAGAACTATTCTGCACAATGTCATTAACATATTTATAATTTTTTTTTTTTTTAATTTTAGTAATTGAATCGCAAAATTGCGTTGCATCACTAATGTGAACTGTCCCTTCGCAGCCATATGCACATTCTTATTTCAAATTTTATCCCGAAAATTGCCACATGAAAAAATGCCCATTGTCATTATTATCTCATACTATCTATTATGTTATATTTCAATGTGTAACCATACACATTTTTGCTTGTTGGAACTAATTCCTAATCCTTTACTCAAAGGTTTTTGAATTTTCATGCATTTTTAAATTATAATTCCGAAACGAAAATAATAACTACCTACTTAATAACTGTATTTTACAATATGTGTACTGTATAAGGTATCATCATCCGCGGTGGTCAAAAACCACGCTTATAAAAAAGCGAATTCATAATAGCCAACTTTACTATAGGCCAATCATGACAAGTGGCAAGCTCGTCGATGTCTCCAGGCAGCGTACCAAACTCGGGAAATATCATAGATAAATTAAATATTAATTGAATTGATTTATTTGAAAAACATCACCTCTCGTCTAACTCTCTGCTCTGGTGACAAGAGTTCTTTCCTCGCTCAGAGAATCAGCATAGTGATTGAGGAAATGCGGCAAGCGTACTTGCCACCATGCCGCGCGGACACATAAATTATGTTTTGTAAATAGGTTTTTTGTTTTAGTTTATTTTTAATTTTTTTTTTATTTACGATACCTATATAAATAATAAATTTATTTAATTACATTAAGAAATATTATTGTGTATAATATTATTGTGGCGCGGTGGTGGCTCGGTTGTAAGAACGCGTTCCTTATATTCCACAAAGGTCGGTTCAAACCCACCCGGCATGTACCAATGAGAAATGCACTTTCTTACGTACATTTGTAATAGATTTACAACGTAGTCGGTCCCCGTTCCACTAATACCAACTTGTGGAATCGTTATAAATTGTCAACAAAAATTTACATCATATCCAAGCTGTCTGGCCAGCGTGGCGAGTGTAGGCCAAATTCTCCAGATATATATTTTGGAAGGCCCATCTCCAACAGTGGAGGTCTAGTACGCTTTGTTCTAGGGGCTGTAATAATGATGATGATTGTGTCTCGACCAGGAATAGAACGCGGTACCTTTGAGTCTAAATCCGAGGACTCAACCGCAAGACCACAGCGGCAGTATACTTCGTGTAATTTAAATTAGGTTTAGATATGTTTTATTATTTATTATAGGTTGGTATCATTTTAAATAAAATGTCTTCTATTTTTTGTTAATTTTACTATTTACCTAAAAGCACTGTCTGTCATAGAAAAAGCTCCAAAAGAAAGCGGTAAGGTTTGTGTCATAAAATTACCATTCGGCGTGTCCAATGCTTTGTTTTATCGCAAACAATTAAAAAAATAATCCTACACAAACCGTGATAAAATAAAAAGTACAGCCAACAAAAAAAAACAACTCTTTCAATGTACAGTATGCAAATCAATCAGGATATTTGAATATGCAAATTTATTGCTCTCTAGTAGCCAACAAAAGGGTTTTTAACAATGAAAAAGACGCCGAAACAAAAATTGTTTCAATATTGGACGGTAACGGTAAATTACAATGATTTTGTCAATAAAAAAGGGTGGTTTGTTTTATTTGGTACCAGGAAACTGTTTTTGCTATCTCTACTTAATCCCTTAAGTTGATTAATGTACAAAGGACAGCAAAACGTGTAGGTTTGCTAACGGTACAGTTACCTGATTTTTTTCATTTATGTAGCCGACAGTTAATTGCCAAAAAGTTGAAAGTAGGGGATTATAGGAGAGATATAAGTTAATCCCCAGTCGGTGTCTTTTGTCGACTTTTTAGTTGAAATATTTATACTTGTAAAAAGTAGGTAGAATTGCCTACGTGATCTTAAATTGTTCATCGTCGTCACAGCCTCAGGAACACAGAGTAGTAGTAGTAGTCATCTTCGCCCTGGGGCGGAACGCTCCGGGGTTATCCCCATTAAGCGTGCGTTATTCACGGTGGACGACGGCCCGCCGGTTCCTTGTTTTACCTCGGCGGCTTGAGCCGCCGGGGAAGGGACCACTGTAGGATCTGTGGCACCTATGGGCACTAATATTGTAAGTAACTGCTGGTTACGCTTCTGCCCCCAGGATCTCACGGGGCAGGTGCCGCTGCGGTGCGATTCCTCGAAGATGGTCGAAGCGGCTGTGATCGGCTCGATCGAACATCGATTTCGAGAGCCTGGCCACAAACTGCTCGATGGTCTCCATCTTCAGGTCGTCGTGGAGGACGGTGTTGCGCACGAACCATGGAGCTCTGACTGTCGCGCGCAATGAAATATTTTGTTGCGCTTGGATCGCAGCAGCTATGGATGGCGCCACCAGGTGGTGCCATGCCGGGCCGGCGTAGGTGAGGCGCGAGCGGACGAAAGTTTTATAGATGTTTAGTTTCACCCGGGGTGGTAACACTAAACATCTATAACACAGAGTCCTAGACATCCACTTTTGGAGATGGCGTTTTCTACAAGCTATACTACGGTGAGTGTACAGCGACTTGGTTAGTCTTGCCCCTCATTCCGAATCGCGCTCAGAGCGCTTAGAACGAATATGACACTGACCGTCGTTCCGAATCAAATATCGCGATTTGGATGCTCAGAGCGTGATATCAATTCTGAACGGTCTAATCACATTTTCATTCATAAAATCTTGTTTTTGTTTTATGTATGGAAGATAAATTGCGGATTCCACATCGTTGAGTATGAATACTAACAAATATACATCTCTCGCTTTATTCATCTTTATATGTGTAAAGTTTATTATTATTAACTTATTTTGGTCTTTTAAAATAACTTGCCGTGTTACAGACATTTTTTTTTCACTTCCTACTTAAATATTAATTATAGATTTATTTTAGAAGTAATATAGAAACAGTATAAACGAATTACAATATTAAATAATTTAAAAGAATAAAAATATTAAATTAATTATTTTTCAAGTGAAAATGGCGCGTGACATTATGACAAACAAGTGACAGCGCTCAGAGCGATCTACCTCGATAACGTGAGCAGTCCTAAGCGCGAAAAATGATGTCATTTGTGACGTCACACAGCTTTGGCAAAACAGTTTAAGCGCGTCTCGGAACACCTTTAAGCGTGCTTAGGTTACTATTATCGCGTATCGGAATCTTGCTTTGGGCAACACTAGTAGACAGACGATGACGCAGGCCGTCATCATTCTCCAAATACTAGACCAATGTGTTACACTCTCGGTCTTGTTCTTGCAGTGTTTATTTTGGTCTTGCAAGAAACCAAACGTCTTCAAACATTGTGGTATAGACGATGAGAGTATGTGACGGAGTTCCCGAATGCCGAATAAATTAATTATTTGATAACAAAATGTCATTATTATGTAAATGACGATTACCTAAATAAATCGTTATTGAGTCAACAAAAAAATATGATTGTGATGTGAAAATAAACAGTGGAAATGTTTTAAATATTTATTTGTCTCCAATACTTATATCAGTCTTCTAAATTTCTGTAAGCTGCTGGTTACCAAGTCGGCCAGGGAGCGAAGATTATTTCTTGTCCCATTCTCCAAACTACCAACAGAATTTGTTCATAAGCAGGACATGAGTTATGTTATTGATTATTACAGCGACTTGGATCCATTTACAAGTATATTAGCTATATATATATATGTAGGTATATTGTAAATTGATTATAGAGTTTATTTCATTTTTTTTTTTTTCAGATTTTTTATTTTCTTTTTTATTGTTTTAGTAGGTACATATCTATGTATAATTATTTTTTAATATTTTTTTAGTTTTTTATTCTATGTTATGTTGTTTATTGTTCTTAGTTTTAAGTTTAGGTTAATTTAACTTTAAGGTTTCGTGTTGTTATTTCAGCGAGCACCACCTAATTATGTAATTTTAGCTATCGGTGGCAACTTGTCAATAGCCATACACTACCCATGTGCACTGTATATATATTTTGACCGCCTCCGTTATCTAGTGGTAACAAACGTTGCCGTGAACTCGGGAGGTCTAGGTTCGATTCCCACCGGGGGCAAGTTGATATTGTATAATTTGTCTCGGTCTGGGTGTTTATATGTATAATATGTATATATTTATAAAAAAAAAAAAGTATAATATGTAGTTTTATCAACCATCGAGTTTCCGTAACACAATCCTCAAATTTAGATATCGCTGTGTGACCTGTCTGGAAATATTTATTTTATCTATCTAGCTGTAAGTTGTCCTTTAAATAAAAAAATCAGAACGTGAAGCGACAAATTGCCCAAGTGTTCCGTTGCCAAAAAGTTTGATAACCGCTTAACTACACCATTGAATTAATTTTATAACATTTATTAAATAGCGACTTTAACAGTCGTGACGCATTAATAACCGAGACCGGCTTAATCTTCCCAACAATGCGTCACGACTGTTAAAGTCGCTATTTAATAAATGTTATAAAATTATTTCAATGGTGTAGTTAAGCGGTTATCAAACTTTTTGGCAACGGAACACTTGGGCAATTTGTCGCTTCACGTTCTGATTTTTTTATTTGAATTATTTTATTATGGACCTCCAAATTTAAAATGTAATCCTACCTACACCTGGATTACATTGATTAAATACGGCAAGAAAACTGTAGTAACTGTGTTTTCAGTAACTTCCCATAGATGTCTTGTGACGTCAGTTTGTCCGAATAACCGTTTAACTCACAGTTAGGTGTCACCAATTTGTTTTCTTGATTTGTGAAACAAGCATAGTGTTAAATTAGTTTTGATCTGGGTGTGCGATATGTCAAATTCATCGTTTTCAATAATTATTCACATTGCAGCACATTATTAAACAAAACAACACCACTTTTGATCAGCAATATCCACAGTAAACTAATTAACAAAACAAAAAAACTTGGACTTGACACGTCCGTGCAAAATGGCGCGAACTTCCTTGTTCCCTTCATGTTTGTAGTTTATCATCATCCCAGCCCCTAGAACACATCCCAGACCTCCACTGTTCGAGATGGGCCTTCCTGAAATTTCTGGAGAATTTGGCCTACACTCGCCACGCTGGCCAGACGGGTTTTTTTTGTAATGACAATTTATTAACTATTCCACAAGTTGATATTAGTTGAACTGAGAACGACGGCTTAACGTGCTCTCCGAGGCACAGGAACAGTGGTGCTGTAAATTTATGACAAATGTACGTAAGAAAAGTGTATTTTATTGTACTTATTGGTACATGCCGAGGATTGAACCCATCTTTTTACGATGTTAAGGATCTTACAACCGAGCCACTACCGCTCTTGTCATGTAAACAAAGAAAATGTCTTTAAAAAGTCAAAACCACATCAAATTAAAATAATTATAAATAAATCGCGAGGCAATGGTTGCCAAACCGTCGTCGGCCACAGCACCAATCAGCTCTAAACCTGACACTAAAAAACATGCCAGCTGTTTCATAATAATATCGTTATAAAACTACTTCAGTACCTTATAAATTAAGTTCATAAAAAAACTATTTAACACTCCTAATCTCCCCTAAATACGTCAGTTTAAAAAACCATCGACAAGATAATATCTTTTTAAATCTTGACATACAAGTCTTGTATTCCTTTTTTAAACTTTAAACTATAGGGGAGAACCCCGGATATGCCCTCCTTACACGCCCCAGTGGTAAAAAGCCGCACGCGATGGGGAAAAAAACTAAATCATTTATTTATAACTTTTTAAGGGGAAACACCCTATACGGAAGTAAAAGCGTGCCCTTTGTGGTTTTTTTGTGATAAAAAACCCTGTAGCGTGTAAATAATTTGTTGAGAAGGTCGAATGTCAGGTGTTTTGACACGCGCCATGTACAACAATTAGCAGGTAATCAGTGACCTTTTTTTGGTGTATTATTGTATCAAATTTCTCCTGGGGGTTGCTTTTTTAGTAGTTAAGTACCAAAAAGAGATTTTATACAGATATTGCAGTATCAATTTATATCCGTTCGCATGCCTCGGTGTTTATTAATTTTACTCACATACCTTTTAAATATTTTTTAACAACCCTTTATCATGATCAACAGTCTGTGATACTATGATATAGGCCTTTCGAAATGCTTGCAACTTCTCTTATATTTCAACCTCGCACGATCCAGTGTTGCTGATGCTAAAACCCAGGTACGAAACCACTATCCATGCGCGTACTTATAAATTTGGAGACTCTTACATCTGTCGCACGCTGAAGATGTGGAATGCTCTCACAGCCAGTGTGTTTCCCCACTCCTATAACCTAGAGTCCTTCAAGCGAAGTGTGAAAAAGGATCTTGTTAGAGCGGCATAGTGGTAGAGACTGATGCTGGTCGTTAGTGGCAGGCGTCAGTTGCTCCCATTCTTTGACCTGCCTTGCTTACCATTAGATGGGCGCGATGTCACATGTCGTGTTCACTACAAAATAAAAAATAAAAAAAAGAGTTAAGAACTGTTTCCAGATTCAATGCACCGGAGAGTTCTAGCGTGTTGGACCGGTCTTCCACATTTAGCCATTTATGCAAGAAACTATAATAATAAAATAATAAAAAGTCCGGATTTTCATACCATGTAGGTATTGTATTGTTAGTCCATCCTGTGACTCGGAATTTCAAGTTTCAAGCTGCCTCCGTGGTCTAGCGGTTACGTCCGTGGATTTAGACTCGGAGGTACCGGGTTCGATTCCTGGTCGGGACACAAAAATATTTATTAATGTACATAAATACATTTAATTAATAGGTATTTAATTTATTTGTGATATTTCTCGAGTTTGGTACGCTGGAAACATCGATGAGCTTGCCACTTGTCATGATTGGCCTATAGTAAAGTTGGCTAAATGTGAATCCGCTTATTCATAAGCGTGGTTTCTGACTACCCCGAAAGGGAAACGGTCGTTATGATACTTTTACTTACATTACGTTCATCTGGGATCCTATAATAATGTTTAAATGTATCCATGAGAATGTTCCTGTTCGATGGGGCGCCAAGTATTTACATAGGCACAAAAAATATTTTTTATTAAAGTTAATTTTAAAAAACTTAAAGGATCAGCATTGCTATTCAACGTGGCAATGCTGCCAGTATCCTTGGCACTTTGCCCATTGGCAGCGATTTGGAGCAATTTTTTTATTTATAATATTTTTTATTCTGTTTTTAGTTGTATTTTTATCTATTAATTAGGTTTATTTTTATTAATAGTCATTTATGTTTTAAAATGTAAGTTTTTAGTTTAATTTTTTTTTTTTTTTTAATTTTTGTACCTTATTTCCTTCGAATAAAGTAGTAAGTAACAAATCATTAAAATATATATATCCGCCACTTGTTACTTACAAGTATCTACGCATTAAAATAAAAATAAAAAACATATTTATTATAATGCTATTAATTAATGTTGAAATTTTTATTTCCAAATCAATCTTTTGTTTGGACAGCAACAATTGATGGCTACCCTTCGTCTAGTAAAGCGACGCGAACCAATCATATATCCAGGACTATTTTGATCCATGCAACCCAATTTAAGAATCTACTTACAATATCAGATACACGTAAAGCAATTACAAGCAACATCGAGCAATGAAATATCTTCATTAATATCTAGATTTTATCATCATCTGCCCCACTGTGCAAAGCTTCAGATCAAGATGTGTAACCGATCCCCTGCATTTTAGCTACCTCAATAATCCGCACACTGGGACAAAAGAGTCCACGGTCAGTCAACAGGGTCTTTAGCCCTTTTGTCCAGCATTTTCGACTCTGGCCCACAATGCGCAATAATCTCCAAAAAGTGACCCTAAACAGCTATACTAGGAATCGACATTTTAGCCAATGCATGCAACAAAAAACTTTTATATGCACGCGTTTGTTGAGTGTGCTTTATCCTACTTCATATACGGGGTGGTTTTTATCTCTTCTTTGTAATACAAATATTGGTCACCACGCATTTTGTGATATATTAAATTGTAGATTTGTTATATGTAAAATAAATATAATTTTACTTTTAGATTTTTTTTTTTTTGGTTCTCTTCTCCCGATGGATGATGAATGAGAGTGACGTCAGACTTGGCTGTATGCCTTTGCCTTCCCTATCACCGCATTCATCATCCATCGGGGAAGAGAACCAAAAAAAAAAATATCTTTCTTTTTAATGAGTTAATGATGTCATCATCAAATTCCAGATGCTGCAGAATTTGGAGTCACTCGCGGCACCGTAGCTCAAACACGTCAGGTAAAATATGGGAGTTGACAGCGCGGGAAAACCGCAAAAAATAAACTGCAACTTGTGCTATATATTTAAAGTCCAATTTATCGTTTTCCATAATTAGGTACATTGTAGCACATCATTAAACAAAACAACACCACTTTAGACCAATAATATCCACAGTAAATTAATTTACAAAACAAAAACTGGCACTTGACATATCCACGCAAAATGGCTCGAAAAACTCTTCTTTTTTATTAAAACCTAGCTGAATGTCGCAAATACTAGTCTGTTGCTAATGACAACGTATTTGTGCCTTTTGGTCTTGAGACAATGGGAACATGGAGGCCAAGCACATGAAGTTCTTTAAATAAAAAAGGGCTGGCAGTTTTTTCGCGTAGCAAATTAGCATCGCTGTGCAGCGGGGGAATGTTGCGAATGTTCTTGGCAGTTATTGTTAGTCAAAAGTGGTGTTGTTTAATAATGTGCTACAATATGAATAATTATGGAAAATCAATTATTTGGACAGTATACGAGTATATGGCATAACTTAGAGTTTATTTTATGCGGTTTTTGCGCTGTGAACTCTCATATAATACCGGACGTTTTTGGGCGATGATGCTGCGAGTGGCTCCAAGAAAAGCATAAAATTCTGCTACATCTGGAATTTGATGATAACCTCATAAATAAAGAATACTGGGACAGACATGGCTCTATGGGCTACATCCCTTTGCCTCCCCCTATCATCTCATTAATCATCCACCAAGAGAAGAGAAACAAAGAAATACATACAAGCATAACTACTTTTTAGTTCTTCGCGCCATTTTGCGTGGACATGTCAAGTGCAAGTTTTTGTTTTGTAAATTAATTTGCTGTGGATATTATTGGTCAAAAGTGGTGTTGTTTTATTTAATAATGTGCTACAATGTGAATAATTATGGAAAACGATAAATTGGACTTTAAATATGGGGCACAAGTTGCAGTTTAAGTTTTGCGGTTTTCCCGCGCTGTCAACTCCCATATTTTACCCGACGTGTTTGAGCTATGGTGCCGCGCGTGACTCCAAGAAAAGCATCAAATTCTGCAGCATCTGGAATTTGATGATGAACTCATTAACTCATAAAAAAGAATGATATATTACGTCAGACTTGGCTGTATGGGCTAGACCCTTTGCCTTCCCTATCATCTCATTAATCATTCATCGAGAGAAGAGAAACAAAGAAATATTTACAAGCATAACTACTTTTTATATTGGTTAGTACTTTGCTACACGTATTATAATCCAGCTGAATATGCCGTTTAGAATAAAATAGAGCTATTACTAATAAAGTAAAGAAGACAATAAGCAAGACAATTGTATGCAAATAAATTCAGTATTAATTTATTTTTTACAATAGTTTAATACATTTTTACAGTTGAACAAATAATATTATGACGCACGAACTCATGTTTCCAAATTAACGTGAAAGGAAAAGTTATTTTATTAGCTAAAACTGACAATTTCGAGAAACATACATAATAGTATAATATATTTAATTAAACATGTATAAATATTTAAGCAGATGATAAAATAATCTACACTTGCATAAAAGAGAGCTAATTACAAGTATTTATTTTTTACTTTAAATTACTTATTGCAACA
The DNA here is from genome assembly GCA_910589645.1 of Tinea semifulvella. Lineage (NCBI taxonomy): Eukaryota > Metazoa > Arthropoda > Insecta > Lepidoptera > Tineidae > Tinea > Tinea semifulvella. Next base: position 5,990,584 of record OU342618.1, read on the forward strand.
AAACTTAAAATTAGGTACATTGGCAAGTTAAATTTTTTTTTTTTGGTTCTCTTCTTCCGATGGATGATGAATGAGATGATAGGGAAGGCAAAGGGTCTAGCCCATACAGCCAAGTCTGACGTAATATATCTTTCTTATTAATGAGTTAATGAGGTCATCATCAAATTCCAGATGCTGCAGAATTTGATGCTTTTCTTCGAGTCACTCGCGGCACCATAGCTCAAACACGTCGGGTAAAATAAGGGAGTTAATAGCGCGGGAAAACCGCAAAAAAAAACTGCAACTTGTGCCCCATATTTAAAGTCCAATTTATTGTTTTCCATAATTATTCACATTGTAACACATTATTAAACAAAACAACACCACTTTTGACCAATAATATACACAGTAAATTAATTTACAAAACAAAAACTTGCTCTTGACATGTCCACGCAAAATGGCGCGAAGAACACTCAGGCGAGTTTAATGAATGTTAGGCATTTTTTGACAACTAACCTTTGGGATGGTGAGAAATTATGGGCAGGGTGCAATAGTCTATCTTATAAATACACTACCATACCAATCAATTACATAAACTACATGCCACTATTATAAACATATACAATATACATATATATCTATGTACACAATTTTTGCGGTTTTCCCGCGCTGTGAACTCCCATATTATACACAACGAGTGTGGGCTATTGTACCGCGAGTAACTGCAAGAAAAGCATCAAATTCTGCAACATCTGGAATCTGATGATAACCTTATAAGAAATGTATTATACAAAAAAAAAATACGTCAGACTTGGCTGTATGGGCTAGACCCTTTGCCTTCCAAAGTAAAGAAAAGTGTGTGTGTTGATTCAAAGCAAACAAAACAAAATAATTATTATTTAAATCGGCCGAGCTATTTTCGACGAGAAGCGAGACTTGCGTCCGTAAATTGATTTTTAATATAAAGAATCGTCCTGTACTTCTCGGGGTCTGAATTTAGCCACTCGACGTTACAGCTTGGCATCATTGACGCGCGCCGGCCGCTCGCGTCCCACACCTGCCCCTTGCCCATGATTAAAAAAACTTTAATCACCAAAGCAAGCTTTATATGGCACGAGAGAGACCAAAGCTTAAGCGTCCTTGGACGTTGTCTAGTAATCATCATGTCCTATATATTAATCATACATAAATATTTGTTTTGGTAAAATAGAAAAAAATCGTGATAAATATTAAATTAAAATTTAAAATTCATAGTTCAAATGTCTCCAAAACTATGTAGACCCCCTTCTGGCCAGTTCATCGGTCTCATCATTGTCCAGTGATTCGCTATGGCCCTTTATAGCACACTGCCTCCAGGCCTAGGTGATAGTCAAGAACCAGCGCAGACTTGATGAAGTTGCCATACTGTGAGAAAGTATACGAATATTTCTGACCTCGACTGCTACCAGGATGCCTACACATTCCGCCTAGAATATCCTGGGTGGGTTTCAAGAGCTGTTGCTGAGTCTCGGACAAAATAGTCCATGGACCCTTACCTATATAATATTGTATGTAGTATCGTTATGTATATATGTATGTACTCATATATAAGTAATATTGGTATGTAGTATATATATTATTGATTAATTACAGTTATTATTCAATAATGACCCGTCTTAAATACGTCTTGGCACCTACTTCTGAAACTTGTTATTGGCTGTCAGAGAATGTCTAGCGGCAATGTAAGAATGCTTTCTTCAAATTCTATAACCCCTCCTGGCATCCAAAGAGAAATACACTTTTCTTACGTACATTTGTCACAAATTTAGAGAGGAGTTCCAGCAAAATCTTTGCACCACTTACTGAAAGAATTGGGCCTAAGCAGGTGTGACGTCAATACATTTATGGAACGAGTGGAAGCTCGGCATTAACGGTATCATACAGTATTTGGTTGGGTAGGAAGGCTAGGCCTCCTTTTCTTAAACCAGCCTGTTGTCGGTCGCAAGCCCGAGACACCATTCTTCTCATCTCTTACCCACACACGATGGACCCGGCACCCGCACGGTGAATCCATGGAATGCTTAGAAATTTGTCTTCTTCTTCACCACCGTTCACGTGCCTCCAAGAAGAGGTTAAACTGTCTGTCTCGGTTTTACTAATACCAACTAGTGGAATCGTTGTCATTAAAAATTGACATCAGATCCTAACCAACCCGTCTGGCCAGCGTGGCTAGTGTAGGCCAAATTCTCCAGAAATATGTTCTGGAAGCTCCATCTCCAACAGTCCACTGTCTAGGATGCTGTGTTCTGGGGGACGTAATCAATATTAAAATATTGATCAGAGATTGTTTTTATCATCGTTTCTACAACTGGTCGTAAGTATTTTTAGGGAAGACACCAGCTTATGTGTAGACAAACTAAAAAAAAACATTTTAAACGTGACTATGAATAATTGCAGATTGTAGATGTCATTTAGGTAGTTCCAACAAAACTGCTAAGTTCATAATTTACAACAAAGTCAGCTAGGGCCTATTTCTAACGTTGGAGTTCACTATTCCGAAGCGATACGCAATAGCCCCGCAGTTCAGACTGGGCCTCCTGGCTCGATCAATACCTCAGCCATCGCCCGCGTCAATAAGAAAAAAGGAGAAAAAAATATATAACTTTTTAGGGGCCGGACGAGCTCCCCCTGCCATACCCCACTCGTTCCCTGCGCAGCCTCCGAAGGGGGAAACACACACGCGTAAAATGACAATAGTCACAATGCAAAATGATGTAAGAGACATTTTTTTAAATAATGTTTTTAATATATTATATTATAAAAACTAAACTTTTAAAACATATTAACTCTTAATAAAAAAAAACACTTAATAATTCAAAATTAAACCAAAATAAAGGACAAACAATAAAAGTATCATCTCACGACCGTTTCCCATCCGTGGTGGTCAGAAACCACGCTTATGTATTTTTATTTACATTAATAAATATTTTTGTGTCCCGACCAGGAATCGAACCCGTTACCTCCAAGTCTAAATCCACGGACTTGACCGCTAGACCACGGAGTCAGTGAGGAAAAACAATAGCTATATTATAAATAAAACACTTGCGCCAAATCGTTACCAATGGACAAAGTGCCAAGGATACTGGAGCATTGCCAAGTTGAATTGCAATGCTGATCCTTTGGCTCAAATATTGCTCATTAGGGTAAATTGTTAGCTATTTAACGACTTGCAATATACCTTTATTGAATAAAATATGATATATTGCACCTATTTACTTCAAATTTACTTTATAGCTTTACCAGATAAATTACCTTTTATAGATGTATTTTTACAATAATAAGTAATACTCGTAATTTTGGAAAGCATTGTTTCACAACCTTTAAACAATGGTAAAAAAACACGCAATTTACAATTTTTGGGACGACAATGGTGACAAACAATATTTTGTATAGATAATATCTTACATAAAATGTTATAAAACAATCACTACATAAAGAATCATTAATATAAAAATCAGTAATAAAAGCCATTTCGTTAAAAAAAATTGTTAAGAATCGTCCATTTTTTATCATGCGTCGTATGGTGCAGAAACGTGGACACTGACGGTAGGTCTGGTCCACAAGTTCAAGGTCGCTCAGCGAGTTATGGAGAGAGCTATGCTCGGGATTTCTCTAAAAGATAAAGTCAGAAACGTTGACATCCGTCAAAGAACCAAAGTTACCGATATAGCTTTTAAAAATTAGCAAGCTGAAGTGGCAATTTATTTTATTTATTTTTTATTTAAATACTTTATTGCACAAACTTAAAATTAGTGTACATAGGCGAGTTTAATGCCGGTTAGGCATTTTCTAACAACTGACCTTTGGGAAAGTGAGAAATCATGGGCTGGGTGCAAATAAATATAATACACAATACTTACTTAATTTGGTACATACATATACTACATATAAAACGATCTACATATACTACACACTTTAAATATTATATACTACATACACAAAATATAATTAATGCAATGGGCTGGACACATATGCCGCAGAACCGATGAACGATGGAGTAGACGGGTTCTGGAGTGGAGACCACGTACTGGACGACGCAGAGTGGGACGACCCCCATCTGGACAGATGACCTGAGGAAGGTCGCTGGTGGGGGATGGATGAGGGTGGCAGAAGATCGTGTGAAGTGGCGAGCCTTGGGGGAGGCCTACATCCAGCAGTGGAGAGACACAGGCTGATGATGATGATGATGTTCTAATGTCAAACTAATATTGCTCTTTTTCCGTTATTATTTATTATTGTTGCCAAATATTAAATACGTTTTGTAATACACAAATTAGAGCACGATTTAGCCAAGTTTCGTTAAATTGTTTTATTTGGAAGTATATGAAATTAAGGTGACTTCTTAAAGGTGGTAATTGATACTCCGGGTAATCTTACACGAATCTACGTTATATTGAAATAAATATTCAGCATTTATGTTTAGTATGTTTTTTAACGTTTCTGTAAATTCTCAATTTGCCCCTTACAGCACGTGAAGTTGTATCCAAACGGTATATGAAAAGAATATAAAAATATCTCACAAGTTGCATGCGGCCGGCGCGTGCGTACAATGGGCCGTGCTATAAAATATCATATTTATAATTCAGAAGAATGGGAAATGCTTTGTTGGGACGGGAAGGAAGAAAAAGGTGCCCCTGAGATTTGCATTTTTATGAATAACGTGTGTACATAGCACGCGTATACAATTACGTTAGGTAGAATTAAATTTTAACGTTTTTGGCACGAGCTTGGGTAAACGAAATTAGGAGAACCTGCAGTCGGATTCCAATACTTTTTTCAGCGCAAATACTTCATCCATTTTTGTACTACTTGTGTTATGTACAATGATATAAAAGTAGTTTTAATACTTTTATTGATAAGGCTAATGTTATTTTTATATATTACGATGCAATTAATTTATTTGGTTCCATGGAGGATAGGTTTAGTGTGGAATGCCATCTGTGTGGACACCCCGGCGACTTCCCACCTGTCCTTGACCTCTAAGGACCCAGGCGCTGCTGCATTACAAGCTTATTGGGAGATGTGCTTTTGCCCCATTTGGAGGAAGGAATAAACTACGAGTACTTAATAATAAAAAAATACAACTAAAATATAAACAAATAAATAAAAAAGAAGGAAAAAAATATATATATAAAAACTTGCTCCAAATCACTACCAAAGGATCAGTATTGCCAAGTTGAATGGCAATACTGATCCTTTGGCACAAATATTGTCCAGCACACTTGTCTCCCGAGGTGTTGACGAGCTGTTTTGACAACGCCTTGAAAATTTGACATGTGACCTTGCGGCCACCTGATGGTTTGTGTTTTGCGTAAGGTCCATATATGTTAGCAAACTGGAATCAGATACTCATGACTGACATCAGTCCCTAACACTATGCCGGCTTGACTAGATGCATTTCCACACTTCGCTTGAAGGACTCCAGGTTATAGGAAAGTAGAAACACAGATGCTGAAAGAGCATTCCACAGGCCCGAGAGTTCAACTCCAAACGGCGCAAAAACACATCTCCCAATAAGCTGGGTGTATTTCCGCCGTTTGAGGTTATCTGATTTACATATAACAGAGCTATGCTGGTTGTGGTCGTGTTCGACTTGGACTTTTGCTGACCTGCGTGCTACACGTTCTACTTTGACAAGAGAACATCGAATCAGATTAATATAAAGATAGGCCCGTGGGCAATTAGCTGCAATTAGGTATTTGTTAAATCGAATAAATAAATAATATACTTTATTAAAATAATAAAATAAAGTAACAATAATTTGATCTCGTTGGGTAGGCTCAACAGTTGGTGACCACAGCCAGTCAAATGTTTGACACGAGTGGACATGTCTATTTAAATCAGATAAGTGAATTAAGTAACGAAGTGTAATCAACCGTTACCGCTGTCTATAACGGAAATGTCGTAGACATATATTTGTATATAAAAAGACGGGCCTAATGATATTATTTACATATCTTTTAGCCAGTTCCCTAGTATAGGCAGAGACGATTAAGCGCCATTTGTTACGATCACCACATACCTCTTTCGCTTCTTTGACAATCATCAGCCTTTTCATACATGCACTTTTGTTTCGTAGACTCTTTTTTATTTATTTATTTTAAAAATAAATCACAGCTTATTATATTAAACATATAAACAAAGTAGCCATAGTGGAACACAAGCCAAAGAGATTTTATATTATTTAGACAATACAATTAAAACAGAAATAAGAGTAAAATATAGTAATTAGATTTAAATTAATAGTGCAATTGAACTGTGACTAGCACAAGTGAAAAAAAAAAAAAAATAATAATAAATAAGTGAAAACCAATAGGTTAATGATTATTTATCTAAGACAAAATTAATGAATGAGGGGCAAAATTATACTATATATACGAGTATAGCAGTATTCGTATATTAGCAAGCGAAGTGGATTTGCAGTCAGTCCGGGATAAGAGTTGTCTTGATACTGCCTCCGGTGATTAGTTAGATGTATCAGAGTAGAACATGGCTCTTTATTACACCTTCTGCTAGTGGTCGTGATAGGTGAGTCATGGTCTACCAGGGCCTCTTTTACCTACAACATTCACAACGAACTATCGGAGCATGCCTTTTCTTATTTTTGTTAATGTACACACTCTTTTTGTTTTGTAAATTACTATACCGTGGACATTGTAAGTCAAAATTGGTGTTGTTTTGATTAATAATGTGCTACAATATGAATAACTATGAAAAATAATAAATTGGACTTTATATATGGGCACAAGTTGCAGTTTATTTTTGCGCTGCAAACTTCCATATTATACCCGACATATTTGGGCGATAATGCCTCCAAGAAAAACATCAAATTTTGCAACATCTGGAATTTGATAACAACTTTAATAACTCATAAAAAAATAAGAATATATTATGACAGACATGGCTGTATAGGCTAGATCCCTTTGCCTTCCCTATCACCTCATTCATCATCCATCGGGAACGGAAACAAAAAAAAATTGGCCAGTCCTTATATTCAGGTCTATGAAAAACCTACAATATCATGACAATTGCAAGTAAAATACACGGTAACGCAAAAAATATCACCATCTGGCCTTTGTTCACGTGCGCGGGGGAGTCGCGGACGGTTTTTGATATAAAATAAAATAAATAACAACAAAACGTAGCCACCGCACACGTCATTATTCAGGACCGATTGACAGCCACTTCCACTGGACAACAATGGCAAAATGCACTAAAGGTTTATGTAAGCATTCATAAAATAAGGAACGTGGATATGTACACAGAAATAAGTTCGTCTTACACAAAGAAAATCCTTGATTATATTGTTTTGATAGTTGTTTTTATACATACATATGAGTTTTACATGAGGTAGTAATTAAAAAAATATATAAAAATCAGAAATAGCTTTATTATTTGACAATCAATCCACGAGTCCCTCCACAAGTCGCTCTTCTTCTACGACCTTCACGTACGCCGCGCCGGCCTAGTACGCTCTCACCTCAGCTGCGCTGAGAGCACGTTTACAAGCGCAACAAAACCTAACGCTTCATACCATTGTCGGCGCCTCGCGGTACGTGAGGAACGATGTAATCCATAGGGATATGCGGATGGAAACACTGGACGAATTCGTGCGTCGTCTGGCGGCTGGCATGTTCGCGCGCGCAGAGGCGACAGATTTCCCACTTGTGAGAACCCTGGCCCCTCTGCACGCCCGTCCGCCGGACGCCAGACAATGCTACGCTCGTCACCTGCTACCAATCACGGAGTCGTAATCGCGGCTCCGCCGCCTGGCTCGTATCCTTCAACCTTTAATGGTTACCCCATGCCCTGTCCGTAGTTACGGAAAGCGAACGCAACCTCTGTTAGAAGGCAAATACCTTGACACAGATTCCCCACTCCCCCCTGCGGGAGGTGTGAGAAGACTCTTCTACTAGGTTGAAGAATGTCGACGAAGCTAAAGAGGTATGTAGTGACCGTGACAAATGGTAAGGGAGCTTTCGGAACTACAATTTGACAACTTGGAAATGAAATGTTATCGTGTCATACTGATATTTTTTTATTTCATAGTTAATATAATGTGTTTTCATAATCTGTAATTAATGTTATTTATTTTACTCTAGCATAACGTCATTTTTTTACTATTTTTTTTTTAGGTTAATAACTAAATAGTTTTGATACCGCCAATATAATCTGAGAATTGTTTACACTTTGAAATCCTGTGATTTATCTTTAATAAAGTACCTGATCATAATAAAGTATCTAATCGTATAAATAGCGCTCTATTTAATTTCATACATAAATCTTAACTAATTGACTAATAATTAAATTATACTTTAATGCTGGGGTAAAACCGATATTGATATTAGAAAAACACAGAAAATAATTATGATTAATGAATTATATTTAGTTAAGGCACACTGCAACAAAGTTGGAGCCTGGTTTTGGGCAATCTCTTTTACGTAACAGATCTTTTTTTTCAGTTTTTATTTTATTTTATTATTTTTTATACTAGCACGACATGTGACCCGGGGCTCACCTGATGGTAAGTGGCGCGCAGGGTCCATGAATGTTAGCAACTGGAATCACACCCGACATCAGTCCCTAACACTATGCTGGCTTGACTAGATACCTTTTCACACTTCGCTTGAAGGACTCCAGGTTATAGGAAAATGGAAACACAGAGGCTGGAAGAGCATTCCACATCTTTATTGTGCGCAGATGTATGAGTCACCAAATTTATAGGTACGCGAAGGGATAGTGACTACGGTATGTGGGTGCATATTCTGACCTGTGCGTGTGGTTCGGTTGCGGAATGGAGAGAAAGGAATTAGGTTATAGAGCTCTTCAGAGCACTCACCATAGTATAGCCGGTAGAACACGCTCAGAGAAGCTACATCTCGGCGAAGCTGCAGGGATTCGAGAGTTCCAGATATAGTGGCGCTATATATCGTCCACAAGATCAAGATTTATGTAAAAATCGTGGATTTTATCGTTTTGCCAACCGACGGCGATTCATGGCTTTGTTAAAAGTTCAAATAATACGCCTACTTAATACTGGAAGTATGTCATATTCGCGATTCTTGATACTTTATTCTATCTTACAAATTGAAATTCTAACGGTTATTTAATGGCGAAATAGTATAAGGATTTAAAGAATTTGTAAGAGGTATAAATAAAAATTTAAGGCATGAAACCGAAAAACTCAAATTATTACGTTGGTACCCTTTTCACATAAAAAAGGTAAGTAAGGTTGCAAAATATTGTAATTACAATATATTATAATTAGACTGCGTTCCATTATTAAAAATATTTTACTTGCTGTCTTATTATCCATGTAAACAGCGACACGAAATTAATTTCGTAGCGCATTATTTTGATTTTGCTATATTCCTAAGATGAAGGTTTTTTTCTTTGCTTCACATTAAATTAATTTACAAAAGAAAAACTTGCACTTGACATGTCCGCGCAAAATGGCGCGAAAGACCTATCCTATTTACTGATGTTCGTCATGATCGTAAAACAGTGACGGATCTGCTATATTTAAAATTTTCATGACGGCCATTCAAAGTTAAAGAACTGTTTTTTTGTCACTTCTTTTTTAAGTTAATACTAGTCTCATAATAAGTGCAAACCTTCTAGATTTCATTTTGGAGCCCTTTCTAACATTTGCACTATAAATTACAGACCACAAACAATATAAAACTATACTTATATAAAATCAGATTTTTTTAAATCCAACACTGTTCTACGATCATAACGTGTTATTAACCGAATATTTTTTTTAATATCAATCGAGGCTATGATCGCAAACAAGATGCATCACATAAATAAACAAACGATCAAGATTATTATAATCCTGTTTTCCGAATCAAAGAAAAAATCAAGACACGCGTGCACTATTGAATAGCAGTGGCGAATCGAATAAGTTCATGAATAAATATAAATTCGATATTCCTTTTGAATAGTGACGAATAAAAAAGTGATTTATCAAAAACGTCTTCGCATTCACCCGAATAACCTTTTAAATAAACATCATTTTGGGTATGACGGACAAAATGGCGCGGAACGAATTTTGCAGTTTTTTTTAAAAGAAGTGGCTAATGAGTGGAGGACAGGACACCCACGCGTTATGTTGGCAATGCTGACTGAGCAGTTTTACACCGATTGTCTGGTCCTATAGAATATTATTTAATATGCCGTGCATTGTACTTCGTAAAGTATTTACAAATAGGAACTGTTATTGTTAAGTTCGTGTACATTTTTATGTATTTACTTCGGTATTGTCGTATAAAAAATATGTAAATTTATTGCAAAATACGTAACTTCTTCTTCTTCTTACGGTGCCATCTCCTATCGGAGGTCGGCTATCATTAAGGCGATTTTGATTTTGTTGGCCGCTGTCCGGAACAAGGATCTGGTGCTCATCCCGAACCACTCCCTGAGGTTCTTGAGCCAAGAAGTGCGTCTTCTCCCCGGTCTTCTGGAGCCTTGTATCTTGCCTTGCATGACGAGCTGCAGCAAGCTATACTTTTTATTGCGCATGATGTGTTCGAAATACTCCAACTTCCTTCGCTTTACCATTTTCAATAGTTCAACGCCTTTGTCCATTCTCTGCAAGACAGTTTCGTTTCTTACTCTGTCCTTCCATGATATCTTCAACATTCTCCTGTATATCCACATTTCAAAAGCTTCTAACTTTTGGTCCATGATTCGACACCATACAGGAGAATGGAAAATATGTAGCATCGGACGAGTCGGCATCTTGTAGGAAGTTTAAGATTGCGATTGCAGAGAAGGTGGCTCATTTTAACAAAGGCGTTTCTAGCTTGTTCTATACGTAACTTAAATAACTGCAAATAAGATGGTCAATCCGAAACCAAATTGGAGGTCAAAAGATGTTTGATGTATAGAGCAAATCTCATAACTCGAACTTTCATCATCATCATCATCACGACCGTTTCCCTTTCGGGGTGGTCAGAAACCACGTTTATAAATAAACGGATTCACATTTAGCCAACTTTACTATAGGCCAATCATAACAAGTGGCAAGCTCGTCGATGTCTTCAGCCGTACCAAACCCAAGAATTATCAGAAATAAATTAAATATTATTTAAATGTATTTATTTACATAAATAAATATTTTTGTGTCCCGACCAGGAATCGAACCCGGTACCTCCGAGTCTAAATCCACGGACTTAACCGCTAGACCACGGAGGCAGTTTACAAGTATAAACGCATATATACATAGATATTATGCCAAATATTTATTGTTAGCCTGATGAACTCCTGTTGTTCTAGAAATAGAGCAGTCACCAAGCGCTTAACAACGTGGACAGACGGCGCGTGTCTAATACCGTGTTTAACTTGAAAGCAAAGTAAAGCTTTTAACGTTTTTTTCAACTAATTTTGCTTAAATTTTATGAAAACCAACAAGGAGCAACGCCAAGTCAAAAGACTTTCAAAGCGAAATAAAGTTTAAAATAAGCTCTTAAAGCGACACATTAAACACAAGGTGATGCGAGTGGTAGCTTGTTCCACTGGCGGGCTGCAAACACACCCTGTGTTTGACTTGATGCTTTTGATTGTTTACGACTTATGTATTCTGTAGCATGTACTTAAATCAATATAAAAAAAAAAAACCAATCTAAAAGACAACAAAAAGTCTTTTTTTTTCAGCCATCGTAGATTTTATTTTATTCATTAGTAGATATATTTATATAACAGGAAACATTTTGTCCTTCGGAACGCAATCTAAGCAAATTTAAAAAAAAATACTAACTAGACGTTCGTGTTGATTTTTTAACAATGTTACTTAATTAAAAAAGTTTAAGACGCAATACCTATCTAGAAGGTAAAGTCAATAAGTTTCAACAAGTAAACCAATATTTAAAAATGGCGCCAAGCGTAAAACGTTTGGTATTATCAACGTTTACAAAAAACTAATTAATACATAAACAAAAATAAAAACTTCCTGAAGCTTATTACAAATTTATATTTTAAACACAGAAAGTTATATATGAAAATTCTCGTATTTGAAATATATATAATGAGAAGATTTTGCATACGAAAATAGTCAATGGGTCTTAAAGGGGTTTGCAATAATAAAACGTGTCTTAACGTTCCGATTCATGCAAAAAATAAATTCATTCTTTTATTTGAAAATATAAAAAATAATGTCTAGAACGTTTTTTACATTAAATGAATACGGTATTTAATGTGGTGTTTAATCACAATAGTGGTACCTAATACAATTGTCAGTTGCATAGAAAACTTATGTTTTTTTAATTTTTTTTTTTGCGTATGCCGCAATCAATTTTCAAGTAAACAAATAAAGATGTTCAAGCGGATACCAAAAATATGGCGATCCCATACTTTATTTCATTAATTTACCCTTTTTCCATTTAAAGACGCTTTTTGCTTTCTTAATTAGTTTTTTAAAGCTAAAAAGACTAACTTTAAATTATTTTTTGTGATTAAATAAAATACCTACCACAAATAAACAAGGTAGGTACAAAAAGTTTTGCCTCCCCCCTGTGTTCGACTACTGCTCAAATCTTGCTTTTTTACTTAATTCAATTAAGTTTTGGTATTGTTTACATACGCTTGGAGACTTTTATATATTTGTTTGTAAGTCAATAAAAATTTTTGGTTCTTGAAATTATTTGGAACTTTGTTTGGAACGAAACGTAAATGATTTGACAGTTGTTTGCTTTGCCGAGCGGTGACTTTTCATTTTCGTTATTTTGTTGTATTTTCTAGCTAATAACCTATGTAAGTATTCTATCACCTACTTAATACACCAAACTTATAATACACAAAACTTGCTATGAATATACTGTTGCAACTATACCAAATGATTCAACTTTTAACTCTATAACCAAAATAGCTATTTCCTCTATTTTACGTATTAAACTTGTTTTTTAGCTGCAAGAACATGGCTACTTCAATAATAAACACGTACAGTGATCCCTCGATGCCGGAATGGATGAATGCGCCTCACAGTACGGGTACATCGATTATGGCTTGTGAATTCGACAAAGGGGTGGTCATTGGTGCCGATTCCCGTACCACGACCGGCGCGTATATTGCCAACAGAGTAACGGATAAGCTGACACGAGTTACTGATCATATTTACTGTTGTCGCTCCGGGTCTGCAGCTGACACACAAGCTATATCTGATATTGTGTCGTACCATTTGAGTAAGTAAAATTTTGTTGGGTAATTTGGTTGGGTAGGGAGAGGAGTAGAATGGTGGATGGTGAGCGTATTATCGCGCAATAAAAAAAAAAGGAGGCCTCCTTTTCTTAAACCAGCCTATTGTCGGTCGCAAGCCCGAGACACCATTCTTTTCATTTCCTACCCACACACAATGGACCCGGCACCCGCACGGTGAATCCATGGAATGCTTAGAAATTTGTTTTCTCTATGTCATTCATTTTGTGTCAGAAATCACACTTAAATAAGTAGATGCATATTTAGCTGACTTAACTCTGGACCCATCCTGACCAGGAATTAAACTCAGTACCTCTGCAGTAGGTATAAAACATTACTATTTTTTGTAACTGCAGCTTCAATAATTCAAAAACTAAGGTTACACTATGATTTATCCCTATCAACTATCTGGCATGTGTGGCTAGTGTACACCAAATTCTCGAGAAATGCGTTCTATCTCCAACAGTGGAGATCTAGGATGCTGGGCTCTGCTACAATAGCAATGGGATGCATTAACATACTGCCTATTATATTAAAGCACAATAATTGGACATAGTTACTATTATGTTTCAGGCCTAATACTGTTTAATTAAACACCAAGTAACTAATTATATGTTTATTGTCCAGATCACAATCAATAGTAACTATGAGATGTCATGTAGGTAGGTCAACAATATTTTTTACAGATCTTAGAAGACAAATTTCTAAGCATTCCATGGATTCACCGTGCGGGTGCCGGGTCCATCGTGTGTGGGTAAGAGATGAGAAGAATGGTGTCTCGGGCTTATTATTACCAACATAACAGTTACGCAAAAAGGATCCAAAATGTCCCTCCCGGACCAGAGTAATCTGATAAGGTGGGGAAAAGCTACGGAAAAGGAACTAAACATTGTGTGGTGCTGCCATAGGAACTGCTAGATACTTGTAGGGTGTATTACTCTTCTAGAAAAGAGCTATTACTTTTTGCTGACATGACAAAGTCCTTGGTGTTATCCATGAAGAAGTAAGTCTTTCTATTGTAAGAGCCAGAAAGAGACTGACAAATGACTGAAATCTAAATGCACTGCAAACATTTTTCCCAGTTTTAAAATTAATATTTTTTGTATTACAACATACATAAGACAGTTTGTGAAAGGGTTAAGAAATTGAGTCTTAAGGGAAGCCACTGCTCCGATTACGAGCTTTTTTAAATTGGTGGCACAGTTGAGTTGAATCTGTATTCATATAGTTGGGATCTAGAACCCACACAGTGAATCAATGCTAAGAAAATTGTCTTCTTCAATGTCTATTTTAATTTCAGATTTCCACAGAATGGAGTTGGGAGAAAAGCCTTTGGTAAAGACGGCTGCTTCTCTCTTCCGAGAGCTGTGCTATAACTACAGAGACTCTCTGTGTGCTGGGATTTTGGTCGCTGGCTGGGATAAGGTTAATGGAGGTATGTAACAAATAAATTAAACACTAGCTGAAGGTGCATACAAAAGGACATTTATAAAAAAACATTGATGAATGCAGTCCTAAAAGGAAGAAATTGAGTGTGCCAGAAATGTCCATTAAATTTGTATCTTTTGTATGTTGAGTTTAAGGTAGCTGACTTTATTTTATCAGAATACTCTAAATTCACATTTTTCATTAAATACAATATTATAGATTTTATCTGCAACAATTAAAGTGTGTTAGATGTGTTTCTTACTTGGTAAAATATATAAATTGAAGCTTAAAAATTTTATTGCCAAATATTTCGCCGCTCCAAAGAGAGGCTCTATTGTGTGGGAAAGAGAGAGAAGAATGGTGTCCTGGGTTTGTAACGACTAGTTAGGCTAGTTTAAATGATATATATATATATCATTTTCAAAATATAACCTTATATCTTTAATTCCAGGCCAAATCTATTCCGTCCCAATTGGAGGAATGGTGGCACGTCAAAAAGTCTCCATTGGTGGATCAGGTTCTAGCTATGTTTATGGTTATGTTGATGCCAACTTCAAGCCAAATATGTCCAAGGAGGAAGCCGTGAAGTTCGTCACAAATACACTGAGTCTAGCTATGTTTAGAGATGGGTCTTCAGGAGGAGTGGTGAGGCTCGGGGTCATTTCCGAGGAGGGAGTTACTCGCTCTGTGGTTCTCGGAGACCAACTACCCAAGTTCTATCAAGATTAGACTGTTTTATATTGCAATAAACAATTTTTCTCACTATTCTCGCATTTTATTTTCCTTTTTTTTATTTTATTCAAAACAGCTGGTCAACCTTGGGAGACAGATGGGCTGGGCAATATTTGGGCCAAAGAATCAGCATTGTCATTCAACGTGGCAATTCTGCCAGTATCTATGGTACTTTGCCCATTGGTAGCGATTTAGTGCAAGTTTTTTTTCTTGATTTCTTATTTTTTATATTAGTTTTTATTATCTCTTTTTGAGTTAAAAAAAATAAAGTATCACGACCGTATCCCTTCCGGGGTGGTTAGAAAACAAACTTATAAAGAAGCGGATTAACATTTAGCGAACTTTACTATAGGCCCGTCATGACAAGTGACAAGCTCGTCAATGTCTCTAGCGTAAATATCATAAATTATTTTTATTTGAATAATTGTGTCCCAACCAGGAATCGAACCTGGTAGTGCAACATATATTTTTTTTAGTAGTGATGTAGTTAAAGAATTCCTTTACATAACATTTCAGTCTTGAAACATAATTCGGTTCTACAATACTCATTATTATTATTATTATTGATTAATAGGCTCGCAGGGCATTGCTGATATGCCTATATCAAGCACTGGTGTAAAGTTTATTAAATTGTCAGTTATCACCATAGTCTATTTCGATTGTCACTAGCCACTTGTCCAGTTTGTTTTTAAAAGTGTTTACAGTTGAGGACTTTAATATGTCTTCTGGTATTTTGTTCCACATATTTACAACTCTGTTATTCATGAAGTGATATCCTATATTTGTATTGCTGGATTTTCTCATTAGCTTCATTCCGTGGTCACGACGGGTTATGTAGGAAAAAAAAACACAAAATATAAAATATAGTTTATTTATCCAAGGAATGTTACAATCTAGGTTTAGTTTGTTGTACAATAATCGATATATAATTACTAATAATAAACAGAACTAAATAAACAAAGAATATAAGATTCACTGGTCTTTGGTGGGGTACAGGTGAAAAATTTATAAGTTGCATCTGTTATAAATGTAATTTTGATGTATTTTTTTTGTTCCATTCTCCCATGATGGATGATGAATAAGGTAATAGGGAAGGCAAAGGGATCTATCCCATACAGCCATTATAGAAATGAATTATTTCTTCTTTTGGGTTAATCATAAATTCCAGATGTTGCAGAATTGATCCTTTTCTTGGCGGCATTATTGCCCAAACACATCGGGTACAATGGAGTCCCCATTATAGTACACAGGTGCTGGTAAACCGGAAAAAAAATACTCCAATTTGTGCCCCATATATAGTGTCCAATTAAAAATTTTCACATTGTAGCACATTAAAAAACAAAACATCACTGTTGACTAATAATATCCACAGTTAATTTACTAGACAAAAATTTGCACTTAACATTTCGTGCAAAATGGTGCGATTTTTTTTTTTTTTTTTAATTGGCATTAGTAACTGTTTGTTAGTTATTATCTTAAAGTCTATGTGACGAGGCCCAGGTCCTCCATAGTGTCGAGGTCTCGTAGTAACATGTGTATGGTCTGCTTGGTTCGAGGAATATAATCTGCGGATTCGTCATCCACCAGCGACGGCTCCTGAGATTCTAGCTCTGCAATCAAAAGGATATGGAATTCATTGAGTCCTTTAAGTTTAATGAGACAAATTCTAAGCATTTCATGAATTCACCGTGCGGGTGCCGGGTTCATTGTGTGTGGGTAACCAGTGCGTTCTTCCAGTAATGTCGTATGGTGCAGAAACGTGGACACTGACGGTGGGTCTGGTCCACAAGTTCAAGGTCGCTCAGCGAGCTATGGAGAGAGCTATGCTCGGGATTTCACTAAAAGATAAAGTCAGAAACGTTGACATCCGTCAAAGAACCAAAGTTACCGATATAGCTTTTAAAATTAGCAAGCTGAAGTGGCAGTGGGCTGGACACATATGCCGCAGAACCGATGAACGATGGAGTAGACGGGTTCTGGAGTGGAGACCACGTACTGGAAGACGCAGAGTGGGACGACCCCCCGCCAGATGGACAGATGACCTGAGGAAGGTCGCTGGTGGGGGATGGATGAGGGTGGCAGAAGATCGTGTGAAGTGGCGAGCCTTGGGGGAGGCCTACATCCAGCAGTGGAGAGACACAGGCTGATGATGACCGTGCGGGTGCCGGGTTCATTGTGTGTGGGTAAAATTTTATTTATTTAGGCAACAAACAGTCAACATACACAAACAATATCACAGATAAACAAAATTGTCACTCTGGCTTGCAAGATACTAAAATTGAAAACTAATAAATAATATGAACCCCTTTGAAGGCTTTGCCGGCACGTGACAAGTTTGAACATCTGTGTAATAAATTAATAACAATAAGAAGACATTGAGAATCAAAAATATTTTATACATAATAGAAGTTAAACACAAATACTATGGAAAGGAAAAAAAAAACTGGATATAAAAATAAAAACAAGGATAGAGTAATAACGCAAACATGATATAAAAGATACTTAAATTAACAGATGCTATAATACTAATTTATAAATACATACTTATAATACTAATTACGGATACAACAAACTACCAACAGTAATTTTTGTATAAACTTGAATTAGAAATAAGTGATTTTATTATTTATCAACAATGAGATTGAAGTAGGATAATATTATCTAGCCAACCTATGCAATGATGAATGCATAAAAGCTTGGGACCCGGCAAGTTCAAGTTCAGAGCAGCGAAGAAAATACACTCCTCTTCACTACTCTGGATGTGTGAGAAGAATGGTGTCTCGGGCTTGCGACCGACAATACTTTGAAAACTTTCATTTTATTGCGCAACAAGACAATCATCATCCACCATTCTGCTCCTCTCCCTAGAACACATGTATATATCGGTAGATATATACGTATCGAGGATCTTTAAGTATATATATATATTATATAAGTTGTTTTCTCAATAAAACTCTTTGTCAAACATTAGTGGTCATGCACCCACAATCCCTGCTCACAACTCCCAAAGGTTAGCGGTTAGATAATGTTTTCAGACATTAAGCTCGCCTATGTACTGTAAAATGTTTTATTTTCTGTGCAATAAAGAATTTATCTATCTATCTATGGGCCTCCCGATATTTCTGGAGAATTTAGCATACACTCGCATTTTTAATTTCAATTTATTAAGGATTCCACAAGTTGGTATCAGTCACTTCAATCTTTTGGGTCATATGATCCTTGACGTCTTTGCAGTAAGGCGTTGAAAACATGCTTAAAGCTATTTTAATTAAAGTCATAAAATCTTAGGTAATAAAAATAAATGGTGTTAAAAATATCATCTTTGAAACTTTAAAAATGTGTCAAATGACCCGTCCATCTTTCTTGTGTTAAGGTGCTTTCCAAGGCACAGTGGTGTTCTAAATCTTTGACAAATGTACGTAAAAGAAAAGGATGTATATTTTACCTATATAACAATCGTTATGTTTTGGTATGTCAGTTAACAAAATTTAAAATAATAATAATAATGCTATTAACACCATGCATCGTAGACAAATGAGCATTAGGAACACAATGCAGTAGAAGGCATAAGACCACAAAACTATACAACTATTTAAACGAATTATCCGTCAAAGGCATGTCAATAAATTGTGACAGATTATAAAATGCATTATTTTGGAAAAAGAGTTTCAATTTTGTTTTAAATTCACTTGATTGTAGTCTAGTTATAATCTCAGGTAGTTTATTGTATAATGTAATTTTCAACGGCAAACCTTGTTTAAACGTTTTTCTCAACCTGGTTTGCCTTATATAGATTTCATTCTTGTTTCTTAGGTTATACTTAGTCAAACTAGAGATTTTTGGAAGTTCATTAGCTTTCGCATGAACTTCCTGTAAGCAACTATATACATACAGAGACGTGACTGTCATAATATTAATCATAATTCTAAGGAAAGCATTCTTATAACTTGTAATAAGCATAAATTAGCTTCCGTTTGGCCAGTGAGTGTAAGCCGAATTCTCCAGAAATATTCATCTCCAGGAATAGAGATCTAGAACTCTGTGAAGAAATCTCACCTGCGACCTGCGCCTCTATGGAGTCGAGCCTGGCGTCTATAATGGCCTGACACCTCTGTACGTGGACCAACAGTCTCCGTCTGCACGTACTGTCCTGGATTGCAGTCTCAGGTTGCGGTATTAAGACTGGAGATTGTACTTCTGTAAAAAAAATATAATTTCAATATTGCGTTCTAAATCAAACTAAAACCAGTATTCTTAATTCCTCAATGGCTCCTTCTCTCAATTATTCCCTTCAGCTGTTAAACAGACCTCGGCACGTTACTACGCTCGAGCAATAAAACTGTATAAAAAAAACATTTACTTTCCAATATATATAACTTATGAAATAGCCCGACAAACTGTAACCACAATTTGTTGGCGGAGACAATTATTCTTGAAGCTTAATAATAAATATTTATGTAGGTACATAAAGAAGATGCGCGGGCGCGAACCACTCTCCCCCCGCGCGAACCACTCTTCCCCCGCGCGAACCACTCTCCCCCCGCGCGAACCACTCTCCCCCCGCGCGAACCACTCTCCCCCCGCGCGAACCACTCTTCCCCCGCGCGAACAACCCGTCCGCCTACAGATACCATTAATTTAAGACTATCTCTTTCTTAGAATGAACACTTATTTCTTCGGAAGATTATTTTAACTCAAGGTACATCGCAACGAACCTTAAAACGTCCCTGAAATGTTTATGTTATTCTTGAATAAATTTTCATTATAAATTAGTTTTTATCTTTTTAATAATTATTATTTTAGTTAAAGAAGTCTTAGAAAGTCCAAAGTATTGGAGTATCCTATGAAGACAGATGGTGGATAGGCTAGTCGATATTTGGAGTTGTTTTAGAATCGACAAGTTGGTTAGATGCTCCGTTCATGAGCTATGTACACATGCATTTTTTTTCATTTGGTGCATGTAAAAAGACGGCGTTGTCGTCGGCGTTAAAAATGTTATATGGCAACCCTATCTATAGTGGAAACCATTAAACTAGAATCCAAATTTTAATAGCAATTCAGCTATTTACTGCCTCCGTGGTCTAGAGGTTAACTCCATCGATTTAGCCTCGGATGTAACTGGTTCGATTCCTGGTTGGGACATAATATGTATTAATTTGTGATGTTTTTCGAGTTTGGTACGCTAGAGACATCGACAAGCTTGATTGGCCTATCGTAAAGTTGTCTAAATGTATTTTTTTTTATAATCGTGGTCAACAATCTGACCACCCCGGAATCAGGTATTTAAGCGATTCCATTATATAGGCTTAAGGCTCCGTGGTGGTGGATATCTATATATCTATAATTTATTTACCTAAATTGAAACTAAACCAACCTTGAACAGATTTAGCGAGCGTTTCCAAATCCGACGTAGTTATAGGAAGATCAAACGTAGGACTTCCTAATAGATTGGCCAGAGAACCGCTGTCAGATCTATGTAATCTGTCATCGAGGTCCTCACTAGGTATCCTGATCTCCGGCAAAGGTATATTGTGCTTAATGTCAGTTATCATAGAGTTCAAGTCCACTAGGTCTGTATATTTATCACTCTTGTCCAGATTTCCCCAATCGCCAGCCCATAGATAAAGTTTGGGATGATATTTCTTACTGTAAACAACAAAAAGTTACGTTAAACGAAAAACATACAGATTTTAATAATTATTCACTATTTTAGCACATTATTAAAAAACTTTACACAATTTTTAATTAACAATAATCACAATAAAGTAATTTGCAAAAAAGCGCGCCATTATTTTTAAACTGTCATGGAAAGGCCAAGGAACTTAGTTCCGTGCAGCTTATTCCTGCAAATGGGCGCAATTTTTTTCCTGTAATGGAAAGGCAAAGAAATTTATTACCATTCAGCTTATTCAAAATATTTTTTTTATTATTATACATATAGCTACTATAGGTTTCGTAAATTTTCCATATACATATAACAAAAAATACGAATTATTGTCAATCTATACTATATCTATCGATACATACATACATATTTCAAGCTCGCCTATAATAAGGGTAGCAAATTTAAATTGTTATAATTATACCGGATTTGATCATACTGTTATATAAACTATGCATAGTAAACTTGGCGACGCTAGTGTTTAGGTGAACTTAGCAATGCTAGTGTTCAGTTGTAGTTGGTGACGCTAGTCTTCGGGTGAACTTGGCGACGCTAGTGTTTAGGTTAACTTAGCAATGCTATTGTTATGGTATAGCTGGCGACGCTAGTGTTCGGGTGAACTTGGCGACGCTAGTGTTTAGGTGAACTTAGCAATGCTAGTGTTCAGTTGTAGTTGGCGACGCTAGTGTTCAGGTGAACTTGGCGACGCTAGTGTTTAGGTTAACTTAGCAATGCTAGTGTTCAGACGTAGTTGGCGCCGCTAATATTCGGGTGAACTTGGCGACGCTAGTGTTCGGGTGAACTTGGCGACGCTAGTGTTTAGGTGAACTTAGCAATGCTAGTGTTCAGTTGTAGTTGGCGACGCTAGTGTTCGGGTGAACTTGGCGACGCTAGTGTTTAGGTGAACTTAGCAATGCTAGTGTTCAGACGTAGTTGGCGCCGCTAATATTCGGGTGAACTTGGCGACGCTAGTGTTTAGGTGAACTTAGCAATGCTAGTGTTCAGTTGTAGTTGGTGACGCTAGTGTTCGGGTGAACTTGGCGACGCTAGTGTTTAGGTGAACTTAGCAATGCTAGTGTTCAGTTGTAGTTGGCGACGCTAGTGTTCGGGTGAACTTGGCGACGCTAGTGTTTAGGTGAAATTAGCAATGCTAGTGTTCAGATGTAGTTGGCGCCGCTAATGTTCGGGTAAACTTGGCGACACTAGTGTTTGTGTGTAATTGACGACAGTAGTGTTTAAGTGAACTTGGTGACACTAGTGTTCAGGTTAACTTGGTGAAGCTAGTATTTGGGTGAACTTGGCAACGCTAGTGATCGGTTAACTTGGCGACGCTAGTGTAAGGGTAAACCCCACTTTTTGAACGTGCGGAAATTGCCACTCTTTTCTCAATTAGTTACTAAACCCTTGGACCCGGTGGTGACGTCACTACTCACGTGGCAACATATCTCTTGACTGTGAGCGCGTGCAGAGCGTCTTCCACCCGGAGCAGGTTCCCGGCCAGCTCGTGTGTCCTCCTCAGTCGGGGACAGGGTGCGGCTCCCGGTAGTAACCCCTCGTACAGTCGGTCCTGGTCGTGGACGAATCGACGCGATCGACGACCACGACGAGGGTTAAGGCAAATACTGCAGGTGTATTTCTCTGGAACCTGCAATAGAAGATTATTAGTATTAAGCGTGTAGGTGACGTCAGTACCGCTAGTAGAAGAATTTATTGAATAAATTTGATTAATTTGACTATTAAAGTCAAAATATATTTATTTATGTAAACCAGGCGTTTGTGACACAATTAAATTATTTTGAATGATTCTATTCCTGATGGTGGAAGACCAATCAGCAAAGTGATCCAATAAGTAAGCTGTTAGCAGAAGACCAGCAGCTTAATATACAAATAATAAATAAATAAACTTAAAAAAAAGTAAAGTATCATCACGACCGTTTCCCTTTCGGGGTGGTCAGAAACCACGCTTATAAATAAGCGGATTCACATTTAGCCAACTTTACTATAGGCCAATCATGACAAATGGCAAGCTCGTCGATGTCTCCAGCGTACCAAACTCGAGAAATATCACAAAAAAAATAAATATTAATTAAATGTATTTATTTACATTATTAAATATTTTTGTGTCCCGACCAGGAATCGAACCCGGTACCTCTGAGTCTTAATCCACGGACTTAACCGCTAGACCACGGAGGCAGTTATAAATAAACTAAAAATAATAATAATATTTATTATTACATTTTAACATACCTATAATAAAATAATTATATATTAAAAAAAGATTTGGGTAAATATGAGAAATACTTTTATTACATACATTTGTTATAGATTTAAAACAACACTGTCCTGTGTCTTTGTGACATGCTCTCCAGTCCAGGTTCCACTAATACCAACTTGTAAAGTATGATTGTATCCCTTCCGGGGTAGTCAGAAACCACACTTTTTTATAATGAAGCTGATTCACCGACCAACATACTAAATTGTGGATTCGTTAATAAATTGACTCACCAACCCTAACATTGGTCTGGACAATTCTTTAGAAATATGTTCTGGAAGGCTTGTTAGTAGAGTTCAAAGATTCTGTATTTTTGGGTCAAAAGCACATATCCCTTTTGTGGTGGTTAAAAACCTTATAACAAAGCAAATTTAAGTGGCAAGCACCACAACTAAATTAAACAAATGACTGTGCCTCGGCCAGGAATCGAACCCGGCACCTTTGCATTTAAATCCACTTAACGGCTAGACCACGAAGGCATTTTTGGGTCAGTAATGATTAATTTACCTCTGCTTCTTTCTGTATATTGTGACACAATGCATGTTGCCAGCAGAGACACAATTCACACTGGATCATAAGTCCATCTTCTTCCCGGAACCCACAGTGACAGTTGATGATTTCCTCTCGCTTCATATGGACTATCTTTATTCTTTCACCGGCTGAAACATGATAATATAACAATAAATATAGTTTAAAATTATAAAATAACCATTGCGACCGTAGTTCCTTGCTCTCAAAGTCAAAGTCAAAATATCTTTATTCACGTAAACCTATTACAGGCATTTATGAAACGTCATTAATTTAATTATTTTGAATGATTCTACTCCTGCTAGTAGAAGAATAAGCAGCAAAGTGGTCCAATAAGTAAGCTGTTAGCAGAAGACCAGCAGCTTAGCAGATTCCAGTGACCTGTTAATGTTTAATCTGACTGAGAAAGGAATCTGCTAGGAAAACTCAGCTATATCAGATTTACAAAATAAAACATATACAGAACTGCACCACAACGATCTCTGGCGTCATATGTATAGGTAGTGTATACGTGGCAAAAGTTAGAATGTCTCTGGCGTCATATGTATAGTTAGTGTATACGTGGCAAAAGTTAGACTGTCTCTGGCGTCATATGTATAGTTAGTGTATACGTGGCAAAAGTTAGAATGTCTCTGGCGTCATATGTATAAGTAGTGTATTAGGCAGATAACAATAGCCTGATCGAAATCTTATTTTTTTCGAATCCTGACTCGATTCCACGCTCCTTTAAAAAGTAGTCAAAAGTCTTTTTTCTTTTAAAAACTAGTAATGTTGTTGTAATAGTTGTTCAAATTTGTCCCTAAGGTTTGGCTGTCAGAGAATGTCTACGGGAATTAAGTCGGCCTTTGTACTTTGTGCAATAGTTTTTAAATAAATAAATAAATAATGCCCCCCCTAAATTATTAGCAAGTCTTAGGTGAGTCTTGGTCTGCTTTTTTACCCACAACTTTGGCATTATATACCTGGTTCATCAATCTCTCTTCACTCATCCTTTCAACATGCCCGCACCACAGGAGCATACCTTTCCATATTTTTGTCCTAGTAGATAATAATAATAATAAGCACATTAAAAAAAGTTAAAAAAGCTATTAACATACACGCAAATGATATAATAATTCGCAATTGCCGAGTGTAGATTTAGTATTAATTTATTTTGATTAATTGATAATTCGAAGAGAAGATAAATTTCTAAGCATTCCATGGAATCACCGTGCGTTTCCCGGACCCATCGTGTGTGGGTAAGAGATGAGATGAATGGTGTCTCGGGCTTGCGACCAACCAAATACTGTATGCTTCCGTTAATGCCTTCTTGGAAGATCTTTTCATAAATGTATTGACGGCATACCCAATTCTTCTAGAAAGTAATGCAAAGATTTTGCTGGAACTCTTCTCGCACCAACTTCCACTGCATAAAGCTGAGTCTTGAACCCATTCCTGATCATTTCTTCTGGAAGATCATAATATGTATTCTACTTCATGTTGTGATCTTGTGGAATATTTGATTCCATTAGATCGGTAAGTTCAAAAAGGATAACTTTTTCAAGTTTCGAGAAAACACTAACATGTCTGGCCTATGGGCTGATACAGCTAGTTCATCTGGGATCTTATAATGATGTTCAAATGTATCCATGAGAATTTTCCAGTCTGATGCGGCGCCAAAGATCGAGGTGGGCTAGCATTTAGTTTTCGTACTTTGCCCTTCCTTTACAAATGTAGTAAAAAAATATTTGTAGTCAGTTCCTTATGGCTCTTGCAATAGAAAGACTTACTGCTTCACAGATAACACCAAGGACTTTGTCATCTCGGAGTGAGCCCTCTATCAGAAGAGTAACGCACCCTACAAGTGTGTGTCTAGCAGTTCCTATGGCAGCACCAAATAATGTACAATTCCTTTCCATAGCTTTTCCCCACCTTACCAGATTACTCTGGTCCGGGAGGGACATTTAAAAAGCATTTAGGTAGAATTTCAGCAACGCCAGAGACCATACATTAGTGTGCGCCATTTCAGAGCTGGATGGATGCAGAAATCGCTCAAAGTTAGCCAGTCATTTTAAACTTCTAGAGTCATCGCGTACACTCTGTATTCATGCTCTTCATCTTTCCCGAGAAAGGATTTTATAACCTTTATGTCAGTCTGGACACCTGTCATGAAAATTATCATCACGACCGTTTCCTTTTCGGGGTAGTCAGAAACCACGCTTATAAATAAGCGGATCCACATTTAGCCAATTTACTATAGGCCAATCATGACAAGTGGCAAGCTCGTCGATGTCTCCAGCGTACCAAACTTGAGAAATATCACAAATAAATTAAATGTATTTATTTACATTAATAAATATTATTGTGTCCCGACCAGGAATCGAACCCGGTACCTCCCGCGTCTAAATCCACGGACTTAACCGCTAGACCACAGAGGCAGTCCTGAATTTCTTGAAAAATAGTAGTCTCAGTTCCATCTTTGAGATAAGAGGGTTTTTTGGAAGGGATGAAATTGTTTTATCCTGGGAGCTGGTTAGAATTTGATAATTGCTTATACGTAGATGTTTGTATAATTCAGATGGTATTTTTAGATTCATTCCAAAATTTCTCTGTCCTCTGAAGAATGTTGAGGAGTCAGCACCCTGGGCTAATCCAAGCCAAATCAATGAAAGAATAATTTTGTTCCGATCAGAAATTAAACCCGGTACCTAAGCATCTAAATCCACGGACAATGTTCATAAACATAGTAAAAAAACGATTCAAGCGCAAATAATAAGAAAATCTACATACTTTCACAAGTATAATACAACTCGCCTTCCTTGGAGAGGTCCTGGTTCAGTCCCAGGGTACCATCCGGGCTGCCGGACTGGGGGAAACTGGACAATGTGTCCAAATCTGAACACAGATCATCGTCTTCGCTTGCTGTAGACACTGCCTGTTGAACTGGGGAAATAAGAAATTCATTGATTTGTTATAGCGCGGAGGTGGCTCGGTTGTAACAACACTTCCCTTAAAATAATAATAATAAATATTTCCAGACAGGTCACACAGCGCCATCTAGTTTCCGTGGTAAGCTACGAGGCTTGTGTTACGGAAACTAGATGGTTGATAAACTATATATTATACTTTTTTTTGTAAATATATACATATTATACATATAAACACCCAGACCGAGACAAATTATATAATGTACAACTTGCCCCCAGTGGGAATCGAACCCACGACCTCCCGAGTTTACGGCAACAATATATTACCAACCTTTGTGCAAATCCCAGCATATACCAATGAAAAATACACTTTTCTTACGTACATAAATAGACTGGTTTGAAATCGGTTGCGGAATGGAGAGGGAGGGATTAGGTTATAGAGTTCTTCGGAGCACTCACCATAGTATAGCCGGTAGAACACGCTCAGAAAAGCCACATCTCGTCAAAATTAGATAGGGGAAAGTGAAAATGTGATGGTAATTTTATTTCCTAGACAGTTGGTAGACTGCATTTTTTTTAGTTAGTATTTGTAAAATCTATAAAAATATTTATTTTTATTTAAAACGTTATTGTTATTTATTTATTATTATTTATTATTCATTTTGGAAAACTGCCTCCGTGGTCTAGCGGTTAAGTCCGTGGATTTGAACTCGGATGTACCGGGTTCGACACAAAAATATTTATTAATGTAAATAAATACATTTAATTAATATTTAATTTATTTGTGATATTTCTCGAGTTTGGTATGCTGGAGACATCGACGATCTTGCCACTTGTCATGATTGGCCTATAGTAAAGTTGGGTAAATGTGAATCCGCTTATATAAGCGTGGTTTCTGACCACCGCGAAAGGGAAACGGTCGTGATGATACTTTACTTTACCAAATTTGTCCAATTTTTATATTTCCTTATTAGTTCTATTGAAAAAGAGAAAAAATGTATAATTTTATTTTAGAAGTCATATTTTTATTTTGTGTTTATGTTAAATTATTTTTTAGTTTTAATTTCTTCTTCTTTTTATATTGGTGAATGCTGTGATACCTAATTGGTACATATATTAGATAAGTTATAATTATATTATGTTATGTGTGTGATAATATATGTACTGCTGTGTGTACTATATGTATAAAGAAATAAATAAATAATAATAATTACCTTTAGTTTTCTTTTCAACATGCCTTTTATCCGTAATTTTGCAGACTGTATGGGAAGAAATTGCAGATTCAAAATCATCCAATTCACTCATTAATTCTGCACTTGACCCAAATTTCTTCTCAAACTCCTCCCTAAACGAACACTCGTCCTCAATCGGTTCATTAGTTTTGGCAAGTTCCGGGTCTCGAACCGGTAGCAAAACCCTGGGTCTTTTTCTCTTCCCAAATTTGACCAAAGCTTTTCTCAATTTGGGTGAATCGCCTTCGATGACGTTTTTAAGTAAATTCATTTCTTTTTGAAGCAATTCGGCTGTTTCTGGGTCGATTTTTTTCGTTTTATGATGCTTGGGTTTGGCGGTTTTGGGTTCGATTTCCGGTTCTTCTGCTCTAGCATAGGCTAAGTCTATGACATGAGGAGTTGCTCCCATTAATGCTGTTAATTCTTTGTGGTAATACTTTATATGCATTTGAAGCAAAATGTTCGTTCTAAAGTTTTTGAAGCAACCATCGGCTGGACATCGCAACATGTTGTTTATAATTTGAGCTTTCAATGATCCCACGTATACTGTTAAATATACATTAAACGTTAGAACACAAATTACTCAACAATCTATGGATTCACCGTGCGGGTGTCGGATACATTGTATGCGGGTGTTGAGGACAATGCCATCTAGCGATATTATTGGGAATCATTAGCGATTGACTAATTGCACAACTTTATGGTAAATTCACTAGATGGCGCTCAACAAGGAGAGGGCGCTGCAGTCGGTTAAATTTTTCAATGTTAATTTTGAGACATTTTTTGAATCGCGAAACGAGACGCATGTATTTTTTACCCGATTAAACACATTTTATGGAAAAAAAAACGAAGTCGCTATTATTTGAGACCTGCCTGCCCATCTGCACAGCATCACAACGCAAACAGCGGGGAGAGAAATAAATTGTAGATAAATTTATTAGCATAGATTCATCAAGCGGGTGCCGGACAAAAAGAAAGACAATTTTCTTTTTCGTCCATAAATACACCTAGGGAGTAAGAAATGAAGAGATGATAAAATCTATGGACGGGATGAATATCCATGGTTTTTTTGGATGGACCCGACACCCGCACGGTGTGTAACATGTGTTAGTTAGAAGGCATATTTCTTAATATTCTATGGACCGGTTGTCGAGAAGATATGACAAAACTCTTAGCAGACATGGATTCACCGGGACCAACATAATAACCTTTTTTTCTACAATACAAGATTTAACGTGCGGGCGCCAGGTCCATCGTGTGTGCAAGAGAGAAAATAATTGTGTTTTGGACTTGTGACCGATGATATACTGCGATGACAGCAAACCTGCTTAGGCCAATGTCTAGGTCTTGTGACCAAAAAAGCTAGGTTTAGGCGCCGCTCCTTCTAGGTCTTGGGCTTGTGACCGAAAAAGCTAGGTTTAGGCGCCGCTCCTTCTAGGTCTTGGGCTTGTGACCGAAAAAGCTAGGTTTAGGCGCCCCCCTTTTAATTGTCTAGGTCTCGGGCTTGTGACAGAAAAAGCTAGGTTTAGGCGCCCCCCTTTATATTGTCTAGGTCTTGGGCTTGTAAGCAAAAAAAGCTAGGTTTAGGCGCCCCCTTTTTATTGTCTAGGTCTTGGGCTTGTGACCGAAAAAGCTAGGTTTAGGCGCCCCCTTTTTATTGTCTAGGTCTTGGGCTTGTGACCGAAAAAGCTAGGTTTAGGCGCCCCCCTTTTTATTGTCTAGGTCTTGTGAGCGAATAAAGCTAGGTTTAGGCGCCCCCCCTTTTTATTGTCTAAGTTTTGGGTATATTTGAAATAGAAAAAATCTCACCATAACCTTCTTCAAGTGGTGGATTACCCAGGGCAGGTGACATACTGCCTTCACCAACAACAGGCATCGTCTGAAAGAAAATATACATAATTATTATTATTTTATTGGTATATTGATCCTCCTAGAACTGAATAGGGAGTTAACTTTAACTGCTGGAGTTTGGCCTTCCAGAACTTTCTGGTATGTATGCAAAATTTGGCTGATTTTCGTCACACTGGGTTAGCGAGGGCCTGATGTCTATATATTTGACAATTTATTAAGATGGTTTAACGGTTTTTCCTTCTTTTAGTCCAATATTTTCAAATATTTTTTTTTGTTTGAGTGGTCCTACGAGTATTTCAGTTTATATTTATTGTTTTGTTCAAATTGTTTTGTTGATTTATTAGTTTATTATTTTTTTATGTAGTCGGAAGTCTTTTTTTTTTACTGTTACTTTTAGTGGAGACCTATTATTGTCCTAAATCGAGTATTGGCTTAAAGCGCACAGTTGTTCTAGAGAAGCGTTTCTATTCGCTTAAAAGCAAAATTGGCTGTATGGGCTAGACCCATTGCCTTCCCTTTCACCTCATTCAACATCCATCGGGTTGAAAAAGAAAAAAAAACCTAGGAATCTGGCCATATTGCGCGAACATGTCAAGTGCAAGATTTTGTTTTGTAAATTAATTGACTGACAAAAGTGGTGTTGTTTTGTTTAATAATGTGCTACAATGTAAATAGTTATGGAAAACGATAAATTAGACTTTAAATATGAGGCATTTTTTTTTTCTCTTTTCCCGCGCAGTGAACTCCCATATTATACCCGACGCTTTTGGGCTTTAATGCCGCGAGTGACTCCACGAAAAGTGTCAACATCTGGAATTTGATGATAACCTCATTAACTCATAAGAAAGAAAGATATATTACGTCAGACTTGGCTGTATGGGCTAGACCCTTTGCCTTCCCTATCACCTAATTCATCACCTATAAGTTACTTACCACAGTTTCAATGGAGACCGGTATAGCTCTTAACTTTTGTTTCTTAGCCTTTTGTCTTTTTAATTTCTTTTTCTTGTGCGTTCTATTTACAGTCGGCGGCAGTTCGTTGTCCCAGCCAAGTCTTCGGGATAACTTCCGATGTATCCCGAAATCAGTAAGGGCGTGCTCCCAAGCATTAAAATTAGGGTTCGTTTGTAAATATATCTTCATTTCGCCTTTTGTATGAATTTTGCGGTTATCTGGACTGTAATGCAAAATATGTAGGTTTATTGACTAATTCAAATAATTAATACTGTTTAACCGGGCTATGCCGTAGTATGATTTTATTTATTTATATAGTACTCACTGCTGCAGTGTTTTGACCAGGTATCGAACCCGATACCTCCAAAGTCTAAATCCACAGACTTACCGCTAGACCACGCAGGCAGTCAATAATTGTTATAGCAAATCATAGGTAATGAATAATTAAAGAATTTATATTTAAAAAATACCTATTTTAATTTATGTTAATTTATTTTGATAGGTACTTATAAAAATCTGATCTGCAGAAATCGAATATTTTATTAAAATTTAAGGGACCGTTTCCCGGCAGTTGTATTATTTATTAAAAAAAAAAACTCCTTTCAGCATTTTTAGATTTTTCTTGTAGGTTAGACAATAGAAGAACGCACGCTTGAAAAATTCACCCCTTACATATTTCGGTAGGCAACCCATCACTGACGCTTTAGTTAACGAATTTTAGCCAGTGTGTTTTCCCATTCCTATAACCTGGAGTCCTTCAAACGAAGTGTAAAAAAGCATCTTTATAGGCCGGCATAGTGGTAGGGACTGATGTCGGTCGTCCGAGGCTGGCATCAGTTGCTCCCATTCTTGGACCTCGCGTACCGCTTACCATTGTGATGTATTAAAAAAAAAAAAACTAAGTCTTCTACCAAATAATGAACTGACCTTATAAACATGACATCCCATTTCCCAGCAGAAGTACCTACAGACCTCCTCACCAGCAACTTAACCCAGTCTGAAGGTATCCTTCTATCTTCTACCTGTAACAACATCATCACATCGTTTACTTTTTACACAGAAGAAAAAAACTAAAAAATATGTCATGACTGGCCCCGACCCCTATACGATTTATTTAATTATTTATTGTAAAGATAAGATAAAAAATCTTTATTTGCATAAATGTTAGTCTAATTTACAGGTCTTATAGTAAACTAACTTAACGTAACAACATTTGCCAAGTAAATTGGCGAGCAAATATATCAAACATTAATATATATATTTTTTATACTTTTAAATAAAATATGTCCAAAAACTTACATCTAGGTATTCATACAATATTGTCAGCTTAAACTTTAGGTATTACAATTGTCAAAATATTATTTTAAATTATAAAACATATTTTGTTTTAACCAAATTGTTAATTGATTTTTAAATACATTTTGTCCCAACAATTTTATATACAACAGATGCACATGATATACAACAGATGACCGCCTCCGTGGTCTAGTGGTAACAAACGTTGCCGTGAACTCGGGACGTGGGTTCGATTCCCACCGGGGGCAAGTTGTACATTGTATAATTTGTCTCGGTCTGGGTGTTTATATGTATAATATGTAGTTTATCAACCATCTAGTTTCCGTAACACAAGCCTCGTAGCTTACCACGGAAACTAGATGGCGCTGTGTGACCTGTCTGGAAATATTTATTATTATTTATTATTATTATTATACATTAAGACATGATAAAAAACAGGCTCATCCGGTTGCTTTTATAAGATTGAAATTCACACCTTATTTATTAATTTAAAAAAAAAACAGCTTATCATATTAAACATACGAGTATAAACAAAGTAGCAATAGTGGAACACAAGCCAAAGAGATTTTATATTATTTAGACAATACAATTAAAACAGAAATAAGAGTTAATTATTATAATTAGATTTAAATTAATGGTGCAATTGAACTGTGACTAGCAAAAGTAAGAGAAAAAAATAAATAATAATAAACAAGTGAAAAGCAATAGGTTAATGATTATTTACTTTAGATAAAATTAATGAATGAGAGACAGGAGCAAAATGAGTATAGCAGTATAACCTTGATTTTTTTTTAAGTGTTTTGAAGGACATTGTACAGAATACATCAGCCCTAAACACGTAATTTATTAACATAATAAATGTTCATAACAGAGTTTGGGGATCATCAAATTCCAAGTGTTGCAGAATTTGATGCTTTTCATGGAGTAATTCACGTCAATATCGCCCAAACACGAAGGGTATACGGGAGATCACAGCGCGGGAAAACCGCAAAAAATAAAGTGTAACTTCTGCCCCATATACTCGTATAGAATCAAATTTATCGTTTTCCATAATTATTCACAACGTAGCACATTATTAAACAAAATAACACCACTTTTGACTAACAATATCCACAGTAAACTAATTTACAAAACGAAAAACTTAGACTTGACATGTCCACGCAAAATGGCGCGAAGAACTCCATAACCTTGAATCACTACTATTTAGAAAAGAAATAAGTAAATTTATTGTAACAGTATTTATATAGATTGTTACAGTTGTCTTTTATATGGTATACATTTCATATTGGTTAGAGGTGTGGCCAAACTTAATACAAAACACATGTATTTTTTAATTTCTTTATTTTTCTGAACATATGTATGTATTTCTTAAAATATAGCATACCCGTATTGCATGTCTTGAAGTTGCTTTTATTCCGTCACATTTCTCTGTGTCAAAGACAACTCCCTCCGGCTGTCCGTCCACCCATCTACAACACCACTCGCCCGGGAGGAGGAAAGATTCATTCAGAACTGGACCCGACCCTGGTACGATTGGACCCGATAACTCCTTCTTTTTATCAACCTATTATAAAAAAAACATTAATTGATTTATTTTAATTTATGAATACTCTAATAACTAATTTTAAATTGACCCAATATACATATGTCTCCGAACTCAATAAACTGCCTCCGTGGTCTAGCGGTTAAGTCCATGGATTTAGACTGGGTGTTACCGGGTTCGATTCCTGGTTGGAACACAAAAATATTTATTAATGTATATAAATACATTTAATTAATATTTAATTTATTTGTGATATTTCTCGAGTTTGGTACGCTGGAGACATCGACGAGCTTGCCACTTGTCATGATTGGCCTGTAGTAAAGTTGTCTAAATGTGAATCTGCTTATTTATAAGCGTGGTTTCTGACCACCCCGAAAGGGAAACGGTCGTGATGATACTCTACTTTACTTTTACATATGAATCTCTAACAACAACTGGCCAACACGTCTGCAAGCGGGGCGAGTGTAAGCCAAATTCTTTAGAAATATGTTCGGAAAGAAGCTGTGGTGGTTATGAACGCATCCTTAACATCCTAAGGTCGGTTGGTTCGAACCTCAGCATGTACCAATGAGAAATACACTTTTCTTACATCTGTGATGCGTCTTAGAGTAGTAGTATCATCACGACTATTTCCCTTCCGGGGTGGTCAAAAACCACGCTTTACTATAGGCCAAACATGACAAGTGGAAAAATAAATATTATCGGGTCCTGACCAGGATTCGATACCCAGTACCTCCCGAGTCTAAATCCACGGACTTAACCGCTAGTCTTGTTGCGCAATAAAATAAAAAAGGAGGTCTCCTTTGTTAACCAGCCTGATTCTAGGGACTCGATGATGTATTGCAAGGCTATCTCCAGCACTGGAAGTCTAGGACTTTGTGCTCTAGGGGGCTGTTTTTTTCATTCATTGATTACAGCCTCTAGAACACAGCGTCCTAGACCTCCACTGCTGGAGATGGGCCTTCCAGAACATATATCTGGAGAATTTGGCCTACACTCGCCACGCTGGCCTGGATATAATGACAATTTTTAATGACAATTTATTAACAAATCCACAAGTTGGTATTAGTGGAACCTAACCTTTCGGGGTGGTCAGAAACCACGCTTATAAATAAGCGGATCACATTTAGCCAACTTTACTATAGGCCAATCATGACAAGTGGCAAGCTCGTCAATGTCTCCAGCGTACCAAACTCGAGAAATATCACAAATAAATTAAATATTAAAGAAAGAAAGAAAGAAAGAAAAATATTTTATTTGTCACATTAACAAACGAGAAATTAATATTAATAAAATAAAATAAAATATTAATTAAATGTATTTATTTATGTAGTGTCCCGACCAGGAATTGAACCCGGTACCTCCGAGTCTAAATCCACAGACTTAACTGCTAGACCACGGAGGCCTTTTGTATTTTATTGTGCGATAATACGCTCACCATCCACCATTCTACTCCTCTAGACTACATTTCTCAAAGTACACTCAAAACTTATAAAATCTTTAAAAATATTGGATTGTGTGAGCGAGAGAGGTGCAAAAACTGTAGCAAGTCTAAATGGATTGCGTAAAACTCGTTTGCTATAAATGTTAGTTCTAAGTGTGTCTGTGTAACATTTCCTTACCTGTTGTTTCATAGCTTGCACCTGTTTCCTCATCTCCTCCAGCTCCCTCCTCACCTTCTCCATCTCAATCTTCACCTTCTGCTCCCTTATAAACCTCAACTTCTTGGCCTTCCTCATCCTATTCAATTTCTTCCTACGTAGATCATCTTGCGAGGGAATATTTATCACTAATTTGATTGGTTCTAATTCTGGCTCAGTTTTAACCTTTTGTATGGGTTCACTTATTTGTTCTACTTCTTGTTCATTTTCTTGTTCTTCAATTATTTCTTCTTTAATGACAACTTGTTCTTCTTTCGGATGTTTATCTTCAATAGGAGTGGGAGAGGCATTGCTTTCGATTTCCGAGTTGTTCTGACTAAGACTACATTCTAACTTACTGATTACCTCTTTCATTTTACATATAATTTGTTCGTGTTCCTCTTCGTTGACTTGTTCGAAATTTTCCAGAGTTCCTTCTGGCTCGGGACTTGGCATACTTTCTGCTACTATTTCGGGCTCAGAATCATCATCTATCTCCATTGGGGCTGGATTTACTGGTGGTGTTTCTATATAAAAATCAATATTAACATAAACTGTTCTGTGAATAGATTGAGTATTAACAGGTGATATACTTATATGGCGCGGTGGTGGCTCGGTTGAAAGAACGCGTTCCTTGAATCCTACAAAGGTCGGTTCAAATCCACCCGGCATGTACCAATGAGAAATACACTTTTCTTACATACATTTGTCGTAGATTAACAACACCACCGTTCCCGTGCCTCTGAGAGCACGTTAAGCCGTCGGTCCCGGTTCCACTAATACCAACTTGTGGAATCGTTAATAAATTGTCAATA
This sequence comes from Tinea semifulvella, assembly GCA_910589645.1. Classification (NCBI taxonomy): domain Eukaryota; kingdom Metazoa; phylum Arthropoda; class Insecta; order Lepidoptera; family Tineidae; genus Tinea; species Tinea semifulvella. The sequence continues at coordinate 6,026,655 of OU342618.1, forward strand.
AAAATTGACATCATATCCTCGCCAAGCCGTCTGGTCAGCGTGGCGAGTGTAGGCCAAATTCTCCAGATATATGTTCTGGAAGGCCCATCTCCAGCCGTGGAGGTCTAGGACGCTGTGTTCTAGGGGCTGTAATGAATGATAATGATACTTATTTTTATTTATTTTATTTTAAAACTTAGGAAGAAGTGTCTCGGGCTTGTGACGTACTATAGGCTGGTTTCCAAAAAAGGCCTCCTTTTTTTATTTTATTGTGCAACAAGACAGTCTTACCACTATTCTGCTCATCTCCCTACCCAACCAAATACTGTACTATGATTTCGTTAATGCCATCTTGGAAGCTCGGCTTAGGCTCAATTCTATCAGTAAATTGTGTAAAGATTTTGCTGGAATTCCTCTTGCACCAACTTCCACAGCGTAAAGCTGAGTCCTCATCACTTCTTTTGTGAGATCATAATATTTGTTAAACTTGCAATCTCTGTCCGTTAACATTTGGGAGATTGGGATTACTTATTATTGAAGTATCATCACGACCGTTTCCCTTTCGGGGTGGTCAGAAACCACGCTTATAAATAAGTGGATTTACATTTAGCCAACTTTACTATAGGCCAATCATGACAAGTGGCAAGCTCATCGACATATTGAGTATGGTGCAAATAAAATTAATACGTTAAGCCGTTGGTTGTTTATAAATTGTCATCAGATCCTCGCCCACCCATCTGGCCAGTGTGGCATATGTAGGCCAAATCCTCAGTAGTGGTCTAGGACTCTCGTGTCCTTATGAGAATCAAGCGAGAAGTCTTGCCGAGACATTGCGAGAGAGAAGGCAAGATCGAGAACAATAAGACGAGATCGAGAACAAGAAGGTGAGAAACCACTCAAACGCTTCTCGGGTGTTCTCGGCAAGTCTGGAGCTAAATAAATACCTGTAGTTTCTTTAACAATGTTCCTTTTCCTTGGTAAACGCTTATATTCTATTCTCTTTTTTTGTCCAATATTGAACAAGGCTTTAATATTTATTTTCCTTTTCTTCTCTCGTCTTTCACTTTTGCTCCCTAAAAAGTCTTTAGATGGGTCGAATAAATGCGTGTGATATGGATCTTTGGTAGAATTAGGAACTGAATTTAAAGAATTGGGAGTTTCTGGTGTTTCAGGTCTGAGTTTTATTAATCTTGATCGACTACATGTCCAAGTGACTCCGTCATCAAAAATCACTTCATATCGTTCTGAAAATTAGTAAAAATTATCAGGAATACATTTTATAAACTCGGTTACACATTGGTTGCACATTTTATAGAAATCTATGGATTCAGCGTGTGGAGAGAAATAGTTCCTTAGGCTTGCAACCAACTATAGGCTGGTACGTGGGAAAAGGAATGTTTTGTATTGATTAGGTTTATCTACGAGAAGAGAGAAGACAAATTACTAAGCATTCAGCGCTGGAAGAAGTGTGCAGGGTCAACAGAGTTAAGCTACAATGGATAAAGGGCTATGGCAATTCACTGGGAAATAATGCTCAATCCTGGTAGGCACCTTACACAGCGACTTCTAAGCCTAAACAAAGCCAAGCTTCGTACAATGGTAGAAGTGATGACAGGACACTATGCCTTAAACAAACATTTATACATTCTGAATATTACAGATAGCCCATTGTGTAGAGGATGCATGGCAGAGAAGAAGACGGCCGCGCATTTACTTATGGAGACCTTGAGAGGTTCCTCCAGACTGCGAGGACTCCTGGCCTCTGTCTGACTGTACAGGTGCCTAGTCCATTGTGCGTGGGAAAGAGAGAGGAGAGGCTGGTGTCTCGGGCTTACGACCGACTATATGAGTGAGGAAGGAAGCCCTTCCCAACACTGACAAGTGCCCCACGTGACGCCGATTAAACCTTGACAGAGCTAAGCTTCGCACAATGATGTAAGTTTTGACAGGACGCTGTGACTTTAAATGATGTCTATACACTTTATACATTACAGATACCAATTAGACAGACTTCCAGAAATCTGCAGGTAAATGACAGCCATATGGCCTTCGTGGAGATCAGATGGCTCTGTTGAAGGAGTAAAGGTCACGCACAATGGTCTAATGGTGACTAACACTCATATTCTAAGACGTTTCCCCAACGACTTCTCCTCTTATTATTTCCTTCCAGCTGTCAAACGAAAATGAAGTCTCTGTAATTGAGACGATTAAAATTTTAAATGGCGTCAAATGTACCAGCTTACAGCAGACCTTTAAAATAAAACTAACGGCTCGGCTCTATTTTTAACTTTGATAGTAACTTTTACAGATAAGATGATAATGTAAGTGCAATGAAGCATTAGTAATCACACAATCACCTATACAGATTGCTACAAATGTACTGCATTGAGAAAATGAGAAAAATTCAAAGAAAAACATGATAAAAAAAGTATTTATTTAGTTACCATCTCCCAGTTTCTTCTGTATTGTTGCAGTAAATCGTCCATTATTGTTCCATCTAGCCAAACATTTTTCACCAACTTCAAATTTGTGTCTAGTTGTTGTCCGAGGCATATTGAGGTCAATATCTTGTGAGGTGCTTGGAATTGGTTTAGGGTCTGATAACGGACGGAGACGAGGACTGCTCACACTGATCCACTCATCATGTCTATAAATAATATTAACAAGTTAGGTGTAGCTGTACTAATTTTCTATATCATATAAAAGAGCAGTGGTGGCTCGCTTGCACGAAAATTTTAAATTTTAAAAATGTTGCAGTTCTAACCCCGCCATATACTAATAAAATATATACTTTGCTCATGTATATTAGTCATAGATTTACATCCCCACTGTTTCTGTGCCTCGATTTATGTATATGTTGTCATTAAGATTGACAAGGTTTACCTATTTACGATTCTTACAATTAGACTTAATATCATAGTTTTACGCGATTGTATGTTTATAGACGCGAAGACCTTAATCGATTTAAATTTGAGCTAAAACAAAACATAACCTACAAACTACAAAGTAATTAATATGGAGCCTCGGAAAACCAATAAATTCTATAATTTTAACTAAATACTGCCTTAATTATTGTATTTTAGAATTTAAAGTTATAAATAACACTAAAAATGCAAGTACCTAATCATTTCTGTAAAAAAAATCAAATTGCTAAGATAGTGTTATCAAAATATATAAGTAAACTTGTGATAAAATGATAGCACCAATGCATTTTAATAAATCGTCTGTGATAAATATTAAAATTAATATGTATTTTACCTTTTTTAAATTAATAATCGTATTTTACTTTGAAAAGCGCCTATTGGAATCTAATTTTCAAACAAAAAAAGCGCGAAGTTGCTAAGCAACGGATGACAGTTTACTTTTTAATTTACTATAGCACAGATTTTAGTCTATTTATTTACACAATAGATATAGGATACTTAGATTGGCAATGCAAAAGAGAAAGAGCACAGTATTGCGTATGTTAGAGCGAGACAGATAGACAGGACCATTCACAGACACGGTCGCGACTTGTAGCGGCTGGCGTAATTGTAAACAAAACAAATTCCGCTTATATTTGTAATAATCTAAGGTCTTATAGTGTAAATTTGAGGTTAATAGACGTAATTAGTCATGGTTACTTGTGTAGTACCTGGATGTAACTCATCTAAGAAAGAAAACCCGCATAATTATTCATTTAACACGTAAGTACGATTAAAATATTTAGGTGCCTAAATACAATGTTTTAGATCTGCCACTAAGGTTTTATACACAAACAGATGGGAAAAATAAACGCCTTTTATTACATTAATACTCTATTCAGATTCAGAGATAGGAATTCAATTTAAGATAATATCAAATACGTGAATTTCTACTATTTGTAACCTCACTTATGTAGAGATTGACACATATCGATAAGATGTTATCGATAACATCTTATCGATATGTCGCTAAATGGCAAAGATATTGTGCCTTGTATGCAGCATAGCATGCATAATCTATGGATTATGCCTATACAGCCTTATTAATTTTCGTTAAATTCTTAAAAATGTTTTTTATATATTTTACTTTTTAATTTTTGGAGTTTCGTAGCTAAATGGCGCAACTCCTATTAATTGAACTAAATTATAAATATTTTTATAAAATAATTTAAACTTTATAATGTTTCAGATTTCCCCAAAATATTTTAGTAAAGAATAAATGGCAAAAACCTTTCTTAGAAGGTCACTGCAGTGGTGGCACGTGTGTCGGGTCCTGGTCCGTCCCTAAGGGCCTGGTTGAGCGGGGGGATGGCTGGCACATGCGTCACGTCCGTGATCGGGTGCTGCTGTGGGGGCCTGGGACCTCTGCCGAACACGTTCAATTTATTGTTCTTAAATTAGCAGACGTTTTGCGTTTTGTCGTCTTTCGGGTTGCCCAAGGGGCTTGGGCAAGTAATTTATTTCAGTTTTGCCTTACCTGGTAGGGTTAGTAAGATTGTCCTATAGGACAATCTTGGAGTAAAGGATATCTATTTTATGTTGTTGTGTAGTTCTAATTTGTAAATCTAATTGTATTTGTTTTAATTTGTAAATCTGCTATAGCTGAGTTTTCCTTGCATATTCCTTTCTCAGTCAGACATTAACAGGTCACTGGAATCTGCTTTGCTGCTTAGTCTTCCACTAGCAGGAGTTGAATCATTTAAAATACACACATCAAAAGTGTCTAGGGATCAACATATATTTTTGCAATAACTTTTCTCCTGATTGATATTCATTAAAATTTTCTTTAAGGATTGATCAAATAAAATGTTTTCGTTTGTCTACAGTAACGATAAACCAAGTCACCTTTGCATTAGTAAAAAAAATTGCCATTTTCCTAATAAAGGGATTTTTGACATTTGAACCACTAACATTAAAGTTCGAAAAAAAGACTGAAATAACAGTTTTTTATTTTATTTTATTGGGTAACTTAAACAATTAATAATCCGTGTTTCTACCGCGAACACTAACAACACAAGAACATCGGTTTGGCATACTCAAAATGAGTTCATCCAAATCACGCTGTGGAATGGCCGCCCATGTTCGTTGCAACAACAAAAAAAGGTCTTCTTGCGACTGGATACCCTCCATATTCGGCAGAGCTCTTCTCTGAAGAATATCCCATGCATGCTCAATCGGGTTCAAGTCTGGCGACTGAGCAGGCCAGGGCAGGACATTGATGTTAGCTGCGGCGAGAGTCTGTCTTACAACTCTTGCGGTGTGCGGTCGTGCATTATCATGCATTAACTGAAATAAGGGACCGATATGCACTTGTAGAGGAACGATGACGTCTGATACAACCGTCTCAGCATAAATTTGAGCGTTGAGGTTGCCTCTGATCCAAATCAACTCAGTTCTTCCGCCGATCGAAATACCCGCCCATACCATGATGGTTCCACCACTATAAGGATGGACTTCCTGGCAGGATTTTAATCGCTGTTGGCGTCCAGGGGTTCTCCAGTGTCGTATACGTCTTGTATCCGGCCTCATACCAAAACGAGACTCATCAGAAAAGCACACGAAACGCCATTGTTCTTCTGTCCAATTTCTGTGTTCAAGAGCCCATTGATATCGAGTCCTACGATTGTGCATTGCTATAGGTGGTACCCGTAGCGGTCTTCGGGAATGAAGGTTCACTTCATGCAAGCGGTTTCTGACTGTTTGGTCGCTAATTAAGTTCCCTGAAGAGCGATGAAGGCTCACGGCTAACATCATGGCGGTTATTGTTGGAGTTCTTCGAGCTGTGATTTGAATGTATCGGTCTTGTCTCCGTGTGGTGCAGCGATACCGTCCTCCGTGGCGCTCAGCCACGGTACCAGTGGTTCGGTAACGTGTCCAAAGTCGACTGATAACACTCTGACTTGTATTCAGAGCTAAAGCCACAGTACGTTGCCGGGAACCAGCTTCTATCATTCCCACGGCTCTGATCATTTCTTCCCTGCTTAAATAACGTCGCCGCTCCATAATAACGTTGGTTTTAATCAGTAGTAGGGAAACAGTAGCACTAATAATGTCTTCAATGCGTCTTATGTTTTTATAGGGAAAATATTGACAGCTGATTTTCATCTTTTACTCGAATTTGATTGACAGTTCCTGTTTTAAATTATGAAATGCACCAAAAAGGATCCATATAAATTTATAAAATCATAAATTTATTACAAAGCCACATCTCAATGACAAGAAATCCGCATAAACATGCTTGATCCCTAGACTTTTTTGATGTGTGTAATTTAAATAATGACGTGTCACAAATGTCTTTAATAGGTTTACGTGAATAAAGATATTTTGACTTTGACCTTTTTTTATATACCTACAGTGGTTTTATTTTTCATAGAATCGTTTACTTTTAGATGGTGTAAATAAATAAACATAGAAGAATATTTGCTAGGAAACGCAACTGAAAAAACTATATTTTTCAATTATTGTATAAATTTTTAATTGTTTAATTGAAAATTTAACGTTGAAATCCTTAAATAATGTAAATTAAAATGTTACATTACCAAAATATGTGATTAGAAATCTTTGAAATTTGGGGTTTGCAAAAAAATATTTTTTCAAATATTAAATATTAGGTTTCCAAATTAATTTAATCAGTTTTTCGCATTTCCTGGCAAATTTTCCCGAAGTAATGTTATTTTCACTAAATGTAAAAAAAAAATTGTAGATATAAAAAACGAATGAATACATTTTTTTAGATTTTCTCGGAAAATTTTTGGTTAAATGGAAAAATGGCATGCACAAGTTATAGATGTTTTTTTTACCTATATTAGCTTGTGTTCCACTATTGCTATTTTGTTTATATGTTTAATGTACGTTTAATGTATGTTTAATGTTTATATGTACTGTTCACAGTGAGAAATATTCTGGTGGCGGGTATAATTTTAATTGCTTCTACTTTGTTGCTATCTTTTATGTTCTTATGTTGCCTGTCTCTGTCCTTTCTCTTCGAATAAATAAATAAATAAATGTACCTAATAAGCTGTTACTTTTTAAAAAATAAAAAATCTAACATGTTTTGTAGTTTAATTTTTATTACCTCAAACAAACATTAACTTTATATGTAACTAGATCTGTGTCAAATCAGACAACACGAAAACGTTGCAATCTTTATCGATAATCTAAGTCAAGGCAGTCGCGAACATCACTATCCGTTTCGCACACATGCGCATTTCACGCACACCGGTGTTTTTCATTTTTGGTCTCGCCCTAATCATTCTATTGCCAATCTATATATATACTAAATCTATGCCTAGAACACAGGTTAATTTTGCCTTCTCTCGCTACGTCGTCGCGTTGGCCTGACGGATTTGTGAGGGCGATGGTGGTCTGACCTAAACTTACCTTTTAAGATCGTCATAATGAAGAAGCACTTCCATCTCATCATAATCGACTTCTCGTATGCTGGCAGAAAACCACACATCTTCAAAATCCTTTGCCTCCACCCGCGCACCCATTGACAACGCCATACTGCCTTGGTCTGTAACTGTTATTAATTATATTGTTGTAGACTTAGGAGAGATAGTTTCTTTAACTAGGATCAAAAATAATTATGTCACTTAATAATCATGTTTATGGGATAGGAACAGAAAAGAGATTAAACTATCATTTTAGCGAAAAGCTTCTAAATAATAAAAGTACTGAAAAACAGGCTCAATTTTTTTATTTTATAAAATACTTGGACTGAATATTTAGCAGTATTTAATTAGGATCAAGAGCATTTAAATTGGAGAATGTAATTTATTTGTGACCTTTCTTGAGAAAATTGGCATCTGTGGCAATATGGCGTGTCACTTGCCATGATGGGTCTAGTAAGGTTGACCAATATAAACCTGCTTCTTCAGAAGGACTTGGACTTTTATATATATATATATATAGTTTAATTATATAGCTTCTTCACAACAAAAAAAATGTTATATTTTAGTTACACACAGTTTAGTAATTAATTGTTATTTTTATACGACTGCCTGTACTTTTAAAACAACAGAAACACTTAATAAAACATCTGGTTAGATTTCTAGTGTAGATATTATTATAATGATGTGGAATTTATCTATGTAAGGATACTAAGGATCTGTTTTCGTTTTTGCAATTTTATTATTCCTATTTTAAATGAGAATGAATTTTACTTCAACATTAAAAAACGGGTATTTGTGTGCCTACTAATGTACCTAGTTCTTTTAAAAAAATAGTAGATATATTTTTTAAAATGGCAATAACAAAATCAGACCCGAACTAACCTCTAGTTGTTTCGAGTTTGCCTTTAGCCACCACAAAACTGGTAGATATTATAATTGGTTGATCATTATTACTATCATCTGTAGCCATTTCTAAAGTTTTCTTGGCATTTAATTCGAATTCTCCAAAACATTCTGATATGGCTTGAATGCTATCATCATTTAATGATGTTGATTTATTTGATTCCTCCATGGTCCAAGGAAATATTGATGGCACTGCATCTGGTAAATTCAAAGAGTAATAAGACTAAATGCACCTCTAATTGATGACAACAAACATGCAAGACACAACCTGTTGTTATTTTAACTGTTAGAAACCAAGCCCCAGATACGATATGAGAAAACATATATAAAGTATTTATGTTTAAAGAAGACAATATAAAAAGTATTATTGTAAAATCACGTTAATCTAGACTATGTAATTAATGGATATAACTTTAAAAATATGAAAGTAAAGTATTTTTTGAACATACAAACAAGTTGAGGGTTAAATAATACATTTTTGGTTACTACAATAATGCACAATGTTAAAATACCACTTCTTCAATTTAGTAAATAAAAAAAAAAAATCGCTATGTCAAATAATACTACAAAGGACATAAAAATACTAAGTTAAAATATATTTATGTCGCAACCAACCTATAACCATATTAAATTAAAACCCTTTAACCAGTTAAACTTATAAAGGATGTTCCCAACCATACCATATTCCCAACAAAAACAATTTTAGTTTTTATTAATTAAATCTTAAAATAGTATCCAATTCTTAATGCCAACAGACTAAGAGAATCTAGTCAAATATATTTAATATTTTCAATTTGCAATATTATACAGCTCTTTTTAATATATCATCAGCAATCAATCTAACTTATTCAATATTTTTGTGCAATAAACAATTTAAATTAGGAGGGTTTTGCTTCCTTCTCGCTCGTACAATCCAATATTTTCAAGGATTTTCCAAGCCTGAGTGGACTTTTGTAAAATATATTATAATAACTTTCTAGGAAATAAAATTACTTTTGAACTTCTACGTCCAAAGTAATTCTATTTCCTAGATTTCTCAAAAGTACACTTGGACTTCAAAAATCTTTGAAAATATAAGATTGTGCGAGCGAGAGGGATGTCTTAAATCCTCTTAATAAAGGCGTATTATTGACCACAGTAGCCAACATAGCTTTTAAAATTAGCAAGCTAATGTGCGGCAATGGGCCGGACACGTCTTTTTTTTATACTAGCATGACATGTGAACTTGCGCCCACCTGATCGTAAGTGGCGCGCATGGTCCATGAATGTTAGCAACTGGAATCAGACACTTATGTCCGACATCAGGCCCTAATACTATGCCGGCTTGACTAGATGCCTTTTCACACTTCGCTTGAAGGACTCCAGGTTATAGGAAAGTGGAAACACAGAGGCTGGAAGAGCATTCCACATCTTTATTGTGCGCCAGATGTATGAGTCACCAAATTTATGGGTACGCGAAGGGATGGTGACTACGGTATGTGGGTGCATATTCTGACCTGTGCGTGTGGTTCGGTTGCGGAATGGAGAGGAAGGAATTAGGTAGGTAGGCTCTTCAGAGCACTCACTATAGTATAGCCGGTAGAACACGCTCAGAGAAGCTACATTTCGGCGAAGCTGCAGGGATTCGAGAGTTCCAGATATAGTGGCATCGTCCACAATTCGAACCGCTCGCCTCTGTAGGATATTAAGAGCATCTGTCAATGTCCGTCGCAGAACCGATGAACGATGGAGTAGTAGTAGTAAAGGATGGATAGGGGTGGTGAGAGATCGAGTGAAATGTCGAGCCTTGGGGAAGGCCTATATCCTGCAGTGGAAAGACTGTTGATAATTCACAGCCGACTACAAGTTTTAACTTATCGCCTTAGGAATCCTGAATTATATTTTTATTATTTCATAAGTCTGCCTTTAACAGATAGTTAAACCTAATAAACTTGCTCCACCTCCGACTCCGGGTTTGAAATCTTCGGTTTCAGTAAACCCACCTTCGTAACAACTCTATTTTTTAGAATTAATTTGCACGACGACGCGCGACGCCATGAAAGGATTGTAGGTGTCAGAAATATTCGAGTGATTGCTGATGAAGTAATTGAATAAAAAAAGACTGAATAATAATAATAATTGGCTTGTAGACTGTTACCTAAAGCCGTGTTCGACTACGGCTTATTACTTTTTAGTATGAAAAGCGTTTGTAAAGTATACAAGAATAAAATAACAGTAAAAAAAGCGCGCTTTGAGCAGTAATCGAACACAAGATAAGTATACCATTTGTAAATGTTTTTTTTTAATTACAACACTATTTATAATGCAGATATTAAGCTGATGTGTGTTGCAAGCGAAAAAATAACAAGCTGTATGGATAGACACTCTACTACTAAATCTATATGCTTGATAAATTTAGCTTAGATGTTAGAAAATGCCTTGTAGGCATAAATCTTCCCCTTTGTGCAATAAAGAATTTAATAATAATAATATAAAATTACATGCCTTAAAAATACCTACATTATTACATGCATAAATTGCATGCGATTGTACGATAGAAAAAAATAAGAGCAATTAAGTACAATATTTGGTAATAACAATTAACAACATCGTGCAGGGTCTATACTGGACGTTTCAAATCTCGATCGATGCTCCACAATCCATGATCATGAAGTGCCGATCGTGAAAAGTAGATCCATATAGATTGAATCATCCCACTGTAGTATTGGATTGTTCAAAAAAATATAATTTATAAGTAATTTATGAATACCCCTTATTATATATTAGTCTTTAAAAAAAATCCTTAATCCATTTAATTTCTGAGTCAACTGTTTAAGTACTCTTATAATTAAATAATATATATTCTTACATTTAGTAAACAACAAAGATGGGCGAATCAACTTTTTAGGCACCTATAGGAACCCGTATTCTAAAACGTTTATTTAACGGCTTCTCCACTCAACCATTACTTTCAGCTGACACACGGATTTCCTCAAGGAATCCTCAAAATCAGCATTCTTACAAAAATACGTCTAATGTACCAGGTAAAGGCTGACCTTCAAAATAAAACTGTCGGCTCGGCTCTATTTTTAACTTTAAGCGTAACTATTACAGAAACTTAATTTTCGTTGGACACCTGGAAGGAATTGTTGAGTGGAGGAGGCGTTGATGAAACGTCTTAAAATACGGGTGTTAATTGTAAACTTTCCAAACCTCGCAAGGCATAAATAATACCATTTGAAATAATAAGATAAGTTTATTTTCTGGCAACATTAAACATTGCGTTCTCTTATTCTAAATATTCATGTTATTGGAATTACTACACGCTCTAGGAATTGCGAGATAATATATGATTTGTTTAATAATGTTAACTATGTGTTCTTTAACCAAAATAAGTAATTTTAATAAGGAATCCGTTAACTATAATATATATATCGCGCTATTAAAGTTCATATTTGCACGGCCGATAACTAGGTCGAGAGCTTGTAGAGTTGAGAATTGAATAATAATTTGGAATTATGACGTAAATAACGAAATCCACTAATAACGTTTGAGACCAAGTGACAAAATACAAAATAGGGCTGCAGGTCTGAAAGGGTTAAAATGTTACCGTCCTTTGGAACTAATGATAATGACCAAATCAGCTTTTTGATTTTGTAAGTAGCAACATTGTTTTATGACTTACCGACCGAAGTCGCTTAGATAGCGATCTGACGAAACTAATGGATTGCTACTCATCGTTCGATACGTCTCGCTTCGATTTCAAAATTCAAAAATTCTTTATCATATAGATTGCTTATTCTAATTACAGTTGTACATTGACCGCCTCCGTGGTCTAGTGGTAACAAACGTTGCCGTGAACTCGGGAGGTCGTGGGTTCGATTCCCACCGGGGGCAAGTTGTACATTGTATAATTTGTCTCGGTCTGGGTGTTTATATGTATAATATGAATATATTTACAAAAAAAAAAAAAGAAGTATAATATGTAGTTTATCAACCATCTAGTTTCCGTAACACAAGCTACGCTTACCACGGAAACTAGATGGCGCTGTGTGACCTGTCTGGAAATATTTATTTATTTATTTAATTTTATGTCATGATGATGCAATTTGCCCTTATTATGGGCATACAATATGCTTATGTCAATAGATATTTATTTACAATATTTATTTGTATATAGTTTATATTTAATATTGTTCTTGTCAATTTATTGAAATACAATGTTAATGTCAAAATTTGCATGCTAAAAAATCTTTTATTGAGTAAAAACACCAACTCAATAGTAAAACGTTTTTAGGTAACTCTCGTATCTCTCTAGGAATTTTATTATATACTCTAATGCATATGTGGCAGTTTCTGCTGTAATATTCACTTACACATCTTGGGTAGATTAGTCGGGTATAATCTCTAGGTACAAATTTGTTACAAGTACTATATTTCAATATGACATTTTCTCCACAGAGTGCCTAAATAGTTGATTCACCCAGGTATAAAACGACCACGGTGAATATAATACTGCTACGGCCGATATCTATGAAGCGCGCTAATACTTTCCCTTTGCGAGGGTTTTACGCTTTTGCATCTCTCTCGCTCGCACAATCCAATATTTACAAATATTTTTCACGCCTGAATGAACTTTTGAGAAATGTAGTCTATCAACTCCAGGGAATAAAATTACGGACATTTTGGAAACATGTAATCATAGATTTGTTGTAGTAAAATAAAGCTGAATCATTATAAAAAGGTTTTTACTATTTGTCTCTGTCTAAAATTCATTATCGTTATCATTACAGCCCATAAAACCACAGCGTCCTAAACATCCACTGCTGGAGATGTGCCTTCCAGAACATATATCTGGAGAATTAGATCTACACTCGCTGGTCAGACGGCTTGGCGAGAATATGATGTCATTTTTTTATGACAATTTATTAACGATTCCACAAGTTGGTATTAGTGGAACCGGGACCGACGGCTTTACGTGCTCTCCGAGGCACGGGAACGGTGGTGTTGTAAATCTATGACAAATGTACGTAAGAAGTGTATTTCTCATTGGTACTTGCCGGGTGGGTTTGAACTGACCTTTGTAGGATTTAAGGAACGCGTTCTTACAACCGAGCCACCACCACGTCTAAAATTAGGTATGAGTATATGAAAGAAGAAGACAGAAGACAAATTTCTAAGCATTCCATGGATTCACCGTGCGGGTGCCGGGTCCATCGTGTGTGGGTAAGAGATGAGAAGAATGGTGTCTCGGGCTTGCGACCGACAATTGGCTGGTTTAAGAAAAGGAGGCCTCCTTTTTTTTCTATTTCGCGATAATACGCTCACCATCCACCATTCTACTTCTCTCCCTACCCAACCAAATACTGTATGATTCCGTTAGTGCCGTCTTGGAAGCTCGTTCCATAAATGTATTGACGGCAGACCTGCTTAGGCCCAATTCTTTCAGTAAGTGATGCAAAGATTTTGCTGGAACTCCTCTTGCACCAACTTCCACTGCGTAAAGCTGAGTCTTGAACCCGTTCCTGATCATTTCTTCTGTGAGATCATAATATTTATTCGACTTCATGTTGTGGTCTTTTGGAATATTTGATTCCCACGGAACGGTAAGTTCAATAAGGATAACTTTTTTCAAGTTCCGAGAAAACACTAAGATGTCTGGCCTATAGGCTGATACAGCTAGTTCATCTGGGATCCTATAATGGTGTTCAAATGTATCCATGAGAATTTTCCAGTCTGATGCGGCGCCAAGGATCGAGGTGGGCTTGCATTTAGTTTTCGTGCTTTGCCCTTCCTTTACAAATGTGGTCAAAGTTTTATTTGTAGTCAGTCCCTTTCTGGCTCTTGCAATAGAAAGACTTACTGCTTCACGGATAACACCTAGGACTTTGTCATGTCGGCGTGAGTAATAGCCCTTTTCTAGGAGAGTAACGCACCCTACAAGTGTGTGTCTAGCAGTTCCTATGGCAGCACCACACAATGTACAGTTCTTTCCCGTAGCTTTTCCCCACCTTACCAGATTACTCTGGTCCGGGAGGGACATTTGAAAAGCGTTTAGGTAGAACTTTAGCAACGCCGGAGACCAATCGTACATTAGTGTGCGCCACTTTAGGGCTGGAGGGATGCAAAAATCGCCCAAAGTTAGCCAGTCATTTTGAACTTCTAGAGTCATCGCGTGCACTCTGTATTCATGCTCTTCATCTTTCCTGAGGAAGGATTTTATAACCTCTTTGTCACTTTCTTTTTTCTTCCAGCCAATGCTCAAATGCCAATGAAATGTTCAAAAATGTCCGTAAAAGCGAGAGGGATAAGAAAAGGTTAAACCCTCTTAAGGTAGCCACTAAGGAAGTAGTGTTGCCCTTGTCTTGTCTTGTTCTTGCACTCCTAATCTTGGTATTGGTCTTGCGGAAGACAAAATATATATATTTGTTTTTAATTATAGTAAGAAAACCTTGTGAGACTTTAGTGTATATCCGCAAACTTTTTTATTATTATTATAAGTGCGAGTAATCCGATGTGTATCTAATTAAGCGGGTAAACCTATTTCATAGCAGATTTTTATAATTTTAACGGGTCTTTACGCGATTTACCTTAGAAACATATTTCCACCGGCGTTTTCTCTAAGGTAAATCGCGTAAAGACCCGTTAAAATTATAAAAATCTATTATGAATGTGCGCGAAAGTTTAACTATTTCATAACACCGTAATGTTCACATTTTTTCTAATAATTATATTCCTTTCTTCCTTGTACTTGATGTTAGTTTTATATTCTTCCGTTCTTTTTAATATAATTTTATTATTTATTTTTGTAATTTATTCAATATTTTTGTGTATTATATCTTAGTAAGAAATGTAAATGGAATTAGGTTAAGCTTATTAATTTAATCATCTTTATACTATGTACTATCAAACTTCTGTCTGTAATTTCTTCTAAATAAATAAACTAGTATCTCGAAAACTACTAATTCAATTTACTAGTTTTTTTTTAAAGACATAGATAGAAAAATCGTCTGACGATACGACCTCAGCCTGAAGGGCCACCGCGGGAAATCGCATGCCCGAATCACCGTGAGGCCTCATAAGGAGACCCCAAGGCGCCTACGGAATAAAACCCTATAAACCGTCTCTCTCTCACTGTTGGCCCTGCGTGCCTTAACAGCTAAGTCTGAGTCGTGGCTACGGAGTGAAGGCATCACGTAATGGTTAAAGTATACATATAACAGTAACCATACATTTATCAATAATGATTACATGGAGATATTTTAGATCATCTACTATAAGGATTCGATATTTTTAACACAATTACCAAACAAACACACAACACGAAACAATTACCAAATAAAATTTAAAAAAGTAATCACAAAAAAATATAACCATTTTTAGCAAAATGGGATAAAATGTCTGAACAAGAGTCTTGCGAGACTCTTGCGCAGGACCAATACCAACACTATGGTAAGTCTTGCAAAAACTTAATTAATTTTATTATATTGTATAATTCTTAAGTTGTAAAACGGGATCAGTATACAAATGCAATTGTTATTTCATATTTCATTGTTATTGTACTGATTTTGTGAAAATTTGTGAGGCTTTGAAATTAGATATTTTTTGTATACATAATATTGCAAAGGCTGTAAATTTTTCCACGAATAAATAAATAAATAAAAAGCAAGAACAAGACCAAGACCAAAATTGGGCATCACTATAAAGAAGTGGTGATATTCCGGACTAACTACTTAATTTAAGTGTGTACCTGCACTTAAGATATACTTTGTGTCCAAATAGAGCTTATAGTCAAGTTTACGAAAGTGCCTCGAGCATACATACGCGGGTGAACTCAATTCCTTGGCTATACACTTTGTACTGACCACCCATGCTGCATAAAAAAGTTAAGTATCATCACGACTATATCCATTTTAGAAT
Organism: Tinea semifulvella; assembly: GCA_910589645.1. Taxonomy (NCBI): domain Eukaryota; kingdom Metazoa; phylum Arthropoda; class Insecta; order Lepidoptera; family Tineidae; genus Tinea; species Tinea semifulvella. Next base: position 6,042,793 of record OU342618.1, read on the forward strand.
TCACGCTTTTTTTCAGAAGGATTTATAGGCCCAAAAACGGGAGGCCCTACCTCATCGATATGCCATGGCGACGTCGTCGGCTATGTATCCTAACAATTCGTATTGAAATGTATGTCAGGTCACTAGGCGAGACGGTTTGGCAAAGTTGCCAATTTGAAACGTTAGTCTACCCACAGCCAACAACGGGTCACTTTGTGGAGACTGGATACCTGGCACGCTGGCAACGTCGTTTATAAAATGTACACGATTAAGCTGCGTCTTACTCGTTCGGCGTCCAACAGGTTGCCACTTCGGCTTCGATCTGACACAAAAGATTCTTCTTTTTTATTTTTTTGCGACGTACTTAGGTAATATATAAGTGCGATTTCTTCTAAGCACGTAGCGTCCATTCTCGATACCTGGCCTGAGACAACTAATTAGCCACTGGCTACTTGTTTGGCAATGGTAGGTAGCTATGGCATTTCGGTGAGGTAGGGCCCTAATGACCAATATCAGTTTCCACCACTATGCTGGTCTAATGTATTAAAAGTATGTATGCCTATGTTTATTTTTTTATACTAAATACGACGTGTGCAAGCACGCCGAGGGGTCCAAAAGCCGGAACAACTGACTCCAGCTGCATCCATACTTATTATAAAAGTAAATAAAGCTTTGTCTAAGAATGTATGTATGTATTTGTCTATGTATGTTTGTCTGTCTTTCACGCTTATATTACTGGACCAATTTTGATGAAAACTGGCAAAAACTTAGAATCCAGGAGACATAGGAGTCCTCATCGGACCACAACAACAAACACATTGAATAAGAAATAATAATATTTATTCTTACATAGGGGGGGAGAGGGTAAAAAACTTTTAAAAATTGTCTTACATATTGAATGAATGAATAATATAATATAACTATTTATTTGCACCCTGCCCATGATTTCTCACTTTCATCAGATCAGTCAAAGATCAGTGGTTAGTCAACCGGCATTAAACTCGCCTATGTACAATAATTTATGTTTTTGTGCAATAAAGTATTAAAAGAAATAAACTCGAGGGTTTTTAAAAGTAAAAACACAGAGCAATTCTTCTTCATCACTTCTTTAGCGTGCGACAGACGTTTGAATGTTAATTAATATGTACCCCCTATAGTGAGTATGGTATGTGTGTGCATATTCTGACCTGTGCGTGTGGTTCCATGTCTCGGAAACTTATGATAAGTAACCCCAGTATCTTCCTCTCTTAACGTTGATGAGTAACAGGTTTCTATACAACACTTTTTTACAGCCATCCTATTGCCAATAAACTCGGTTAATCTCATAGAGTTAGTTGAGAAGTGATTGCAAACTATTTCTGTATTACACAAGTTATGGTCCAGTCACTTAAGCAAGGTTACATATTGTTAGTTAAATCACTAATAGGCATAAGTGCATTTTATATGCAATTATGCACTTATTGTAATTGAACACATTTTCCTTCAAATCACTCTGCAGTAAAGTTGCAAAAATACATTTACGCCTATTAGTAATTTGACCGAAGATACCTAGAAACCAGAGATGTCAGAGAGAGGGACAAAAATTTATGGCTACTTCATACAAATTGGTTATTTTAAAATTAAGTTTGTATTGAGACGCCAAAAAATGGTATCACTTCCAACATATGGTTTCTTAGGAAATGTAATTTGTTTCTATCAATAGAATCACATATTAGTCTAAATTAGATTAAATAGAGGATACAAAGTTACATGTACATATTTACAGTAGAACCACTATTAACTACATACATACATATCTTCACGCCAGACCCCTTACGGGGTTGGCAGAGACAATTGAGCGCCACTTGACACGATCACGACATACCTCTTTCGCTTCATCGACATTCATCAACCTCTTCATACATGCCCTTTTGTTACGAAGGCTTTTTAATTCTCCTTCAGCGAGTGTTTTATTTATTTGATCATGATATGTGTGTCTTGGTCTGCCAGGGCCTCTTTAACCCACAACTTTCGCATTATATACCTGGTTCGTCAATCTTTCTTCGCTCATCCTTTCAACATGCATTAACTACATGAATAGCCTATATTTTGATTTATGTGCACATATTAAAGAAAGAAAAATAGTAGATGTCAGATGTGAAATATATCCATACTAATTCTATAAATGTGAAAGAAGCCTGCATGTATGCTTCTCCCACCTTCACAACGAGACTTCTAAATATTCCATGGATTTACCATGCAGGTGCCAGGTCCATTGTGTGTGGGTAAGAAATGAGAAGAATGGTGTCCAATAATAAGCTGGTTTACAAAGAGGCTTCCTTTTTTATTTTATTGCGCAACAAGATGCTCACAATCCCCCATTCTACTCCTCACCACCCAAACAAATAGTGTATGATTTAATGCCGTCTTTGATGCTCTTTCCATAAATGTATTGATGTCAGACCGGCTTAGGCCCAATTATTTTAGTAAGTGGTATTACCAATTCTAAAACTAAATTTAAAAAAGTTCCTTGAACAGACCTAGCCTATATTATGTCATAATATAACCACAATATGTGATTACACAGTCATGTTTGTTTATCTTACATTCATGTCTATAATATTGAATGTATTTATTATTTAATATGAACTCAATATCTAAACAATCTATCTTACAGCTCCCTAAAGGTTATTTTTTTGCATACCACTATATTACACAGGCAACACTGGGTTAAACAGTAGTCTAGTGTTTACATATTTCTGCAAAAAAACATGTCTTATGAAACTGGCTCACCTTAGGTGAATTTATATGACCAGACCAGAACTTGTATGAGAACAAAGACAGTATGCAATGGCCTCAATAACTCAATAGTAAATCTGCTTTACTATCAGAAAAATGCTATGAAAATTAGAGGTGTGCTGGAAAAATATTGAACAATAATATTCCTTGAAGTAATACTACTGGTTGATACTCTCCTAGCGCTCTGTTTGTTTACCCAACATATTTCTGATGAATAGGCAGTCTTAATCTCTTAAGGCCATGTTTACGTGGCTCTCTTTAAGCCTTAAAGTGTTCTAAGCGCTGTTAATGTAAGATTTGCACTGTGCTTGTGCTATATTTACAATGTAATGTAAAATGTTTACAACCACTCGTTTCGAATGGTTAGAAGGAATTGGATACTAACAGTCGTTCCGAATAAAATATCCTGTTTTGGATGTTTAGAGTTTAATATCAATTTGAAACAGACTAAATTACATTTTTATTCCAATCATATTTTTTTTTAAATGTAAAGAAGATAAATTGCGGTTTCCACATCTTTGAGTACAAATACTGACAAACTCACTTCTCTTGACTTTTTTAGCTTTCTTTGAGTAACATTTAATATTTTAAATTTATTTTGGTCTTTTTAAATATTTTGCTGTGTTACAGACATTTATTATTGCTTGGAAATGGCGCGCGACATAATGAAAAACAACTGACAGCGCTCGATAATGTGAGCTGTCTGAGCACAAGGAATGATGTCATTTGTGAAGTCACAAAGCTTTGACAATACAGTTTATGCATGTCTCGGAATTGTAAATTATGTATGTAGACTATGCTAATAATAAGTTCATTACATTTGAGAATATAAAAAAACAAATATAACGTGTGAGATGTCACACTGGCTGTTCATGTAGCTAGAATTAAAAAAAGCTTAGAATGTTTAAGCGCCAAATGCTACATTAGCAGGCACTTAAAGCATTGATTACTTAAAACACTTTAAAGCTTAAAGCAAGCTACATTACCATGGCCTTAGTTACAATTCAATACATGAAGCCATCCATAAAATATCTCCTCATCAAAAAACTTAACATAACCTCTATACTTCACCTAACAATGAAAACAAAAACAAAGTGATTAACGTAATAGGCTTTGTGTAATAGTGTTTTCTAATAAGAATAGTGGGTTTGGACAGGGATAAAGGCAGCATACTAAAAATATTCTAGGGATGGCTGTCATGCAGCGTGAAAGCAATTAACACTATGCTAAGAACTACAATTTTGTCTATTAAACTTTATATTCAGGGAAATTATGTAAACAAACTATAGCATTGTGTTAGTTGTTTAATAGCGGTTGGTTTATACTAATAGCACTAAATAAATAAACGTTTCATCATAATTTATAAGTTCCTAAAACAGTACGTACCCGCATAAATGATTATATCATCTCCTAAATGATTTCACGATTGTAACTGATTGCTATCTCACACTAAACATAAATTATACTCTTAGCCTGTATCTAAAAATAAATACAACCTCAAAAACACAAAATAAATAGTAAAATAGTACAAAATTCGCAATACAAGCACAAAATGCGCAACGCGAAAACAACGATTATTTTTTAACTGTCAAATTGACTGATTGTCAGTCACCACGACTGTGAATAGTGACGTGATTAAGTGCTAAGCCTAGGCCTTTATATAAAAAAAAAGAAAAAATATGATTTTCATTCTCTTATGAGATATTCACATGATTATTATTAACGAATATAAGAGAATAACATTATGTAAAACACTTTATGGTTAGATTTTTGTAAATATAATTGAATTTTGTTGTATTAGAAAAATCAATAAAGACCAAATACGTCACAATCTACGTCAATGAAAAATATTTCTAATGTTTGGCATTCATCATTCAATTTTCCACAACTATTCTCAGTCGCAAAAACTATTTACTTTTTTTTGTTAAAACAAACCATGTTACTTGTTGATAAAAAATTGTGAAAGTAGGTTTCTAAATGCAACGATGGATTTAGCAAAGTCTTTATTTAGTTCGCGCGACCACGACGGCTATGTCGGACGCGAGGATCACGAGCGAAAGATTTGTGCAGCGCTCGCTGATGACGACCCCGAGGACATTATAGATGCTATTCACAATTTAAATGTTGCTGAGGAACTAACACCAGCCCCTGGAGGTCCATTTTCAGCTCTCACAGCGAGTATGATACCCCAAGATATAATGGCAAAGCTAGCGCAACCAGAAGCTGACGGACAAGGTGGGTTATCTGGTTATAGGTTTGACGAATTTGGCTTCTGCATTGAAGAAGAAGACGATACAGATCAATCGGCAAATCCGCTCCTCTCTACACCGTTTCTCGATGATGACCAGCATAGGTTACAATGGGAATTTTACAGCAAAGAGATAAGTTTTTCCGAGACAGATGGAAAGTTGGCTAAAACTGAGCAGCTGCAGAAAATGGTTAAGGACGGCGTCTCTCACGCACTGCGGCCTCAAGTCTGGATGAATTTATGCGGGGCAAACAAGAAAAGGGAGACAACTGAGATAACATATCATGAGATAGTCCGAGCGTCAAGTGATGAGGCTCTGGTTACAAGTCGGCAGATAGAAAAAGACCTAGTTCAAATTCTGCCTAATAATGTTTGCTTCTCGCATCCAACGAGTACTGGAGTTCCACGTTTGAGGAGAATTTTACGAGCATTAGCTTGGCTTTATCCTGATATAGGCTATTGTCAAGGCACAGGAATGATTGCTGCATCACTGTTACTTTTAATGGAAGAGGAAGAAGCGTTTTGGATCATGTGTACTACAGTAGAAGACTTGCTCCCAGCTTCATACTATTCTTCCACTCTTATTGGAATCCAAGCAGATCAGAAAGTCTTAAGAAGCCTAATATCCACATACCTGCCAGGAATAGACCAAGTATTAACAGCACATGATATAGAACTCTCTTTGATAACCATGCATTGGTTTTTAACATTGTATGCAAACGTAGTACATATGAGAATATTGCTAAGAATATGGGACCTGTTTTTCTTAGACGGATCCATTATTTTATTTAAAGTAACGTTAGCTATGTTAAAAATCAAAGAGAATCGATTTAATGAGATCTCTAATTCGGCGCAAATATTTAATGCTCTCTCGGATATTCCTGGAGAAATTGATGATGTAGATCTGCTTATTAAGACTATAGACGAAGTATGTGGGGATACATTGAGTCCAACATTGATAGAAACACATAGAAGAAGACATCTTGCCTATCTGATGGCTGACCAAGGTGCTCTGGTTGGAAACCCAGGAGCAGCAGCCAATTTACCCAAGCAACAACTGAATAAAAGACAATTAAAAAAGACTAAATCCGTCATACAATCAATGCTTTTTGGTGATAGCAATGGAGATGATTCCATATCCAAAAACGTTAAACAAACAGAGATATTGGTTGATTTAAGAGAAGCAATACTTCAAGTTGCTAGACATTTCCTTGCTTTAGAACCTCAGCTTGGTTCTGAAGTGCAACTAACAGCTGACTATAGTATGCAGAGTCATGCAGCTGATAGAGAACGATATGTAAATGTTTCCAAAAGCAAACGACGTCGTGCAAAAGCTTTGCTAGACTTTGAAAGAAGAGATGGAGACGAACTTGGCTTTAGGAAAAATGATGTTATTGAGGTGATAAGTTCCAGAGATGAACACTGCTGGATTGGTGAACTAAATGGTCTCCGAGGCTGGTTTCCAGCTAGATTTGTCAAGCTACTGGATGAGAAAGGAGTTAAATACAGTCGTGCGGGCGATGATTCTATTACTGAAAAAGCTGCACATTTAGTAAGAGGAGTCCTTGCTCCTGCTTTTAAAAGGGTATTGCTGCATGGAATGAAACGGCCTAGCTTTCTCGATGGTCCTTGCCATCCTTGGTTATTTATTGAAGAAGCTTCTTCTAGAGAAGTTGAGAAAGATTTCGACTCCGTATACAGTAGACTCGTTCTTTGTAAGACATATCGTTTAGACGAAGATGGGAAGGTTTTAACTCCTGAAGAACTACTGTACAGATGCGTACAAGCTGTAAATCTGTCTCATGATAATGCTCATGCTCAGATGGACGTTAAACTAAGGACTTTACTATGTATGGGTTTGAACGAAGAAGCTTCACACTTATGGCTCGAAGTGCTGTGCTCTTCTGTTGATATAGTACAGAAATGGTATCACCCGTGGTCGTTTGTCAATTCCCCAGGATGGGTACAAATAAAATGTGAATTAAGGATTCTGTCGCAGTTTGGATTCAATCTAAATCCAGAATGGGAGCTTCCCCTAAAGAAAGAAACACAAAATCAACCTCTAAAAGAGGGAGTCAGAGATATGCTTGTTAAACACCATCTTTTCTCGTGGGATCTGTAAATTTATCATCAGCACAGCCCGTGATTCACAGCCCCTTAAACACGAGTTCTAGACTCCACTGCACAAAGCTTGGCCTCTCAGAATATTTATCTGTTAGTTATTAAACATTGGCTTTGGCAAGCAACTTGTCTGGCCAGCTTCCTAAGAGTAGCCTAATTCTCTCAAAAGTCCTGCAGTAGAGTGTTACGGCTCTGTGTTCTGTTGGCTGGCTGTAATGTATAAATTATTATTTCAAAAGAACATCCTCCATTTTGGGCTATTTTTGTTCCATTTGTGCTGTATACATATGTACAGTAATAAAAAAAATTAATAGTAGTTTCAATACTTTTATTGATAAAACTAATGTTAAAATAATATCATCACACTCATCATCATCATGACAGCCCCTAGAATGGAGAGTCCTAGATCTCCACTGTTGGAGATGGCCCTTGGAAATTGATGGATGGAATTTATAAACGTTGCCACAAGTTAATATTAGTGGAACCGGGACCGACAGCTTAACATGCTCTCTGAGGCACAAGAAACTGTGGTGATGTAAATAAATGACAAATGTATTTAAGAAAAGTTATTTTTCATGAGTACAAAAAAAAGTGTTTTAACAACCGAGCCACCACCTGCTCTTTATATTATTTTACTATATATTACTGTGCAATGGGGTGTATCAGGCAAAGCTTTTTGTAGATGTCGCTAGCGGCAATGGTACCTTGTTTTACACCTATGTCGCATAATTTTTTAAACGTTTTTGTAGTTTTTTTATTTTTATAACAGAAAAATGTATTTTAAATTAACATTACCTACCTTAAAAGACGAATTAAGAAAGCGCACACTGTCTTTAAAAAGATAAAGGTTTAATTTATAGAACAGAAATTTTAAGATAACTGTATTTTTGATTTTTCACTGACAGTTATATTAGGTACCATCTATCATGCGCCATCTATCGTGATAAAAAGTTAGTGATAGACCCCATTATGTTGTGCAAAATAAAAATGTAGTTATTGTATCAATCAAGGTCTAGTAAAAATATAATAAATATATACAATATTAGCAGTAGCTGATGTACCATTTGTTTAAAACTCTGATTATAGTTATACTAGATACATTTAGTACTAGAGCAAATATATTAAACATTTTACACACCTAAACTATATAAATTAACTTTAAAATATTCAAGGTACTTAAATTGTAATCTTGTTAGAATAATTAATTTGTCTAAAAACGCATAATAACGCTACCTTGGGGTACAAAGGTCGTAAAAGCCATACTTTACAAGACTAACAAAAATCGAAATTTTAAAATCAATTTAAGTAATAACTTTTTTGTTCTTATTTATTTCGTATATTGACCCTACTAAGTGAGATTTGATATACTTTTATGTTCTTTGCAATCGAAAACCTTATTTTATTGTACAATGATCAATCAATAGAGCGGAAAATTCTGAATAACTGCATTTCTACCCCAAGGTGTCGATGTATAACTGAATCATTTATCCAAAACCCCATACAAGATGAATGATGATCCTTTGCATAAATCAACAATTTAAAAAGTATGCACTGCTTTTGTATGAGTAATTATATTTATAAATGTTTAAGTTTGTATATTTTATATTTATGTATGTTGATTATATTTCACCCCTAGATAAAAACTGTTTTAACTCGAAAGTCATGCTTTTTGAGAGAACTTTATTGTTAGATTCCGATTCGAATGGCATGAAAACTATATACCTAGGTACCCAATGGGATGTATCAGGCAAACCTTTTTGTAGATGTCGCTAGCGGCAATGGTACCTTATGTTACATCTGTATCCCATATTTTTTAAAATGTTTTCGTAGTTTTATATGTTTACAACAAAAACATGTATTTAAAATTAACGTTGCCTACCTTAAAATACGAATTAAGAAAGCGCACACCGTCTTTAAAAAGCAAAAAGGTTTTATTAATAGAACGGCAACTTTAAGATCACCATATCTTTGATTTTGCATAGAAATCTCGATTTGTACACTTAAAAGCTGCTCACTTCGGCATAATATCCAGAAAATAATATTTTTTTAATAAAAATTCAAGTTTTCTATGCAACTGACAGTTATATCAGGTACCATCTATCATGCGCCAACTATCGTGAAAAAAAGATAGTGATACACCCCATTAAAATACCATTAGGATTATGTCTTCGCAATTTACTGTTATATAGCTATGTTCGTTCGGATATACTCTATGTTCGACTTGTCTATGTATGCTTTGAAGGTCGTTCGACTTGCGCTTTAAGCAAAATTCAGGCTCTAAAGCTAGAAGCTCTAAACGCTTTGCTGAATTTCGCTTAAAAAGCGTAAATATGCTACCCGAACGCTTAACAACCCGAAATAAAGTAATGAAATAAAAGCAACAAGTCGAACGTTGCTTATGTGAGACGTCAGATTTGTTTGTATATTATGTTCCTTGCGTCAGGTTATCCCATAGACATAGGATCGTCGCTTATTCTATATCTATGGGTTATCCGTAACGTAGTTTGTTTTTAAGTCAAAACAGTTCAGATTTGTATTAAATATATCTAGGTATGGTGTATGGCCTATTTTAATTATAGCAGCACCAGTGTTTTTTGCCTTACTTAATAAAATATTATACACACATATATTTGTGTTTATTTAATTCAGGCAATGGGTTCGTCCAAGCCCTGAGTTAGGGATAGGGACATTCCCCCGCAACCACCCGCTATATATATATATATATATATATATATATGCATGTATTGAACCCGGGGGGTCTAAGTTCGACTACGTCAGTTTTCCCCCAGGTGAACTTTAAGAAGTGGCCTCCCATTGGAGGGCCGTGAGCAAGATGGATCGATATTCTGGATATGCTTAAAGTATGCATTGTCGGCCCGATAAAACATACGTCTAGTCAGGCTGACGACAAACTCTTCAATAGTAGGCATCTCGAGCTATGACGGTTTTTTATCTTATTGCCCATCAGACATAAAGCCAGGGTTGCACCAAAATAAAGTCTACGATTAAAGTTAGAAATGGCGTCGATTGTACTAGATTTATATTCGAAGCCGTTTTTAACTTTAATCGTTATGAGCGTATGAGAATTATAGCTAGGTCAATAGTCTCAGAATTTATTAGTCTGCATTGCCGTTTATGGTCGTATTCGAGGCGCACATACAAATTATTTTTGTTCTTTCAGTGACAAAATGCCGACCTGCGGGGTAAGGCGGAGTGTTAAGCTAGGCGGAATTCTCAAGATTTTGACATTTCTGACAGACATAATCCATCTTACGATTGTGCACTCCGCCTCACCCTATGGTTGGTACAGAATGCTCCTGTGATGTATATCTATGACAAATGTACTTCTTACGTAGGTCAGTGTATGTCTCATTTGTACATGCCGCGAATGTGAACCTTTTGTTTTTTTAATATCTATCACCGCTCTCCACGCGCTTGCAATGTCCGTGTAAGGATAATCTCTTACTTCATGTTGTTAATTTGATAGGGGTAAGATTATGTCCGTGCTAGAGCTACATGCATAACATCATGAAGCTACGATCAAGGATTCTTGATCGATGTCATGAAGTGATACTATTGGTGTATATTTCCCAGGCATATCTCTGGTGTATAAACAGCCTAAGGGGGGCCTAAAGCCGTGTTCGGCTACTGTTTAGTATTATGTTCCTTGGTAGCTTTTTAGTACTTAAGCTACAAAAACACATGTAACTAAAATTCAGGAAAAAAAAGCGCCCATTGAGTACCTATAAGGCGGCGTTCGTTTTAAGAAATGTTAGCATGAAAATACCACTTTTTTTAGCACAAGTCGTTCGTTTAATGAAAATTCTAACATTTGATGCTAATTTCCGTATGTCAGTACCGTGTTGAAAGGAGGGTTTATTGATGTTACTTTTTGACAGATGTCAAATTGATCGTTTACCATTTTTATATACTTTATAGTTTTCTTTTATATTTGTTAAAAAGGTATATTAAACGATTTTATGTAATAAATTCAAAGACCATAATAATATCACGTGTATTGGATGCCATGGTATGATAAAACATGAACGAAAACACTTGTCAAAAAGTAGCATCACCGCTCGTTTTATTTAAGAAATGTTAGCATTGTTAAAAAAAGTGGTATTTCTTAACAAAAACGACATTTCGCGCTGGTTTATGAAGTTGCTACGAAATGTTGGAAATGCTATAACACGAACGCGGCCTAAGTCAAACACAACGTATAAAATATACGCGACAGTCATCTCCAAGGAACATAATACCATTCGTAACGTCTCTATATAGCTCGTGAACGTAAAATGTTTATTATGCAAATGTCTTATTTAATTTATTTTTACCTAAATAAGACCTAATATTCTTAAAGATAAATTGAAAGTTTTGAAATTTAAATAATATTAGCTTTTACGTATATGTTCCAAAATTAAAACAATTCTTCGTGACATATGATTATTAATCCTAAGAATGAAACAAACTTATAACTAATGAAAGTGCTAGAGTAGTAATAATAGCGGGATATATAATTAAAATATTGAAACCCAATTCTTGATTTTAGTGCCACGAAAAATGAAATGAAAACTACAAGAATGTGTTCTTTATAAATCATGGTTTATGGTAATTAAATTATGTTGATATTATGCATTACGTGTTATCCATAAACCAAACACTGGCTTGCTACAAAAATAACACGCAATGTATATCTAAAGTTATTAAAAAAACTATCCTAAGCCCGAGTATAAGAACGGCTATCAGTCAATTTGACATTTGTCATTTTCCTTCTCTTTCTCTTTCAATTTTTGAAGCAAAACAACGTGCTTGTTCTCTTCGAGCTAAGGCCTTTTTATTGGCGACTTGCACAAAATAATAACTAAAAAATGGCATCCCAGGCTGAATTAGCGTGCGTGTACTCCGCACTGATCTTGGTGGACGACGATGTAGCCGTAACTGTGAGTGACTTTAACTTTACATAAAACTTGCCTACGATACTATTTCGTTCTTTCTCAAATCGAACTTAATCTGGTTGAAAATTTTATATTTATTTTACTAAGTAGGTATAATTAACTCATTATATCGTAAGTTATTTACTTTTTATCATATTTTTATTTATTAAGATGTTTGACCCGGCTTCGCCAGTGTAAAAAAGTAATCAACAAAAAGATCCTTCAGTTGGCCGTATGATCTCAAATGTCGTGCTCAGGTGGCAACGTTATATGGTCTTAATCCACTCCTGTTTTCCAAAGATAATTTCTACATAATTTCATCAGTCTGTTTAGTAATATGGGCGTGAGGGCAACGAGCTTGCCACTTGTCATGATGGGCCTATAGTAAAGTTGCTTCGATAAAAAAAGCGTGGTATCTGACTACCCCGAAAGGTATACGGTCGTGATGAATTTACTTTTAGATATTGTACTCCAAAAAGACGTATAGCCTATGTCGTCTGGGTTCCAAAAAACCTCTGCCAAATCATTTCCGTAATATTATGTTTTATGATGGAAAAAAAATATAATTGATTTGTTTTGTAGGGTGAAAAAATCTCCACGATTCTGAAGGCCGCAGCTGTTGATGTGGAGCCTTACTGGCCGGGTTTGTTTGCTAAGGCCTTGGAGGGTGTGAATGTGAGAGATTTGATCACGAACATCGGATCAGGAGTTGGAGCATCCCCTGCCGCAGCTGCAGGAGCCCCAGCTGCTGCACCTGCCGCTGCAGAGGCCAAGGAAGAGAAGAAGAAGGAAGAAGAGCCTGAGGAATCTGACGATGACATGGGCTTCGGTAAGTTGTTTATTTCAAAATCAAAATTCTTTATTTTGTAGATTTCTTATTCTAATTACAGTTGTATGTACATGTAATGATCATGCAATGCAATCTGCCCATATTATAGGCATACAATATGCTCTGCCTTTGCTAATGCTCATTCTGAATGCTATTATGGTGAAAAATAACTTTGTCAGAAAATACATGATAACTCTCTGCTAGCATGGTGAGAGTAGGGTCAGATTGTTTAGAAATATGTTCCGGAAAGCGTATCTTAACAGTCGAAGTCTAGGACTCCGTGTTGTAGGGACTAATAATGATATTTTAATTTATTAAAAAAATATATATATTTGTTATGGTTAACATTAACAAAGCTATAGAAGAGAACTGAAAGTTGTGTGGTGCTGCCTTAGGAACAGCCAGACTCATACTTGGGAGAGTAATAACTTCTAGAATAAGACTATTACCCACGATAGACATCTTAGTGTTTTCTCGGAATTTCATCATTCATTTATTACAGCCCCCAGAACATAGAGCCCTAGACCTCCACTGTTCGAGATAGCCTTCTAGAACATATATCTGGAGAATTTGGCCTACACTCGTCACGCTGGCCAGACGGGTTGGCGAGGATCTGATGTCAATTTATTAACAATTCCTCTTCCTTTATTTTATTATATATTTACTTAAGAAGTGTAATTATAATTTCTCATTGGTATTGAACCGACGTTTGTAGGATTTCAAGGAAAGCACTCTTACAGCCACCACTGCTCCATAGCCTCGGAACTTAAAAAAGTTATTTTTATTGAATTTACCGATCCGTCTGAATCAAAAAAAGAACAAATATTATGATCTTACAGAAGAAATTCAGGAACAGATTCAAGACTTAGCTTTACGCAGTGGAAGTTGGTGCGGTTGTATACCAGGCTATAGTCCGTCACAAGCCCAAGTCACCATGAACCCAGCACATGTACTGTGAATCTATGGAATGCTTGGAAATTGTCTTCTCTACAATATTACATATTATATATAATAAATTATTTTGTTGTCTATTAATTTTATTGATTTTTTTTTTGTTTGTTTCAGGTCTATTTGACTAAAAAGCTTTATTATAAAGCGTTCCGTGGAACTATTTTTTAAGCTTTTAGTTTTAAGGAAACAAAATATAATTTGACAAAAACATCAAAACCTTTTATTTCTTTATGTAGAAAACCCATATATTACCTGTTAATGTAATCTTAAACCCCTTACCATTGCTTTTATGAGTATAAGCGTAGGTATTTCATTATATAAAATAACTTTACGTATCATACATACATACATACTTATCATAGGGCCGGTAACTGAATTCTTCCTTAGTGGCAATTCCCTTACAATTTTTTGTATCAATTGACCAAATGCCACTTGGAATTCAGTTGCCGGCGAAGGCGTAGCTAGGATTATAACTTGACAATCAATCTACGAAGCTCTTAGGCCCTTAACCTATATATCTTGGCAGCAAAATCTCTCATTCTTTGGGGAAACAGAATTATATTTTTAGTACTAAAAAGGCTCTCCCACATAGGCGCGTTATTAACGGCGCGATAATGCGTTTTCTGCACATAAATGCGTTTTTATCGTCCGATAATTCTGTTTGGAATCGCCTCGGCAACCGGACTGGCCAGGCGTGGCGAGTGTAGGCCAACTTCTCCAGAAATTTCTGGAAGGACTGTGTTCTGGGGCTGTGATGATACGGTACGGAAAGCGAACGAGGTTGCGTAAGAAGGCAAATACCTTGACACAGATTCCCCACTCCCCCCTGCGGGGGGTGTGAGAAGACCAAACGACGATAGGTTTTTCCCTCTTGTACCTACGTAATAATAACTTCGCGCTTTTGGCGTCTTCATCGGTCCTCTTCCATAGCTACCTACTGATAAAAAACAAAAATCAATATTCATTTAATATATTTAGAAAACTAGTAAAAACAATTTTCGTCCTTGACAATCTCTGTGTGGAATGGGGTGTATCAGGCAAAGCTTTTTGTAGATGTCGCTAGCAGCAATGGTACCTTGTTTTACACCTATATCGCATATATATATATTTTTTTGTAGTTTTTTTATTTTTATAACAGAAAAATGTATTTTAAATTAACGTTACCTACCTTAAAAGACTAATGGGGTGTATCAGGCAAAGCTTTTTGTAGATGTCGCTAGCGGCAATGGTACCTTAATTTACACCTATATCGCATCATTTTTTAAATGTTTTCGTAGTTTAATATGTTTATAACAGAAATATTAATTATAAATTAACGTTACCTACCTTAAAAGACGAATTAAAAAGCGCACACCCCGTCTTTAAAAAGAAAAAAGGTTTTATTAACAGAACGGCAATTTTAAGATCACCATATCTTTGATTTTGCTTAGAAATCTCGATTTGTACTCTTAAAAGCTACTCACTTCGGCATAATATCCAGAAAATAATAAATATCGTATAAAAATAAAAAAATTCTATGCAACTGACAGTTATATGAGGTACCATCTATCATGCGCCATCTATCGTGATAAAAAGTTAGTGATACACCCCATTAAGTTAGCGCACACAGTCTTTAAAAAGAAAACAGGTCTTATTAATATAACGGCAATTTTAAATTTACCATATCTTTGATTTCGCTTAGAAATCTCGATTTGTACACTTAAAAGCTGCTCAATTGGGCATAATATCCAGAAAATAATAAATTTCGTAATAACAATACAAGTTTTCCATGCAACTGACAGTTATGTTAGATACCATCATCGTGATAAAATAGTTAGTGATACACCCCTTTGCACGCGTCCGAATCTTGTATTATGTTTCTTGGTCCGAATACAAATGTCTAAGAAAACTCACATCGAAATATCGCAGAATTGAAAAACCAAGCGTCCTACTTCTATTGCGTCGTTATTATCGCGTTGTTCTAAATAGTTCGATTTGAAATCAAAGCAAAAGTGTTCAACGCCTTTTTTAACGAATTTTGCAAAACGTATGAAAACCATATAGCAACGCCAGTCGAACAATTTTCAAAGTGAAAATAAGCGTCAAGTCAAACAGGGATAATGTACTAAAAATACATAGGTATCGCAAGAACGCATCCGGTATTAGCAACCGATAATAACACGCCTATGTGGAAGAGCCTTTATTCTTTTAGTACATCCTTGTTATACAGCCCGCCAAAGCCACTGTGCTGAACATAGCATAGTATTGGGCGCATCCAGCAAGGGCTGAAATGGATCATGCAAGTCTTCTGGACTGGCAAATAAAAATTATCTATGTACATTAAGCCTATTCACGGTCGTGCATGACATTTGCAGCTGTAGGTACAGCAAGATGGATGGTGGATGGGTGTGTAAGGTGCTTTAATTTTTTTTTCCAGGCAAATAAATCATTTGAAAGTTACTTGTAACTAATTATATTAATATTCTGTACATAATTTAATTTTTATTCTATCCCCACATTGCTCTCTGCACTCCGGAAAGCTTGTTGTAATCTGCCAGGTGTCTCCAGACTATACGGCTCATCCTCCATGGGAGAACATTACCTCTAGGTCTGGAACAAATAAAAAAAACAGATGTATAAATAACTAAACATTTCTAATTTAATGAGATAAATATATACATATATATTTGAGTAAAGAAAAGGAGAAGATACTGCACAAGCTATATTGAACTTACCGTTCTGTGGAAATCAAATATTTTAAAAGACCACAATATGAACTCAAACAAATATAATGATCTCACAGAAGAAATCATCAGGACCAGGTTCAAAGCTTAGCTTTATGCTGTGCAAATTAGTGCAAGAGGAATTCCAGCAAAATCCTCGCACCACTTACTGAAAGAATTTAGCCTAAGCAGGTCTGCCATCAATACATTTATGGAACAAGTTTTCAAGACACTATTAACATATACAGTATTTGATGGCAAGTGTCTAGTTGCCTGACTGTGCGGCGCAGAAATTTGTGCAACAGAAAAAAATAAAGTCCACAAACTATATTATATATAACTATATTATTATTGGGAAGACTGTTAAAACCACTTTGTTTTGCATTAAATTTTATTATTTATTTTATGTGTGTATCAATCATGTTTTTTTTCAAACTACTAGGTACACTTCAGCGGTTCTCGAAACTTTTTGGTAACTGAACCCTTGGACTGTTTTTGTCCATTTAGTTTTTATTTAAAGTACATTTTTAAATTTGTTGTTTAGTTTTTTATTCCAAAAAGTAGAACTACTCCACTAGCAGATAGATTTGTTTACTGTCTGCAGCCCACCAGTGGAACAAACTGCCACTGGCTATTAGACACGCACCTTCAGTCCACGTCTTTAAAAGCTTGGTTACTGCATTATTTTTAGACAAACAAGCATCAGGCTGACAATAAATATTTAGCAAATATATACTTTATCTTAGGATACAAAAAAAATGTTTAAATACATTATGGTGTGATGTTGACTTATAACTAAAATGCAAAGATAATATTTCTTTCTCCTCCCTTTCTCACACCCGGATACGGCATGCGCACGGCGAATTTTTGGATTTAAACTTACCTTGAAGTTATGACACATCTTTGGTTAATCCTCAGAGGACTGGCATTCAGTTCAAACTTATTGATTTGTTTATCAGCCATTTCTCTGATTTCTACAGGCAATATGTCGTTTTTCCTCAACGCATTAACTCTTGTACGTTCTAAAAAGTTCTCTGCACTCATTCGACGCCTCTTCACATCCCTGATCATAAGCCAACCTGCCCATTTATTCCTTAGTTGCTGATACTATAAAAATGTAAACATATTCCATAAATTTGGTATAATTAGAGTACATGGTAACTACTCAAATATGCCTAAAACTCTTTCTATTTTTTCCACTATTCAGAAATAAATATTTACCCCGAATCCAGGAATTGTCTGAGATTTCCACACATATTTTCCTAGGTTAGAAACACCTAAATTCAAATTCATTATGTAACCACCACTCTGCAGTGAACTTTTCTTGTATTTACAGATTTTAGGATAAAATGTTCATAAAAACAAGTAGAAAATTAAATAATTTGTATATTTCGTGCACAAAACAAGACTTTATATTTTTTTTTAATAAATTACCAAGTAAAGGATGAACATTATTTTTTGGAAATATTCAATGATTTGCGGAGTTCTTCGCGCCATTTTGCGTGGACATGTCAAGTGCAAGTTTTTGTTTTGTAAATTAATTTGCTGTGGATATTATTGGTCAAAAGTGTTGTTGTTTTGTTTAATAATGTGCTACAATGTGAATAATTATGGAAAACGATAAATTGGACTTTAAATATGGGGCACAAGTTGCAGTTTATTTTTTGCGGTTTTCCCGCGCTGTCAACTCCAATATTTTAACTGGCGTGTTTGAGCTATGGTGCTGCGAGTAACTCCAAGAAAAGCATCAAATTCTGCAGCATCTGGAATTTGATGATGACCCCATTAACTCATAAAAAAGAAAGATATATTACGTCAGACTTGGCTGTATGGGCTAGACCCTTTGCCTTCCCTATCATCTCATTCATCATCCATCGGGAGAATAGAAACAAAAAAAAAAAAAAAAACAATGATTTGCATAAAACTAAACCAAAAAAAATACCTTATTATCATAAATAATAGGAGAGTCTTTCGCGCCATTTTGCGCGGAGATGTCAAGTGCAAGTTATTGTTTTGTAAATTAATTTACTGTGGATAATATTGATCGAAAGTGGTGTTATTTTGTTTAATAATGTGCTACAATGTGAATAATTATGGAAAACCATAAATTGGACTTTAAATATGGGGCACAAGTTGCAGTTTATTTTTTGCGGTTTTCCTGCGCTGTGGACTCCCATATTTTACCCGACGTGTTTGGGCTATAATGCCGCGAGTGACTTCAAAAAAGCATCAAATTCTGCTGCATCTGGAATTTGATGATCCCCAACTCGGTTATGAACTCTGTTATGAACATATATTATGCAAATAAATTACGTGTTTAGGACTGATGTATTCTGTACAATGTCCTTTAAAGCCAATTAAAAAAAAAAAAAATCATAAATAATAAATGGAAATTTAATTTTTTTTTTTGGTTCTCTTCTCCCGATGGATGATGAATGAAGTGATAAGGAAGGCAAAGGGTCTAGCCCATACAGCCAAGTCTGACGTAATATATCTTTCTTTTTAATGAGTTAATGAGGTCATCATCAAATTCCAGATGCTGCAGAATTTGATGCTTTTCTTGGAGTCACTCGCGAAACCATCCACTGCTCAAACACGTCGGGTAAAATATGGGAGTTGACAGCGCGGGAAAACCGCAAAAAATAAACTGCAACTTGTGCCCCATATTTAAAGTCCAATTTATCGTTTTCCATAATTATTCACATTGTAGCACATTATTAAACAAAACAACACCACTTTTGACCAATAATATCCACAGCAAATTAATTTACAAAACAAAAACTTGCACTTGACATGTCCACGCAAAATGGCGCGAAGAACTTCCTGGAAATTTAAATTGAAATTAAAAAATATTTAAATCTCACAGATGCCTTGAAAAATAAATGTCAAAATTACCCGCGCATACATACTTTTACTAACTTCTAAACAGTTCTAAACTGTATGCTGTGTTGTAAATGAACTTTTGTAAATTGTGAATAATGTTATCAAAAAGAAGATCTAGTGCTATATGCACACCAGAGAAGCGAATGAGAGGTGATGATAGTCCTAGTTACCTATTTACTTGTCTAGAAAAAAGTGGCTTAACATTGAAAGATCCACCATGCAAACATATTGCAAATCAGGAAAGTGTCCGTATTTTACAAGCTTTAAAGAAGAATATTAAGCAGCATTGCAACTATCCTGAAAATGTATTGCAGTTTTTCTCTTGTTTTGAAGAAGAGTGTGAAGATTTAGAGATATTTAGGCACTTTTTATACCCCAACATTGTTCGAACTGTCGAGGATAGCTTAGATGATCATGAAATAAGTGAGAGTGTTGTTAGAATACTCTTACAAGTACCTGTATTGCAAGAGAAACTAATAACTTATCTATTTAATAAGATGGTGGACTTTGCAGTAGAATGTGACTGCGGGCCTTGGATTAAAATGACTCTTAAATGTTTTATGGCACTTGACAATCTTAACATGACGTTAGTCTCCAGAAATCTTATTAACTTGCTAGAAGTGACATCAGAGCTGGTTGTTCGCTTAGACATACTTATGGCTATACCTGAAATATTGGGCGATCAGGAACACCAGAATATAGCTTTAGAAATGAGCAGGTTTCTCAGTGAAGAACATGAGCTTATACCTGCTGTGCTAGATTGCCTATCATACTTAACTCTATCTGATGACCAGTATGCCAATTTGCAGAGAAAAACATTAAATATTCTAATGACCTTAACAAAGTATAGCTATTTTCCAAATTTTATCAAGTTTTTGTTAATGCCAGGTAGAATGAGTGAGGCAGGATACTTGGAGATTGTTCAAGGATTAAGAAATGCATTAGACTGGCCGTTGGTAAATTCAAATATACAAGAGATTGCTACTAGTCAAGTAGTTACTGCTACAGCCTTAAGGACCTCCATGATCTCTTCAAAGACTATAGCACTAGCTTGGATGAAGGAACTATCTTCATGCAAAATTTCCACAGACCACAGACCTTTTGATTTTATAATACTCTTGCTAATGTATACAATATCAGAGGAAAAACAGAAAACTGTTGAAAAGTTTATAAGAAAACAAATAAAAATGGATGTTTTGAAAAAAGATCTTGTGAGTGAATCTTTTGAAAAGTATAAACCAATACTGAAGGATAATATCTCACATCTGATTCAGCTGACAAATTCTCTATTAGTAACTCAGATGGATCCTCTAGTTGAAGCCTTTACGTCAAATATTTATATTTTAATGTTTACTAACTTAAAAGACTGTCGCAGGCATATTATTGCTCAATTGTTACAACTGGGTCTAGACAGAAAGCATTGTATAAAAAGTATTTTACACATTCTGAACGAAATTGGTGCAAAGGATATGTCAATGCTGAAACCTCAAAGCATGCAAATGTTAATGTTGCTGGATAGAATGGATGACTTGAATCTTGGACAAAAAAGGGATATTATGAATTTGGTTTGTGGTCTAGCATTCAGTTTTCAGAACTCTATTATTAGAGATGATGTATTCATGATAATTCGTAAAGAATTGGGCAGTTCCAACCCAACAGTGAAAATTCAAGGGATATTGGCTGGAGTTTATGCAGTAAAGTTTCTAATGAAATCATGTGATGTGACAAGTGCAGCAGAAAGCTCGACAGACATTTCATCATCATTGAATTTACCAGAAGGTGATATTAGAGAAGCTGCTGAAATAATAGAACTGATTGGACGTAACACAAAACAGTTTTCTGATTTAACCATATTTTACTATGATGAATTGTGCAATGTTATTGCGTCTGCATCAGGAATTAACAATCATTTTTTAACTTGGATAACAGAGGCAGTTACTGATGATTTGAAGAATCACTTTATAGTGGATACTGTGGCAATAGAAAATATAGGAGAATTGAAGTTGTCTATGCAATATTGTTTAAATGCTGAAGAGGACATAGATGAAGCTATAGCAATCAATATAGCTGGGTTAACGTTGGAACCCAAAGATGAAATAGATATTGCAATTTTACCTTCTCTATTCCAACTTGTACAAACTTTACACAATAAACAGAATGACGGCAATCTTTCTAGTATAGATGCACTATTGGGGTGCCCTGTAATTATGACAAAATTTGATCTTGATTTAATTAATGAGGTGGAGCTAGAAACAGTTCACAGCGTTTTAGACTGTTTAATTCATTGTGTTAATTGGTTCAGAGAACTGTTAAATGGATTTGCTGCTCAAACCGATACATTGTTAAAAACAATCATGTTTAACAGAATCTTGCAAATTGAGGAATTAGAAACGATGATAACGCAGATATTACTAAAGACGAGTGGAGCGTATAAGCCACCGAAGTGTAACTTTGATATGAAAAAGTATTTGCGTGATGGCACTGGGAAAAAATCTCATATTCAGTTGCACAAAGCAAAGATGTCAATTGATGATGATACAATTTTACCTGAAACCTTAAAATCTCAATCAGTCAATAATAATAATAGTTTATTAAAAACTAAAGCCGATATTATGCCTATTCTTTCCTTAAGGTCTTTGGGTTTAAACTTGGTGCAACTATTTAACAATGATTTGTGCATGGATAATACAACAGAATTAAAATTGGACATAAAAGCGTTTAAATTTCTACTAAAATGTGTTAATGACAACTTGGAAAACAGACTGATCGCAAAAATAAAAAGGAAGACATTTCTTTCTAAACCAGAAAGCAGCATTTACGATCACGCAAAAGCTGAAACATGTGCAAAAAACATTGATGATGTATTACCGAAACTTATATCTCATATGAATGACATATGTAAACATCTGGAAAAACATAGAGATGATATTGAAGGCAAGGGTGTGGTCTCTACAGAATTATATAATTACTTATCGTGTTTGGAATATTTGTATACATTATTTGGTATTTATTTCAGATGGATCGGTTTTAAAAATCACAACAATGCATTGCTTAAGACTTCATTGAGATCATTCATCACTGATAAATCAAATAAATCACTACAGTTAAAGGATTTGTTTCTGTCTGTAGCAAACATTCTACGATACCATGTAAAGTATTGCTTTCAAATAACCACTGCAACAAGCCTGTTTGATTTACTTAAAGCAATAGAAGATTTATCCGGTGATATTGCGATACATAAAATTTTAAAGAATGTGGCTTTAAATTTCTTGACACAACAATGGAAAACAATTGATGGTGTTCTGGAAAAGGGTTTAAATTTTAACCAAAGTATAGAGAAAATAACTGTGGAATACTTTATGAACATTGAAATAGCAGAGCTAAAACTTCAGACTGAAGGACTAAGAGGAGAAGTAAGGAATTTAAAAGGAAGATTTGATCCTTTGACATCTTTCGTGTGCTTTAACAAATCCAACTTTCCGATTCTGTATAGAAACATTGGGAGGGCAATTCACGGAGCTGCCAAAAAAAAAATTAACAAAGGCATCAAAAATTCTGATCAACTGGCAATGTGGATGGACGTGGTTATCATTTTAAATGATATGATTGAAATTGCTAAAATTATAGATAACCGTAACAATTTGTCAGCTATATTTAAAAAGTCTCTCCCAATATTGACATTGTTTATGACTCATGGCATTTCTGTAGTAAAGGTGTTATTTAAGAGCCATAATAATGAAATACTTTTAATGTTTAAGAACTTGCAGAAAACAACTAGATTCTTGCAATCACTGTGCTGCCATTCCAGGTTAAAGAAAGACACAGCTCTGATGGCGAAAGTACCAGTAATGAAACAAACTTTGGAGAATTTAATCTACAAAGTGAAAGCTATATTGGCGGCGCATAATTGTTCTGAAGCTTTTTGGATAGGAAATCTTAAGAATAAGAATATTCATGGGGAAGTGATAAATTCTCAGCGGAGTGTTGACGAGGAGTCGACTGAAGATACAAACGACCAGCTGCCAGAAGATGATGACGGCGCTGACCAGATTCCCGACGAAGATCTCGTCGATACTGATGATGAAGTCATAAATTCTGACTCTAAAAGTATTAGTGATATTATTTAATTGTTATTTATAATAAAATTATAGTCTTCTAAATCATTTTTGTTTTTTTTTTTTTCAAAATATATTGGGTATAATGCGAAAAGGTATTTTTTTTGAAAATTGAGTTTCAAGGTTCTGGTAAGGCGGGGAGAGTGTGAGAGATGCACAAATACAGTTGCCGAGTCATTATTGTCCTTTTATCTCTATCTGTCAGCGCTATTAAAATCACAGTACAAAAAAAAGCCTTAAGCCCTTGCGTTGTATTTAAATATTCCATTTGTTCGTGACAACTCCTTTTAAAACGCGATTTGAGTTCTTGTGCGATACGCACAACCTACCTCTTCGTTCTGCTTTCAAAAATCAACTCAAAATCCCATCCCACTCTTCTAGCAGATATTCAGATTCTTTCACGGTGTCTGCAGCCCGCCAGTAAAACAAGCTACCACTGGCCATTAGACGGGCACCATCTGCCAACGTTTTTAAACAATTAGTCACTAACTTGCTTCTTGATAAGCAGGAGCACACTGCATCCAGTACACATTAAATATTTGGCACGCAATATATTTAGGTATGTTTATTTATATATGTTATGTTCATAATAGTTACATGTAGTTTATGCAATTTCTTGGTATGTAGTGTATTTATAAATTAGATTGTTCCACCCTGCCCATAATCTCTCACCATCCCCAAAGGTTGGTAGTCAGAAAATGCCTAACCATTAAACTCGCCTATGTACCTAATTTTCGGTTTTGGTGTAATAAAGAATTTAAAATAAAATAACCAACTAGGATGGACCATTGAATAGATTGATATAAATGTCTGCAAGAGATACAGTCGGCAAATTAAATCTATTGTAAATAGTTGGCGGCAGGTACAGGTAGGTAACGGCATATAAAAAGAGCGCTGGATAGTTTGGGCGGAGCGAATTATCGCATCATTTTCAGTCATGGATTAAAGGTTTTGTTATTTAGAATAATATAATACCTCTTAGTACAATATAAAATATATAATAAATAAATATTTCCAGACAGGTCACACAGCGCCATCTAATTTCCGTGGTAAGCTACGAGGCTTGTGTTACGGAAACTAGATGGTTGATAAACTACATATTATACTTTTTTTTTGTAAATATACAAACACCCAGACCGAAACAAATTATACAATGTAGAACTTGCCCCCAGTGGGAATCGAACTCACAACCTCCCGAGTTCACGGCAACGTTTGTTACCACTAGACCACGAAGGCGGTCATAGCATATTGCGGTATTTCATACGATTATTTTTAGAAGAGATATTTTAAAATGCAAAATCATGTTCTGAAAAAAAAAAAAAACAAATAGGTGTTAAAAAAGCAATAAACAAGACCATAATAACCATAGATTTAGTATCGTATATCTATGATAATAACAGAAGTGTGCCAAAATCATGTGTTCGCGACTGTACTTAGTGTACTTTTTCAGAAAGACTTGAGAAATGTAGTCTATAACCTTTCTAGGACATAAAATGGCGGACATTTCGGACATATTTTCACTTTCATATACCTACCCAATTTTAGACATAAAAGTACTAGGCTAAAACAACGACTTTCCTCTATTTTACTAAAACATATCTATGATTATTATATCTCTTTTGTCTGAAACTTTATTTCTTAGAAAAAACTATATTTGTCAAAAGTACACCTCGTTAAAACGTGTCTTTTATGCACAGACCATATAGCTAATCTTTTATGCGGCAGAGGTATTCGCATTTAGGACATCATTATAGTAATATTTGTAGAAAATAAAACATTAATTTTATGGATTATATAAAATGTATATTGTCAGATTAGTATAATCTTTGGGGAGGTCCCATGGTCGACTTCATGTGCAGGGAGCGGACGTTTTGCCAGTGCTTCTTCAGCAGAGACACGAGGAAGTTAATGGACAGATGCACGTTCTGGGCGAGCTCATCGGGAGTCATGTCAACGTGACCAACCGCGACAGACAAGCACAATACCTGGAATAAAGATAAAAGTAAATTTAGCTATTGATTGCAATGCACCTTTTCTTCTGGATTTACAAATGTTTTATTTAGTTCACAATGCATATTCGTCAGTTAATTTTATACTTTGTACATTTGGCCATCTGAACAACATGGCACTACATATTATAAAACCAAAGTCCTCCAGCGATAAACTCAAAAACTACTGCAACGATTTTGAGGCTGTTTCATTCATCATCATCATCAGACTGTGTCTCTCCACTGCTGGATATAGGCCTCCCTCAAGGCTCGCCACTTACACACGATCTCCTACCACCCTCATCCAACCTCCACCAGCGACCTTCCTCAGGTTATCCGTCTATCTAGCGGGGGGTCGATCCACTCTGCATCTTCCCGTACGTGGTCTCCACTCTAGAACTCGTCTACTCCATCGTTCATCGGTTTTACGACAAACATGTCCAGCCCATTGCCACTTCAGCTGACTAACTTTGAAGGCTATATCGGTAACTTTGGTTCTCCAACGGATACATTCACCAATGGGCAATTAGTTACCGAGGAAGGTTTTAGTGTATAATTTGTTAAGTTTTTGTGTATATTAATGATATTTGTTGGAAGTGTTGAAAAAAAAAGCCATGTGGGAGCTTTCAACAAAAATGCTGCATAAACCCTTTGGATATAACAAAATAATGTATGGTGGAATTGTGTGTATCTTATATAGGTCTATAGAAACGTCGGCAATGGTATTTTTTTTACACAAATACGGTACTCCTTATAATTTTAAATATGTTAGTTGGCTTCACTGTTTACTTTACAGCATGCAAATTAAATGAATACCTTAGGAGATATATAACCTAAAAATAGCGACCTATATACACGCAATACAAGGAACAAAAACAAATTATTTACATCAGCTTCCAGGCTTAGCAAAGTGAATCGTTCGTTTGTAATACAATGTAAAAAGTATTTTAATAAACTAACAGACAGTGTTATGGTTTTGCCCATTAATACATTTAAAAATTACATTAAAAATAAATTAATGCAAAAAGGCTATTATACTATTAATGACTATATGAACGATAAAAAAGCTTGGGTATAAAATTATAGCATTTTAATACGTCTCGTAGTTTGACAATGCCTCTGTAGGGCAGCTAATAAGTATTTATTACACAATTTGTATTTAGTTATAGTCTAGTTTAGTATGACAATGCCTTTATACAGCAGCTATAATTTTAAGTTACCTTTTTTTTTTTTTTTCTTAATAATTGTTTGTTCTAGCTTATAGTATGACAATGCCTCTTTACAGCAGCCATTATCTTAACTGACATTTACATTTATATTTTTATAATTGTGTCTGTCTTAGCTTATAGTATGACAATGCCTATATACAGCAGCTATTATCTTAACTGACATTGACATTTATATTCTTATAATTGTGTCTGTCTTAGCTTATAGTGTGACAATTCCTATCTACAGCAGCTATAATGTTAAGCGTTATTCTTTATTTATAATTTTGTTATTTTATTGTTTCTCTTTCCAAATGATGGTTATCATGTACTGCTCCAGATTCACCAATATGTACTATAAAATTATATCGTTTTATATATATCAATATTGTAAAAATTGACGTGTAGAAGTGCAGAATACATATCTTTTTGTCCTATGCCTACTTGCAAAATAAACGAATTGAATTGAATATAGCAACATCAAAATAATGCGCAACAAAATTAATTTAATGTCGCCGTTTAGACGGGCAAAGCCTGGTAAAACAGCTAGTACAGAATAAAGACAAACCTTCTTCATCTGGAATTTGATTGTAGCTTTGACTTCATCGATTTTCTGTGTCATGGACTCTTGGTGGGAGAGGAGACCAGGGAACTTGCCAGCCTTGTTGAGGCCTGGACCCAGCAGACGGGGGATCTGCTTTATCAGAGACTCTGAAGCCAGGAAGGCGTCATACCTAAAAATCAAAGACTAATTTTAGAACACACGACCTTCTTGTCCATCTATTAAAGAACATCATCCATTTTGGGCTATTTATGTACCTACTTGTGCTGTGTAGAAGGATAAAAAAACTTTTAATAGTAGTTTCGATTCATTTATTAACAAAGACTAATGTTATTTTTACTATATTTTACTGTGCAATTACTATATTTGGAAAATAAAATATAATTTGCCAAACCCGTTCCTAACCATTTATAAATCCATTACCAATTATTGAGTTGTTCGGCTGATATTATGTTTTTGTTTTGATCACTAGTAAATATTATAATGTATACATTATATAAAACGTAAAAAAACTGATATGACGTGTAAAAGTAATATAAATATTGCCTATTTACTAAATAAATTATTTCATTTTGATAGTATTATCACAACAATATCCCTTGCTTTACTATAGGCCCATCATGATAAGTGGCAAGCTCATTGATGTCTCTAGCGTACCAAACTATAGATAATCACAAATAAATTAAAACATTAATCAAACTTATATAATAATAATAATTATTTTTGTGTCCCAACTAGGAATCAATCCCGGGACTTCAGATTCTAAAACCACGGACTTAACCGCTAGACCAGAAGCCATTATGTGATTATATACACTTTATTACATTTTTACTATCATTTTTTTACTCTCATAAGAACAGTTTGGCCAAACTCTCCCTCTATAAAACTAACAACTTAATTATATGCATAGTTTTAATAACAAATATACAAACAAATAGAGTTAAAAGTTGCTACTGCAGCAGTTGCCGAGAGCCTGGTTACAGTATAACTATGTTTAATGAAGATGGGAATGTACTGTATTATTGATTAATAAATAAAGAGAAACTGCCTTCCAGAGCCCACAATTTCTGTTCCAGAAGGCAGTCACTAACTTAAATTATTTGATTATAATCCAATAAAGTATCATCACAACAGAAATCGCACACTTATAAATAAGCGGATTCACATTTAGCCAACTTTACTATAGGCCAATCATGACAAGTGGCAAGCTCGTCGATGTTTCCAGCGTACCAAACTCAAGAAATATCACAAATAAATTAAATATTAATTAAATGTATTTATTTACATTAATAAATATTTGTGTCCCGACCAGGAATCGAACCTGGTACCTCCGCGTCTAAATCCACGGACTTAACCGCTAGACCACGGAGGCAGTTCCGTTTGGTGATCCAATAAACATTTATATTATTTTATTTATATGTCAAGGGGTTGTGAAGATATTTCTGCATACAGAAAAAAAAATAATGACTGCTTCAGTCTTTCTAGAGCTAAAAGATAATTCTGTATCTTACCTCTTAGCCAACCGCTTGACAAGTTTCTTGTTCTTGTTAAGTTTTTTCAATGCTTCAGCATCCATGCAGGGTACAGTCAGATTAGTGGCTTCATCACAATGTTGCTGGTCTCCAAGCACACACACTTGCATCTTAGGCCGAGGAATGTACTTCAATCTTTAAAAGAATATATATTTTTTATCAAAAATATGCTTACATGTGTTTTTTATGTATTCTAATGAATTAAAAATCAGTAAAAGTTTATCATCAAGAATACAGCAGATAATACATGCAAATTGTTTGTGCATCATTTTTTTAGGCTTTGCTTTGCAGCCTAATGTTCTAACCTAAAGTTTGTTTAAAACCACAAGTTATCAGAATATATAAAATTTTACAGGATTAATATAATATAGAAGTCTATACAAATACTAAAATAAATTTAATTTTGCAAATCTTGTTACATTTAGGCATGAATATAAAAAATCAGCGAAAATAGAACAGGCTCAAGTAGTTTAGCCTTAATTCCATCTAAACTGTAATTACTCTGATCATAATGACAGGAAAACGCTATATGTCTCTCACTACGTACATATGTGTGCTAGGTATCGTGTAGTTGGGAGGCCCGCATGTAGGCATTAAATTTAATAGGTGGTAGGCAGACTGATGTTGGTAAATTGCCTAATCTGCCAGGGCAGGGAAGTATTCACCATTTGTGCCGATAAACCCAGTAAAGTGTAAGTTTAAGGGATCAGGCCAGAATTGCTGTCATGCCCAGTCAAGCCGGCATAGTGTTAGGGATGACAGTCATGTCTATGTCATGTTGCTAACATACATAGACCTCGCGCCCTAATTATCATCAGGTGGGCGCAAGGTCAGATGTTGTGCTAGTATATATTTAAAAAAAAAACTGTTTTGGGCATTGGAAGAGAAAATGTCCAATGTTGGTTCCTAGCCTAGAGATATTGATACTGGAGATCAATTTATTAATATGGGCCCTAGTTTTGGACCATGTGCCTAAAACAATCACAATAAAAAAATAATTCTTACCACAAATTTTACCTCTGGCTTAGGACTAGTCGGTGATAGGAATCACCTACCCGTTATTTTAAGACTTTGGGTAAAGTCCCGTCAGAACGACTGACTCCCTGTAGAGACCCATACTCGTAAAACGTTTGCCATAATTGTTTTCTTTTTTTAATTTTTGCTTATACGTTGTTAATATTTTATTCGTGGAATCACTGAGCAAAAGTATACAGACAATACACGTGCTTAAAAGTATATGGTCACATATTTTGGCAAAAACTTTATGAAAAACAACGTGGTCTATAACAATTTTAAATTGGAACATCTACTTTTTTAAATAACAGCCAGATTCTTTTCCGGCATGGTTCTACGAGAATGGTCTTTCCAGGTAAACATACTTGACGGTACCGGAGAAACGCTTGTCCTTCTGGGGATCATAGTTCTTAAGACCGATTTGCAATTCTACGGTCTCAAGGAATTTTCGTTTCTTGTCCTTAGAGGCATCCAGGACAGCGTTTACGCACTCATAGAGAGTATCCCTCGATACCTTGGAGCTGAAAAACACATATTTGATGTTAATTTGACGAAAAATTACAAAATATAATATGTGTAATATAAATTTCATAGTAAGAAATAATAAAATGGGGTTATTTTAACAATTTAAATTGAATATAAAGCAGATTAATTTAGATTACTTACGACATGTTTGAGGAAACCCTCCGCCTTCAACGTCAAACGATAAAAGAGAAAAAAAGATGGCGACTATTGCCAACAACAAAAATATTTAGTAATACCAATAGAAAAAACTTATTCGATCATCAATAGTAATCAAATAAAATTAAAACAAAGTTGCATATTTATTGTTTCTTCGAACTTTTTCTAATATCAACGAATTTGGTGATACTGGTTGAGGGAAACGTGGGTATGTTTGGTACCAGTCTTTATTATCCAATACCGTATCGTATTTAAACCACCCATACTGAAAAAAACAAATATTCATGACGACTATATTCTTTATTTTTAATTTAGCTGTCTATTACCTGAGTCGAAGTTGTGGGTGGTACTCTATACATGTCAGCAGGTCCAGTTGGCTTCACGATGCCTTTTCTTTTCATTTTCACAAACCTTTCAGTTGAGCCATAAGCAAAACCATTTATACTTTGTAAGTAACAATCGATCGGTCTTATTGTTATTATGGGGTTTAGCATCTGAGAAACATAAAACAACATTTCGTTCAAAATATATATATATATACATATTCATTACGACAGTAATCGCAAGTGGCAAGCTGTATAATGGTATGAAAAAACTAAACTAGGGTTAACTAGGGCTATTTGCCACCTAAGAACTTGCAACACATCCATATTTAATAAAATAGTATTTACTTCAAATTTATTTTATAGCTTAGGGAACTAATTATCTTGTGGTATATAATTTATAAATAAATAAGTATTATGTATTAATAATTAGTCATAATAGTAGAAACTTAAAAAGGTCCACAACCATAGCTATTCGCCGCTTGATAAAGCTTTTAGCAATGAAAAAGGAGAAGAGAGCACTTAAATGTTTCACCAATGTGACTACATAGGTACTGGTTTCCTGTGGGATGTGCAAAGATTAGGTTCTTTTACTATATTTTAAATAATTAGAAGTAGGTATTTATCGAAAATATTGTTAAACTAAACCAAATTAATAGATGAAATAAAATATTTATATATAACAGCATCAAATAATATTAACCATTTGTTTGACTTGTCGCTTTAAGCGCTTTATTTCGCTTTAAAAGTCGTTCGACTTGGCGTTTGTCTATGGTCTTTATACAAAATTCGGTAAAAAAGGCAAGCTTTGCTTTATTTGCTTCCAAGTCGAACATAGCATAAATAGATAACGAAACAATCCTTAATTTAAAGATGTGTAGCTATTTTACTGGACTTTACCCGTGTCAAATAGGGATCAACAAAAAATACCTTCAAGAAGCTGTGGTGACATGTCTTGTTTAGATTGTCATCAAGCATGAGTTCCAAGAAACATATGTAGCAAATTTTATTAAAATCAGTCATATAATTTAAACATGAGTGCAAAATAAATAGGTAGATAACATATACGAGTATATATATATGGTCTTAGGGTCAGATGTCGTGGTCAGATGCTTATCCATCAACAAAAAATCAATTTTGCCATTTTTCATCTACATCAATAATATATTCGTTTAGGTGAGACAAACACAGACACACGTACAAAGCTTTACGTTTATGATATTAGTATAAATAGATATCTCTCATCACTTCATAAAGGCATAGCTGGGCACCGTTAATCAAATAGTTAACTTCGTTAATCGTTAATCCGTTACAAAAAAAGTTAGCTTCGTTAAACGTTAAAGCGTTACATTTCGAGAGAATTAACGGAAGTTAATGTTAATGGTTAATCCGTTAATATGTGTATAATTGCATTTTTATATCGTTGCGTTAGTGAACTTATAAAACGCAACTTGAAGCAACGCTTACAAGCAAAAAGTATTTGTTGGCCCGATCTGGATACAAATTCCACATACTCAGTCAAATGTGGCCAAGGATTCTCATCAGGACCGCTGAAATCAGATTCTATGTCTTCCATGATATAGTTTTAATTACTACACTGCACAGTACACTTTTCTATCTAACTAATTACATTGCACTCTTCTTTATTAACACGCAAATTATCACTGACAGTAATTTATAATAACAACAAACACAACACTCGTCACTCTAAGCACTGGAGCTAGTACTTCGCAGTTTTCTTACTCGCACGCGCCGGAAAAATATATCTAGTTTTGTTTTTGTCTCACGCGCCGCCGCGCCGGCACTTGTCGTTTCATACTTGTCTGAACCTGTTTTTCGCGCAACACCGTGCGGTAAATAGTGGCATTGGATTAACGATTAACGGACTTCTGCATATTAACGGAAGTTAACGTATCCGTTAACATTTTTAAAAGTTAACTTAAAAGTTAACGATTAACGGATTATATTATGCTTGCCAAAAGACACCAAAATAAAAGTTCATGTATCAAGCCTGAATAATTTGAAACAACATGTAAGAAGGGTACATGAGTCACAATACGTACAGTTTGAAGAGATTGTTAAGGCGGGCTCTAACCGAGGCAAGACAAAAAACAGAACTCATTCTGACAATATTATATATTAACCTGTTAACTTCCAGAACCTAAACCAACAGGTTTTATAAGTTCACTAACGCAACGATATAAAAATACAATTTTACACATATTAACGGATTAACGATTAACATTAACTTCCGTTAATTCTTCCGAAATGTAACGCTTTAACGTTTAACGAAGCTAACTTTTTTTGTAACGGATTAACGATTAACGAAGTTAACTATTTGATTAACGGTGCCCAGCTATGTGTATATTAATATGCATGGTATCATAGAATAAGTTTATTTTATTTTTTTCAAATTATGTTTCATATTTCAGCCTCTTGCACCAACCTCATAATCAAAACTCTCTGTATTGTCCCAAAGGTTGGCTGCTAGAGAATCCCTAGCGGCATTAAGCCCGCCCCTTGTACATAGTGCAAACCTACTTATGCAGGATTCGTCTAGTAAAGTTAAAGATGTCTACACCTTTTGCATAAGAGGCTTAACATCACTTGAAGAAATTGGTTCAAAATAGTCTTCCTTCATAGTATGTCTTATATAGTTTTGTGGTCCGTACATAGTTATTCCAAAAAAGTTCATCGTTCTTTTAGATATAACTTACAACATAAATATAAAATAAGATTTCCAAAACATACACAAAATCAACATAAAATCACAACGATTCAAAAAACAATAAAAATTGCAATTTTTGACTTTGTCAAATTAATATGGAACGAATTACACTTGGTACACTGCAAAGTCATGGGTGACTATTTTTATATATACATAGATTAGATTTTAGTTTTATTTTTTATTTAGCTTATTATTATTCTTATTTAATAGATATATAGCACTTTAGATATATAGGCACAAAGGCGCGGTGTTGGCTCGGTTGTAAGAATGCGTTCCTTAAATTCCACAAAGGTCGGTTCAAACCCACCCGGCATGTACCAATGAGAAATGCACTTTTCTTACGTACATTTGTCATAGATTTACAACATCACCGTTCCCGTGCCTCGGAGAGCACGTTAAGCCGTCGGTCCCGTTTCCACTCATACCAACTTGTGAAATCGTTAATAAATTGTCAATAAAAATGGACATCATATTCTCGCCAAGCCGTCTGGCCAGCGTGGCGAGTGTAGGCCAAATTCTCCAGATATATGTTCTGGAAGGCCCATCTCCAACAGTGGATGTCTAGGACGCTGTGTTCTAGGGGCTATAATGAAAAAAAAAACACTTTAGATTTATTCATAATAGTTTTTCAGGAACGAATGATTTTGTTAAGTAATCGAGTATGAATTTAAATTGAATATAGTACGTTCCGTTTATTGAATCGTTGTTTTGATTGTCGTTCTACAAAAATGTATGAATATGACAGGTTCCTTGTGTTTAACTTATCGCTGTTAGCGCTTTTTTCACTTTATTTCGCTTTGAAAGTCGTTCCACTTGGCGTTGCTCAATGGTTTTTATACAAAATTCGGTATAAAAACCAAGCTTTGCTTCCAAGTCGAACATAGCATGTGAGCAATAAAATCAGCATTTGAGTTAGCGCGGCTAATAACTGGAACGTATTAAATAGGAGTCTTTCGCGCCATTTTGCGCGGAGATGTCAAGTGCAAGTTATTGTTTTGTAAATTAATTTACTGTGGATATTATTGGTCAAAAGTGGTGTTATTTTGTTTAATAATGTGCTACAATGTGAATAATTTTGGAAAACCATAATTTGGACTTTAAATATGGGGCACAAGTTGATGTTTATTTTTTGCGGTTTTCCCGCGCTGTGGACTCCCATATTTTACCCGACGTGTTTGGGCTATAATACCTCGAGTGACTCCAAAAAAGCATCAAATTCTGCAGCATCTGGAATTTGATGATCCCCAACTCGGTTATGAACTCTGTTATGAACATATATTATGCAAATAAATTACGTGTTTAGGACTGATGTATTCTGTACAATGTCCTTTAAAGACAATTTAAAAAAAAAAAGTATTATACGTTTCAGGGTCAGCGGTACTAGCAGCACTTGGTAGGGACCTTTTGGAACACTTTGATAAGTGAATTTACATATTTACAGAAATATAATAATTTATAACTATTATTAGTTGCTTACAGTTAATCACAAATAAGATCACAATCATGTCCAGACAGAATGGGGTGGCCCAGTTCGGCTACAGGTTGTCTCAGCGGGCAACAACCCGCCGCTTTTTATTTTTACCCCGGCCTAAGGGTGGCCAAGGAAGAGGCTACGAAAGGGGGTGTAGCCCCTTGTGAGCGGTGTATATATGGTAACAACGCCGCGGGCTACGCCTCGGTCCTCAGGATCTTCCGGGGCAGGCGGCGGCCTTCCGGTGGCCGTGCGTGGATAGGCGCGATTCCCCGAAGATGGTTGAAGCGGGTGTGGTCGGCTCGATCAAACATGGACTTCGAGAGCCTGGCCACAAACTGCTCGATGGTCTCCATCTTCAGGTCGTCGTGGAGGACGGTGTTGCGCACGAACCAGGGAGCCCCGACGGTCGCACGTATGGTATATATTTCTACATAACCAAAATATGTCTAATAGCTAATATAACTTAACCTAGAAATCTGCTATTAGGGTATAGTCATTACTTAAAACTATGTAAATAAATACATTTATATATAACCTTATTAAAACCTAATAATAATTTTGTTAATTATAGAGGCGTCCGTCGTCGATTTGTGATAAAATATACATATATATTCTCATATATTAACCCTATGTATTGTCGTTTTAAACGCATTTTTCACTTTATTTCGCTTTGGAAATCGTTTGAGCAGCGTTTTCTTTCATATAAAGCGAAATTCAGTAACAAAAAAGTGTACAATGCTTTGCTTTCAAGTCGAACATGAAAATGATAGAATCATAGTGGAAAACACTGCTGGCTCCGAAACGTAATAAAAACGTCAATGTTTGAGCAGTGGATGGTTCCACGAGTGACTCCAAGAAAAGCATCAAATTCTGCAGCATCTGGAATTTGATGATGACCTCATTAACTCATAAAAAAGAAAGATATATTACGTCAGACTTGGCTGTATGGGCTAGACCCTTTGCCTTCCCTATCATCTCATTCATCATCCATCGGGAGAAGAGAACCAAAAAAAAAAAAAAAAAGTAATAAAAACGTCAAATTGCTTGCGTAGTTCTCTTTTTGTTAGTGGGTTATATTATTTCAATGGGTAATCCATTGTTTCCAATGGCGAGTGTGAAATGTTAGGTCCCCAAATAAGAGAATACAACTTCCTCTAATCATTATTCACCGTCACCGGTGTGAGTCATCGTGATTCGAGCTGTTGCAAACACTCTGTTTATTCAAGTGCAAAAAATACTATTTTCAAGTGCATCCTAATAAAATGGACATAGTGAGTATAATAACTATTTAAACCACTATTTTTACGTATTTAGATCTTTAATAACACTATACAAAACTGTTTATGGTTTTTAGATCGGTGATAATGAGGAAAAACGTAAGGTGCCGCCGGCATTACAGAAAATTCTACAGAAAGATATTGAAATCACCAAGAAGTTTGTCGACACAGCGCTTAAAACGACTGCTCTTAGGTCGCTACGTAATCATGCTAAATTCTTAGAGGTAACTTTGTTATAAACTTCAAAAATAACTGCTGCCAATGTTAGCATTTCTTCAAATGCCAACATACATATCTTCACGCCAAATCCCTTGCGGTAGGCAGAGACAATTGAGCGCCACTTGTCACGATCACAACATACCTCTTTCGCTTCTTCAACATTCATCAACCTTCTCGTTTGTTTCAATGGCTTTTTAATGCACCTGTAGCTAATGCAAACATTATATATAAAAAAAAATGCTATTAGAGTTGATATTTAATGTAATATTTTGCAAAAACTGTCAGTAAATGATGAATCCACTGTTATGACAATAATACGTTAGACTTCTGCTGCTAGATTCAAAATCAAGGTCCAATGATTGTTTTCTCTTCCCACTCTGAAGCCGAATATCTTTTGTTGGCTTATATTGAGTTGGTTGTTTAAGCAAAATCAATGGGGAGATATTACCTGAAAAAAAAAAATAAGCATCAAATTCAAAATCATTTATTTTATTTAAATTAGACTTTAAAAAAACTTACCTTGAAAAGTGATTTGAATTTACAGAATATTATCTTAAAGGGCACCTGAATAATCTATTTATATTATTAAAAGCTTAATGGATAATTTGGAATATTTGTTGCATAGACCTGTCATATTTATTCAAAAAGCAAACTATTGTTGTCTCAATAAATCTCATACCGCAGTACACACATAAAATAATCACTTAAAGAATAAAAATTATGGAACGTCTAAGAAGAAAAAATATTTACCACTTTGTTGTTCCTGAGGAATTTTATTTTACATAAAGACAATGCAAATTTAGTTCAGGTATATTCATGTTTGTCTGCTCGCCATTGTTCTTTGTGATAAATATGGTGGGTTTCATAAATAAGAATCTACATTACTTTTGTTTCCACTCAATGGCACCTTTTATTGTTTAATTGCTTTTGGTGTCCTGAAGGTTTGACTGTCATAGAATGCCATGGCATTAAGTCCGCCTTTGTACTTTGTGCAATAAAGATTTAAATAAATAAATGGCTCTTAATGACACTTTAACCATGAGAAAACAGTTTTTGCTGTGTCTTGCCTTACGTCATAAAACATAAGCATAGGGGGTAAGTGTGGCTAGTTACTTTATCTCTTATTTTCCTTTTCTAGATCTCCTGCCATGGCATAGTGTGGTTGGCCAGTTGGTTGACTTTCATTTGGCTATTTAACAACAAAGAATTATACCAACTGCAAGTCAATATGCTTATAGGTTAGTATTTCTCACAATCAAGTTTATACTTACGGTTGAAGCCCAATAATTTATGATCATTCATATAATATATGAATAATGATCAGGAATTTGGCCTAAGCAGGTCTGCAGGAGATACATTTATGGAGTGAGCTTCGAAGACGGTATTAACTTAATCATACAGTATTTGGTTGGGTAGGGAGAGGAGTGGAATGGTGAATAGTGAGTTCAAACCAGCCTATTCTCTGTCACAAGCCTAAGACACCATTTTCTCATCTCTTACCCGCACGGTGAATCAGGAAATGCTTGGTAATTTGTCTTTTCTTGATGCTGCCATAGGAACTGCTAGACATATAATCGTAGGGTGCATTACGTTAAGGGCCAACATAAAAAAGTCTTTGATGTTATCTGTGAATGAGTAAGTCTTTCTTTTGTGGGACTGACCACAAATAACATTTTGACCACATGTAAAGGAATGTGATCACAAAAAGAAACTAACGAGAAAATCCAGCAATACAAATGTGGAACTAAAAGAAATAGACTATGGTGATAACTGACAATTTTATGAACTTAACACCAGTGCTTGATATAGGCATATCAGCAATGCCCTGCTCGCCTATTAATCAACATATAGGCAATAAACCTTTAGGCATTGTATTAATGTGTTGTATTTTTTTTTTCAGCCCTAATCCTGGATATAATAGTAATAGCTGTGACGAAGGCTATTGTGCGGCGTAGACGTCCTGTTCCTATGAACAAATTACTAGCAATGGGTCCTGACAAGTATTCCTTTCCTTCCGGCCATGCTAGCCGATCAGTTTTAGTAGCGTTTATCTTAACAATCATAGATCCAGTCAGCATATTTCTATATCCAATGCTATTTGCTTGGAGCGTGTCTGTTTGTTTATCCCGAGTCCTTCTAGAACGGCATTATATAGTAGATGTGTTGTGTGGGGCTGCTTTAGGAGTTGTAGAAGCACTATTTGTGTGGATCATTTGGTTGCCACAAAGCACTTCGGCTTCCATACTGTCGTCTCTGACTGACGAAAAGGTAGAAGGGGGTGAATATCATGTTTAATTCTATTTATATTCAATTTTTCTTTAAAGGTAAATTTCTCTTCTATTTCGGTCATAGTTTAGGCCAACCGTTAGGCTGGTTTTGGTCAATCACTAGTCCAAATTTGACCAGTCACTGAGCTGGTTTAGGCTTACTGAATAGTTTTGAAATTTAGAAATACCCTTTTTTAATTAACAATATCCATTATCTAAAAAAATGTATGGAATCATTATTGCCTTGTTCGACTTGAAAGCAAAGTAAAGCAAGCTTTTTTTACTGAATTTTGCTTATAGGAATGAAAATGCTACTCAAACGATTTTCAAAGTGAAATAAAGTACAAAAAGGTCCCCAAGTCGATCCGACCCGACGTGTTTGGGCTATAAGAAAAGCATCAAATTCAAACAACAAAACATATGGAATTTGACTATAACATCATTAAGTCATTGAAAGAAAGATATATTACTTGCTTGGCTGTATGGGCTAGACCTATCTATACACGGGGTGTATCACTGGCTTTTTATCACGACAGATGGCGCATGATAGTTGGTACCTCATATAACTGTCAGTTCTATAAAAAACTTTTACTACTTTTAACTTTTTATTACATATTACCCTGGTTGGGACGCAAAAATATTGATTAATGTAAATAAATACATTGAATTAATATTTAATTTATTTGTGATATTTCTCGAGTTTGGTACGCTGAAGACATCGACGAGCTTGCCACTTGTCATGATTAGCCTATAGTAAAGTTGGCTAACTGTGAATCCGCTTATTTATAAGCGTGGTTTCTGACCACCCCGAAAGGGAAACGGTCGTGATGATGATAAAAAAATATATTTTGATATTATGTCGCAGTGTGCATTTTTTAAAGTGTACAAAACGAGATTTCTAAGCGATACCAAAGATATGGTAATCTAAATTTGCAATACTACTAATTCAACCTTTTTTCTTTTTAAAAACGGTGTTCGCATTCTTAATTCGTCTTTTAAGGTAGCTACCATTAACATAAAATACATTGTTCTATTTAAAAAACATTTTAAAAATTGATGCGTCGAAAGTGTATAAAAAGCTTTGCTCGCATTACATTTGGCAATGATCACATTGTATTTTGAATGTATATGATATTTAATAAGAGGGTCCTTCGCGCCATTTTGCGTGGACATGTCAAGTGCAAGTTTTTGTTTTGTAAATTAACTTACTGTGGATATTATTGGTCAAAAGTGGTGTTGTTTGGTTAAATAATGTGCTACAATGTGAATAATTATAGAAAACGATAAATTAGACTTTAAATATGGGGCACAAGTTGCAGTTTATTTTTTGCGGTTTTCCCGCGCTGTCAACTCCCATATTTTACCCGACGTGTTTGAGCTATGGTGCCGCGAGTGACTCCAAGAAAAGCATCAAATTCTGCAGCATCTGGAATTTGATGATTACCTCATTATCTCATTAAATAAAGAAAAATATATTACGTCAGACTTGGCTGTATAGGCTAGACCCTTTGCCTTCCCTATCATCTCATTCTCATCGGAAGAAGTGTACTATAAAAAATAAAAAAATATATATTTAATAAAAAAAATATGAGTAAAAGACGTCTGCTATTAATCACCGTTGTATTTGTACAGAAAGTGGATTTTTTACTACCCTACTAATAAATATTAATTAATATTTTCCTAGCAGGATATGCAGCCCAATTAGTTTATTGGTACCTAGGTAGATACAATGGGGTGTATCAGGCAAAGCTTTTTGTAGATGTCGCTAGCGGCACTGGTACCTTATTTACACCTATGACGGATCATTTTTAAATGTTTTTGTAGGTCTTTATTTTTATAACAGAAAAATGAATTTTAACTTAACGTTACCTACTTTAAAATACTAATTAGGACAGCGAAAACCGTCTTTTAAAAACAAAAAAAGGATATAGGATTTGATATCATGCGCCATCTACCGTGATAAAAAGTTAGTGATACACCCCATTATGTTATATTTATTTAAAAAATGTTGTCTATATAGCTTATTTATTATTGTAAGGTTTATTCAAAATGAGGCTTGCATGTAATAAGTAACAGTTCAAATAAATATATGTGTTACCAAACTTTTGTTTTATTAATAACTTTTAAACTGCCTCCGTGGTAGTCCGTGGATTTAGACTCGAAGGTACCGGGTCCGATTCCTGGTTGGGACACAAAAATATTTAATAATGTAAATAAATATATTTAATTTATTTGTGATATTTCTCGAGTTTGGTACGCTGGAGACATCGACGAGCTTGCCACTTGTCACGATTGGCCTATAGTAAAGTTGGCTAAATATGAATCCGCTTATTTATAAGCTTGGTTTCTGACCACCCCGAAAGGGAAACGGTCGTGATGATACTTTACTTTTTTACTTTAATAACTTCCGGAGTTTTAAATAATTAAATGTGTCCTTTTGAGTAATGTGAACTTGAAAGCAAAGAAAAGCTTCTCTGAAACTTGACAGATTTCTATTAAAATTACGGATATTTACGGCTATTTCTATCTCTGTCTAAAATTAAGTAGATGGTGTAAATCTGCGTCGTTTTTGTAAAGTGTTAAGTCACTTGGGCAATGGGCATTGTAAATAAAATACGGTTAGTTATCAAAACAACGATAAATGTATTAAAAGGGAAAATACTATATAATAACATCCATATTAAGCAAATAATTTTGATACGGTGACGCAGTCAAAATATATCAATCATATTTTGATTGGAGACAGTAGTATTTTTAACACTTCCCCTTACACGTATATGTATATAAATTTATACATAAACGGGTATAACAACAGGTAAAGTGAGATCCAAAATAGATAGAGGTACAACAGAATATAAATAAACTTCATACATTTAATTAGGCAGAAAATAAAATTAAAATCTTGTACAAACTTACAATGTTTACTATTGGCAAAGATTTGGTAAGTATATCTGCAACTAATTAATTTGAAGCTTTACAATTAATTTTAACCTCACCATTTTCTACATTAATATGCTTGGTTCGCCTAAAAACCTGGTTATAAAATAATTTTGTGTGTACTCTGATTATCGTTAAATACTGTAATTGGTTCCTGTAAGCTATGTTTAAAAATTTCACAAAATAAATTCCTAATAAATTTGGCTTCTTTAATGGCATTGCCAATAGGATAATATTCAGCCTCAGTACTAGAGCATGCTACAGTTTGCTGTTTACCTATTCCCAATTAATAATTGAGTTACCAAATCTTTAAAAATGTTTTATGCGAGCAAGAGGGATGCAAAATGGGTCCCGACTGTTAAAGTTGCTAAGTGATAAAATATATCAAATTATTTAATGGTGTAGTTAAGCGGTTATCAAACTTTTTGGCGACGGAACCCTTCAACAACGGAACCACAGATTATATAGACATATGAACGGAACCCTACCCAACCTAAATGATTTGACATTTCAGTTTGCGTTCGAAAATTGCCAATATTGTTATTATTGCTATGTTCGACTTGAAAGCATTATAAAGCAAAGCTTGCTTTTAAAACCATAGACAAACGCCTAAATCTAATGACATTCAAAGCGATATAAAGTGAAGAAAGCGTTTAAAGCGACAAGTCGAACTTAGGGCTAGTAATATCCTGTTTATTTTCTTACTTGCTTGCTTTCCGAACAGGACAAAATGTGTTATAAAATTATTAATATTCGACAAAAAAATTGACGAAATTACTACTCGCTCTAGCCCTTTTGATAGTCATAAATCTGTTCCATTTTTATGTTTATTTACCCAGTCAGGAGGAATTATATTAATTTTAAAACGCAATTTTATCGATTAAAATTGTTGAATGTTGACGTTTGTATATATTCCTATCATATTGTAATTTGTTGACGTCGAATCGTAGACGTGGTTGTGTTACAGTTTTCAGCTGCTGCATAAAACTTGGTCAGCTTCTAATCAATAATATCAGGTAATTTATGTAAAAGTTAAAATCGTTGCATACTATCCTAAAATCAGAGCAAGTTATAACTAGTTGAACTTTCCCATACTTATTTTAATGTATATTTTTTGGAACAAGATCCTGTTTATCACTGCCTCGTTCACTTAAGTGGTCCGTTCATCATCACAGCCTCTACAATACATACAGAGTTCTAAATCTCCACTGCTGGAGATGGGTATTCCAGGGCATATTTCTAGGAGAATTTAGCCTTCATTCGCCACGTTTGGCCAGACTTGTTGGCGAGGGCCTGATGTTATAACAGTTTCTAACATTAATAACAATTTTACAAGTTAGTATTAGGCTTAATAAAAATATATTATCATTTTTTTATTTTTTTTTCAGATTGTAATAATGAGAAAGTTAAAAGGTCAGGCTGTTAAGGAAAATGCAAAGCAAAAGAAAGAAAGGAAACATGAATATGCTAAAATGCGGGGCCAAATTACCACCATTGTTTTACCAACTTTTGGGGTGATATTTGTGTTAATTTGTGTGTATGTTTACTT
This sequence comes from Tinea semifulvella, assembly GCA_910589645.1. NCBI lineage: Eukaryota > Metazoa > Arthropoda > Insecta > Lepidoptera > Tineidae > Tinea > Tinea semifulvella. The sequence continues at coordinate 6,086,089 of OU342618.1, forward strand.
TAGGACGAGACCAGCAGACCAATATTCATAACGAATATACAAAACTATATAGTTTGGATTGCGTTCCAAAATTAAAAATATTCTTCCTGACTGATAATTATTTATCCTAGGTAATGTTTGTGGTTGGCTGGTGGTTGAAAACAGACTAATTCTAAGAGAATGGATATTTCTAATAATGGAACACTATTATTAAATCAATCTCAAGATCCTACAATCACTCAAGTATGACTTGTCTCTTTTCAAATCAAGAAAGAATGAAGGAGATAAATTTCTAATTCCATGGATTCACAGCGGGGTTGCCGGCTCGACCGTGTGTAGGTAAGAGATGAGAAGAATAGTGTATTGGGCTTGCGAGCAACAACTAAATACTGTATGATTATTATTGCTGATATGCCTATATCAAGCACTGGTGTAAAGTTTATATGTCTTCTGGTATTTTTTCCACATATTTACAACTCTGTTATTCATGAAGTGATATCCTATATTTGTATTGCTGGATTTTCTCATTAGCTTCATTCTGTTAATGCTGTCTTGGAAGCTCTTTCCATAAATGTATTGACTTTTAGTAAGTGGTGCAAAGATTTTGTTGGAACTCCTCTTGCACCAATTTCCACTGCATAAAGCTGAGCCTTGAATGTATTCCTGATCATTTCTTCTCATCTCACAAGCATAATAAATGTTTTGGTCTTTTGTAATATTTTAGATCTCCACAGAAAGGTAAGTTCAATAAGGATAACTATTTTAAGTTCCGGTAAAGGACTGATGTCTGGCCTATATATATAGGCTGCGACAGAAGAGGCAATAAATATTTAAGCGAATATTGGGTCATGAGATGAATTTAGTTTATACAAGTCTTTACTATGCAATCCAACTAATAATAGGATGGAACCTTATCACAGCGAATTTAATTTAGATAGATAGAGAAAAGTGAAAATATGTCTAAAATTACGATAATTTTATTTCTTAGAAAAATACACTCGGGACTTGAAAATGTTGGACTGTGCGAGCGAGAGAGATAAAAAGCTTTACAGCCCTCATAACACATATTATTGAACAATAAATTGCAGTTTTGCTTGGACAATTTTTTTTCCATCCCATTCTTAGTTGGATTGCATAATAAACTTTCTTGCCAAAAATATTTTGTGGCCATCTATTAATCATGTTATGTTTTTTTTAAGCATTTTTAACCCTCTCCCCCTTGGTGATACGTGGTAAGGTTTAAGAAAATCACGTGTATTTTATCGTACCTGTAGGTAATCTTAAAATTTCAAAAAGATTGTGATATTTCGTGATTTTTGCCGAACCCCCTCCCCCCCCTCCCCCTTTCGAGCCTCACGTGATTAATGGACGGCCCCAAACGTCTAGTATTTATTTATATTTTGGTATTTGCTCAATCTATATGTTAATTTACGTAGTATTTATGTATTTAATAAATAATGAAAGATATTTATTATTAAAATTATAAGCAAAAATTATTGATTTAATTTGTCTGCTACGGCAGCTGAAGATATATTTTCCTTAAAAACACGGCGATTTCCCCTACCATATACGGCAGTCTAAAATTAGTCGCTGGCAACATTGTTATGCAGGCAGCCGATATGATTATTATATTATAGCTAGGTTAATTGTTTTAATATAAACCTTTTCATGTTATTTATTCTTATAGAATATTATAGTATCTACATATCTGTTGTTTATGTAAATAAATATATTGAATTTGTGTCTTAAAAATATGTTTTATTTAGATATTATATTACCCATTAATCACCTCATTCTCCCTTGATTCTAAGCGCTCTGAGCTTGATTCTGATACTAACAGTCGTTCCGAATCAAATATCACGTTTTGGATGCTCAGAGCGTGATATCAATTCGGAACGGTCTAAATTACATTTTCATTCATAACATGATAGTTTTTTTATGGAAGATAAATTGCGGATTACACATCTTTGAGTATGAATACTAACACCTCTCTCGGGTTGTCAGCTTTATATGAATAACGTTTAATATTATTAACTTATTTTAGTCTTCTAAAATAAATAACTTGCCTTGTTAGACATTTTTTATTTACTTAAATATTAATTATAGATTTGTTTTAGAAGTTATATACAAACAGTATAAGCGAATTACAATATTAAATAATTAAAAGAAAACCTAATATTAAATAAACTTGAAAATGGCGCGCGACATAATGACAAACAACTGACAGCGCTCAGAGCGTTTTTCCTCGATATACTGAACAGTCTGAGCGCGAAAAATGATGTCATCAGTGACGTCACAAAGCTTTGGTAATACAGTTTATGCACGTCTCGGAACGGCTTTAAGCGTTCTTAGGTTATTATTATGTCTCGGAACACCATGTAAATATCACCATGGCAAGCTTACAATATTAGTTCTCCTTGACAGTAAAAAGAATTGGTGGTTAGCCGGCATAGTGTTAGGTACTGATGTCAGTCATGAGTGTACTGATTCCAGTTGCTAACATTCATGGACCTCGCGCGCCACTTACCATCAGGTGGGCGCAAGGTCGTGCTAGTATAAAAAAATAAATCCTGATGAGCTGTGGTTAATAAAATTGTTGGAGGCTGCAGCTGTCCTATCTCAGATTAGGTACACCGTAGGGATGGTTTTATAATCTATCGATTAAAATTAACACTTGTATGCTAGTGTTATGTAGGGAAGCCATGATCAACTGTTACTAAGTCATAATATACCTTTTTTATTAGATAATATTAAAAAATAAAAACTCGACTACGTTAAAAAAATACCGCATGATTTTGCATGCTCATACTCTAGACTGATACAGGGTGCGCCAGAGAAACTTATTTGAAAAAACTCCCGAGCGGTGAGTCGGGTGGGTAGAGGGGTGAGGGGGGCTCTATTGGAGGGGGAAGTCCCCAAGTTTGTTCCTTCCTCTAGTCAGTTGCCATCATGCTCTGGCCTAGAGAACGGCGGGCATACGCCGTCGAGAGCTTCTTTTCTAATCGAAATGATCGAGGATTTTTTTCTTCCAAGCCTCGAAGAAATAAACACTAAGGATGTGTGGTTTCAGCAAGATGGAGCCACAGCACGAGGCTCAATGAATTTGTTGCGACAACATTTCCCCGACCGGCTTATCTCTCTCAGAGGCGATCTCACATGGCCGGTTCGCTCTCCAGATTTGGCTTCATGCGATTTCTTTTTATGGGGTTATTTGAAATCCCTGGTGTATGTCGATCGGCCACGGACAATAGCTCACCTCAAAAACAACATTCGCGACGCCATTGCCAACATATCGGTATATGCAAAGAGTGGATACTAACTTCAGAAATCGACTTAGTCAGTGTATGCGCAATGGGGGTCGCCATTTAACCGATGTCATTTTTAAGTCTGTATAAAAGAAAAATTGGGATATTGTATTCTAAAATAAAAAAAAATTAAAACAATAACTGAAGTACTTTTGTTTTTAAAGACCTTTCAAATAAGTAAGTTTCTCTGGCGCACCCTGTATGTTATTCTATTAATAGAAACCAATAACTTTTATATGTACATATGGTTTCTTAGTAAAAGTTATTTATTTCTATCAATAGAATAACATATTAGTCTAGAGCAGAGGTTCCCAATTTTTTTTTGACACGGAACACTAATTGATTAGGGTTAATTAGCTAGGGCCTAGCTAATTCGATGACAAAAAATATAACCTTGTTGTTTGTATATTTTCATGTTTGATTTGAAAATAAAGAGCAAATATACATGAAAAACAATAATGAAATACAATGTAACTAGGCAAGTAACGAATACCTAGATGTTTTTATGAATTTAATAAGAATTAATTTTTTTACGTATTTTCCTAAAATAGCACTAAAATTGGGTTTAATGTCTGACAGTTGAATGCGAAGATCTGGAGCTGCTTTTTCCGACGAATGTTTTGTTAATTTTTGGACGGAACGCGGAACCCTTGTGGCTCTTCCACGGAACCCCAGGATTCCGCGGACTTTAGGGAATCACTGGTCTAGAGTAAGCGAACACAAAGTCAGCCTGTATTTATAATATTCATTCATTCATTCATGATAGCCCCTAGAACACAGCGTTCTAGACCTCCACTGCTGAAGATGGGCCTTCCAGATCATATACCTATCTGGAAAATTTGGCCTTCACTCGCCACGCTAGCCAGACGGGTTGGCAAGGATCTGATGTCAGTTTTTAATGATAATTTATTAACGATTCCACAAGTTGGTATTAGTGGAACCGGGACTTAACGTGCTCTCCAAGACACGGGAACAGTGGTGTTGTAAATTTATGACAAATGTATTTCTTAATGGTATTATTATTATTATTAATTTTTTTATTGCACGAAAAAATCTGTTGATTATTATAAGAACGTAAGGAAGGTTGTGCGTATGTTCAGGATACTATACAGCAGCTATAATTTTAAGTTACTTTTTTTATAATTGTTTGTCCTAGCTTATAGTATGACCAAAGTATGACAATGCCTCTTTACAGCAGCTATTATCTTAACTGACATTGACATTTATATAATTATGTCTGTCTTAGCTTATAGTGTGACAATGCCTATCTACAGCAGCTATAATGTTAAGCGTTATTCTGTATTTATAATTTTGTTATTTTATTGTTTCTCTTTCCAAATGATGGTTATCATGTACTGCTTCAGATTCACCAATATATGTACTATAAAATGATATTGTTTCATATCAATATTGTAAAAATTGACGTGTAAAAGTGCAGAATACATATCTTTTTGTCCTATGCCTACTTGCAAAATAAACGAATTGAATTGTACTTTACAGACACGATGAGATGGGCATATCTGCGAAGCAATGTTACATGCCAGGGCGGTTTGAACCGACCGGATTTAAGGAAATCCTTTTGACAACCGTGCCACCACCGCGCCTGTATAATATATCTTTAGTAATTCTAAATTACTAAAACCAGATATACCTATAATGCGAAAATTGTGGGTAAAAGAGGCTCTGGCAGACCGAGACTCACATATCACGATCAAATAAATAAAACACTAACTGAAGGTGCATTAAAAAGTCTTCGTAACCAAAGGGCATGTATGAAGAGGTTGATGAATGTCGTCAGGCAAAGCTTTTTGTAGATGTCGCTAGAGGCAATGGTACCTTGTTTTACACCTATATCGCATCATTTAAAATTGTTTTTGTAGTTTTTAATTTTTAAAACAGAAAAATGTATTTTAAATTAACGTTGCCTACTTTAAAAGGAGAATTAAGAAAGCGCACACCGTCTTTAAAAAGAAAAAAGGTTTTATTAATAGAACGGCAATTTTGAGATCACCTTATCTTTGATTTCGCTTAGAAATCTCGATTTGACCACTTAAAAGCTGCTCACTTCGGCATAATATCCAGAAAATAATAAATGTCGTCATAAAAATACAAGTTTTCTGTGCAACTGACAGTTATATTAGGTACCATCTATCGTGATAAATAGTAGTGATACACCCCATTGTCTCTGCCTACCCCGTAATGGATTTGGCGTAAAGATATGTGTGTGTGTGTAATTCTAAATATATAGAAAATAGGAGTAAAGATTATTTTTAAAAGCGCAGTCGTTAAGAGTTCGAAGAGAGAGAGAGAGAGGGAGAGTGTTCCAGGAAGTCTGCGGTAACTGTAAAGGAATTTGAATATTTATTTTTCATACTAGTACATGTACGGCCAAGGCCGCGTTCGTTTTAAGAAATGTTAGCATGTAAATACCACTTTTTTTTAAACAAGTCGTTCGTTTAATGAAAATTCAAACATTTCTAATTTGCTAATTTCGTATGTCAGTACCGTGTTGAAAGGAGGGTTATTGATGTTACTTTTTGACAGATGTCATTTAACATAAATGGTTTGTTTACATTGTTGTATACTTTATATTATATTTGTTTAAAATGTATTTTAAACGATTCTATGTAATAAATTCAAAGACCATAATACATTGTCAATGGAGTGTATCAGGCAAAGCTTTTTGTAGACGTCGCTAGCGGCACTGGTACCTTGTTTACACCTATGACTGATCATTTTCTAAATTTATTTGTAGTTTTACATTTTTATAACAAAAAAATAAAAGACTAATTAAGTAAGCGCACACCGTCTTTAAAAAGAAAAAAGGCTTAATTAATAGAACGGCAATTTTAAGATCATCATATCTTTGATTTCGATCAGAAATCTCGATTTGTACACTTAAAAGTTGCTCACTTCGGCATAATATCCAGAAAATCATTAATTTCGTAATAAAAATACAAGTTTTCTATGCAACTGACAGTTCTATTAGGTACCATCTATCATGCGCCATCTACCGTGATAAAAAGTTAGTGATACACCCCATTGATTTGTTACTTGTCATACTTGTCAAAAAGTAGCCTCTCCGTTGGTTTTTTTTTAAGATTGCAATTGCAAGCATTGTTAAAAAAGTGGTATTTCTAAACAAAAACGACATTTCACGCTGGTTTATGAAGTTGCTACGAAATGTTGGAAATGCTATAATACGAACGCGGCCTAAGACTATCAAACTGAATAAGTGCTTGCTACGTAGAAATCTTTAAATAGGTATTTTTCAAATATGTACAATTTGTACAAGTGCTATAAAGCTGAGTAAATAATAATTTGACCTTGTAAAATAACATGTACTGGAAGTTTTAAACATGATTTGAACACGTAATTTTAATGAATGCGTGTTTTAATTTAGTTTTTGAAATACATTAAACCAACATATCAATACTGAAAAGTATCATCACGACCGTTTCCCTTTCGGGGTGGTCACAAACCACACTTATATAGAAGCGGATCCACATTTATCCAACTTTACTACAGGCCAATCATGACAAATGGCAAGCTCGTCGATGTCTCCTGCGTACCAAACTCGAGAAATATCAAATATTTGTTTTGTCCCTACCAGGAATCGAACCCGGTACCTCCGAGTCTAAATCCACCGCAAATTAACCGCTAGACCACGGAGGCAGTTACTACCAATACTAAGGAGCTCAAATTCACTATCAGGCTCTCCTCTTATCTGCCTACAACTTGGGTCCTTTGGTCATATAGCACAAAAAACTTCGGCGAATTATGAGAGGTTTTTAGAGTTTAAGGTTCTTGTTTTATAATGACAACGCTCATCTACAGCTGCTTTCTTTTAGTTATTCTTTATTATCATTGTTATTATTTTTGAAATTTAATTTGATTATTTTTTTGACATACACAATTTTGTAGTTTTTTTTTAATATTTCATTTTATTAAAATAATAATTATTATTTTATTATATAATTTTAATATAGTTTATTTTCTAGATTTTAAGTGACAACGCCCTTGTACAGCAGCATCTATGTAGGTATTGATTGTTTGTAGTGTTAAGTGTAAATGACGATGGCTGTTCTTTGCTATTAATGGCATTCTTCTGCTATCCTGCCATGATTGGTAAACAATAATATGTATAACTGACAAAACCGAGTGTACTTAATGTATCTTATGGTTAATAAATAAATTGAAATTAAATTGAAAAGTTGATGATCACGGGCAAAATTAAAGGCAAGAGACCCCGTGGCTAGTGTTACCCATGTTGGTTCTTTGCAAGACCAAGACCACTGATTTGGTTGTAAGACTTACCCGAGTCAATTTTTTTCTTTTAGGATTAAGTTTTTGCTAGACTTTAATTTACTAGAGGCCTTAATGAAAAGTGGTAAGCTCGTCTATGTCTCTAGCGTACTAAACTCGAGGAAAATAATAAATAAATTATTGTGTCGCTAATAGAAATCGCGGTGGAGGCTCGGTTGTAAGATGCGTACCTTAAATCCTACGAAGGTCGGTTCAAACCCACCCGGCATGTACCAATGAGAAATACACTTTTCTTACGTACATTTATCAGAGATTTACAACACCACCATTCCCGTGCCTCGGAGAGCACGTTAAGCCGTCGGTCCCGGTTCCACTAATGCCAACTTGTGGAATCGTTAATAAATTGTCATAAAAAAATGACATCATAACCTCGCCAAGCCGTCTGGCCAGCGTGGCGAGTGTAGGCCAAATTCTCCAGTTCTGGAAGGCCCATCTCCAGCAGTGGAGGTCTAGGACGCTGTGTTCTAGGGGCTGTAATGAATAGAAATCGAAGCCGGTACCTCCGAGTCTGAATCCAGGGACTTAACCGCTAGACCACGGAGGCACAGGTAATAACTACGAGGGGCGTTCAAAATATTCTCGGTATGTGGATAAAAACAAACAAGTACGAAAAGTTTGATATTTTTATTTTTCAATATACTCCCCCCCTATGTTCATACACTTATAAGATCGATCAATTATTTTTTTTAATCCCTCATAAAAATATTTTTTATCTTTGGTGTAAAAATGCTCCTCCACGGCCGTCTTCAACGCTTCATCGTCAGAAAATTTATTTCCACGCAGATCCTTTTTAAGATTGGGAAACAAAAAGAAGTCGCTTGGGGCTAAGTCCGGACTATAGGGTGGATGAGTAACAGTTTCAAACCCACATTCAACAATAGCTGCCTTGGCAATATGAGCAGTATGGACAGGGGCGTTGTCATGCAGAAGCAGAACACCTTTGGTTAACTTTCCTCGCCTCTTTTCTTTGATCGCATCTCTTAATTGACGTATAACGTTAGCGTAGTACTGCCCTGTAATATTTACACCTTTTTCTTTATAATCGATAAGCAAAACTCCTTCACAATCCCAAAATATTGTGGCCATGACCTTGCCAGCTGACGGGATTACCTTGAACTTCTTGGGATGAGCTGAACCCTTAATGTGCCACTGCATGGACTCCTGTTTGTTCTCTGGGTCATAATGATGAACCCAGGTTTCATCTCCAGTAACTATTTTTTGCAGCACCTCATCGGGATTTTCACCACACAGGTCGATAAAATCTGAACAGCAAGCCACAGGCATATCCTTTTGAAGAAGCGTCAGCATTCGCGGAACCCATCTTGCACTTACTTTTGACATATTAAGATGGTCATGTATAATGTCATGTACGGTACCAATAGAGAGATTGGTTACTTGAGCTATAGATTTTACCTTCACTCGGCCGTCTTCCAATATAAGTTTTTCCACTTTATCAATATTTTCTTGTGAGGTAGCCACTACAGGCCGGCCAGGTCTAGGGTCATCTTCAATACTCTCCCTTCCACGCTTAAATTCGCTTGACCATTTTTGAATAGTAGATAAAGAAGGAGCAGACTCACGGTAAACACAATCCATTTCCTCTTTTATGGTTTTTTGATTTTTACCCTGTTTTGTCAAGAATTTTATGACGGATCGGTGCTCTAATTTCGTTAAAATTGTTAATTCGCTCATGGTGTTCATGTTTGTTCGGCAATTGCAGAAAAACAAAAGAACATCTCGGTTCCAATTTTACTTTTTTTTAATGTCAATGGATGAATCTTAGCGGCCAGTAACAAATATATATATAAAAGAGGTTGTAACGTATCAATACCGAGAATATTTTGAACGCCCCTCGTAAATAACGCGGAAAAATACCTTAGTACAATTGGAACAATATAGGTAGATATAATAATAAATAAATATATAATAAATATTTCCAGACAGGTCACACAGCGCCATCTAGTTTCCGTGGTAAGCTACGAGGCTTGTGTTACGGAAACTAGATGGTTAATAAACTACATATTATACTTTTTTTTTGTAAATTTATACATATTATACATATAAACACCCAGACCGAGACAAATTATACAATGTACAACTTGTCCCCGGTGGGAATCGAACCCACGACCTCCCGAGTTCACGGCAACGTTTGTTACCACTAGACCACGGAGGCGGTCAATGAGATAAATATATGTCTTGTTAGGTTATAGTCTTGCGAGACTCTTCGCAAGACCAAGACCACCTACTCTGATGCAAGACCAACATCAAGGCTGGATAAGTCTTGGGCTTGACCCGTGGCCGAGGCCCAATACGGTGGTCAGATCAGATCCGCACAACACTCTAGTCCACAACGGTGTGCAGACCCGGATGTCGCAGCATTATTTATTTATTTAGGAAACATACAGATCTTAAGCCAGCAAAGTTTCCACTTAAATATTAAACATAGATTTTACAGAAAAAAATAATAATAGGGATAAGCTTAAAAACAATACCTATATAACAAATACAACTAAATAATATACATATATATAGTAAAATGATGGAAAATAAAATTAGTAATCAAAAATAAATAAATAAAAGTTCTCCAAGCATTCCAATTATGATTCATTTAGATAATTTTATATTTATTTCTTTTTTTAACCTAGCAACACTAACACTGAACAAATCAATATCACTGAAATTTTTATTGTAGTTTAGGCATGATCTTAGCATAAAGGAGGATACGGGACAAAGTGATCACGAGGACGTGTGAAAAATAAAACTAGTTTTCTATGCAACTGACAGTTATATTAGGTACCATCTATCATGCGCCATCTATCGTGATAAAAATGGAGTGACACACCCCATTACAATAGGACGCAGTTATGCAAAAACGACCCAATCTTATATATTTTTTCAGAAATATAATTATAAATGTCAATTACGTCCTTTGGATGATATCTATAACAAAAAAAAAAAAACAGATAAAAATACCGTTTTTGACATATTAATAAATGTAATTAATGTTGGACTTTAAACATTCTAACAATAAATAGTATTTTTGAGTGTGTGTTTACTTTACATAAAAAATAAATCCCTAGAAATGTAAATAAAACATAGTCAAATAATCAGATCAGATGCCCCGAAGCTCCACCAACTAAATCGACGTTCCCAATCGGCTAGGTTAGTATTTATTTTTTAAAATATTTATAATAAGAATAGGCAGATGGAAAACTAATAATTGTTTGTTTATTTAGGTTAAGTTACGATGGGGCTGACATGCATATATCTGGAACTCTCGAATCCCTGCAGCTTCGCCGAGATGTAGCTTCTCTGAGCGTGTTCTACCGGCTATACTATGGTGAGTGCTCTGAAGAGCTCTATAACCTAATTCCTTCCTCTCCATTCCGCAACCGAACCACACGCACAGGTCAGAATATGCACCCACATACCGAAGTCACTATCCCTTCGCGTACCTATAAATTTGGTGACTCATACATCTGTCGCACAATAAAGATGTGGAATGCTCTTCCAGCCTCTGTGTTTCCACTTTCCTATAACCTGGAGTCCTTGAAGCGAAGTGTGAAAAGGCATCTAGTCAAGCCGGCATAGTGTTAGGGACTGATGTCGGACATAAGGGTCTGATTCCAGTTGCTAACATTCATGGACACTGCGCGCCACTTACCATCAGGTGGGCGCAGGGTCACATGTCGTGCTAGTATAAAAATAATAAAAAAAAATGCTCAATTTGGGTAAAAGCCCCTAATAAAATATGATTAAAAAAAAAAAAAACTAAATCGACAAGAGTCACAGATTATATAGACATACAAGAGTTTTCTGTGCAATGGTATCAGCAGCCCTATTCTTTTACTTGGTCGCAAACATTATTAGTGGATTTCGTTATTTACGACAGAGATTGCGTCATAATTACAAAATATATCTCAATTCTCAACTCTGCAAATATCAACTTTAATAGCGTGATATATATATATATATATATGGAATGCTCTTCCAGCCTCTGTGTTTCCACTTTCCTATAACCTGGAGTCCTTCAAGCGAAGTGTGAAAAGGCATCTAGTCAAGCCGGCATAGTGTTAGGGACTGATGTCGGACATAAGGGTCTGATTCCAGTTGCTAACATTCATGGACACTGCGCGCCACTTATATATATATATATATATATATATATATATATATATATATATATATATATATATATATATATATATATATATATATATATCACGCTATTAAAGTTGATATTTGCAGAGTTGAGAAATATTATATATATAGTTAACTAAAATATATATTATATATATATATATATATATAGTTAACGGATTCAACTATATGTATAACGTTTGCGCTTAAGTAACAGAATATAGCCTGTAGCCCGACTATACTAGTACTTATAACAAATTACCATCAGATATAACTAATTTAGATTTTGAAAAAAATTTACTTAAAGGAATTTTAATTAAAAAAAAGTTATGAGTTTAAAAAGATGCAATGAAGGATACTATTGCATAGAAGTACTTGGCTTAAAAACTTAATTCATGTATTAGACACATTTAAATAACTATTTTCATTTGTGGGTTGAAGAGGCCCTGGCAGACCAAGACTCACATATTACGACCAAATAAATAAAACAATAGCTGAAGGGGCATTAAAAAGTCATTGAAACAAAAGGGCATGTATGAAGAGGTTGATAAATGTCGACGAAGCGAAAGAGGTATGTCGTGATCGTGACCCCGCAAGGGATTTGGCGTGAAGATATGAATGTATGTACGAGTATGTGTATTTTAATTTGTATAGTTATTATTATGATTATTAGTTATGATAAGTTGACACGGCCCTTTTACAGCCACGAATTTAAATTTAGGTTAATTTATTTGACATTCTAATTTTACTTAGCTTGAAAGGTGACACAGTCTTTTTACGGCCACGAATACAAATTATTTAGAATATAAGATGACACGACCCCTTTACAGCCACGAATATGTTTAATTCTAATGATAGTATGTAGTCTATTTAGTTTATACCTATTGATTAGTATATAGTTTTGTATATAGTATATTAGATTTAGTATTTAAGTTTGATTTATTTTGTTTATGTCTCAGACTTAAATGCTCCTATCACATTAAGCACCTGCCTCACATAACAAATGCTCTAAATTATCCCTAACGTTGACTAGTATGCCTAGTGGCATTAAGTGCGCCTGTTACAGTAGTAACCTGCCCTTTGCAGTTACAAGATTACCCAACGCCTGCGGTTGGATGTAGTTGCTTTTAATTGTTACGGAGAGGATTCTACGAAAAACCTCTTTTATTTTATTGAAAATGCATAAAACTTTTTTTTTTATACTAGAAAAACTAAACACTTATCTACGTGGGACACTATTACGCGGTACACTTTAACTAATAATTATTTTAATCCTAATCTTTATAAAAATACTCACTCTGTCGACCTCTCGGTCCGAGCTCTTCGATCTTCCTTTTTTTCTTGTTTAAAACAATAACCCATCAACCATGTCATTGTCGTATATTGACAATACTATTCTTTCTTAAAATGCAAATAAAACTCTGTACCCGTTACAGTACCTAGTGCATAAAGTTTTTAAATAAAATAAATATTTACATTATAAGGTGACACGGCACGCTTTCAGCTACGAACTAGTACTAAGATTTGACATTTATTATTGTTAGATTGTTAGTTGACACAGCCCTTTTACAGCCACAAATTTATATTTAGTTGACACGGCCTATTTACAGTCATGCTCTATCTTAAGTAGTTATTAAGTTACAATTAATTTGCTTATGGCAATAATGTTATTATAACATACATAAATCCGAATTATTACCTTTTACGGTCCAACCATGATTATCGAACTTGTGTTTGTTTATATTTTTTTTGTATTCATCAATGTTTTATTACTGACAATATCCAAATTGCTACAAGATAACCAAAGGAAATAAATAATTTGATTTGACTAAGTAATCTAAGTTACAACTTCAATGGCCTATAACTTAAAATTAACTTTATGTGGATTGGATCATTTTTGCGTAACAACGTCCTATGTTGATGGCATAACACAATATGTAGACATTACAGCGTTAGCACCATAGATAATAGTGCATTAGCTGAGATAAAGGCCGAGTCCGTAGGTCCAGGCCTTTACAGCGAGGACAACAAGGGCTGCAATGATGGCCAAGCTGGAAGGCCTAGAGCGTAGCTAGGCTAGCTCGAGGCAATCATAGCGTGACCAGCAAAGCAGTCATAGTGGGCCAAGGCTTGTATAGTGCTTTACTCAAAAATGCAAGTACCTAATCTAAATAAAACCAGCAAGTAATTTAAATAAAATATATTTACTCAAAAATGCATGTAATGTGGTCATTATTTTGACAACCCTGTTTGAGCAAAGTTCTGTTTCAAGGAGCGGCCGGCAAAGTTTTGCTGGTCGCTCTAACAGGCCGGCAAAACATTGCCGGCCGCTATTTTGACGTTTCAAAGTTTTAATATATATATATTTTTGAGTAAATTTATTCTAATAAATATTTTCTATAACTAAGGCCGTGTTCGACTTGGAAATTTGTTACTTTTAAGCGCTGACACTTTAAGCCAATCAACGCTACGCGAACAACTGTCTTCTCTTTGTACAGTAATTGTCTGTGGTATCAATAACAAAATTAAGATAATATAAAATAGAAAATAAAGGCTGGAAAATTTGAGACCACGGACAATTTGCTATGATTGCACTACCCTGACATCATTTGCTGTGACACCCGCGCCTTCCCCTTGTTCCGAATCAAGCTCAGAACGCTTAGAATGAATTTGATACTAACAAATATCACGATTTGAATGTTCAGAGCGTGGTATCAATCCGGAACGCACTAAATTATATTTTTATTTCTATAGTAATAGTTTTTTTTTAATGTAAAGAAGTTAATTTGCGGAAACAACATTTTTTAGTACAACTACTAACAAACTCACCTCTCTCGACTTTTTCAGCTTCCTAAACGTTACACACGTTTAATATTTTTAATTTATTTTGGTCTTTTAAAATAACAAATGTTGCGCGACATAATGACAAACAACTGATAGGGTTAAGGTTAATTTTCAGGCAAGAAAGCCAATATATCCAGTGAGACAACCAGCGTTTCCAGTAAGACAACCAGCATATCCAGTAAGACAGCCAGTGTATCCAGTAAGACAACCAGCGTATCCAGCGAGGCAAGGAGTATACCAACCCAGGATGCTGCATAGTTCCTGTGGTAAATGCGGTTACAGTCATCAGCCAGCGAGTTGCCCACTACAAAATAATACCAGCCGAAGACAAGTGAGCAACCTCGATATCGTCAGCAGTCCGAGCACAAGGAATGATGTCACTTGTGACGTCACAAAGCTTTGGCAATACAGTTTATGCACACCTCGAAACGGTTTTAAGCGTGCTTACTATTATCGTATCTCGGAACGAGGGCTTTTCTTTAGTTATTCGACATCATAAGCAACACAAACGCTTGGAAAAGCTATTCGAACGCCTGTCAAAGCGAAATTAATTTAATAAAGCGCTTACAGCGCCAAGTCGAACACGGGGTAGGTATAATACCACTATCACAGCCTAATTAAAATAATATAAATCCAATCAGTATCATCATCACAGCCTAGCTTCAAGAACACAAAGTCCTAGACCTTTACTGCTGAAGAGTTTTTGCGTTTTGTCGTTGCACATGGACATGTAGTCTATCTTAATTCTGACTAGCCTGGTGGGTTACTGCTGTACCAGGTATTGTATGACCGCCTCCGTGGTCTAGTGGTAACAAGCGTTGCCGTGAACTCGGGAGGTCGTGGGTTCGATTCCCACCGGGGGCAAATTGTACATTGTATAATTTGTCTCGGTCTGGGTGTTTATATGTATATACAAAAAAAAAGTATAATATGTAGTTTATCAACCATCTAGTTTCCGTAACACAAGCCTCGTAGCTTACCACGGAAACTAGATGGCGCTGTGTGACCTGTCTGGAAATATTTATTTATAATTTATTTATTTATTGTAATCTCATAGGTACTGATAACTAAATTTAAAAGGTTATAAATTGATCGTTGTGGTGCAGTTTTGTAAATGTTTTATTTTGTAAATCTGATATAGCTGAGTTTTCCTGGCAGATTCTTTTCTCAGTCAGATTAAACATTAACAGGTCACTGGAATCTGTTTTTTTGTAAATATATACATATTATACATATAAACACCCAGATCGAGACAAATTATACAATGTACAACTTGCCCCCGGTGGGAATCGAACCCACGACCTCCCGAGTTCACGGCAACGTTTGTTACCACTAGACCACGGAGGCGGTCAATATAGACGCAATTATGCAAAAAGGATCCAATCCACAATTTTATTATGAATTTTAATCAGGTCCTGAGGATGCTATATCTCATTAAAAAAATACCGTTTTTGACATATTTTTAATTTCCTACAATTTCTATGCATCGATCTATCGACAGACTAATCTTTAATCGCCGGTAACTCAAAATAAACTTAATGTGGATTGGATCCTTTTTCCGTAACTACGTCCATATGTAAACTGTACATTTAAGTGTTCCTTCTAATTTAGACCCGTGACTCACCCAACATAAGGGATCAGCTGAAAATCAGCTGCTTTTTCTAAATACTAATTATGTTAATATAAATTAGCCACTCAAGATGCGGCGTTTAAATTAATTAGTTACACCCCCAAGAACACAGATTCCTAGAGGATACTGTGCTTCTCTCCGAGGCACGGGAACATGATGTTGTAAATCTATGACAAATGTACATAAGAAAAGTGCATTTCTTATTGGTGCATGGCTTACAACCGAGCTATCACCGCATTTAATAATTGATTATTATTATTATTACTAAATATTTATTGCACGTTATTCAGGGGACTTAATGCCGCTAGATATCTGACATTGTATTAACACAGTTTTTCATACGCTTTTTCTTCTAAAATACACAACAATCCATCCTATAAACCAGGCTGCAGACAAAACTGCGTACAATCCACTTATAACTAAATACTGAGACGGTATGGACAATGCTAAAGCGTTTTCTGAGATCAAAACAAACGTGAGAAGAGATTGTATTGCGGTGCCTATTAGAGTGTTTATACCAAATATTAGACCAAAGCAACTCTCATCACTGAGCTGACTGGCTATTTTTGCACTGAAAAAAATAATACAAGAAAATTAGATTATAATAATTGTATCTGTAATTCATAATGGAGTGGAATTTGAACAATAATACCAGCATCATCCCGAATGTAATTCATTAGATGGTAAAATTTAAAAAAAGAGGGTAGGAGTAATTCATAATCAAAAATCAAACCTATTAAAAAAGAGGGTAGTTACACGTTTAGTCAACCTTACTTAAGTCCATCATAATAAATAATTCAGTAATCAAAGTTATTATAAAAAGACGGTAGTTACACATTCAACAACCAAATTATAGTGAGATTAAACAACTTTTGCGGGGTCAACCTAGATTTTATTTAAAGAGCAGGGACACATTTAGCCAACTTTACAATAGGCCCATCATGACAAGTGGCAAGCTAGTCGATGCTTTTAGCGTACCAGTCTCCACAAATATCACACCACATACATTAAAAAATACTATAGTGTCCTGAGCAGGAATCGAAACTGGTACATACATAACTAAATCTATGATCCAAGTATCTATGTAATCTATCAATCTATGTAATGTAATCTATGGGGCAAGCCAAATATTAAACTTTTTTAAAAAGAGGGTATTTACACATTTATTATATTAACGGGCTGTTGCACAAAGGTTGATTATCTTTTGACATGTTTAACGTATGCCTATGAGGCACGTCAATGGCTGAAATAAGTGTGACTACCAATCATATATAAAAATGTTGTACATGGATTATTTTTATCATCGTTTCGCAGCTCGTCGCTAATTATTATAATTTAGAAAACTAAGAAAATATTTAAAAAATAAATTATACTAGGTTGATCAGGATATATAATATTAGACAAATAAATTATTCGTCTTAGGAAATAAACATATTAAAAAAAAGGGTTATACATGACGGGTGGCAAACATTGTTTTTCTTTGATTTGCCAAAGCCATTTGATTACGTAGGGTTAGAATATTTTTTCCGTAGACTAAGTTACTATTACTCGTAACAAAGATAAAGAATGGCTCTTATCGAACTAGTTATCGTATATTTGTTTATATAACACAAGTATTAGTTACTTGTAGTATTGCTTCTCTAAAATCGGCATCCCACAAGGCACAATTCATAGCCCCTTTTTATTTATTTATTAAATACTAGTGCATTTTTATAATAATAGTTTCGTTTTTGTATTGTATAGAAATACACAATTAAACAACATGTATTTACTTAATGTAAATGATATAATGATAATTTTGACTTTAAAAAAACTTTGTAATTTTGTCTAAGTGGATAAATTAGTTGCGGAAACTACAAAAAGCGCCATAAAAACTTTATAATATTTTTAATTAATGAATCTTCTTACCTGGCCAGTGTTATTGTGTAGTGAAAAAGCACTCCAACGATAGTATATCCGGTGTAAGAAGCATATATATTCATTGGGTAAGTGGCGGCGAACATAGCTAGGGCTTGTATGGCCGTCACCGGACCCACTATGAATCCCGGACGGAATACTGAAGCGAGATAAGCTCCCCCAGCACCAAATAGTGTAGTTAATGCTTCTACACCGCCGTTGAACATTATCTAAAAAAGAGACCATTTTGACAAATTGGATTAAACGTAAAATTTTGATTTTTCTAAGAACGTTCCTTTGACAGTTGTAATAAATTGTGAAATTTATTTCCTAGAATGTTGATAGACTAGTAGTAAAGTAAAGTATCATCACGACAGTTTCCCTTTCGGGGTGGTCAGAAACCACGCTTATAAATAAGTGGATTCACATTTAGCCAACTTTACTATAGGCCAATCATCACAAGTGGCAAGCTCGTCGATGTCTCCAGCGAGAAATATCACAAATGAATTAAATATTAATTAAATGTATTTATTTACATTAATAAATATTTTTGTGTCCGGACCAGGAATCGAACCCGGTACCTTCGAGTCTAAATCCACGGACTTAACCGCTAGACCATAAAGGCAGTTAAATTAAAGCAAAGCCTTAAATCCTTTCAACATAAAATATTCAGAAAATCACGAACGTTCTTAGATAAATCAAATTATAGTTTCTTATATAATACTTGAAGACAATTTTTTTATAATAGTCTATTCGCGTTAAGAAAATGGTGAGTCAACACGCCTTCCTACCAATCAGATATCTCACCTAATAATTGTAAAGTGGATTAATAATTTACGGTAGAGAAAGACAAGTAATTTGCTGTAATGTTATAAGAAATTTAAATGGGCTTTCGGAAGAAAACAAGGTTTTATTCCCTTAAAATAAGAAATATATTGCATTGTCTTGCTTTTTTTGCATCTTGTTTTAATATTAAAAAATATTTTGGCACCTAGGAGAGTTGTGACACGATGTCACAACAAATGAACATACATATAAACAGAAAAAAAACTGCACAAAGCATGTTAAATAATATTAAAATTTGAAAATATACTTTAATAGAAGAGTTGTGACAGCGTGTCGTTTGTTTTAGTCAATTTTTACAGACTGAGTTTTATAATTGTTATGTTAATGTTTTATTCAAATTCAAAAATTCTTTATTGCACTAAAAAATATTGTACATAGGCGGGCTTAATGACTAAGCATTTTCTAACAACCAACCTTTGGGAGTGTGGAGAGGTAACAACGAAGGGTGCAATTTATTATAATAGACTTACATACTAATATTACATATACTGAATAAATATATACATAAATACCTACATATCTATATATATTATAATTAAGTTAAATTAGTACACACATGGTTCAAGTAACAGTCGATTTAGAACTAAATTTAAAAGGTTAATAATTGATCGTTGTGGTGCAGTTCTGTATATGTTTTATTTTGTAAATCTGATATAGCTGAGTTTTCCTTGCAGATTCCTTTCTCAGTCAGATTAAACATTAACAGGTCACGGGAATTTGCTAAGCTGCTGGTCTTCTGCTAACAGCTTACTTATTGGACCACTTTGCTGCTTATTCTTCTACAAGCAGGAGTAGAATCATTCAAAATAATTAAATTAATGACGTTTCATAAATGCCTGTAATAGGTTTACGTGAATAAAGATATTTTGACTTTGACTTAGAATAATAATAATGATAAGCATAAAATACATAACATAAGTGATTAATATATTGAACTAGGAGACACTATTCTGCTTATTTAGAAAAAAGGTGGTGAATAATTGTTTAAAGATGTGAACGGAGGAAGCTTGTCTGATGGTCAGTGGGAGCTTGTTCCACTGGCGAGCAGCAGATACGGTGAAAGATTTTTTTTGTTATTGAAGTCTCTACAATTATGCCAAGAGTAAGGATTGAGCTACATTGGGGCATAGAGTCAATCGTGGTATGTTTATTTATTGAGATAAGTTCTTTTAAGTAAAAATTGTCACAACTTTCCTCGGTCTCCCCTATATATAAAAGTATATTAAGTACCTAAATATTTATGTATTGTATGTATTTATATTATAGATTTAATATCGTTCTTTTTTTTAGTTATAAGTTTTTAACTCAATAAATCTCTTTATCTAAAATATTAGCGGTCATGCACCTTACAATCCCGGCTCACATCTCCCAAAGGTTAGCTGTTAGAAAATGTTTTTAGACATTAAGCTCGCCTATGTACTGTAAAATGTATTATTTTCTGTGCAATAAAGAATTTATCTATCTATCTATGTATATGTTGTTGAATTTATCCTACTATTAATATTTCTTTCATTGCACCTATAAATGTTCTAATTTGTCACCAAGGTTTAGCTGTCAGAAAAAATCTTTGTACTTTTAGAAATAGTTTTTTTTTTTTTTTTTTATATTCTTATTTTCGTCCGAAGCCTATTTTCTTTGCACACTAAATACAGCATTACACTGCAGTTGCGGTAATGACTTAGTTTTTCTTAACGCGTATGGACTATAGTAGCTTACTGGTTCTTTGCATTGGTCTTGTATTTCGCTCCACAAAAGTTGCATGTATATTTGTGCCTGAACGAACAACGCCAGAGCCGCGGCGTAGAACAGAGACCAGGCGATTAAAGTCGGCCGACTGTAGGCGAGTCGGGAGTGACGAGCGATTAAAGTTGACGCCTCAATAAAATCATCCCGCATTGATCTCTAAAAGTATGTCATGTAGACCATTATTTAAAAAATAAAAACTTTTTTTTTTTATTTATTTAAGGACATGGTACAGAATACATAAGTCCTAAACAATATAAAAACTATTAACCATTGCATCCTTGTATATCCTAGAAATAGTAAATTTTGTTGGAATTAATAATGACCTATTTGTCAATTGTGATACAGGAAGAAAATTTTGTCGCATGGACACTACAATACTTAAAATTCCCACTCATAAAAGTAAATTATTTACTGTGAACTCATATATTATGTGTATTAATTAAGGTTTACAACAACATACCTAAAGAAATTAAACAGTTATCAAACAAACTGTGTATTATCAAATGGTTAATAGAAAAATGACACTATTCGATGAATTCTTTACTTCGTTCCGAGACACGATAATAATAACCTAAGCACGCTTAAAGGTGTTCCGAGACGCGCTTAAATTGTTTTGCCAAAGCTATGTGACATTACAAATGACATTACTCCTCGCGCTTAGACTGCTCACGATATCGAGGTAGATCGCTCTGAGCGCTGTCAGTTTTTTGTCATTATATCGCGCGCCATTTTCAAGTTTATTTAAAATTAGGTTTTTTTAAATTATTATTTAAGTAGGAAGTGAAAAACTTGCTGTAACACGGCAAGTTATTTTAAAAGACCAAAATAAGTTAATAATATTAAACTTTACACATATAAAGATGAATAAACCGAGAGAAGTATGTTTGTTAGTATTCATACTCAAAGATGTGGAATCCGCAATTTATCTTCCATACATTTAAAAAAAAACTATCATGTTATGAATGAAAATGTGATTTAGACCGTTCCGAATTGATATCACGCTCTGAGCATCCAAATCGTGATATTTGATTCGGAACGACTGTTAGTACCATATTTATTCTAAGCGCTCTGAGCTTAATTCGAAACGAGGGGTATTTGTGATCTTTTTTTTTATTATTATTTATTTTAGGACATGGTACATAAGTCCTAAACAATATACTTAATTAAAACTAAATTAAGATTAAAGTACAAAATAATAATTAATACAAATAAGAACTAACCTAACTATTTGTGATCTTTTTTTATTTTATTATTTATTTTAGGACATGGTACAGAATACATAAGTCCTAAACAATATAAATTAAAGATTACAGATACAAAAATTAAGATTAAAGTACATAGGTAGGTATAAAAATGTACAGAAAACATTATTTGAAATAATAATGCAAGTAAGAACTATTTGTGATTTTAATATTATTGTTTTTTTTTTATGTAATGCATTATAACACACCTGTATAAAATATTTGCTCGCCAAAACTTGGCAAATGTACCTATTCTTAAGTTTACTTAAAGACCTGTAAATTTGTAAATATGACATTTATGCAAATAAATAAATTATTATTATTTTATTATTGTAGGTGGCATAAGATTTTGTAGGATTTTTTAAATGTTTAGTTTATCATCACAGCCCCAGAACACAGTCCTAGACCTACACTGTTGGAGATGAGACTTTTACAACATATTTCTGGAGAATTTGGCCTACACTTGCCACGCTGGCCAAACGGGTTGGCAAAAGTCTGATGTCAATTTTAGTGACAATTCCTCCAGTTGTGTGTTTCACAAAGTGTCACAATAAAAATATCATCACCTCGGGGTGGTCAGAATGCACGCTTTTTTTTAAATGAAGCGGATTCACATTTAGCCAACTTTACTTTAGGCCTATCATGACAAGTGGCAAGCTTGTCGAAGTCTTTAGTGTACCACCAAAATCGAGAAATATCACAAATAAAATGTATTTATTTACATTAATAAATATTTTTGTGTCCCGACTAGAAATCGAACCAAGTACCTCCGAGTCTAAATCCACAGACTTAACCGCTAGACCATGGAGGCAGTAAATCTTATACGTTCAAATAGTTTAATTTTGGCCCTACCTTACTATCAGGTTCAACAGATATCTGTTTTTCAATCGGTGCGTTCATATTAAATTGTATTGAGTTTATGAACGATTTCTTCCTATGAAAGTAAATCCCATATTTGACTCTTGGCAACCAAAATGCCCAGAATGTTGCCAGAATTTGTGCTGAAATATTAATAATAAATGATGTGATATATAAAAAATGAGAAATTAACATAAATTAAATATTAGTTCTCCTATAAAGTAAAAATTGGCATTTGACATCTTTGCAAATGGCACATACTTTCAACAAGAACAACAAATAGGTGGTAGGCGGAATGATGGTGGAAGACAAATTTCTAAGAATTCCATGGATTCACCGTGCGGGTGCCGGGTCCATCGTGTGTGGGTAGGAGATGAGAAGAATGGTGTCTCGGGCTTGCGACCGACAATAGGCTGGTTTAAGAAAAGGAGGCCTCCCTTTTTTATTTTATTGCGCGATAATACGCTCACCATCCACCATTCTACTCCTCTCCCTACCCAACCAAATACTGTATGATTCCGTTAATGCCGTCTTGGAAGCTCTTTTTTTGCCTAGTAAGATCCACCGTCCGTACCGATAAACCAGTAAAGTGTATCCACACGTTTCGGGATCAGGCGAAGAATATTAAATACAGTCAAACTTTTTTTTTTTTTTATTTAATTTTACTTTATTACTTGAAGTAGGTAATATTTTAGTTATTTTCGTTACTTTTTTTATTATTTCTAAAAGGAATTGTATGTTTTTTATATATATATTTTTTTAAAAATTGTTTCAGTATTAGTTTTTCGAATAATATTTAGTTTTTGTATACTTATTGAAAATTTTATAATTTTGTTATTTCTTATAGGCAATAAAAGCTACTGTGGTAATGTGGTGGTCGCCTATAATAGGTGCAACATCTAACTTCTGATTTAGTGTTAAGTACAAATAAGTGTGTGTTAGCACTGTTGACTACCCTATTATAAATAAATAAATAAATAAAATAAACCTGGATAAGCGAGAGTTCAATTCAAGCACAATCTCATTCTCGCTTATAGAGGTTTCTCACTAACCCGAGTTTCTCGCTAATGCAGGTACATGGGTAGCGTTTCTCTCTTATAGGGGTACGCAGCAATAACAAGTCACAGCAAGTACGAATGTAGTAAATTATGTATGTCCACGAAATAGAATACAGGTACAATATTGACGAGAATATAAAAACAATGGTAGGAAGTTCCACGAAAGTTAAGAATGTGTCATAAAATAGCACATGTTAAATTTGTAAATAAAGCTCGACTGCCGCTTATAGAGGTATGGATAAGTAGCAGTCTCACTTCCGGAGGTCTATGAGGGAAAAACGACTCTCTCTTACAGAGGTTTCTGTTTCTCGCTAATAGAGGTTTTGGGAGCTTAAAATGACGGGTCCTGGGTATTTTACTCTCACTTATAGAGTTTTCTCACTTATCCAGGTTTGACTGTAATTGTTTTATTTTTATAAAAGTATTTTTATGTTCATAGGTTTGATTTGTGGCAGTCATGTAAGCCCGCCCCGTGTGCCCTTGCCTTGACCTCTAAAGCCGAGACAGGGTCAAATCTTCCCAACAATGAGTTATTGGGTTCCCACTGTTAAAGTCAATATGTAATAAAATATATATATATTAAGCGATGATTAAACTTTTTGACGACGGAACCCTTGGGCTTATTTCTTTCTTTATTTCTTCATCATCACGACCGTTTTTCCCTTTCGGGGTGGTCAGAAACCACGCTTATAAATAAGCGGATTCACATTTAGCCAACTTTACTATAGGCCAATCATGACAAGTGGCAAGCTCGTCGATGTCTCCAGCGTACCAAACTCGAGAAATATCACAAATAAATTAAATATTATTTAAATGTATTTGTTTACATTAATAAATATTTTTGTGTCCCGACCAGGAATCGAACCCGATACCTCCGAGTCTAAATCCACGAACTTAACCGCTAGACCACGGAGGCAGTTCTTTATTTCTTATTAGTTTTAAATAAAGTTTTTTTACGCAGTCGGGTTTTTATTTTCTTTATGTACCTACTTATAAATAAACAATTGATTTTTTTTTAATTTTAGTAAAATAATCTTAAAAAATAATTGTTAATTTATATATGTTACCTGTAAAAGTGATATAGTTGAGATCTCTAAGATTCATAAGACTAAAGTAGACCAGTATTTGTGCGGTTACACCGGAGAGGAAACGGCCCGCCAGCGCCGCCATTCTGGTGTATGACGACACTATTGGATACTTATCTGGATCCACCTGAAAACGTATTTAAATTTTGTTGACCAATGAGAAAAATCAAAGCGAAAAACTGTCAGTGTGGATTATAATCGACGATTTTTTTTTTTAGTTAGAAAATAATCATCACGACCTTTTCCCTTTCGGGATGGTTAGAAACCACGCTTATAAAGGAGACTAACCCTTCGTTCCGATACGCGATAATAGTAACCTAAGCACGCTTAAAGGTGTTCCGATTCGCGTTTAAACTGTTTTGCCAAAGCTGTGTGACGTCACAAATGACATCATTTCTCGCGCTTAGAGTGCTCACGATATCGAGGTAGATCGCTCTGAGCGCTGTCAGTTTTTTGTCATAATGTACCGCGCCATTTTCAAGTTTATTTAAATTAAGTTTTCTTTTAATTTATTTAATATTGCAATTCGTTTATACTGTTTGTATATTACTTCTAAAACAAATCTATAATTATTATTTAAGTAGGAAGTGAAAAAAAAATGGCTGTAACACGGCAAGTTATTTTAAAAGACCAAATTAAGTTAATAATATTAAACTTTACACATATAAAGATGAATAAACCGAGAGATGTATATCTAGTAAAGATGTAGATTCCGCAATTTATCTTCCATACATTAAAAAAAAAAACTAACATTTTATGAATGAAAATGTGATTTAGACCGTTTCGAATTGATATCACGCTCTGAACATCCAAATCGCGATATTTGATTCGGAACGACGGTCAGTGTCATATTCGTTCTAAGCGCTCTGAGCGCGATTCGGAATGAGGGGTAAGAAGAATACTTCACCTTTGCGTAAATATAGGTGAGATAGGCAACTTCTGTGGCCATATACATTCCGTAGAAGAACTGGGTGACCTGTAGCCATTCTAGACTCTTCGTCCATAGAAGTATAGCGTAGACTATTATACCGCTGATACCTGGAAACAATGGAAAATATTTGTCAGAGCATCATAGAAATATCACATGTAACGATAGATGCGGCAATGGAAAAGATATTGTTGGCTGCATGCAATCGACATCCTTTGCTTTGCACATACATATTAAAAATAAAAAGCAGAGTAATTCGCGCCTTTTTGCACGGACATGTCAAGTCCGAATACCAATTTTAATAGCGTTTTACACTGACAGATTCAGCAGCCCCATTCTGTTACTTGAGCGCAAACGTTATATAATGGATTCCGTTAACTATATATATCACGCTATTAAAGTTGATATTTGCACGGCCGCTGTCAAGGTCAAACGCTTATAGAGTTGAGAATTATAGTACATTACTGCCGCGGTCTATAATGACTACTTTGCTGGTCGCGCTGATGATGGCCGACAGCGCAGCGTAGCGTAGGTCCAGGCCGACACAGCGCGGTCACCGTGCAGCACTTGATGGACGAGCCTTTACAGCGAGGACAGCAAGGGCTGCAATGATGGCCAAGCTGGAAGGCCTAGAGCGTAGCTAGGCTAGCTCGAGGCAATCATAGCGTGACCAGCGAAGCAGTCATAGTGGGCCAAGGCTTGTATAGTGCTTTACTCAAAAATGCAAGTACCTAATCTAAATAAAACCAGCAAGTAATTTAAATAAAATATATATTAAAACGTTTAAACGTCAAAATAGCGGCCGGCAATGTTGTGCCGGCCTGTTAGAGCGACCAGCAAAACTTTGCCGGCCGCTCCTTGAAACAGAACGGCAAGGTAGACTTTGCTCAAACAAGGTTGTCAAAATAATGACCAAACTACATGCATTTTTAGGCCAAATTCTCGAGATACATGTTCTGGAAGCCCCATCTTCAACAGTGGAGGTCTAGAACGCTGTGTTCTAGGGGCTGTAATGAATGAAAATGTATATATCCATGATTCTTAGGATCAGGTATATTTTTTTGACGGTCCAAATGGTCAACAACCTACATATACACAATGAGGACTGAGCAAATATTTACATTTTTTGGCATATACCTTGTTACATGCGACCATGTCACAAGAACCGCTGACTACGCAGCTCCATTACACGATTGCTTTGTCACGTAATGCACATTCTGCATTTTCCTAGATTATATTAATAGAATCATTAACATTGTGTGTCACTTCTTTTCTCATATCGAAAGTTGTCAAACCTATGTTAGATTAAGCATAGATTAAGAGGGAATTGTTTTTCTTTGGATCCTCTGGCTACCTCCCACTTAATTACCTATTCTATGGTATATTATTATTTATATGTTACATGGTAAACACTGGAGGCTTGCCAATTGCCCTATCCTACTTGAACATGAAATGAGAATAACTACCTATTATGTAATAAAAGATTGAAAGTCAATTGATCGCTTATTGGCACATTTCGTTCATTAGCAAAATAAATCTCTAGGCGCGAATTATACAGATACGGCGTAAGGTGAATGCGCAGAGCAGGCGTGAAACAGATACGGCACGGACGTGATTTAAATTATATCAAAGAGGCGAAGACACGTCACAACAAGTCATTACTATTATTAACCATTGATAAATTTCTTAAATGTTTTTTTTATTTTGGAATTATTGTATTTAGAATTTAATTGTAATTTAATTTATATTAATTTTAATTTAATCTTTAATTATAATTTAATTTGATTTTATGTAAATTTTAGATTTAGTGTAATTGAGACCCCACAATATAGGCTGGGGCCATTACCTTTTTATTCTATTAAATTATAGCGTTGTTTCCAATAAATAAATTCATTTAAATTTATTCATTTTATACCAAAGTAAGTTATTTCATCAAAATATTATAAATTATTAACATAAATATGCAAAAAAATTGAAAATAATGAAAAAAATCGGTAAGTTCGAGATTCGATTTTTTTTTTTCGGTTTTTCTTAATTTTAAGGTACTAAATAACAATGAATAATTAAAATCGATATACCAT
The DNA here is from genome assembly GCA_910589645.1 of Tinea semifulvella. NCBI lineage: Eukaryota > Metazoa > Arthropoda > Insecta > Lepidoptera > Tineidae > Tinea > Tinea semifulvella. Next base: position 6,114,052 of record OU342618.1, read on the forward strand.
TTGAAAGTAGACATCACGACGAAAAAAAAAAAGACCTTGTACAACACCAGAAACCAAAAAAAAATCAATAAAGTTGTTCATCAAAGATAAGGGTGTTTTTTCGGAAAAATTGTGAAATCTCGAAAAATATTAATTTTCCATAATTGAAAAAATTCATGCTTATTGTGTGCAAATAATTACGTGTTTTCACAAAGTTTCATTTAAATTAAATAATTTTCACGCGAGAAAAAAATAAAAAACAGAAAAATCGGTTTTTCGTCATTTTCTCGTTATCTTCGAGGTTATGTCGAAAAATATATATAATAAAAGTTTTAGATTTTTTTATTATCTACAACTTTTGTATGAAACACTTTTCTCTAGGAGGTCTCGTTCCGCCACGAATAACGAAAAACGGTTTTCATCCCTTAAATAGCACCCCATTTCACTACTTCCCTTAATCTCAAGTTCGAAAGTTTTTTTTTTCATTGTTTATGACCTCAACTACATATTCCAGCCGGCTGTTGCCTGTTACTAATTTTTTTTTTAGCTATAAAAATCCGTAACGGCCCCAGCCTAATACCGGCCTTCCTAGTGTGGGTCTCCAGTAGAAAAACATATACATAGGATTTTATTTGAAATAAATGATTATTATTACTGACTTTATCGTCATAGCATTTATTTTACTATTTAAATAAATTAATAATCCACCGACTTTTAAATCCTATTTCTCTCCATATTTTATCTTGTTATATTATATTATATTTATTACTGTACTCCGCCTTAGTATGGCATAAATAGCTGAACATTGTTCAATGGGGTTTTTGTAGTTTTTTATTTTTATAACAGAAAAATGTATTTTAACTTAACGAATTAAGAAAGTGCGCGCCGTCTTTAAAAAGAAAAAAAGTTTAATTAATAGAACGGCAGTGACCACCATAATTATAAAAACAAAACTTCTCATCTTGACAAGAAAACCCGTCCTACAGGGGCTGGACCTCGCACGCCGCATACCAAAAGGAGGGAGCGAGGTACATGTCGTGCAATGTTATTAAATTGTCCTTAATTACACTAACACGGCCAGAGGACATTTTTGTAAATTTTAAATAAAACATGACGAAACGGGATCATGTGTCTTGCATTCATTGCCAAAAAAAAAACTTATAAAAAAGAGCATGCATTAATAAGTCACCTGACTAGACTAATTCTTCGTTCTTATTTCTAGTTCCCCTTCTCTCCTTCTTCCACTCTTCTGAACAAGAAGAAGCAGTTTTTCCCGCCTTCAAATTTACGAGTAGGCGTAGGTACGAGACTATACCTAGGTACGGGTGAGTATGTAGGTAACAGATAATAAAAAAGATGCAATAGCAAGTGCAATTAGACGAGCAAACAAGTGTAATCTGTTATCACAAGATCATCTGAGGTACGATAATATAGATATCACTGTTATCAGTAATAAGCTTAAGTTAACCAATCTTTACAGTACTCAATTAAAGAATTAAAGACATAGGCACGAGTTAAGAGCTCCACTGTTAGGAATAGGACAGAAGCTATTAAAGTTGATATTTGCACGGCCGCTGTCAAGGTCAAGCGCTTATAGAGTTGAGAATTGAATAATATTTTGTAATTATGACGCAATCTCTGGCGTAAATAACGAAATCCACTAATAACGTTTGCGACTAAGTAACAGAATTGGGCTACAGGTACTATTCTATAACTACAAACAGTTAAATTGACGAAATAATGGATTCCTTTATTAACTCTTAGATAAAAACCAAAGGTGAAGATACGGTACGAAGACATTACGCACGGAACAAGGAAACTACGTCTAAATGACGCAACTGAATCAGTAGTAAGCTAGTGGTAATGTGTATCTGCCTGGCAGGCAACTCCAGGGCAGAGGCACTCGAAGGAACTAATCGTGGGCTACTCAGGTAAGTACACGATCAAAGCCCTTCAGCTATGCAAACCTAAATTAAGAACTCTCACTAGAGCCCTAACTGGTCACTGTAAATTAAACAAGCACATGTTTACCATGGTCTTGGTAGAAACATATAAGTGCAGATTCTGTCGCGAGGTGTCTGAGACACCTGTCCATCTCCTTTGCGACTGTTATGCCCTGCATCTTGGGTGCTCACAGTTTAAGCCCCGAGGAGGTGCGACGCTTCGCTCCTAAGCCCATATTAAAGGTACCTTGAAGCCGTAGGGCTAGCGAACGAACTATAATCTAGGGAGGTCACAATAGATCACTACTGGTCGCAGTGACTTGGAGACGAATAGTCCCACCCTATTTCACAAATAATAAAAAAAGCTAGTGGTCGCGATCACAGCGACACCATCGCCGCTCGGTAAATACCACTGTTGCATCGCTGGTAAGTAAATTTAATCTAAGTAATTAAGTAAACAGTAACACACATATATATAATAACATTTAAATAAACAAATTTTTAAGTATGTTACCAACGACGTAAACCACAGAATATAAATAGGTAACGTCAGATAGTGAAGTTAAACAACAATTAGTAAGTATAGGCGCAGTGGTGGCTCGGTTGTAAGAATGCTTTCCTTAAATCCTACAAAGGTCGGTTCAAATTCATCAAAATCATGTATCAATGAGAAATACACTTTTCTTACGTGCATTTGTCATAGATTTACAACACCACCGTTCCCGTGCATTGGAGAGCACGTTAGGACGTAGGCGTCGGTCCCGGTTCCACTAATACCAACTTGTGTTAATACAAGTAACAATTGGCGCCTATAGGTTTTTTTTAAATAAGTTATGAGTGAACTATTTGCCAGTACACAGACGATGTGTAGGAATCTATGAAGTCTGTGTGTGTAGGTATTTTTTCCACTATCCCTATGATTGAATTGTCACTGTAAGCGATTTTTTTCACTTTATTTAAGCATTCAGGTAGGTTTTCCAAGGGCTTTGTGTTTTTAATGATGTACGAATTACGAAATGATAATGTTATTCGCTAAAATGAATAACGTCTTTTAAAAGTAAGTTAATTTTACAAAGGGAAGAAAGACGGAATTTTGTTAGAGTAGCGTAACGGTGTAAACGTTTTACTTCATGCAAGTCGTATATGACTGTTTGGATTGGCTTAAAGCGTTTATGCTTTGAGGTAACAATTTTCCAAGTCAAACAGAGCTATGTTACATTTTTGAATATACCACAATTAATATAAGCTCTGTTTAATCATCAAAATGATTGTAATATTTTATTTATTAGTTCTGACTTGCAATTGTATGGAAAAAAGGTATGTAATATATATATTACCAGAGATAGCAACTAGAGTTGTTGGCCTGTAGTACTAAAGTTAATAAAATGGAGAATTTTTGTACAATCAGATTTGCATATCACACATTATCTTGTTTATCAGCAGTATTATAAATGTCAATTAAAAGTCATTGTAAATATTATGTTGGGGTTTTTATATGAAAAAATGTTCACATGCCCGAGACACCATTCTTCTCATCGCTTACCCACACATGGACCCGGCACTTGCACGGTGAATCCATGCAATGCTTAGAAATTTGTCTTCTTCTCTCTTCTACATATAATTTATATGTAATTTTAAGTGCATTTATTATGCAACATTGTTTTCATGGTTATTATTCCTAATTGCCATTAAATTACCAATTTAGATTACATACCAGGTATGTAGTTGACCTAGTTTAACTGTTATGGGTTAAATATAAATTAATATATTCATTTAAAATTATATTTTGTTTTTTTATTAATTATAAAATGGTATAAATTCTAAGGGTAAAGGGTTTTAAAAAATCTGTCCCAAAATACAACATATTTATTCTGTTGGGATTACACTCACTTTTTGATAAGTTTAATTATTAGGATAAATAGTTATTGGTTAATAAGAATCTGTTTAGTTAGGGTAGGAATCCATTTGGATATCACAAGTATTCATAGGTTACTTTATTGAAGCTCAAAGCATATCTGTGCTCAATTTAATTAAAAAAAAAATGTCTGCAAAATTTACCAGATAAAATGATTATGGGCTTGAATCTCAGGAAGTCTGTAACCAGGAAGACCACAACCAGCAGCGCCAAGTATGAATAAGTCCCAACAGGATACACATCACGGTTTAATTGTACATCTGTAATATTTCTCCATTCTCCAAGCAGAAATTCCGACACAAAAGGCTCTGACGGACGTATCTCCCTCAATGTACCGAAAGCACACAGCAACAGTGTGACTTTTAACCACTCTTTCATTATAAGTTAGGTCTGAGTTACAGAAGAAAATGATGAAGTTTTTCGCATATAGGTAACCAAGTTTACGTCTGATGGCTATCAAATCTCGAATCCAACAACATTTTTGCAATGCTCTGATGTAACACTTTGCTGCTGATACTTTAATTAACGCTTCGGCGTTAAATGTTCTTAAGTTTTACAAGGAAAAATGTAATAAATATAAAATTGCGATAATCTGTCCAACAAAACGACGTCTTCTTTTTTTACTGTTCTTCTTTCGTTCTTGATAGAAGCTATAGCTAAGTCACATAATCACATTTATGTAATAAATACCCCCGATAAAACTAAAACACGTGCGCTAATTTTATATTACATAAAAACTGCATCAAAAAATAATAGAGTTCAAAAGTCGGTGACCCTTCGCGCGGCTCGGGACCCCAATTTTTTTTCTGCTCTAATAAAAAAATATTACAATTCATTTAGCCAAAAAATAATTTAAAAAAATCATCATGTAAATCCAATTTTAACTAAAAAATGAAAACATTATAAAACAATTAAATTAAAGTAATAGTTTTTTGTTTAAAATTTATAAGGAGTTCGTTATAATAAGAAAATACAAATGAAAGTATATTCAGGCTAAATCTAATTATTATCAAAGCCAGAAAAAAATAAAAAAAACAAAAGTAATGTTTGGAAATCAAAATTATGTGAAGTTGTGTGATTTCCTACTCTTTTTAATGCTTTTTATAGCTATAAGTCTTTCTTTGTCTATATTCTAAACTAAAACTAATTCATTGACAAATGTCATTACAGTCAGCTGATTAATAACGCTGATGACAGTTGCATAGTGTTATTGTTTCTTTTAAACTTTTCCTATAATATATTATAATATAAACTTCATAAGAAGACACGTAGTACAGTCATACGTTATATCTATTGTATATTCAGTTGAGTAATAATGACTAAAGTGAAGGATAAAACGTCGCCTCAAGTAGGTTCGTACGATTGTTCCCTGTGCCAAAAACAGTTCAAATGGGAAAGCGAGAGAAAACGGCACGAATTAAGCCATAACCCACAATATGAATGCAATATCTGCAATAAGAAATACAGCTTTTTGTAAGTATGACCTATCTTTTAACGTCCTAGGCCTAATTTGAAAGAACCTGTTATTTTCCACTCCTCCCCCTGCCTCCGTGGTCAAGCGGTTAAGTCTGTGGCTTTAGACTTGGTGGTACCGGGTTCGATTCCTGGTCGATAATATTTATTAATTTAAATAAATAATCTTAATTTATTTGTGATATTCTGGAGTTTGGTACGCTAGAGACATCAATAAGCTTGCCACTTGTCATGATTGGCCTAAAATGTTGGCTAAATGTGAATCCGCTTATTTATAAGCGTGGTTTCTGACCACCCGGAAGGAAAGCAGTTGTAATGATACTTTACTTTCTGTTATTTTTCAAAAAAGGTACTGACTTGCTTATCCAATATGCGGTGATACCAATGTTTCATTAAGTTTCTTTTACTGTTATAGTATGAATATAGATATGTAGAAGAGCAACCTTCACCAATCAGAATATAAATTAAATCAACTTTTGCTGATGAGTTGGTCAATTAGGATAACTTTTCGACATTAATATGTTCGATCACAAGTAGTATCCCTGCAGTGATGACTGTTACAGTATAAGAAAACATTGCAAGGAAATTTCTACACCAATTGCTGTCATATGGCTCTCTAGTAAAAAGTATCATCACATGGGGTAGTCAAAAATCATGCTTTTAAACCTCAGATACAGTCAGTTCTTTAGTCGTTGATCATTAACAAGCTTGTTCTAAATTTTAATAGATATTTATCTTCATCAAATAGAGAGAGACAGTCTTTATCTGCCACATCATGCACCTCCATTGGCGGCTTCAAGCAACTGATTCTGGTCACTTTTTTTTATAGATGATACTCACAAAATCATCTAACAATACGACCACAGCCTAAAGGGCCCCGCCCATTAGTAGCTGCATGGCCTCGCGGTGTTTATGGACTAAAATCCTTTAACCTTCTCACTTTAAGTCTAAATCGTGGCTACAACTGATGGCACTTGTTTGCCGTGTAAAGAGTAACTTGCAAAGCAAACAGTCTTCTTGATGGAAGCAGCCTGAAGGGTAGGGGTCTGCAGCGGAGCCATCGAGGGGGAGCTGGGAGATAAAGGCAGCGGCAACTGGATTAAGGGTCCTTGGCTTAGCGCCAGAGGACTTGGAGGCCTCAATCGATTGAGCCTGGTCGTGAAAGGGTTGTAGGTGTCCTGGAGGACACATATATAAAGGTCATAGGAGCAGGGTCTGGCTGCGACGTAGCACGCATATTTTATATTTATTTATTTATTATTTATAGTAGGGAGAGAGCAATATCAGCTTCTCACTTATCAACTAAGATATTTATGTGTTAAAGTCTTTCTTACTAAATCTAAGTGGGTGATCCTTAAGATTAAAGTAAAGACCAAAAAGAAATGGTGCTTTATTCTACTGCATATTTTTCTTAAGAAATTACCCCTTGACATTCGTAACCAATTCGAGTTAACCTTAAAATCTCCTTATGAGATTCCAACATATAAATCTCTATTAGATTTTCTGGAGTTACGCTGTAAGGCTTATGAGTTCTCTGTAACCACACCTTTCCGGTCTAACCCATCTGTACATGAGAAGGTGCTATCTAGTAGGAACATTAAAACATCTCTCCATGTGATTGCTGCAGAGTGTCCATGCTGTAGAAAGGAGCACATGCTTTATGCCTGTGATAAGTTCAAGGCAATGTCTCTTAAAGAACGGAACTCTTTCACTGGAAGCAAGGGTATGTGTTTTAATTGTTTTGGTGACCATAGGTATTCTGAATGTATATCTGTATCTAAGTGTAAGGTCTGTAGAGGAAAACACCATACACTTTTGTGTTTTAAAACCAAACCTGTAACCAATCATGTGGTAAGTTCTCCGAGCACCTCGGATAACCCTGTAGCTCACTGTAGTGAGGGTCCTTCAGACCTGTCACCTGCTGTATCTGTACCAGCTGATAGCGTTCTATCTGCTGTAGTCCCTCTGTACGCCAAAGAGCACAAGTCGTTAAATGTTCTTCTTGGTACTGCTGTAGCCCTCGCCACTACTGGTGATGGCAGTCTTAAACCTATTCGGTTGTTTCTAACGGTTGTATTTTATAAATATTGATCACTGTAATAATATGTTTTTAGGCCTAATATTGTTTTCTACTCCTAAATAAATAAATAAACTATTTTTCTGAACCTCCAAATTCTGCTACAATTGTAGAGAAGGTATCTCAACATGCCTCATAAAGCTATGAAAAAGTTTTTTTTCTTATATCTGGCAAGACTATAATAATGACACATATATTCTAAAGTCCATATTAATATTATGAGTTGTGATAAAGGTATTTGTATAGCAAACATTAATTACTTATTGCATGCAATACAATCAATTATATTATTTTATGACTTTGTTGATCAGGAGAATGATTGATATGTTTATTGTTCTTGTAAATATGATATAGCTTAGTTTTCCTTGCAAATTCCTTTCTCAGTCAGATGAAATATTACTAGGTGACTGGAATCTACTAAGCTGTTGGTCTTCTAACAGCTAACAGCTTACTCTTTGGACTTCATTATTTTATTTCCTAGAAAGTTGATAGACTACATTTCTCAAAAGTCCACTCAGACTTGAAAATATATTTTAAAATATTGGATTGTGCGAGAGAGAAGGATGCAAAAGCATAAACCTTCTTAAATGACAATGTTCGCGTAGTGTAATTTTTATAAAATATATATAAAATCTAATGTGCAGTTTTAGTTTTAATCAGAATCAGCCCCTGACTCCTCCGAGCTTTTTTTGATATTTCTTGTAGCTTAGCATTTGGCTTTGAAGGCATACTTGAAAAAGTCACACTGTATATTATAAATTTTATCATTATAATTAGTGTAAAAAAAAGGTATATTTAAAAAAAAAATGACGTAGGATTTGTTGTGTTTAAGTTATGACCTACTTGTAATATGTTGATTACTGAGATCTTTGAAAATAAATTTACTTGAACCTGTATGTAGAATTGTGTTTCCTGCCACTCACTATTCCTTTTGTAAGTTCGAATTTTTATATTTTTTTTGTAGATCAGCTTTGCGAAGACATGAAAAGACTCATGAGCGAATGGGTCCTGTGCGATGTAAGGAATGTGCTGGAACTTTCCGTGATGAAACTCTGCTCAAAAGACACCTAAAATATGCCCATAATGGTATGTAATTATTGTTTTAATTTCCCGTTTTCCAGATTTTTTTTACTTATAAACAACTCTATTACAAATCTATATACATATTTGTTTTTTTAAACTGATCATATTATGTCATAGAATGGGAGCAATTGACGACCGTCAGTAGTCTCTACCATTATTGCCAGACTATCAAGATTGTTTGGTTATGAAAAGGGAGTCTTTCGCGCCATTTTGCGCTGAGATGGCAAGTGCAAGTTATTGTTTTGTAAATTAATTTACTGTGGATATTGTTGATCAAAAGTGGTGTTGTTTGTTTAATAATGTGCTACAATGTGATTAGTTATGGAAATAGACAAATTGGACTTTGAATATGGGGCACAAGTTGCAGTTTATTTATGCGGTTTTCCCTGCGCTGTGGACTCCCATATTTTACACGTGTTTGGGCTATAATGCCGCGAGTGACTCCATGAAAAGCATCAAATTCTGCATCATCTCATAAACTCATAAAAAGAAAGATATATTACGTCAGACTTGGCTGTATGGGCTAGACCCTTTGCCTTCCCTATCACCTCATTCATCTTCCATCGGGAGAAGATATAAATGAAAAATAGTTATTAGTGTTTTTTTACAAAGCAGCCGAGGTTGACAATGTGTTGCATATTTTTTAAAACTTGTTTCGTAAATCTATACAAAAGGCGAACGTAATGCCGCAAGACATTCTCTTCCCGTTAACCTTTGGGACATTGGGACACTTAAAATTAATAGAGAAATAAAATAAAAATAAATAATATTTTTAAACTAATAAAAAATAAACATACATAGACATCTATAATATATATATACACACACTCAACATTTAATAATATAGTAAAGTATTATTACAACCGTCATGTCAGTTTTAAAAGCGGATTCATATTCAGTCAACTTTACTATAGGCCCATCATGGCAAGTGACAAGCTCGTCGATGTCTCTAGCGTACCAAACTCGAAAAAAGTCACAAATAAATTAAATAATTTATTGTGTTCCGATCAGAAATCGAACTCTGTGGTTAAATTTTATAAAGTGCTCAATCTATTATTATATTTATCATTTCCAACAAGTAAGATTAGAATCAATTATTATTGATGCATCATTTTTGTGTATGATGCCATCGTATATGAGTGTTGCTATATGTGATAACAATGTATTGAACAATAATGGGGTGTGTCACTAACTTTTTATCACGATAGATGGCGAATGATAGATGGTACCTAATATAACTGTCAGTTGCATAGAAAACTTGTATTTTTATTACGAAATTTATTATTTTCTGGATATTATGCAGAAGTGAGCAGCTTTTAAGTGTACAAATCGAGATTTCCAAGCGAAAGCAAAGATATGGTGATCTCAAAATTGCCGTTCTATTAATTCAACCTTTTTTATTTTAAAGACTGTGTTCGCTTACTTAACTCGTCTTTTAAGGTAGGCAACGTTAAGTAAAAATACATTTTTCTGCTATAAAAATGTAATGTAATGTAAAATAAATTTAAAAAATGATCAGTCATAGGTGTAAATAAGGTACCAGTGCCGCTAGCGACATCTACAATAAGCTTTGCCTGATACACTCCATTAAAAATTGAAAGGAAAAAAAAACAATCACTAGGACTCCGCAAAAGTATCTATCTACTGGTTGTAACTTTGGAGAAGGGGGTACTCCCACTACTCCACCAGGTCAATTGTTGTGGTGGTGTAGCCCGTACTGTGTCACCACATAACGTAAATAATAAAATATAACATGTTGTTTGAAGCGGTGTTATTTTTATATAAATATCACTATGGCAAGCTTTCAATATTAGTCCCTTGACCACAACGCACCTCTGCAAAGGATCCTGTCAATATTCAAAACATTTTTTAAATTCACTTATCGGGATGTTTGGATGATTTATGTTTTACTTTCTCCACAGTGGCAAAACTCTTTCCTCTCATGTCCCTTTTAAGTATGGGGAACAAAAAAAAAATGGTGTCATACCGTTTTTGATCAAAAACTGCTTTATGGAGAGAGCGGTGTAGGCCCAAATTTGGCTATCCCAGACATCAATGGTTCGGCAACGGTCTTCATGAACAAAAGCATTGATTTTGTCGATATTTCGTCACTTCTTGACGTTGAGGGGCGTCGTAAACGGGGTTGATCTTCAATTGACTATTTTTCATTTTTTTAAATGTGAAAACCACTCGTAGACTATGGTTTTACTTCGGTCAGCATCTACATAAGAGGTCTTAAGCATAACAGTAGTTTTCACGGCCGATTTCCACCCCAACAAAATATAGACACGCGTTGCTCTTGACAATCGACCATCACGTTTTCGGCGATATGAAAAAATTTGTATCACAAGGTGACATAACTTCGCACACTAACTGAGGACTATTATTAATTGGTCTTTGTCAAGGTATTTGCGTTCTTATGGAGGTTGCATTCGCTTTCCATAACTACGGACGGGGCGTGAGATAACCATTAAAGGTTGAAGTAAACGAGATTGGAGGCGGGGCTGCGTTTACGACTCCGTGATTGGTACCAGGTGTCGAACGTAACATTGTCTGGCGTCCGGCGGACGTGGTTGCAGAGGGGCCAGATTTCTCTGCGCGTGCGTACATGCCAGCCATCAGACACCTGGTCGTAATTCCCGTTACTTTTTAGTCCCCCCTTGTATAGTGGGACGCTATTGAAATATATGCAATTGTTTCTAAGATTTATTTATTCCAAGAGAAAGGACGGAGCCAGGCAACATAGGAGATAGCAACAGAGTAGAAGCAATTAAAATTATACCCGCCACCAGAATATTTCTCATTGTGAACAGGATGGCGTCATCTCTCAGTTATTCTTTATGATGTTTCGTAACACGATCCCTATTAGCACCGAATACTCCCAACATGGGGGGAAAGACTTTTTTCCCGCGACCCAATCTCCGATTTATATGTAAACACGTGTATGCCAGGTCGCCTTGAATATCGTTTCAATATAATTCGAATTCGAGGTATATGCTTGTGATTTTTTATTAATGTAAATAAATACATTTAATTATTATTTAATTTATTTGTAATATTTATCGAGTTTGGTACGCTGGAGAAAAGTTGGCTAAACGTGAATCTGCTTATTTATAAGAGTGGTTTCTGACCACCCCGAAAGGTCGTGATGATACTTTACTTTACTTACTTTATGCTTGTGATCATGATAAATTATTTTATCCTGTCCAGAAATCGAACTTTTTTTTTTGTGTTTAGTTGTATAATTAATGCTTTATTATTGTTTTTACAGGCGAAACGTTTACTTGTTCCAAATGCTTAGCATTTTTCTCGAGTATAGCAGCCCTGACCAGTCACTCTAAGACCCACACAGTCACTGACAGACGATATAAGTGTCAATTCGAGGGCTGCCACAAGTCATTCAACTTTCCCCATCATTTGAAGCACCATGAGCTGACGCATACTGGATCCAAGCAGTATTTCTGCAGTGTTTGTGGAAAAGGTAAGACGATTAGGTTTTATAAAAAAAAAACATCTAACGTCATCATTGCCTAACAGCTAGTTTTAGAACGTATTTTTTGATTAGGTTTTGCGTATAATTTTTTATATATATATATTTTTAAATACTGGCACGACATGTGACCTTGCTCCCACCTGATGGTACGTGGCGCGCATGGTCCATGAATGTTAGCAACTGGAATCAGACACTCATGTCCGACATCAGTCCCTAACACTATGCCGGCTTGACTAGATGCCTTTTCACACTTCGCTTGAAGGACTCCAGGTCATAGGAAAGTGGAAAGACAGAGGCTGGAAGAGCATTCCACATCTTTATTGTGCGACAGAGTCTCCAAATTTATAGGTACGCGAAGGGATGGTGACTACGGTATGTGGGCATATATACTATGACCTGTGCGTGTGGTTCGATTGCGGAATGAAGAGGAAGGAATTAGGTTAGAGACCGCTTCAAAGCACTCACCATAGTATAGCCGGTAGAACACGCTCAGAGATGCCACATCTCGGCGAAGCTGCAGGGATTCGAGAGTCTCAGATATAGTGGCATCGTCCACAATTCGAACAGCATAGGAGAACATTAGGACATTGAGAGCATCTGTAAGGTACTTCGCGGAACCATCCCAAAGGTGTGAACAGTATTGGGAAGTTGTCAATTTTGCCTTGGACATTTCAGTTGGCGAGGGTCTGATGTCAAATATTAATGACAATTTATTAACGATGCCACAAGTTGGTAATAGTCGGGAACGGCGGCTTAACGTGCTCTTCGAGGCACGGAAACGGTGAATGAATTTGAGGGTATAAAAGAAAGCATAGGGATAAAAATAAGGAAAGGCATGCTACGATGGTTCGGACATGTTGAAAGGATGAGCGAAGAAAGATTGACGAACCAGGTATATATGTAATGCGAAAGTTGTTTGTAAAAGACCAAGAGTCACATATCACGATCAAATAAATAAAACACTGGTTGAAGGTGCATTAAAAAGCCTAAGCTTAAGCAAGTAACAAAAGGGCATGTATGAAGAGGTTGATGAATGTCGACGAAGCGAAACAGGTATGTCGTGATCGTGTCAAGTGGCGCTCAATTGTCTCTGCCTACCCCGCAAGGGATTTGGCGTATGTAAAAAATAATATCTAATTGTACAGTCAAGGAATTTAATTCCCTTATCCATTTCGTTGAAATGTCAATAATTGTTTGTCACTTATTCTCTCGTTCCGAGACACGATAATAGTAACCTAAGCACGCTTAATTCGGAGACGTGCATAAACGTGTTTTGCCAAAGCTTTGTGGCTTCACAAATGACATCATTTCTCGCGCTTAGACTGCTCACGATATCGAGGTAGACCGCTTTGAGCGCTGTCAGTTGTTTATTATTATGTCGCGCGCCATTTTCAAGTTTATTTAATATTATGTTTTCTTTAAAATGATTTAATGCTGTAATTCGTTTATACTGTTTGTATATTACTTCTAAATCAAATCTATAATTAATATTTAAGTAGGAAGTAATGTCTGTAACACGGCAAGTTATTTTAGAAGACCGAAATAAGATAAAATAGTAAACGTTACACATATATAGATGAAAAAATCGAGAGAGGTGTGTTTGTTAGTATTCATACTCAAAGATGTGGAATCCGCAATTTATCATCTATACATTAAAAAAAAACTATATGGTCTGAATAATAATGAAATTTAGACCGTTCCGAATTGAAATCACGCTCTAAGCATCCAAATCGTGATATTTGATTCGGAACGACTGTCAGTATCATATTCATTCTGAGCGCTCTGAACATGATTCGGAACGAGGGGATTATTATATGTCAAAGTAGCGTCGTACTCTAGTCAGCTCTGGAGTTCTTGGCGCCATTTTGCGTGGACATGTCAAGTGCAAGTTTTTGTTTTGTAAATTAATTTACTGTGGATATTATTGGTCAAAAGTGGTGTTGTTTTGTTTAATAATGTGCTACAATGTAAATAATAAGCGATAAATTGGACTTTAAATATGGGGCACAAGTTGCAGTTTATTTTTTGCGGTTTTCCCGCGCTGTCAACTCCCATATTTTTCCCGACGTGTTTGAGCTATGGTGCCACGAGTGACTCCAAGAAAAGCATCAAATTCTGCAGCATCTGGAATTTGATGATGACCTCATTAACTCATTAAAAAAATATATATATTACGTCAGACTTGGCTGTATGGGCTAGACCCTTTGTCTTCCCTATCATCTCATTCATCATCCATCGGGAGAAGAGAAGCAAAAAAAAAAAAAATCTAGTCAGGTCTTATGGTGACAGTTTGCTATACGATATTGAACCTTACATGAGTCGGAAATTAAATTTCTTGACCGTACATGCCGGGGTTCGAACCCACTGTTTTGGGATGTTAAGGAAATCGTTTGTACAACCGACCCACCACCGCTCTTTATTCAACACAATTTTCTTCATTTCAAGTTATGTTTCTTTGCAGGTTTCATCCAAGCTCACCATTTAAAGACCCACCTACTTAACCACAAGCCTGATGCTTGGTTGTCTTGTCCTTTACCAACCTGTAACAAAACATTTCACAACCAAAATGCTTTGAAACGACATATTTTTACACACAGTAAGTACTTTATATATCATCTGTTAAAAGGCAAATATATACTTGTATAATATGTTGTATTTCTTAGGATGTAGTGTATGTATTTCTTAGGATGTAGTGTATGTATTTCTTAGGATGTAGTGTATGTATTTCTTAGGATGTAGTGTATGTATTTCTTAGGATGTAGTGTATGTATTTCTTAGGATGTAGTGTATGTATTTCCTAGGATGTAGTGTATGTATTTCTTAGTATGTAGTATATTGTTTGTTATTTTATTATTTAATATAAGCACTACTCTTCAACTCATACTATCCCAAAGGTCAGATGTTAGAAAATGCCTTGTAGGCATTAATCTTCGCTATTTATACATTTTTCTTAGTATGTAGTATATGTATTTCTTAGTATGTAGTATATTGTTTGTTATTTTATTATTTAATATAAGCACTACTCTTCAACTCATACTATCTCAAAGGTCAGATGTTAGAAAATGCCTTGTAGGCATTAATCTTCGCTATTTATACATTTTTCTTAGTATGTAGTATATGTATTTCTTAGTATGTAGTATATGTATTTCTTAGTATGTAGTATATTGTTTGTTATTTTATATCAGCACTACCCTTCATCTCATACTCTCCGAAAGGTTAGATGTTAGAAAATGCCTTGTAGGTATTAATCTTCGCTTTATGTACATATTTTTTCGTGCAATACAGAATTTAATAATAATAATAATCTACTTACATTGTCCTTACATTACAGTCGTGTGCTTCATTCTGAAATTGTTTTGTGGTTAAAATTGCTATAAGAACTATTACTAAGTACTTACACAGGTACTTACTACCTCTTTTAAAAAATCTACACTATACAATAGAAATAAATTATAGATTAATAATTATTGTTGTATCTTTTCAGAAAATAAAGAGTTGGATATATCTGACTCTAAAATCGTTGCTGATGAAAATATGGATTTAGCAAATACTCGTAAAGGTAACGATTATTATTTAGTGATAAATAATTTTTTAAAAAGTTTATATCATACATAAAGTATAGTAACTAATTAGGAAAAGAAAGGCGATTCTCGCAAAAATGCGGTCGTTACCCTTATGTCATCCGAACACTAGCGCCGTCAGGTAGATGATACGATCATAAAAGTGCCATATATACATATATAGTGTAAGTTAATATTTAGAATTGTACAAAAGACTTGCGAAACTTGCGTCATGTGTTAAAATTTAGAACTAAGATGTGAGGTTGTTGGCCTTTTGGCCTGATAGTGTAACCGAGTTTGGTCAGATGGCGCTGCGGAACACAAATAAAAAGGGGTTCACACAGGTGGGCGTCAGAAAAAGAGGCGGGATTATTATGGTGGTGATCGCATGATCGTATCGTAACAGGAAGTTATTTTAAAAATAGGTATAACTTATATATACGATATGGTACTGAGAACTTACATAATTATTTTTTAAGGTTCGCAATGGCTGACTTGTTGAATGAATTAATTGAATATACGAGTATAAAAATAGAATGAATTGCATGATTTATTATGTTCAAAACATTGACAAGAATTAAGTTCTCCCTACCAACTACTAGGCGGCGCCAATTTCTATATAAATCTATATGTAGAATATTGCTTCTTCAAAATTTTCACCCCCTGATTTATAGTTACCTAATATTACTAAAGATTTCTAATAATGTAATTTATCTTTTCAGGATATGTACTTTGTGACACATGTGGTGAACTAATAAACACGACACAAATATCAAAACACGTGCAAAAATGCCTTAAAAAAACAAAAGAGATAGTCAATACAACAACAGACTCAGAAACCAGCGAAGAACTATCCAATTCGTCATTCGAAATATTTGCTGAAATCGATGATGGAGTGAGTATCAGTGAAATGGTTAAAATTGGTATTAATCGCTGTAAAAATGGTTTAAAAACGTGTTCTATTACTGAAGACGGCAAGCCTGATGAAAATTGTTTGTGTGCTAGTATTGCTACGAGTCCAAATGATATAAGCCTTGATGATATTAAACCAGAACCTATAGAAATCAAATCGGAAGTAACTTATGAAAAACTTGATACACAAATGAAATGCTTGACATTCTGTGAAAGAAAAAAAACACACCCGAAAGCTATAGAAGAAATTATTAAAAATAATTCTCTGAATTGTAAAAGAGGTTGTATTATGTCGAGCGATGGTAAACCTAACGAAAATTGCTATTGTGCCAAAATTGCTAAAAACCAAACCGTAACAGAGAATACTAAAAAACTTTCGGATTGTGATAATTGCAAAGTCAAATGTGAGAATTATTACAAACTTAATGACAATAATGGTAATACTAAATTAATAAACAATGTTAATAGTAATGAAGAATTAACTAACAATGTAAATGATAATGAAGAACTAATTAACAATATTATTGATAATGACGAATTGAAATTTGATAAAAATAAGGTAAATAAATGTAAAATTCATGTTGAAGATTTGTTATTGTATAGTTGTAAGGCTGTACTAGGCAATTGTATTGTAAGTGGCGATGGTACGATAGGTGAAGGCTGTTTGTGCGCAAAAATGTACAACAATGTGAGTAGAAGTCATGAAATTGAAGATATTAACCCGCTGTCTTCTATGATATGGACTAATTAAGTAAAAATTATGAGAGCAGTTGTGGCTCAGTTGTAAGAATGCTTTCCTTAAAAATCCCTAAATAGTCGTTTCTCGTACAAATCAAATCATTTATTTCCTTATGGTTAGTGTTTAATAGTATTTTCTACAATTACTTAGTTTTAAAAATGAATATTGTGCATTCACAGTCGATTGCTATATATAAATAAATCGAAATGCATTTATTGTCACATAATAATATCACATAGTCCTACATGTGTGACAAACGGAAAAATAATATTAATATTTTTTTAAATTTCTATACGTAAGTTTAGTAGTTTCGCTAGTCGCAACTAGATGGCGCTCTCTAAGAAATCGTGGGTTTATATCTCGCAATCGCTGTTTCATCCTTTTTGACTATATAAGCAATTAGGTAATGTCTTCCACTAATATATTGTGTTCTATTAGTGTCAAAGAGTCTTAATTACGGAACAATACAGTTAGTACACAACACTTAGATACTGACAAGCATTAACTTTCATGTCAAATTAATTCGTGGCTGTAAATTGATAAAAATTGTTACATGTCGGGGGTTTGAACCGATCTTTGTAGGATTTTTAAAGAAAGCTCAAATAAACAACATTCTGACCTGTGTGTGTGGTTCGAATCAGGTTATAGATTTCTTCAGAGCCACTCCACTAGGTCAAAATTTCCTGCAGTAATACTCAAACAACCCGTAACAAAGACAAGCACATTAAACTTAAGTAAGTAATAAAACATTATACTCATTGTTTACTCTTCAATATGTATATTTAAAAAATATATAAATAAATAAATATAAATATTTCCAGACAGGTCACACAGCGCCATCCAGTTTCCATGGTAAGCTGCGAAGCTTGTGTTACGGAAACTAGATGGTTGATAAACTACATATTATACTTTTTTTTTTTTTTTTTGTAAATATATACATATTATACATATAAACACCCAGACCGAGACAAATTATACAATGTACAACTTGCCCCCGGTGGGAATCGAACCCACGACCTCCCGAGTTCACGGCAACGTTTGTTACCACTAGACCACGGAGGCGGTCAAGATATGATACTCTCAAGATATGATATGATACTCACCTTACCATGTGTATACATCTTTGAGGCATGTAAATTTGTTAAGTCAAATATTGAGGACATGTCTGTCGTAGAACCGATGAACGATGGAGTAGACGAGTTCTAGAGTGGAGACCACGTACGGGAAGACACAGAGTGGGTCGACCCCCCGCTAGATGGACGGATGACCTGAGGAAGGTCGCTGGTGGGGGTTGGATGGAGGGTGGCAGGAGGATCGTGTGGAAGTGGCGAGCCTTGGGGGGGGAGGCCTATATCCAGCAGTGGAGAGACACAGGCTGATGATGAATATTGAGCTGTATCAACAAAATAATCATGATGGCAAACGTTCCAACACTCACACATCCTTAGTATTGCCTATACCTAAATTAGAAATCTTTAGAAGGAACGAACGCTTCCTACATGAGTGCTAAAATATATAATTGTTTGCCAAAGGTATGGACAGATTGCCTTATAAACAATTCTGCAGAGTACTGCATGCGTGGCTAGTTCAGGTATATTTCTATACCTTGGAGGAATACTATATGTATTTTAAGCAACACAAAGGTTTTTGTGAAGTAAAGTTACTAAAGAAGCAACGCTGAGTTTTTAGTCACTTTACTTCTATAACAGTTGTTGTAAATATTTGCAGGCTTATGGCGAAATATGTGACCCATTTAATATTAATAAGACCTAATATTGTTTGTTAACATGTTTCCTGCAAATAAATATTTCATTTCAATACAAGACAAAAATAATGAGTTATTTTTTTTTTAAATAATACTAGCACGACATGTGTGACCTTGCGCCCACCTGATGGTAAGTGGCGCTCTAGGTCCATGAATGTTAGCAACTGGAATCAGACATTCATGACTGACATCAGTCCCTAATACTATCGGCGCTCGACTTGGCATGACGGCAATTCTCCGCCCCAGCAGACTCGTTGAAAGTATGTGCCATTTGCAATGATGTCAAATGCAATTTTTTACTTTCAAGGAGAACTAATGCTTGCCATGGTGATACATATATATAAAAATAGAGCTATGCCTTTATTGTTTAGTTTAAAATTATTGTGATTACGTGTTAATTTACGAGTATAGAGGTAATAAAGTATTTAATATTCTGACTACATTGTTTTTTATTTCTTAGCTACGTTAGACTCAAATAAGGCAAAAGGCTTTAGGAATGAGATCTTTATAAAGCGTTTTTTTAAGAAGGATGTTAAACTTTAAATTTGAATAAAACAAGCTGTGTGTTAGATGTCTTCGATTTTTTAAATTATTATAAAGGTCGATTATTAGCATTATCATATCAGACC
The DNA here is from genome assembly GCA_910589645.1 of Tinea semifulvella. NCBI lineage: Eukaryota > Metazoa > Arthropoda > Insecta > Lepidoptera > Tineidae > Tinea > Tinea semifulvella. The sequence goes on from OU342618.1 coordinate 6,133,620, forward strand.
CAAGTCTCGACGCAGACGAGAGGCCGAGTTCTTGTGCGCGGCGTGGAATTGACTGCCCCGGGTTGCACACTTACGCGGACAGCGGCAATATTCTCATTCGATCGGACGTTCTGTTGACGTGTCGGTGTTGCTGTTTGTTTGCTGAAGCAGTTAACTCGAATCTGTCCATCAATCGACGGATAGCCGTCTCGGTAGGACGATTATGTCCTCCGTAAAATAGGCGAAGCGCGCGGAACGTTGATCCATTTTCGTAAAACAATTTTATGATTTGTACACGTTATTGAACACTAACTCTCCATGATGATTTGCCAAACAAAACAAACTGAATAAATGACAGCCAATTTGACAGATGCACCTAAAACAAATTATATTATATATAATAGGAATAGAACAGTTATTAAATTACAACAATACACAAAATCAAATACAGAGGGAAACAAGTTAAATTTAACAACCTAACAACACTATGCATGAACTAAAAATTAAATGTATGAAAATATTAACTTATAATATTAAAAATAAGAATTATAAACAAGCTAAATTAAACAAAAATCAAATGCAAATTACAACTTACCACGGAAAAAAAATTAATAACAATTTTTAAAATTCATTTACAATTTACACCAAATTACAAATTAATAAATTATTTCCTCATTAATAGTTTGGTTACCTCACCCCCAAATGCTTTAGGGCCAAGATTGAACAGATCTAATTCGTTATGTTTAATAGACAGGGCATTGAAACTGCGACACTGCGTGATAGGGGCGTTAAATGATACATTGTTCGTTGCTAATATGGCCGCAACCAACTGTCAAAGTTCAGCGTTCCTAATGAAAAACCCTTTACTTGTCTCATGTTCGCTTTGAAAGTCTTTCGACTTGCGTTTTAATTCACTTTAAGCAAAATTCAGTATAAATAAATAATAATAATAATAAATAAATATTTCCAGACAGGTCACACAGCGCCATCTAATTTCCGTGGTAAGCTACGAGGCTTGTGTTACGGAAACAAGATGGTTGATAAACTTCTTATTATATTTATAAGTAGATTATATATAAGTAAGTTTATTATCTAAGTATTTATATTTAATTGATGTGTCACTTATACTTTCCTTGCACCTACAGTAGTTCTAATTAGTCCCAAAGGTTTGGCTGTCAGAGAATGTCTACGGGCATTAAGTCCGCCTTTTGTACTTTGTGCATTAAAGTTTTGAAAATAAATAAATAAATATACTTTTTTTTTTAAAATATATACATATAAACACCCAGACCGAGACAAATTATACAATGTACAATTTGCCCCCGGTTGGAATCGAACCCACGACCTCCCAAGTTCACGGCAACGTTTGTTACCACTAGACCACGAAGGCGGTCATATATAAAAAGCACGCCTTGCTTTCGAGTCAAGACATTGATGCAATATTTTGCCTAGCCTATACTAAAAGAAAAAACAAAATTCTAATCATTCCTCACTGTGTTGGTGCCGGGTTTGGGAAGGAGAGAAAAGAAGAATGGTGTATCGGGCTTACGACTAACTTTAGTCTGGTATAACTTTACAGAGTTCGTATATTATTGTATGTTATTGATTGTATTATTTTTATATATTATCTGCAACAAATAAAATGTGTTAGATGTGTTTCTTACTTGGTAAAATATATAAATTGAAGCTTAAAATTTTATTGCCAAATATTTCGCCTCTCTTTGGAGCGGCGTCATCAGTGACAGTGACTGAAGGTCTTTGTCATAAATTTTGAAAAAAGTATTTTTATTTCTTTTAGCAATGGTAAAGGCAATGCACTATATAGTTTTGTATTTATTTTTTAGAAAAATATCATCATCACCTCGCGCATCATGGAGAACATCATCAGTATGTTATGTCCATTGTTGGTTCGATATTAATAAATTTACAAAACAAGTTAGACAAAACCTAATGCATTACATTCAGACCAGGGCTATAGTATGCACCAAGCTGCCATATAAAAGAGCTTTCCCATGTTTTTAAATCAATAGACCGAATAGTTTAAGGAAAACTCTTTAATACTCTTACTGTGAAACAATTGTTAATAAAAAAAATAATAATAATAAACTAAAAGAAATAAAATTACTTTTTTCAAAATTTCAAAAGACCTTCAGTCACTGTCACTGATGACGCCGCTCCAAAGTGAGGCGAAATATTTGGCAATAAAATTTTAAGCTTCAAATTATTTATATATATATATATATATATGTACAAATAACATGATGGAACAATACATCAAATAATACAATCTATAAAATACAATAATATACGAACTCTGTAAAGTTATGTAGATTCGTCTTGCTTTTTGTGAGTGTTTGGTAAGCAATTTTTAAACTATTGATTGATGGTACTTTAATAGTTTATTATTTTTATTTATTTTATTTAGGATCACCAACAGAGTACACATTAATCCTATTATATTTATAGAAGCAAACAGTTTGAAAAAATCATAAGCGAATGGTACCCCAGAATATATATATATATATATATATATTATTTATTAATTATATAGTATGTAGTAAGTATAAATATGTGTTATTTATGTATATATCGGTAGATAAGTAACATATCTTTATTATTATTATTTTTCTTTTAGTTATAAGTAGTTTTTTGAATAAAACTCATGGTCAAACATTAGTGCTCACTTCTCCTAAAGGTTAGCTGTTAGATAATGTTTTTAGACATTAAGCTCGCCTATGTACTGTAAAATGTCTTATTTTCTGTGCAATAAAGAATTTCTATCTATCTAAGTATCTATTTTTTTAGGGAAAGTTAAATAAAATAAAAGACAAGTTTAGTATTAAATCTTTAAAATTTATTTACAACATAATTCTTTACAATTTCAACCACAATAATATACAAAATATATCTATATAACAAATAGCTAATCAATAACTATGCTACATCAGACATAACCACTAAAATATATACATATAAAAATTAATGGAATGTGTCTCTATTTTATCACATTACGACATGGCAGGATTAGTTTTAATAACAAAATTATTGATCATTTTGTTGGGTTATCGTTTGATCTATTTAAACGCTTTTGCATCCCTCTCGCTCGCACAATACAACAATTTAAAGAATTATTATTTAAATTTAAAATCTAAATTACGGTCATTTATTATTCAATTATATAATTTTATTTCCTAGTAAGTTGATAGACTTACATACTCGTATCTGAAAAATTAACTTGAACTTAATATTCGATTGTGCTAATCAGAGGGATGCAAAAGCGTTAAATCTGTGTTTACGACTATAGTAATCGTTGACTGTCTCGGCCAATAAGCATACAGTATTTCCACATTGTAATTTACTGCAAGCTGATTGGTCGAGATAATAACTTCGTATTTACTAGATCAAATGTGCACTAATTGTAAGATTTTAATTAAATATTTTTGTAATAACCCTTCGTTCTGCCAATAATACTTCTTGTAGATATGGTAACAAAATTCTTAATAATTACATTCTTGCGTGTTATTTATCAGAAATAATTAAAAATAATTATTTTTAAAATAACTCTAAATACATTAATTAGATTAGTAATTACAATTAATTTTAGACACGTAAATAAATAAGCTTTTAACTGCCGTCACGGTTTTAGTTTCAGCTCCGATGTGACGGCGGCCTAAGCAATTCTGACTCGTTTTCTATGTGACTAGTCTAATGAAAACAAGTGAATAATATACATTTTGCCTTGTCGCCTGCAGCCCAATCCTACTAATTTTGTGTTAATTAAAATTTAGTTACGTTCTTTTTCGATCCCACATTAAGTTATTGTCATTGTCCCCGTGCGCTATTCTATTATCTGCAAAGTGGAACTAAAGTTGCATCGAAAACAAATTTAATTGAATAATTGCGGAAAAAATATTTTATGAGGCCCAGACAATCTCCCATATTATTTTAAAACCATTTTTAAAAAAGCATATACACTTATAACTGTTGATATATTAATACAAATATCTAATTAAATTGAACATATTTAATAAATAAAAACAAATCAATAACGATAATAAAACACACGCCACGTCACTATTTTATTTTAAAACTATTATAATACGATTTTGAAATAACTAAACTGCAGCGGATAGTAGAATACGGACTTGTCAAAAGTTCTATTTTATTTCCACTTGTGGCAACCTCTTTGTCTCCTTGACCACAGTAAAATAACAATGTCAAAACTTTTAAATTTAGAATTAAGGCAATGTGAGGGATTACACGATTTACACAAACAAATTTCATTTAAATAATTAATATTCATAAGATAATTTATCAATAATGACAGATAAAATATATTTCTAAATTGGTAACCCCGACGTGATTTGAAACGCACCTCGTTGGCTCCTTGGCCACACACTTATGGAAATTGAATTTGACAGCATTTAACGTTAAAATAAAATAGAATGGTATATCTATCTGTTAGTAGAATTGGGCTGCTGAGTTGAACGAAGATTGATAGCGAAGATGTTAAACTGTATAATGAGTAATCTGAGGAAGTAAAAAATAAGTTATTGTGAAGTTTTTCTTGCACACATTCCTCGTTCGCGTTCCTCGCCCATATCTTTCGCTTTTTTAGTATATACCTACACAAATATCAAGCAAGGCTAGGAAAATGAAGTAATAAATTATAAACTACTATTGTTGGATAATATCCTCTCACATCTTTGTTTAAAAAGTGTGTGCATAAACAGAACGGTTTTGGCGCCATTTTGGCCTGACATCGGACGCTCGAGTCACTAGCGTCTAACACCCGTATTCAATTATTCCTGCCAGCTGTCAAACGCTCAGATTATAAGGATATAGATGACTGTGTTCACAGGTAGATTTTTGACCTTAGTGTCAGTTCAAAATTAGAAACAGACGTTATTGGAAGGCACGGCCTTTTGCCGTTTTTGCCACAGACAGTTTTTGTCTTTTTTTTATGAATAGGCAAAGAATCGTTATAGTCCAGCCATTGTTTTGGGTGTACCCAAAAGGAAAACAGCGCACAGGAAATTCAAACTTATTGGATTATTTTTTACTTTTTATGTTCGGCTATCTACAATGAATGTTCTATTTATCTATGCAAGTAATAAACAGTAACTCAATATATAGATACTCTAAGACGTTATATCATATATCAACCATTCCTTCCAGCTGTCAAGCGGGTTCCCCCAACGGATCCTCTAAATCGGTAAAGATTGCGATAACGGGAAAATTGTACAAAATTTAAAAATTTTGTCTCTAATTTTGAACTCAGACTACGGTCAAAAATATACCTAATTATTATTATTATTTGTTTTATAAATTTATTAATTATCTGACATATGTATATAATTTCTGTACATCATAATTATTAAGTATTAAGAATGTAAACTGACACGGACTCTTTACAGCCACGATCTTATTTAAGTAGTTTCTAAGTTAGTTAGTTTTACTTGCTTGTAGCAGTAATTAATGTTGCGCCTAACATACATAAATATGAATTATTGCCTATTTAGGGTCCAACAATTATTACCACTTTGATTAGTACATACTCGTGTGTTTGAATAATTGTATTGATTTTATTAGTTCTGACTGTATCCAAGTTGTTTTAAGCGAACCAATGGAAATAAACTATTTTGATTTGATTTATTTCCTATATAATCTGTGTGTTGGAATAATAGCTGGAAGGAATAATTGAGTGTAAAAGTCATTGGGAAAACGTCCTAGAATACGAGTGTAAAAATGATTTGATCGAGAAACGTATCTAAATAGTAACTAATATTGTTGTTAACTAATAACAAATTATTTGAGCACATCACATTTACACGTCCATGTATCATTTTCCGAATCAGATCACCGATTTGAATCACTAACGCGTATCATGTGTAATCGGTAGTGTGGACGTGATCTTAATATCATAAATTCACCTGATTGGACGTAGGTACTCGTAGTTACGCACAAAAGATCCAATCGACATCTTAATTTTAAGTTATAGGCCATTGATTTTGGAATTAAGAATATTTGAAAATTCACATTCATAATTGGAACACAGTTACGCAAAAAAGATCAAATACACAATTTTTCAGAAATGTAATAATAATAATAATAAAGTATTATCACGACCGTATCCTTTCTGAGTAAGTCAATAACGACGTTTTTTTATTTTTTTATTGAAGCGCATTCACGTTTAGCCAACTTTACTATAGGCCAAAGGCGTACCAAACTAGAGAAATGTCACAAATAAATTAAATGGTTTATTGTGTCTTAACCAGAAATCGAACCCGGTACCTCCGAGTCTAAATTCACGGAGAGATAGACCACAGAGGCAGTGTTATAATGATAGTTTTAACAATTTAATTATTTATTAAATTGACTTAAGATAAGATACAATTAACAGTTTCCACTTATAGTTGCACCATTAAAAAAAAAAAAAAAAATGGCTGCTAACCAACTTTAAATCGTTATAGATCCCAAATGGTAACTCTAAATGAAAAATTATAACAGAGACCTCAACATAATTTTGAAATACCTATTTAATGATACCCCACTCAATATAGTTCGTCGACTTTATTTTTTTTATTTTCCACAATATGGCGTCTGGTTGTCGCCTTACTGAAATTTGAATAATGTCATAACTTCAGTGATACTTGCGTGATTAAGACGAATCAATTGACGTAAGAATTATTAAAATTGGCCAACGCGTTTGGTCTCCAGTGTGCTAAAATGTATGTATCAAACATACATACATAGGCTGTGCGACTTACAAAAAACTTTTTGCGTAACTACCTCCAACTATACTAATCAATTGACGTATAACAAAAAAAGATACCTAAACGAATTATTATTGAATCCCTCAGAAACGGAGCAATATACCAGCTAAAGCTCCCTACGCTTGAATGTTTGCGGATTCTAACCGTCTATCACTTTTTTTTGGCGTATCACTTATATCATTATACAATGCTTCAGAATCATCGTGTTTTTCAGGAGTGATTGGCTGCACACTTAAATACCCATCATCAGATTCCACTTCAGACGGAATTTCAAGTCTAGGTTCTATCCTTATTTTAGTATCTTCAGTCGTGTGTTCACGACTAGAGGGCAAATCTGAAGTATCGCTTAGAAACGTTGATAAAGGAACTGAATCTTTTTCACTTTTCACTGTTTTTACTTCGATATCTTGAAGATCGCTCATAGCTACGGTGTTAGTAGAATTTGTTAAAACGCCAGATTCTTTAGATTGTTCGCTTGAAGTTACAACTTTAATAGATTCAGTAGTGGTACTTTTTGGTTCTTCGCTTGTAATAAAGTCGTTAGTTTTTGGCATAACAGTTGCTTCAGTCGTATCTGTTCTGCTTGTTGTGTTAGCGTCGTTTAATAATTCTTCAATAACACGCTTAACTTGTTCCTCAACATTATCAGTTTGAGTTTCATTGTTGTTTATAGATTCCAAATCGTGGCCTTCTACAAGTTTTTGTACTAAATGTTTATTGCTTTCGATCTCAGGTAGGAATGGATTCATTTCGGTTTCATGATCGTGATATTGCACGGACTGTGATTCTGCAGAATTTGGGGCTAATGTAGTGTTGTTGTGGCGAGATATTTCATAAATTGTAACGTTCAAGTTGTTTACAGCTGTATTGTTATGTTTAGTTACTTCAGTAATTAATAATTTTGCAGTATCATTGTTAGCAGATTGTTCCTTTGTTTCTACTTCAGAGGTTTCCCAAACTGGTGCAGGTTTGTTGTCTGCTAAAGTCGTAGAGGTTTCGCCTTCAACTTTTTGTGATGATTTGTATAGAAATTCACCGATTGTTGTAGTTTCATAAGAGCTATTATTGACAGAAATGACAGGAATAGAATTGGTATTAATATTTTCGTTATTAGAATCGCTATAATCATGAGTCATTCCATACATTGGCATGTTATCATCAGACAAAGTGCTTTCATTGTTTAAATAATCTGATTCAAAATCATCTTTTCCTGCATTTGTTAGGATTACTTCAGGATTTAGTAATTTTGATTCTGTCATTTCTTCTGTTGTTGTTTTTGTGTCTACAGTCACAGGCTGTGAGAGCCAATCAGATTCTTCGTTGGATGATTCAGAATATGCAGGAATATCAGCTGACTTTGACGAACGGTCCATATCTAATGTTATGTTTAAATTTTCTTTTGTGTTATCCATGATAGTGTTATATTTGCTTGTGCTCTCCGCTGAAATAGTTTGAGAACTTAGTGTTGTTGTTTTAACATCATCAGCATCTTTGAAACTTCTTCCTTCTTCTACTTTGGTAAGAGTTTCATCGTTTTCTTTATTGACATTTTTTTCCGTAGTTGTTGCAACAACATCAGGTTGATTTTCATTGGTTGTAGATGTCACTGATTCTTGGTTTTGTTTCGTAATAAAATCGAAAGTCACGTCGTCTTTAAGATTTAGATTATCAATTACGTTCTCCGTAGTGGTAGTTGTTAATTTAGAATGTTGACGTTTACGCTCGTTTTCATGTTCTTTCAAAAAAGCTTCATTTTCCTCGGGCGTATCAAATATGTTATTCGACAAGACTGTGGCACGTATGGTTTTTAATAGTTCTTCTTCGCTATCTGTAAGGTTACGCTCTTCGTTAGATTTTTCGGTTGTTGTCGGGTTAGCTATATCGTTTTTCGATCCTTCGAGGTAATCAGAATCATCACTATGTGTTTCTAACATGTAGTTAGTAGTATCTTCCATGCGACCTGTTGTTGTTTCATGCTTATTTGTTATAGGAATGACTACTCCATTAATATTACCGATCATTACGTCTGTTTTAGTTGTTTGGGGTTCAGCTGTTGGTTCAGCAGCAGGCTCAGATTCGGTAACAGCTTTAGGTTCTGGTTCTAAAGGTTTAACTTCCCAAATATTTTTAACATTTCGGCCCTCAAAATCACCTTGTTGGATTATAGATGGTTCAGCAGCAGGTTCAACTGTTGGCTCAGGTGCAGGTTCGGCAGTTGGTTCAGCTGCAGATTCAGTTGTAGGTTCAGCAATTGGTATAGGAACTAGTTTAGGAGTTTGTTCAGAAGCTTTGGGTTCAGCTGTAGGTTCTGATGCAGGTTCTGCTGTAGGTTCGGCTGATGGTTCTGCTGTAGGTTCGGCTGATGGTTCTGCTGTAGGTTCCGATGTAGGTTCAGCAATGTGTTCTAATATAGATTTCACAATTGCAACTGGTTCTGCTGCAGGTTCAGCAGTAGGTTCAAGAGCTGGTTCAGCAGTGGGTTCTGCGGCTGGCTCTGCAGTGGGTTCAGCTACAGGTTCGGGTTTGGGCTCAGCAGTAGGTTGAGATGTGGGTTCTGCAGTAGGCTCAGCTATTGGTTCCGCTGCAACATCAGCAGTAGGTTCTGCTGCAGGTTCTACAGTTGGTTCAGCACTCGGTTCTGTAGCTAGTTCTGCTGCAGGTTCTGCAGCTGGTTCGGCTGTAGGTTCTGCAGTAGGTTCTGCTACAGGGATTAAATATTCGGAAGCCGACTTTGGTTCTGGTTGAGGAGATGGTTCTGAGCTTGGCTCCGGTTCGGGTTCGCTCGTAGGTTCTGGTTCAGGTTCAGCCGTTGGTTCATGAGTAGGATTGCCAAATATATGCGAAAATGTTAGATCAGGATTTTGCTGTGTTGTAGTTTCTACAGAACGACCAGTAGTATCTTTCCAATCAAAATTATTTTGAATCACATGTACGCTTTCTATTTTTGAATCTTCTTCAGAGATTGGTTTCGAAGTGCCATGTTCAGCTTCTTGATTAAAATCTAGCACTCTATGTCTAGGTTGTTCGAAGAGTACTACGCACTTCTTTGTATCATCCATGTTTAGAACTTGTCCTTGTGGACAGGTGCATGTGAAATCCAGTGTTTTTTCGTTAAATTCACAACCAAATTCGCAGTTATTATTGTCAAGTTGGCATTGATCAAGGACTCGTTGTGCTGGTTTTTCTTCAGCGATGTGGTAAACGTTAAGCATGCGGTCGTTTTTGTCTAAGTAATTGTTGAGTGTACTCATGATGGAATCTGAAGTAATTACGTCATTGGAGTTATCTTGACTTGTTTTAGGTTTCCAGTGCACTCGGTATGTGACGATTACTGAGCCTTTCCTGGAATAATAAATATTAAATGTGTTAATAAAATTAAAATGACTCGGGGTACCCTGACTGGTGTAGTATATGAAAAATGGACTGTATATTTGGTTTGATGCGTTTATTTCTGAAGGTGCGTGTACGTACGTACAGCAAATGCCCGACAATGACTCGACGGGAGGTGCAAAAAATACACTTATACTTAAAACTATTAGCCGACCGCGGAGGCTCCACTCCGTGGTCGGTTAACTGATGTTAGGATATAGGGTCTTAACTTAAAGTTTTTTTGTATAGGTTTTTGGTATTAAAACCTTCCTTTTTGTAAAACATTTAGAGTTGAGCGTGAAACAATTTATAGATGTCTTGAAAGTAAAGTATCATCACAACCGTTTCCCTTCCCGGGTGATCAGAAACCACGCTTATAAAGAAGCGAATTCACATTTAGCCAACTTTACTGTAGGCCAAACATGACAAGTGGCAAGCTCTTCGATGTCTCTAGTTTACAAAAATCGAGAAATTAAATAATTTGCCCCAGCAATTTTACATTGATGTCCGTACAACCAACGTTTAGATTTCTTTAAGATGACTGCTCTCAAATGACGTAGATTCATACATGACCTTATTACATAAAATAGTCGGTGGCCAAACTGGATGTATCGAACTCTTGCAACATATTTCCTTGACAGTACCCTATAATATTCCATGTCGTCCTATAACCAAGAACTAATGTAGGTTCACATTCATTCGTCAACATCCCGAATGTGCAACACCTACAGTAGTCTCTGCAGTGCCAATAATAATATAGACATATTTCATGACCGTTACAATGTATTCAGAACAATTGTTCTCGCACATTTCAAACCATATGAGTAGCTTATAATTTATTTAACAAGTCTTGTTTTGTTTTTAAGGTACCAAATTAATGTAATTTTTATATTTTCTTTGTTGTTCTACTTACTGCCTCCGTGGTCTAGCGGTTAAGTCTGTGGATTTAGACTCGGAGGTACCGGGGAGACACAAAAATGTTATTAATGTAAATAAATTCATTGAATTAATATTTAATTTATTTGTGATATTTCTCGAGTTTGACGCTGGAGACATCGACGAGCTTGCCACTTGCCAAGATTGGCCTATAGTAAAGTTGGCTAAATGTGAATCCGCTTCTTTATAAGCGTGGTTTCTGACCACCCCGAAAGGGAAACGGTCGTGATGATACTTTACTTTCTTTACTAGTTCTATTTAAAAATAAAAACAATTTTATTTTAGAAGTCATAATTATTTTATATTATGTTTGAAACCTTGTTAGTTTTTGTTAAATTTTTGTTTTAAAAGTAATAAGTTTCTAATTTCTTCTTCTTTTTATATTGGTGAATGCTGTAACACCTAATTGTTATGTGTGTGATAATATATGTACTGCTGTGTGTACTATATAAATAAATAAATATTAATTAAATTTAAAAGTTAATAAATATTATTGTGTCCCGACCAGGAATCGGACCCGGTACCTCCGGGTCTAAATCCACGGATTTAAGCGCTAGACGTCAGTCTTGAAAATATTTAATTGTTTATTAGAAATATGTCTGAAGTAATTGCAAATCCATGAGATTTTTACCCCTATTAGTGAATTTCAAGTCAAGTTTAGGTTGATTGTGACGCAAAGAAATTTAGGGCAGTAATAATAAATAGATCTCAAGATCATGAGTGTGTGTCGACTCAAGTGACTTGTGTCTTTCATTATCTCTTGATTTTTTCTATAAGTATACAGTTCCATGCAGTTACTTGTGTTTCCTGATAGATGTAAGACAGCTATAGATTTGGATTTGGCTATAAAGACTTACCTTATGACGTCTCTAATCATATTTAAAACTTCGAATCATAGTAAAAAGCTTGGAGATTTACTCGAAAAATTGTTACTGTATATCATATCCAAAGACAGCGCAAGTATTAAAATTAAACCGATATATTTAGATTTTAGATTAGCGTTCGATATACTCTTTTGATGTCATACATTAATTCATACAATTTCAGAGTTAATAACTTACTTGAGCTGAACGATTTCCACACTAATATCGTGATCCCCATTTTCGAGAGTCTCTCTATCGAAGAGTGCTTTTCTGATAGCTTCAGACAAGGTTGTAGTTAGGTCCCTATAGGCTTTACTGTCAGTTTCGGAAAGTTCCGCTGTGTAGTCGTGGTTGTCGATCTTCAACTCGCCTTCAAGAGTATTGGCCACTGAAATTAAATTGACTATTGTTTAGTCTAATATTTAATGAATAGATGGGTGGCTGATGGAGATTCTTTATCAGCCAGGGTTAAGAGGTTCTAATTAATCTCTATATTAGAAAAGGTTTGGGCGCTTTTTAAAATCAGTTAAGATTTGAGATGACAATTATTTTTGTCAAGTCTGCGTACACCAAGGATATGTCATACCAGGCAATTATAATAATTAAAAATAAACAGGCCTATTCAAGCTAGTAGAAATCTTATAATTAAGTAAATATTGTGTACAACTACAAATATCTATGGGTATACTTGAAAATAAGGATTTTGTATAATACTTAATATTGAATCAGAGTTTCTTTAAATATAAATGTATCTTGTAATAAACGTTTGTATATTTATTGTTATTGGTTTAATGATATCAATAATCTACTCACCATACATAGAAGAGTCATGATCCTCCGAAACAACTTGATCGTTCATTGCATTTTCTGGCCCGTGTTCTTGTTCATTTACATTATGATCATGTTCATTGTTATTATTTACACTGTGATCATGTTCGCTGTAATCATTTGCATTAGGATCATGTTCACTATGATCATGCGTACTATGATCATGTGTACTGTGATCATGTGCACTGTGATCATATGCACTGTGATCATGTGCACTGTGATCATGTGTACTGTGGTCTTCAATAGCACCAATCCCTCCAAGCGCCCGCGCTGATGATATTGTTGCATTGTATGGTTCAACTGGCGTAGGTGCATTCGAAAATAGTAGTCCAGCTGAAAATATAAGTAAAAGTAAGATTTAGGTTAAGTAAACGTAAAAAATATATTGAATAATAAATGACTAAAATAAAATATAACATAAGGTCCATCTCCAACAGTGGAGGTCTAGGACGCTTTGTTCTAGGGGCTGTAATGAATAATATAGGTGAGCTTAATACTTTAATGGTTTAACAGCTAACCTTCGGGAGAACGACAAAAGAACTTGTGAAGTTAAAGAGAAAAATGAACTATAACTAATAGCAATAAATAATTATGGTTATGGTTATTTTAATTTAAGTAATATTATAAAGGATATCTTTTTGCGGATAACATAGTCATAATAGCTAGCTCGCTGGAGGATCATATCGGAATGCTAAATGGTTTAAACGTGGCGTCTCAGCAGGTTGGCCTTGGAATGAACTTGGACAAGACAAAAGTCATGTGTAACGACCATGTCGTACCGAGATCAATCTGCGTGGGTAATGCCACTCTCGAAGTTGTGCAAAAATACGTCTACCTTGGACAGACTATGCAATTAGGCGTAGCCAACTTTAGCAAAGAAGCCGTCAGATCTTATTAAACATAGTGTTTGAAGAACTTCGAGGAAATCCGTCGGAGAACCAGAGTTACCTATATAGCCTTCAAAATTAGTAAGCTGAAGTGGCAATGGGCTGGACACGTCTGTCGCAGAACCGACGACCAATGGAGTAAACTGGAGACCACGTACGGGAACAGGAAGGGACGACCTCCTGCTAGATGGACGGATGACATGAAGAAGGTCGCTGGTGGGGGAGGCCTATATCCAGCAGTGAAGAGACACAGGCTGATGATGACGATAATGAATATTATAAAGTACCTAATAAATAATCTCATCTTAACTAAAACTAAAGAGTCCTGGATCTTCACTGTTGAAGATGGGCGGGCCTTTCGCACGCCCGCATAATTTTAGGGAAATTTGGTCTACACTCGCCAGGTGCCGAGGGTCTGTGTAATTTTTTAATGATAATTTATTAAGTTGGTATTAGAGGAACCGGGATCGACGGCTTAACGTGTTCTCCGAGGCACGAGAACGGTGGTATTGTAAACGTGTGTTGTACAAATGTACGTAAGAAAAGTATGTCTCATTGGTACGTACATGCCGAGAAACGAACCGCATACCTTTTGGATTTTTAAGGAAAGCGTTCTGCAAGCTACCACCGTACGCAATAAATAAGCATACATAAATAATAATATATAAATACATATGTACAATCAACGTCTAGTTGAGAAATTATCTACTAAAAAATCTATAAAAAAATATCTCAAGACAATGACAATGACCTACCATAAGTAGATGTAGTTTGACATGATGTGGTCACTTATTGCTGTGATTTTTTTCAACTGTTAGCTTCTATTAATATAATTGGATATGTCCCTTTGGAGACAAGAGGGCTGGTTCTTCGAGGAAATGCGGCCAGCGTTCTTGCCACCATGCCACGCGGATACGATTTATATTTAAATTAATAATAAATATCATAAGATTTAATATAATATGAAATGGATTTAATGTGTAATGTTGGTGATTCTAAATAAATAAATTATGGCTAAATATAAAAACATAAAAATAAGGATATTTATTACTTACTGGCTGCTAATACAATAAGAACGACTATGGCAGCTACCACCAGACCTATTATGGTCCAGCAAAGCGGCCTCTTGCATCCACTCTTCTCTCCACGCTTATCTGCAGTCACATACAGCTTTTCTCCTCTGAAAATAAACAAAAACATTCGGTTATTATTACCTTTACGAGTAGTGCGTTTTTCGAACAGTGTTTTTTTGTATATATGGGTCGCGTGGGTAAAATGTGCAAAATGAATGAATCTCATAGCCGTTCGTTTAGTTTGTGAACTGTTTACAATGCTCCTTCTAAACCAATCTCATCTCATATCTCGAATGAAGGCTTTGTCTGCTATACTCTTATGTCAAAATATTCGCGGGTTTTTTGTTTGTTTGTTTTTTTTTATTTTTTATTATTGTCTTTAAAGGACATTGTACAGAATACATCAGCCCTAAACACGTAATTTATTTGCATAATATATGTTCATAACAGAGTTCATAACCGAGTTGGGGATCATCAAATTCCAGATGCTGCAGAATTTGATGCTTTACTTGGAGTTACTCGCGGCATTATAGCTCAAACACGTCGGGTAAAATATAGGAGTTCACAGCGCGGAAAACCGCATAAAATAAACTGCAACTTGTGCCCCATATTTAAAGTCCAATTTATCGTTTTCCATAACTATTCACATTGTAGCACATTATTAAACAAAACAACACCACTTCTAACTAAGAATATCCACAGAAAAGTAATTTACAAAACAAAAACATGTCCGTAAAAAATGGCGCGAAGAACTCTTTTTTTTTTTAAATATATCTTTGAAGGACATTGTACAAAATACATCAGTCCTAAACACGTAAATGTTTATAATCGAATTGGGATTATCAAATTCCAAGTGTTGTAGAATTTAATGCTTATAAAATCAATGTAATTCGTGTTAATATCGCCCATACACGTCGGATATATGGAATTTCACAGGGCGGGAAAACTGCAAAAAATAGACTGCAACTTCTGCTCCAGATAAAAAGTAATAATTAAACAAAACACCCATCACTTTTGTCTAAAAAAATCACAATAAAGTTCTAAAACGTAGGCTATACACAACATTCAGCTCACAGCATCTGAGAGATAATAAAAAATATTTGATTGGAACATCTAACAATATAAAAAAAAATGTGTGCAGTGGTGGACGGAGATCAACGTCAAAATATTTTTATTCACGTAAATCTATTACAGGCATTTGTGTAGACACGTCATGATTTAAATTAGGCAAAATACGAAGTAATATATGAAGCTCTTGCTAGTGGAAGCCTAAGGCTGGGTTGTACCAAAACGAATTCTCTGTAATTATTAAAGATTAAAGTTAAAAATTACGTCGTTTTTATCAGCAGGCGGAAGACCTTCAAAATAAAAAAAATACATTCGACTTCATTTTTAACGTTAATCGTTACAAATACAGAGACTTTCATTTTGACGCAACTCATCGTATCGGTAATAAAGTAAGTTTCCTAATTTGGATAAATAAATAGGATTCCAGCACTTTTAAGGCTCTCCCACATAGGCGCGTTATTATCGGTCGTTATTGCGATAATGCGTACAGATTCTATGCACTGTGTTTTTATCGTCCGATAATTATATTTGGCTTGGTTTTGCTGTCGGTAATAATAACTTTCGTTTTTGGAGTCTTCGTCGGTCATTTTCCATAGCTACTGTTAATGATAAAAAATATTTGTCTGATGGTAAATCAATATCCATATTATAGATTTTTAGAACACTCGTAAAAAACAAATTTTCTAAATCAAATCTGCGAGATCGTTAGTACGTAATCTTGTCACAATCTCGCAACTGTGTGTGGGATCGCATGTGTCGCAATACAAATGTCTAAGAAAGCTCATATCGGAATATCGCAGGACGGAGGAAAGCAAGCGTCCTACTCCTATTGCGTCGTTATTATCGCAGCAGTGTGTAACTTCGTAGCTGTCCCAATATATAATGTACTAAAAACAAATATCGCAAGAACGCATGCGGTATTTATTTATTTATTTATTACAGGAAAACTTACAGCTAGATAACAATATAAATGAAAAGATATAATAAAAAATGAGCCAATTAAAAGTTTTCGCCTATAGTAACTAAATACATTAATACACTGACAAAAATATCCTAAAAATATACAGAAGCCGGAGGGTTAAAGAATTGAGAAGAAAATAGACGCCTTACTGTTGAAGGCTTCATAGCAAAAATATCAATGTCAATATTGTCATCACCAATCATCTCATTGATACAACAACTAGTTCTAATAATAAAAATATTTTGTCTGTAGTAGTAACTACACTGTAGGTATTTTTAGTAACGGCCCAAGCCGTCTCTGAGGTCGATGGGGTGTCTGCAAGCCAATTTTACTAAGCAACTATCGATAATAACGCGCCTATGTGGGAGAGCCTTTATCAGTGAACTAATATAACTAAAATCGACACCGCAAACCAGATGTATGCGCCATGCTTTAATGCTGTGGCCTACGCTCATTGCGACCGCGCGCTGAAAATGTGACTATACAAAAAAATTAAAAAGAACCGTCTTACGTGTTAAAACATGTTAACATTAATTAACTGCGCTGCATGTTTTGGTTAGACTACATAACACTGTCAAGTTGCTGCGACATGATTACGTTTGGATTAGCCTCTACGAACATAGCGTCCTATATTTCCTCTGTTGGAATTTGGCCTACACTCACCACGCTGCCTGGCCAGACGGGTTGGCGTAGTATTTATGTCTTTATGACTTTTATAGATAAATATATATTTTCGTATTTAAATAACAGATATACAATTATAAAATTAGTACATACTCAGCTGTAGCCTCAGCAGGCTGTTCCACATCGATTAACCGAGTCTGTTCACCACCACTCTCCATGATTGCTCAAACAAAATGACTGATCGCAATTTTCTTACAAAAAATGTAAAAAATGCGATAAATATAGACATACCCTCATTTTGTATGTTTAATTTAGCAAATTGTTGCTAGTGTAAATATTTTAGCGCATTTTATTTTTTGCTTCTCATCTCCTGATGTATGATGATAGGGAAGGCAAAGGGATTTAGTCCATACAGCCATGTCTGTCGTAATATAGTATTTTAATTTAAAGAGTTAATAAGGTTACTCCAGATGTTGTAGAATTTGATGTTGTTCTTGAAGTCACTCGCGGCATTATCGCGCAAACACGTCGGGTGTAATATAGTATGTACGCGTATATTATAGTATTTATTGAGTTAATAGTGCGGAAAAAAATAAACTGCAACTTATTTAGTGTCTAATTTATCGGTTTTTATTATATTCACATCGTAACGCATTGTTAAACAAAACAACACCACTTTTTTCTAACAATATTCACAGTAAACAAAACAAAAACTAGCATGTCCGTGCAAAATGGCGCGAAGGACTATGTTTTTTTTTAAAAGTTGTTTAAGAGCAAATATTTTGTTGACTACCTACCAAAGTTTTATTAAACTGTGGTACAATCTAAAATGTACCTATTTATTTATTGTGGAATGTGACTGAACCAATTTCTTTCTTTTAATTAAAAGTAGAAATATATTTCGCCGTACATTGCCGCTTTTGTACACCGCTGAACAAAGAAATGGATTTTAAGAATCATCAATGTACAACACAATTCAGCTATTGTTGATATTAGATGCATTGAAATGCACCAGACACCTAAACAAATAGTGTTAGAAATTTTACTTTGTTTAAATTCCAATTTCGAATACCAACAACGGAGACAAAAATGCACCTACTGTAAGGTTTATTTGGTTCGAACGCCGGCATGTATAAAACTTTTTTAACATATATTTGGTGGTAGGCGGACTGATGGTGGTAATTTGCCAAGTCTGCTGGGGCGGGGAAGTATCCACCGTTCGTGCTGAAAAACCCAGTAAAGTGTATCCACACGTTTCGGGATCAGGCTCGAATTGCCGTCATGTCCAATCAAGCCGACACATAGTGTTAGGGACTGATGTCAATCATGAGAGTCTGATTCCAGTAGCAAACATTCATGGACCTTCGCCTCACTTACCATTAGCCGTCACAGTTTTAATATCCTTGCGGAATCGTTATTAGACACTCGCCAACCCCAGCTAGCGTGGCGAAGTCAGAACCCCGTCTCTTTCTTAGGATGTTTTTTTATATATATACTTAGCACCACACGTGAACATCGGGTCCACCTCATGGTAAGCGAGATCCAAGAACGGCAGCCAATGACGGCCGACATGCTTTTTCACACTTTGCTTGAAGGACTCCACGTTATATTCAAGTTCAAAATTATTTATTGTATAGATTGCTTATTCTAATTACAGTTGTATGTACATGTCATGATGATGCAATCTGCCCATATTATGGGCATACAATATGCTTATGTCAATAGATATTTATTTACAATATTTATTTGTATATAGTTTATATTTAATATTGTTCTTGTAAATTTATTGGAATACAATGTTAATGTCAAAATTTGCATGCTAAAAATTCAATAATAGGAATGGGTAAACACACTGATTGGGGAGCATTCCACTTCTTCAGCGTGTGAAAGATGTAAGAGTCTCTAATTTTATATGCACGCGTGGGGATAGTGGCTACGGTATGGGGGTGCATATTTTAGCCTATGCGTGTTGCTCTCTTTTCTTTTATATTGAGTACGACAATCGCAATATCCAACTTTGATGCTTTTTCACACTTTGTATGAAGGAGTCCAAGAGGAAACTTTATGCAATCTGGGGAGCGATTTTTGTTGATTACAAATGTCATTAGTCCAAGGTCAGAAAATGCTGAGTGGATTTCAGTATGATAAAATGCATTGTGTAACACGGTCACACATCGTTTGGTGTTTTTTTGTTACCAAAACTATGAAAAGGTGTTATTTTGTAACGAAATTAGTCAATTACTTTGCTTTTGTTTTTAAAATTAAGAATGTTAATTATTTTTTTATATGAGATAGGCAGAGATACATTAAATATACAACAAGACAGGGCAAAAAAACAATTATTATTAAACTTAAGCAGTCACCCTTAATTATAAAAAAAAAAAAAAAACTATGTCCTATCAACCCTAGCATGGGCTGTAATATCAAAAGTGTATAATTTAATTTGGACGACTTGTTGCGTATTTTTTTATATTTTATTCAACGCTATTTCATTCTAATTAAGTTTGTATCTTTTATTTAGGCTGTGTTCGACTTGAAAGCAAAGATTGCTTTTTTAACCGAATTTTGCTTAAAGTGTATGAAAACCATAGAGCAACGCCAAGTCGAACGCTTTTAAAGCGAAATAAAGTGAACAAATAAGCGCTTAAAGCGACAAGTCAAACACAAGGTCACTCTTACCCATGGGGTAAGACTTGTGAGCGTTTTTTGTTACTTTATTTCGCTTTGAAAGTAGTTCGAATTGCGTTTTTATTAAATTTAAGCAAAATTCAGTAAAATATCGCGTTTTGCTTTGTTTTGATCTCCAGTCGAACGTAATGCGGCTAGGCATTCTCTGTCCGTTAACCTTTGGGACAATGGGATCATTTAATATTAAGTTAGGTGCAAATAAATAAAATAATATTTAAAAACTGATTAAATAGCAATACACATACATACTAATATTACATAAATAATATATATATATCATTTCATTCATTCATTACAGCCCCTAGAACACAGCGTCTTAGACCTCCACTGCTGGAGATGGGCCTTCCAGAACTGGAGAATTTGGCCTACACTCGCCACGCTGCACGCGCTGGCCAGACGGTGATATTATGCTCGTATTATGTATGTATATATAGGTACATAATACGAGTAGCAAATGACAGTTTGGATCTATTTCTTTTCCTACTAAAATTTCAATACTATTACTTAATTTATTATTATTATTTATTTTATTCGAAGTTAATTATAGTACATAATACGAGCATAATATTTAATATTAACATAATACATAAATAATAATGATACTATCAAAATCTTAGTAAGTAGGTATTTTACTGTAGGATTTATTTATTTATATTATTACAAACACTTTAGATAATAGTTTATTATTCCATTAGCAACACCATTTCTAAGTTGTAACGCTACATTACAACAAAAGAGTTTTTCAAGTATTTTGTTCCAGAATATCTGAAACCAAATAACAAATGATGCCAAGTCGATTTGCAACCTAAAAAAACATGGTTCTGACCGAAGACGAAGGTTCCACAACAGGGATACGTGACTATTCCTTGACCGGAAAGTGCACTAAAATGATTGGCGTGTGTGTGCAAAACCAAAGGACTTCTTGGTTACTCTTGAAACTCGTTTTGATTCCAATTTCATACGTATTTTACTTTTATGTAAGCAAAACATTTACCTTCACATGAGCGAAGAGAGATTGACGAACCAGATATATAATGCGAAAGTTGTGGGTAAAAGAGGCCCTGGCAGACCAAGACTTGCCTATCATGATCAAATAAATAAGACATTAACTGAAGCTGAATTAAAAAGCCATCGAAACAAAAGGGCATCTATGAAGAGGTTGATGAATGTCGAAGAAGCGAAAGAGGTATGTCGTGATCGTGACAAGTGGCGCTCAATTGTCTCTGCCTACCCCGCAAGGGATTTGGCGTGAAGATATGTATGTAAAACATTTACAATAAAAATAATCAACAACTACGTCATGTCGTCGGGTCTCTTGCCATCGCTCCGCGCAATCCCAGAGGGTTCTAGGATCGCGGGTACTCCAGCAGTGACAAAATACCTTCGGATGATGTCATTGAGAGCAGCGTGACGAGTTATGCGGCCAGCACTTCTAGCGCAAGTAAGCCTGTGGTGTCCGAGATGTTCCACGGGCTCTCCATACCGACACTGGTGTGGGTGTAGACGTCCGGGTTCCGAGACGAAGGCACACCGCCATGGTCAATGTATTTCGATCAAGGAGTGTACCAACCGATGCTGAGAGAAGAGCCTGACCAGACTCCCTAGTGGAAACGACCATGAGGCGAGCCCGCTCTTTCGTGTTACTGAATAAATGATGTCATTTATGTTGAACTTTTAAAGTGATCCGATTCCCCTTATTTCTTTTTTGTTTACATGCCTCTGTTTGAAGTCTTGCCAAACCCCTTGTACTTGATTGATTAATTTACTATGTAGCTTGTAATTTATTCAACAAGTGTTTAGTTTTCGTTTATGCTTTCTTTATTTAAAAAAAAAAAGTCATTTTCAATAAGTTTCTAATTTACTCTTTTTTGTTTTTATTGGTGAATTTTAAGACACCTAATGATAATAATAATAATTAATTATTTATTGTACAAAACCAAAATAAGTGGGCAAATAGGCGAACCGAAAATGCATTTTCCACCAACTAACCTTTATGATTAAGATCTGGTATAAGCGGGTGCAAGGTTATTTATTTATATAGTAGACACAGCAGTACATATATTATCACACACATAAGGTTACGAAGACATTTGATATTTAAGTACTAATTATATATAATTATTTATAATTATATATATAATTATTATAAGTTATAATTACCTATATTATACTAGCTGAACTGGCGAACTTCGTACCGCCTGGCAGTCAATGAATGTCATTATTAATAATAATAATTCTTACACAAAACAATTTTCAAAACAAATCATAGACAACTTCACGACCGAAAAGTGAGATCAATCGATTTGACAGTTGTTGTTTTTTTTTTAATTAATTCATCGGATTATTTGTTAAAGTTGCTCACTTCTGCATAATATCCAGAAAATAATACATTTCGTAATAAAAATACAAGTTTTCTATGCATCTATCATGCGCCATCTATCGTGATAAAAAGTTAGTGACACACCCCATTGTATTGGAAAATGTTTTTTTGTTTTATTTTAATTTTTCGTCAATTTAAAATATTATTAATAGTTATTCTGTTATTCGGGACGGAGACAAATCAAAAACCATGAAAATCAGACAAACCCGTCTTTGTTTTATATATTAAGATTATGTGTGTGATATGTGATATATGTACTGCTGTGTGGACTATATTAAAAAAAAAAACGTTTTGGTTTCGTTTCCTAATTGACAGCTAAGAGTATCCCTTCTTCCTGGAGTCCAGGTAGGTGGCGCGAGGTGAACGCGGTCGGCGGGTCGATGCCCTGCGCTTTGTTCCTGAGCTGCGCCGGCGCAGGCCCCGCGCCTCTCGCCAGCTAGAACACGTGTACTATGACCTCTTATTTACTAATATTTCATTAAAATCGGTCAATAACGTTAGGCATAAAGGTGAATGAAACAGGTATAATGGCTGTGAGGCCACATCTCGTGGTCAGGTGATGACGTCATAGGGCCTGTCGTATGTCCGTCTCAGGGTTATAAGGAACAATTTTGACTTCATCAAAATCAGTTCAGTAGGTATTAAGGCGAGACAAACATATATACTAACACATATATTCTAAGATGTTTCCAACTGTCAAACAGATTGACGCCTCGTCACGTCACTACTCTCGAGGAATAGAAATGTCAAACTCAATAGTAAATATTTTATTTATATATAAAATAAAATTAATATTACCCATAAGTCTCGTACGCGTGGATTGGTGGCAAGAACGCTGGCTGCATTTATCCCCTGAATTGTAATACTGATTATTTGAGCGAAGAAAGAGCCAGTCGTCTTGTCACCGGAGGAGACAGCAAGACGTGGTGTTTTGTCTTTTAAAAAGTTTTTGACGCTTGGATTCCATGGGCCCAGAGTTTCTACAGCAAACGGCAGAAATATGTAATCTTTTAGTATACTCGTAGATACATACTTGCCCCGCTTGCCGGACTCCGCATTTTTCGCCGAGGCCCCCGCTTTATGCACTTTCCCCCTGAGATGCGACGCGGCGAGACTGTCGACGCACGTGGCGTCCCATATCAGAGCACATCCACGTTCCCAGGGAACCAACTTGTATTTCTTATTAATAATTTGTTGAATTACTTATTTTAATAAAAGAATACATTTAAAATTATTATAACTGTTCAACTGAAATTTAGGATTTAGTTTTTATTTTTTCAAATTTTATGCAATCAATTTTACATTTTAAATTCATAAATATGTATTTTTAACTTTTGAATTTTTACTTCTTTTATTTTGTATCACTTATCACAGTTTTTAATATTATATGTGGAATCCTGTTAGTGGCCTAAAATTGTTAATTTGTAAGTACTTAATTTATTAAAGTTGAAACGCTGTTAGATTCTCAATAAATAAATAAATAAATTAAAAAATAATTTATATTTTTATTAAAAAAAGAACATCACTATCACTAATATAATATTATAAAACAAAGTCCTCTGCCGCGTCTGTCTGTCTGTACGCGATAAACTCAAAAACTACTGCACCAATTTTTATGCTGTTTTCACTAATGGATAAAGTGGTTCTCGAGGAAGGTTTAAGTATATTATATGTAAGTTTTGGTATAAGTACATTAACGATATTTGTTGGAGGTTTCGGAAAAAAATAATAATAATATTCGCTTTCTTAATTAGTCGTTTAAAGTAGGTAATGTTAATTAAAAATACATTTTTCTGTAATGAAAATAATAAAACTACAAAAACATTTATAAATGATTTGATTTTAGGTGTAAAACAAGGCACCATTGCCGCTAGTGACATCTACAAAAAGCTTTGCCTGATACACCCCATTAACACAAATTGGTAACTCAGTCAGCCAGTTAAATTAGTTTTCGTTCTAAGTTAATTAACTTTTAGAAACGACATGAGTAGGCCCTAATACATTTACACTCCAAAACTCTTTTATACTTAACCTGTTTTTGTATGAGTTTAACTTACTCCTTGATTCCGTATAGCGGAACAGTTGAGTTTGTTACGGACTTGAAACGGAATGGTGCCAATAAATTAACCAGGAATATATTGAAATTCTAAACTTATTTCATGTCAAGCCAGCATAGTGTAAGTCTTGTTTAAAGCTACATACATATCTTCACGCCAGATCCCTTGCGGGGTAGGCAGAGACAATTGAGCGCCATTTGATACGATCACGACATACTTCTTTCGCTTCGTCGACATTCATTAACATCTTCATACATGCCCTTTGGTTACGAAGACTTTTTAATGCATCTTCAGTCAGTGTTTTATTTATTTGATCGTGATATGTGAGTCTTCGTCTGCAAGTGCCTCTTTTACCCACAACTTTCGCATTATATATCTGGTTCGTCAATCTTTCATCGCTCATCCTTTCAACATGCCCGAACCATCGTAGCATGCCTTTCCTTATTTTTGTCCCTATGCTTTCCTTCATACCAACCCTTTTCCGTATTTCGACGTTACGTATGCGGTCCGCCAAAGTGACGCCACATATCCGCCGCAAAAAAAAAGCTGTGTTATTTTTATATAAATATCACCATGGCAAGCTTACAATATTAGTTCTCCTTGAAAATAAAAATTGGCATTTGACATCATTGCAAATGGCACAAACTTTCAACGAGAACAACAAATAGGTGTTAGGTGTGAGTAGGTAGATAGGTCTCCGGGGCGGGAAGGTATCCACTATTCGTGCCAATTTACCCAGTAAAGTGTATCCACACGTTTCGGGATCAGGCTCGAGTTGCCGCCATGGCCAGTCAAGGCGGCATAGTGTTAGGAACTGATGTCAGTCATGAGTGTATGATTCCAGTTGCTAACATTTATGGACCTCGCGCGCCACTTAACATCAGGTGAGCGCAAGGTCACATGTCGTGTAGTATTAAAAAAAAAATAATTGTAATGAATGATTTGTCTTTAACTTACCTAAACAGCTCCCAAAAGCAGTGTATGCGTTTAAGTAGATATTGTATGTAGTTATATATATTATTTTTTATTTTCGTTTGTAGTAAATCTTCTTTCATATTTACTATATATTTTTTATTTAATATTATTAAGTAGGTATGGATTACGCCTTTGGTTACCTTTCGGGTGGCATCCTAAAATTAACTGTATGACGTTACTTGTTAAAATTTTAAACCTAATAAGCGTCACAGTTATTATGTGGTAGGGGGACTTATGGTTCTAATTTGCCAAGTCTGCCGGGGTGGGGAAGTATGTTGCTAACATTAATGGACCTCGCATGCCACTTACCATCAGATGGGTGCAAGGTTACATGTCGTGCTAGTATAAAAAACAATCGACTGATGCAATATTACTAGATGTATCGTTTTTTAAAGATTTTAGATTTAGATATAAAGCGAACAATTTGAAAAATAATATTTACAAAATATAAACTAAAAAATGTTCCTCTCTCGATGTCGTCCTATTAGAGATAGTCTTACGAAGTATACCGAGGCTAATATGCTGGAAGAAATAATTGCCAGCATTCCCATCTCCAGATTTATCAGTCAGCCGTTTGGACAACTCCTTGGCCAACCGCTTAGCTGAGGGTTATAAAACACACTTGAAACAATCCTGTAGTTATACATATATGGACACAGCTATAAAGATACTATGTTATAATGTTGATGTTATAGTCTATACCACAAACAACAGCGTATCTGATGGGTTATGAATATCATCGGGTATTACAATACAATAGATGCAAAGGTATAGTCCGTTTCTGACAAGGTTAATAGAAAAGTAAACATTTATTTATTTAAAACTGTGCAAAATATACAAAGGAAATAATGTCGCTTGACATTCTTTGCCTGTTGGACCTTCAAGACAACAAATTCAAATTCAAAATAATTTATTGTCAGAATTATTTACATGTAAAATTTCAGAAACATTATCTTCATATACATTATTGTTGAAACAATCTGCCCACATTAGGCATACAATATTTAATATTTTTACTAAACAATATTATATTATATTATATTATTATTATTGCTTTTAATACAAATTAGTTTTAAATTTAAAACCTATGTCAAATTAACATATTATTCAAACATTTTATTTTTACTATACCTACTACTTATTTACTAATACTAATAAAAATTGACAACTACAAGGTGCAAATGTCATAATTAAAACTAAAACAATAACAATCAGCAATACAAATAACAAAAATAGGTGCTTAATTTAATTCGCTGTCATTTAGATAGTCCATAATATTATAGTAACCCTTTTGGATCAATAATTTAATTAACATTTTCTTGAATGATTTAATTTCTTGGTCTTTAATGCTGCTCTCCTTTATTACAAAGTAGGAGATATTTTGCAAGCGGCAAAGGTATCAACACAGGTAAGACATCTTTCCTCACTCCATGGTATAAGAGGCATACCATCTGCCTTTTACCACCACTACGTGATAGACCTAATAACATTATTATTTTAAGCTTTAAAAATAACTTATATTATGTCATAATAATACCATGGAGCAGAAAACAGTTGTAATTTTGAGTACTAGGCAGCTCTAAGACTAAATCGAATTGATTTTGTGAATCAAGGAACCTAATACAAGCGACTCTAATATAACTTAACTCTTTTGCGGTAACAGCGGTTAACCGCTCGCTGGAAAACCGAAATGCGGCCTTCAAAAACTATTATTTACCTAAAAGCTTGGAAAGAGCGGCGGTGACTCGGCAGTAAGAACGTATTCCTATCCAAAATAAGAAATACTTTTCTTACGTACTGACGTTATACCAACTTGTGGCATTGTTATTAAACTGTGAATAAAGTAGCATCAGACCCTTGCCACCCGTCTGACTAGCATGGCGAGTGGGCAAAATTTTCTGATATATGTTTTTAAAAGCATATCTCCAATTGGATGTCTAGGGCGGGCCTGTATTTTGATAATAAAAACTTGACAAGTAAAATTTGTCAACAAATAAATTACAAGTAATAAAGGCCAAATCCTACGGAGTATGTATATATTTTTCTTAATATCGATTGACACACACTATACCTTTCATACCAATTTGCATAAATTGCACAATTTTGACACCTACTATTGTTAAGTTCTGTTATGCCATAATGGTTTTGGATTTTGATATAGTGAATTTGGAGCAATTTGTATAGTTTAACATGATAATTAGTATTTTATCTTCTTCAAAACTTTATTGCATACTTAATTCCCGTAAACATTTTCTGAAAGCCAAACCATTCAAACAAATTAAAACAATTACATGTGTTCGGTACCTAGGTTTAGTTTATATTTATAATATTTTTTGATAGGGAATTAGAAATTATATACTGGCTGGTAAAATCCTTGTTCCCTATATTTCCATTGAATTCCTAACGTGGCGCCATCTAGTGGCTTACTTCAGAACAATGGCTGAGGTAAAAACCCTCTAGAGGCAGCGAGTCGTCATCGATCAGCCGTCGCGTATGGTCATGATTTCTCAACAAAAATAAGTAGTTCATCGTACTACTATCAGACCGCGTCGTGTCTACGTCTTCCGTCGGTGATCATCATCAGAACGTCCACGACCGCTGGTTTCCGAGTGTGCGCTAGCTAGCCGGCTCAAACCCAAAACTATAAACTTTCGTGAAAGTGCTGTGCTAATAAAAACCCTATGTGAAACGATACAGTCCACACATATCTGCTGGATTCGATCTGGAGGCTTCCAGGAGGAAGACAGGTGACAGCCGGACCCACGTGAGTAACCTTTCTTTTCCTTTCCCTAAACTGTCTCCGTCAGCCAGTAGGTATTTTCCCCTACAACATGTACAATGATTAATAGTAGGATAAATTCAACAATATTATTATAAAGACTTACATAATATACTGTAATATACACTAAATACTATATCTACACAAAATTATACATAAATATACTTACTTGTATATTATTATTATTATTGATTAATAGGCAAGCAGCGCATTGCTGATATGCCTATATCAAGCACTGGTGTAAAGTTTATTAAAAGTATCACCAGTAAAGTATCATCACGACCGTTTCCCTTTCGGGGTGGCCAGAAACCAACAGTTTTAGTGGCAGCTCCCTTATAGTAACTGGAAGCTTATTAAATATCTTTGTTGCCATTGCATAACAATTTCAGCTATATTGAGTACTTTTATGAACTGGAATAATTATTCTACTACAGTATCAGTAGTATCATCACGACCGCTTCCCTTTCGGGGTGATCAGAAACCACGCTTATAAATAAGCGGATTCACTTTCCATGATTTAGCCAACTTTATTACAGGCCAATCATGACAAGTGGCAAGCTCTTCGATGTCTCCAGCGTACCAAACTCGAGAAATATCACAATTTTATTTTTGTATTTATTTACATTAATAAATATTTTTTTTGTGTCTCGACCAGGAATCGAATGAAAGGTATAGTGTGTGTCAATTGAGGATAGTGAGTAATAGTAGTTGGAAAAAAAAGTGTTTGTAAATCATATTTTTGAAGATGACTCGATTTGGAGCTTGCATAACACCTAAAGGTAGGTCATTCCAAAGATTTGCAGCTACAACAGCGAATGAATGAGAGACAAAAGAGGTGTGATGGGAAGGGATGGAAAGGGTGGAGTTAGAAGAAGAGCGAAGAGTTCGATCATGGATTGAGCTGTCTTTCAGGTATTGCGATGTGTCGAAATTACCAGCATCAAAATGAAATGAAATGAAATAATTTATTTCTCAGAAACATGGTAGGTACAGGGATGTAAATTAATACATGTAATTATATCACATGCTTCGCTATTACTAGAATACAAATATTCATTTAGTCACATGACTTTGTCGAGCTTAGTGTCTAGGTATTCTTTTGTCGAATAAAAACATTTATTAACCAGCATTTGTTTGACTCTTAATTTGAACAGTTTTAGTGGCAGCTCCCTTATAGTAACTGGAAGCTTATTAAATATCTTTGTTGCCATTGCATAACAATTTCGGCTATATTGAGTACTTTTATGAGCTGGAATAATTATTCTACTACAGTATCAGTAGTATCATCACGACCGCTTCCCTTTCGGGGTGGTCAGAATCCACGCTTATAAATAAGCGGATTCACTTTCCATGGTTTATCCAAATTTCTATAGGCCAATCATGACAAGTGGCAAGCTCGTCGATGTCTCCAGCGTACCAAACTCGAGAAATATCACAAATAAATTAAATGTTAATTAAATATATTTATTTATATTAATAAATATTTTTGTGTCCCGAACAGGAATCGAACCCGGTACCTCCGAGTCTAAATCCACGGACTTAACCACTAGACCACGGAGGCAGTCATAACTACTAGGATAAAGCGTTTTAAAATTGCAATTATCCCCAAGAGTTTTAAAAAGTTCCGGGTGGCTGTTTACAAATAAACAGCATTCAAGTACAGTTCTCCCAAAGTGATAATGCGCATAGAAATCTTCGTCACTGTTCGGCAACGGTCGTATTCCCCGAGCGTCGGAAGACGATATGTATATAGAGTGGTTAAGTGCATTTTCTTCATGCATAATTTAGTAGAATTATGTGTTTTGTGCTAGTTGTTAGTACGTTTTCCTATTTTACAAAATAAACTATTTAAAGTTGAATAAGATAATTAAAGTTGAAATTAAATTCACCTTTGAAAACAAAACCAAGAACGGTGTGTAATATCAGCTCTATATAATTCCACTCAGAGAGAACACATGCAGTCACCGACCGCCCGAATTGTTTTCGATTGTACACATGATATTGACTTATATTTCTTTCGAACAAGGTGCAAAATGCAAGTGCAATGTTTAGGCTCTTACGATTCAATGATTCGGGTGTTTTCGGGAATACGACAATTAGCGAAGATCTGTATGTGCATTATTAATTTGGGAATACTGTATATAGATAGAAGGAACAGTCAGTAATTTTAGTTTTATAAATAAAGGACGACAGGAAGTCATAGGAGGTGTGTTACAAATAGCACGAATGCATTGTTTTTGTCCAATAAAGATTCTATTTATTTCCACTGCATCAGTCAGCCTACCTATTGAATTGTTTCCCACACCCTGAAATGCTTAGAAACCTTCTTAAACATCCTGGTCCAGTTTGTACTTATTGTGTTTGCGTCAATACAATTACTGTAAACTCTTGTAAACTGTAAACACATTCTTATTTCTACATGGTCAACGACTTTCGCTTTTACACGAAAAATAATCTATTTATAAATTAGACCTTACTGTGACCAAATAAGAAACATTTTTATAACTCGACTCGATATATGTTCGACTAAAAAGCTAAAAATAGAGGCGTTTTGTCATGAGTCACAATCATTTAAGAGTTAGTTTAGTTTAATAGAACTCATTTATTTATTTATACAAGGACTAAGGCCATTCATTGGCTGACTCTGTTGTTAGTTATGGACTTAGCAGTTACGGCAGAACATATAAGACCTACCTAGATGACATATACAATCTGCAGTTGAGAATCCTTAAAGATATTGTACCAACACACATTAAAAATAAATATAAAAATAACTATAATGATCTATTTAAACATTGCAACGTACTTAGTATACACGATAAAATTAAATATACCATTCTCACTGAAATTAATATCTCACAAAAACTAACGAAATACAAGCGGTCGGGTAATTTAAGGATTCTCAATTACGTAAAACAGTTTAAACTTCCAGGGGCAAATAATGTTTATGGTACAAGAATGCTGAATTATGTAACTTCAGCATATCTTAATGATATGCCCGCCGAGCTCCAAAGAACATACATTGATAATAACAAATATAAATATAAGTTTAAAAAGTTTTACATGAGTCAATAGCAGAATTATTTCTCATACAGATTGTGAGTGACTCGCCGTACCCAGATAAACCTTAAAGGTTTTTGTGGACGGCTATATAATATTGTTGATGTATTTTTGTGTATCTTGAAAACAATAAATAAAAAAAATAAAAAATAAATTATTACTTAAGACAATTTAGGAGGGAAGGGGGTCAACCATTATTTATTTTTCTTACAATAGTTTTTACGTAAGATTATAAAAATGCGCAATTATTTTCTGAGTGGGTTTTGAGCCTTTGGACTGATCAAATATCCTATTAGAAATTACTGCAATAGACTTAACTACGGAACTTAATTGAAAGGTTAAAGAACAATAGCGAGATTCTAACTGATAATTTTTTAAACGTGTTCAAATTAACTTAACTTATTTCGAAAATATGAAACTGAAATTATGTAAGAGTATATATGTACAAATAAAATTAAAACATATACATATAATTAATATACCTTACATAATAATATAATTACATTACACTACACTATACAAGTATTTATTAATATTAAGTTTGAGTCAGAGAAACCTGCGCTATTCTGTTATTTAAGCGCAAACGTTATATAGTGAAATCCGTTAACTATATATATTTTGTAATTATGACGCAATATCTGACGAAAATAACGAAATACACTAATAATGTTTGCGACGAAGTAACAGAATTGGAGTGCTTAGTTTAGTTTTGCCTCCAGTCTCCTAAACATGTTTCTAAAATATTGTTACTAATTTTAAGTTGTGTGGGAGAAAGTAAATACCTTTTTTTTAAATATATTATTAGAAGTTCAATAGATTTTTTTTTTGTATTCGCTAAAAATATGAAGACTTACTGTTACTGCCTCTTAAAAAAACAAGCAGCAATAATGTGAACTCTATAGATTTTTTGTTTCGTTTTGCCGCGAAAGTCGTTCCATATTCAAAAGTCTAAACTAAACGGTTTTAAGAAGAAATTACCATGAATTAAAAAAGTATGCAGGACGACTTGTGATTTCACGGATATGTTTTGTAATCCAAAGACAGTGGCTGGTTTGACTGTCCCTATAGCATATGCTTAAGTTAATTGCAGAACATGAAGTATGGCATAGACACATAATGTAACTACAAACTGACATCTTTGTGATTTTTTTCTTTTGTTTGTTCTCTTCTCCCGATGGATGATGATTGATGATCTAGCCCATACAGCCAAGTCTAACGTAATATATCTTTCTTTTCTATGACTTAATAAGTTCATCATCAAATTCCAGATGCTGCAGAATTTGATACTTTCCTTGGAGTCACTCGCGGCATTATAGCTCAAACACGTCGGGTAAAATATGGGAGTCCACAGCGCGGGAAAACCGCAAAAAATAAACTGCAACTTATGCCCCATATTTAAAGTCCAATTCATCGTTTTCCATAATTATTCACATTGTAGCACATTATTAAACCAAGCAACACCACTTTTGACCAATAATATCCACAGTAAATTAATTTACAAAACAAAAACTTGCACTTGACATGTTCACGCAAAATTGCGCGAAGAACTCCTGTTTTTTTTTTCTTTTTTTGATTCGATAACGAAGTTTGATCGTGCGATGGCGCTTTTGTAATGACATATCAGGTTTAAGTTATTTTGTTTTATAAATTACATTACTGTGGATATTGTTAGTCAAAAGCGGTCTTATCAGTCAAATGTTTTTTTAGGTAAATAGCCTAAACATAAAACACAATAAATATTCAAGTCTAACAAATGATTGTAATATATTCCTTGGTGTTTAGAATTTAAACTTTTTATTGAGAAAAGGGGAAAAAATATGGTGGAAGCTTCTGGAGATCTAAAATTATAAAACAAAAAGCTATAGCAGTGCAACGTTCTCCAAATGCAGCCAGTGTTGTTCTTTAATCAATATTTTTTTTTGCTTTTGCAATGACATATCAGGTGTAATTTTTTGTTTTATAAATTACATTACTGTGGATATTAATATTAATAATGTATACTGAGCCTAATATTTAAATTTTATTCTTAAGTTGACACGACCCTTTTACAGACACAAATATTAATTAACATTAATCGTTAACACACAGATCGTAAATTATAATTAGGAATAAACAATCTTTATTATTATTATAAAAAAATAATGAATATTAATAAAGTATATAATGTCTTATACACAGAGAAAGTTTGAAGAGGATGCATGTATAAGCTATCATTTTTGACTGATATATATGTAACTGAGATTTCTCTACAGCTCTGCGACTATGATAGTCCAGTTACAGGGTCAGCATACAAAGCCTATCCAACTGCGCAGAGGCCTGCGACAGGGGTATGTCAAACGCGTTAAAAGATGTATTTAAAATGCTAGACTGGAATTACTGCGGCATAAACATAAATGAAGAATTCATCTCACATCTCCGATTTTCGGATGACATAGTCATTACCATAACCACAAGGATCTTAGCGGAATGTTGGACGGCGTAAACGTAGCTTCCCAGCGGGTTGGTCTGGGAATGAACTTGGACAAGATGAAAGTCATGTTCAATGATCATGTCAAGCCAAGGCCAATCTGCGTAGGAAACTATCTCGGGCAGACTATCCAATTAGGAGCAGCCAACTTCAGCAAATACAAAGACAAAGACAAGATGATCAAAAAGACAGATGCATTCAGCTAGGATGGGCGGCATTCGGGAAACTCCGGCACATCCTCTCATCGTCTATACCACAATGTTTAAAGACGAAGGTCTTTAACCAGTGCGTCCTCACGGTAATGTCGTACGGAGTAGAGACGTGAACACTGAATGCATCTGGTGGAGAGTGGGTCTTGTTCATAAATTCAAGTTCGCTCAGCGGGCCATGGAAAGAGCTATGCTTGGTATATCTCTAATGGATAGAATTCGAAACGTTGATGAATATCAACGTAAGAGAACTAAAGTTACTGACATAGATTTTAAAATTAGCAAGCTGAAGTACCAATGGGCCGGACACATCTGCCGCAGAACCGACAAACGATGGTGCAAACGGGTTCTGGGTGGAGACCACATACGGGAAGACGCAGAGTGGGACGGGGGGTCGTCAGATGGACAGATGACCTAAAGAAGGTCGCTGGTGGGGGTTGGATAAGGGTAGCGAAAGATCGCGATAAGTGGCGAGCCTTGGGGGAGGCCTACATCCAGCAGTGGAGAGATACAGGCTTATGATGATATATGGTTACGTCCGTGGATCTAGAGATTTATACAATGACACTACGAAATGTAAAAATTGCTTTGACTAATTAGCTATGGCACACTCATACACACACACACTAAATTAAGTATTTAAATAATTTAGTCTGTTTTACTTGCAAGCCCCTAATGTTTACACATAAACAATACATTTAAACTTAAATACACATATGTAAGTTTTAGTAGCAATATTTCAATAACATTTTGATTTGAAAGTTTTATCGAGTTTTAGCTAACAATTTTAACAAAGCTTGTATGGAATGACCGGTGTACATTAGGTCATTGTTTTGGATGCATTCTCACGATCACCTGGTTGACCCCTGCAGAGATGACGGTGTGTTCCGAGTCGTGGCACAAGTGGTACTTTCATTGAATCAAGGTAATATGAACATATTTAAAAGATTATTATACAAGTCTGCCTATTTAGCGGTTAAGTGTGATACGGAACGATTCCGGGTCAATAATTTATTTTATTTATTTTTCGAGTTCGGTACGTTAGACACTGACGAGCTTGCCTATATTAAAGTTGGCCAAATGTGAATCCGCTTCTATAAAAGCGTGGTTTCTAACCATGCTGGAAGGTCGTGATAATAGTTAACTGTATGGGGACTTTGTATTCTCTTACTCTAGATTTAATATCGTTCTTTTTTTTTTGTTATAAGTTTTTTAACTCAATAAATCTCTTTATCTCAAATATTAGCGGTCATGTCCCTTACAATCCCTGCTCACATCTCCCAAAGGTTAGCTGTTAGAAAATGTTTTTAGACATTAAGCTCGCCTATGTACTGTAAAATGTATTATTTTCTGTGCAATAAAGAATTTATCTTATTCTATTGATAGAAACAATCAACTTTTTCTAAGAAACCATTTGTCGGAAGTGATCAAAAATTTAGGCTTTACCAAAACAATCCTTATCCTATTTTAAAATTAATTGTTTGTATGAAGAAGTCAATGTTGTCGAAGTTGACGAAATAATCTCTGGTCTAAGGTAATAATAATAATCACGCGTTATATTTAATATTTGTGTTTTTGAGAAATAAATATATGTATAAAAAAATAACTAAGTAGTCGCGTTTCTAACTCATAATTAAATAAAAATAAAACAATGTTTTATTGTCTCTCTATAAATAACAACAAATTAGTGTAAAACACTTTAATGTGTCCTTGAATTTGGTGCTTACTTCCTTGAACGTAAGGAAAAGGGTTTTATTGCAGAATAGAATGGAAACATTAGTTACATTAATTATAGCAATCGGTAGGTGTATAGTATTTTTTTTACGTAATTATATCAAATGATTTATTTTCTTAGATTAGTACACAACACTTGGATATTGTCAATACATATATTTTTATACAATACAAGCTTCGCTGGACCGAATCTAACAGCAATACAATTTATAATAAAATTTAGCGAGGCGCTTGGCCAATGAGTTGTCAAAGCGGCTGACAGAAAGGTCTGGAGACAGGAAGGCTGGCAATTATTTCTGCCAACGTATTAGCCTCGCTATACAGAGGGGAAATGTTGCCAGTCTCCTTGGGACTATCTCGGATGGGACGTCTCTAGAGGACATTGTTTATTTATAGTTAAGTTTATTTTATTTTATTATTTAGGTAGCTTTTAATTTATATTTAATGTACTATAATTAACTTCAAATAAAATTTACCATCCCATTTATAATAAATAAAACATTGTTGCCATAAGCGAGGATTTTGTACTTATTTATAACTAGATACTTAAAATTTAATTCGTGGCTGTAAAAAGGCCGTGTCAGCTTATAATCTAATAACATTTATGTCCTTAAATATAAATTCGTGGCTGTAAAATGGCCGTGTCAGCTTACAATCTAGTAATAACAATATTTATGTCCATAAATAAAAATTTAAAATAAAAAATCGTGGCTGTAAAAGGGCCGTGTCAGCTTATAATCTAAAACAAACAATTACAATTATTTATTAATAATGTCAACCAAACCCAAATTGGTGGCTGTAACTTAAGATCTAAATATTACTAATATATGAAATATAATAAATAATAATAATTAATAAATTTCAGGCAAAAAAAATACAACTCTCGTGTCGTATCATCAATACTACTACTGTTCTTGCCGATAAGCCCAGTAAAGTGTATCCACACGTTTCGGGATCAGGTTCGAATTGCCGTCATGCCCAGTCAACCCGGCATAGTGTTATGGACTCATGTCAGTCATGGACCTCGCGCGCCACTTACGTGATGGGTAAAAATATTAAAAATGTGGGAATAACATGGAACCTAATTCCTTCCTTTCCATTCCGCAACCAAACCACACTCACAGGTCAGAATATGCACCCACATACCGTAGTGACCATCCCTTCGCGTACCTATAAATTTAGTGACTCATACATCTGTCGCACATAAAGATGTGGAATGCTCTTTCAGCCTCTGTGTTTCACTTTCCTATAACCTGGAGTCCTTCAAGCGAAGTGTGAAAAGGCATCTAGTCAAGCCGGCATAGTGTTAGGGACTGATGTCGGACATAAGTGTCTGATTCCAGTTGCAAACATTTATGGTCTATGCGCGCCACTTACCATCAGGTGGGTGCAAGGTCACATATCGTGATAGTATTTAAAAAAAAAAAAGTATCGGGCATGATACCTGGTGGGGACACAATAATTTATCTAATTTAATTGTGATATTTCTCAAGTTTGGTACGCTAGAGACATCTACCGTAAGGGATACGGTCGTGTTGATAGTTTTAAAATATATATATATTTATTATATTTTTGTGTAAACATTAATAGCAATAGAGAGGCAGATAAGTATGGAGTAAGTAACCTTGCTGTTGAAAATAAATCAATGATTAAGTTTGATCGTGAAACAGTGATCAACCTTGACGCGAGATTGTCAATGGCCTATTTGATGGCTGACATATTGAACCAGTTCCCAATGTTAAATAATTGTAACATGGTTTTTAAATGAGTGCTTTTAATTGCAGAGGATTAGGTTTTATATTTTTTTGTATATAATTTTATATAAACTTATTTTATAGTACTAAAAAATTAACAGTCGCCTGAGGCCTCTCATCAGGCATTTATTAAAAACCGGGTTATTTTACAAATTTTAATAATAAAACTTATGTTTTTAGAACTTCAATGAAATGCTACATTAATTATTATTAATTAATTAATAAAACACAAATGTATGTTATTATTTATTATTATAAAAAGTCCTTAACAAAAATTTCATGGGAGTTCTTCGCGCCATTTTGCTCGGACATGTTAAGTCCAAGTTTTTCGTTTTGTAAATTAGTTTACTGTGGATATTGTTAGTCAAAAGTGGTGTTATTTTGTTTTATAATGTGCTACGTTGTAAATAATTATGGAAAACGATAAATTTGACTCTATACCTATATGGGGTAGAAGTTGCACTTAATTTTTTGCGGTTTTCCCGCGCTGTGAACTCTATATCTATGATGGCAAAGGAAAAGCATCAAATTCTGCAACACTTGGAATTTGATGATCCCCAACTCGGTTATGAACTCTGTTATGAAGAAGAAGAAGACAAATTTCTAAGCATTCCATGGATTCACCGTGCGGGTGCCGGGTCCATCGTGTGTGGGTAAGAGATGAGAATAATGGTGTCTCGGGCTTGCGACCGATAATAGGCTGGTTTAAGAAAAATATATATTATGTTAATAAATTACGTGTTTAGGGCTGATATTCTGTACAATGTCATTTAGACACTTCAAAAAAATATAAAAAAATCGAGTCTTTTGCTTTGGTAGATTTTTTAAATATCGTGTTGCTTAGCTGACAACACCGCGCAAGACAATTTGACTTATTTAACATAGGAGTGAAACATTATTTTAATTGAATTTGGGAATCTTCATCCTGCACTTAATCAAATCTAACAAAAAAACAATATTTAGAGAAAATTTGTGCAATAAACATGCACCTCTCAAGCGCAACGCGTTGCCATAGCAACAAACTGTGGTATTTACCGAATAAAAGCGGCCATCTTTGTTGATGACTAAGTTCGTTCAAAAACAAACTTGTAAGCTCTTCCGTTAAAAAATGGCAGCCATATACCTATCTGTTTCGCGGCGTCTCTAGGGCACACCTTTCTACGATTAAAATTATCATTACAATAATTCCGAGTAGGTACGAATTCAATCATAAAACAAAAATTCTTCGGCAAACTTTTACGTGGCAAAAAACTAATTTTCCGCAGGTTAGATTATTTCGAGCTACGGAGGTAATTTGGGTGTTTTTGGCCAAGGTCGTTTGAATATCATTATAAAGCATGATTTGCAATTATAATTAATTTGGTGTGCGTGGGTCAAATACTAAATTGGATGTACGAGGTAGATGGGATTTGCGATATAAACACCTTTTCTTGTTCTATAATTTTGTACCTACCATACTTGTATGTAATTACAAGTATACATTATATATTACATCTTCCTATCGAACATACCACAGTGTTTAAAGACAATAGTTTTCATCCAGTGCGTTGTTCCAATTGGTTCAACTACAAGTTCAAGGTCGCTTAACGAAAGAGCTATGCTCAGGATTTTTCTGAAGAATAAAGTCTGAAACGTTGTCATTCGCCAGAGAACCAAACATAACTTTCAAATTTAGCAAGCTGAAGTCGCAATTGGGCAGACACTTACACCACTTTACAGCAGCTATAATCTTAGTGACATCCTCATAATTGTTTTCGTCTTAGCTTGTAGTATGACAATGCCACATTACAGCAGCTATGATCCTTGATGTATTTATTTTATAATTGTGTATGTCTTAGTTTGTAATATGACAATGCTTATTTACAGCAGCTATAATTTTAAGATTTTAATTATGTATATTTGGGTTGTAATGTTCTGCTCCAAATACAAGCTATTTCACAGAAAATAAGCTTTTCGTTATATTTTTTTTTTTTTGACATGTAAAAGCGCAGAATACATTATATTTATTGTCCTATGCCTACTTACAAAATAAAATAAATTGAAATTGAATTGAACACGTCTGTCGCAGAACCGATGAACATGACTTTTGGAGTGGAGCCCACGTACTGGAAGTATTTTTCATTGATGAATATTAGCAACTGGAATCAGACATACATGACTGACATCAGTCCCTAACACTATGTTGGCTTGACTGGGCAATTGGGCATGACGGAAATTCGAGCCTGATCCGGTAACGTGTTAATACACTTTACTGGGTTTATCGGCGATACGAACAGTGGATACTTCCCCGTCCCAGCAGACTGGGCAAATTAGTTTTAGTTTAGTTTATTTATTTTATAAGCAGGCATAGGACGATAAATATAATGTATTCTGCGCTTTTACATGTCAAAAAATTAATTAATATAACGAAAAGCTTATTTTCTGGGAAATAGCTTGTATTTGGAGCAGCACATTACAACCAAAATATACATAATTATAATCTTAAAATTATAGCTGCTGTAAATAGGCATTGTCATATTATAAACTAAGATATTACCACCATCAGTCCGGAAGCGCCTAAAAGCAGAGTGTTACGACCTCCGATGACGAATGTCCTGAGGAAGATTGCTGGTGGGAGATATAGGAGGGTGGCAGGAGATCGGGTGTATGTAGCAGTGGAGAGACACAAGCTGATGAAAATGATGATGAGAAAACTTATTAGTTTAACGGTAACTCAATCTGTTACAAGGACATCTTGAAGAAATATGGGAACAATTCTGATCCACTTGAAGTACTAAACCCAAACAAGTTGATGGCACTGGATGTTACTACAGATAATTTTGTAGTTGGTATAGAGGCAGTGTATTTGTGAACATCAATAGATATTTACGTTGTGCAATGGCTCGGTCGACTGGTCTCACGTTGTGCAACATTGTTACAACCACAGCAGCCACACATCGCAACAATGCACTGACAATTAGTTTTATCTAATTAAAAGCGAAACAGATTAGGGAAAATTCACTATTTTTTATTGGTTTTAATGACATGTAATAATAATATCGCGTATTGAGTAATAAGGAACACTGGTAATGACAATATGCAATTGGGATACAAAATGTCTTGTGGTTGATTCCCCAACCGTCAACCAGAGGCGCCCTCCGCCAACCTTCACTAAAAACTGGTAGAATAATGATATTGACTCCATACGTGCTAATGGACAGTTCCACCACATTAGATACGCAAATTCGAAGTAAATAACATTTTAAATTTATTTTAGAAAATAAAACAAAAACTTCAACCATGATGCTGTCGAAGATAAAAACGCCAATTCTATGAGAGTTTACGATCCTCAGTTATGATGATCACGACGCAAGAAGGAAGGAGTGAACAGTAAGTTGTTGGAACGCTGTCCTTTTGAAATACACTTTTGTTACGTACAACATAGCGTGTATTATATCTATCTTCTCTCTTTGTTTTAATCAAAATTCTCTTTACAAACCTACATTTGTCATAATTTTACAATACCAACCTTTTCGTGTTTTAAAAGGCACGTTAAGCTTCGCGTTGTTTCTGGCTTCACTAATACTGACTTGTGGAATCATTAATTGATATTAAAAACTCACTAACCCGTCTGGTTGTGGCGAGAAAACGAATTCTTCAGAAATTTGTTTTGCCTATAAATATGAGGAGTGGAGTTTTCTTTTACAAAATTCTCGTGGCTATGAGGCGGCTATCAAGGTGGTCATAGTAATTTGAGCGTTTGTAGAATATTTAAGGGTTAAGTTAGTTAGAGCTGAAAGAAATTTGAAACAACTAGGTTGACCACAGACCGCAGGCCACAAAACAATCTCAAAGTAAATCAATTGGTATTCGACTTCGGTCATCACTTCATAATGCATAAGATTTTTCTATATACCACGCACACGCACAGTAGCTGGTCTCCGTGCACCTTTACGACGAATGTGCTAGACGTTCAACTGGCGGTTATTGGACGTCGATATCTTGTACAATTCCCGCCCTGCCTTTAAAGCCAAAATAAAGAAACTATTGCCGTCGGTTTAGCTCGTCGTGTGGGGTTTGTTTCGGAGTTTATTGATAGTTCTATGAATTTAAACACTGGAGTTGTATTATTCTATAAACCTGGCCAAGGTACATATAGTACTAACGTGTTTATAAGTACAAACAGTGCACAAGGGGAAATATTTTGGTGGCGGGTATAATTCTAATTACTCCTATCGTATCATTTCTTAATTTTTCTTATACTATCTGTCTCTATTTCTTCAAATAAAAAAAATATTATCATATCTAATATCAAATTCGTTGATTTTTGCGCATTGCCGTCGTTTAATCTGCTCTAGATTCCTTCCAGAGATTTTATATCGCCCTTTTGGTTCGTGATTTCTATTTGCTCTGTAGCTGTCGTTTGGGTGATTTGAGTCGTTGTGTTAGTAAGATTGGTTGCCGTTTGATAGGCATTTAATATACAGACAATTTAAAAATAGTAAAAAGCAATAATTACCTCATATATTTCTTATGTTCATTGACTGGAACGAAATATTCATCGTAGGGGTTCGTTGCGCTCATATCAACTTCTACTTCTTTTTTAGATATAGATTTCTGTGCAATGCCGTTTTTTGGCGCTAAATTGATTAGTTCCAGATTCACTGCTTCTAGAGCTTTTGTATCGCCGTTTGGTTCGTGTTTTCCATTGGCTCCGTAGCTCTCGTTCGGGTGGTGGTTATGATTTGGATCGTCATTTTCATCGTGGTGGTACGCTCGGTTGTCAAAGCCGTTTGGGGGGGAAGGAGGACGTTGCTGGGGTCGAGCAGGCTCCCTTGGAGACGCCGACCTGCTGTTGTTATCCATGTCTTTTGGAGCGGATAGACATCTGTGAAAGAAGGAATAGATTAAAATTACAAAGATCAACATGGTGACGTGACTATAGTAATATTATCATCTAGTCTGGACAGCGTGGCGAGAGGAGGCCAAATTGTCCAGAAATTTGTTCTGGAAGACCCATCTCCGGCAGTGGAGGTTTAGGACTTTGTTTTTCATGTATTATTTATTTATTTATGTTAGGAAAACTTACAGCTACTATACATATATAAAATGAAAGATTAAACACAATTAAGCTAATAATAAGTTTTCACATATAGGTAGACACAATTACATAAAAAAAAAAGAAAAATGTAGACAATAAAAAATTAAACTAACAATGCTAAATAAA
The DNA here is from genome assembly GCA_910589645.1 of Tinea semifulvella. Taxonomy (NCBI): domain Eukaryota; kingdom Metazoa; phylum Arthropoda; class Insecta; order Lepidoptera; family Tineidae; genus Tinea; species Tinea semifulvella. The sequence goes on from OU342618.1 coordinate 6,176,293, forward strand.
CCAATATTACTCTATACGGATAAGCTGAACACACGTCTTCCCTACCTGAAGTGCTCATTTGTTATTGCGCGTCTAATAGATATGGTACTGTCATTAAACATATGAACATCAATGCTCAGGTCGTTGAAGAACTCACTTGCTCTGTTGAAGAACGCGTTACGTCTGTAATTGGTGTTGCAGCGAGGAACATGTAAGAGTGGACGCTGCCTGAGCTTAAGTGAGGGTATTTTCAAGGATATCAAATTTATTAACTCAGGCGAATCCACAATTCCACGCGCAACGCCAACCAGGTATTATATTATGGCTGTCAAAGCCTTGTCCGACTGTTTACTGTATACGTATGTTTGTTTCGTCTTCTCCCCTATATTATTAAGCAAATTTTGATATAAAACTTGTAAATTATATGCATTTTTATTTAAAAACTTTATTGCACAAAGTACAAAGGTAGACTTAATGCCCGTAGACATTTTATGACTGAACAGTTATATTATAGGTGCAATAAATTCAAGAAAGCCCGTGGTGTCCCAGGTTTTCCACTGGTTCCCCACAACGATACTTGTGTGGGTGGACATTCCGGGCTCCGAGACAAAAGGCATAGTGCCATGGTTAATGTATTTCCGTCAAGGAGTGTCCGAGAGAGAGAAACGATGCTGAAGGAAAAGCCTGAAAGCAGAGTCCCTAGTGTATTCTATGTCGTTGAATTTTTGGTGAATTTGGAACCGAAAGATTTATAACGCTTGAGCTTAAAGAAACAGAATCCTGCTTCATTTGAAGTGTTTTTGTGTCAAAATAAAACGTTGGTAACATTGCAAGTTGCGGGTTTAAGTAATTAGGTACGCTACGGTATTGGTCGCGGTTCGCTAGACTTTTAGATTTCTTCAGACACATTCAGACAGGGTTAGAATACCATATTGTGCTTAAAATATATTCATTACAACCCCTAGAACACAGCGTCCTAGATCTTCACTGCTGGAGATGGGCCTTCCAAAACTGGAGAATAGGCCAAATTTAGCCAGACGGCTTGGCGAGGATATGATGTAAATTTTTATGACAATTTATTAACGATTCCACAAGTTGGCATTAGAGGAACCGGGACCGACGGCTTAACGTGCTCTCCGAGGCACGGGAACGGTGATGTTGTAAATCTATGACAAATGTACGTAAGAAAAGTGTATTTCTCATTGGTACATGCCGGGGGGGTTTGAACCTTTTAAAGCGATATTTTTAGGAAAACTTCTCTGCATCGTAACTTAAGATTTTATTACTAAATAATTAAAATACATAGTTTCGTAGTAAAACTACTTAAAATTAAAATAAATATAAACTAAACCTAATACAAAATGTCCTCATGACAACATTTCCCCTCTGTATAGCGAGGCTAATACGTTGACAGAAATAATTGACAGCTTTCCTGTACCCAGACTTTTCCGTTAACCTTTTGGACAACTCGTCTCGACCCCAAACGGCGTAAATTGGTAACCTTTACCGAGGTTGGCTTATTTGCACAGCTTAAGGTTCTCAGCAGAAGCCGCTGCACTTTCCGCGCTTGACGAGGTCGCCTGGATGTATCTTCATGCCGTCGGGTCTTTTGACATCGCCCCGCGCAATCTCAGAGGGTTCTAGGATCGCGGGTACTCCAGCAGTGACAAAAGCCATTCGGATGATGTCATTCAGAGCAGCATGACGATTTTTTAAATATTTTTATTATTATTAATCTTAGGTCATGTATTTCGTCAATTACCCAAATCCGCCAAAGGAAAAAATAAGTTATATATTAAAGAAAACGTAATCAAATAAAGTTTAATGAACTAATAAACAACCTGCCTACGCTTCAACTGCTACTTAACCGTTACTTAGCTTAAATGGACATTGAATGAGGTCGCTTAGTCCAAAGCAATTACTTTGCGACGAAAGCACTTATTTTTTTAAAGTCAAAATATCTTTATAAATGCGAATCGCCATGTTTTATAAAACCGTTCCTACTGGAAAGCCTACTTTTCCCGCATTCTGTTTATATTAATTAAGAACTTTTTTTGTACAAAGTCGTTCCAATACCAAAAAACTGTATGAATATTACAGCAATTTGTTAATAAAATGAATGACCCAAACGTGTAGTGTGGCGAGACGAGTTAGATAAAACGGAACGTTAATTAACTTTTCTTTTTTTTTTGGTTCTCTTCTGGTCTAGCCCATACAGCCAAGGCTATCTTTCATTTTTATGAGTTAATGAGGTCATCATAAAATTTCAGATGCTGCAGAATTTGATGCTTTTCTTGGAGTCACTCGCGGCATTATAGCTCAAACACGTCGTCGGGTAAAATATAGGAGTTCACAGCGCGGGAAAACCGCATAAAATAAACTGCAACTTGTGCTCCATATTCAAAGTACAATTTATCGTTTTCCATAACTATTCACATTGTAGAACATTATTAAACAAAACAACACCACTTTTGACCAACAATATTCACATTAAATTAATTTACAAAGAAAAAACTTGCACTTGACATGTCCGCGCAAAATGGCTCGAAGAACTCTTAACTTTTCTTTCGCGAAAGGAAAGGAAATAATGCCCATTCCGCCTAATGAAAAATGTTATTATTAAAATTTGTGCGCAATTTTGCACGGACATGTGAAGTGCAAGTTTTTGTTTCGTATATTATAACAGTTCATATAATAACTTTACACTAGTGTGTAGTGATCATCTTTCCCCACACTACCTTTACTTGCGAGTGCACTAAAAACACCCGCATGTAACCTTCAAATAGATTAAAAGTATAGTCACCAAAGCTTTGTTTCCAATACGAATTGTGTAACTTTCTCACGCAATTGTTATTTACTACAAAAAAGGGTACTATTATTCTAACGGGTAGAATGGCCCCAGTCTGTTTCTATAAGCGCAACCGTTAAATTGACAAAATAGTTAATTCGTTTCATGGTTTATCGTTATTTGTTTTATTTAATTATTTATTTAAAAACTTTTTACACTATGTATGTCGCTGGAAATTTTTACTCGATCAACCTTAGGGACATTACGAACATGGTATGTGGGAAGTAGGTGCAAATATTTTAACAGGAAAATAAATAATTAAAATTCTACTTAATCTATTACTAATATATAACATAAATATATATAATAATACTAAATTCAAATAAATAATAATACATACATACATAAATATATACAATATTACTTACAGTTATATAATACAATATTACAACTGCCTCCGTTGTCTAGCGGTTAAGTTCGTGGATTTAGACTCGGAGGTACCGGGTTAGGTTCCTGGTCAGGACACAATAAATAAGAAGGTTGATGGTAAGAGAATGCCAAGCGGCATTACATACGCCTTTTGTATTAAACAATAAAGTTTTTAATAAATAAAATAAATAAATAAATAATATTAATTAATTTAAAGAAATAAATTTAATTAATATTTAATTTATTTTTGGTATTTCTCGAGTTTGGTACGCTGGAGACATCGACGAGCTTGCCACTTGTTTTGTATTATTGGCTAAATTAGAATTCGCGTATTTATAAGCGTGGTTTCTGACCACCCCGAAAGGAAAACGGTCGTGATGATACTTTACTTTGCTTTACTAGCTTTCAGATAAACCATATTTGATTAATCGTACTTGCAAATCTCCTTTATGTAAATATCAATCTTTAATAGTTTGTGTGCTTAAAAATACAGAATATGTCTAGATAGCTTTGCGATATAATTGGCTGTGTAATCGGATTTTAAATAAACAATTGATAGTATTATCCAGTTTTTTTTATTATGCAATATTTTAAACACAGATTTAGAGAGCCGGTACTTAACCACTTAAGAGTTTTTATTTTATTTTTTATACTGAGTGACTTTACTGGGTTTATCGGCACGAACAGTGGATACTTCCCCCCGGCAGACTGGTAAAATTACCATCATCAGTCCGCCTACTATATATTTGTTGTTCTCGTTGAAAGTGTGTACATTTTGGTCAGGTAAACTGCACATGATGGCATATCGGTTCATGAGAATTATTACTTTACTATTCAAGACAGTAAAAAACAATGGGGTCGTCCAGGCCGGATGGCTAATGGACCTGGGTTGGAGATAGGGACATTACCTGCCTTCTCCGGCAGGGATCACCCGCCCGTAATTCATGCACTTTTTGAGCTGGGCGTCTTTACTTGTATAACAGCGCTTGTGTGGCTTAAGGTCTAGGTTCGCTACTTCAGTTTCGGCCGTGTGCTAGACGGAGCGATATTCTGGAGGTGCTTGAAGTGTCCGTTGTCGGCCTGATGGAACATACGTCTAGTCAGGCCTACAACAAACTCCTCAATATGGCATCTCCAGATCTCGAGCTATGACGGAATCACTCACGAACTACAGCGCGCGATAGACGATGTTCTGCTGATTTTGGATCTTGTCCCTATTGGTCTTGGCTAAGGGAATGACGGGAATGTATGGAAATTTTGTAGATTGAAATGAAATATTTGAAATTAAATAAAATTAAATATTTATTTGCAGGAAACAAGGTAACAAACAACATTAGGTCTTATTAATATTAAATGGGTCACATATTTCGCCATAAGCCTGCAAATATTTACAACAACTGTTATAGAAGTAAAGTGACTAAAAACTCAGCGTTGCTTCTTTAGTAACTTTACTTCACAAAAACCTTTGTGTTGCTTAAAATACATATAGTATTGCTCCAAAGTATTCAACCCGAGCGTCAGGCTGGAATTCATAACAGGATGTAACATGGCGGTAACTATTCTAAGAATACGCTAATATCTATTTTATATCAATTCCATTCACAATGACTCAGCGTATTCAAAAATAAATATATTTTATAATGCCCATGAAACATTTCATTATGACCGTAAAATAAAGCGAATTGACCGCAAGTAAAAATTAAAAGTGCTTAAAGGACGCTGTTAAAGTTGAGTTTTTTTCGTTCTGTGGTTAGTTTTGTAGCTGACAAGCCAGTAGGTACCTACAAATATACGAGACATGCTATCTTTAATACATAGATAGACTCTGATCCACGTCGGAGATGTAGCGTAACTTTGGCGGACTGCCTACGTAATGACGAAAAACGGAAAAGGGTGAGTAGGTACTACATAGCAAAAGTAGTACAAAAATAGCCCAAAATGGATCATCTATCCTTTCTTCATCCATCCGTCCTTTATAAAAACCTTTAAGTTAGTTTTAGTTGCTATTAAAATCGGCACTGAGTCGCAGTTTTGTTCTTTCATCCTTTTTAACCACAGAGCACAGAATCGCCGCGCGCTGCCCACTCCGCCCAGGCGGGCGGCGCTCGTGGATTCCTTGCTCTGTGTTTTTAACGCAAAAACATCTCCAAGTAGTTTTTTCTGCAGTAGGTACTCTTAATAAAACAATAAACTAATATATCTTGCAACTTTCTCAAACAATTTTCACAGGCAACTTCACTTTAGTCGCATTTAAATAGTAAAACAAAGAGTTGTAAAAACAATTAAAATTTTCATTTGATAATATTCCAAATATGTGCGTGTAATGTATATACAAATATGTTCCAATATACAGACAGAGAGACAGCGCGGTCGTCCAGGCCCGGATGGTTTATGAGTCTGGGTTTATCCCAGCGGATAATTCATGTACTTTTGGTGCAGGGCGACGTTATGTAAAAGCCCCCGTGTAGCTTACGAACCTAGGGGTCTAGGTTAGGAAGGGAAACGTTCGTAATGATGATGATGAAATTTATTAAAGAGTTTATTAAGCCTATGTGAAGTGAAGACTACCTAGTAGGTAGTAGGTGAATGTTACTAGATTAAATTGCTTCTAAAAAAGAAGAGTCGTTTTACCGCTTTCAAAATGTTTTATTGTGGTCGTGTATTTATTTATAGCTGGTGATGTGGTAAAATTTAAAGCGTATCATCATGAAAGTAATTCACTTGTAGCTAAAATACAAAACTGGTATGTCAATGGGGTGTATCACTAACTTTTTATCACGATAGATGGTACCTAATATAACTGTCAGTTGCATAGAAAACTTGTATTTTTATTACGAACTAAAATTGATCGTTGTGGTGCAGTTCTGTATATGTTTTATTTTGTAAATCTGATATAGCTGAGTTTTCCTTGCAGATTCCTTTCTCAGTCAGATTAAACATTAACAGGTCACTGGAATTTGCTAAGCTGCTGGTCTTCTGCTAACAGCTTACTTATTGGACCACTTTGCTGCTTAGTCTTCTACTAGCAGGAGTAGAATCATTCAAAATAATTAAATTAATGACGTTTCATAAATGCCTGTAATAGGTTTACGTGAATAAAGATATTTTGACTTTGACTTTTGACTTTGACTTTGAACTTTATTATTTTCTGGATATTATGCAGAAGTGAGCAGCTTTTAAGTGTACAAATCGAGATTTCCAAGGGAAAGCAAAGATATGGTGATCTCAAAATTGCCGTTCTATTAGTTCAACCTTTTTTATTTTAAAGACGGTTTTGGCTTACTTGTTTTGTCTTTTAAGGTATGTACTCGTAACGTTAAGTTAATATACAATTTTCTATTACAAAAATGTAAAACTACAAATTTTAAAAAATGATCCGTCATAGGTGTAAACAAGGTACCAGTGCCGCTAGCGACATCTACAAAAAGCTTTGCCTGATACACCCCATTATGTATTGTGCGGAGCGATGGCAAGAGACCCGACGGAATTACTGTGGTAACTTGGCAGGTGGGATGCGACCTCGTCAGGCGCGGGAAATGCGGCGTCTTCTGCTGAGAACCGGTTACGAATTTAAGCCATTTGGGGTCGAGACGATGGGCCCATGGGGACCTGCATCAAGGCGCCTGGCCAAGGAGTTGTCAAAGCGGCTAACGGGAAAATCTGGAGACACATAGCCTTCATGTAATGCATTTATTTCTGCCAATGTATTAGCCTCGCTATACAGAGGGGTAATGTCTCCAGTCTCCTTGGGACTATTTCGGAAGGGATCTCTTGATAGTTTTTTTTAAATAGTTTAATATGTTTTAGTTTTATTATTTAAGTAGATAGATTTTAATTTATATTTAATGTATATTAATTTACTATATTATATTATATTATATTATATTATATTATATTATATTATATTATATTATATTATATTATATTATATTATATTATATTATATTATATTATATTATATTATATTATATTATATTATATTATATTATATTATATTATATTATATTATATTATATTCAGGGCTAATAGACAACAAAGTGAACCAACTAGTAATTTCGCCAATCCGTCTGGTCAGGCACCAATACTTGCAGCAATGCTGTAAAAACATGTTTTGGTATTTACTACCGATTCAATTTCCATAAGTGGAAATAAAATATAACTTATGACAAATCCTTTTTTTTTTTAAATGTACTATTTAATTAGATATTTGTTATTATATAAACAGTTATAAATATATTTACTGTTTTTAAAATGGTTTAGGATTTATAATAATTTGTAACATATGGGAGAGTGTCTGGGCCTCATAAAATATTTTTTTCACAATTATTCTGTTGAATGTAACTGTTGAGGGGTCATAACGTTTGGACCTTGGCTCGGTACCAGCAAGGATAACGATCCTATGTCGCAATAACGGTGCTTAAACTTGAGATAGCTGGCTTCGTAACGACAATCTAATGTCTTCTTTGTCGGTCAATTTAATAAAATTACTATATTTTTGTAGCACTATGGTATAAAAGTAATGCAGCGGAATCATTAGGCGATTCCTAAATACAGTATTAGTCTTGCATCAGAATTCAGCACAGATGGTCTAGCTAGGTCTTCGCATTGGTCTTCCTAACATATCATAGGCGGTCTCGCTCTTGGTCAAAACTTACTTAACAAGTATATTTTTTTTTTAAATCAAAATCTGCGCTTAGACCTTGTATACAGGTTTTTTTTTTTAAATTGCCCCTCTAGACTAATTCCTAAACGACAAGGAATAACGAAAAATGCACAAAGTCTCAGAGCCGATTTTCATAAAAACTAAATAATTAGATTTTTGTCGAATCGAAATCATTTTTATTTATTTATTTAAATACCTGAAGTCAGACACTCATGACTGACATTTCCTAACATAGTGCTTGACTGGGCATGACGGCAATTCGAGCCTGATCCCGAAACGTGTGGATACACTTTACTGGGTTTATCGGCAAGAACAGTGGATACTATGACCGCCTCCGTGGTCTAGTGGTAACAAACGTTGCCGTGAACTCGGGAGGTCGTGAGTTCGATTCTCACCGGGGGCAAGTTGTACATTGTGTAATTTGACTCGGTCTGTGTGTTTATATGTATAATATGTATATATTTACAAAAAAAAAAAAGTATAATATGTAGTTTATCAACCATCTAGTTTCCGTAACACAAGCCTCGTAGCTTACCACGGAAACTAGATGGCGCTGTGTGACCTGTCTGGAAATATTTATTTATTTATATTTATTATTACTGTCCCGGCAGACTGGGCAAATTACCATCATCAGTCCGCCTACGACCTATCTGTTGTTCTCGTTGAAAGTATGTGCCATTTGCAAGGAGAATTAATAAATTATTTAAAACAATTAATTAATTTTACAGATGTTAATGTTATAGACAATATACTATGTTTTATTATACAAAAATTATATATCATACTAAATCATATAAAATATATATCTTATTATTATAAATATAAGAAGAAAGAGGTATGTCGTGATCGTGTCAAATGGCGCTCAATTGTCTCTGCCTACCCCGCAAGGCGTGAAGATATGTATGTGTGTATGTATTTATATAAAATTAACACCTCTTGAAAGAAGACTTACCTAAAATTTAGTTGATAGAAAATGCATATACAGCAATAAGCTCGCCTATCTCCTATTGTATTATTATTATGTTACAGTAATCAGGTTGTTTTGACTTACCTTTGAGGACATGCATATCGTTCAACGAAGGTGCTTCCGTATGTGTAATAAAATCTAGCATGACTTGAAGTTTGGGTTGGTGGTTTCTTTACGAACAGCCTGGTAACTCCTATCCTGCTCATTTCTGCATGAATACACGTGACAAAAGAATTTGATGTAACATTTCTTTTCAAATGATTTTAGACTGTTTTGATTTTTGTTTTAGGCACTATTACACATTTATTGTTTTATAAACTAAATAAGGTATAAAAAAGTAAAGTATCATACTTAATTTATTTGTCATATTTCTCGAGTTTGGTACGCTGGAGACATCGACGAGCTTGCCACTTGTCATGATTGGCCTATAGTAAAGTTGGCTAAATGTGAATCCGCTTATATATTATAAGCGTAGTTTCTGACCACCCCGAAAGGGAAACGGTCGTGATGATATCGCCATTTATACTGAGCCTAATCAAGTAGGTCGCTAAACGACGAGAGAGGAGAGATACTACGTAATTCTTTTTTTTTTTTTTTAAACTATCACGACATGTGACCTTGCCATAACACTATGTCGGCTTGACTAGATACTTTTTCACACTTCGCTTGAAGGACTCCAGGTTATAGGAAAGTGAGCTGGAAGAGCATTCCACATCCTTATCGTGCGACAGATTTATGAGTCACCAAATTTATACGTACGCTAAGGGATGGTGACTACGGTATGTGGGTGCATATTCTGACCTGTGAGTGTGGTTCGGTTGCGGAATGGAGAATAACTCGGCTGCGGTAATAACACCCGCCAGCCTTTTGGTATTTTTCACGTTGGATATCGCGATTTTAAGACGCGGATAATGATTTTTAACTTTAAAAAAAAGTGCCCTATTTTATTTCAAAAAGAGGATTTACTAATGACAACTGAAGCCTAAAAAATATTTTCTCTTTTGACAATAGCACGCGGTATAATGTTGATTTCAAATTGGATAATCGTAAATAATAATAAATTAAATAGCGACTAATCGCTTATCCCTCTAAATTAGCTATTTAGCTAATTAAAAAACTGATTTATGTATTTTCATGGCGTTGTCAAAAGAGCTCGTCAATAACTCAGGAGACAATAGGGCTCGGCAATATTTTGGTCAGCATTGCCATTCAACGCTGCAATGCTGCCAGTATTCTTAGCACTTTACCCATTGGTAGTGATTTGGAGCAATTTAATTATTTATAATATAATTTTTTTTTGATATATTTTTTTTTAAGTGAATATATTTAACATTTTTTTGTTTTTTCAATATTTTTTTAGTCTATCACAATACACGTCATAATATTCAGTTTTTTTTTTACAATCAGACCGTTCTATCAAATGTGTTACACTGGCGAATGACGTCTGAATTACAGATTCCGATGACAATAATCATATAAACAATTGAACAGCACTTTACATACAGTGTGTTTTTTTTTTCTACTATTTATTGTGCAGAAACACGTTTTGTTTTTGACGCTCCGCCCCCTTATAAAATACAGTCGCAGACACAATTTTTTGGTCTTGTTATGAAATCTTATTTGTTTTAAGTTGTTGTTATATAATCGGTTAGTACATTCCTTGATCGAAATACACTGACCGTGACGGTGTGCCTTCGTCTCAGAGCCCGGACTATCTCAGTGTCGGTTTGGAGAACCCGTAGGACATTTATTTATTTATTTAAAACCTTTTGTACTATGTACAAAGGCGGACCTAATGCCGCTAGAAATTCTTACTCGGTCAAGCTTAGGGTCATCGCGAACATTGTATGTGGGAGTTAGGTGCAAATAATATATAATAATATAATATATAATAATATAATATATAATAAACTGCCAGATACACTTAAGGATTTGCCATTACATAGGTTTAAAATGCATTTAAAAACACGATATTATTGGATAAATGCTACTACACGATCGAAGAATTCCTAAATGACAAGGCAATTATATAAAAATTTGGTTGGACATTAATTTTTAAATATATATTATGTAGGTATTTTAGTTAGAAATAAGATAGAATATTTAGAGTTTTAAGAATCTTTTAAGTTTTATTGTTATGTTTTTAACAAATTAGATGTGAAGGGCTCGGGTAGTGCATGGGGGTAATTTTGAAAGAGAAAATCTGATGAATTTCGTTTCAAAAATAATTTGTTTGACATATTTTTATTTTGTTTTTTTTTTTGTCTGATATTAATAAAATGTATTGACCTAAATTTAATTATATATTGATCACTAGACTTACTAGATAAGAATATATTTTAAATAAAAACAATTTTTGCATGCCACAACAATGGCTAAATGTGCAGAGCCAACTTACTAACCATATTACTGTATGTACCACATTTAAAGCAAACGATTTTGAATTTGAATATTTGAACAGGAAAATAAATAATTAAAATCTTTAGAAAATTCGGACACCATGGGCTTTCTTGCGCTAGAAGTTCTGGCCGCATTCCTCGTCACGCGGCTCTCAACGAATCCGAAGGGCAAAAGCGAAAAAGTGAAAAATCACTACTGGAGTACCCGCGATGCTAGATCCCTCTGGTGTGAGATTGAACATGTGTAGAGTGCAACAACATTCGCCCTATCTCACATCCAGGCGACCTCGTCAATCGATTTATTTGTTATAGTTTATTTTGTAATACGTTTAGTTTATATATATATAAACTATAACTACTAATATATATATTATACGTTTTAAGTAATTATTGATTGTTATAATCATGGAACACGGAAGAGCACCGATATCCCGCACTACAGGGCAACCTCGTGTAGGTATCACAAACACATCACCCTATATTGTTCACCTATTTTACATCTGTATACTTTTTTTGACAATAAATGATTTTATTATTATTATAATCGATTTGTTATTTTGTTTTTAAAATATATTTGAATCTTTTGAAATATAAGCATTTTTTCAAAACTATTAAAAACTGTCAGTCGCACCTACTTGATCTCAGCGATCTCGAACATAGGTGCTGTATAAAATAGCACCAGCAAGGGCCGAAATTCTAGAGACAATTAAATGTAGAAGAGAAGAGAGGAGCAGCATCATGAAGAACAGATTGATTCGAAAAAAAAAAAAAAAACATTTTTTCTGCCTATCAGTCTGTTATATTCATTTTAAACTTGTGCAACTGGTAATTGAACCTAATAAATACCCTTAGGTTAAACACCTCCACAAGCCAGGTTTAATGAGTCATAAATAATGCATTTGTTTCCCATGTTACAATTACGATCAACTACACTTTTGACCAATAAAATCGGGTCACTAAAATGATAATGGTTCCAAATATATATTTTTTTAAAATTAATATACGGAACCAGAAATTTATCTATACACACTGTTAACCACCACAAGTTATGAAATAATAGTTGCATCTAAATTGTAATAAATTAATCTGTAATTGTTATGATTAAAATTCAAAATGGCGTCCAATGTACCAGATTCATTTTACCAGATGGCATTTTTACAAAAAATCGTCAATAACGAATTACACCGTTGTGTTCGAGTTTAACCGACTTCAACGAACAACTGAACAAATAAAGTTTTAAGTTTTTATGTTATTTTAATTTAGGCAATTATTTTGGCCAGCGTATTATACCTCCTATAATACAAAGGGGAATCGTTGCCAGTCTACTTGGAAGTATCTCGGATGGGACGTCACTAGAGGACATTTTTGATTTATAATTTAGTTTATTTTTATTTTTATTATTTAGGTAGATATTAATTTACATCGAATAAAGATTATATATATATATTCTTAAAATCCAAAATAAAGCTTAACATTAATTATATTTTTCATCAAAATTGTAGAATGTGATTCTAATTAGTTAAAGAGATAAATCAATTAGAGTACGTATACATGGCAATGGGCACTTGGTAAATCTTGATTTGTGCAAAAAGGACATACCTACTTGTGCGAGTACAAAATAAAATTGAAATGAAGCCACCTGCATAAAGGCTATAAGGCCGGACACGTTTGCGGCAGAACCAATGATTAATGGAGTAGATGGGTTTTGGAGTGAGACGATGTCAATGATGGATGCAGAAGATCGTGAAGTAGTGAGCCTTGGGCCTATATCTAGAAGTGACGAGACACAGGCTGATAATGATGACAAGTAAAAATATCTTTGCTCCAGAGTGTATTTTTTTTGTGCCAATTTCAACCTTATGCCGATTAAAACAGGTGTCAATCTGTGATCTGTAATTTATCCAATAATTACAGGTAGTAATTGCCTTGATACTTCCTGAACAATTATCCTCGAACTATCTTACGAAATTAAAGTAATTACATAATAATTTTGCTAACTTGTTAAGTCTATGACATGCTGTTTTAGGTGCCTCGTGATCGGTTAACAAGAAAATTTACGTAAGACTATTTTTTAGTTTATACCTCATATTTGTGACATTCCTCGAGTAATAGGTGGTAGGCGGACTGATGGTGGCAATTTTCTCAGTCTGCCGGAACGGGTTAGTATTCACCGTTCGTGACAATAAACCCAGTAAAGATAAATCCACACGTTTCGGAATCAGGCTCGAATTGCCGTCATGCCCAGTCAAACCTCCATAGTGTTAGGGAGCATTCCTCGTCACGCGGCTCTCAACGACATCATTCAAAGGACGTGATAAGAGCTGGTGTACCCGCTTAGAACAATCTGGGATTGTGCGGAGCGATGGCAAGAGACCCGACAAAATAACTGTTGGGCCGTGGAAACTTGGCAGATCTCTGGTGTGGGATGCGACGTGTGTAGACACATTAGCTCCATCTCACATCCAGGCGACCTCGTCAGTCGCGGGAAGAGAGGCGTTTTCACCGGAGAACCTCAAATTGCGCAAATACACCAACCTTGGTACCGGTTACGAATTTGCGCCGTTTGGGGTCGAAGCGAGGGCCCATGGGAACCGTCAGCGAGGCACTTGGCCAAGGAGTTGTCAAAGCGGCTGACAGAAAGGTCTGGAGACAGGAAGGCTGGCAATTATTTCAGCCAACGTATTAGCCTTGCTATACAGAGGGGAAATGTTGCCTATCTTCCTTGGGACTATCTCGGATGATACGTCTCTGGAGGACATTTTTTATTTATAGTTTAGTTTATTTTTAATTTTATTATTTAGGTAGTTTTTAATTTATATTTAATGAATATTATTTAATTCAAATAAAAGTTTTGTTAGGGATTGATATCAGTCATGAGTGTCTGATTCCAGTTGATAACATTCATGACCTTGCGCACCACTTACCATCAGGTAATATAAAATGTGCTAATATAAAAAACAATTTAGTACAATTAAGTATATATTTTTTTAAAATAATTTTATTTAAATTTTAGTCCAGTTATAGCAACATTTCATAGTTTTCAAAACTGCAATTTATAATTAAAGTTTTGGAACATCCTATGTGCGATGGTTTTCACATAATAATGATTGTTTATGATTATCCATCGTAAACAGCAATGTTTGTCTTAGATATATCTACTTGTATGCATACATACATTGTTTAGTAAAAAAGTATACTGATGTACATTGAGTTTGACAGTTGTATTACCCGAGCGCAGTAAACGAAATAAAAACAAAATAAGACATAAGTATGAAAAATGTATTTAATATGTGTATAATAACTGTTTTAATATAGTTGTGAGTATTAGTATGTAAGTAAAGATTTGCACGCCTGCTTGCAGGTAGAATATATGTGAGTATATCAGATACCTGACTAAAGTTTTGTGACCACTGTACTGTATTTATTGTAAATAAACAATCATTTCATTTCAAAGTGTCGAGGCCCCGTTTAACAACTGGAGGAATAATTGAGTAGAATAAATTCTTTATTGCACAAAAAATTAAAACATTATCTATGTACATAGGCGAACTTAATATCTAGGCATTTTCTAACAGCTAACCTTTGGGAGAGTGAGAAGAGAGTGTGGGTGCATGTGTATAAGTATATTATTTATTTTAAAACTTTATTGTAAAAATACAAAAGGCGAACGTAATGCCGCTAGGCATTCTCTGCCCGGGGACAGAGTTTAATATTGAGAATGGTGCAAATAAATAGAATAATCTATCGTAATAATATTTAAAAACTGAATATATATATATGGCAATACACATACATATAATAATATAGGTACATAAATAATATATATATACATAATAGGAGTATAATTTAATTACTTATAACATAATACATAACTAATAATGATACCTTCAAAAACAACTGCCACGTTCTCGTGAACGTGAACCCGTATATTTGGAAACTATAATTTTATATTACTAACTAAAATACTTATTAACTAAATAAACAATAAATATATATAGTACAATAATAAAATACATATAGAAATAATAATATATTCCATACTTAAATAATATACATTATTATATAGTGAGTAGAGGAGTCGTTGAGGTTAAGTTATAATTGTATGAAGTTGAGTATGTGAAAATGTACGAATATTGTGTAGTTAGTTTGTATGTATTTGTGTTTGTATTAGTATGTAAATAAGTAAGTAGATATTGACGCGGAGGTGGCTCGGTTGTAAGAACGCGTACCTTAAATCCTACAAAGGTCGGATCAAACCCACCCGACATGTACCAATGAGAAATACACTTCTTACGTACATTTGTCATAGATTTAAAACACCACCATTCCCGTGCCTCTGAGAGCACGTTATACCGTCGGTCCCGGTTCTACTAATACAAACTTGTGGAATCGTTAATAAATTGTCATAAAAAAATTACATCATATCCTCGCCAAGTCGCCTGGCCAGCGTGGCGAGTGTAGGCCAAATTCTCCAGTTCTGGAAGGCCCATCTCTATCAGTGGAGGTCTAGGACGCTGTGTTCTAGGGGCTGTAATGAATGAATATATTGACGTCTAATATTTTCTATTAGTTTTGATAGCACCTGCCTTATCTTGTCATAACTGCTTTAGTTGTCCCAAAGGTTTGACCAGTATAGAATGTCTAGCGGCATTAGGTCCTTTGTACTTTGTGCAATAAAGTTTATAATAAATAATAATAAATAAAAAGATTTTAAACTACTGCACTATAAGGATCGATATTCCCAATCAGACTGACCGCGCCCACTGTTCAATGCAGGAATGCCATCCAGTAGTGAAAGGCGAGTCTATACAGCAAATACTTGACTGTTGACTTGAATGACGCGGCTGTGCCCGTGTAATACAGCAGTCGGCAAAAACAGCCTTGTGGTGGTCATTATTTTTACCGATTATGATGTATATATATGTAAAAAAAAGTAAAGTAAAGTATCATCACGACCGTTTCCCTTTCAGGGTGGTCAGAAACCACGCTTATAAGCGGATTCACATTTAGCTAACTTTACTATACGCCAATCATGACAAGTGGCAAGCTCGTCGATGTCTCCAGTGTACCAAACTCAAGAAATATCACAAATAAATTAAATAATAATTAAATGTATTTATTTACATTAATAAATATTTTTGTGTCCCGACCATTATTGATGTTACTTTGTGACAGATGTCATTTAACATAAGAAATGGTTTGTTAAAATTGTTGTATAGAAGACAAATTTCTAAGCATTCCATGGATTCACCGTGCGGGTACCGGGTCCATCGTGTGTGGGTAAGAGATGAGAAGAATGGTGTCTCGGGCTTGCGACCGACAATTGGCTGGTTTAAGAAAAGGAGGCCTCCTTTTTTTCTATTGCGCGATAATACGCTCACCATCCACCATTCTACTTCTCTCCCTACCCAACCAAATACTGTATGATTCCGTTAATGCCGTCTTGGAAGCTCGTTCCATAAATGTATTGACGGCAGACCTGCTTAGGCCCAATTCTTTCAGTAAGTGATGCAAAGATTTTGCTGGAACTCCTCTTGCACCAACTTCCACTGCGTAAAGCTGAGTCTTGAACCCGTTCCTGATCATTTCTTCTGTGAGATCATAATATTTATTCAACTTCATGTTGTGGTCTTTTGGAATATTTGATTCCCACGGAACGGTAAGTTCAATAAGGATAACTTTTTTCAAGTTCCGAGAAAACACTAAGATGTCTGGCCTATAGGCTGATACAGCTAGTTCATCTGGGATCCTATAATGGTGTTCAAATGTATCCATGAGAATTTTCCAGTCTGATGCGGCGCCAAGGATCGAGGTGGGCTTGCATTTAGTTTTCGTGCTTTGCCCTTCCTTTACAAATGTGGTCAAAGTTTTATTTGTAGTCAGTCCCTTTCTGGCTCTTGCAATAGAAAGACTTACTGCTTCACGGATAACACCTAGGACTTTGTCATGTCGGCGTGAGTAATAGCCCTTTTCTAGGAGAGTAACGCACCCTACAAGTGTGTGTCTAGCAGTTCCTATGGCAGCACCACACAATGTACAGTTCTTTTCCGTAGCTTTTCCCCACCTTACCAGATTACTCTGGTCCGGGAGGGACATTTGAAAAGCGTTTAGGTAGAACTTTAGCAACTTTATATTATATTTGTTTACAATGTATTTTAAACGATTTTATGTAATAAATTCAAAGACCATAATACATTGTCAATTGATTTGTTATTATTTGTTACTTGTCATACTTGTCAAAAAGTAGCCTCACCGTTTGTTTTTTTAAAGAAATGTTAACATTGTTAAATAAAGAGGTATTTCTTACCGGGTTGGATTCCTCGTCGGGACACAAAAATATTTATTAATTTATTTGTGATATTTCCCGAGTTTGGTACGCCTGGAGACATCGACGAGCTTGCCACTTGTCATGATTGGGCTATAGAAAAGTTGGCTAAATGTGAATCCGCTTATTTATAAGCGTGGTTTCAGACCACCCCGACAGGGAAACGGTCATGATGATACTTATTTTTTAATTTATTTCTTAACAAAAACGACATTTCGTGCTAGTTGATGAAGTTGCTACAAGATGTTGGAAATGCTATAAAACGAACGCGGCATTTGTATGAAAATTAGAGATAAATAAATAAATAAATAAATATTTCCACACAATCACACAGCGCCATCTAGTTTCCGTGGT
Source organism: Tinea semifulvella (assembly GCA_910589645.1). NCBI lineage: Eukaryota > Metazoa > Arthropoda > Insecta > Lepidoptera > Tineidae > Tinea > Tinea semifulvella. The sequence goes on from OU342618.1 coordinate 6,194,197, forward strand.
AAGCTACGAGGCTTGTGTTACGGAAACTAGATGGTTGATAAACTACATATTATACTCTTTTTTTTTGTAAATATATACATATTATACATATAAACACCCAGACCGAGACAAATTATACAATGTACAACTTGCCCCCGGTGGGAATCGAACCCACGACCTCCCGAGTTCACGGCAACGTTTGTTACCACTAGACCAGGGAGGCGATGGAACGGATAGTGGTTTGGCCGGATACCGGTTACCGAATATTCGGCTCTTTATCGCATTACATGACGCGACCAGTTTGATTTGAAATTATTATTACCAACAAATGCAGAAAATTCGGTATTTTCCACTTGTTAATTTTGAGTATTAAGCTAATTAATAAAATAAACATTTTTGTCAAGTGATTATTAAAATAAACTGTGTCCATAACGTAGTGTGGTATCATTTTTCTCGTATATAATAATGAGAATGTTTTGAATATAACTATCCGGCATCCGACCGGATACTGAGTTACTATCCGGTATCCGGCCGGATAGTAAAAATAAGACCGGATAGGCCGGATTAAGGATAGTTACCGGATATCCGTTTCATCTCTAATAAAAATGTTCTCGATGCCAGCTCTATCTTATATGTAGTTGACCTTGTTGGTCTCGGCGTATCTGCAGCGATTCGAGAATTTGTATAACTCCGTAATTCTTCATTTCATAAACAAACATTCCGCAGTTATGTAGGTATATTATTTTCCAGTCATAGGTTTGAAAGCGAACTTATTTCACGATGCTTCGTCTAATTAGAGGTTGAAATCGGTTGCGCCATACTCATGAAAGTATGCTTGTTTTAAATGGAGCAGCTAATAACTAGAAGGTCGATTACTGTAACTTCTTCAAGTATTGTGGGAAATAGATTTACCTCTTCACCAAAATAATAAATTGTAATAATATTGCAAAGTACAATAGCAACAACTTGCAAAGTACAATAGCAGAAACAACTTGCAAAGTATAATAGCAGAAACAACTTGCAAAGTACAATAGCAAAAACAACTTGCAAAGTACAATAGCAGAAACAACTTGCAAAGTACAATAGCAGAAACAACTTGCAAAGTACAATAGCGTTCTTCGGAGCACTCACCATAGTATAGCCGTTAGAACACGCTCAGAGAAGCCACATCTCGGCGAAGCTGCAGGGATTCGAGAGATCCAGATATAGTGGCATCGTCCACAATTCGAACAGCTCGCCTCTGCAGGACATTGAGAGCATCTGTGAGGTACTTGGCGGAACCATCCCAAAGATGAGAACAGTATTCTAATTCACTGCTTCTTAGGGAACTAGATCACTCTTGCATAGTTCCCAGAAGAGTTGGAACCTCGATGGTGGCTAGAGACCTTTTAATATTATAGTATCATTAAGGAAGCCGTGGCGGGAAAATCTATAAGCACTTAAATAAACTATACTTACATTTTAGACTTCTGATTTATAATAGATTTAGTTATCTAATTCGGAAAGGCATTGTCTGTCCATTTGGCCAGGTCATTGACCTTGGCTGCAGGAAATAAGCCGACTAACTGCGGATTGAAGATTTTTATCAAAATCTATGTGCGGTTATTTGTCTATTTATCTACCTACAGAGAACAAAAAAATACAACGTTGATATTGCAGATTATAATAGATCGTTCGATCTACTCAGAGCTGCGGCGGTAGTCTATTTCCTTAACGCTCTACAGCTATGACAACCTAATGTCATAGAGACCAAGATTTAAATATAAAAACGTAAGTAACATCTACTTGTTTCACAACATTTTCCCCATCTTGCAAATTTATTTAACTAATAAACTTCAATAATCTAAATTGCAACTCGGTGGGGAAAAAAAAACAACAAGAAGATGACTTAACTATAACCTAAAAACAAAACACAATTCATAATAGAACAATAAAAATATGAATCTGCTAACCTTAGAATAATGACAATAGTAACTACTAACCATCGATGTATATAGATAGGCTATCACTGATATAAAAACGTTCTGGCAAAACTAATCGAAGTCATGTAGCTGCACCAACAGTCGCGAGCTAGCAAGCGTAGAGCGCGCTTACCTGATAATAATATTGAGTAAAACTAGTATTTTAGTATGCATTGCGAAAGAATTTCCGATAAATATCGCATGTGACATTATCATTGCTGTACCCCAATGTATTGGAAGGTCATTGCTGTACCCCTTAAGTTGGTAGGCCCACGTGGCAAGCGGCACGTTTTTGGATTGCGTTTTGTATTGGATAGGCCTATCTGTAGACATCGATGCTACTAACTCAATCGCTGACAGTTATTTCAAACAACTGACAGTTATGTTTAACAACTTACAGTTATGAAAAAAGTTTTCTTAAATTAACTAATGCTCCGCTCAACTTCCTATTTTTTCCTTTCGTAAGAACCTTCTCCGACAATAATAAACATAACAAAAAAGAATTAGCAAAATTGATCGATATATATATATATATTTACACTATGTATAATCTATATACAGTGTAAACTCCATGTAACGTCACTCGATTTAACGACAAACTCTCTAAAGCGTCGAAATCAATTGACTTTGATTGGTTTAGCTTGTCTTCCAATTCTGATTTTTCTTCTTTCCATTCAACGACAACTCTCTATAACGTCATAAAATGCACAGTCCCAGATGTATATATATATATATATACGAATATCTACGAGTATTTCCCATGGTCATCGCATCAAGCGTGAAAGGATCGAACAATTTTGCTAATTATTTTTTTGTTATGTATAATATATAAATATATACAGTGTAAACTCTATATAACGACACTAAAGGGACTGTCCATTTTATGACGTTATATAGAGTTGTCGTTAAATGGAGAGAAAAAAAATCAGAATTGGAAGACAACCTTAACCAACCAAAGCCAATTGATTTCGAAGCTTTAGGGAGTTTGTCGTTAAATCAAGTGACGTTACATGGAGTTTACACTGTATAGTATATATTAGTGTCAATTCAATTATTAGTCCACGGTTCTCCCAACACCTAAGTTTAAACTTTAAATATAACAATAGGCAAAACAAAAATATCCTAAAAGCTCATCATTGGAGCGATGAGTCGTGATGAAATTTGGTCACGATGTAATTGGCTTGGTGAAAGGTGAGCCGGCTAAGATGAGAGGGCAACAGAAGGCTTTCAGTTCGGCCATTCTACTTTTAACCGGGCAAGTTTCAACCGGGAAGCTAATACAAGCTAATCTAATTCTTAACGGAAATCTAATAATTTAGTGTTAAATCAATCCTGGCGCTTTAAAGTGGGTTCTGCTCGATTCTCTCCGAGAGCTTGACACGGTAAAGTCGAGTAGAATGTGCGCAATCACTAGTGTCAATATTTTTTTTTCTTTTTTTTCTTTTTATTCATTTTATTTCTTATTTATTAAAACGGTTGCTGTGTTATGGTGTTGTGCCGTCTGTAATGCTCCGTGTTCGACTTTTGAAATGAATTGAGATATCGTTTATTTGCAATAAATACAGTACAGTGGTCACAAAACTTTAGTCAGGTCTACTCAGATATATTCTACCTGCAAGCAGGCGTGCAAATCTTTACTTACATACTAATATCATAATCACAACTACACTAAAACAAAAAACAATATTAATTAACCTGTTTTGCACTCAAGATACTCTTTTACACTATAAAATCTACTTGTAAGGGATTTTTTTCAATAATTTCGCATTGACAGGCGTTCGGGGAGCTTTTCCAAACGCTTTGAGTTTTTGAATACGTCGAATAACCAAATACAAGGGGGCGGGTTTCACAGCGAATGACGTCACAGATTTTTATTTTTTCGGGTATATTGTATATTGTTTATTCATTATCCTTAGGAGCCTATAGGAACACTTGGTTTCGTCAAATTTTAATTTTTCTTATTTAATACCTATTAAGTCAATATACATAAAAATGGCTGAAATAGCTGGCTGTTGTTAGCAAGGAACAGTCTGCTAATAAGGGCATAGTGCCTCAGAATAACAAACTTAATTCTAATAGTGGATAGGAGCTGTAAAGGGGCATTGTCTTATTTACCTACACTAAAATAAAGCTAAATATTAAATGTCTAATTATTAAAATTATCATGTCAAATCTATATACCTACTTAAATATAACTAGACTACTATAAAAGCAAGGGTAGTGCAGTCAATGCAAATTGTCCGTTGTCAAAAATGTTGCCAAATCTTGCAGCCTTTCTTTCTTTTCGATTTTATATTACCAACGTCGTGATCTGTTCTATTTCATTCATTACAGCCACTAGAACACATCGTCCTAGACCTCCACTGCTGGAGATGGGCCTTCCAGAACATATATCTGGAGAATTTGGCCTACACTCGCAACGCTGGCCAGGCGGCCATGGCGAGAATATGATGTAATTTTTTTATGACAATTTATTAACAATTTCACAAGTTGGTATTAGTGGAAGCGGGACCGACGGCTTAACGTGCTCTCCTCCTCACGGGAACGGTGGTGTTGTAAATCTATGACATATGTACGTAAGAAAAGTGTATTTCTCATTGGTACATGCCGGGTGGGTTTGAACCGACCTTTGTTGCATTTAAGGAACGCGTTCTTACAACCGAGCCACCACCGCGCCGTAATTTATTATTGCATTGTAAATATTTTTTATTTTTCATTTAATACATTTTGGTGAGAAACTCCACTTGGCGACGGGTGACCCTTTGAGTAGAGAATATCTTGTACGTCATTTGTTTTATGTTAAAATGATTTTTATGTTATAAATGATTTTTATGTTTAAAATGTCCATAATTTTATTTCGAAAGTTGATAGACTACATTTTTAAACTTGAAAATCCTTTTTGTTGAATTGTGCGAGCGGGGAAAGCAAAAGCGTTAAACCGTCTTAATTTGTATACACTTTGTTCGTCCGGATGAAACAAGAATGGTTGAAAGTAGAACAAGTTGTTTCGGATGCTCACTGCAGGCCATTGTGTGTGCTAAAAAGTAGTAGACAGCAAACTAAACAATAGTGCCGCAATACCTCAGACTTAAAAAAAAAAAACTATGAACCGTTTTACAAATAAACGCTTGTAAGTCAAATTCTGAAACTGTAGATCTTTGTAAGATGTGGAATACGCTTCCAGTCTCTGTGTTTCCACTTTCCGATTAACTTTTTTTTTTTTTTTTTTTTTTTTTTTTTTTTTTTTTTATCGGTACGCGAAGTCCAAGAATGGGAGCAACTGACGCCAGCCTCAATCAATGGGAGCAATTGACCGCCTCCGTGGTCTAGTGGTAACAAACGTTGCCGTGAACTCGGGAGGTCGTGGGTTCGATTCCTACCGGGGGCAAGTTGTACATTGTATAATTTGTCTCGGTCCGGGTGTTTATATGTATAATATGTAACACTTACTATCAGGTGGGCTAGTATAACAAAAAAGGAAAAAAAAAATTCATATGAGACTTTTCATATCTAACTATAATTTATACACCTTCAATAATAAATTTAATTTATATACATATATCTACGACATTGCAATGTCCATAATACCGTCATATGTGTATTTCCTATCACTACTAGTACGCAATAATTTACGTAATTTATTGACAAGATCTGCGGTTTCCTTTCCTTGCGACGACCTTCATAACTGGTATAAATTTACTTTTATTGCCCCTGCTAATTATTAATCCATGTGTCCACTCCTTCAAGGTTAGCATGGCAGGTTGTTTACGAATGCGAAATAAAAAGGTCGTGAAGGAAAATTGAGGATTCTCAGCACGTTTTTACCTTGTCCATCTGAATTTTGTATAAACTCAAAGTTGCTTTTTTACGCGAGTTTTAACAATCATCCGACATCATTGACAGGCCTGATCAGTTTGATAAGATCTAAGGAACGCACTAAAAAACGAGAACTAGCAATTCTCAAGTTGAATAATATATACATATATATATATATATATATTATATATATATACTAACTAACTAACTAGCAATATATATATTTAATTCAACTTGAGAATTGCTAGTTCTCGTTTTTTAGTGCGTTCCTTAGATCTTATCAAACTGATCTGGCCTGTCAATGATGTCGGATGATTGTTAAAACTCGCGTAAAAAAGCAACTTTGAGTTTATATATATATTTTATATATTTTAAAGAGCGGTGGTGGCTCGGAATCTTTCAGAGGTCGGTTTAAACCCCCCCGGCATGTACCAATGAGAAATACACTTTTCTTACGTACATTTGTCATAAATTTACAAATAACACTGTTTCCGTGCTTCGGATAGCCGGTTAAGCCGTGTCGGTCCCGGTTCCACTAATACCAACTTTTAGAATCGTCTGGCCAGCGTGGCGAGTGTAGGCCAAATTCCCCAGATATATGTTCTGGAGGGCCCATCAACAGTGGAGGTCTAGGACGCTGTGTTCTGGGGGCTGGAGGACGCACGTATTAAAGAGGTCTTTAAACAGAATGGGGTGTTTCACTAACTTCTTATCACGATAGATGGCACATGATAGATGGTGCCTAATATAACTGTCAGTTGCATAAAACACTTGTATTTTTATGACGTTTATTATTTTCTGGATATTATGCCGAAGTGAGCAGTTTAAGTGTACAAATCGAGATTTCTAAGCGAAATGAAAGATATGGTGATCTCAAAATTGCCGTTCTATTAATAAAACCTTTTTAATTTATAAAGACGGTGTGCGCTTTGTAAACTCGTCTTTTAAGGTAGGGAATGTTAATTTAAAATACATTTTTCTGTTATAAACACATAAAACTACAAAAACATTTTAAAAAATGATGCGAATTAGGTGTAAAATAATTAAATATAATATGTATGTGAATACATAAATATGTGTATTAGTGTATAATAATATAGTTAAACCGTAGAATTTAATACAATTTTGCAACTTCCTTTCAATATAATGCTCAAGTATGTGTGTGTATAATACTCAAGTATACACACACATACTTGAGCATTATATTGAAACGGTTTAACTATATTATATATATGTATATGTAATATTAGATTTATAATATACATGTTTAATATTTTCATGCCGCTAGCGGTAGAATGCTTCGGAAATTATGCATAAGACCACATTATTATTTTGTACAGTATTCTGGAAAATAAAGATATTTTGATTTTGATTTTTGATTGAAGTTGTCCCAATGGTTGGCTAGGATAGAATGTCTAGCGGCATTATAAGCCCGCTTTTGTATTTGTGCAATAAAGATTTAAATTAATAAAATAAGGTACCATTGCCGCTAGCGACATCTACAAAAAGCTTTGCCTAAACACCCCATTTATGACTAAATTACAATTCACAGTTGATTCATAAGATCCTGTACGATTTGGGAGACCTATTGGTAGAAATCTGCATACAATACCAGTTACCTTGACGAGCTAACTAGTTCTACTTGGGTGGGTAGATTTTAGATACAAACCGTACGTAGAAGAGCGACATTCACCGATCTGTTTTCTGAATGAAATTCACTTTTAATACAGCGTGGAATTAATTAAAGAACAAATGTTTTTAAATTATAATCTAGAATAAAAAAATACGTGTGGCACTCGGCAGCCCCGAATCTTGATTTTATTCGAGGCGGGGCAAAAATTTAAAAATGCCGCCCCGCCCTCGTTTATTATTTTAGTAATAATAAATAATAATAATAAATATTTCCAGACAGGTCACACAGCGCCATCTAGTTCCCGTGGTAAGCTACGAGGCTTGTGTTACGGAAACTAGATGGTTGATAAACTAGATATTATACTTTTTTTTTGTCAATATATACATATTATACATATAAACACCCAGACCGAGACAAATTATACAATGTACAACTTGCCCCCGGTGGGAATCGAACTCACGACCTCCCGAGTTCACGGCAACGTTTGTTACCACTAGACCACGGAGGCGGTCAGTATTATCATATATTTTTTTTAATGGATTAAATTATATTTTTTAATTAGTATAGCACAGTACAGGGTCTATAAGAAAACGTAAGATTAAAAACAAAAATCAATTATATTATTGTAATGCACACATTACAATTATACTATTCGAGCCTTTTGTTCTGCAAACAAATCTAATGTGAGTGCATTTCACTTGCCCACTACACTTATGCGATTTCTGCGGGCGAGCTCCGCGCCGTCGTTGACCTATGCTTATGCGCCCCGCAAAAAATAATTTATGTGCTTGAAGTAATAGACGTTTCAAATTCAAATTCAAATTCAAAATATTTATTTCCATATGGTTCACATGTAACACTCGGATATTGTCAATTTTTTACAATATTATTAAAATAATAAATAAAAAGATTAAATTAAATTATGGATAGACCGAAATAAGGAAGTGACATTGCTGCCATAAGCAAGTACTGTAGCTTAACCTAAATTCGAGGCATTATAGCCGTGTCAACTTATATTTGTATTTCTGTGGTCAAAGTTGCTTTAATGATGAGTTGAGTATTAGTTTGAATTTGCCGCCGTTCTCACAAAACTGTCACTGTCTAACGCTATTAAAAAATATTTATTTTATATTACGGACATTGTCAACACAAGTATCAAATGCTATTAGTGTTGATTGATATATATATATATATATTGTATATATATATATTATTATATATTATTGGAATATGATCAAATAAGTATTTATAAATATAATAATATTGAATTAATACAAAATAAGAAACTAAGGCTACTAAATAATGAAGAATATACAATAAGGATACAATAAGTTTTATTTATATTTTAATATTATTATCTACAATGAATGAACCAATGATATTATATATGAATTTACTTCGCTTATTATATACAAGTAAGGATGAAAGTAGGGATGAAATATTATTAGGAAATGGAACTCGAAGTGAAATAAGAGGGGATATGAATAAGGAGCGGTCATATAAAGGGCAAGAAAAAAATATATGATTAAAATCCTCCACGTCCAATCCACATTCACACGTGACGCTGTTCACGATATGTAGCCTCGCAAGATGTGAGGCAGATTGATATTTTGTATAACTTCGCTAAAACTGACAGTTGATAAGAAAATTCACTATTTAGTTAATCTAATAGACTAGTAGGCATCGAACCCGTTACATTCATGTCTAGAGGTAATAATGAATATAAGTATAAGAGAGTATCGTCACGACCGTTTCCTATTCCGGGTGGTCAGAAACCACGCTTATAAATAAGGGGATTCACATTTAGCCAACTTTACTATAGGCCAACTCGTATCAAACTCGAGAAATACCACAAATAAATTAAATGTTTCACAGTAAGAGTATTAAAGAGTTTTCCTAAAACTATTCGGTCTATTGATTTAAAAACATGGGAAAGCTCTTTTATATGGCAGCTTGGTGCATACTATAGCCCTGGTCTGAATGTAATTCATTAGGTTTTGTCTAACTTGTTTTGTAAATTTATTAATATCGAACCAACAATGGACATAACATGCTAATGATGTTTTCCATGATGCGCTAGGTGATAATGATATTTTTCTAAAAAATAAAGACAAAACTGTATAGTGCATTGCCTTTACCATTGCTAAAAATAAAATTACTTTTTCAAAATTTATGACAAAGACCTTCAGTCACTGTCACTGATGACGCCGCTCCAAAGAGAGGCGAAATATTTGGCAATAAAATTTTTAAGCTTCAATTTATATATGTTACCAAGTAAGAAACAAATAAATTAAATGTATTTCTTTAAATGAATAAATATTTTGTGTCTCGACCAGGAATCGAACCCGATACCTCCGAGTCTAAATCCACGGACTTAACCGCTAGACCACGGAGGCAGTATAAAGTTATAAAAAACACAAAATACAATTACTTATGGTGAAGTGCGCACAATGATAGTCAAAATTTCTCATGACGCCATGAAGCCTAATGTGGGACCAAATGGTTCATTGTCCCAAAGTATTCATTATTTTATAATCTCCTTTGAGAACTAGAAGGCCGATTTACTGATTTAATTACCATTACGATGATGGTAGGAGATTTATTGTTATTAAAAAATAAAAAAGATTACTATATAGCCAAGGTCAGCCATTGTCATAAACAAGTGATAAGCTCATCGATGTGTCTAGCGTACCAGACTCGAGAATTATATTTAAAAAAAAGTTAAGAATCATAACGACCGTTTCCCTTTCGGGGTAGTCAGAAACTACGCTTATAAATAAACGGATTCACATTTAGCCAACCTACTATAGGCCAATCATTAAATATTAATTAAATGTGTTTATTTACATTAATACATATATTTGTGTCCCGACCAGGAATTGAACCCGCACCTCCGAGTCTAAATCCAAGGACTTAACCGCTAGACCCCTTGGTGGCAGTTTGAAATTTTTCACAAATAAAAGAAATTATTTTGTTCCGACCAGAAAACTACAGTCTTATTAATGGAAAAAAATATCTTCATGTAATGTTTAAGCCAACTAACGTATTTATAATGATAAGGATTTATAGGGTATTTGTGTAAATAGCATCCCAATTACTGCTTCATAATTGTCCATTTTTTTAAATATTAAAATGGATTTAGTATGTTATCCTTAAGAGATAAGACATATGCTATCGTAACATAATATAATACAATATAATAATATAAGGTATTAAATAGATATGCAGAATTTGATGCTTTCATTAGAGTCACTCGCGGCATTATAGCCCAAACACGTCGGGTAAAATATGGGAGTTCACAGCGCGGGAAACCGCAAAAATAAACTGCAACTTGTGCCCCATATTTAAGGTCCAATTTATCGTTTTCCATAATTATTCACATTGTAGCACATTATTAAACAAAACAACACCAATTTTGACCAATAATATCCACAGTAAATTAATTTACAAAACAAAAACTTGCACTTGACGTGCAAGCACTCCTTTTAAGTTTTTTTTTAAATTATATAACTTCATTTGTAATGACTGTTTGTGCCATAATTAAAAAAAAAACAATATATGTTCTAGAAGGCCTAAATTCAGGAGCAACTATGTGTGTGTTCTAGGACTCTGATGACGTTGAATAAATATAAAAAGTGGAAGCAGGTGCGGCCTTGTTTTTTTTTGTTTCGTTCTATTCTCCCGATGGATGATGCATGAGATGATAGAGAAGGCAAAGGGTCTAGCCCACACAGCCAAGTCTGACGTAATATAGCTTTGTTTTTATGAGTTGATGAGATCATCATCAAATTCCAGATGCTGCAGAATTTGATGCTTTTCTTGGAGTCATTCGCAGCACTATAGCTCAAACACGTCGGGTAAATATGGGAGTTGACAGCGCGGGAAAACCGCAAAAATAAACTGCAACTTGTGCCCCATATTTAAAGTCCAATTTATCGTTTTCCATAATTATTCACATTGTAGCACATTGTTAAACAAAACAACACCACTTTTGACCAATAATATCCACAGTAAATTAATTTACAAAACAAGAACTTGCATTTGACATGTCCACGCAAAATGGTGCGAAGAACTCCTTTTAAGTTTTTTTTTAAATTATATAACTTCATTTGTAAAGACTGTTTGTGCCATAATTAAAAAAAATACAATATATGTTCTAGAAGGCCTTAATTCAGCAGCAACTATGTGTGTGTTCTAGGACTCTGATGACGTTAAATAAATATAAAAAGTGGAAGCAGGTGCGGCCTTGTTGAAATACTTTCGCGCGTCGAACACCCGCGCTCAGTTTTCTTGCATAACACCGCCCCTGCAACGTGCAACCTCTTAGCTGGACGACCTCGAGTGAGATTTATTCCGATCAAGTCGAATTTCGTGTAGCGAGCTGAGGTTGTGTTTGCTATTGAATTATGCATGAACTGATTATCTTCTGATGAAATTAGGCTTTTATTTATTAAAGGATAATTCACGACTAATAACAAAATCGGCAAAAGTATATGGAAACATAAAACCGCTTCCGTGGTCTAGTGGTAACAAACGTTGCCGTGAACTCGGGAGGTCGTGGGTTCGATTCCCACCGGGGGCAAGTTGTACATTGTATAATTTGTCTCGGTCTGGGTGTTTATATGTATAATATGTATATATTTACAAAAAAAAGTATAATATGTAGTTTATCAACCATCTAGTTTCCGTAACACAAGCCTCGTAGCTTACCACGGAAACTAGATGGCGCTGTGTCTGGAAATATTTATTTATTTATTATTTATAAAGGGTCAATGGTGTGTATCACTAACTTTTTATCACGATAGATGGCGCATGATCGATGGTACCTAATATATCTGTCAGTTGCATAGAAAACTTGTATTTTTATACGATTTTTTTATTTTCTGGATTTTATGCCGAAGTGAGCAGCTTTTTAGTGTACAAATCGAGATTTCTAAGCGAAATCAAAGATAATATGGTGATCTCAAAATTGCCGTTCTATTAAGAAAACCTTTTTTATTTTTAACGGTGTTATAAAAATGAAAAAAATACAGAAACATATACATTACATACACAAAATATACATAATACAGACAATCATTACTTATATTTTAATAGGCATCATTTGAAGAAATAGTCCATAGGTAATGTTTTTGTGATTAATTACCTACAGCTCAGTCATTTTAATATTTTGTTTTACCGAATATTCCGATTTAACTTCGACCCATCCCTAATCATAATCAGAAACGAGAAATATTATAATATTATTTAATTAAAGCTAACAGATAACAGTCAAGCTATTTTATGACATATAGAATTCAAAAGATTTTTTTTAAAAATATTTCCAGATAAGTCACACAGCGCCATCTAGTTTCCGTGGTAAGCTACGAGACTTGTGTTAAGTAAACTAGATGGTTGATAAACAACATATTATACTTTTTTTTGTAAATATATACATATAAACACCCAGATCGAGACAAATTTTACAATGTACAACTTGCCCCCGGTGGGAATCGAACCCACGACTTCCCGAGTTCACGGCAACGTTTGTTACCACTAGACCACTGAGGCGGTCTTTTTATTATATGAGGAATTTCAATTAAGGGAAACACTTTTGTAGTTGATTACAGCAGCACACTTGAAAGAAACATACATTATACAGGTTAATAACATTTGTATCCTTTATAACGCTTATTATCTATCTACTTTACTTATATGAGTAATCACTAAGTAGGTACACTTTTGATGTTGCCAAAATTGCGATATTGCATAAAATTACGAAGTAGGTGCTACATTTGAAATTTGTCTGCACTTGATATCTATGTCACTATTATTTGCATTACATAACTATTTGCAAACTCTCGCCAACCGTCTGGCCAGGCAGCGTGCCGAGAAAAGGCCAATCTAGGAAATAAAATTATGGACATTCCACATTCATATAGGTTTTTTTTTTTTTTTTATAGCTTAATTTGTATTGCAATCTGTCTAGTCAAGACATTCGGCAATATGTATGTAGTACTATAGGTCTTGAACGGTTTGCTTCCATTGATGCAACCGTATTGATACATTAATGCATTGCAAGTCATTGTTATTGGAAATTTTAATAATCAATTCATGTGGAGCTGTTCTCTTCAGTCTTCTGAATCTGAATGTTCTATCCATAAGATTGCTTGCCAACTTGTTTTGATGATTTTGTATGCGTGTGCCATAATTGGTAGCTTGAGTTTTAATTTCTTCTTTGACTGTTGGGATGCCAAGGTCAGGTTGAATTATATCATTTGTGACGTACCAGGGTGCATTTGCAATCATTCGAATAGTTTTTGATTGAAATCTTTGCAGTATTTCCACATTGGATTTTGCAGCATTCATATAGGTAGGTAACTCATTTTAGAGAGAGAAAAATTAAATAATACAGACAAGTGTGACGTAATGTATATTTCTTTCTTATGAGTTAACGAAGTTATCATCTAATTCCAGATGTTGCAGAACTTGATGCTTTTCTTCGAGTCACTATATTATAGCCCAAACACGTCGGGTATAATATTACAGTGCGGGAAAGCCGCAAATAATAAACTGCAACTTGTGCCCCATATATAAAGTCCAATTTATCGTTTTCCATAATTATTCACATTGTAGCACATTATTAAACAAAACAACACCACTTTTGACCAACAATATCAACAGAAAAGTAATTTACAAAACAAAAACTTGCACTTGACATGTCTGTGAAAAATGCCGCGTGAAAAGTGGTGTTGTTTTGTTTAATAATGTGCTAAAATGTGTAGCAATTATGGAAAACGATAAATTGGCCTTCAAATATGGAACACATTAAATATGGTTCGCAGTTTTTTTTTTGCGGTTTTCCCGCGCTGAGAACATCCATATTACACCCAACGTTTTTGAGTGATAATGTCTTGAGTGACTCCAAGAAAAGCATCAAAGTCGCAACATCTGGAATTTGATGATAACCTCATTAAGTCATAAAAAAGAAAGATATATTACTTCACACTTGGCTGTATGGGATAGAACACTTTGCCTTCCTTATCACCGCAATCATCATCCATCGGGAGAAGAGACCCAACAATCTTAACCAATTGACTATTCAATTGTTTAATATTTTATTAGTAAAGTATAATTACGACTGTTTCCCTTCCGGGGTGTTCAGAAACCACGCTTATGAATAAGCGAATTCACATTTAGCCAAATTTACTATAGGCCCAATCATGACAAGTGGCAAGCTCGTCGATGTCTCCAGCGTACCAAACTAGATAAATATCACAAATAAATTAAATGTATTTATTTACATTAATAAATATTTTGTGTCCCGACCAGGAATTTAACCCGGTACCTCCGAGTCTAAATCCACGGACTTAACCACTAGAACACGGAGGCAGTTCTATTTTATTGCTGGGGTAAAACAGATGTTGATATTGAATTTTGAAAAAACACTTATAATATGATTATTATTTATTGTGATTATTAAATTATATATAGTTGAGGCACGCTGCATTAAAGTTGGGGCTTGGTTTTAGGCAATATTTTTTTTTTAGTAAAAGCGTAAAAGAGACAAACATACTGCATGTACACAGATACAGCTTTATTCATCATCAGCCTACGTCTCTCCACTGCTGGATGTAGACTTCCCCCAAGGCTCGCCATTCCACACAATCTTTTGCCACCCTCACCCAGCCACCACTAGCGACCTTTTTCAGGTCATCCGTCCATCTGGCGGGAGGTCTTCCCACTTTGCGTTTTCCTGTACGTGGTCTCCACTCCAGAACTCGTCGACTCCAGTCGTGTCCGGCCCACTTCAACTTACTAATTTTGAAGGCTAAGTCGGTAACTTTGATTTTCTGACGGATGTCTACGTTTCAGACTTTATCCATCAGAGAAAAACCGAGCATAGCTCTCTCCATAGCTCGCTGAGCGACCTTAATCTTGTGGACCAGACCAACTGTCAGTGTCCACGTTTCTGTTCCGTATTTATTGCTTTATTCACAATTATAATGTTAGGTATAAGCTAGAAACGCCTTTGTTAAAATGAGCCACCTTCTCTGCAATTTTTTCAGTGATGTACTTGAGTAGGATAATAATATCATAATAAATCTTTGACATAATATAAGTAGGTACTTAATTGACATATAATTTATTGTTCCATTTAATTTAATTTGTTTTTATTTTTATGTATAGGTGTGTTAAATACTATATAAATGTAAATATTTTCACGCTGCATGACGGCAGGATACGCCGGAAAACTACTACTACTAGCCACATTATGTACCGTATTCTAGAAAATAAATGTTTTGATTTGATTTGATTTAAGAAACGAAACTGTCTTGCAGAGAATGAACAAAGGCGTTGAACTATTGAAAATGGTAAAGCGAAGGAAGTTGGAGTATTTAGGACACATCATGCCCAATAAAAAGTATAGCTTGCTGCAGCTCGTCATGCAAGGCAAGATACAAGGCTCCAGAAGACCGGGGAGAAGACGCACTTCCTGGCTCAAGAACCTCAGGGAGTGGTTCGGGATGAGCACCAGATCCTTGTTCCGGACAGCGGCCAACAAAATCAAAATCGCCTTAATGATAGCCGACCTCCGATAGGAGATGGCACCGTAAGAAGAAGAAGAATATTAAGTATGTATTACAATGTTTATCGACATTTCCATTTCTGTGCATGTCTGTCTATAAGTGCTGTTATATAATTGCACGCGAAGCCTTGACTTTGCATTTAATTCGACATCCGGTGTGACAGAACGGAAATATAGCGGTATTTATTGGAAGGTAATAATTTTACATAGACATTGTATAAAATAAAGTAAAGTATCATCACGACCGCTTCCGTTTTGGGGTGATCAGAAACCACGCTTATAAATAAGCTGATTCAAATTTAGCCAACTTTACTATAGGCCAATCATGACAAATACATTAATAAATGTTTTTGTGTCCCGACCAGGAATCGAACCCGGTACCTCCGAGTCTAAATCTACGGACTTAACCGCTAGACCACGGAGGCAGCTGATACTTTACTGCTTATGACAAATGTACGTAAAAAGTGTTTAAAAGATTTGTACCCTGTCTAGGCGAACTTTTTTGGATTTTATTTATTTATTTTTAATTAAAAACTTTATTGCACAATAGTACAAAAGGCACAGCAAATCTAGGAGTTGGTACAAAAATAATTTACAAAAAGAGAATAAGTAACCTAATATATGATACATATATGAAATATTATATATATATATATATATGTTTATTAGTATATATATATTAATAAACATACACATTATTACATACATAATATGATAAATAACTACTACATGTATGTAGTTTTATTTGTATGTATAAGTATGTAAAATATCTAATATTTTCTATTAGTTTTGATAGCACCTGCCTTATCTTGTCGTAACTGCTTTAGTTGTCCCAAAGGTTTGACCAGTATAGAATGTCTAGCGGCATTAGGTCCGCCTTCGTACTTTGTGCAATAAAAAAAAAAACTATAAACTATCATCACGACCGTTTCCCTTCTGGGGTGGTCAGAAACCAAGCTTATAAATAAGCGGATTCACATTTAGCCAACTTTTCTATAGGCCAATCATGACAAGTGGCAAGCTCGCCGATGTAGAGCAATAAAGTTTATAATAAATACATACACAGTAAAAACAATAACACATTGAAAATGAATACACAAAACAATCAAAAAAGAAAATAGTAAAGCAGATTCAATGCGACTTCATAAGAATGTGTGAAAAATAGTTTTCTAAAGGTTTCTTTGCTCAAAAATTGTTTTCGAAAGCGTTGACTTCCTAAAGTAGTGTTGGAGGTCTATTCCCGAACCCAGGCCCATTAGCCATCCAGGTCTGGACGACCCCACTGTCTGTCTGTACAACCGCCGGTGTGCCCTTGTAAATATGTTTTGTCGGTGTTTTTGATCAGGTCTTAATGAGTGACGTTTATTGGCGTAATCTTCAGAGCAATCGTTAAAAGTCGATAGCTTCATGAAAGTGCAAGTGTGTATGAAATTGTTATTATCCACTCTCTAATTGATTGGTGATGTAATTGGGCTTTCTATAAGCAACTTTGCAGAAGAACCATACTAATACAAATGTGAAAGAAGCTTCGTCTGTATGTCTGTACGTATATACGCATGTCTCACATTATTATGTTATTTCTTGGTCTACTATCGTTCAATGTCTTATGAGTTTTTGGCCTTAGAAGTGAAAATGTTCCTAGAAGTTTTAACAAAAGAGATTTATGTTGCTTAGATTTTTATTACTTCTCTTTATCCTACTCGTAATAGGATACCTTGATCACGACTTTAGAAATCCACTAATGTATTTGCGGTACAAAACGCCGAACAGCCAGAATTCCTTGTTCAGGAATATTTTTAGGTGTTCTGACGGTACACGTGTTTTAAATTACTTAAATACGGTCTCATTCCAATGGAAAGCTAGTCTACAGAGTGGATCGCCCCTCGGTTTATATTTTCATCATTATCATTACAGCCCCTAGAACACAGCGTCCTAGACCTCCACTGCTGGAGATGGGCCTTCCAGAACATATATCTGGAGAATTTAGCCTACGCTCGCCACGCTGGCCAGACGGGTTGACGAGGATCTAATGACAATTTATAATGATTCCACAAGTTGGTATTAGTGGAACCGGGACCGACTGCTTCACGTGCTCTCCGAGACACGGGAACGGTGGTGTTGTAAATCTATGACAAATGTACGTAAGAAAATTTGATTTCTCATTGGTACATGCCGGGTGGGTTTGAACCGAACTTTGTAGGATTTAAGGAACGCGTTCTTACAACCGAGCCACCACCGCGTATCTATATAATATCTTATAAACCTTGTGGAGTAGAGTCTTGGTCGTGTATAGATTGTACACTGCTTTTCTAAAATTTCACCAAAATATCGGCGCCATGATTGGGTATATTAGTAAAGTATCATCACGACCGTTTACCTTTCGGGGTGGTCAGAAACCACGCTTATAAAGAAGCGGATTCACATTTAGCAAACTTTACTATAGGCCAATCACGACAAGTGGCAAGCTCGTCGATGTCTCCATGTTCCAAACTCGAGAAATATCACAAATAAATTAAATCTTAATTAAATGTATTTATTTACATTAATAAATATTTTTGTGCCCCGACCAAGAATCGAACCCGGTACCTCCGAGTCTAAATCCACGGACTTAACCGCTAGACCACGGAGGCAGTCATTGGGTATATTAATACTTCATAATTATTATTTTATCATTACAGCCCCTAGAACACAGCGTCCTAGACCTTTACTGTTGGTGATGGGCTTTCCAGAATATATATATGGAGAAATTGGCATAAACAAGGTAATAATAAGTCATCTTGCAATTAGCAAACGGCATATTTATTTCTGTAATTGATTTCCTGTTTAGAGTGTTTATTTATTTGAAACTATTAAAATATTACTTACTTAAATTAAAATTAAATGGTATAACAATTATCAGATAAAGGGTCCCATAATTGAGTTTCTTGATAAATATGACTATAACGGTATAGAGGATTTCTTTAGAATACAAAAATAAGAAACTACGTATACTATACAAAGATGACTTTTATATATTGAATTACCTTCATTTTATTATTTGGTTTTATTTTCTACTTAAAAAAAAAAAAAACCACTTATTTTTTTTAAGCATATAAATTTTTGTTTCTTAAACTAATTAAATATTTTTACACACATATATACATATATATATATATATTTATCTATTATACGAGTATATTTATTTTTAACACCTATAATAAAATTACGTAAAAAAAAAAAAAAAAAAAAAAAATGAAAAAAAAAAAAAAAAAATACTGCGAGTGAGTTTGCAGAGTTGTTCCATCAATTAACAGCAGTTGCTTGGTGACTTCGTTTGGCGAGTGTTATTGAATAACTTTATCTTTTTTTTTAGACTACCTGCATTTTATGTATTATTTTTATATTTGCAGTTGCATTTGTTTGATAGTTATACGTACTTATGGTTTTAATTATTAAGTTTGTTTATAGATATTTCGATGTAAGTACTTTAACAAATTGTAGGGAATCAACTGGTCTCCATAACGCAAGTTAACTTTTCATGGAGGCCAGGGAACCCCATATTTACAGTATATTTATTTGTACTTAGATTTAAGGTTTTTTGTATATTGTACTCTTTATTTTGGTTAATAAAAATCATTATTATTATTTATTATTATACTGCATTTTTCAATAGTGCGGCAGTTTGCGGTGATTTGGCCCGAGGGTAGTTCCTAGCCACAGACTAAGCGTGTCAATGAAAGGACCAGACAGATAGACCTTGAGAATGTCAGACAGTTTATTAAAACGGTTACTCTAACTGTAAATGCTTTGAACTTGATTTGTCCTATATCAGACATTATACTATATAATAAAAATATATTCTTTCACCTTAGGCCTGCGTGCCTTAACAGCTAAGTCTGACTCGTGGCTACGGAGTGAAGGCACTCGTTAAGTTAGTAGTTTTGCTAATAGACGTTAGGTGGCATAAAAAATAATGTAACAAACATTTTGTATGTCTACGCTCTATCAAATAGAGTATCTTATATCCTGACCTCGTTGGACTATAGGTTAAATATTCTGTAGATCATTATAGTATATCATATCTCTTACCTACGTAACCTCTGGCATACTACCTCCTATATCAGACATTATACTATATAATAAAAATATATACTTTCACTGTTGGGACTGCGTGCCTTAACAACTAAGTCTGAGTCGTGGCTACGGAGTGAAGGCACTCGTTAAGTTAGTAGTTTTTTGGCATAAAAAATAATGTAACAAATTCCTCGTCACGCTGCTTTGAACGACATCATTCGAAGGGCTTTTGTCACTGCTGGAGTACCCGCGATCCTAGAACCCTCTGGGATTGCGCGGAGCGATGGCAAGAGACCCGACGGCATGACCGTTGGGCCGTGGAAACTTGGCAGGTCCCTGGTGTGGGATGCGACATGTGTAGACACATTAGCCCCGTCACACATCCAGGCGACCTCGTCAAGCGCGGGAAGTGCGGCGGTTTCTGCTGAGAACCTCAAGCTGTGCAAATACGCCAACCTCAGTACAGGTTACGAATTTGCGCCGTTTGAGGTCGAGACGATGGGCCCATGGGGACACTCAGCCAAGCGTCTGGCCAAGGAGTTGTCCAAACGGCTAACGGAAAGGTCTGGAGACAGGAAGGCTGGCAATTATTTCTGCCAATAGCTTAGCTATACAAAGGAGAAATGTTGCCAGTCTTCTTGGGACTATCACTGAAGGGTCGTCTCTAGAGGACATTTTTTACTTATAGTTTATTTTTTATTAGGTTTAGTTTATATTTATTTTAATTTTTACTTTTAAGTAGTTTTAATTTATATTGTAATTATTTTATACTGTTTGTATATTACTTCAATAAAATGTAACAAACTACGCTCTATCAAATAGAGTATCTTATATCCTGACCTCGTTGGACTATAGGTTAAATATCCTGTAGATCATTATAGTATATCATATCTCTTACCTAAGTAACCTCAGGCATACTTCGGATTATTCATAGAAAAAATGTCTACAAATATCGTATACCTAGTTCTAGCAATAAATCTTGATATACGGGAACTATTAAACACGGCTATTTAGGTATGAACAACATTCTAAAGTGACTTGTTGATAGTCATTTTTAACTCGCTTCCTACACATTGGCATTAAAGTCTACTATGTGTGACTGAGTCTTTGACTGAATGAAATGACCAGGGGCAGCTGTATCGATATTTGATAGCGATCGCTGTCTTAGTGATTTAAGGTGGCCATGATTAACAATTTAAATATCTTGGCCATATTGTCACGTCTGGACTCAGAGATGATGCAGACATTGAGAGGGAGAGGCGCGCATTGGCTGTTAGGGCCAATATGATTGCTCGCAGGTTTGCTCGTTGCTCACATGACGTCAAGGTTACCTTGTTTAGAGCGTACTGTACATCTTTTTACACGAGCAGCCTGTGGGCCTTCTTTACACAAAGGCAATATAATGCGCTACGCGTGCAGTATAATAATGCATATGTTTGCGGAGGCGAGAGTAGATTGCTTCTATGCCACAATGCGCAAGAAGTGTGGGTCTCTGCTTGGTCGGGTGCGAGACAGCGCCAACAGTATCCTTAGAATGGTCGCTGAGAGCCTTAACTCTCCGTACATGTCTCGTTGCTGTGGCGTGCATGTGCGGGGAGTTGGCCTTAGATAAATGTGAATAAAACTTGGCTATTTATTAGGTTAGTACTAACATAGTTTTATAAAGTTTGCTGTTACTAACACTATGAATCTAGTAATTCAATAAACAAATTTTATTATTATTATTATTATTATCTAAAACGTTTATTGTTTTTTAAACAACATCACAACCTTGAATTGCTCAATCCATTTTTGGTTTATTCTGAGTTGCGTCGCCGCCAGTGACGACGTCAGCTTGATAATCTTGTTGAAACGGGCATAGCAAACGATGGATACGATCATCAGTTCACTAAATATTTGGACGCACGTCCATTCGGATAGTTCGACGGCGTCCGTTATGTCAGTGCTTTTTTGTTCTCTTCTCCCGATGGATGATGAATGAGGTGATAGGGAAGGCAAAGGGTCTAGCCCATACAGCCAAGTCTGATGTGATATATCTTTCTTCTTTTATTATGAGTAAATGAGGTTATCGTCAAATTCCAGATGTTGAAGAATTTCATGCTTTTCTTGGAGTTATTCGCGGCATTATAGCCGAAGTAGTTCACCGGATAACAGCAAAAAATAAACTGCAACTTGTGCACTATTTATAAAGTCCAATTTATTGGTTTTCCACAATTATTCACATTATAACACATCATTTAACAAAACAACACCACTTTTGACTGACAATATCTACAGAAAAGTAATTTACAAAACAAAAACTTGCACTAGACTTGAAGAACTCCTCGTCGGTGCTTATATTTAGTCATAAAAATCAAATTCATCTGTCAGTTTTGCTACACTACTACTACTTTACTTTCGTGCTAAATTTTTAAGCGACACAATTTAACAGCCCGCAAAGTTATCGATGTTGTTTACCGTTTTTTTATATTTTTTATTTAGACAGACAGACAGTGGGGTCGTCCAGGCCCGGATGCCTAATGGGCGTGGGTTGGGGATGGGGACAGTCCCCCGTTTTCCCCGGCAGGATCTCAGCGGGTAACCACCCGCCGGTAATTCATGCACGTTTAGTGCTGGGCGCCGTTACTACTATAACAGCGCCCGTGTGGCTCACGAACCCAGGGGGCTAAGTTCGACTGCTTCAGCTCTCCTCCAGGAGTACTTCTCTAGGAAGTGGTCTCCCGTTGGGGGGCCGTGCACAAGACGGAGCGATGTTCTGGAGATGCTTGAAGTGTCCGTTGTCGGCCCGAGAGAACATACGTCTAGTCAGGCCAACGACAAGTTTCCGTGGTAAGCTACGAGGCTTGTGTTACGGAAACTAGATGGTTGATAAACTACATATTATACTTTTTTTTTGTAAATATATACATATTATACATATAAACACCCAGACCGAGACAAATTATACAATGTACAACTTGCCCCCGCTGGAAATCGAACCCACGACCTCCCGAGTTCACGGCAACGTTTGTTACCACTAGACCACGGAGGCGGTCATTAATGGCTATCATTTCAAGGCATAAGCCGCGCCTGCTATGCGTTCTGCCTCGCTGGCGTATTACTGTTATTTTTTTATTTTCTATCTCATTTGCGGTGATGCAACTGTGGGTATCACCTTGCGTGTAGCTTATTTCAGGTTCTCCGTCAAAATCCTAGACGCAATATTTTGGCTGGATTTGGCAAAAAGTTGCGTTATGGACCGGTCTCTGTATCTAATGCAACGACTGTACTAAGTTAACAAATTGTCTGTCAAACGAAACTCAATTGTTTGTGACACTTTCGTTTTCTACTAGACGATTGCTAAAGCTTTAGAAAAACAGAGTTTGTTATTTTAAAACGAAAACTTTATGAACCTTTTTTTATTATTATTATTCGATATATTTATTCTACATATACATATATTCATATATATCTCATCTAAAATCGGTTAAGCATGTTTATTTATTTATTATAAAACTTTATTGCACCATGTACAAAGGCGGACTTAATCATCATCAGCCTGTGTCTCTCCACTGCTGGATATAGGCGTCCAAGGGCTATCGACTTCCATACATTGCACTGGTTCCCGCATTGGGAAATATCGAGGGTTGCCTTTAATTCTTTTTTTTGAAGGTTTCGAATAATATTTCTGCGTATTTA
Source organism: Tinea semifulvella (assembly GCA_910589645.1). NCBI lineage: Eukaryota > Metazoa > Arthropoda > Insecta > Lepidoptera > Tineidae > Tinea > Tinea semifulvella. The sequence goes on from OU342618.1 coordinate 6,217,886, forward strand.
ATCAGTTTTGTTGTTCATATTTCATAAGTTTCATAGTTCAACAAATTCATACTTTTATTGTTCTTTTTTTAATAGTAACTATCGAAATTAATAAATTGATCAATTATTAAGGATGCTTAAATTGATAAAAAAAAAAAACAAATAGAGAATTATAAAATTTGCCGCCAATTCTAGTTTGGTGCAATGGGAAGCCGTCGTAGCGCTACTAAAATTAGAACACTTTTCTTCTATGGAGTTACGCTTTTTCTTGTATTATGTTCCTTGTAGGCGTCCCCCATTAAGGCTTGCCATTTTACACGATCTTCCGCCAACCTCATCCAGCCCTCACCAACGACTTTTGTCAGGTCATCCGTCCATCTAGATGCATATATTAGAGGAAGAACGAAGAGATCTTTGCGTATGTTTGTCCAGTAAAAGTGCGCCCACTTGTGTTGCACTTTCCCCTTCTGTTGACAACATTAAGAATTCGTCGAGATGTGTTATACAAACTAAAAGGGCTTAACTGTTTGCCATTTCACAACTCTGTTTACATTTTTGGAACTTTACTTTCGTTTAATACACCGACAATGTTCTTCGCGCCATTTTGCACGGTCGAACATGTCGAGTGTAAGTTTTTGTTTTGTAAATTAAATTACTGTGAATATTGTTAGTCAAAAATGTTTAATTTAAAACTCTTTTTAATTTAATTATTAATTTGATCTTTAGTTTTTTTTTTTAATTTAATTGTGTAATTGTTTTTTGTTAAATTGAATTTCTATATCTTTTGGTTGTATTTCTTCTGTTTTTTCTCCTTTTCTTTGACACCTAAGTATCAGTAATAAAGTATGTATCCTAAATTGGCCAATGTATAAAATGTATATACTAACCTTTATGTTCTGTTATGTGCTGTGGAAATGAATGAATAAATAAAAGTCGTGTTGTTTTGCTTAATAATGTGCATAATTTTGGAAAACAATAAATTTTACTGTATATTTGGTGCACAAGTTGCTTTTAATTTTTTACGGTTTTCCCGCGCTGTGAATTCCCATATTATATTTATACACGACTTGTTTGGGCGAAATGCCACATTAAAAAACAACCATCAAATTCTACAACACTAAAATTTGATGATGACCGTATAATTTTCCATCTTATTTTATAGGAAAAGTTCGTATTTATCGTGCGTCTGTACAATAACATTTTTCATTTTGACATTTGACACTAAATAATAATTTCACTCAGTAATCAGTGTGTATCAGGCAAAGCTTTTTGTAGATGTCGCTAGCGGCACTGGTTTCCACCTATAATTGATCATTTTTTAAATGTATTTGTAGTTTTACATTTTTATAACAGAAAAATATATTTTAACTATAAGCGAACACCGTCTTTAAAATAAAAAAAAGGTTGAATTAATAGAACGGCAATTTTGAGATCACCATATTTTTGCTTTCGCTTGGAAATCTCGATTTGTACACTTAAAAGTTGCTCACTTCTGCATAATATCCAGAAAATAATACATTTCGTAATAAAAATACAAGTTTTCTATGCAACTGACAGTTATATTAGGTACCATCTATCATGCGCCATCTATCGTGATAAAAAGTTAGTGACACACCCCATTATTACACTGAGAGTCCAAGTGCAAAAAGCTTTTAAAAGACAAAAAACTGCAACTTGTCGTGTCCTCCGGTGACAAGAGGGCTGGCTCTTTTTTCGCCCAAAGAATCAGTATTGCAATTCAGCGGGGAAATGCAGCCAGCGTTCTTGCCACCATTCCACGCGGACGGGACTTATATCCCTATCCTTAGTATTAATATTAATTTTATATTTTATAAATATTATTTTTTTCGAATTTTTAACTATTTCGTTAATGGATATAAAAATGTCACTTATTTAATACAATAATTGATTGACACTTCGGATGCCTGCCATCATGTTCCATGATGGAATTTTTTTTTTTTTTTTTTTTTTTTTTTTTTTTTTTACTAGCACGACATGTGACCCTGCGCCCACCTGATGGTAAGTGGCGCGCAGGGTCCATGAATGTTAGCAACTGGAATCAGACCCTTATATCCGACATCAGTCCCTAACACTATGCCGGCTTGACTAGATGCCTTTTCACACTTCGCTTGAAGGACTCCAGGTTATAGGAAAGTGGAAACACAGAGGCTGGAAGAGCATTCCACATCTTTATTGTGCGACAGATGTATGAGTCACCAAATTTATAGGTACGCGAAGGGATAGTGACTACGGTATGTGGGTGCATATTCTGACCTGTGCGTGTGGTTCGGTTGCGGAATGGGGAGGAAGGAATTAGGTTATAGAGCTCTTCAGAGCACTCACCATAGTATAGCCGGTAGAACACGCTCAGAGAAGCTACATCTCGGCGAAGCTGCAGGGATTCGAGAGTTCCAGATATAGTGGCATCGTCTACAATTCGAATAGCTCGCCTTTGTAGGACATTGAGAGCATCTGTGAGGTACTTGGCTGAACCATCCCAAAGGTGTGAACAGTATTCCACGCATGATCTGATCTGTGCTTTGTACAGCAACAGTCTGATTGATGGCGGGAAAAACCGCTTCACCTTGTTCAGTATTCCGAGCTCTTTTGACGCTGTTTTGGTGATGCTCTCTATGTAGTTCCGGTGGTTAAGGTCTGAGCGTATTTCCACCCCGAGGATGCTGAAGCTGGGCTGTAGATCCAGATGATGATGGAAATACATTGTGCACTTTAGCTGTAACTTATTAAATGAAATAGATATTACTTGGCTGTATGGGCTAGACCCTTTGCCTTCCCTATCAACTCATTCATCATCAAAATTAAAGTTAATATAAAAATTTAGATTTTTTAAAATGAACGCATGACTAACCTTATTTGCTGTCGTCTGTAGTGGAAACGTTTATACGAGAATACGAATTTTAATAAACGCTTGCGCTTAATGTAGTCTTGTTTCAAGCGGTGTTTTTTTTTATACATTTTATACATATTAGTTCTCATTGAAAGTAAAAATTGGCATTTGACATCATTGCAAAGGGCACATACGAGAACAACAAATAGGTGGCAGGTGGACTGAGTAATTTGCCCAGTCTGGCGGGGCCGTTCGTGCCCGAAGACTCATTCTTTATTCTTTACGTACCGCCATACATTCCCACCGGAATTCGGCTAATTCTAAGGTTACAAACACAAGTACAACACATTTGTCCTGCCTGGAGAGTGCTATAAGGCAAGGAAAAGAACTGCAAGTTAAAGCAGTGTCAAAGGAAATGTAATAAAAGCAAAATTAAAACAAAAAGAAACATTTATATTTAAATAAAACAAAATTATACGGCTGTAAAATTGCCTTGTCAAAAATATAAAATAATAATATATATATATATATATATATTTGGCTAATTACCAAAAAATTAAAGCAGCTGTAAAGAGGCCTTGGACTCAGTAAACACGATTCGAGATCAGGCTCAAATTGCCGTTATGTCCAGTGTTGCCAGCTGGCATAGTGATATCAGTCATGATTGTCTGATTCCCTCTTACGCTTACGGTAGGCGCAAGGTCACATGTGCTAGTATATAAAATAAATAAATAACAGGTTTCTAAATTCGTGACCCACTTACATTAAAAAGAGTAAATCCTAGATAAGTAAATAATATTTATCCACCGTTTAAGGATTTAATGGAAAGATCACGTTCGTACGAAAACATTTTGAGGTTTCACAAGATTTGCAGAATCATTTGAAACGTAGGTACATTTCACGTTCTTACCACATCATCGCCTAGACATGATAATGAAAACAACACGATTTTGTGACAGACTAAAAACCCATACAAATAATGTGTGTAAAAATAAAATATTTACTAAAAAATAAACTAAAACATTAGGAAGGTACAGTTCTCCCAAAGTGATAATGCGCATAGAAATCTTCGTCACTGTTCGGCAACGGTCGTATTCCCCGAGCGTCGGAAGACGATATGTATATAGAGTGGTTAAGTGCATTTTCTTCATGCATAATTTAGTAGAATTATGTGTTTTGTGCTCGTTGTTAGTACGTTTTCCTATTTTACAAAATAAATTATTTAAAGTTGAATAAGATAATTAAAGTTGAAATTAAATTCACCTTTGAAAACAAAACCAAGAACGGTGTGTAATATCAGCTCTATATAATTCCACTCAAAGAGAACACATGCAGTCACCGACCGCCCGAATTGTTTTCGATTGTGTACACATGATATTGACTTCTATTTCTTTCGAACAAGGTGCAAAATGCAAGTGCAATATTTAGGCTCTTACGATTCAATGATTCGGGTGTTTCCGGGAATACGACAATTAGCGAAGATCTGTATGTGCATTATTAATTTGGGAATACTGTACTTACAAACCTTAATCATCAGTTTTACTACATATTATAAAAACAAAGTCAGTCTGTATTTTTTTTTTGTTTTCTGATTTAGTTTTAATGACAATGCCCTTGTTTAATAATATTTGTTATTTGACATATTTTAGTGTTGTATACAATATATAACTGCCTCCGTGGTCTAGCGGTTAAATCCGTGGATTTAGACTTGGAGGTACCGGGTTCGATTCCTGGTCGGGACACAAAAATATTTATTAATGTAAATAAAAATACATTTAATTAATATTTAATTTATTCGTGATATTTCTCGAGTTCGGTGCGCTGGAGACATCGACGAGCTTGGCCTATAGTAAAGTTGGCTAAATGTGATTCCACTTATTTATAAGCGTGGTTTCTGACAACCCCGAAAAGCAAACGGAAATGATACTTACTATTTACTATCGGGTACCTTAAGGTTTTTTTGTCGACGACACAACATCACACGGGCAACGCCGGGTCAAACAGCTAGTATTATATAAAAAGTGGATTTCATTCGGATAACAGATCTCTTACGTATATTATCATCTCTATCATTCTATAATCATCTAGAAGCGATTTTCATTCATTCATTTGGAAAGTAGTAACCTAGCAGCATGCTTCTGCAAAAAAATCGATGTAATCGAATATACAGCAAGTGCATCGGTCGATCTCACAGCGTCTTGTTATGTAAAGGAACAGGTTTGATTCCAAGTTGGAACTGGGTCGGCAAGCTTTCCAAACTGCCTCTCCTGGCGCGTGCCTTGTTTGTGCAAGGGTATAGTCAGACAAATCGACGCGGGATCATTTTATTATCTCGCATTTGACTTAATTGCAGAGAGACTAAATATATTATAACAAGACGGGGCAAGATGCCAAACGGTATTAGAATTAAACTTGGATGATTTAGACTTGGAGGTACCGGGTTCGATTCTTGATCGGTACACAATAATATTTAATTTATTTGTGATATTTCTCAAGTATTGTACGCTAGAGACATCGACGAGCTTGCCACTTGTTATGATTGGCCTATAGTAAAGTTGGCTAAATGAGAATCCGCTTCTTATTAACGATTCCACAAGTTGGTATTAGTGGAACCAGGACCGACGGCTTAACGTGCTCTCCGAGGCACGGGAACGGCGGTGAAGAGAGAGAAAGAAGAGAGAGGAAGACAAATTTCTAAGCATTCCATGGATTCACCGTGCGGGTGCCGGGTCCATCGTGTGTGGGTAGGAGATGAGAAGAATGGTGTCTCGGGCTTGCGACCGACAATAGGCTGGTTTAAGAAAAGGAGGGCTGGTTTAAAAAAAGGAGGCCTCCTTTTTTTTATTGCGCGATAATTCCATTCTACTTCTCTCCCTACCCAACCAAATACTGTATGATTCCGTTAATGCCGTCTTGGAAGCTCGTTCTATAAATGTATTGACGGCAGACCTGCTTACTGCTTAGGCCTGCTTAGCCCTTTCAGTAAGTGATCCAAAGATTTTGCTGGAACTTCTCTTGCACCAACTTCCACTGCGTAAAGCTGAGTCTCGAACCCGTTCCTGATCATTTCTTCTGTGAGATATAATAAATCTTTGACAAATGTAAGTAAGAAAAGTGTATTTCTCATTGGTACATGCCGGGGGGGTTCGAACCGACCTTTGTAGGATTTAAGGTACGCGTTCTTACAACCGAGCCACCACCGCGCCGATCGTGTCAAATGGCGCTCAATTATCTCTGCCTACCTCGCAAGGGATCTGGCGTGACATATGTATGTAGGAATTTAAAAACTGAAAAGTAATAATTAAAAACTAGAATGAAAAAACAAGCCCAAGGGTTCCGTCGCTAAAAAGTTTAATAACCGCTTAACTACACCATTGAATTAACTTTATATATTTTATTACGTTGTTGGAAAGATTTGAGTCGGTCTCGGCTCTCAATAGGTCCAAAACGAGGAAAAAAAACAGTGTGACCAGTGTAATAATAATAATATGATGATGTCTCTTTGATGTCTATTCGCAAGTCACATACCTAACTAGTTACGTGTAAATGGCGGCAACTGTCAACTTATGACAGATGACGATTCTCTTCCTTTCATTATAGCAATTTGCTGACCTTGAGCTTTCAACTATTGCCAAGGTTTTTATAAGGATTAAATAATTCATAGTACTACTCGGTTCGATTCCTGATCGGGACACAATAATTTATTTGTGATATTTACCGAGTTTTGTACGCTAGAGACATCGACGAACTTGCCACTTGTCATGATGGGCCTATAGTAAAGTTGGCTAAATGTGTGTGTGTAAAATAACCCGCTTTAAATTAATAGTTGGGGCGCGGTGGTGGCTCGGTTGTAAGAACGCGTTCCTTAAATCCTTTTAAATTAATTTACTGTGGATATTGTCAGTCAAAAGTGGTGTTGTTTTGTTTAATAATGTCATACAATTTGAATAATTATGGAAAATGATTGGACTTTATATTTGGCACAAGTTGCAGTTTATTTTTTGCGGTTTTCCCGCGCTGTGATGATGATAACCTCATTAACTTATAAAAAAGAACGATATATTACTTCAGACTTGGCTGTATGGGCTAGACCCTTTGCCTTCCCTATCACCTCATTCTAAAACGGGAGAAGAGAACACAGACGAAAAAAAACATTCAGGTTCTTCGCGTCATTTTGCGTGGGCATGTCAAGTGCAAGTTTTTGTTTTGTAAGTAAAATGACTGTGGATATTAGTGGTCAAAAGTGATATTGTTTTATTTAATAATGTGCCAATAATTATGGAAAACGATAAATTGGACGTTAAATATGGGGCACAAGTTGCAGTTAATTTTTTGCGGTTTTCCCGCGCTCTCAACTCCCATATTTTACCCGACGTGTTTGAGCTATGGTGCCGCGAGTGACTCCAACAAAAGCATCAAATTCTGCAGCATCTGGAATTTGATGTTGACCTCATTAACTCATTAAAAAGAAAGATATATTAACTCAGACTTGGCTGTATGGGCTAGACCCTTTGCCTTCCCTATCACCTCATGCATCAACGGGAGAAACATTCGAATACTTGCTCGGTTGAGAGGGTCTATAAAAAAGCTTTTTAAACATGAATTACGAACTTTTTTTTTAGCTAAAAGTAAGATAATTACAAAGGCATACAACACTACAACGTTTATACTAATTACCTTGATATTAATACTAAAAAAACAAAACAAAAAGTGTTTTTTTTACAATACCAGTACCTACATAATGTTCCGCGTTTATATAAATGATGTTCTGTAATTGGGCGCGAGATTACCGGGTCATTATATTTAGATATAGTTACAAAACTTATCTTCTATATATATAGTGTATGAATATGTATGAGCGTGTATGTTCCCTATGCATTTCAAAACTACTTGACCGATCGGAATGAAACTTTGGGAATATGTTGTGTGAACATCGGCGAAGGTTTTTGACATAGTAATGTAACGGGTACATGTAGGTTATAGAGTTTTATTTGCATTTTAAGAAATAATAGTATTGTCAATATACGACAATGACAGGGTTGATGGGTTTTTGTTTTAAAAGAAGAAAAAAAGGAAGATCGGGGAGCTCGGACCGAGTGGTCGACAGAGCGAGTATTTTTATAAAGATTAGGATTAAAATATTAATTAGTTAAAGTCTAATAGTGTCCCACGTAGATAAGTGTTTAGATTTTCTATATATGTAATTATTTCTAAAATATAAAGTATAAAAAAGTTTTACACATTTTCAATAAAAAAAAGGAGTTCCGTAGAATTACAATTAAAAGCAACTACATCCAACCGCAGGCGTTGGATAATCAAGTAACTGCAAAGGGCAGGTTACAGTACTACTGTTGTCCGATAGGTGGCGCGCATTAGCGCTGATTTGTGGGGCATACCGACCGAGGGTACCGAGCGGGAGCCTAAAACTCCCTAGCGCTCTTATTTTATATATAGTTACTCCTTCCACTCTGCGCTTCACTGTCGTCGAGTACAGAAATAAAGCCAAGTCAAACCATTTACCGCTCAACGGTTAATCGACCTCTCCCAGCATAACCGAGACGCTAATCCTGGAAGAGTGGAGCTGCCCAGCCATTACATAGGCCTTCTATGTAGAGTTTATTGAGAAGATCTAACCTAACCTAAAGAACGCTTTAAGTTTCTCTTCTCAACTCATGATCGCGAATTGCGATCTGTGTAGAACAACCTCCTCTCTATTCCTATCCACTCCTCGACCAGATATTCAAATTCTTTTACTGTTACTGCAGCATCACTCTGGAACTCCCTTCCTCTTTCTCTTCGCACTCTCGTTGCACTCGTATTGTATGTGTGTATTATGTATGTATAGTATGTATTGTTCTTTATGTAGTTTATTATACCAGTATTATAATAATATTCGTAAGTATTAGTATAAATTAATATTTTATAGTATCTCTCATTATCTATCATTTATATATTTTTTGGCACTCTGCCTGTAATTGGTTACATTTCACAAAGGTTAGCTGGTAGAAGATGCCTTAAGGCATAAAGCTCGCCTATGCGCTTAGTTTTAAGTTATTTAACTTTGTGCAATAAAGAATTTTTATTATTATTATTATTAAGATCCAATCGGCGATTAGCATTACGTATAAGCATTTGACATTGTGGATTTCTAAATGCTAACTAAGGTATAAACATTCAATGACTAGGTGGTACGAAGTTCGCTGGGTCAGCTAGTATATTACATAATCAAGGTTGCCAGACAAAAAAAATGGTCTAGATAAATTTCAGCTATATTGGGTACTTTTATGCGCTGGAAAAAGCATATCATTAACGTTACTTTTACATGTCAAGCTAAAATGAATTTTAAACCCAACGCGAAAAAAGTTGATTTTACAAAAAAAAAAGATACCTATATAGTTATTTATTTATATAAAACTTTTTGCACTATGTAAGTACATAAAATACTATATAGTCATCATCATCATTATCATCATCAGCCTGTGTCTCTCCACTGCTGGATATAGGCCTCCCCCAAGGCTCGCCATTTTACACGATCTTCTGCCACCCTCATCCATCCCCCACCAGCGACCTTTCTCAGGTCATCTGTCCATCTGGCGGGGGGTCGTCCCACACTGCGTCTTCCAGTACGTGGTCTCCACTGCAGGACCCGTTTACTCCATCGTTCATCGCTTCTGCGACAGACGTGTCCAGCCCATTGCCACTTCAGCTTGCTAATTTTGAAAGCTATGTCGGTAACTTTGGTTCTTTGACGGATGTCAACGTTTCTGACTTTATCTTTCAGAGAAATCCCGAGCATAGCTCTCTCCATAGCTCGCTGAGCGACCTTGAATTTATGTATCAGACCCACCGTCAGCGTCCACGTCTCTGCTCCATACGACATTATACTATATAGTATAATATAATAAATATTTCCAGACAGGTCACACAGCGCCATCTAGTTTCCGTGGTAAGCTTCGAGGCTTGTGTTACAACTTGCCCCCGGTGGGAATCGAACCCACGACCTCCCGAGTTCACGGCAACGTTTGTTATCACTAGACCACGGAGGCGGTCCATATAAAACATAAATAACTATAAATATGTATAATAATACAAATAATAATAATAATACATATATACAATTACTTAAGCCCAATTCTTTCAGTAAATGGTGCAAAGATTCCACATCTTTATCCCCAAATTTATAGATACGCGTAGGGTCACCATGACTTCGGTATGTGGGTACGTATTCTGACCTGTGCCTGTGGTTCTGTTGCTTAATGAAGAGGAAAGACCTCTATAACCTAAACCTTGGTTATAGAGGCCTTCGGAGCACTCACAATAGTCGGTATAACACGCTCAGAAAAGCCACATCGCGGCGTAAACTGCAGAAATTTGAGAGTTCCTGATATAGTGGCATACGTTTGGCTTTGAGATTGGGTTAAAAACTATTTAAATTTTTTAGATATGGCAATACTATGCCTAGTTTTCACGGTGCAGTGCAGCGTTTTTTGACTAAATTATTACCTAATAAATCTAGTTAAAAATGCAGTGTATATACATACCAAGGTCAAAACAGCAATATAGAGTCGCTTTCCCTCTGCGATGTGCACACTCACTAATAAAACCAACTTTGCTTAATTCAGGAAATCACAATTAATTATTGCACCACCGTTTCACACCTCGAACATAGCGTGTTATGGACCGGTCCAGAAGATATAAAATCAAAGAAAGAATGACGGCTATTTTTTATAACTGACTGATTTGGTAAGCAAACGACAATCACATTATTTCGATTTTATTTTTAGATTTTACGTTTCTCTAAGCACTGGAATATCTGAAACAAATAATACAAAACTGTTAATTTAATAGAATATTTTCTTACTGTTTTACAAACTCTTAGGCTGGGTTGCACCAAAATTAATCTCGTACATGTGACGTCGTTTTTAATTTTAATCGTTACAGCTGAATTTTGGTGCAACCCAGCCTTTAGCAGCTACCCGGGCATTCTTTACCAGCTAACCTTGTGGAGTAAGGTGATAGGCCGGATAAGAATTTACTACACACTATACCTACGCACCTAAACTGTACAATCAATACATAATTATGCATACACATTATATTCTAAGTGTACCCGCAATCTTAGAACCATCTGGGATTGTGCGGAGCGATGGCAAGAGACCCGACAGAATGACTGTTGGGCCGTGGAAACTTGGCAGGTCTCTGGTGTGGGATGCGACGTGTGTAGACACATTAGCTCCATCTCACATTCAGGCGACCTCGTCAGGCGCGGGAAGTGCGGCGTTGTCTGCGGAGATTCTCAAATTGCACAAATACGCCAACCTTGGTATCGGTTACGAATTTGCGCCGTTTGGGGTCGAGACGATGGGCCCATGGGGACTGTCAGCGAGGCGCTTGGCCAAGGAGTTGTCAAAGCGGCTGACAGAAAGGTCTGGAGACAGGAAGGCTGGCAATTATTTTTGCCAACGTATTAGCCTCGCTATACAGAGGGGAAATGTTGCCAGTCTCCTTGGGACTATCTCGGATGGGACGTCTCTAGAGGACATTTTTTATTTATATGTTTATTTTTAATTTTATTATTTAGGTAGCTTTTAATTCATATTTAATGTACTTGTAATGTTATTAACTTCGAATAAATTATATTCTAAGTAAATACACAGTTATTTAAATAGTTTATGTACTGACTTGCATACTCATAATACTAGGTTCAAAGATGACATCAAATGTCCCAAAACTCGTCTGAGAGTCATTGAAAAGTCGTATCAAACTATACAACAAACTATATAAAGATATAAAATGTTTAGAATATTTAAAGTTTAAAAGTAAGGTCAAATCTATTTTAATAAATAAAAAATATTACCAACTATGCACTAATTATTAGTGACTAATAGATACCATTGCATAGAATTAAAATTTGTTTTAATAGTTTTAAGCTGGACACGGCCATTTTAGCCACGAATTTAGTTATACTTACATTATTAATTTTATTATTTTAGTTTGTAAGCTGACACGGCCGTCTTACAGCCACGAATTTACGTTTATTGACATAAATATTGTAGTTATAATACTATTTTTATGTATTTTCAGATTGTAAGCTGACACAGCCTCTTTAGAACCACGAATTAATTATTAACTTGACATGCGTAATTTATTTTAGTCTATAAGCTGACACGGCCTCCTTACAGCCACGAATTTACATTTATTGACATAAATATTGTAGTTATAATACTATTTTATGTATTTTCAGATTGTAAGCTAACACAGTCTCTTTAGAGCCACGAATTAATTATTAACTTGACATGCGTAATTTATTTTAGTCTATAAGAATTAATTTTTATATTAAGTAAGTTTAAACAAAAACTTGGTTATGGCAACAATATTTTAGTTAAAAATTATGGTATAGCTGATATGATGGGTCCACTCATAGTAGCTGTTGCTTATTTTATAGTGATCTTATAATCTAACTAATATATTTTTTTTAGTTAGTTTATGGAAATTAAATGTATTGACAATATCAAAGTGTTGTGCTAACAACAATACAAATAAAGCGTCTTAGCTTTTAAATAAATGATATTGCGGATATTTATTTGTAAATAAATGTTTTTTAATAAAATATAACATAACTTTAACAAAGAATCCTAATATCAATAGCTACGCAAAAGAAAATAAAACTTCAAAATTCAAAATTATGAAGGGTGTCAAATTGGTTTTGACAATTATTGATAATAGGATTCTTTGTTAAAGTTATGTTATTATTTTATTAAAGAATCCTAATATCAATAATTGTCAAAACCAATTTGACACCCGTCATAATTTTGAATTTTGAAGTTTTATTTTCTTTTGCGTAGCTATCGCTACACAAATATAGGATATCACTTTATAATTAACAGAGTTGTAAATATATAGAACAAAATACCAGAAGACATATTAAAGTCCTCAACTGTAAACAATCGAAATAGACTATATTTAATAATCTTTACACCAGTGCTTGATATAGGCAAATCAGCAATGCGCTGCTCGCCTATTAATCAATAACAATACTAATAACCAATGGAAATAAATAATGTGAACTCTTACAACAAATAAATTTAACCACAATGGCGACCAGTTTAAAATATCGATGTAATTAGTAAATGTTTTTTGTAATAGTGTACTTTTAAACTAATAAATAAATACAGAAAAACGGTCACTTAAGTGAACTGATGCCACTAAGGAAGGATTAATTTATTTTTTGTTAAAGTAAAAAGTTAGAATTCAACAAACCACATCTAATAAATTAAATGCATTTCAAAATGCTGCAGATTCAACTTAAATTGACTATAACTAAAGGTATTTATCAAACAACTAGTAAGCGATACTGAGCATTATATCTACAGTAATAGGTATGACAATCGCATATCGATTTGCTAAAGCATGGTTTCGAAATGTGGCCTTGTTGGCAAATACTCGATAATCGTGATTTGAGTTCTAGTGATCAAATGCAGTCATTACAGAATCAGTGGCAGGCTTAAATCTGAGACTTAAAATATAAAGCAAGCTCGGGCTTTACCAAGAATACCATCATCATCAACCTTTATAGATTATGCTGATACCTGCTATCCTGACGTCATCGAAGAGCTACTGAACAAACTCGATCGTCTGCTCAACTTATGCATTCGCTATGTGTTTGGCTTGCGTAAGTACGATCATGTCTCTCAATTTCGCGTTCAGTTAAAGTGGCTCAATATCAGCTTTCGTAGGTCTGTCCATGTTCTCACCTTACTTTATAACATTCTTAATAATCCTAATACTCCCTCATATCTTAAATCCAGCTTCGAATTCCTTTGTAATACGCACAACTGTGCCCTTCGCTTCTCTTACAACAACCAACTTAAGATTCCTTCTCATTCCTCAAGCAGCTACACTGATTCCTTTACTGTATCTGCGGCTCGCCAATGGAATAAGCTGCCCTTGGCTATTAGATGTGCACCGTCTGTCAGCGTCTTTAAACGTTTGATAACCACATCGTTCCTGAAGAAACAGAATAAAACACTATTTCAATAACTGTGTATTTATTTAAGTTATAATGTAGATGATGTACTTGTATGTATAGTTTATGTATGTTTATGTGTGTAGGTATAATGTGTAGTATATTAAAATTAATTAAGTAACTTATTAACTGTATCATTAAAATTTCAATAAATTTCATTTTTTTTTATCCTGCCTATCACCTTACTCGATCCCCAAGGTTAGCTGGTAAAGAATGCCTACTTGCATTATAGTTCGCCTCTGTACTATTTTTAAGTGCATAAAAGAATTTAATTAACTAAGGTCTGAGGTCAATTTTAATAAGAATTTATTAACGATTCCACAGCTAACATTTAATCTGAATTTCATTTATTAGTTTGGTACGCTAGAGACATAAACGAGCTTGCCACATGTTATGATTGACCTATAGTTTTATAAGCGTGGTTTCTGACCACCCTAAAAGGGATACGGTCGTGATATAACTTTTTTAATTTGACTAGTATTCTTTCTCTACTGGCTAACATAATAAGCAATAACTATTAATTAACATTTATTTGAAAAATATATTTCCAACATATAAATAAAATTAATATTAATACTGTTAATAATATGTAATAATAAAATTAATATTAACTGCCTCCGTGGTCTAGCGGTTAATTACGTGAATTTAGACTCGGGGGTACCGGGTTCGATTCCTGGTCGGGATACAAAAATATTTAATAATGTTAATAAATGTCATATTTCTCGAGTTTGGTACGCTGGAGACATCGACGAGCTTGCTACTTGTCATGATTGGCCTATAGTAAAGTTGGCTAAATGTGAATCCGCTTATTTATAAGCGTGGTTTCTGACAATCCCGAAAGGGAAACGGTCGTGATGATACTTTACTTTACTTTTTTATATTAATACTAAGGATAGGGATATAAGTCCCGACCGCGTGGAATGGTGGCAAGAACGCTGACTGCATTTCCCCGCTTAATTGCAATACTGATTCTTTGGGCGAAGAAAGAGTTACGGAGGAGACGACAAGACGTAGTGTATGTCTTTTAAAAACTTTTGTGCGCTTGGGACTCCATGGGCTTAGAGTTTCTACAGCAAACGGCACAAATATGTAATCTTTTAATATACTTGCTGGACTCCGCATTTTCCACCGCAACTCCCGCTTTATGCGCTGTCCCCCTGAGATGCGACGCGGCGTGGGTGTCGACGCACGTGGCGTTATTAAATATTTTTTTTCACACCAGAGCACGTCCCCGTTCCCAGAGGACCAACGTCATACCATCGGGTCTTTGCCATCATCTCGGATAACTCCAACAGGCTCTAGAAGAGCTGGAACCTCGATAGTGGCTATAGCCCTTTTAATAGTATAGCTTTCAAAGTCAAAGTCAAAATATCTTTATTCACGTAAACCTATTACAGGCATTTATGAAACGTCATAAATTTAATTATTTTGAATGATTCTACTCCTGCTAGTAGAAGACTAAGCAGCAAAGTGGTCCAATCAGTAAGCTGTTAGCAGAAGACCAGCAGCTTAGCAGATTCCAGTGACCTGTTAATGTTTAATCTGACTGAGAAAGGAAAACTCAGGTATATCAGATTTACAAAATAAAACATATACAGAACTGCACCACAACCAACGATCAATTAATAACCTTTTAAATTTAGTTATCAGTAGGTAGTTATGAGAATACAATACCTGGTACAGCAGTAACCCACCAGGCAAGTCAGAATTAAGATAGACATGCCTATGTGCAACCCGAAAGTCGACAAAAAGATAAATTTTCAGGCACAGATGAAGTAACATCACAGATTAAGGTAGTTAATTTCCGTATACATTCATGAATATTTAAGTCAATTGGTAACTCTCGTAACATATCAGTGTTGTCACAGTTATATAAGTTAATAACATTGAAATGTCTGCCTCCGTGATCTGGCGTAAGACCGTAGATTTTGACGAGGTTTGATACCTGGTCGGAATTTAATTTTTTTTTTACAGCCCCTACCCTCCGTGGTCTAGCGGTTAAGTCCGTGGATTTAGACTCGGAGGTACCGGGTTCGATTCCTGGTCGGGACACAAAAATATTTACTAATGTAAAAAATATTTAATTTATTTGTGATAGAATCATCACGACCGTTTCCCTTTCAGGGTGGTCAGAAACCACGCTTATAAATAAGCGGATTTACATTTAGCCAGCTTTACTATAGGCCGTCGTCGATATCTCCAGCGTACCAAACTCGAGAAATATCACAAATAAATTAAATATTAATTAAATGTATTTTTGTTTTTTTTTTTTTTTTTTTTTTGTGTTTTGTTTATGTATGTATGAATTTATACCATTTTACCATTTACACATTTCATTTATATCATTATACCAAAACTATATACTGAATTTAGTTCATGAACAAACTTGTTATAAGGCACATAAGGAGCTAATATCATGTAAAATTCAAGAACCCAGCCTAGTCAACTATTTGTGACAAGGACACCGGCGACAAGTAGGGTTGCCAACTGTTATTCACGTCATGACCGTTACAATGTATTCAGAAAAAATGTTCTCGAACATTAAATTTCAAACCATCAATATTTGAGTAGCTTATAATTTATTTAACAAGTGTTTTGTCTTAGTTTTTTTTTTAAGGTACCAAATTTGTGCAATTTTTATGTTTGCTTATTTATTAAAAAAGAGAAAAATGTATAATTTTATTTTAGAAGTCATATTTTTAATTTGTAAATTTGATAGTTTTTGTTAAATTTATTTTTTTGTTTTAACAGTAATAAGTTTTTAATTTCTTCTTCTTTTTATATTGGTGAATGCTGTGACACCTAATGGGGTGTATCACTAACTTTTTATCACGGTAGATGGCGCATGATAGATGGTACCTAATATAACTGTCAGTTGCATAGAAAACTTGTATTTTTTTTACGAAATTTATTATTTTCTGGATATTATGCCGAAGTGAGCAGCTTTTAAGTGTACAAATCGAGATTTCTAAGCGAAATCAAAAATATGATGATCTCAAAATTGCCGTTCTACTAATAAAACCTTTTTTCTTTTTAAAGACGGTGTGCGCTTTCTTAATTCGTTTTTTAAGGTAGGTAAAATTAATTTAAAATACATTATTCTGTTATAAAAATTAAAACTACAAAAACATTTAAAAAATGATGCAATATAGGTGCAAAATAAGGTACCATTGCCGCTAGCGACATCTACAAAAAGCTTTGCCTGATACACCCCATTGGTACATATATTAGATAAGTTATAATTATACTATGTTATGTGTGTGATAATATATGTACTGCTGTGTGTACTAAATAAATAAATAAATAAATAAATAGATATGCAGGAGACAATAAATTAGTATGCGGGACGTGGCCAATAAAAGCGGGACCTCCTAAAAATGAATAAATACAAATCATTTATTAAGTCCCACTAATTTATTTATTCAATTTAACAAACCATTAACTTAAAAAAACAGAATATCTTAAAATAAATTGCAAATAGAAAACCTAAGATTAAATAAATAATAATAAAAAATAAATTCTACTTCATTTGAATGGTTTCAAATTAATTTGTATTCGTTAATACATATTTAAAATTATTTTTATGTAGGTATATAAACTAATATAAACATAAATTCATATTTATTTTAATTTTTAATGCCCTTACCACACTTTTTTAAGTGCAACAAAGTATTTATAAATAAATAAATGGGGTGTTTGTATCAGTTAGATTTAGCTGAAGCGGGACAATTAACGTCCCACAGACATGTATAACGGGAGCCATTATTTAAGAAGTAGAAACGGGACGGTTGGCAACCCTACCGACAAGCTGTATTAAGCATTTAAGGTATTTGCCCAACGACGACGAATAATAAGGACTTGCTTAATAATTAATTTTAAGCCCTGGATGTACTGTGGCATTTTTGTGTTTCTTGGTGAACGGAAAAATAACTTCTGGTAGACGTATGGTCACATAGATGAGGACGTTATTCAAACATCAAAAAATAAAAAAATTTGGGCATTCCGCCTATCTTTTGACATATCTGACAGACGTAATTGTTCTTAGACGATAGTGCACTCCGCGTCACCCCACTGTTTAACAAAAAACAATATTGGTACAAACTAACACGCAATGTATTATAAAAAAAAAATATTGCAAGTGGATCATGCGGCATCTATTAGGTTTATTTATTTCTATTACACAATGAAAGTCCGTGAAATCGGTGACCAAAAACAGTCTATGATGTAACAGTCACATGTCGATACGTAACGAGAGGTGTGGAAGCCTCGATACTTATGTACTTATTTGATTAAGTGCCATTTTGGTGCGTGGTAATGGCAGGACTAAAATAAATAATACGGTTTAGGTATATTAATATCGCATTTTGTATAGTAAGCGGTAAGCGAGGTCGGAGTATGGGAGCAACTGACGCCAGTCACAGACGACCTTACTATTAAGCCAGTCTATCAAGATGCTTTTTCAAACATCTCGCTTAAAAGACTTCAGGTTATATGAATAGCGAAATGATAATAAAATCCTGTATTGCACACAAAACTTGAAATTTTAAGAAGGTACTACTTTACACTCGTTTCCAAAATGGGTGGCAAAGTGCTGTAGACTCTACTCTTTAACGGTTGATTTAAAAATTAAAATTTATAAACGGATCCCTAATTTAGTTTTAAATGTATCATCACGACCGTATCCCTTGCGGATAAAGAAGCGGATTCACAATTAGCCAACTTTACTATAGGCCAATCATGACAAGTGGCAAGCTCGTCGATGTCTCTACCGTACCAAATACAAATTAATTTAGTATCAAATGAACAGGAATATAATCACTCATTCACACTTACAATTTACACCTTCACACACCTACACTGACAATACACATTCACATATACATACACTTACATAATGATGCGTAGATGGAATTTTTTAATATTGTCTGTTTATTTTTATTCTTATGTTTATTTTTTAATAGTTTAAATTGTTAATAATCTGTTCATGCTATATGTTTAGTGAAAATAATATTATTCCGTAATTGGCTAGGTGTTCGGTAATCATTTGAATGTAAATATTTATTTGTAAAAGACAGCTGAGGAATAAGTAAATGAATAAATAATTAAATAACGTCTTATTTTTAAATAGGTATCAAAAAGGCCTTTGTGCTTTGTGTCATAAAGCTATAAATAAATAAACACTAATTAAGTATCAGAATAAGATAGAGTCAATAGTCAAGTGGTGCAGCGTAATATCCGTATTGAAATGTATGTAATGGATTTAGTAGAGTTCCATTTTTGGACGGGATAAAATTGATGATGGTAATTTGCTCAGTCTGCCGGGGCGGGGAAGTATTCACCGTAATTTAAATATAAATCGTATCCGCGCGGCATGTTAGCAAGAACGCTGGCCGCATTTCCTCGCTAAATCGCTATGCTAATTCTCTGAGCGATGAAAGAAACAGCTCTCTTGTCACCATAGCAGACAATTAGACAAGGGGTGATGTTTTTTAAAAATGTTTAAGCGCTTGGACCCCACCGGCCTAAAGTCTGAGCCTTAGTGTGGGATGCCACTTGTGTCGACACTTTGGCTTTGTCACACCTTAGGGGAACACCGCTAAAAGCGGGAGCCGCAACTGAAAGCGCAGAGTCTGGCAAGCGGCGCAAAAACGTATCTATAACCAAAGACTATTGTGCCGTTTGCCAGACTCTGCGCTTTCAGTTGCGGCTCAGGCCCGTCCCTGCTCCTATCATATCAGGACTCTTGCCATCATCGCGGACTAATCCAGTGGGTTCCAGAATAGCTGGAACCTCAATGGCGCCAAGAGCCCGTTTTATTAAACAAATATATACATACCTACATATAATAAATACATAGTCGAAATTTATGGTAAGCTATTCTGTTTATGGTGTAAACTGTTTTAAACATGTTTGACAAAGGCAGTGTCCCTGCCATCATCGCGATCGTTATTTTCCTTTTTATTGTACCATGTAAGTTTTGGCTTGTGTGTATTGATATTGTTCAAATGTGTAGTTTATGCAAAGACCGTGAAGATATTACACGCTTTTTGGGTTCGTTAATAATAAACGGTGAAATAATATTATTATTTTTATTTTTTTACCTTCATTACTTAGGTTCACACCACAAAGCGATGGTAGCTCAGTTGTAAGAACGCTTTCCTTAACATCCTAAAACGGTCGGTACGAACCCCGGCATGTACCAATGAGAAATACACTTTTCTTACGTACATTTGTCATAGATTTACAACACTTACTGGCCTCCGTATAATATATCTATATATATAAAGGTGAATGTCTGTGTGTGTGTTCCCTATGCATGGCAAAACTACTTGACCGATCGGGATGAAACTTTGGGAATATGTTGTGTGAACATCGGGGAAGGTTTCTGACATATTTGATTGCATAATAAATAAATCTTAATATATAAATAAATAAAAATAAATAAATATTTCCAGACAGGTCACACAGCGCCATCTAATTTCCGTGGTAAGCTACGAGGCTTGTGTTACGGAAACTAGATGGTTGATAAACTACATATTATTCTTTTTTTTGTAAATATATACATATTATACATATAAACACCCAGACCGGGACAAATTATACAATGTAGAACTTGCCCCCGGTGGGAATCGAACCCACGACCTCCCGAGTTCACGGCAACGTTTGTTACCACTAGACCACGGAGGCAGTCATATAAAACAAAGTCGGGTTTGTTAGAACACTTATAACTCGAGAACGGCCGGACAGATTTGCACGGTTTATGATTTATTGGATTTGTCTCCGTTCCGAATAGCAGAATATCAATAAATAAAATTGGAATATTTAAGATAAAATTGATAACTAAGGTTTGTTTACAAACATTCAATACGTACGAAGTTCTCCGGGTCAGCTAGTATATAAAGTAAAGTATCATCACGACCGTTTCCCTTTCGGGGTGGTCAGAAACCACGCTTATAAATAAGCGGATTCACATTTAGCCAACTTTACTATAGACCAATCATGACAAGTGGCAAGCTCGTCGATGTATATTATACTCATAATCATCATTACAGCCCCTAGAACACAGAGACCCAGACCTCCACTGCTGGAGATGAGCCTTCTAGAATGCTTAAGAAGGCCTACACTCGCCACGCTGGCCAGACGGATTGGCGAGGGTCTGATGTCAATTTTTAATAACATTTTATAACCAATTTAAAAAATCCACAAGTTGGTTTTAGTCGAACCAGGACTGACGGCTTAACGTGCTCTCCGAGGCACGGGAACGGTGGTGTTGTTAATCATTGACAAATGCACGTAGTAAAAAAGTGTTTACATACATACATATCTTCACGCCAGATCCCTTGCGGGGTGGGCAGAGACAATTGAGCGCCACTTGACACGATCACGACATACCTCTTTCGCTTCGTCGACATTCATCAACCTCTTCATACATGCCCTTTTGTTACGAATACTTTTTATTTATTTATTATAAACTTTATTGCACAAAGTACAAAGGCGGACCTAATGCCGCTAGACATTCTATACTGGTCAAACCTTTGGGACAACTAAAGCAGTTACGACGAGATAAGGCAGGTGCTATCAAAACTAATAGAAAAATATTAGACTTCAATATATACTAGTGAATAAATATTTATTTACATACTAATACATACAAATAAAACTACATACATACGTTCTATGAATATACATAAAAATAATATATCTACTATATGATGACTATAATGAGAGAAATAAATATAGCAGAGAGTGTATTAAGCTTATGGTAAATTTAAATAGTGCGCATAGACCAGTTTTTTAAATAGTGTTCTATTTGGAGCTTGACGGATGTCCACCGGTAACTGGTTCCAAAGATGCACAGCCACCACCGCAAACGACTTGGAAACGAATGCGGTGTGATGTGTAGGGAAGGAGAGCGTAATTTTAATGCTCCTTCAGCCAGTGTTTTATTTATTTGATCGTGGTAATGTAAGTCTTGGCCTGCCAGGGCACTTTTTACCCACAACTTTCGCATTATATACCTGGTCCGTCAATCTTTCTTTAAATTTTTAATCACCATCATCATCAGCCTGTATCTCTCCACTGCTGGATATAGGCCTCCCCCAAGGCTCGCCATTTTACACGATCTTCTGCCACCCTCATCCATCCCCCACCAGCGACCTTTCTCAGGTCATCTGTCCATCTGGCGGGGGGTCGTCCCACACTGCGTCTTCCAGTACGTGGTCTCCACTGCAGGACCCGTTTACTCCATCGTTCATCGCTTTTGCGACAGACGTGTCCAGCCCATTGCCACTTCAGCTTGCTAATTTTGAAAGCTATGTCGGTAACTTTGGTTCTTTGACGGATGTCAACGTTTCTGACTTTATCCTTCAGAGAAATCCCGAGCATAGCTCTCTCCATAGCTCGTTGAGCGACCTTGAATTTATGTATCAGACCCACCGTCAGCGTCCACGTCTCTGCTCCATACGACATTACTGGAAGAACACACTGGTTGAAAACTTTTGTCTTTAAACACTGTGGTATGTTTGATAGGAAGATGTGTCGCAACTTCCCGAATGCTGCCCATCCTAGCTGAATGCGTCTGTCGGCTTCTTTACTGAAGTTAGCTATTCCTAATTGGATGGTCTGTCCAAGGTAGACGTATTTTTGTACAACTTCGATAGTGGCATTTGCCACGTTGATTGGTCTCGGTATGGTATGGCCGTTGAACATGATTTTTGTCTTGTCCAAGTTCATACCGAGACCAACCCGCTGAGATGCCACATTTAAGCCTGTCAGCATTCCGCTAAGATCTTCCAGCGAGCTAGCCATTATGACTATGTCATCGCGAATTTTTAATACATGAATAGTATTTACATATACAATAAGATATGCTGATATATTTACAATACTCATTTATTATCCTTCTGATCCGTTCGAATGGGGTTAAGCTAGGTTTAAAGACATTAAAGTTGTACCGTTATTCGCCTTTCACGATAGCCTGTCATGCAATGGAGTTATTCTAAAACGAAACTATAACCTAACTTTAAAAAAAATACAATTACTCAAAATTCTTTTTTTTTTCTTTCTTTTTTCGTGGTCTAGCGGTTAGGTCCGTGGATTTAGACTCGGAGGTACCGGGTTCGATTCTTCGTCGGGACACAAAAATATTTATTAATGTATTTATGTAGGTACGTAATATTTAATTTATTTGTGATATTTCTCGAGTTTGGTTACGCTGGAGACATCGACGAGCTTGCCACTTGTCATGATTGGCTTATAGTAAAGTTGGTTAAATGTGAATACGCTTATTTATAAGCGTGGTTTCTGACCACCTCGAAAGGGAAATGGTCGTGATGATACTTTTTTTTATTTTTTAATAATAATCTTTGGTACATTTACTTTTTTTTGTCGCCATTTTGGTTTAGCCTAACTTCCATAGACTTATTGTCAATATCCTTGCATCGAAATCGGTCCAGTAATACAGGCATGAATAACGGACAAACAGACTTACATACATACTGATGCGGCTTTTTGCAACCTCTTTGGACGGACTTTGACCTCCTTTCTGACTGACAACTTTAGACGACATTATTTTATGACAGAATGAATTTGAATTAAGAACACAGACGATGACAACGAAATTAAGACGCAATAAATGAAAATTAAAGACAAAATTTATGATTTTTATTTAAAATCAGGACATAAAAGTTATCATATCAAGTGTTTCTGTAATACATACATTAACGGTACATGACCCGAACACTATTTAGTTCGTCATTTTCGCCAGCAATTAGGCAACTTCAATTACCTAACAAGGCGCAGCTATTTGTAACCGACAACTTGTCAAAGCTGTTGTCCTAAAACTTAGTCAAAGAATGTGAAAGGTCATGTCATGACTCAAGTATGGGTTTAAACTTAGGCTGAGTTGCACCAAAATGAAGTATGACAGATACTTGATCTGTTACGATTAAAGGAAATCATCATCATCATCAGCCTGTGTATCTCCACTGCTGGATATAGGCCTCCCCCAAGGCTCGCCATTTTACATGATCTTCTGCCACCCTCATCCATCCCCCACCAGCGACCTTCCCCATCGTTTATCGCTTCTGCGACAGACGTGTCGAGCCCATTGCCAGTTCAACTTGCTAATTTTGAAAGTTATGTCGGTAACTTTGGTTCTTTGAAAGTTAATGTATCAGTTTAATTTTGAAGCCACCTTTAACATACTTGGTGTCGAAATACGCCCAGAAATATCTGCAGAATTTGGCCTGCACTCGTTACGCTGCCCATACGGGTTGACGAGGATCTGATGTAATTTTTAATGACAATTTATAAACGATTCTATGAGTTGGTATTAGTGGAACCGGGACCGACGGCTTAACGGGTTCTCCGATGCACGGAAACAGTGGTGTGGTAAATATATGACCATCTTGTGGAATCGTTAATAAATTGGCATTGAACATTTAAGAGTACATCAAAACCTCTCCAACCCGTTTGGCCAGTGTAAAGGCCAAATTCTGCAGAATTTTCTGGAAGGCCCATCTCCAACAGTGGAGATCTAGGACTCCATGTTTTAGTCAAGAACAGTATTCCACGCATAACTTTGCTTATGACCTACGGACTGTAGTGAAAAAAAAAACTATAGTCACACCGCTCATTACTAGTGCCTATATCTATATCAAATTAATATTAAACGATAACAGAGTACAGAATGCAGCTGACACGAAAGTAAGCGGGTAAGCAGACCGGTCTATACGAAGGCCGCCCGCTCCGTGCCTGCTTTTGTCTAACGTGCAGAATTCCGGCAAGAAAACGCATAAGTTGCACGTTCGAGCTGGGCTCTTCCGTGACATGAACACTAATGGCTAAATCACGTCGGAATAAACATTGTTAAGCGTTCCTATAGACTATATTACAGTAGCCAGCAGCCAGATTCAGTAATTTTAAAATATATATTTTTGTGCACTTAAATAATTTACTAAATAATAGTTTAAAATATATTATTGTTGTTTATTTATTATCCTTATCAAATTTTCATTTTTCTTATTTGATACCTATTAATATTAAATCAATATAGGTACATAAAAATGGCTGAAATAGCTGGCTGTTGTTAGCAAGGAACAGTCTGCTAATAAGGGCATAGTGCCTGAGAATAACAAGCTTAATTCTAATAGTGGATAGCAGCTGTAAAGGGGCATTGTCTTATTTACCTACACTAAAATAAAGCTAAATATTAAATGTCTAATTATTATGTCAAATCTATAATATAATTAAATTTATTTATTTATTTAAATCTTAATTGCACAAAGTACAAAGGCGGACCTAATGCCGCTAGACATTCTATGACGGTCAAACCTTCGGGACAACGAGAGCAGTAAGTACATAAGGTAGGTGCAATACTGAGTAAACTTGAGTAGTTTAGTTGCAGATAACATATACATACTTATTAATAATTACATACTAATACATACATATAACCTACATAAATAAAATATTAACAATACAATATAATATATACACAATACTATACCTACTAATGATAAATCACAGTCTGATTAAGACTAAGCTAAAACAAAAGGAGGAACATGGAAAATTACGAACCTCGGTCTTGCATGTAGTGAGCATACACTAGTTTTTTAAAAATACATCTATTCGGAGCTTGGCGAATTTTAACTGGCAGCTGATTCCAAAGGTTAGTAGCCACAACTGCGAACGATTTGGACACAAAGGTAGTATATAGTGAGGGGGTATTGAGAGCGTATCATTAGAAGAAGATCGAAGAGTCCTCTCATGTGTGGCACCAAGATACGTAAAATAATCTTTCAAATAATTGGGTGTAGACGGCTCGTTAAGTATGGAATACAGCATGCACAGAACTCGGCGGTTCCTTCGGTAACGAATAGGCAACCATTTTAATTCGTCTCGAGAAGGTGTGATGTGGTCGTATTTCCTAAGACAAAAAATAAATCGAATACATGCGTTGTGCAGACGTTCCATTTTGTTTAATAATTCTTCCGATAGGTCTACACAACACACATCACCATAATCTAGCAACGGAAGTAGCAGAGACTGTACAAGGGTTCTTTTAGCTTTTAATGGCAAAAAATTCTTTAATTTGTTGAGAGAGTGCAGTGATGAGAATATTTTACGGCTGGTTTTGGTGATTTGCGGTCTCCAGTTTAGATGAGAATCAAGATAAAAACCCAGATTCTTTACTTCGCTGGAGAAGGCAATTAAATATAACTAGACTACTATGAAAAGTATTTATTGCAGCCGTATAGAGGAATTGTCATAACTAATATTAATCCTCTGATAATGTCCTAACTATATGTACTATATATAACTATATTATAAATTATAAAACAGGTAAAAAGTACACTTTTTTAGTTTTTTCATACTATCACTATATCTTGCGCCTACTTGATGGTAAGTGGCGAGCGAGGTGCATGAATGTTCGCAACTGGAATCAGACACTCATAACTGACATCAGTTGTTAACACTATGCCGGCTTGACTGGGCATGACGGCCTGATCCCGAAACGTGTGGATACACTTTACTGGGTTTATCGGCACGAACGCTGGATACTTTCCCGCCACGGCAGACTCTGCAGCTAAATCCACCGACTAAACTGCTAGACCTCGGACGTTGTATATTATTAGACATATATATGCTGGCTAACCAAATACAGTGTGAACTCCATGTAACGTCACTCGATTTAACAAATTCCCTAAAGCGTCGAAATCAATTGGCTTTGGTTGGTTTAGCTTGTCTTCCAATTCTGATTTTTCTTCTCTCGATTTAACGACAACTCTCTATAACGCCATAAAATGCACAGTCCTTTCAGTATCGTTATATAGAGATTACACTGTACTTTAAATTTACTTTACAGATTGATTTTTTAAATATTGTCTCTTTATTTTTATTCTTATGTTTATTTTTTAATAGTTCAAATTGTTAATAATCCGTTCATGCTATATGTTTAGTGAAAATAATGTCATTCCGTAATTGGCTAGGTGTTCGGTAATCATTTGAATGTAAATATTTATTTGTAAAAGACATCTGTGGAATAAGTAAATGAATAAAAAATAAATAAATAAAAGCTGATTTAGAGAGGCAATTAGTAATATCCCTGCACTAGCAACATTGTGTTTTATCGATACCGGAAACTATAATAAGCTGTACGATATTGTTCGAAGGGTGTATTCCACGTAATAGGGGAGGAAATCCCTTCACCCTTAAAACAAAAGAATTTAACTAAATAATATATACTAAAGGGTGTGAAAAGTGAAAAGATATTCGAAGGAATTATTACAATTAAAACTAAATTTAACCTAAAAAAAAAAATGTAATACTTATGTTTACTGTCTCCGTGGCCTAGCGTTTAAGTCCGTGGATTTAGACTCGGATTTATTAATATAAATAAATACATTTAATTAATATTTAATTTATTTGTGATATTTCTCGAGTTTGGTACGCTGAAGACATCGACGAGCTTGCCACTTGTCATGATTGGCCTATAGTAAAGTTGGCTAAATGTGAATCCGCTTATTTATAAGCGTGGTTTCTGACCACCCCGAAAGGGAAACGGTCGTGATGATGATGATGTTTGCTGATGCGATTACTGACAGTTTTCAAACAATTATGCGCAAAAGATCTGCGTCTATGCTGTGCCGCATGAGAACCAGTACCAACAGGCTCCTAAACGTATTGGCAGATCGGCGGGACTCTCCGCTGCTGGAGCACTGGATACAGCTGCATACAGTCAAGTAGACAGCCTCCAGTAGCGGATAGTTTAAAATAATATATTAGTTATACTAAATATAGATTAAGTAAAATTGTTACTAACAATTTATCAATGTAAAGTCCGAAATAAAAATTTATTATTATTATTATTATAAAAAAAAATAGATCCTCCAAATCGCTGTCCTATGGCATGGTGCCCAATCACTAGCAGCATTTCGCCTCTGAATTAAGATACCTAATTTTTTAGAGAAAAAACTGCCAGCCCTATTGTCACCAGAGACGTAAATGAGCCTTGGAATAATTTCTTTATAGAACGATATCAGTTTGTAATTAATCTGTGTTTTATATAGTAATAAATAATTTCAACTACCTATCTATTTTCTTCGTAACATTCTGCACTTATTACAGATCTCAGTCACAAAGGTAAGTTGGTAGAAAATGCATTAAAATTATGACCGTCCGATGGGCGTAGTGTGCCGGGATACTCGCTGCGTTTCCCCGTTGAACGTCGAGGCTGACACTTTGAGCAAATACTTAAAAGGGTCACCCGTCGCCAAGCGGAGTTTTTCCCCAAACTCACGAAAGAGCGCCAGAGCCTCCTCGGACCACGGACCAATATTAATTGTCAAACATGACAATTTATTATTAAAAAATATACAATTAAAAAACAGATGGGAAATGTTAGTCTTTTTGTGACTATTTCTAATGAGACGTCTCTTAAGAATATTTCTTAAATAGTTTTTTATTAATCTTAGTTTATAGTTAGTAGTTTGGAATTATTATTTTATATTTTGTAAATATAATTTATTTATAAATTTATCGCAGAAATATATTTAAAAAAAAACCGAGATAAAAAATGTGCGAGTGTCATCGGACGGTTATAATTTTAGTTATTTCATTACTTGTAGTTTATAATTTAGTGTTAATTTTTTTTTGTAAAATAAAATAGAAAATATTAGAAAAATAAGGGGTTCGTATTTCTAACAACGGGCAACGCAGTGTCAAACATCTAGTATTGATATAAAACCTGCGACTCTACACAAAAAAACATGTATTCGAATGACGTCGAATATTCTTCGAACACGATCTGTTTTTATCGGTAGAATCATGAATTAAAAGAAGACACAAAGGTACACGAGTATTAGTGTGAAGAAAAAAAACGCGTAAAAAATATTTTATCTGTTTACCGCTAAAGATATGGCTAACGTTAATAGTATTGGAAACAGGATTTAAAAATATTGAAGGTCATGCCAACTTTATTTAACGAACCCAACGGACATTTCTGCTTTTTTAGGCATGTAGCATCCAAATACGAACTCACTCAAAATCGTTCACATTCATTTAATTTACGCACGATTTACTTATTTATTCTCACTCTCCCAAAGGATAGCTGGTAGAGAATACCATACGGTATTATGCTCGCCTATGTACATTATTTTATTTTTTGTGTGCAATAAAGAATTATATTATTATGTTTGGGGAACAACATAATGTATTTAAACTTGTGACCTTAAGTTAGATACAATAAAGCCAATTATTTCAATTTTTAGTTGTGCACCGTGAAAATAATCAATAATTTTTTTTTTTTTTAAAGTTTAAAAATAAAAATACGCGACTGCCAAATAATAATTTAAATAAAAAAAAAAAAAAAAAAAAAAAAACAAGCACAATAGTTTCGGCGCCAAAAAGTTTGATAACTGCTTAAATACACTATTGATATAATTTAATATAAGCAGACCTAATGCCGCTATACATTCTTACTTCGTCAACCTTAGGGACATTACGAACATTGTATGGGAAAATTGTGATTGTATGGAGAAATTAAACTAAACTACTTACTAGTAAATAATATTAATATACTCAACACAAATAATAAATACTTAACCATATACATATTTCTTTTTACATTAATAAATAAAACTAAACAATATCAAAATGTCATACCGCAAGGTATTAGGTACGTGACTTATCATTTTTTTTAAAAGCGGTTACACACCGTTTCTATTATTACCATTTACAAGTAATTACTTAATTTTTTCATTTAACAAATACTGAGAAATAGTTGCAAATGTTATGCATAGTTAGTTGAACGATACGGATTAAATTGACCAATAATAATAATAATAACATTCTTTATTACACACAAAATCTAAAATATAAAACATGTACATAGGCGAGCATAATACCATAAAGGTATTCTCTACCAGCTAACCTTTGGGAGAGTGAGAGAAGAATATTATGGGTGCAGAGTAAGAAAAAACAATACATAAAGATCAAAATATTTTAATAAGTAAAATCAATAAATATATGGGTACGTAGGTAAGATATGGTTTAAACATCTGAGATGATAATAAATATATAAGTACATAAATAATAAATAAAATACATGCATATTTAAAATAAATAATAATACCTATATGTCAAAGAAAGGAGATTAAGATGCATTTTGTTTTTTAAGAAGGTGAGAAATTAAGAGTTTTTTAAATATACACGGTGCCTGTCGGATAAATAAAGGCAGCATGTTCCATTGACGGACTGCAGAAACAGTTAGTGAATCTGATATCGATCGTTTTTATAATTTGTCAGTAAGTCATGTTTCAAGCGGTGTTATTTTTAATAAATATCACCATGGAAAGCTTACAATATTAGTTATCTTTGAAAATCAAAATTGGCATTTAACATCATAGCAAATGGCACATACTTCAACGAGAACAACAAATAGGTGGTAGGCGGACTAATGGTGGTGATTTGCCCAGTCTGCCGGGGCGAGGAAGTATCCACCGTTCGTGCCGATAAACCCAGTAAAGGGTATCACACGTTTTGGGAACAGGCTCGAACTAACTAACACCCCTAACACTATGCCGGCTTTTACACACTTAACGGACAGGTAAAGGGCAAAGCACGAAAACTAAATGCAAGCCCACCTCGATCCTTGGCGCCGCAAAATTCTCATGGATACATTTGAACACCATTATAGGATCCCAGATCAACTAGCTGTATCAGCCTATAGGCCAGACATCTTAGTGTTTTCTCGGAACTTGAAAAAAGTTATCCTTATTGAACTTACCGTTCCGTGGGAATCAAATATTCCAAAAGACCACAACATGAAGTCGAATAAATATTATGATCTCACAGAAGAAATGATCAGGAACGGGTTCAAGACTCAACTTTACGCAGTGGAAGTTGGTGCAAGAGGAGTTCCTGCAAAATCTTTGCATTACTTACTGAAAAAATTGGGCCTAAGCAGGTCTGCCGTCAATACATTTATGGAACGAGCTTCCAAGACGGCATTAACGGAATCATACAGTATTTGGTTGGGTAGGGAGAGAAGTAGAATGGTGAATGGTGAGCGTATTATCGCGCAATAAAAAAAAAAAGGAGGCCTCCTTTTCTTAAACCAGTCTATTGTCGGTCGCAAGCCCGAGACACCGTTCTTCTCATCTCCTACCCACATACTATGGACCCGGCACCCGCACGGTGAATCCATGGAATGCTTAGAAATTTGTCTTCTTCTTCTAGGAAAGTGGAAACACAGAGCCTTTAAGATCATTCCACATCTTTATCAAGCGAGAGATGTATCAGTCCCCATTTATACGTATGCATAGAAATGGTGACTACGGTATGAAGGTGCATAATCTGACTTGTGCGTGTGGATCGGTTTCTTCAGAGTAATCACCATGGTATAGCCGGTAGAACACGCCATATCTTAGTCTTTGGGCTTGCGCTGGATGGGCCGAGCCTCCTTTTTTATTTGCCTAGTGATACACTCTCCATTTACTATTCTTCATTCTACCCAACCAATTTGTGCATAGTCATTGATGTTAGTTTCAAAAAAGTACTAACTGAATTTAAAATATTTTTCAAAATCTGTCGTAAAACTATAAAAAATTAACATCGTTCGCTACCTACATATATTATATACATTAATTTATATCGATATCTGGTTTTAATGGAAAGTTACAAGAAAGCTCGTTTATGCTACAACAATGAACATTGAACAATGCACCCCGTTGAAGTCTTTCCTAAGAAAGTTCACGTTAAACTTATGATTACAAAATTTAATAAAAAATACCTGTAATATGCATTTATTTTCATTTAAATACAACTTTTTTTTAAATAGTCATTAAACAATTTATTTATTAATTATTGGAAAAAACATTTTTACAAAATATAAAATAATAATCACAAACTGCTTAAATAAAAATAATTAAATTAAATAACTAAAAAGTAAACCTAAAAAAAAACTATAAATAAAAAATGTCCTCAAGAGACGACCCATCAGAGATAGTCCCAAGAAGACTGGGCAACATATCCCTTCTATATAGCGTCTGTAATACGTTGGCAGAAATAATTGCCAGCCTTCCTGTCTCCAAATTTCTCCGTCAGCCGCTTGGACACCTCCTTCGCCACACGCTTGGCTGAGGGTCCCCATGGTCCCATCGTCTCGACCCCAAACACGACTCGTAACCTGTACCGAGGTTGGCCTATTTGCGCAGTTTGAGGTTCTCAGCGGAAATACAACTTTAAATATCCTATCCTACATATATTATAAACGCGATTCGAATGTTTGTAAGTTGTTTCTCTTTTACGCAAAAACTACTGAACGGATTTTGATTAATCTTCACAGTAATATTTATACATCTAAATAAGACAGGCTGTTGGTATTACGTCATACTATTACAACGACATGTAACCCCACACCCATTGTTTATTTAATTCGCTTTCACAGTTTCACACTATCTTTACAAAATTAACCTAATCGTATGTTCAATTATCTAAATAAAATAAACTAAAAATCAACCAATTAAAATACCTAACTAGGTAATCTGCCCAAAACACTAAAAACACATATCTAATAATATTCAAAATATTAATTCCTTAAGACTTATATCAACTTGAAGTTTTCGATACAGGATAAATAATATTGTTATTGAAACAATATGTAAATAAAAAAACCAACAAAATACCTGTAGTTATGAATAAGAAATAATTAAAAGGCCACAGGTGCAAAGTGCAAACCGACAAATAGCAGAGCTTAAAAGCTTTAAAAATAAAACTAATAAAATAGGAACAAATTTAAAAAAATAACAACAAACCTAAAGAAACGTTCACAAAAACACACATACACTTTTAACTGTCAAAATTCAATCCAAAAGCACATTAAATTCAAATATTTCTGACGGTTATTCCAACGGCAAACGGACGTCGTCTCAGCGGTAACGTGCGCGCGCGAATATAGCCGGTCACGTGCGACCTGCCAGCGAGACAGGTAAAATATTATGCTACCAATTTACGAACACAAATTGACCTATAGTCGGTATCGACTATCATCATCGGCAGTCCATAACATACCACAGACTACTTTTTAATTTAATACATTATTATATTTATTGTTTATTACTACTTATATTCTTTTTGGCTTTGCCTCACCTTCGCCTCAGTAAAATTAGTAAGTCTTTTTTGAGATTTAGTTTCGTTTTTATAACACACTGCCAAATGAACTAACTAGCTTTTGTGAAGATAAACTAAAAAAAAAAATGTTTAACGTCGACTTAAAAGCAAGGCCTATTTTAAGTTTAAATAGGTGGTAGGCGGACTAATAGTGGTATTTCTCAGTCTGCCGGGGAAAAGTACCCACCGTTCGTGCCGATAAACCCAGTACAGGTATAAACCCAGATAATCCAAATGTTTCGGGATCAGTCTCGATTTGCCGTCATGCCCAGTTAGGCCAGCATAGTATTAGGGACTAATGTCAGTCATGATTAAAATGTCACTGTCAAAATTGTTTATTGATATATTATATCCACTAAAGACATATTTCGTATAAAAGTAAAATAAAGTATCATCACGACCGTTTAAACCACGCTTATAAATATGAGTGGATTCACATTTAGCCAACTTTACTATAGGTCAATCATATATAGACAAGTGGCAAGCTCGTCGATGTCTCCAGCGTACCAAACTCGAGACATATCACAAATACATTAAATATTATTTAAATGTATTTATTTACATTAATAAATATTTTCGTGTCCCGACCAGGAATCGAACCCGGTACCTCCGAGTCTAAATCCACGGACTTAACC
Organism: Tinea semifulvella; assembly: GCA_910589645.1. NCBI lineage: Eukaryota > Metazoa > Arthropoda > Insecta > Lepidoptera > Tineidae > Tinea > Tinea semifulvella. The sequence continues at coordinate 6,251,547 of OU342618.1, forward strand.
GCTAGACCACGGAGGCATATTTCGTATATTATTAGTATCTCAAAGGAATGACAATATTAGTATAGTTTATATTAAATTTAAAGTTTTGTTGCGTATTTCACAGATTATTAGCTGCATATGTGTAATAACTTATGGTACTTGTCACTTTGACATTGACTAAAGGGAACCATGAGTTAACACCAGTGTTGTGACCCGAAACATTTTTAAACGGCCAGTGTCGCTTCTTGGTGTTAAAAACCTTACACGGTGTTATTTTACGAACACAGCTCTGGTTGCTTGTTTTATCCATAAGTAATGCGGAATGGATCACTATGGTCCTAACACCTGGGACGGAGTTGTTTGTTGAAGAATGGATTTAGAGGATCGAACAGGTGTAGCTGTATAACCATTAAAACCATACCGCTTTACAGGGGATAATACTAATACCCGTTGCTCCTTCCCCAATCACCCTCTGCAAAGAATTGATCAAACTTCTGAAAATGAAATTACGCTATATTAAAGTTTACGACTTTTGCTTATTCTATTCAAATTATCTCTACACGTTTCTTTGCTGGTATAATTTGAGAGGCAATTTTATTTAGTCGGGTAGCACTGCAATGCAATCTTGGGTGGTGGTCGGCCGTGGCAAAGCTCGCAGGTAAGTTAGGGAAATACCATTATAACTAAAAATTCCAATATCTCATTATGTTGTTGAATGTTATTATCTAATGAAGTAGGTCTTTTATTTTAATAAAAAAATAGTGAAAAACGTGGGTTTTGTTATTAGAGAAGTAGGTAGGTACTTTACAATTACATCCTTAAGGCAATAATATAACCATGCTATTTAAAATAGACTGCCTCCGTGGTCTAGCGGTTAAGTCCGTGGATTTAGACTCAGAGGTACCGGGTTCGATTCCTGGTCGGGACACAAAAATAATTATTCATATAAATAAATACATTTAATTTATTTGTTATATTTCTCGAGTTTGGTACGCTGGAGACATCGACGAGCTTGCCACTTGTCATGATTGGCCTATAGTTGGCTAAATGTGAATCAGCTTATTTATAAGCGTGGTTTCTGACCACCCCGAAAGGGAAACGGTCGTGATGATAAATTTACTTTAAAAAAAAAATAGAGTACGTTTGTTTAGACTTTGTTAAAACACAAATATATATATATATAATACAACGAAGTTAGGCCATTCGTCATAAAAGGAATAATATCCGTATTCTAACCCCTTATTCCGAATCGTGCTCAGAGCGCTTAGAACGAATATGGCATTGACTGTCGTTCCGAATCAAATATCGCGATTTGGATCCTCACAGCGTAATATCAATTCGGAACGGTCTAAATCACATTTTCATTCATAAAATGTTAGTTTTTTTTTTTAAATGTATAGAGATAAATTGCGGATTCCCCATCTTTGAGTATGAATACTAACAAATATACATCTCTCGGTTTATTCATCTTTATATGTGTAAAGTTTAATATTATTAACATATTTTGGTAATTTGCCAATCCCTTCGGATGATATCGGTGAGAGCCGCGAGACGAGGAATGCGCAAGAAAGCCCGTGGTGTCCGAGATCTTCGACGGGTTCTCCACACCGACACTGGTGGGGTGGACAGCCCGGGCTCCGAGACGAAGGCATACCCCATGGTCAGTGTATATGGATCAAAGGGAATTTAATTGTAGATTTTCTTTTGGAAAAAGTTATTTATAGGAAGTAAGTAAGATAATACATTATATTTATGTACCATAACATTTTATAAGTCTGGGAAGGTTAGGACTTATAAATTTCTAAAGTTTATCTCTCTAGAAAATAGCAATTACCATAGTACACTGGCGAGTAATAAAAACGTGTCACAAAAATAAAGCGTTGTTATAAGTGTAGACGACCTGCCATTGCCGGTTCCTCAATAAGGCGAGTTCCTATAGCAATAGATCAACGAGCAATTCATTCTCTTTTATTCTCTATTCTTTTTATTTATTTCTTCTTACACACCCTCCCACACACACTCATACACATTCACATAACACACAGAGATGTTACACGAAATTCCTAAAATGCACCACTTACAGCTCTATAATACTCTTTTTTTATTTATTATTATTATTTATTTGTTTGTACTCGGTTAAGCTTTACATTGTTTAAAGAAATTGTATAAGCTTGTTTTTGTGTCACCCGGGAGTGAACTGACTTCTGTCATTCTAAAATATCTACGACAGAGGTCAGGACATCCAATCTAAATTTAATGTGTAATAAACATATTTGTTAAATAGTGTCCATAAACGATTTTTATTATTTATTAATATTGACGTATTTCACAAAAAAATAAAGTTGGTGCTTAAAAAAATAGTCTTAAATTTATAATATTATATGGAATCTTCAAATTTTTTATTCTTTATTCTATGCCATACATTCCCACCATATTCGGTTAAGTCAATGGTTATTGTTATGCACAACTTATAGTATGCAATTTAATTTTAGATGTATGGCCTGGAGATTGTTGGAGTGCTCCTACAATAGAACTGGAGGTTAATGTAGCATTTAAGTTGAGATACCAACACAAAACAAAATACCTTGTAATGTAAAATAAAAAAAGGAGTAAATGTAGTAAAAGGGCCTTGTCAAAAAATCTATCACGTATGTAAAGTTTGTGTATTTCAAGTGCTATATATATATAATATATATATCATAATATCTTAATCACTTGTTATTCTTATATTGGATCTATACTTTTATAACTGTATTTTTTATTGTATTATCAATAGTTTTCAATAAATAAATAATTAAATACCTATAAAAAATAATATTTATTTTTTAATAAAAATAAGTTATTTCCTTCTTTTAGCGCCGTGGTGGCTCGGGCGCGGTGGCGGCTCGGTTGCAAGAATGCGTATCTTAAATCCTACAAAGGTCGGTTCAAACCCACCCGGCATGTACCAATGAGATGAGCATGTTCTTACGTACATTTTTCATAGATTTACAACACCACCGTTCCCGTGTTTTGGAGAGCACATTAAGCCGTCGGTCCCGGTTCCACTAATGCCATAAGTAATCATTAATAAATTGTCATAAAAAAATACATTATATTCTCGCCAAGCCGTCTGGCCAGCATAGCGAGTGTAGGCCAAATTCTCCAGTTCTGGAAGGCCGATCTCCAGCAGTTGAGATCTATGACGCTGTGTTCTAGGGGCTTTAATGGATGAATGAATGATTTCCTTCTTTAACAGATAAAGTATTAACAATAACAGTTCGTCGAACTTGGATATTCTGTTGCAAACAACAATTTTAATCCTAATGTTTGTGCCCCTTTACCTTGTCTGCGAGTGTAGTTGTGAATCGATAATGATTGAAAGTTATATGATTATTGATGGCCGATGTGTTCAATTACATTAAAATACATTACTTAAGGTTATTTTAACGATTTTTAAAAGTCACGCTGCAAATGACGTGGAGCTGTTTGAAGCATTAAATTGATTGCAGTTGAGGGGTTTTTGACTCCGTGGTCTAGCGGTTAAATCCGTGGATTTAGACTCGGAGATACCGGGTTCGATTCCTGGATGATTCGGGACACAATAAAATTAATAAATTTAAATAAATTATTATTTAATTTAATTGTGATATTTACCGAGTTTGGTACGCTAGAGACATCGACGAGCTTGCCACCTGTCATGATTGGCCTATTGTAAAGTTGGCTAAATGTGAATCCGCTTTTTTTATATGCGTAGTTTCTGACCACCCCGGAAAGGAAACTTTTTTTTACTGTACAAACAGTATATACAAGTACCTATTTATTGGAATATATTATAATATATAATAAATTACAATACGATTTAATATTTATTTATTTATTCATATATATATATATATATATATATATGATACATATATCGGGGCTAAATCCTTGGAAATAACTGAAACACTAGTTTAGGCGTATTAAATTATATTTTTGTAAAATAATACATTTGCAAGTCCAAAAGCTATGTGAAATCTGACAAGATGTGTTTTGGCATTTCATGTCAAAAGTCTTATTGAATTTTATATTTTTATATGCAATGATGTGTCCACTACACATACATACAATTAGGCTAAAAATATTAAAACAAAGAGTCATAAGTTACATTCGAATTACTTCCTTTGATATTTCTCACTAAGAACATATGGGAAAATAGTTTGGTGATTTATATTATAATATATTTATAAAAGTAGATACAAAAATATTAAAATAAAATAGATTAAAAAACAAATTATAAATAAAACTAAACTAAAAATACCTATGAAATTAAAATTGTGGTTTAAATACAACACGTAACTAATTATCGTTATGAAACAAATATTTTTTTATCAGTTGCATCAATAAACTTATTCCATTAACAATTTTGCTGATCAATAAATACCTTAGTAATATTGGTTTTGTAACTGCTGCAGCTTATATAAAATTTATTCGAAGTTAATTAATATATGTACATTAAATATAAATTAAAAGCTACCTAAATAATAAAATTAAAAATAAACTAAACTTAAAAAAAAATGTCCTTTAGAGACGTCCCGTCCGAGATAGTCCCAAGGAGACTGGCAACATTTCCCCTCTGTATAGCGAGGCAGATATAATTGCCAGCCTTCCTGTCTCCAGACCTTTCTATCAGCCGCTTTGACAACTCCTTGGCCAAGCGCCTCGCTGACGGTCCCCATGGGACCATCGTCTCAACCTCAAACGGCGCAAATTCGTAACCGGTACCAAGGTTGGCGTATTTTCGCAATTTGAGGTTCTCCGCAGAAGACGCCGCTCTCCCCGCGCCTGACGAGGTCGCCTGGATGTGAGATGGAGCTTTGAGTGAACTCGTGAGTGGCTCGTGGTATGACAAACAGTGACCAAGATCTAGTCCTTCTTGTAGGTGCATAAAACAGTATCTTTTGTAAAATGTCCGGGCAATTAAAATTAAATTAAGTGTTAAAAATATTTTATTAAGTAATTTATAGTTTTTTTAAGTAACATTTCCAACTAAGAATTAAATAATCAGACCCTGGACGGACCCATATCGTAAAAATGAAGGTCAAATGAAAGAAGTTCCGTATGTTCTCCTTGTCTGTGGTTGCCAAAGACATAATAAACATTTAAAACCATAGACTGTCACCTGTTTGACTAAGTATAACCTAAAAACAAAAATGAAATCTATATAACGTGAGGAGGTTTGCCAGGTTGAGAAAAACGTTTAAACAAGGTTTGCCGTTGAAAATTACATTATACAATAAACTACCTGAGATTATAACTAGACTACAACCAAGTGAATTTAAAACAAAATTGAATCTCATTTTCCAAAATAATGCTTTTTGTAACCTGTCAGAATTTATTGACATGCCTTTGACGGAAAATACTTTTATTTTATTTACGTTAATGCATGCGTCATAATTCCAAAATATTATTAATTTCTCAACTCTATAAGCTCTCTAATAAACTCTAAAATTTAACTTAATCTCCTCACCTTGGCATATATTATATAATATGTATTTTATTATATTTATTATTCGTATTTATTACATAAGCATATTATGATCCTATTTACATTTTATCTAATCCTATAGTTTATTTATTATTATTTTTCTCTTATTTTTATTTCTTAAATATGTAGTTTTATTTTTCTGATTCTGCATCCATAATATTCATTCTCTCACTCTCCCAAAGGTTAGCTGGTAGAGAATACCTTTATGGTATTATAAGCGCTCGATATTGACAGCGGCCGTATCAACTTTAATAGCGTGATATATATATATATATAGTTAAAGGATTCCATTATATAACGTTTGCGCTTAAGTAACAGAATAGGGCTGCTGGGGTCACTAATCGCCATTCACAATGCCATGCTGGTACCAACACTTATGTATGACAGTGGAGTTAATGCAGTAGAAATGAGGTCGTTGCGTCGGATATGCGGCGTCACTTTAACGAACCGCATACGTAATGATAAAAGGGTACGTATGAAAGAAAGCATAAAGACAAAAGTAAGGAAAGGCATGCTCCGATGGCTCGGGCATGTTGAAAGGATGACTGAAGAGAGATTGACGAACCAGATATAATGTGAAAGAGGCCCTGGCAGACCAAGCCTCACCTATCACGATCAAATAAATATATAGTAATAATAGCTGAAGGTGCTTTGAATAGCCATCGAAACAAAAGGGCATGTATGAAGAGGTTGATGAATGTCGAAGAAGCGAAAGTATGTCGAGATCGTGACAAATGGCGCTCAATTATCTCTGCCTACCCCGCAAAGGACCAGGCGTATGTATTGTACAAAATAAAAAATAACGCCGTAAATGCATTTTCCTTGATGGTCCTTCCAGAACATATATCTGGAGAATTTGGCCACGCTGGCTAGACGGGTTGACGAGGATCTGAGGTCAATTTTTAATTACATTCCACAATTTAATATTAGTGGAACCGGGAACGACTGCTTAACGTGCTCTCCGAGGCACGGGAACGGTGGTGTTGTAAATCTATGATAAATGTATGTAAGAAAAGTGTATTTCTTATTGGTACATGCCGGGAGGGTTTTAACTGACCTTTATAGGATTAAAGGGAAGCTTTCTTACAACCGAGTCACCACCGCGCCAAATGTAAGTTAAATGTTTATTATTTACGTCGTCGGAGTGCGTTATGGCGACTTATTGTAGGTACTGTCCGTGTAATATTGTCTATGTTGGTCACAGCCGAGTAAGCCGAGGGTGGCACACTTGCTGCGTGCTTCCTGTCTACCTCACTTTGTGCCTATATTAAGTTTTTATTTTCTTAGGTTCTATTTTTATCAAGTCAAGCATTGAAAGTCAAAAAGATAGGGATATTGGCTGTGTGTTCTATGCGCTGTTAATGTAGGATTCGGAGCGTTCTTAGTATATGTATGACGTCATCAAATGTTCACAAGATGCTTTACAGCTCGTTCTGAATAATACTAAAAGCGCTTAGAATGAATATGATACTGACGCTTAGACTGTTCACGATATCGAGGTAGATCGCTCTGAGCGCTGTCAGTTGTTTGTCATAATGTCCCGCGCTATTTTCAAGTAATTTATTATTAGGTTTTCTTTTAAATTATTTAATATTGTACTCCGAATTGATATCATCCAAATCGCGATATTTGATTCGGAACGACGTCGACGGTCAGTGTCATATTCGGTCTAAGCGCTCTGAGCACGATTCGGAATGAGCTTGTTTTATAATATGTAGTGATACTCGTAGTAATAGTGATTCATTGATAATTAAAGCCATGAATGGTACTGTCCGTGTAATATTGTCTATGTTGGTCACAGCCGAGTAAGCCGAGGGTGGCACACTTGCTGCGTGCTTCCTGTCTACCTCACTTTGTGCCTATATTAAGTTTTTATTTTCTTAGGTTCTATTTTTATCAAGTCAAGCATTGAAAGTCAAAAAGATAGGGATATTGGCTGTGTGTTCTATGCGCTGTTAATGTAGGATTCGGAGCGTTCTTAGTATATGTATGACGTCATCAAATGTTCACAAGATGCTTTACAGCTCGTTCTGAATAATACTAAAAGCGCTTAGAATGAATATGATACTGACGGCGGAGGACTTTCTCCTTGTTCCGAGACACGATAATAGTAACCTAAGCACGCTTAAATGTTCCAAGACGCGCTTAAACTGTTTTGCCAAAGCTATGTGACGTCACTTCTCCCGCTTAGACTGTTCACGATATCGAGGTAGATCGCTCTGAGCGCTGTCAGTTGTTTGTCATAATGTCCCGCGCTATTTTCAAGTAATTTATTATTAGGTTTTCTTTTAAATTATTTAATATTGTACTCCGAATTGATATCATCCAAATCGCGATATTTGATTCGGAACGACGTCGACGGTCAGTGTCATATTCGGTCTAAGCGCTCTGAGCACGATTCGGAATGAGCTTGTTTTATAATATGTAGTGATACTCGTAGTAATAGTGATTCATTGATAATTAAAGCCATGAATCTGTTTTATTTTACAATACAAACCATAACGGTGCAAAAAACAACACGGTCGTGTGCGTTAAATAATGACGTCAAACATAACAAATTAAGGCCCAAAAAGGATGTTACAGCTGATACCCTTTGCGTGTTTTTTAACGGAATGCCGGAACGATGATATCATTGTCATTTTGTTAGTAACGTTAACACGGAGCTGGCTATTTGCACAGGTTATACGACCCAGGTAGATTGTTGATTGAACTTGACGCCCGGGCATTTAAAGTTGCCTCACAATGTGTCCCTTTTTACCCGAATATGCGACGCAAAGATCGGTTATGGATCAGCCTATGTATGTTTCTCCCTTATTTTGTTGATTCTCACATCAATCGATTCGTTTTAATCATGCGAGTGTCACTGAAGATATGATATTGATCAAATTTCAATAAGGCGACAACACATTGTGGAAAATTAATCTACGAACTATATTGAGTGGGGTATCATCGAATAGGTATTTGAAAATAATGTTGAGGTTTCTGTGATCATATTTCATTTTAAGTGACCATGGATCCCATAATGATTTTAAGTTGGTTCATCATCATCATCATCATCATCAGCCTGTGTCTCTCCACTGCTGGATATAGGCCTCCCCCAAGGCTCGCCACTTCACACGATCTCCTGCCACTCTCATCCAACCCCCACCAGCGACCTTCCTTAGGTCATCTGTCCATCTAGCGGGGGGTCGACCCACTCTGCGTCTTCCCGTACGTGGTCTCCACTCCAGAACTCGTCTACTCCATCGTTAATCGGTTCTACGACATACATGTCCAGCCCATTGCCACTTCAGCTTACTAATTTTGAAGGCTATATCGGTAACTTTGGTTCTCCGACGGATTTCCTCGTTTCTAACTTTATCCATCAGAGAAATACCAAGCATAGCTCTCTCCATAGCCCGCTGAGCGACCTTGAATTTGTGGACGAGACCCACTGTCAGTGTCCATGTTTCTGCTCCGTACGACAGCACTGGAAGAACGCACTGGTTGAAAACTCTCGTCTTCAGACACTGGGGTATGTTTGATAAGAAGATGTGGCGCAGCTTCCCGAATGCGGCCAATCCTAGCTGAATGCGTCTGTCGGCTTCTTTGCTGAAGTTGGCTCCGCTAAGTTAGTTAGCAACTATCTATATATATAAAAATGAATGTCTGTGTGTATGTATGTTCCCTATGCATTTTAAAACTACTTGACCGATCGGGATGAAACTTTGGGAATATGTTGTGTGATCATCGGCGAAGGTTTCTGACATAGTACTACTGTTGTCCGATAAGTGGCGCGCATCAGCGCTGATTTGTGGGGCATACCGACCGAGGGTACATTTATTGACTGTCAGGCGGTACAATGTTCGCCGAGTCAGCTAGCTCTTAAAAAAATTTCATTGTAGGTCCTACCTACTCATTTACTATTTCATAACAGACAGCGATAGGTAACTAAAAATTATTTTATTATTATTGATTAATAGGCAAGCAGCGCATTGCTGATATGACTATATCAAGCACTGCACACTGGTTTAAATTTTATAAAATAGTCAGTTATCACCAGTCTATTTTTATTGTCACTAGCCACTTGTCCATACATACATACATATCAACTGAGCGCCACTTGTCACGGTCACGACATACCTCTTTGACTTCTTCGATATTCATCAACCTCTTCATACATGCCCAACAAATGTTTCGATTACTTTTTAATGCACCTTCAGCTATTGTTTTATTTATTTGACTACGGTATGTGGGTGAATATTCTGACCTGTGCGCGTGGTTCGGTTGCGGAATGGAGAGGAAGAGATTAGGTTATAGAGCTCTTCAGAGCACTCACCATGGTATAGTCGGTAGAAGAAGCTCAGAGAAGCCACATCTCGGCAAAGCTGCAGGGTTTCGAGAGTTCTGGATATGGTGGCATCATCCACAATTCGAACAGCTCGTCTCTGCAGGACATTAAGAGCATATGTGAGGTACTTTGCGGAACCATCCCAAAGGTGAGAAGAACAGTATTCCACGCATGATCTGGATCGCCGGAAAAACCGCTTCACCTTGTTTAGTATCCCGAGCTTTTTTGATGATAAAACAGGCCTATAGTAGAGTTGCCTAAATATGAATCCGCTTCTTTATAAGCGTGGTTTCTCACCACCTGAGAAGGGAAACGGTCGTGATGATACTTATTATTCACTTTTTTTTTAATTATAGGTTTATTAATGATGAATGGTGTATTTCCTTTCGGGAACATCTCTAGTTCTAAAAAGACAAAAATCGTATGTGGTGAATGACGTAAATAATCTAACCCAAATTAGATTTTGACTAATAGGTACATTGCAACATCCTAGTGTAGGTAGGTAGGTTTCAAGATTTTTTTTTTCATTTCATTGAGTCATGATCCTACATTCATAGACGTTGCTTACAAGTGCTTATGAAATATCGTTTAATTGTAAAAAAAATCATTTATCTCCTTTCTTTCCGTAACACAAGTCTCGTAGCTTACCACGGAAACTAGATGGCGCTGTGTGACCTGTCTGGAAATATTTATTATTTAACTTGTAGGTACTCTGATAATTATTTATTTATATAACATTATAAATTTATACATTTCATTTATTATTTTCACATAGCATATTGCAAGTATATAATTATAAGGATCTTAGATGTTTAAACCATTGTTTTTGAGGTCGTATAGATGTGTGGTGAATTTACATTACATTACATTACAGCCCCTAGAACACAGCGTCCTAGACCTCCACTGTTGGGCTTTCTAGAACTTTGTAGAATTTGGTCTACACTCGCCACGCTAGACTGATTGGCGCTACACGGCTTGGCGAGGATATGATGTCAGTTAACAATTCCACAAGTTGGTATTATTGACGGCTTAACGTGCTCTCCGAGGCACGGGAACGGTGGTGTTGTAAATGAACGTAAGAAAAGTGTATTTCTAATTGGTATCTACATGCCGGGTGGGTTTGAACCGACCTTTGTAGAATTTAATGAACGCGTTCTTACAACCGAGCCACCACCGCGCCATGGTGAATTTAATTTAAATAAATTAAGTACGTAGGTATTATTATTATTATTTTTGCGGTTTGTTTTTTACTTTGTAATTAATGTGTATACCTACTACCATAGTTCTAAGTTAAAATGTTACGAACAATGGGGTGTATCACTAACTTTTTATCACGGTAGATGGCGCATGATAGATGGTACCTAATATAACTGTCAGTTGCATAGAAAACTTGTATTTTATTACGAAATTTATTATTTTCTGGATATTATGCCGAAGTGAATAGCTTTTATGTGTACAAATCGAGATTTCTAAGCGAAATCAAAGATATGGTGATCTCAAAATTGCCGTATTAATAAAACCTTTTTTCTTTTTAAAGACGGTGTGCGCTTTCTTAATTCGTTTTTTAAGGTAGGTAACGTTAATTTAAAATACATTATTCTGTTATAAAAATTAAAACTACAAAACCATTAAAAAAATATGCGATATAGGTGCAAAATAAGGTACCATTGCCGCTAGCGACATCTACAAAGAGCTTTGCCTGATACACACCCCATTGGACGTAGTTATGCAAAAAAGACATTGATGTAAGACACATAATGGTGCCCCCAACCGAAGACCAACGGCCGGTACGGAAACTCGTCGTCTAAAACAGAATTGTGGGCCGAACGAAGTGACCTGTTATAAAGTGACGAGAGATAGGCAAACTTGTCCTTGAGGTATTTCCGTAATACGTAATACTATTCCTATATAGACATGACAAAGCTCGGCTCGCCATACACAATGCCATGTTGGTACCAACACTGATGTATGGAAGCGAGACGTGGATACGTCAGAATACGCATGAGAGTAGGGTTAATGCAGTAGAAATGCGGTCGTTGCGGCGGATATGTGGCGTCACTTTGGCGGACCGCATACGTAACGTCGAAATACGGAAAAGGGTTGGTATGAAGGAAAGCATAGGGACAAAAATAAGGAAAGGCATGCTACAATGGTTCGGGCATGTTGAAAGGATGAGCGATGAAAGATTGACGAACCAGATATATAATGCGAAAGTTGTGGGTAAAAGAGGCCCTGGCAGACCGAGACTCACATATCACGATCAAATAAATAAAACACTGACTGAAGGTGCATTAAAAAGTCTTCGTAACCAAAGGGCATGTATGAAGAGGTTAATGAATGTCGACGAAGCGAAAGAAGTGTGTCGTGATCGTGTCAAATGGCGCTCAATTGTCTCTGCCTACCCCGCAAGGGATCTGGCGTGAAGATATGTATGTATGTATATAGAATCTATAGGTACGTATGTATGGCACTTTAAGTACCATAGTATTCGGGTGAACAAGAGTTTTTGCCAGAGTTTTTACCAATGAATTACTACTATATATATATATTTAATACTAGCACGACATGTGACCTTGGGCCCACCTGATGGTAAGTGGCACGCAAGGTCCATGAATGTTAGCAACTGATGTCAGACACTCACGACAACTGCCACCAGTCCCTAACACTATGCCGGCTTGGCTAGATGCTTTTTCACACTTCGCTTGAAGGACTCCAAGTTATAGGAAAGTGGAAACACAGAGGCTGGAAGAGCATTCCACATGTTTATCGTACGACAGATGTATGAGTCGCCAAATTTATACGTACGCGAAGGTATGGTGACTACGGTATGTGGGTGCATATTCTGACCTGTGCGTGTGGTTCGGTTGTGGAATGGAGAGGGAGGGATTAGGTTATAGAGTTCTTCGGAGCACTCACCATAGTATAACCGATAGAACACGCTCAGAGAAGCCACATCTCGGCGAAGCTGCATGGATTCGAGAGTTCCAGATATAGTGGCAACGTCCACAATTCGAACAGCTCGCCTCTGTAGGACATTGAGAGCATCTGTGAGGTACTTGGCGGAATCATCCCAAATTTTTATTAATTTCAGTTATTTAGCATTTGCTAAGGAACTTCTATAGATATTGCTTTACGCTGAGAAAAATGAACACATATATTGTTACTGAGCTTTAGCATAACGTCTGGAAGGTTCAAGGATGCAACGGAAATCGAACCGACACGACCGACGACTTCAAACTTGATGACTCATACTCGCTTTAGCTGACTTGGTTTTGTTTTATAGACCAGCAGTCAGAGTCTTTTTTTATTTATTTAATAATTTATTTTTAGGAAAATTTACAGCCTGTACAATAATACAATAGAAATATAGTAGCTTAAAGCCTTACAAATTTTCACTGATAGCATTGAGTTAGTAGTAAGCACAGCAGACAAAACGTGTTTAAATAATACAATTCAAATACAAAGCCACCACCAATACAATTAAGAGAACAATTAAAGACCAAACTAGTAGAACCATTAAACAACAACAAACAATTCCATCGAGAAAAATAATAAAATTTACAACTTAATTTAGTGCAAACCAAAGAGAATAAATTCAAATTCAAAATATTATTTCATGCCAAAGTCAAAATATCACGTAACTGCTTTGAGACAAGTCATTAATTCAATTATTTTGAATTTATGGCGGTTTCTGCTGAGAACCTCAAGCTGCGCCAATACGCCAACCTCACTACAGGTTACGAATTTGCGCCGTTTGGCGTCGATACGATGGGCCCATGGGGACACTCAGCCAAGCGTCTGGCCAAGGAGTTGTTCAAACGGTTAACGGAAAAGTGTGGAGACAGGAAGGCTGGCAATTATTTCTGCCAACATATTAGCTTAGCTATACAGAGGAGAAATGTTGCCAGTCTTCTTGGGACTATCACTGAAGGGTCGTCTCTAGAGGACTTTATTTACTTATAGTTTATTTTTTATTAGGTTTAGTTTATATTTATTTTAATTTTTACTTTTAACTAGTTTTAATTTATATTGTAATTGTTTGTATATTATACGAAAAAAAAATGAATGATTCTACTCCTGCTAGTGAAAGACTAAGCAGCAAAGTGGTCCAAAGAGTAAGCTGTTAGCAGAAGACCAGAAGCTTAGCAATAATAATACATACATACATACCTTCAAAGAAAGAAAGAAAGAAAGAAAAAAATACTTTATTTATCGCAACAATTACAATGGTTATTAAAAAAATATATATGCAAGGAATAAATCTAAATGTATAAATGTAAGCCTATTCTATATACCGAAACATACAAACAGGTGTGGCGATAAATAGGTGTTCAGCTCAGCATTTGCTACAGCCGAAACTGCAGCGCTGATTTTCAGCTGATGCCTTATGTTGGGTGAGTCACGGATCGCAGTACCTTCACGCCAAATGTAAACGATGGTTTACACAGGGCAACTTAAAGCCTTCCAATTAAAAAGCATTGTTTGAGCCCCGGCATGTACCAATGGAAATTACCCCGATGGGTCTCTGTTAAGTACATTTGTCATGTTACAAGCCCGATTCACTATTCTTCTATTATGTAGAATAGTCATAGTCTGTGATTGTAGTACTGTACATCTCAGTTTAGGGTAATTGTGTTAAATGTGATCGGGTTATAATAAATAGATTTAATTAAATAAATAAATAAATAAAAATATTATTTAATTTTGTTATTCTCGAGTTTGGTACGCTGGAGACATCGACGAGCTTGTCACTAGTCATGATTGGCCTATAGTAAAGTTGGCTAAATGTGAATCCGCTTCTTTATAAGTCCGGAAGAAAAACGCTTGTCTTTACTGATCTCTATCTTAAAAATATATTTTTATAATTTGTCGTAAAAAGGTTGATTGTTTATATGTAATGTTTTAATTTACTCTATTGATTAACGGAAAATTTTGTTATCCAGCAGCCCTATTCTGTTACTCAAGCGCAAACGTTATATAATGGAATCCGTTAACTATATATATATAAATATATTTTATTTCATTTCATCATTACAGCCACTAGATCACAGCGCCCTAGACCTCCACTGCTGGAGATGGGCCTTCCAGAACGTATATCTGGAGAATTTGGCCTACACTCTCCTCGCTGACCAGACGGCTTGGCGAGGATACGATATAATTTTTATATGATAATTCATTAACGATTCCACAAGTTGGTATTAGTGGAACCGGGACCGACGGCTTAACGTGCTCTCCGAGGCACGGGAACTGTGGTGTTGTAAATCTATGACAAATGTAAGTAAGAAAAGTGTATTTCTCATTGGAACATGGCACACACACATGGTATAGGTTCCTATGGTGGTTAATAATACAAATAATGTATATACAAACCCGATACATTATGTACGGTGAATCCATAGAATCGTTACGGAATTGACAAAAATGTTTGCCAGCTGATCCTCGATAGCCTACTACGGGCCAGGCAACGTGGCAAGAGCAGGCAGGAAGATATTTCAGAAGAAAAAAAAATGCCGTAAGCTCTTGGACTATTAAGAAAGGAGAGGGGAAAATAAGGGCTACAATGACCTAACTAGGTGGTTTTGTTCAATACAAGTTTCAAAGGTTTATTGTACTTTTTGCGTTTTCACATCAATTTTTATTTGAGGTCAAATAATTAAACGAAAAAAGTAAAGTATAACCACCCTTGCGGGGTGGTCAGAAACCACGTTTATATATAAAAAAAATATATTTAATAAAAAAGATTTATTTGAATAAATATATTTATTTATTTATTTATTTAAATCTTTATTGCACAAAGACAAAGGCGGGCTTATAATGCCGCTAGACATTCTATCCTAGCCAACCATTGGGACAACTTGAGCATTATATTGAAAGGTAGGTGCAAAATTGTATTAAATTCTACGGTTTAACTATATACTAATATATATAGTAATACTAATACATATATATATAAATACATGTACTACATATACCCATACACTACATATTATATATCAATGACAACAATATACTAAATTCTAATAAATAAGTTATAGTAACGACATACACATACATAGATAATACTTACTTTTTTGTGATAGAAAGTGTGAATAGACCATTTTTTTAAATAGAGATCTGGTGGTTACTTGCCTTATGCTAAGAGGCAAATTGTTCCACAGGTTCGTGGCAACAACTACAAATGAGTTCGAAACGAAACTAGAACTATGACAGGGAATAGACAGAAGAGAATTATGAGAGGAACGGAGGGATTTATCGTGAAACGAAGACAAATAGGCGAAATTGTCCTTGAGGTATTTCGGTGTCGCAGGCTCATTCAGAACAGAAAAAAGCAAGCAAAGAATTCTAAGGTTCCTGCGACACCGAATTGGCAGCCACTTCAACTTAGCGCGATACTCGGAAATATGATCATATTTACGCAAACAATAGATGAACCGGATACATGCGTTAAGTAGCCGGTCCATCTTATTGAGCAATATCTCCGAGAGATCAACGCTGCACACGTCACCATAATCGAGAAGTGGAAGGAGAAGGAGAAGGCTTTGGACAAGGGTTATTTTAGCTTTAATATGCAGAAAATGTTTAAGTTTATTAAGAAAGTGCAGAGAAGAAAAAAAATTACGGCTCGTGTTCGTAACCTGGACTGTCCAACTTAGATTGGAATCTAAGTGAATTCCCAAATTCTTTACCTCACTACTATATGGAATAGGAACGTTGTCAAACCGAACCAAGTCGATATCGTTAAGGTCAATTTTGCATAATTGTCGGGAGCTTCCTATTACAATTGCCTGACACTTGCTCGGATTGACAACGATCCCAAAACGTTCCGACCACGAACTTATATTAGAAAGATCAGAGTTAAGCCAAGCTATTGCACTATTGAGGGTATTGATATCCGTCTGCACATAAAGCTGCAAGTCGTCTGCATACAGGTGATAGTGACAGTGTAGAAGGGAGGTAATGGCATTGATAAACAACGAAAACAATAAAGGGGACAGAATACCACCTTGTGGAACGCCCGTAGCCAAATCGCGCGCGCAATTTTGACTTTGACTTATGATAAACGTGTTTGACACCTTGTCATGATGGGCCTATATTAAAGTTGGCTAAATCTAAAGACGTATAAAAAAGCGTGGTTTTAGATCGAGGTAAACATAATTATAAACTCCGGGAATACCCTTAACCGTTTTATAATGGTATAACCTTGATGATGTATAAAAGTTATCGATATCTACTAAACGTGCAAAAACTAAAAGATACTAGGTTTAACATTTCCTTAGGGAAAAGCTTTGATCAGGTTTATTTACCGGCATATATAAAGAGCGCTGACTGGAAATTGCGCAGGAACTAAATATGGTTATGTTAAATATGAACTCAAAACAATCTTCTTGCTATTCCTACCCATTCCTCGACAAGATATTCAAATTATTTTACTGTTTCTGCAGCGTCTCTCTCGAACACTCTTCTTTCCTTTAAATCCCACTAAGGTCGGATCAAGCTCCCCCGGTATGTACCAATGAGAAATACACTTTTCTTATGTACATTTGTCATAGATTTACAACACCACCGTTCCCGTGCCTCGGAGAGCACGTCAAGCCGTCGGTCTCTGTTCCACTAATACCAACTTGTGGAATTGTTAAAAAAAACATTAAATATGTCTTACATAAGACCGTCGCCATTGGTCTATGTTCTAGTGGCTGTGGTAATGATAATAATTGTGTCTTGACTAAGGATCGAACCTGAAACCTCCAGCGCTCTTTTTATCTGCCGGTACCTTCACTCGGTTTAAGTTTTCCTTATGGAAAAACATTGATTACATATGAAACTGACATACAGGTAAATTTATTATGCATTTGCTCAATACCTAATTTAGTATGAACCATACCATATAGAGTGGGATAAACTGGTAAAACGACATCTGAGTCAGAAATTGTTTTGTTGGATTTAGAATCATTAGTTGCTTGTTTGTACCGTTTGAATAAAATATAAAATTTATTTATAATATTATGAAATCTTTACGTTCTTCTCACAACTCTCTTCCTTCTGTCACATCATTCTGGTTTTGTCTCTAACTTCTTTGTTTACGCCAATATTTATCTTATATTTGTAATATATGACCGCCTCCGTGGTCTAGTGGTAACAAACGTTGCCGTGAACTCGGGAGGTCGTGGGTTCGATTCCAACCGGGGGCAAGTTGTACATTGTATAATTTGTTTCGGTCTGGGTGTTTATATGTATAATATGTATATATTTACAAAAAAAAAAGTATAATATGTAGTTTATCAACCATCTAGTTTCCGTAACACAAGCCTCGTAGCTTACCACGGAAATTAGATGGCGCTGTGTGACCTGTCTGGAAATATTAAAAAAAAATATAGTTTAAAAGCTACCTAAATAATAAAATTAAAAATAAACCAAACTATAAATAAAAAATGTCCTCTAGAGATGTCCCATCCGAGATAGTCCCAAGGAGACTCTGTATAGCGAGGCTAATACGTTGGCAGAAATAATTGCTAGCCTTCCTGTCTCCAGACCTTTTTGTCAGCCGCTTTGACAACTCCTTGGCCAAGACTACACTCGCCACGCTGGCCAGACGGGTTGGCGACGATCTGATGACAATTTTTACTTAATTAATGATTCCACAAGTTAAAAGTGGAACCGGGACCGACGGCTCAACGTGCTCTCCGAGGCACGGGAACGATGGTGTTGTAAATGTATTTTCTTTCTGACTGCCTCCGTGGTTAAGTCTGTGAATTTAGACTCGGAGGTATCAGGTTCGATTCTTGGTCTTTTTTTTTTTTTTTTTTTTTTTAAATACTAGCACGACATGTGACCTTGCGCCCACCTGATGGTAAGTGGCGCGCATGGTCCATGAATGTTAGCAACTGGAATTAGACCCTTATGTCCGACATCAGTCCCTAACACTATGCCGACTTGACTAGATGCCTTTTCACACTTAAATATTAAATGAATATCATTTAATTAATATTTAATTTATTTGTGATATTTCTCGAGTTTGGTACGCTGGAGATATCGACGAGCTTGCCACTTGTCATGATTGGCCTTTAGTAAAGTTGGCTAAATGTGTATCTGTTTCTTTATAAGCGCGGTTTCTGACCACTCCGGAAGGGAAACGATGTCATGATTATTTACTTTTCTGTATATATGTATGTACTCGTTCATGCCGGGAGGATTTTAAGGAAGGAGTTCTTACAACCGAGCCATCGCCGCGCGTTATGAATATGCAAAGCCGAAATAGCATTTAAGAATTTATAAAATTTATAAACGAACGAACTTTGAGATCTGTTCATTCTGCACCTTTTACCCAGGCTGATCGGGATCGATTTTTTTATACTAGCACGACATGTGACCTTGGGCCCACCTGATGGTAAGTAGCGCGCAAGGTCCATGAATGTTAGAACTGAAGTCAGACACTCATAACTGCCATCAGTCCCCAACACTATGCCGGCTTGACCAGCTTGAAGGACTGCTAAAACAACTTGCCCAAAATTTATAAAATTTATAAGTAAATTTTATAAATTTTATAAGTAAATTTTATGTAGATTTTTATTATTATTATTTTAATTTTATTTTATTTTAATTTTACTTTATTACTTGAAGTAATATTAATAATATATAATATAGGTAATATTTTAGTTATTTTCGTTACTTTTTTTATTAATTCTAAAAGGAATTGTATGTTTATTATATCTACTTATATTTTTAAAAATTGTTTCAGTATTAGTTTTTTGAATAATATTTAGTTTTTGTATACTTATTGAAAATTTTATAATTTTGTTATTTCTTATAGGCAATAAAAGCTACTGTGGTGGTAATGTGGTGGTCGCCTATAATAGGTGCAACATCTAACTTCTGATTTAGTGTTAAGTACAAATAAGGACTCCCAAGTTATAGGAAAGTGGAAACACAGAGGCTGGAAGAGCATTCCACATCTTTATCGTACGTATATATGAGTCCCCAAATTTATAGGTACGCGAAGGGATGGTGACTACGGTATGTGGGTGCATATTCTGACCTGTGCGTGTGGTTTTAAGACATTTACTGCTTTTAAGAGCTTTCCGAACGCACTACTATTTATGTGACCTTTTCTAGCAGACACCACCTTTCGGAATGTGACCTTTGCGACAGTCTTGGGAATACACGGCGCCGCGCTCTTTAAACCATGTTATTTAAAATACGTCACGTGTCGTAAACGTCGGGTTTGGCTTGAAAGCAAAGGAAAGCGTTCAACGTTTTTTAGCAAATCTTGCTTAAATAGGGTGTAGATATCACTATCTTTTTATCACGATAGATGGCGCATGATAGATGGTACCTAATAGAACTGTCAGTTGCATAGAAACCTTGTATTTTTATTACGAAATTTATTATATCTCTGGATATATTATTTATTAATTTATATATTCATTCATTTACACAGCACATTACAAAACATAAAGGTTAGTATATAATTGAGTTTATACATTGGCCAAATTAGGAAACATACTTTACTACTGATACTTAGGTGTCAAAGGAGAAAAAACAGAAGAAATACAACCAAAAGATATACATACATATCTTCACGCCAGGTCCCTTGCGGGGTAGGCAGACAATTGAGCGCCATTTGTCACGATCTCGACATACCTCTTTCGCTTCTTCGACATTCATCAACCTCTTCATACATGCCATTTTGTTTCGATGGCTTTTTATTGCACCGTCAGCTATTGTTTTATTTATTTGATCGTGATAAGTGAGTCTTGGTCTGCCAGGGCCTCTTTCACCCACAACTTTCGCATTATATATCTGGTTCGTCAATCTCTCTTCAGTCATCCTTTCAACATGCCCGAACCATCGGAGCATGCCTTTCTTATTTTTGTCCCTATGCTTTCTTTCATACCCACCTTTTTGATGAGTAAAGATGAGTAATCTAGTGATGAAGTGCCTGCTTTATGCAGATGATGCTGTTCTAATGGCATCGTCCGAACAACAACTGCAATCACTAGTCACGGAAATGAAAGAGGGATGTGCAGAAAAAGGACTCCGTTTGAATGCGAGAAAAACCAAGGACCAACGACAACCGTGACGATAAAGATTGATGATGAAACTCTAGAACAAGTAAATGAAATTATATATCTGGGCAGTGTTTTCACTGCGGATGGGAAGTATGATAGGGATGTTGAAAGAAGAGTGAACGCGGGAAATAGTCTTAACGGTGCCCTGGGGTCACTGATCGCCAGTCGAAATGTCAGTGACAAAGCCCGACTCGCCATACACAATGCCATGCTGGTACCAACACTTATGTATGGAAGTGAGACGTGGATATGTCAGAACACGCATGAGAGTAGAGTTAATGCAGTGGAAATGAGGTCGTTGCGTCGGATATGCGGTGTTACTTTAACGGACCGCATACGTAATGACGAAATACGCAAAAGATATAGAAATTCAATTAAACAATAACACAAATAAAATGAGAGATATCCAATATTGAATTAAATTAAAAAAGAAAAAAACTAAAGACCAAATTAATAATTAAATTAAAAAGAGTTCTAAATTAAATAATTCTTGGCTGCCCTAACTACAGGAAAGTGTACCCTAACAGTGAGTGAGATGTGATGTAGCCCTGTAGAATTGACAGCAGCACCGCGGACAGCATCTGTCATCATACCGAAGTCAGTAGCTTTTAAAATTAAGTGTACAAATATAGATTTCCAAGCGAAATCAAAGATATGGTGATCTCAAAATTGCCGTTCTATTTTTTTTTTTTTTAAAGACGGTGTTCGCTTTTCTAATTCGTCTTTTAAGGTAGCGGTAAGTTAAAATTCGTATTTCTGTTATAAAAATAAAAAACTACAAAAACATTTAAAAAATGATCCGACATAGAGGTGTAAACAAGGTACCAGTGCCGCTAGCGACATCTATAAAAAAAGCTTTGTCTGATACACCCCATTGTATGATAATCATAGAGCAACGTAGGATCAAGTTGGGTCCTAGGAGCAACGCCAAATCGAACGAAAGTAAAAAAAGGCAAGCTGAAGATTAGGAATTCTTTCCCAGCCAGCGTGTTTTACTATTCCTATAACCGTATTCTGTTACTTTAGTCGCAAACGTTATTATTAGTTGATTTCGTTCACTACAGGCCCTAGAACACAGCGTCCTAGACCTCCACTGCTGGAGATGGGCCTTCCAGAACATATATCTGGAGAATTTGGCCTACACTCGCCACGCTGGCCAGACGGCTTGGCGTCAATTCTCAACTATATAAGCGCTCGACCTTGACAGCGGCCGTGCAAATATGAACTTTAATAGCGTGATATATACATATAAAGTCAATGGATTCCATTATATAACGTTTGCGCCTAAGACAGAATAGGACTTCTGGAGTCCTTCAAGCAGTGTGAAAAAGCATCTTAATAGGCCGGCATAGTGGTAGAGACTGATGTAGATCGTCTGTGGCTAGCGACATTTGCTCTTGGACCTCGCGTACCACTTACCATCAGGTAGGAGAGATAACAAATGTGCTCAGAATAAAATAAAACATTTTAAAAATTGTTAACATTTCCATTTTTTTTTTTGTTTGTATTCTCTTTTCCCGGATGGATGATGAATGAGGTGATAGGAAAGGAAAAGGGTCTAGTTCAACGTAATATATCTTTCTTTTTTATGAGATCATTAAATTCCACATGTGGCAGAATTTGATGTTTTTCTGGGAGTCATTCGCGGCATATAAGCCAAACACGTCGGGAATTCAGAGCGCGGGAAAACCGCAAAAAATAAACTGCAACATGTGCCCCATATTTAAAGTCCAATTTATCGTTTTCCATAATTATTCACATTGTAGCACATTATTAAACAAAACAACACCACTTTTGACCAACAATATTCACAGTAAATTAATTTTAAAAAACAAAAACTTGCACTTGACATGTCCGCGCAGAATGGCGCGAAGGACTCCACGGAATATCAATTTTAATAGCGTTTTACACTGACAGATCCGTTATTAAAGGGATTCCACTATATAACGTTGGCGCTTAAGTGACAGAATAGGGCTACGAGTCTTGTATTCCGATTTTTTAAAATAAAAGTCTTTAAGATATAATGATATTTTATTACTTAAATATAGTACATTTTTTATGGTTTTTTACAATATTTTCTATATATGACAATACATTTTTTTTTTTTTGTAAAGAAAGTATTCTTACAACCGAGCCACCACCGCTGTCTAGGGGCTGTGCTGATGATGAAACGAAATATTTAATTACAAAGTATTTATTTTCTATCAATAAGAAAAATATCAAAGGAATGTATAAATAAAATTCGTGTATGTGGCGGCACGTAGAACGGTATCTTCACCACAAGTGTCACGGGTTCGATGACGATGTGGTGGGGGTACCATACGGGACCGACCCACTATTGTGTGGGCTAAGTTCAACGACCTGGGAAGTAGTGGGGATATTAAATTTGGTGACTCATACATCTGTCGCACAATAAAGATGTGGAATGCTCCTCCAGCCTCTGTGTTTCCACTTTCCTATAACCTGGAGTCCTTCAAGCGAAGTGTGAAAAGGCATCTAGTCAAGCCGGCATAGTGTTAGGGACTGATGTCGGATATAAGGGTCTGATTCCAGTTGCTAACATTCATGGACCCTGCGCGCCACTTACCATCAGGTGGGCGCAGGGTCACATGTCGTGCTAGTATAAATAAAAAAAAAAAAAAACTGATCTGACCTACTACTTCCCAATCCTAGTTTCTAGCTATAATTATGTGTTTGACATTAAATATTTATCAACTACCGAATAAGCAGTTTTACTGTCGAGAACTCCCAAATGTACAATTTTATTTTTTAGTAGTTTGTCATGGTTTACTGTATTTTTTCGTCGGTTAAAAAGGTAGAACAATAAAAGAACCTATAGTAAAAAAAGAATGTGGTTTCTGACCACCCCGAAAGGTAAGTCGTAATGATAAGTATAACAATCCTTATAATGCTTTAGTTCTAAAATCAACAAATAACTTCTACAGGATATTCTTTTTTATATACAATTACAAGTCATATTTTGGTTACAATTTTCTATATTAAACATAAAAATACTCCATTAAGATGGTTTAATGCTTTTGCTTTCCCCTCTCGCTTGCACAATCGAATATTTTAAGCCCGAGTGTACTTAAAGAAATGTAATCATCAACTTACTAGAAAATATAGACTGATGCCTATATTTATTTAAAAAAAAAAACAGGCAAGGTGGAAAATGTTGAGGTTCCAACTTTGTGGAAAAAAATATTTAATCACGAAACACTCAAAATTGTGGAATGGGGATAAGATCATCGATATTTAAAATATTGAGAAAATCATGATTCAGAGATGTTTTTTCGGTTTTCGCATATTTTAAGCCCGAGTGTACTTAAAGAAATGTAATCATCAACTTACAAGAAAATATAGACTGATGCCTATATTTATTTAAAAAAAAAAAAACAGGCAAGGTGGAAAATGTTGAGGTTCCAACTTTGTGGAAAAAAATATTTAATCACGAAACACTCAAAATTGTGGAAAGGGGATAAGATCATCGAAAATCATTTAAAATATTGAGAAAATAATGATTCAGAGATGTTTTTCGGTTTTTCGTAATTTTTATTTTTTAATTTATTTATGTTATATAATATTTAGTGGCGCGGTGGTAGCTCGGTTGTAAGAACGCGTACCTTAAATCCTACAAAGGTCGGTTCAAACTCCCCCGGCATGTACCAATGAGAAATACACTTTTCTTACGTACATTTGTCATAGATTTACAACACCACCGTTCCCGTGCCTCCGAGCACGTTAAGCCGTCGGTCCCGGTTCCACTAATACCAACTTGTGGAATCGTTAATAAATTGTCATACAAAAAAAATGACATTATATCCTCGCCAAGCCGTATGGCCAGCGTGGCGAGTGTAGGCCAAAGTCTCCAGTGTTCTAGGGGCTGTAATGATATAATATTTAATTATTTTATACACTTTACATCGTATTACAGTATACTATAATCAAATACACCATGTAAGGAGGATTATATGAACCACCAAGTTACATAGACCATTTTAACGAAGAAATTTCAACGGTTAAATGATCACTTATAGATGTTCAAAATACAAAAAAAACATGAAGTCAATTGTTCGTACAAAATGACGGTAGTTTTTTTCGAAAAATAAATATAACTCGAAAACTAGTCGTCTTCTAGGTTTTTCGTAGTTTAACGGTTAATTTGAAGTTACGACAAAAAGTGTTACGATACAAAAGTCTAGATTTTTTTATTATCTACAACTTTTGTACTTACACTTTGCCGCAAATCGCAAAAAAACCGTTTCAACTCCTAAAATGCATCCCTATTCCACCACTTTGAGTGTTTTAAATATTTTTTCCATAAAATTGAAACCTTAACTTTATTTTTAGCATTTAAAATTCGTTTTGACCCCAACCTTTTTTATTTGTTTATATAAAATAGATAAAAAATGTTATGCTATTTTTCTGTCTAAAATATGGAATATGAAAACTAAATTAAAAACTAAACAGAAAGTAAAAATATATCCAAAATGTCCCTAATTTTATTTCCTAGAAAATTATTATTATTAATAATAATAAAATAAATTCTCATAATTACACTCAGACTTAATATATCATCGAAAATATTTAATTGTGCGAACGAAAAGTATGCAAATTGAACCCTCTTATGGCTTCTCAGAGATGTGCAAGGAAAAATGTTGCGAATAATGAAGTAATACTATTGGTGCATATTTCCTTCCTAGCACATCTCTGATGAATTTGCAGCTTAAAGGTGAGGAAATATTAGCAAAATGCTATTTTTTAATACAATTACGCAAAACATTTTTGCCATGCTAAGCCTCCACAGGCCATAGCACCGATAAGATATACCAATATAATTAACACACCGCCTATAATGATGTACATTTTAAAGTTCTTCCAGAATAACGAACGCTGCAGAGTTCTGGAATTAGCTCTGTATGACACCGACTGAAAAAAGAAAAGAGAATTATTTCACAAGATAGCAACCCATGGATTCACCGTACGGGTGACCAACGTAAGCTGGGTTTAAGAGCCCCTTATAAGAAAAAGTAAACTTTAGTTCGTTTTTGACACAATCCAAGATGGCGTCTGTAACGGCCATTTCACCTATACTCAGATTTTACTAAGAACGTTACTGTTTTTCCGATTGTTAAAGAAAGATATACATTGCAAATGGCACATACTTTCAACGTGAACAACAAATAGGTGGTAGGCGGACTTATGGTGGTAGTTTGTCCTCTGCCGGGGCGGGGAAGTATCCACCGTTTGTAAATAAACCAAGTAAAATGTATCCACGCATGCCCAGTCAAGCCGGCATAGTGTTAGGGACTGATGTCAGTCATCAGTGTCTGATTCCAGTTGCTAACATTAATGGACCTCGCGCGCCACTTATAATCAGATGGACGCAAGGTCACGTTTCGTTCTAGTATAATACATAAATAAAATATATGTTTGTCCATTTGTGGCACACTGGAGACCAAACGCGTGGTCCGATTTTGATAATTCTCACGTCAATCGATTCGACTTAATCACGCGAGTGTCACTGAAGATATGACATTAATCAAATTTCAGTAAGGTGTCAATCAGACACTATATTGTGGAAAATAGTAAAAGTAAATGACCATTTACGATCTATAACAATCTTAAGTTGGTTACAAAACCACCCGACATGTACCAATGAGAAATACACTTTTCTTACGTACATTTGTCATAGATTTACAACATCACCGTTCCCGTGCCTCGGAGAGCACGTTAAGCCGTCGGTCCCGGTTCCACTAATACCAACTTCTGGAATCGTTAATAAATTGTCATTAAAAACATTGATATCATATCCTTGCCAAGCCATCTGGCCAGCGTGGCGAGTGTAGGCTAAATTCTCCAGACATATGTTCTGGAAGGCCCATCTCCAGCAGTGGAGGTCTAGGACGCTGTGTTCTAGGGACTGTACTGAAGGTTGATATAATCTCATAATAGGTAATGAGGATTAGGCATATTTAATGTCAATTTTGTATAGGTAGATTACCTTACTTATTTACTTACATTCGTTTAAAAGAAAAATAAATAAAAGCTGCCTCTGTGGTCTAGCGGTTAAGCCCGTGGAGTTAGACTTGGGGTACCGGGTTCGATTCCTGGTCGCAACAATAACATATTCACTTATTTTATTATTGCATAGCTTTCCCCTACCTTACCAGATTACTCTGAAATGCTTATATATTTTTTTACTGCCTCGGTAGTCTTGCGGTTAAGTCCGTGTATTTAGACTCGCGGGTACCGGGTTCGATTCCTGGTCGAGACACAATAATTTATTTGCAAGATTTTACCAAACTAGAGACATCAACGAGCTTGTCACTTTTAATGGTGGGCCTATAGTAAATGTGATTCCGCATCTGAAAAAACGGGGCAGCTTGGTCAGAAACCACCCCGGAAGGTACGGATACGGTCGTCATGATACTTTTTATACATTTTTTAAATACGTAAATTAATCTAACCAGCAGCCCTATTCTGTTACTTAAGCGCAAACGTTATATAATGGAATACGTTATAACTATATATATATATATATATATAACACGCTATTAAAGTTTATATTTGCATGGACACTGTCAAGTTCGAGCACTTATAGAGTTGAGAAGTGAATATTTTGTAATTATGACGCAATCTCTGAGGTAAATAACGAAACCCACTAATAATGTTTGCGACTAAGTAACAGAATAGTTCTAAAAGATTTAAAAAAAACGGTACGCGAATTGTTTTACCGACAATACGTGCAAATGCAATGGGTGACGCCACTTAGTCCCGTTCTTTATCTACGAGGCCAGTAATTAAGTAAGTAATCTTTTGTTGAGTTTATTGACATTAATGTTTATTTTTTTATTATTATCACTTACTGTGGTCGCTAAGTTATCAGCCTTGTTTACAAGTAGCTCCAATTTCTCTCCGCGCATCGCTAGAACATCTGAAAAGATATTAAGACTTTGTTAAGTGGAGTTTGGATAGCTTAGCGCTTTGGCCAGCATGGCGAGTGTAGGCCAAATTTACAGAAATATGTTCAGGAAGGCCCATCTCCAGCAGTGGAAGTCTAAGACTCTCTTTTGAGTTTAATGCTAGCCATGCGCGCTGACGGCCAAGAAGTCTCCTCTTCTAACTCTTTAGGACACCGTGCTGGAACTACAACCCAGCTTCAACATTTTTTTTCATTTATTACAGCCCCTAGATCATAGCGACCTAGACTTCCACTGTTGGACATGGGCCTTTAATATATATCTGGGGAATTTCGCCTACACTCGCCACGCTGCGCGCTCGCCAGACGGGTTGGCGAGGAATTAATGTAAATTTTTTAAAACAATTTATTAACGATTCTTCTCTGAGGCACGGGAATGGTAGTGTTGTAAATCTATGACAGATGTACGTAAGAAAAGTGTATTTCTCATTGGTACTATCCGGGTGAGTTAGAACCGACCTTTGTAGGATTTAAGGAACGCATTCATACAACCGAGGCACCACTGCGCCAGTAAATTAATGGTGCATCCTCTTCCAGGTCTAAAGCCTCCTTGGGCCTCCCATAAAAGACCCTCAGGGTTTACACTTTTTCATGTGTAAGGTACTGAGCAAAACCAAACAGAACAGTATTCCACGCATGACCTTATTTGTGCTTTATAAAGCATAAGTCTGAGTGAGGGCGCAAAAAACCATTTCACCTTGTTCAGTATCCCCAGTTTTTTGGACGCTGTTTTAGTGATGCTCTCAATGTCAACATTTATAATATTAGTATGGATATGTAACTAACTTCATACATACAATGATTAAAACTTTAATAGGTACCTATGTAGATATATTACTGATGAATCAGAGATAACAAATAGCTACAGTGCTTTTATCAGTCAACAATTGGTAATACAGATAAGGCTAATCATTAGGCATACTATTAAATTGTATTCATATATAATTAGCAGAATATTGCAATTGCATTACTACATATCACTATCACAGCCCTAGCACACAGTCCTAGACCTCCACTGTTGGAGATGTGCCTTCCAGTAATTTCTGAAGAATTTAGCCAACACTCGCTGACCAGTTTTTAATGACTATTTATTAACAATTCCACAAGACGGCATAACGTGCTCCCGTGCCTCGAATGGTGTTGTAAATAGCGAAACAATGGGTCCTACAAACATTTTCTGGATATTGCTCCTACTTTCGTATGGACCCCGGAGGGGAGGGCACTACCTAGGGAGGCGCTTTTGAAGAACTTAAAGTAGACGGAGACGGCAACTAGGAGACTAGATTTGTGAGCCACACTGGCGGTGTTATATAGGAACAGCGCCCAGCACTAAAAGTGCGTTGATTCACCGGCGGGTTCACTAAATAAATAAATTTGAAGTCATTATGTAACAACGACTGCCTTTTGTCTGTCAGTACCTCTTACATGCCCTAACCATTGAAGCATGCCTTTTCTATATTTTAGATGCTATACTTTCTTTTAAAACGTTGGAATCTTATTTCTACTGCATATTCATGCTTTGACATTTGGTAAAAATCTATTTATTAATACAAGCCTATGACTGTACTTACCAATATTTTTAACCATAATATTTTTGAGTTCGTCCAATTCGCCATGTACTTTGGATATAGTGTTTAGGTCTTGTGATTCACTGTAATGTTTCATCTCATTGGCTAATACTTGTCCAAACTCGCTGTTGAACAGTGCATGCGTTGCATTGGGGTTCTCATCTTCACCATATGTTGTGACAAATCTCCGTTTGATCTCATTGAGGAAGAGAAAAGCGCGAGATCTTTGGAATTCCTGGAAATAGTAATTGTCAGTTTTAATTAGCAAGTCATGGATTCACCATCCGGATGCCATATCCTTTGCGTGTGAAAAAGAGGAGAGGAATATATGTCTTTATTATATGTAGGACGTTTATCTATTGCGCTCTTAATAATATAAGGGCTCAAGTCAAGATGGAATTTTCTACCAATTAGAGCTGACAGAGAGAGAAAAAGGTCAATAATGACTTGGTAACTGTATTTGTTACTCTCCCACACTCTCCCAGTGCGTTGTCCGTTCTTACCAGAAACTTTAAATGCAATTTTCCAAAAAATACTTTTTTGTATGCCCTTTTATTACTAACGGTGCGCTATGTATATCACGTTCCATTTAATAAGTACTATATTTATGTAATTAATTTGTTTTATATATATTAATATATAATTTTAACTATCTACTTTCTTCGTAACCTTCTGCACCCGCTTATTACAGATCTAAGACACAAAGGTTAGTTGGTAGAAAATGCATTTATAATATTAAGCTCGCCTATGTACCTGCACTTGTTTTGGTTTTGTATGGTAAAGAACTATTATATTAGTTTGTATATAATTGCTAAATTGTATTACATTTATAGAACAGAGTTAAGCCGGCATAGTGTTAGGGACTGATGTCAGTCATGAGTGTCTTATTCCAGTTGCTAATATTCATGGACCTCGCGCGCCACTTACCATGGGCGCTAGGTCACATGTAGTGGTAGTATAAAAATAATAATAATTTGGTTGGGTAGGGAAAGGAGCAGAATGATGGTTGGTGCAGAGCGTCTTGTTGCAATCTTCAATGAATGTGAAGAAATTGGTATTCCCTCTCTATGTATAGATGTCTTTGGCTTTGTCATATAAGCCTTTTAAAGAAAATAATTGTATTTACAATAAAGGTAATATTTTTTTGGTAGAAGTGTCTCGGGCTTGCAACTCACTAAAGGCAAATTTTCAAAGGAGGCCTCCTCCTTTCCTCATCAAGGTTTTCTGGCAAAAATAAGTGATATATTTTTTAATCCACTACTCTCTTATAGCATAACCATATAACTGCAGAAGGTTTTACCAGTTTTTTTACATGTGTTAAGCAGTTATCTAATTTTATTACCTATAAACTTTATGCACTTTTCCAATTCTTCCAGAATACAATAAAGTGGTGAAAATATCATTAAATTTCATCTTGTGTTGTACACAACTTTAAGTTTATCTATGCAATAGTGTTTCATAAATTTGTATAATAATAAAACAAATGATATAGAAATGTAAATATAGCATGTTAAATTAAATTGCAACGTATTAGGTGAAGGTATGCATTGGGTAAGGTTGGATATAATTATATTGTTCCGTAGAGGTGTCATGGACAAAGGATAACAAAAGAAGAGAAATAAACTTAATTATGTACTCACGTCATCAGTAATACAAAAATAGATCAGTCCGTTCTCCTTTATGTAGTGAAACAAGTAACTGCCGTGAGAATAGGTCAGTTTATCATCATGGGGAGAAATCTTTAACAATATTTGTTTGGTAACTTCAGCAAAGTTACCAGCGCAGGTTGCATATTTAGCCAAAATCACACCATTTCGAGCCACAACGCTAAACAGTAAAGGCATCTTGGAATTGTCTTTAAAACTACACTTAATAACGCCAAAATGGTAGATATTACGGTACGGGAAAAATAGCAAAACAATATTTTGCGTTACAAAAAATTCTGAATCACGTATTTGCTTGCCTTGCGTTCCAATATTCAAAGTATTCAAGCTGTCAGAATTACCACTCGCTCTCGCACTCGCATGAAAGCCAATAAGTGTGTCTCTTTCTTACGATAAATATTATTCTGTTAGGAAGAATATTTTTTATTTTGGTACTCAATCTTCCCTGACAGATGACAGCTGTACAAAAATCAATAATATGGTTCTTCTTCTTCTTCTTCTTCTTTTTTTAAAACTAGTCTAGTAGACTAGTAATGGCAATCGCCACTAAGGCATTTGTGCCAACATCACGTTTGTATGAATTATTGATGTGAATTGATTTCTATATAGATATATATTATATTTATTTTATCTACTGGTCGCGGTGAATCACAAACACTAAAACAAAAGAAAAGGGGGGATTGGTTAGTAGTTTAGTGGGAATGATACGTCACAACACATCACAAGAGACATATTACACAACACAGTGAGTTATTAATAGTGTGGACATTACACACACAACAGTCACGCTATAACTTAATTAATTATATACATTTCAGCACGCGGGGCCACAGCACTGCATACGGGGTCAGAGCCGCCGCCGCAGCGCCCATCTCACTGGGTCATGTCCATTCTCCCATCCCCCATGCATATTGAAGAAATTACTTTCTCAATCTGCATGGAGTAGAGAAAGGGGACATGGTCCCGTTGACCGGAACCATGACGGTCCACATCTGTCCCATATGCAATGCTGTGCCCCCGGTTGTTTATTTAGAGGTTAATACTGTTTGTATTGAGGAATTTGGTAATAATGGTGTAAACATTAGGATTAGGAGAGGAAAGGAGTGAGGCTATGGAGGTAGGAAAGGGTGTAACTTTGTAGAGGGACTTTAATAGTATAGTTCTATCATACAAAGGGCAGGAGAAAATTATATGGTTTACGTCTCCCTCATCGAGCCCACATTCGCAGATTGATGAGTCCTTAATCCTTAATTTAGCGAGAAAAGAGGTAGAGCAGCAATGACCCAATCTTAGGCGGCACAGAGTTGATGTATCTTTTTTACTTAGTTTAATGTTGGAGAACCAAGGTTTAATGGGAATTGATGGTTGTATCTGAGAGAAGTATGTCCCTTTTAGTTTGCTGCTCCTTGGCCATTGGTCTGACCAAGATTCATATAAGTATTTTTTTGGTTGCAGTATTAGGTCATGGGGATACAATTCATAAGGGAAAATGTCCCCACATTCGACTGCTTCTTTAGCAATGTGGTCCGCTCTTTCATTGCCGAGGATTCCACAATGACTGGGGATCCAGACGAGTACTAGTGACATCCCATGTAGAGAGCATTTACGTATTTGTTCTTTTGTGTGGAAGAGGATAGGGTTGATAGAGTTTTTAGAAAAGGGGTTGGATCTTAGGGATTGTAAGGAGCTGAGGGAGTCTGAAAATATAATGGTTTTAGGCAATTTGAATAATAAGGCATATTTGATTGCCTCCAGGATGCCAATGAATTCTCCTGTAAAAACTGTTGTTTCCGGAGGATACTTCAATTTCCTTACAATATTATAGTTGTCATGGTACACACCAACCCCAACACAACCTTCCTGCGAGAATTTTGACGCATCTGTATAAATATAATTCCAGCCCATCCATCTGGTGTTCATAATATTGAGGAGTTTTAGGTTGGCTTGTGGATCATCCCTATCAAGGCCAAGATCCAGGATTACCTCAGGAGAGTAGGTAACTGTCTCATATGGGTGTGAAAACATAGGCAGATTTAAAGATTGATGGATTTTAGCGTCCAATACTCCTAACTTATTTAAGCTGTTAACCAGTCGGGGTGGAATTTTGTGGAGCCAGTATTGGGAGGAGGAGGTCAAGTCTGCCAGCTGTTTCAATATGGGAAAAAGAGGGTGTTGGGAGAATAGAGAAGAACGGAAGAGGAATCTGTCTGCAAGGTATTGTCTTCTGCATGGTAGGGGAGGTTCGCAACACTCCACTTGTAAGGCATTAACTGGGCTGGATCTCATGGCGCCAGTGATGATTCGGAGTGCTTTAGATTGTATAAGGTCTAGTTTTTTGAGTCCCGATTTATTAGCTGGCTCCATCAGGAATGATCCATAGTCCAGGACGCTTCTTATGATGGCGTTGTACAAGATTCTGAGTG
This sequence comes from Tinea semifulvella, assembly GCA_910589645.1. Taxonomy (NCBI): domain Eukaryota; kingdom Metazoa; phylum Arthropoda; class Insecta; order Lepidoptera; family Tineidae; genus Tinea; species Tinea semifulvella. The sequence goes on from OU342618.1 coordinate 6,285,068, forward strand.
TGTATGGGTGGGCGCCCCACCAGACACCGGCCAGGCACCGCAGGATGTTAAGGTTTCTTTCACATTTTGCAGCAATGGATTCACAGTGACCTTTCCATGTTAAATGGTTATCCATAGTCAACCCCAAAAACTTTGTGTGGGTCTTTACTGGGATTCTGCAATTTTGAACCGTGATTTGAATAGGGGGTATTTTCCGTCTTCTAGTAAACACAACCACCGTACTCTTAGGAGCTGATAAGTCCAGACCGTTACAATTCAGCCATTTTGAAAGAGAATCTAGGGAAAGGTTCATTGAACTGGAGGCCTTTTTGATGTCAGAGTCCAAGGAGTAAACCAATAAATCGTCAGCATATTGTAGCATTTTACACTTTGTATTAATTGATGCTTCTAAGTCATGAGTATATATATTATATAGAAGAGGACTCAGAACCGATCCTTGAGGCAGGCCTTTATAGCTTAACCGGGGGGGGAAAGATTGAGATTGATATCGAAATATTACCAGTCTTTGGGAAAAGAGGTTAAATATAAAGTTAGTCCATTTCTCCGGGACACTCAGCTGTTGAAGCTTTTTCCTGAGCACAGGGAGCTGGACGTTGTCATAGGCAGCAGAGATATCTAAGAATGCCCCTATGACGTATTTGTTGTGTGAAAAAGCAAGGCGTATCTGCGAAGTAAATATGCTGAGATTGTCCATGCTGCTTCTACCTCTTCTGAAACCATATTGTGTGGCAGCCAATTTGATTTTATGTTCAACGAACCACTCAAGTCTATTTTTAACAAGGTGTTCGGTAATTTTAGACAGTACAGAGGACAGGGCTATAGGGCGGTAGGAATCTGGGTCATCAGGGTTTTTACTGGGTTTGAGGATTGGGATTACTAGATGGGATTTCCAAGATGGAGGAATGTGACCTGTGTCAACAGTTGCATTGATCAATTTAAGAAAGTATGTGAGAGCACTGTCCTTGGAGTTGGACAGGAAGGAATAGGGGATTCCATCTAGTCCAGGAGAGGAGTCTTTAACCTTGTCCAAAACGAATTTCAACTCTTGGAGGGAAAATGGAAGGTCTATGGGACTGTCTGAGGGGGGGATGGTGTAGGTAAAAGGGAGTTGGTCAATAAAGGGGGCTGTAGGTGGGGCAATCTTGTCCTTAAATCTTTCTAACAGCTCTTTGGTAATATTAGATGTTCTGGGAGGGGAGTAGGCTGATCGAAATCTCCTAATTTGCTTCCAAACCAGGGTGGAGGGTGTGTCTGGAGAGATGGAGGAGCAAAATCTCTCCCAGCTTTGACGCTTCTTGGAACCAAATGTTTTTTTGCATATAGCCATCACTCTGTTTAAATTAACATAATTATCCATAGTTAGGTTTTGTTTGTACAACAATTCGGCTTCCTTGCGAGCATTTATGAGGTTAGTGCATTCTCGATCCCACCATGGAGGGGATGAAGGTTTTGCTGTGGATTTTTTCTTTTTAGGGAAGGCTGAATCAGCAGACTCCAAAATTGCCTGGGTCAGTGCCTCTAGGCATGCATTTATGGATGTTGTGGATATTGGTGGAAGTTTTGTCATTTTGTATTCGAGGGTTTGTGCATAGAGTGACCAATCAGCTTCTTCCAATTTATATTTAAGTAAGGGATCGGGATTGCTAAGAGGTCGGGATTCAAAGGGGAGGGTGAGTATAATGGGAAAGTGTCTGCTGCCATAGGAGGATGGAGAAATGGACCAGGAAACCTGAGATGCTAGATCTGGGGAGCAGAATGCAAGGTCTAGGGCACTAGCCATCTCGTTGGGTCTATTGCGACATGTGGGGGATCCGTCATTTAGCAGACACAGATTTAAGTCATCCAGTATTTCTATAAGGAGAGTGCCGCATAGGTTATTTTTGTCAGATCCCCAGGATCGGTGGTGACAGTTAAGATCTCCCATAATAATTAGGGGCTTAGGAATAGTAGCAAGAATGTTTTTTAATTCTGTTAGTATGGAAGGAGTGGGGTGAGCTATATATATGGATGTAAATGAGATGTTATTGACACATGCAGCAACAATTTGGAGTTCTTTGTTATGGTTCATTTCACAACGTAAATTATTACTTGTTCAAGAGCTAGATACTAAACAAAATGCATAAGAACGCTATTGCTATGTTTGACTTGAAAGCAAAGATTGCTTTTTTACCGAATTTTGTATGAAAACCATAGAGAAACGCCAAGTTGAACGACTTTCAAAGCGATATAAATTGAAAAAAAGGGCTTAAAGCGACAAGTCAAACATAGGCTGTGCTTTATTTTCAATTTTGTTGTGGATATTTCTCTATAATGGAAAATATTAACAATGTAGGTATGTATTTTTGACCGCCTCCGTGGTCTAGTGGTAACAAACGTTGCCGTGAGCTCGGGAGGTCGTGGGTTCGATTCCCACCGGGGGCAAATTGTACATTGTATAATTTGCCTCGGTCTGGGTGTTTATATGTATAATATGTATATATTTACAAAAAAAAAGTATAATATGTAGTTTATCAATCATCTAGTTTCCGTAACACAAGCCTCGTAGCTTACTACGGAAACTAGATGGCGCTATGTGACCTGTCTGGAAATATTTATTATTATTATTTATTTATTTATAAAAACAGGCTATATTGTACAAAATAAATTTATTTATCACTACTGTGACTAGTAAAAAAATAATTCGTTTTCACTGTTCTTGTTTTAACCCCTGACATAAAAGTTTTTATTTATAATGTAGGATCTTCGTATTATTTTATAACGTATTATTATAATATTTATTTCTCTAGGATTCTATTGTGCATTAAGTTTACGTTTAATTACATTATTAATTACACACATTTTTTTTTTGTTCTTTTTTTTTTGTTTGTTCTCTTCTCCCGATGGATGATGAATGAGGTGATAGGGAAGGCAAAGGGTCTAGTCCATACAGCCAAGTCTGACGTAATTTATCTTTCTTTTTCATGAGTTAATGAATTTGATGATGAATCAAATTCCAGATGCTGCAGAATTTGATGCTTTTCTTGGAGTCACTGGCGGAACCATCCACTGCTCAAACACGTCGGGTAAAATATTGACAGCGCGGGAAAACCGCAAAAAATAAACTGCAACATATTTAAAGTCCAATTTATCGTTTTCCATAATTATTCACATTGTAGCACATTAATAAACAAAACAACACCACTTTTGACCAATAATATCCACAGTTAATTAATTTACAAAACAAAAACTTGCACTTGACATGTCCAGGCAAAATGGCGCGAAGAACTCCTTTTTTGTTCTTTTTTTTTTGTTCTCTTCTCCCGGTGGATGATGAATGAGATGATAGGAAGGCAAAGCGTCTAGCCCATACAGCCAAGTCTGACGTAATATATCGTTCATTTTTATGAGTTAATGAGGTCATCATCAAATTCCAGATGCTGCAGAATTTGATGCTTTTCTTGGAGTCACTCGCGGCATTATAGCTTAAACACGTCGGGTAAAATATGAGAGTTCACAGCGCGGGAAAACCGCATAAAATAAACTGCAACTTGTGCCCCATATTTAAAGTCCAATTTATCGTTTTCCATAACTATTCACATTGTAGAACATTATTAAACAAAACAACACCACTTTTGACCAACAATATTCACAGTAAATTAATTTACAAAACAAAAACTTGCACTTGATATGTCCACGCAAAATGGCGCGAAGAACTCTCTTAATTATACACAATGTAATCAGTCAATTTTACGAAATCAATTTTACGAAATAAATAAAAACAATTTAGATAGGTATACACTATTTTATTTAAAAATATTTACAATATATATCAAAAATACATTTACAAATCTTAAAGTTTAATTAATGTTACCTTTATTTTGTGTTATCTCAGCTTTAGCTTTAGCTTTTTTTTACTGATATTTGCTTAAAATGTATGAAAACCATAAAGCGAAATAAAGTTTAAAAAAAAGCGCTTAAAGCGTCAAGTAAAACACAGGGTTTGATTGATCCATTACGTTTTGATAATTAGTTAATACATCTCAAGCACTTATTACAATAATTAGTAAGGCAAAAAGGATCCAATCCATATTAAGTTAATTTTAAGTTAATGGCCATTGAAGTTGGAAATGAGATAAGTCCAACATTTCATACATTTAGAATATTTCAAAAACGTTATTTTTATATGGATAGTGTTTAATATTAAAGATATCATCCTAAACACCAGCAGCCCTATTCTGTTACTTAAGCGCAAACGTTATATAATGGAATCCGTTAACTATATGTACTCGTATATCTTGCTATTAAAGTAGATATTTGCACGGCCGCTGTTAAGGTCGAGCGCTTATAGAGTTGAGAATTGAATATTTTGTAATTATGACGCAAACTCTGACGTAAATAACGAAATCCACTAATAACGTTTGCGACTAATTAACAGAATGGGGCTGCTGATTGGCGTTCATAATTAAACTTCTGAAAAACTGTGAATTGGATCTTATTTGAGTAACTGCGTCCAATATATAAGGTCGGCATGCTACACATACTCGTAGCTACTTGGATGATTAGAATGAACTGTATTTTTCTGATGCGCGTGCTTAACTGAAAATATACATAACAAAATTAACATTTGGCTTCTGTGTGCTTAGTGTAAAATGCAAGTTTCGGAAAACGTAACTGCTGTAGTTACGTTTTTTATTTTACATTGCGTGTTATTGCAAGTTTGGCTATAATAACAGGCAATGAACATCGAAAATTCAGTAAAAAAAACTCTACTACTATAGTTGCGTTTACGAAACTTCACTGTCACACTAGGCATACTGGTCTCTAAACTCTTCCCCTAAAGTGTGCATCAAGGCTTCCATAAGACGGGACATAGCGTAGATTTGGTTGGCTCCATGGGCTGCGGCGGTTTTTGTAGCTGGAGCAAGCAATCAGGCTGTTCATCGCAGGTGGTCGAGACTGTTCCACACTTATACCACGGCAGCGACTGGAATAATAAAGGCAATGTAAATTATTTTTAAAACTAGCACATGTAACCTTGCGCCCAACTGATGGTAAGTGGCGTGCAAGGTTCATGAATGTTAGCAACTGTAATCAGACACTCATGACTGACATCAGTCCCTAACACTATGCCGGGTTGACTAGGCATGACGGAAACTCGAGCCTGATCCTGAAACGTGTGAATACACTTTACTGGGTTTATCAGCACGACGGTGAATACTTCCCCGCCCTGGCAGACTGGACAAATTACCACCATCAGTCCGCCTACCACCTATTTGTTGTTCTCGTTAAAAGCATGTGCCATTTGCAATGATGTCAAGTGCCAATTTTAACTTTCAAGGAAAACTGATATTGTAAGCTTGCCGTGGTGATCAAGATAGTACTCGTAAGTTAATAAAAACATTGTAATAATAAAAAAATGGGTGCGAGTGAACATGCACATGTAAAAAAGCACCCACCATTTTACAATTTCGTTGTATTTTTTCTTAGTCCAATCTCTATGGATATGCACCAACCTCTTTGCCTTGGGGTTGAGGGGGGCGTATTCGTCTCCGATCAGCACGCTGCTGTCAAGTGTGCCGTCTTGCTGAAGAAGATCCCCAGAAGTGACGGAGGCATCAATCTTGACGTCGTGACTGCAGTCGTACGTGAACAAAAATACTAGAACTACTATCATCTGGAAAAATAGAATTTAACGTTAACATACTTAAGGCTAAATAATCTATTATCAATATACGCCACGTGATTGGTAGTAAGCTTGTTACTTTGGTTATTTCAGCCAATGATGTGTCTCATTACACATTACACATTAAACATTTCCCGTTAAACATTTCAAAAGATAATAAAGCTGTCTGATTTTTTTTAAATATAAATATTATAAATAATAAATATTTCCATACAGGTCACACAGCGCCATCTAGTTTCCGTGGTAAGCTACGAGGCTTGTGTTACGGAAACTAGATGGTTGATAAACTACATATTATACATATAAACACCCAGACCGAGACAAATTATACAATGTACAACTTGCCCCCGGTGGGAATCGAACCCACGACCTCCCGAGTTCACGGCGACGTTTGTTACCACTAGACCACGGAGCCGGTCAAATATACTAGCACGACATTCAACCTTGCGCCCCTCAGTCCGCCTACCACCTATTTGTTGTTACCCAATTGTAAGTGGCGTACGAGGTCCCTGAATGTTAGCAACTGGAATCAGACACTCACGACTGACATCGGTCCCTAATACTATGCCGGCTTAACAGAGCTTGACGGCAATTCCAGCCTGATCCCGAAACGTGTGGACATAGACTTTACAGGGTTTATCGGCACGAACGGTGGACACTTCCCCGCCCCTGCAGACTGAGCAAATTACCACCATCAGTCCGCCTACCACTTATTTGTTGTTCTCGTTGAAAGTATGTGACATTTGTAATGATGAAAAACTATCTACGTACTCTATACTCTACGTATCTACCTATTACCATAAGGCAGGCATCTACCAGATCATCATTTAAAAAGCTGGTCTACTCACATTTTCTAAATAACTCCCAACAAAATTTGTAAGTTTTATATGTATGTTTATTATTTTGTATGTATTAGTATTTAGTATATTTATAAGTAGATTATATATAAGTAAGTTTATTATCTAAGTATTTATATCTAATTGATGTGTCACTTATACTTTCCTTGCACCTACAGTAGTTCTAATTAGTCCCAAAGGTTTGGCTGTCAGAGAATGTCTACGGGCATTAAGTCCGCCTTTTGTACTTTGTGCATTAAAGTTTTGAAATAAATAAATAAATAAACTATTTTTTGTATAATTTTTAAAATAATATATATTAGTGTAAAATCTATAATTAAAATAACTAAAGTCATGCATATACCCTATTGTGTTAGCAACAATACTTTTAATAAAAAAAAACCTTTAATTAATGCTATAACTTACCACAATAAGATGAAGAACGAATATGAAGAGAGTGGAATTTCTGAATCCGATTTTGTCGAATAGAACGCCTGAGAGAGTTGGTCCTATAAAGGCGCCCAGGGCGAAAGTAGATGTCCACATGCCTGACACAAGACCATACGTCTCTATTGAGTTTGGTAAGCCATTGGCACTGAAAAAAAAAAACTCTTCAAGTATTTCAATTTATTTTATTTTATGTGACCTAAAGATAAATAGCGCGCGAGGTCCAAGAATGCAAATGGAATCAGATACTCATAATTGACATCAGTCCCTAACACTATACCGACTGGACTGGGCATGACGGCAATTCGAGCCTGATCCCGAAACGCGTGGATTACACTCTAGAGGGTTTATCGGCACGAACGGTGGATACTTCCCCGCCCCGGCAGACTGGGCAAATTACCATCATCAGCCCGCCTACCACCTATTTGCCTCTTCTAATCTCTATCACAACTATTGTTTTTTAAACTAAATATAGTAAGTAAGTACTTTTTTGTCGGACGAATATTAACTCACTTAAAACCAATTATAAAAGAAAAGATTGAACGAGAAATAAATAGAACCAAGTTTATTTTGTAGAATAGTTTTAATTTCATAGGTATTTCATGGCAAAAGAGGTTAAGAAGCTCGCTGCAGACAAATAAATTGCCAGTGGAAACTTAGAACAAGCACTTGACAAGTTTCAGTGTTGCCGCCTAGTAGACGGTGGTGTATTAATTCAATCAATTCATTCAACATGTCGGCCATTGTTGTCAATAAGCGAACTATACAATATAATATGACCGCCTCCGTGGTCTAGTGGTAACAAACGTTGCCGTAAACTCGAGAGGTCGTGGGTTCGATTCCCACCGGGGGCAAATTGTACATTGTATAATTTGTCTCGGTCTGGGTGTTTATATGTATAATATGTATATATTTACAAAAAAAAAAAAGTATAATATGTAGTTTATCAACCATCTAGTTTCCGTAACACAAGCCTCGCAGCTTACCACGGAAATTAGATGGCGCTGTGTGATTGTCTGGAAATATTTATTTATTTAATATAATAATAATATACTTTTAAGTATCCTACCATCCACCAGCCCTATTCTGTTACTTTAAGCGCAAACGTTATACAATGGAAGTCGTTAACTATATTATCACGCTATTAAAGTTGATATTTGCACGGCCGCTATCAAGGTCGAGCGCTTATAGAGTTGAGAATTGAATACTATTTTGTAATTATGACGCAACCTCTAACATAAATAACAAAATCCACTAATAACGTTTGCGACTAGTAACATAATAGGACTGGCTACGCTAGTATTTGGGTTAACGAGAGTTTTTTGCGTGAGTTGCCACTCTTTTCCCAATTAGTTACTATACTCTTTGGCCAGTTGCAGTGTTACCCCGCACTTCAAAATTAAAACTAAAAAAAGTAAAAATAAAATACTTTTATGCACATGTTAATTGTATTTAGTATTGAAAAATAAGTCTGTATAGTTAAATCTGTTGGATATTTCATTATTTGAGTCGTTTGATTTGAATATTGGCGGCAACGCCTTTGTGCGCCGGCGCACTTGTGTGGGCGACCGTCCGCCGACCCGACGCCCCCTGGTGGGCTATAGCGACTGTGCTCGGCGAACTTCCTGTTGTTGACGTTTCTGCCGAACGCAACGCCTTCTGATGGAGAGTAGTGGAACTAACACATCGCGAAGCACATCGCTGCTCCTAAATTTCGTGCATATTATTTTTTTCTGTGATTGTGTTTCGTATTTATGCTGTGATCCTCGTCGGCACCGAGCTTATCACGACGCGTCGGCTATTAAAACTACAAGAATTCTATCGACATTCGAGACAACGGAACAAAAGGTTAGTTGCTGCTAATTTCATTTCTTTCGCTCAATTTTGGAGTATTTTCACCAGCGCCTAGTCGTTTCCCGTTCAAAATCTGACTACATTTTATATGAATAACGCAGTAATTAACGAACTCCATTGATTTTACCGTTCTGGTGCAAAAAAAATGTGAAAAATATACCCAGATTACGGTACAGTAGCTCTTAAATAATATATGATGTTAATGAAAAAAAAAAAAAACAAATCGTCGGTTCTCTAAGGAATTGAAAATAATTATTCACTTACATAGACGTGGTTAGAGCATCAGTAAATGAAGCGACAAGCTGGCAGCCGATACCCAAACCATGGAGAACTAAACCTACCATGGTTATCCATTTTACCCTGAAACATAATATAAACAATTGGAGTCGGGTCATTGGTTGCCTCCGTGGTCTAGCGGTTAAGTCCGTGGATTTAGACTCGGAGGTACCGGGTTCGATTCCTGGTCGGGACACAAAAAAATATTTGTTTATTTGTGATATTTCTCGAGTTTGGTACGCTGGAGACATCGCCACTTGTCATGATTGGCCAATAGTAAAGTTGGCTAAATGTGAATCCGCTTATTCATAAGCGCGGTTTCTGACCACCCCGAAACGGTCATGATGATACTTTTATCTGCAAAACATAACACTACTGTATGGTGAATAAGGCCGCGTCTGAAAATCACAATATCTATCGTAATAAATATCCAAAGGCGGGGAGTGTGACAAGGTCAACGCCGGCTGGGCGGCGCGGGGCGGCAACCTCGCTCGAATCTCAAGGCTTTTATTTTACGTAAGTCAAAGTCCGCGCAATCGCCAACCTTTCGCTATCTACTTGATAAGGCTCGGTATGATTGGCGATGTTTTTAGGAAAACTTTATTAAACTCTTTATTAGTATTCTAGATTATAATATAAAAATATTTGATCTTTAATACATTCCATATTGTATAGACACAAGGCAAAATAGGTAAAAGTATAAAAAATACTTACGTAGGTGTGTTAAAGAATGGTGCAGGTCCAACCAATAGGAATCCTCCTGCTATGAACAAACAACCCAGAACCGTAATGTACTTGGGCTTGATTGTTGGATGGTCACACAACCACCCCCACAATGGAGCTGATAACGCGTACACACCACCGTTGATCACAAACATCAGTCCCAACAATACTGATGATAGGTTAAACTAAAACAATACAACTATAGTTAATAAACCATAAAATACATCATAGTAAAGTATCATCACAACCTATCCCTTTCAGGGATGTCAGAAAAACACAGTTTTTGTAATGAAGTGTTTGTTTTCAAATTATGTATTTATTAAATTGTTATTATTAGATTTAGAAGTACCGGATTCGAATCGCGATCTATATTTTATTTAATTAATTTGTGTATATTCTCGAGTTTAGTAGGTACGCTAGAGACAACGACGAGCTTGCCACTTGTGATGAGCGAGCAAAGTTGGCTAAATGTGAATCTGCTACTTTATAAGCGTAGTTTTTGACCATAAGGTCGCAAAGATATTCGACTTTTTACTTCTTTTACTCTCCACGCTGACCATACGGGTTGGCGACGGCAAATAGTCTCATTATTGCTACTATTATGGTCTGGATGCAAGAACAACAATATTTACAAAACGGCTCTTTCTATAACAAAATAACCAGTCAAACCTGTCTCAGATGTGGTTCAAGCGTGGCCTGCAAAAACCCGATGCTCATGCTGGTGGAAATAATACTTATAGCTGCGAGCAATACCCCAGGTATCTTCAGCAGGGCTATCATGGTGGCTAAAAAATATTTTTTTTGTTTAATAATAATAATAATAAATATTTCCAGACAGGTCACACAGCGCCATCTAATTTCCGTGGTAAGCTACGAGGCTTGTGTTACGGAAACTAGATGGTTGCTAAACTACATATTATACTTTTTTTTTTGTAAATATATACATATTATACATATAAACACCCAGACCGAGACAAATTATACAATGTACAACTTGCCCCCGGTGGGAAGCGAACCCACGACCTCCCGAGTTCACGGCAACGTTTATTACCACTAGACCACGGGGGCGGTCATAAAATGTAATGCAAATAATTAATATACAAAAATCAAAGAACAAGTCCTTACTGACAGACTTATGAACGCTCAACCCATACTATAGGTGCATGGTGAAATTTGGCATTTCATTACCAGATGGCAAGCTTCCACTGATCATTGGACAAGCTTCTTCAATTTAAATCTCTAATAAACTACCTCGCTCGAACAATACAGGATTTTTAAATAATAATAATGATAATAATAACATAATAATAGTTTATTTATTTGCATAAAAGTCATATTTACAAATTCACAGGTCTTAAACTTAAGAAAGAATGAAAAAGTTTATTTGTCACAAATAAACACATCATCTCAGCTCATAAGAGCGGCGGCGGTGGTTAGAACGCCTTCCTTAACATCGAAAAGACGTGGGTTCGAACCCCTGCATGTACCAATAAGAAATAGACTTTTCTTAAGTACATTTTTCATAGATATACAACACCACCGTTCCTTGCCTCGAGCACGTTAAGCCGTGGGTTCAGGTTCCATATGCCCTACGTAATATACGAGTAGGCGTGAAAGCAAGAGAAACATGTATACATACAGACCAACAAGTATTTGTTATTTGACAGTGATTATTTCATGTATTGATTATTTGCTTTGTCTTTATTATTTTGACTTGGAACTGTTTTTGTTTGGATTCATTTTTATCAAGTTTGGTTCTTATTATTGAGTGTTTATTAACGAGTACATTAAACTCTTTAAAAATAATACAGACTTATAACGAAGCTGGGAAGTCATTGGTGTACAACGCGTAAAGCACGGGAGATAAGCAGCTGCCTTGTGGGACCCCAGCCAGAATGGGCTTTTCCACAGAGATGAGATCCTCCACATTGACGTGAAATCGACGTGCTCCAGAAACTACGCCCGGATCCTTACTGCCATTGTTGGGACTGCCTAGTCAAGAAGTTTGCACAAGTGACCATCGTGCCAGACTCTGTCAAACGCCTTCGCGATATCTAGAAAGACGCCGACAGAGCGACGACCTTCGTTCTTTTCGACGTGGATCTACGTCCCTCTCGAAAGCCTAGTGCAACTATAAAAGCACCATCTATGATCGAATAGAGGAACGGTTTTGTGTAATGGTCATCTGAATGTTTTAAGCCTATAATTCAATGCATTGATAATAGCGCTATTAAATCAAATAGGGTAAATATTTCTTAACGACAACCTCTAGGATGTTCCGTGTATTTTGATTGCCAACTTAAAAATAATAGTTTATTTAACATTTATGAAAATAAACTGATACGCGGTTCTTTTGTTGAAGAAGAACGTGTTTTACACTTCCATAGCACGCAAGAAATGGCTTTCATACGCTAATTCATTTTGTACCAAGTCGTCTAGCTTTGATTCATACCATTTATTTTCTTGCCCTTTCTTGTTATATATCTATTTAATGTACTGGAAGCTCTTAACCAGATTTATTTCAAGGTGGCCAATTTGACGCCATTTTTTTTATCATTACAAAGACTGTCTTTTTATGCAACAGGTCTACAATTCAACACTTACAATCGGTTGCAGAAAGAAAATTAAAATTATCTATAATAAATATTTTGATTTACGCCACATGGATAGCTAGCTTGTCAATTTGGTTATTTATGGTCTTTGTACGGAGAGAAGTCGCTACAACGCGATCCTAAGCATTTTAATTGGATTAATTAAAAAAAGTATCTTACGTCCATCATGCCTGACATCTTCATCATCATTATGGCAAGGCAGAGCAAATGAACTCATAAGAGCAGCACAGAAGAGACTGGACCCCAGAACTGCAAAAGGCAAAGTATAGCCGCCATAGTCGTACAGGGCACCACCCAATGTCGGCCCCACTATCAGTCCAAGACCGAAGAATGTTTCCAATGATGCCTGAAATAGATTAAGGAGGTATATTCCCTATTGTCACTGTAGCATACACATCGACTAGCACAGCACAAAACATGGTGTAACATCTCTAGATAACAGATCGAATAGTGGCCGCCGAGCAAGTTGGTGTGGAATATTAAAGTTTATTTATTTAAAGATTTTTATGAATTTTACAGTGAATATAACAATAATGACAAATGTTAATTAAATATTAATTGTATTTTAAATAATCACAAAACTTAATTTAAATTAAATCGTATCCGAGCGGCATGGTGGCAAGAACGCTGGCCGCATTTCCTCGCTCAATCGCTATGCTCAATTCTACCCTTCTCACAAAAGCTAGGTTAGCTAGCTATTATCCACTGTAAATTAATAATGTATACTTACATATACTAGACGTGATAAAAGGAATTAGAGGAATGGTGACAACAGACTTCACCAGACCCTCGCTGTGTGGCAAAAATTCCAAAACTTTCCAGAAATATGTTCAGAAAGACCCATCTTGCTTGACCCAGCAGTGGAGAACAGCAGCCCTATTATCTTACTTAAGCGCAAAAGTTATTTAATGGAATCCGTTAACTATATATATCACGCTATTAAAGTTGATATTTGCACGGCCGCTGTCAAGGTCGAGCGCTTATAGAGTTAAGAAATAAATCATATTTTGTAATTATGGCGCAATCTCTGACATAAATAATATCCACTAATAACGTTTGCGACTGATTAACAGAATAGGGCTGCATGATTTTAAGCATTAGACGGTGTATTGATAAATGAATGTCCAAGAGCTGGCGCGTCGTGAGAGCGATGCAATACAAAACCCCAAATTCTACCCTACTCTCCAAAGCTAGCTTAACCAGTCTTTCAGCACTTTAAAACAACAATGTATACTTACAAACATGGTAGCAACATTATTAGGGAACTCCTTGGCGATGATGGCAAACGAAGCCGTGAGAAAGGCAGCGTTACCCATCGCCTCGACAATGCGAATCACGAAACTGGACGAGATAAAGGGAATGTGTCCTTCTATCTTGTCCAACAAACTGAAATAGGTAAACATATTTATTAGGATACAAATACTGACCAAAGATGGAGTAGACGGGTTCCAAAATTGAGATCGACAAGTGTATCACACATTCTCACTGCCTTCGGACACGTGTCACGATGTAGAGAAACATCTATTGAGCGCCTGGACTAGCAGAGAAAAGTCGATGGCAAGAGGATGCGTGGTAGGTCTCCGATTAGATGGACTGACCAGGTGAAGGCTGCAATGCATCATCACCCACATGATTGCCGTCCGAGAATAGTGGCGACGGCTTGTTAAGCGTGCCACTAGCTCTCAAATGGCGACCACGACCACGCTGCCTAGAGTGTAGCGACTAAGAAGAAGAATACGAAACAAGGAGAACACAAATTTTAAAGAGAATCCCACGCAACGCATCTTTCTGTTGACAATGATCGACGTGGTTTTCTTTACAATAATACGTTTCACATTGTTATTATTAAAACTGTGAGTGTGTAGACATGCATGTAACGTAAAATACCTACTAGTTTTGGTAAATTATTACGCATTTTTATATTAGTTTATCTACAATGATGTTTTATTATTTTTAAATGCTATTTTTCAGGCGCAAACATTTTTTAAAATACAACTCCACGTCTTGTCCTCTATTAAATATTGCAATTCAGCGGGGAAATTCAGCCAGCGTTCATGCCACTATTCACATGGACGGGACTAATATCCGTATCCGTAATATTAATTTTATTTTATATTTTGTATTTTTTTATGCTGTTTAAAAACGCTTTGAAAATATTGTGACGTCACAGCGTACAAAATAAACAAATTATGTGCTATTTTAGTGTTTTTATATTCCCATTAATAAATTTAGTTATCTAGCGTTTGAAAGAAGGAAGACAACCGTGATGATAAAGATTGATGATGAAACTCTAGAACAAGTAAATTAAATTATATATTTGGGCAGTGTTTTCACTGCGGATGTGAAGTACGATAGGGATGTTGAAAGAAGAGTGAACGCGGGAAATAGTATTAACGGTGCCCTGGGGTCACTGATCGGCAGTCGAAATGTCAGTGATAAAGCTCGGCTCGCCATACACAATGCCATGTTGGTACCAACACTGATGTATGGAAGCGAGACGTGGATACGTCAGAATACGCATGAGAGTAGGGTTAAAGCAGTAGATATATGCGGTCGTTGCGTCGGATATGCGGCGTCACTTTGGCGGACCGCATACGTAACGTCGAAATACGGAAAAGGGTTGGTATGAAGGAAAGCATAGGGACAAAAATAAGAAAAGGCATGCTACGATGTTTCGGGCATGTTAAAAGGATGAGCCAGATATATAATGCGAAAGTTGTGGATGAAAGAGGCCCTGGCAGACCGATACTCACATATCACGATCAAAAGTCTTCGTAACCAAAGGGCATGTATGAAGAGATTAATGAATGTCGACGAAGCGAAAGAGGTATGTCGTGATCGAGTCAAATGGCGCTCAATTGTCTCTGCCTAACCCGCAAGGGTTCTGGCGTGAAGATATGTATGTATGTACGAGTATGTAATTTATTAATAATAACAGAAGGACTATACATTTATTCCCGGTGTGAAGGAGAAGGTTCGCTTGGTCGTCATAAAATGAATTTTAAGCAATACACAAACAAACCACACCCTTGTTTAATGTGTTGTAATGTCACAGATATGGAATGATAGTGATGTACTGTTAACTGAAAATATTGATGTTATTTGCAGTTTTTTTTCGATTCTAGATATTATTTTTAAAAGCAATAAAAAAGAATCTTGAATAATCCCAATGGGGTGTGTCACTAACTTTTTATCACGATAGATGGCGCATGATAGATGGTACCTAATATAACTGTCAGTTGCATAGAAAACTTGTATTTTTATTACGAAATTTATAAATTCTGGATATTATGCAGAAGTGAGCAGCTTTTAAGTGTACACATCGAGATTTCCAAGCGAAAGCGAAGATATGGTAATCTCAAAATTGCCGTTCTATTAATTCAATCTTTTTTTATTTTGAAGACGGTGTTCGCTTACTTAATTCGTCTTTTAATTTCTGTCATAAAAATGTAAAACTACAAATAAATTTAAAAAATGATCAGTCATAGGTGTAAATAAGGTACCATTGCCGCTAGCGACATCTACAAAAAGCTTTGCCTGATACACCCCATTGGTTTAAATGCCCTAGTTTTGTTGTCTTACCCGAACAGTATAGCGCATGTTCCAGTAGTAAGTATGCCAATGTTAAACAGTAGTTTAGGCCCGATTCTGTTAAGCCTGGCTCCATAGATGGGGCTCACGAGAAACACCACCAGCTCGAAGACTCCAAACACCAAGCCATATTCAGTCGCAGTACAACCTTTTTTCTCAGCCTGAAATTAAGAGATATTTTAAACTCCAATACCGTAGTCGCACAATAGTTGTCAGTAGTTACATAATTAAACACATTTACGGTCAATGGAGCAGCGCCACGGTACTTTTTAGATTACAGTATTTTTTCCCCAAAAGCGGTTTAGAATGTTATTTTAAAAGTGGAAGGTACGGTACGAAGACATTACGCGTGGAACTAGTAAACTACGTCTAACTGACGCACTTGAATCAGTAGCAAAATCACATGATAAGTTATTACCTCTACGTGTTATATATTAAGTTTGTCCATTCTGAGCTTTTATTAAAACAAAAGAAGATAAATAATAAGATATCTTTATTTATATATAATATGCTAGAAATAAGTCCAAGCACTCAGTCTTTTTTTTTTTCTTTTCAAGTAGGCATAGGACAAAAAGATATGTATTCTGCACTTTTACACGTCAATTTTTACAATATTGATACAAAACGATATAATTTTATAGTACATATTGATGAATCTGGAGCAGTACATGATAACCATCATTTGGAAAGAGAAACAATAAAATAACAAAATTATAAATACAGAATAACGCTTAACATTATAGCTGCTGTAGATAGGCATTGTCACACTATAAGCTAAGACAGACACAATTATAAGAATATAAATGTCAATGTTAGTTAAGATAATAGCTGCTGTATATAGGCATTGTCATACTATAAGCTAGAACAATTATTAAAAAAAAAAGGTATCTTAAAATTAATAGTGTTTAAAATAAATGACGAGTGATGTTAATAAATAAATCAATCATTTATTTATTAACTTTTGGTACATTTATTTAGGTTCTAACAGATGGTTGTGAGCTACAAAAGTCGACCATCTCTTAGGTATATAAATATTTAAAAAAAAAATGAAGTTAATTATTATTATTAAATATAAATTATGAAAACAAAATGAGGTAACAAGAAACAAACAAAAATAAAGAAAATAAAAAGTCAATTTAATGCATCTTGTAAGTACTCATCAAGATTATAATAAGCCTTTTTTGCCAAAAGGTCATACAATTTTGTTTTGAATGTTGATGTTTTGTTGTTTTTAAGGTCATCCGGTAGCACGGAGTTCTTCGCGCCATTTTGCGTGGACATGTCAAGTGCAAGTTTTTGTTTTGTAAATTAATTTACTGTGGATATTATTGGTCAAAAGTGGTGTTGTTTTGTTTAATAATGTGCTGCAATGTGAATAATTATGGAAAACGATAAATTGGACTTTAAATACAAGTTGCAGTTTATTTTTTTGCGGTTTTCCCGCGCTGTGGACTCCCATATTTTACCCGACGTGTTTGGGCTATAATGCCGCGAGTGACTCCAAGTAAAGCATCAAATTCTGCAGCATCTGGAATTTGATGATCCCCAACTCGGTTATGAACTCTGTTATAAACATATATTATGCAAATAAATTACGTGTTTAGGACTGATGTATTCTGTACAATGTCCTTTAAAGACAATTAATAAAAAAAAAAAAAACATCCGGTAGCTTATTAAACAATGTAGCAGCCATTATATACACTATTACAAAAAATGCCGTTTTATTGGTATGTAAGGGTACACTTCGAATCTAATTCGGCATTTGCGAGGATGTGTATTTTATTTTATTTTATAATAATAAGATGATAAGGTGCGCCTCAGAGGCGCCTACGGAATAGATGTATCGCTGTCATTTTATAACCGACGCGCGTACAAGATTGTATTTCCGAAACTGTTTCAGCCATCGATTATTTATTTATTTAAAAACTTTTTTGCACAAAGTACAGGCATTTTCTGACAGCCAAACCATGGGGACAAATTGGAACATTTATAGTTGCAATGAAAGAAATATTAATAGTACGATAAATTGAACAACATAATTATATATTTCAACATAATTACCACTTCTGACGAAAGACTGTTTGTGGTCGTAAGTACTGTAACCTGCCCTTTGCAGTTACTTGATTATCCAACGCCTGCGGTTGGATAAAGTTGCTTTTAATTGTTACGGAGAGAATTCTTCGGAACTCCTTTTTTTATTGAAAATGCAAAAAACTTTTTTTATACTTTATATTTTAGAATATGTAGAAAAACTAAACACTTATCTACGTGGGACACTATTACGCGGTAGACTTTAACTAATTATTATTTTAATCCTAATCTTTATAAAAATACTCGCTCTGTCAACCTCTCGGTCCGAGCTCCCCGATCTTCCTTTTTTTTCTTCTTTTAAAACAAAAACCCATCAACCCTGTCATTGTCGTATATTGACAATACTATTCTTTTTTAAAATGCCAATAAAATTCTGTAACCCACATGTACCCGTTACAGTACCAAAAGGTTTTTAAGATGCGCCTGTTTATCTTTTCAGTACTATATAATAAGTTTATCTTTCTAGGGTTAATAAATCGTCCAGCATCTCCCTTTTTGCAGTTAGCCATTAAAACTAAGCAGACAATTTATAGTCTTTGACATTTGCATTGAAGGTTATCGCAGGCGCGACGCTCTTAGTAAACCATTTCATATCATTTAGCTATTGAACTCATTTTTACTGTCAAGTTGGTTACGAAAGAAAAGTCGTTTTTTTTTTTTTTTTTTAAGTTTGGCCAATGTAGCAGCTTGAGTCTCTTACCCAAATGTGTGGTAAAAGTTCCTGGTCGGGACACAATAATTTATTTGTGATATTACTCGAGTATGGTACGCTAGAGACATCGACGAGCTTGCCACTTGTCATGATGGGACTATAGTGAAGTTGGCTAAATGTGAAGCACAAATAAAGGACGTGGTTTCTGACAACCTTGAAAGATATACGGTCGTGATGATACTTTACTTTATTATTAAATAAAACATGTCAAATTAAAATAGCTTTTTTTAATAAATAATATTTTGTATAAAAATGATTAATACCCGTTCTATCTTATATTTAACTAGTTGTTTTTTTTCCGTTACCTCCAACAAATATCGTTAATGTATACAGAACTTTTGAACAGCCTACCTGTCAGCATTAGACAAGCTCCTAACAGAGCTTTATTTAAAAGGAGAGTTTACACTCACTTTATGAAGTCCTTGTAGATTTCTTTCACTGTCACTGTCAAAACTGGAGACCCTGGTAGGGCTTGTGGTATTATGTATAATAAATATGATTATCTTAAAACCAGTAGTTATTTTTATGTATAGTATTTATATATATGTTTATATATTAATGTTATGTATATAGTATTTAAGTATATGTAGGTATGTTTATATAAGAATTACTTACTTTTATGGTATTTAATGGAATAAAAATAATTTCTTAATATCATTTCACTATCCTCGATCTAATGAAGAAATCTCATTTGTCCCAACGGTCAACGGTCAGAGAATGCCTTACGGCATTATTTTCGCCGATTGTAAATTACAATAAAGTTTTTAAATAAATAAATAAATAAACTTTACAACTTATGAGCTCAAACCTTCCTCGAGAACCGTTCTATCCATTGGTGAAAGCAGCATGATAATCGGAGCTGTGGTTTTTGAGTTAATCGAGAACAGACGGACAGGCAGACAGACACGGCGGAGGTTTGTTTTATAATAGTAATGATAGTGATGTCTTTAGACAGAACTTACCTCTAAAGGATAAAATGGTGCCTGTAAAGCGACACAAATCGCATTACAGAAGTCGGCTATAGAAATTACAACAATAGTTAACCACTGGCGACGAGAAAATTCAAAACCCATTACCACGCGAACTTTAAAATAAAGCTTTACTCAAAATAATCGAATAAAAAAAAAAGATCTAAAACTGCGCAGCTGCTGATGCAACTCAACCGAAACTTGTCGGGAGAAGTATGTCTCTAACTTTAGGTTATTTTAAGCGTAAAATAATAAATACTAATAAATTTAAAACGCCTGATTTTTTAAATATATGTAAAATATTTCGATTGAAAGACAAAGCCAATGACTTATTTAAAAAAAAAAACACAAAATGGGTATTTTATTGTTAAACAAAATTATTATAAAATTGAAAATCTGTGCTTTCTTTCCGAATGGATGTAAGAAACTGGATAAAGGGATGTTAAAGTTCGCTTATCTACCCTCTAATAACGACTTAATACCAAAAAGCCCTGTCCATTTCTTGTTTTGTTTAAAACCTCTCGCGAATGTGAAATAAAACAATCAATGTATAGGTGGTTAATTATTTACTAATGAGCAAAGTAGAGATAATTAAGGGTTTACATTGTGATAATTATTATAAACAGTCAATGGATGATAGACGTTTAGAATAGGACAGTCCATTTTTTAAATTACAAAAGTCGAAAGTTTAAGTTTAAGTAGGTATATACTGGCAAAAAGAGCAAATATTTATATTAAAAAAAGTTACTTAACAACACAGATATTGCCATTGGTTTTATTTAGTGGTTAAGTCCATGGATGTAGACTCGGAGGTATCGGGTTATCCCACAATAATATTTATTGATTGAAATAAATAAAAGAGATTGCCCAAAACCAGGCCCCAACTTTGAATGTGCAACACCTACAGTAGTCACTGCAGTGCCAATCATGATATAGACATATTTCATGACCGTTACAATGTATTCAGAAAAAATGTTCTCGAACATTTCAAACCATCAATATATGATTAGCTTATAATTTATTTAACAAGTGTTTTGTTTTCATTTTTAAGGTACCAAATTTATGCAATTTTTATGTTTCCTTTATAGTTCTATTAAAAAAGAAAAAATGAATAATTTTATTTTAGAAGTCATATTTTTATGTTATATTTTGTAAGTTTGTTAGTTATTGTTAAATTGTTTTTTTTTTTGTTTTAACAGTATTAAGTTTCGAAATTCTTCTTATTTTTATATTGGTGAATGCTGTGACACCTAATTGATACGTATATTATATAAGTTATAATTATACTATGTTATGCGTGTGATAATATTTATATGTACTGCTGTGTGTACTATATAAATAAATAATATTTTTTATCTTATAAAAAAAAATACCTTTTTTATTTCAAAACGGGGTTCTACCAATGACACCTGAAGCCTAAAAATTATATTTGCTATTTTGACAATTACAAGTGGTATGTGTATGTTCTTATAAAATTATGTATGTCGACGTAATTATTGTAATAAACTTACGCTTTTGGAATGGAGTTGTTTGGAACGTGCCCTCTAGATAATATAATTTATGTATCCAATATTAAACACAATACAGACGATAAGTTTGGATGCAAATAGACATAATTAAAGGTCCAGAAGAAACTGGTTACGATAACTTTTTGAGGTCCTTTATCGGTAATAATGCCATAAAAGCATGACAGCAAAATTCATAGATCTATGAATGAATATCTAAAACATTTTCTTGATTGAGCATATTGGAGTTTGGAAGTCATATTTGGACTCCTCAGTTTATATCAATAGTCTGGAAAATATACAGAAAATGTTTATTATTATTATTACAGCCCCTAGAACACAGCGTCCTAGACCTCCACTGTTGGAGATGGGCCTTCCAGAACATATATCTGGAGAATTTGGCCTAAACTCTGCCTAAAGGTGGCCAGACGGCTTGGCGAGGATAGGATGTCATTTTTTTATGACAATTAATTAACGATTTCATAAGTTGGTATTAGTCAAACCGGGACCGACGGCTTAACGTGCTCTCCGAGGCACGGGAACGGTGGTGTTGTAAATCTATGACAAATGTACGTAAGAAAAGTGTATTCATCATTGGTACATGCCGGGTGGGTTTGAACCGACCTTTGTAGGATTTAGGGAACGCGTTCTTACAACCGAGCCACCGCAGATGTTTATAAAGTATCTGAATTACAAAACTTGTCCATCCCGTCGTGTCAAAAGTTCTCATGGCATGGCGTGTCCGGTCGTCATCCGTTCCTTAGAAAGTCATTTCAGTGGTGCACCACAGCGGGGGGATGGCTGGCACATGCGTGGCACACGATTGGGTGCTGCTGTCGGTGCCTGGGATCTCTATATGGGCGTCTAAATCTACGGTCTTAACCACTAGACCACGTATAGGCAGTCTTCAGTATTGATGATTGATTTTCTATAATATTATAATGTATAGTAGAAACTTCTCTACTCGTCAGAAGTAAATGAGGTTTATGACCATTCGACAAAGGATAATGTTCACTAAAGTTGAAAGTTCACTAACAATTAAGATTATGCAGTTAGCTAATGATATTTGCAATTTATTACTGTAATTGTTTTCTTTTAATGTTTTTTTATTTATTTATTACAGGTTACTAGACCCGGATTTGCCCGTGCAAAATTTGGTACTCTCCTCTGCCTACCCTTCAGGACACAGGACTGACGTCAGTCCCTACCAATATGCCGGCCTATCAACATGCTTATTCTCACTTCGCTTGAAGGGAGAAACACACTGGCTGGGGAGCATTCCACATCTTCAGCATTCGTAAAAAATTGTAAAAATCTCCAAATTTATATGTACGTGTAGGGATACTGGCTACGGTTTAGGTTCAATATTTTTGCATGTGCGTGATGGTTTGGTTGCGGAATAGAGAAGAAGAGATAAGGTTGTGGAACTCTTCAGAACAATCTCCGTACTATGTCTTGTAAAACACGCTAAGGGAGGCTAAATCTAGGCAAAGCTGAAGCGATTTAAGAGTTTGAGTACGTCCACTATCCCAATCGTCCGCCTCTGCAGGACATTGAGAGCATCTGTGAGGTACTTGGCGGAACTATCACAAAGGTGATGAGGCTGATGAACTGGCCAAAAGGGGGTCATCTACAATACCGATAGGCCCAGGACCAACAATCCCCCTACCATTCTGATTCATGCTTAGCTGGCTTCGCCAAAGAACTGATAAACTGCACGAGCAGATGTGGGCATCGACCACAGACTGCAGACAGTCCAGGAAGGCCCTTTCCAAACCAGACAGGCGCCTCACACGACATCTCCTGGGCCTTGACAGAGCCAGGCTTCGAATAGTGGTGGGGGACACTGTGCCTTTAACAAACATCTCCATATTCTGAACATTACAGATAGCCCACTGTGTAGAGGATGCATGGCGGAGGAGGAGACGGCCGCGCATGTGCTCATGGAGTGCGACAGTGTGGCTGCGCCTAGACTAAGGTTTCTCCAGACTGCGAGGACTCTTCCGGAGGTCTGCAGGAACGTAACAGGTCCAGGAAGGCCCCTGGAGGAGATCGGATGGCTCCGCTTAAGGAGTAAAGGTCACGCAATGGTCCAATGGAGACTAAGTGCGGAAAAGCCACCGTAATCACTATCACAAAGGTGAGAACAGTAATCCACGCATGATCTGATCTGTGCTTTGTACAGCAACGGTCTGATTGAAGGCAGGGAAAACCTCTACCTTGTTCAGTATTCAGAGCTTTTTTGACGCTGTTTTGGTGATGCTCTCAATGTAGTTCCGGTGGTTAAACCATCGTAATTCGACCCCGAGAATGTTAAGGTTCGGCTGTAGATCTAGCGTGGTGCCCTGAAGAGTGTGAGGAAGAAGGGGGACTTCATGGCCGTCAGTGCGCATGCCTGGGTCTTGTTGGCATTGAACTGGACAAGATTTTATTATTATATTAGGATTATTATATAATACAATAAAAATACTATGCAATAATATTTTAAACTATGCATATAAAATTACTAAACTTCATACTAATACTATAATAATATATAATATATTTTTTATTCATTCATTCATTACAGCTCCTAGAACACAGCATCCTAGACCTCCACTGCTGGAGATGGGCCTTCCAGAACATATATTTTTTAACGTTTTCACAATTTGGTATTAGTGGATCCGGGACCTACGGCTTAACGTGCTCTCCGAAGCACGGGCAACGGTGGAGTTGTAAGTCTATGACAAATGTATGTAAGAGTATTTCTGACTTAAACTGCCTCCGTGGTCTAGCGGTCAAGTCCGTGGATTTAGACTCGGAGGTACCGGGTACTCGATGTCAGGGTCGGGACACAAAAATATTTATTAATATAAATAAATACATTTAATTAATATTTAATTTATTTGTGATATTTCTCGAGTTTGGTACGCTGGAGACATCGACGAGCTTACCACTTGTCATGATTGGCCTATAGTTTACTATAGTTGGCTAAATGTGAATCCGCTTCTTTATAAGCGTGGTTTGTGGCCACCCCGAAAAGGAAACGGTCGTGATGATACTTTATTTTACTCTTTTTTTTTTCTTTTTTTTTACATTCTTGTATATATTAAAATTTATTCGAAGTTAATTACAAGTATTATAAGTTAAAACCGACCTTTGTAGGATTTTAAGGAAAGTGTTCTTACAACCGAGCCACCACCGCGTGTACGTGTAGGAGTATACTACATACATCGTATCGACTTATCTCTATCAAAATATAGTAGAATACTAGAGAATAGAAATCCATTCAGAATAAATACGTTTAGACTCAACTATATTCGAGAATAGGCCTCCCAGGTGGGGATGTAGGGATGTCGAAAAAACGTCTAGCAAATAAATAACATTACATGCAGGGCTTTCACCTCAAACAAAATGCGACGCGCGGCTTGAATGTATGGCAACACGCGCGGGCATTCCAAATTCAAATCTGAAAAAGAAAAAATACGAACACGCGAAATTTAAAATTCGAACCGAACATAGATAATAGATTTTGTAAAAGCAAAAATTAAAAGTTGTCAATTCTTTATTTTTATTTTATCAAAGTGAAAAAAGTTATCAAAAATAAGAAATATGGCATTCGGAAATTCGCTAATTTTAGTGTTATGTTTAGTTCTAAGCATTAACGGCGCAGAAAACGATATTTCTTCACCTATACGTAAGTATCACTGCAATTTATTAATTTCACTGGATGTATCAAACTGTTGCAATATATTTCTCTCGCAGTTCTCATCGTCCTATAACCAAGATCCTGTGTTGTCCTCCCTGAAGAACTGATGTAGGTTCAATGTAGTCTCTGCAGTGCCAATAATGATATAGGCATCTTTCTTGACCGTTACAATGTATTCAGAAAAATAGTGCCCTATCATTTCAATATAGCTTATAAATTTATTTAAGCATTATAATAGGTAACAAACAAAAAAACTAAAAAATAATAATTTGTTTTTTTATTTTATATTATGTATTTTTTTTTCAATATACTATTATTTATTTAGATTTATAAATAATAAAAATTGCTAATTTAAAACCTTAAAATACATAAACTCTACTACATTAAAAACTAAACTAAACCTAAAAAAAAAAAACTAAATAAAAATGTAATACAATAAAATAATTACTTCATATTAAAAAAAAACAATATATTAAATGATTTTGTTAAAAAATAAAATAAATAATAGCGTTTTCCATTGACTGTTTTCGTTATTTAATGATTCCATTATATAACCTTTGCGCTAAGTAACAGAATAGGGCTGCAGAAAACAAAAATAAAAAAAGGAGTTCTTCGCGCCATTTTGCGTGAACATGTCAAGTGCAAGTTTTTGTTTTGTAAATTAATTTACTGTGGATATTATTGGTCAAAAGTGGTGTTGTTTTGTTTAATAATGTGCTACAATGTGAATAATTATGGAAAACGATAAATTGGACTTTAAATATGGGGCACAAGTTGCAGTTTATTTTTGCGGGTTCCTGCGCTGTGAACTCCCATATTTTACCCGACGTGTTTGAGCAGTGGAGTGTGCGTGTTCCGCGAGTGACTCCAAGAAAAGCATCAAATTCTGCAGCATCTGGAATTTGATGATGACCTCATTAATTAATGAAAAATATATTACGTCAGACTTGGCTGTATGGGCCGTATAGGCTGTATAGACCCTTTGCCTTCCCTATCATATCATTCATCATCCATCGGGAGAAGAGAACCAAAAAATAATAATAAAAAAAAATACAGCAATAAAAAATATTTGTGGTTATTCGTTAAATTAAATCTGAAATATTTGTTGCGACCGACAATATAGGCTGGTTTACAAAGGAGTTCTCTTTTTTGTCCCTATGCTTTTTTTATACCTACCCTTTTCCCTTGTTATGCTCGACTAATCTCGGGCTAACTATAAAACTAATACTAATTATTTTTTTTTTTTATTTAACGGTTGCGGTTCAAATAAACAGATCCAGTATGGCCGCATTCGTTTGAAGAAATGTTAGCATGAAAATACCACTTTTTTAGCACAAGTCGTTCGTTTAATAAAAATTCTAACATTTGATGCTAATTTCGTATGTCAGTACCGTGTTGAAAGGAGGGTTATTGATGTTACTTCTTGATAGATGTCATTAACATATAAAATGGTTTGTTTACCATTTTTATATACTTTATAGTTTTCTATTATATTTGTTAAAAAGGTATTTTCAACGACTTTATGTAATAAATTCAAAGACGATAATAATATATGTGTTGGATGCCATCGTATGATAAAACATGAACGAAAATACTTGTCAAAAAGTAGCCTCACCGCTCGTTTTATTTAAGAAATGTTAGCATTGTTAAAACAAATGGTATTTATTAACAAAAACGACATTTCGCGCTGGTTTATGAAGTTGCCATAGCAGACGAGATGTTGGAATGCTATAAAACGAACGCGAGGTAAGTCTTGTTTCAAGTGGTGTTATTTTTAAAAAAATATCATTGTCTGGAAATATTTATTTATTATTTATTATAAATACTTTTTATAGTAGTCTAGTTATATTTAAGTAGGTATATAGATTTAACATAATAATTTTAATAATTAGACATTTAATATTTAGCTTTATTTTAGTGTAGGTCAATAAGGCAATGCCCCTTTACAGCTGCTATCCACTATTAGAATTAAGCTTGTTATTCTGAGGCACTATGCCCTTATTAGCAGACTGTTCCTTGCTAACAACAGCCAGCTATTTCAGCCATTTTTATGTATATTGACTTGATATTGATGGGTATTAAATAAGAAAAAATTAAATTTGACGAATCCAAGTGTTCCTATAGGCTCCTAAGGATAATTAATAAACAATATACAATATTTAACGATTGCTGTTAAAATAAACAGAATAACAGCACGGAAAACTGTTGTGTCCAAAAAAGATAGATCGCAAGTTTACTATTGACCTTGTATATTATCCAACAGATATGACCAACTTATGAAATTACAAACCGGTTGTATAACATTGTAAATATTGCATTAAATAAAACATATTTGCAAATTATATGTGAGAATAACTAATATTTTTTTTTTTTATTGTCTTTAAAGGACATTGTACAGAATACATCAGTCCTAAACACGTAATTTATTTGCATAATATATGTTCATAACAGAGTTCATAACCGAGTTGGGGATCATCAAATTCCAGATGCTGCAGAATTTGATGCTTTACTTGGAGTCACTCGCGGCATTATAGCCCAAACACGTCGGGTAAAATATGGGAGTTGACAGCGCGGGAAAACCGCAAAAATAAACTGCAACTTGTGCCCCATATTTAAAGTCCAATTTATCGTTTTCCACATTATAGCACATTATTAAACAAAACAACACCACTTTTGACCAATAACATCCACAGTAAATTAATTTTCAAAACAAAAACTTGCACTTGACATGTCCACGCAAAATGGCGCGAAGGACTCCATAACTAATGAAATTGATAAAAAAAACAAAAAAAAAATATATTCAATGGGGTGTATCAGGCAAAGTATGATGACACTTATTTATTTACGTAATATGTTTAATATATATAAATCGTGGTTTCTGATCCCGCAAAGAAACTTTGTACTTGAAAATTGAAGTCATACTTTTTTTTTATGACACACGCGATACAACCTTACAATTCCAATCCATAGCGTCATTTCCTTATTTTTAATCGATACAGATATTTGTAGAATCGAAGTGCTAAAAACAGAATCACCCATTGAAGTTTAATACAATAATAGTTTATTAATATAGTACAATAAGTATTAAATCTAATCACTCATTGTATTATATCTTTGTATAGCTTAAGAAATGCTATAATTTGATAGTGTGCATTTTAATTGGCATATTTTTGTTGTTGTCGTCGCTATTGATTTGTGTTGTTGATTCATTTTCTAAGCGTGTCATTCAATTCAATTCATTTATTAACCATAAGATACATTAAGTACACTTGCTTTTGTCAGTTATACATATCATTGTTTACCAATCATGGCAGGATAGCAGAAGAATGCCATTAATAGCAAAGAACAGCCATCGTCATTTACCACTTAACACTACAAACAATCAATACCTACATAGATGCTGCTGTACAAGGGCGTTGTCACTTAAAATCTAGAAAATAAACTAAAAAAAACATAAAACTAAATATATAAAATCATCTAACATTCATTCACATTCAATCATTAATTCGTTCCTTCAAACATACCTGCTCCATCCCCACATCCTATCCATCTCACTCGCTTTCTGGTTCCTCTGATCCTTAAGCTTATAGCCCTTATTACAGAAATTTGTATTTTTGTTTTTAGCTAGCCTGCAACTTGTGAGAATGGCTTCTGCCATTTTTCAGAAAGCCGTGAAGCGGTCTTTTTGACAAAAGCTGCGTACTCAGCACCTAATGAGCCATCACACGAGATAACCAACGGCGTAAATGAATCTCTGAGATATTCTGCTGCCCTGTCGTATTTACGGTGTTTCTCGTGTGAATGGGTTTGGTTTATTATTGTTATTTTGTTAAAATAAATTTAAATGATCTGTTAAAAAAAAAAAAAAAACTATATTAAAATGATATAATAAAATAATAATTATTTTATTGAAAGAAAAAAAAAATGCGCAATAAAATATGGGCCACAGATATATTGTTTATAATACAAGACAGGGTAGAAGCGCCTTCACTCCGTAGCCACGACTTAAAATTAGCTGTTAAGGCACGCAGGGCCAACAGTGAAAGAGAGGTTTTAGTCCGTAGGCGCCTTCAGGCTGGGGTCGTATCATTTATCAAATTTCGTCTTTAAAAAAAAAAATCCAATCGGTAAAACAATTCTGTACCATATCGTTAAATAAAAAAAAAAAAAAAAAAACCAATTGGAACAGAATGAATTAGCGTATGACAGTCATTGCCGTTTATGGTCGTGTTCGACGGGCAATTTTAAATTGATATTTTTTTTATTTAACGGATAATATGCCGACCTGCGTGCTACGGAAGTAAATACACGTTCTTCATCGACAAGAGAACTTCATGTCATTTTATTTTCGTAATTATTATTGATCAAACTAATATATTTAAAATACACGGTACATTCTAGAAGTTTCATTCATCATTACAGCCCCTAGAACACAGCGTCCTAGACCTCCACTGTCGGAGATGGGCAGAACATAGGTACATATATTTGAAGAATTTGGCCTACGCTCGCCACGCTGGCCAGACGGCTTGGCGAGGATATGATGTCAATTTTTAATGACAATTTATTAACGATTCCACAAGTTGGTATTAGTGGCACCGGGACCGACATCCTAACTTGCTCTCTGAGGCACGGGAACGATGGTGTTGTAAATGTGCGTAAGGAAATTTTATTTCTCATTGGTACATGCCGGGTGGGTTTGAACCGACCTTTGTAGGATTTAAGGAACGCGTTCTTACAACCGAGCCACCACCGCGCTCTAGAAGTTTACTTTCTTTAAATAATAAGTCATTCGAATTAGTTTTTCTACTCGATGATAGATGTCGCTATTAATGTACACAATTATATACCTGGCAGAGTGGGACGACCCCCGCCAGATGTACGGATGAACTAAAGAAGGTCACTGTGGGGGTAGGATGAGGGTTGCAAAAGACCGCGAGCAGTAGCAAGCCTTGGGGGAGGCCTACATCCACAAGTAGAGAGACACTTCATCAGTAGGATGTTGTATTGTTTTATAAATCTTAAATTTATCAGTGTTTCAATACATATATTTTAAAGTAATTTAAATGACATTATACAGAATACTTCAGTAGGTACTAAACATGACATTTAAACTGCGTTGTTATTCTAAATTTAAAACTGAATTGTGCGTCAACAAATTCCAAGTGTTACAAAATTTGATGTTTTCTGTGGAAACTGTTAAAAAAAATACTGCAATTTCTGCCCCATATAATATAGGAGTAAAATTTATCGTTTTTCATAATTATTTACATAGTAACACATTAATAAACAAAATAACACTACTTTCCACTAACAATATTCTCAGTAACGTAAATTACAAAAGAAAAAACTTGCGCTTGACATATCCGTGCAAAAGCTCGGGAATGAATAATTTACACTTATTTATCTAGATATGTAGATATGTTAAATGCCAGTGAAACCGACTCCCTCTTCATATTCGTAAAGCACCATCACCTATGTTTTAAAAATTTGCTTACTTTTTTTCACAAAAAGCAAAAAGTAGTTTACATAACTTGACTAAATCGGTATATTATTGTATGTATATATATATATATTATATAAATATAGTATGTGACCAGTATGTATGTGTTATCTATGTATTTATTTTATATCGTTCTTTTTTCTTTTAGTTATAATTTTTTAACTTAATAAATCTCTTTATCTCAAATATTAGCGGTTACCTTACAATCCCTGCTCACATCTCCCAAAGGTTAGCTGTTAGAAAATGTTTGTAGACATTAAGCTCGCCTATGTACTGTTAAATATATTATTTTCTGTGCAATAAAGAATCTATCTATCTATCTAAAATATCGTTTCGTATTTTATTAGATTTTACGATGATTATGTATTTTATGCAACGGACACTTCACCCCCCCATCCAGGCCCATTTATCAGCTGGTCCTGGCGACCCTATTGTTGTTCAATTTAATTAAACGCGTTTTTGTAATATTGTCATTATAGTAAAAAAAACTCGTTGTATGAAGCGTCGGCCTTGACATCGCAAATTTGCAACACCATACGTTCACGTACGCGTTTCTTTAGGACAATTGCTACATCGTTTTTCTATAGACAAGCCCTTAGTTGTCATTCTGACCTTGGGTCAAGGCTACAAGGCTAATACTTGCTGCGAACACGTATACATTTGAAGACCCTTTTGGTAATGCAATATTGTGTCATATATGAGCTACAGTCCCCAAAAGGTCAGCTGATTTATTTACTACGAAGCCAAATAAAGCTTACTGAGTGTGACTCAGCAGGATTCTTAAATTGGCGAATAAAATATTTTGTTATTAACTGTGAGTGTGTCAGCACGAGTTTACTCGAGCATAGCCGAGCTTACGTCAAATTTATTTATTTATTTTATTTAAAACTTTATTGCACATAAATATACAAAGGCGTGAAATAATGTCGCTTGACATTCTCTGCCTGTCAGACCTTCGGGACAACGAGAACATTTATGTGAGGTAGGTGCAATATATAAATTAAAATTAAATATATTAAAAATATAAGTCTATAGAATACTATTTATTGATTATAATAAATATTTATTAATAATAATTACATACGAATACATACACACATACATAAGTTATACTATTTATATACTACATTAACATAAAATTATGACATATTTATTTAATGTTTTTTTTTTATTTCACTACAAATTATAAAACAAAGTCCTCTGTCGCGTCTGTCTGTCTGTTCGCAATAAACTCCAAAGCTACAGCACCGTTTTTCATGCTGTTTTCACGAATAGATAGAGTGGTTTTCTAGAAATATTCAGGTATATAATTTGTTAAGTTTTGGTATACATTAACGATATTTGTTGGAGGTGTCGGAGAAAAGTAAGCCATCTTGGAGGTTTCAGTGAAAACGCTGCCTAAACCCATTCATAGGGCAAGTTGTACATTGTATAATTTGTCTCGGCCTGGGTGTTTATATGTATAATATGTATATTTTACAAAAAAAAAAAGGTATAGAATGTAGTTTATCAACCATCTAGTTTATATTGTTTATATATATATATATATATAATATAATATAACAATATAATATATGGTACACTGTTATTTATATTTTTAATGTATGTATAACATTTTTTATTTTTTTGCGACTTAGGTTAGTTGAAATGTTTTTGACATTTGTTCATTTTTTATCATTACTACTGTAAGGTATTTGGTATTATTAAATTATAATTTAGTATTAAGTATGACAATGCCAATTTACAGCTGCTATTTATTATAATTTCAATAAATAGAATACTTTTTACTTAATTATTTGACGAGGCGGTATCTACAGGTCCTGACCAGTAATTTAAAAAATCCATTACCTATTATTGAGTTATTCAGCTGATATTATGTTTCTGTTTTAATCACTAGTAAATATTTTAATGTATACATTACGTAAATTATATAAAATTATAAATATAAAATGTAATAACTGTTATGACGTGTAAAAGTGCTAAAAATGTTGCCTATTTACTGAATAAATTATTTAATTTTGATTGATTTTGTTGGTGGAATGGGCATTCTCATTTATCGTATTCCACAATCATTTAATAAAATAATGTGGTAACGATAAAACAAAATAACATTACTTATGACTAATATCTACTGAAAATTAATAAACAAATGGATATCTCGATTTTTTATACGCGGCTTTATTCACCATGCAATGTTTTGTTTTTCGGATAATGATTTTTATGTTT
This sequence comes from Tinea semifulvella, assembly GCA_910589645.1. NCBI lineage: Eukaryota > Metazoa > Arthropoda > Insecta > Lepidoptera > Tineidae > Tinea > Tinea semifulvella. The sequence goes on from OU342618.1 coordinate 6,317,759, forward strand.
ATAAAAAAAATCCTTTTTTTATTTTAAATAGAGGTTCTACTAATGCCACTTGAAGCCTAAAAAATATTTGCTTTTTTGACAATTACACGCGGTATAATAAGAGAGCAGCAGCCCTATTCTGATACTTAAGCGCCATGGTTATATAAAGGAATCCGTTAACTATATATATGTATATCACGCTATTAAAGTTGATATTTGCCTGGCCGTTGTCAAGTTCGAGCGCTTATAGAGTTGAGAATTGAATAATCCTACTAATATTATAAATGCGAAAGTTTGTCAGGATGTATGTCTGGATGTCTGGATGTTTGTTGCTCTTTCACGCAAAAACCACTGAACGTAATTTGATGAAACTTTACAGTAATATAGCCTATACATCAGAATAACACATAGGCTACATAATATTATCATCTGACTACGACATGTGAACCTACGGCTATTTATTTGTAAGTATGTATATCAAAATCGGTATTCTTAGACTACGTTCCAGTTATGCAGAAAAGTAGCTCAAACTGTCATACTCATACATTTTTTGGTAGGTAATGTAACTTATTTATGCTAAATCTACCAAATCGATGGCACATGATAACCAGATTACTACACGAGCGAAGCCGGGTCAAACAGCTAGTAATTCATAATTATGACATAGATAACGAAATATACTAATAACGTTTGCGACTAAGTAACACACTTTTAATTGTAATCCTGTTTTTTTTCTTAGTTAATATACATTATATAAATTAAAAGCTAACTAAATAATAAAACTATTATCCTGTTTTTATATGACAAATGAAATATATTTCTTTATTTCTTTTTTTCTAGTCGTTAAGTCAAAACTGATTATAATAGATGTTATCATCAGCTATTGTACATGATAAGTATTCGATTGTATAAAATTGTTAAGATTTACAGATAAATATTATTATTACTGGATTGTAAGCTGACACGGCCGTTTTACAGCCACGAATTTATATTTAAGGACATACTCGTAAATGTTATTAGATTATAAGCTGACACGGCCTTTTTACAGCCACGAATTAAATTTTATGTATCTAGTTATAAATAAGTACAAAATCCTCGCTTATAGTAACAAAGTTTTATTTATTATAATTGTATTGCTGTTAGATTCGGTCCAGCCATGGCTGCTGATAGTATATTTTTTATAAATATATATTCTCTTGTATTTTATAAAAATATATGTATTGACAATATCCAAGAACCTAAGGAAATAAATGATTTGATTTGATGATTCGCGGTAACAAAGTGTCGTCATGACAGCAAAGGGTCATCAATTCTTACAAACCATAATCACAACACAAGCCCAACCTCAACTAGCAAAATATTTCTCACAAAACCGCGAATCATTACTCTAAGGAAATAATGAAGAAAATGACGGGAGTGGTGCAAGCGTAATTATTTTGAAACTATAGGCACATGCAGACTTAGGCAAATGTCATTAGCAAAGATAAGGTGAGGCAAGAACCGGTGAGAATCAAAGCTAGGAATCGTAAAAAAAAAGTCTACGACAGGGGGTGGAACACGACGCCTCCTTGGCCTTGACAGAGCCAGGCTACGAATAATGGTGGGGGTCTTGACGGGACACTGTGCCTTTAACAAACATCTCTATATTATGAACATTATTTATTTATTAAAACTTTATTGCACAATATATACAAGGGGCGGACTTAATGTCGCTAGATATTCTCTGACAGCCAACCTTAGGGACACTGTAGAACAATAAAGACGTAAGGTAGGTGCAATTAAAGAAATATGGTTACGTAATAAATATGCAATATTATCTTAACTACAATAATAAATACTATAATAAACTAAATACTAATAATACATACACATAACGTTTTATTAATACATTAGGTATATACATTACATAACATTAATACATATAATAATATAATAAATAAACTAAATGAGTTGTTATGAGCTATTTAAATAATATGAATATACCATTTTTTTGAAAATGCTTCGGTTGGATGCTTGTTGTATATATTTACCGGCAGCTTGTTCCACAGGTTTGCGGCAACAACAGCAAAATAATCGTTCATGAACCCAGAGTGGTGCGATGGAATAGACAGAACAGAGTTGTGTGAGGAGCGAAGAGACTTATCGTGAAATGAGAAAAGATAGGCAAATTTATCCTTGAGGTATTTCGGTGTCGCAGGCTCGTTAAGAATAGAAAAAAGTAAGCAGAGGATTCTGAGATTCCTGCGACAGCGAATTGGTGCCACTTTAACTTCGTTCGATACTCAGAGATGTGATCATATTTGCAAAGGGAAAAGATGAATCGGATACAGCAGTTAAGTAACCGATCCATCTTGTTGAGCAACGCCTCTGAGATATCGACACTACACACGTCACCATAGTCGAGTAGAAGAAGTAGAAGGCTTTGATAGATTACAGATAGCCCACTGTGTAGATGATGCATGACGCAGGAGGAAACGGCCGCGCGTGTGCTCTTGGAGTGCGACAGTGTGGCTGCACCTAGACTAAGGTTCCTCCAGACTGCGAGGAACGTAACGGGTCTCCTGGCCTTCCTGGAGGAGATCGGATGGCTCCACTGAAGGAGTAAAGGTCACGCACAATGGTCCAATAGAGACTAAGCGCGGAAAAAGCCACCGTTATCACAATCACACAGGGGGTGGATACTTAGAACAAGCAATTGACAAATTTCGGTGTACATAGAAAGTGGCGCCGCCTAGTAGACGGTAGGGGTACTAAATTTAAAGTTCATTCATTTAATCAATTCGTTTAACATGTCGGCCATTGTTGCTAACAAGCAAACTATCATCATTTTTCATCATTACAGCCCCTAGAACACAGCGTCCTAGACCTCAACTACATCAAATATATCTGGGGGATTTGGCCATAGGGCAGACGGCTTGGCGAGGATATGATGTCAATTTTTTAAGACAATTAATTTACGATTCAACAAGCTGGTATTAGTGGAACCGGCTTAAAGTGCTCTCTGAGGCACGGGAACGGTGATGTTGTAAATCTATATGGGGTTTGAACCGCCCTTTGTAGGATTCTAAAGAAAGCGTTTCTACAACCGAGCTACCACCGCGCCTATAATGACTTGGGGTATTTTATATAAATAAATAATAAATAAATATTTCCAGACAGGTCACACAGCGCCATCTAGTTTCCGTGGTAAGCTGCGAGGCTTGTGTTACGGAAACTAGATGGTTGATAAACTACATATTATACTTTTTTTTTTGTAAATATATACATATAAACACCCAGACCGAGACAAATTATACAATGTACAACTTGCCCCCGGTGGGAATCGAACCCACGACCTCCCGAGTTCACGGCAACGTTTGTTACCACTAGACCACGGAGGCGGTCTATACTTAGGTACTTGTTATTTAATAATTACTTTAATTTTACACTTACTCTATTACACAATTTCAATTTATTTATTTTGTAAGTAGGCATAGGACAATAAATATAATGCTGCCTGCGCTTTTACATGTTAAAAAAATATTAATATAACGAAAAGCTTATTTTCTGGGAAATAGCTTGTATTTGGAGCAGCACATTACAACCCAAATATACATAATTATAATCTTAAAATTATAGCTGCTGTAAATAGGCATTGTCATATTATAAACTAAGACATACATAATTATAAAATAAATAAATAAAATGAATTTCGATTGAAAATATACAAATACAGATATACATGATACAGAAAATCTTTATATTTTAATAGCCATCATTTGAATAATATTTTAGTGATTTAATTATCTACAGCTTAATATACTGTTTTACCGAATTTTCGGCAGATTTAACCAAACTTCGGCCGATCCCTAAATAATAGTTTTTTTTTTTATTGTACAGAATACATCAGTCCTAAACACGTAATATATTAACATAGTATATGTTCATAACAGAGTTGGGGATCATCAAATTCAAAGTGTTGCAGAATTTGATGCTTTTCATGGAGTAATTCACGTCAATATCGCCCAAACACGAAGGGTATACGGGAGTTCACAGCGCGGGAAAACCGCAAAAAATAAAGTGTAACTTCTGCCCCATATAGGTCTCGTATTGAGTCAAATTTATCTTTTTCCATAATTATTCACAACGTAGCACATTATTAAACAAAATAACACCACTTTTGACTAACAATATCCACAGTAAACTAATTTACAAAACGAAAAATTAGGACTTGACATGGCGACAAAATGGCGCAAAAAACGGTTTTAATATTCTTAATTAATAATAATAATAAATTCCAGTGCTGTCGTACGGAGCAGAAACGTGGACACTAACAGTGGGTCTGGTCCACAAATTTAAGGTCGCTCAGCGGGCTATGGAGAGAGCTATGCTCGGTATTTCTCTGATGGATAAAGTCCGTAACAAGGAAATCCGTCGGAGAACCAAAGTTACTGATATAGCCTTCAAAATTAGTAAGCTGAAGTGGCAATGGGCTGGACGTGTCTGTCGTAGAACCGATGAACGATGGAGTAGACGAGTTCTAGAGTGGAGACCACGTACGGGAGGACGCAGAGTGGGTCGACCCCCCGCTAGATGGACGGATGACCTGAGGAAGGTCGCTGGTGGGGGTTGGATGAGGGTGGCAGGAGATCGTGTGAAGTGGCGAGCCTTGGGGGAGGCCTATATCCAGCAGTGGAGAGACACAGGCTGATGATGATGATGAATTAATAATAAAATGCAATTGGTCATCCATAGACATTCCGAGAATCACTATCATTACTCCAACATGTCTTAAATAGATAAAAATCACAAGTCGAATACAACTGCGTAGGTGTCAATTAACGAGAATTAATTTACAAATTAGTCAATATTTACCTAATAATTTATCAATATTATTTTAGACTAATCATTAATTTACGAGCAATTCATAGATTTACCGTGCAGGGTCCATCGTGTGTGACTCGTGCTGATAATTAATTTTAGTGATATTAATTGTATACCTACTAGTTATATTCTAGATATTTAAAAATGAACTAATGTTATATATTAAATATTGTAAACCAATCCCCCTAATTTATTTGGTTTGTGTTCTCTTCTCCCGATGGATGATGAATGAGGTGATAGGCATAGGAAGCTAGCCCATACCGTATACCGTAATATTTTTTTTTATGTGTTAATGAGGTTATTATCAAATTCCAGATGTTGCAGAATTTGATGTTTTTCTTGAAGTCACTTTATTCAAATTTCAAAATTATTTATTGTATAGATTGCTTATTCTATTTACAGTTGTATGTACATGTCATGATGATGCATTCTGCCCATATTATAGGCATACAATATGCTTATGTCAATATGTATTTATTTATTTATTCATTCATTTCCACAGCACATTACAGAACATAAAGGTTAGTATATAATTGAGTTTATACATTGGCCAAATTAGGAAACATACTTTATTACCGATACTTAGGTATCAAAGAAAAGGAGAAAAAACAAAAGAAATACAACCAAAAGATACAGAAATTCAATTTAACAAAAAACAATATAACAAATAAAATTATAGATATCCAATATTAAATTAATATAAATTAAAAACTAAAGATTAAATTAAAAATTAAAGAATTTTAAATTAAATAATTCTTGGCTGCCCTACCTACAGGAAAGTGTACCCTAACAGTTAGTGAGATGTGATGTACCCCTGTAGAATTGTAGAATTTATATACATACATATAGTTAACATTTAATTTTGTTCTTGTCAATTTATTGGAATACAATGTTAATGTCAAAATTTGTATGTTAAAAATTATTTTATTAAGTAAGGAGTTCTTCGCGCCATTTTGGGTGGACATGTCAAGTGCAAGTTATTGTTTTGAAAATTAATTTACTGTGGATATTATTGGTCAAAAGTGGTGTTGTTTTGTTTAATAATGTGCTACAATGTGAATTATTATGGAAAACGATAAATTGGACTTTAAAGTTGCAGTTTATTTTTTGCGGCTTTTCCGCGTGTCTATTTCCATATTTTACCAGGCGTGTTTGAGCAGTGGATGGTTCCGCGAGTGACTCCAAGAAAAGCATCAAATTCTGCAGCATCTGGAATTTGATGATGACATCATTAACTCATAAAAATAAAGATATATTACGTCAGACTTTTTTATCACCTCATTCATCATCCATCGGGAGAAGAAAATTAAAAAAAAAATATGAGTAATTACAGTAGTCAATAAGAATTTAGAATTAAGCCCAAAATAGCATTATAACCAAACACATCGGGTATAATATGGGAGTACAAAGTGCAAAAAAAACAGCAAAAAAAAATAACAGCAGCTTGTATAAGTAGAGTTCTATTTATTGTTTTTAATAATTTGCAAAAGTAAGTAATCCGATTTTTACTATTATAACAGTAAAACCATAAATTATATCACTCTTCTAGAAGCAAGACTATACTTCGCGATATACCTAGTATTGTTTTCGTTCAAGGTTACTAAATCTTGTATAATGTTGGCAAATTGACCTTTATATAGTACTGGGCATTGTATTCAATTTTATTTTATTTAGGGAACACAAAAAAAAATTGCAAGTAAGCTAAGGGCAAAATAGAGCGATGGTGGAAAGGTTGAGCAAACAAGAAGACATAATTATTTCCTTTAATTCAAAAGGTCGCGGTTTGCAACTTCACCGTTTCTGTGCAACGAAGTGTACCTACGTTAAACCGTCGGTGCCGGTTTCATAAAAATAATACTCTCGCCAACCCGTCTAGCCAGCAGCGTAGGCAAAATTCTCCAGGAATTTTCGAAAGGAACATCTTCAAAAGAGCGGTGGTGGCTCGGTTGTAAGAACGCTTTTTTAAAAGCAGGTCACTTCAAACATGTCATCATCATCATAGCCCCTAGAACACAGAGTCCTAGACCTCTACTGTTGGAGATGGGCCTTCCAGAACATAATATATCTGGAGAATTTCGCCTACAATCGCGACGCTGGCAAGACGGGTTGGCGAGGTTCAGGCATGTACCAAAAAGAAATACACTTTTCATTTACAACACCACCGTTCCCGTGCATCGGAGAACACGTTAAGCCGTCTCGGTTCCACTTATAACAAACTTGTGGAATGAAAAGTCGAATCAGATCCTCGCCAACCCGTCTGGCCAGGGTGGCGAGTGTAGTAAGGCTTGTTTAAAGTAAAAATTGGCATTTGACATCATTACAAATGGCACATACTTTCAACGAGAACAACAAATAGGTGATGGGCGGACTGATGGTGGTAATTTGCCAGTCTGCTGGGGCGGGGAAGTAAAGGGAGTTAGTTCCGATATACCGAATGTATTCGCACGTTTCCGGATCAGGCTCGAATTGCCGTCGTGCCCAGTCAAGTCGGTATAGTGTTAGGGACTGATGTCAGTCATAAGTGTCCGATTCCAGTTGCTAACATTCATGGACCCCGCGCGCCACTTAAGGTCACATGTCGTAATAGTAGGTATTTAAAAGAAAAGCAAATTTCTCCAGATCAATGTTCTGGAAGGCCCATCTCCAGTGGGGTTTAGGACGCTGTGTTTTAAGCTATGATGAATGAAAATAAACCTGCTTCTTTAAAATGTGGTAGAAATAACACAAGTTCGTGTTTTAATTATGTGAAGCCGGTCCTTGCATATACATCTACGGTATAATATCAATAGAAAGCGGTGACTCGTCATTTTCTTGAAGTCGGTCTCTCGGCCAACGCACTTAAGCAACTCAATTTACCTTGCCTCTCTGGTCACTATGTTACGTCAACGCCTGTGGCATACTTCGACTCGATTATGTAATTGAATTCATTGTCTATGCCCATAGAGCTTAATCGAATACAGATAACAATCGATTGTTTATTAAATGTCATCGCGAAATTTATTCATTGTCTATGATCTATAGATCATGTTTCATTTTTGCAACAGCCAATCACCATTTTTTTCTTCGTAAGAGCCGGTCCTTTCAGGCGCCCGCAACGCAAAGATTTAGTTATTATTAAATTGATTGAATTAAGTAATGCCTAGTTATAACATTATTTGTTACTAAAAAACAAATGTTCATTATAATATTGTTAAACATTATAATCAATATCACAGCTCCTAGAACACAGAGTCCCAGACCTTCACTGTTGGAGATGGGCGTTCCAGAACATATATCTCGAGAATTTGGCCTACACTCGCCACGCTGGCCAGACGGGTTGGCGAGGATCTGATGTTAATTTTTAATGACAATTAATTAACGATTCTTCAAGGTGGTATTGGTGGATCCGGGACCAACGGCTTAACGTGCTCTCCGAGGCACGGGAACGGTAGTGTTGTAAATCTATTACAAATGTACGTAAGAAAATATATAGACATTAAATTATTACCTATAAATATTTTTAAAAAAACTTTATCTCGCTGGCTGTCTACTAAATGTTTCTATAGTGTGAATACAAATGTTGACATAATTTAAAAAATAACAAATTGTATGTAATGCTATTATTATTATTATCCTTAAACATTTGCATGCCATATTCTGGTGGATCATGAGAAACTATTTCTATTTCTATTCGCCCTTCCATAGGGCGAACGGAGCGGCCGCTCCAGGCGCCAAGTACCAGGGGGCGCCTCAGTGGTAAAGAAATAATGAGACTGAGATGCACGCGGGTGGAGTGCGGGGCATCATAAAAAAATTGCAAATGCAAAAGTGCGTTATCAGCGATTTACTTAAAATTAGTTTTGTGTAAACTGAAATAGTTCTGTATTATTGTAGGAGCCTAAACCTAAAAAGTTTACATTTCCTATATATTTATATTGTCTACATAAGTACCAAAGCAATAGTAAAGTATTTTTTATGATAAATACATGTACCTTTATTCCTACATATTTTGTTTGTCATTCCAAATGTTTCCATATTTCACATAATGGGTTTAGAGGAGTTGAAGGGTTGCAAGGGGCGCCATAATTTAATCACGCTCCATCCTAAAACTTGGCTCAGGCTGGCACTGATACTATGTACCGTATCCTAGCAAATAAACGATTTCATTTCATTTCAAAAAGTGTATTCCTTAGGGGTTTGAACCGCCCTTTGTAGGATTTTAAGGAAAGCGTTCCTACCACCGCGCCTAAAAAAATATATATGATTGTACAATCCCTACATACAGCGATAATAACCCCAACTAATTTGACACGAAATTTAATGATACTAGTAAGTGGTACATTACTAACAAGGCATACCAGATGTATGGTTTCCTGGTCCGAGCCTGTGTAAACTTTAGAAAGCATTCAACCTTCGTTTATCTATACAAGGCGCTGGTCAGGTCTCAACTTGAGTATGGTGTTACTATATGGACCCCACATTACCAAAAATATAATCATCAGATCGAATCAGTGCAGCGTAAATTCTGTAGACACATTAACTACAAGTGTTATCGCAGCAAATATCCTTACAATAAATCACTAGAAAAATATAAATTACCATCACTTCATAAAAGAAGAATTCTCTTGGATGCCATGGTCCTCTATAATATCTGTCACAATAAATTTGATTGCTCCTTCCTAACCAACAGTATTATATACCGCATCCCTAGCAGCTCAATTAGGATTAGGCACGCATACTCTCATCAGCTGTTTCTACCGAATAAGTCGCAGACAGCAGCTGGTGAGCGTGCGCCTTTACATAGACTCATGTCAGCATATAATATTCACCTTAATCAAGTAGACATATTCGCGCTATCTGCAGGTTCCTATAAGAGACACATATCTGATCTTCTTAACACTTTAGATCTGACACTAAGGGCAATTGTTAAATGCATTGTCAAACATGTTTTTTTTTTCTATATACATATGTTTAATTTTACTTACTTTTTCTTTTTTTTTATATATATTTTTTTATTTTTGATAATAAATGTTGATTGCACAAAAAATTGTGGATAATGTCGTTGGATATCAAATCAAATCAAATCAAAATTATTTATTTCCGTATGGTTAGCACGTAACACTTGGATATTGTCAATACATACAAGCCAATAAATAAAGAATAATAATAAAAACAAATGAAAAATATTACCATTGACCATGGCTGGACCGAAGCATCAATACAATAATTATAACTAAAACATTATTGCCATAAACGAGGAATGTGTTTTTACTTACAGCTAGATACTTAATATTAAATTTGTGGCTGTAAAAAGGGCCGAGTCAGCTTACAATCTAACAATAATAATAAATATTAATACTAGTTCGTGGCTGTATACGGGTCGTGTCATCTTACAATGTAAATAATAATAATATGTCAATTAAACATATATTCGTAGCTGTAAAAGTGCCGTGTCATATTATAATATTCTAAATACCATTAAGAATAATTTATATTCGTGGCTGTAAAGAGGCCGAGTCAGCTTACAATCTAACAATAATAATAAATATTAATACTAGTTCGTGGCTGTATACGGGTCGTGTCTTCTTACAATGTAAATAATAATAATATGTCAATTAAACATATATTCGTAGCTGTAAAAGTGCCGTGTCATATTATAATATTCTAAATACCATTAAGAATAATTTATATTCGTGGCTGTAAAGAGGCCGAGTCAGCTTACAATTTAACAATAATAATAAATATTAATACTAGTTCGTGGCTGTATACGGGTCGTGTCATCTTACAATGTAAATAATAATAATATGTCAATTAAACATATATTCGTAGCTGTAAAAGTGCCGTGTCATATTATAATATTCTAAATACCATTAAGAATAATTTATATTCGTGGCTGTAAAGAGGCCGAGTCAGCTTACAATTTAACAATAATAATAAATATTAATACTAGTTCGTGGCTGTATACGGGTCGTGTCATCTTACAATGTAAATAATAATAATATGCCAATTAAACATATATTCGTAGCTGTAAAAGTGCCGTGTCATATTATAATATTCTAAATACCATTAAGAATAATTTATATTCGTGGCTGTAAAGAGGCCGAGTCAGCTTACAATTTAACAATAATAATAAATATTAATACTAGTTCGTGGCTGTATACGGGTCGTGTCATCTTACAATGTAAATAATAATAATATGCCAATTAAACATATATTCGTAGCTGTAAAAGTGCCGTGTCATATTATAATATTCTAAATACCATTAACAATAATTTATATTCGTGGCTGTAAAGAGGCCGAGTCAACTAAATATAAATTCGTGGCTGTAAAGGCCGTGTCAACTTATAAACATAAAATAAAAATCTTAATAATAACTATAAAAACGAAAATAGTTATTAAAATTAGAACATGAATTAAAATTAAAATTAAAATTTTAAGCCAAGTACTTCTATGCAATAGTATCTTTCATTGCATCTTTAAGCTTATAGGTAATAACTTTTTTTTATTAAAATGCCTTTAAGCAAAATTATACTGTTGCTTACCTTAATTAGTTAATATTTAGTTAGTAATCTTTATTGTATGTCTGTTTTTTATCCTAAATAAAATAAAATAAAAGTAAAGTGAGAACAAGCGAGGTTTGAGGTTAGGGTGCGCCTGAACATCCTAAAGGTACTACTCGGTCACGGCCGCTATTATTACAGTAATCTTGTTCCTTAAAGTAACAGTCATGGAATGAAAAGTGAAGCAATGTGTATTCAAAAAATTAAATACTTTCAATACGATGTCCTCATGCAAATGTCGCAAAGAACAAGACAAAAGTTCATGAGGCTACCATTGAATTATGATTTACGGACCGGGCTTTAAGAAGGACATTGGCGGTCAGTTTAGGCGTCAAACCAGACGTAAAAGTGTGGATTACATCCAAAATTTGATCGTGAGTGTCGAAACCCAACTTCAGAGTTTTAACTGACGACACGCTGCGAATTTTTCCGTGACTACCGTAATCACATCCAACCAAACCTACATCCAAATTGACCGTGAGTGTGTGATCTGCAATCCAATCGCGTCAGTTCGCTCGCAGCGCTCGCTATAATGGATTGTTTCATAGTTACTATCGAAATTAATAAATTGATCTATTATTAAAAATCGTCTAATTAGTAAAAAGTAAAAAATATATATAAATGTCCCGCCAATAAGAAGGTAAAACTTCACGCCAATTTTTTTTCTCGACACAAATAGGTAGTACACGTCCTTCAAACAGTCGGCCGGTCGAAAACTGAAGAGCCGGTTTGACGCCAGTGAGTGGGGAAATATTGTTGGCATAAAACTGTGGATGTAAGCTACAGTTTTACGTCTGGTTTGACGCGAAAAACTTTGAGCGTCTGAAGAGAAGACACATAAAGATACGTGAACACGAGTTTTATATTATAGTCTCCTATTTGCCTGTCATTCTGTCATAGACCCTGTCTAGGACGCTATGTTCTAGGGGCTGTCATAAATAAATATAAAAAATATATATCTTTTTTTAATTAGGCCTACACTCGCCACGCTGGCCAGACGGGTTGGCGAGGATCTGAAGACAATTTATTAACGATTTTTTACAAAAGACTTCACAGCAACTTACCTAATCTTATTCTATTTATTAATAAACTATTTATTTTTCTTGACTATGACTTATATTATTTATCATAATATTATTTATTTATTTTATTCTATTCTCATTTTTTAAACATATGTGTAAACTGTACATTTAGTGTTCCTTCCGATTTTAGTAGATGGTACTGTACATCTCTGCGACCCGTGACTCACCCAACATAAGCCATCAGCTGAAAATCAGCGCTGCAGCCTCGGCTGTAGCATATGCTGAGCTGACCACCTATTTATATTTTCTTTCTTTCTCTATATTGGTGGATCCGTGACCAACGGCTTAACTTACTCTCCGAGGCATGGGAACAGTTGTGTTGTAAATCTTTGATAAATGTACGTAAGAATAAAACGCGACATTTTGAATTAAAGGAAAGCGTTCTTACAACTGAGCCACCACAGCTCTTAACAGTATAAAGATTTAAAAAATAAATATATTAAAATCTAATTATAAGTAAATAAACAACTTCGAAATAAACTAAGGGTTCACCACTTGGATAGGTACCCAAAACGCTCTCCGCATTTCTCCGTTGAATTTTAATGGATTTTTTTTGTCATACATACATACAAATCTTCATGCCAGGTTTCTTGCGGCAGAGACAATTGAGCGCCATTTGTCATGATCTATACATACCTCCTTCGCTTCTCGTCCCGCGTCCATTTTTATTATCCTTTTCACACATGCTAGTGATCTCATTACTACTGCATTTAACTCTATTTATCATGCGTATTCTGGCATTGTGTATGGCGAGCCGAGCTTTGTCACTGACATTTCGACTGCCGATCGATGACTCCAGGGCACCGTTTACACTATTTCCCGCATTCACTCTTCTTTCAACTACCCTATCGTACTTCCTTTTATCCTATATGCCGGTCATAATTAATAATCTCTCAATTTTCGCACATGCATTTTTTTGTGCAAGTTTTTGTAACTGGTATTAAATTTTTCGCTGTCTATTTTGCAGCATAACATCTCGTAAAGTTGATGATGTCAATAATAATTTAAAAGCCTAATTAAAGTTTTTATAAGACATAACACCGCGTCTTGTCGTCTCCTCCGGTGACAAGAGGGCTGGCTCTTTCTTCGCCCAAAGAATCAGTATTGCAATTCAGCGGGGAAATGCAACCAGCGTTCTTGCCACCATTCCACGCGGACGGGACTTATATCCTATCCTTAGTATTAGTATTAATTTTATTTTATGTTGTAAATATGTTTTTCGAATAAATGTTAATATCATCTTGAAGCCTAATTGTTGCTACTCTCTCTTTTTTAGCTGAATACATCCTACCATGCAGCAGAAGCGATCCTCAACTGGACAACTGCATCAAGCGATCCTTCAACCATCTCCGACCATACTTGGCTCACGGGTTAACTGATCTTCAAGTCCCTCCACTGGAACCGTTGCTAATAGAGAGATTGGTGATGGAAAACGACGCAGGACCGGTGAGAGTTACCGCTGTATTCAGTAACATTACTGTCGTTGGACCTAGCAACTATACTGTTACAAAAATTAGGTAAGCAATGATAACATATATTAAGATATTCAGATTCATTTACCGTATCGACTGCTCGCCTGATCATCAAACAAGCTCCTTCAATTCATATCTTTTCAAAACTACTTTATTACATCATCATTACAGCCCCTAGACCTCCACTGTTGGAGATGGGCCTTCCAGAACATATATGTGGAAAATTTGGCCTACATGCTGTCCCGTGATTTGTGATATTTCTCGAGTTTAGCTGGAGACATCGACGAGCTTGCCACTTGTCATGATTGGCGTATAGTAAAGTTGGCTAAATGTGAATCCGCTTATAAGCGTGGTTTCTGACCACCCCGAAAGGGTTACGATCGTGATGATACTTTACTTTACTATGCTGTCCCGTCTGTTGGCGAGGATCTAATATAATTGTTTTTCATGACAATTTATTAATGATTTTACAAGTGGTATTAGTGGACCGGACCGCGTCTTTACGTGGTCTCCGAGAAACGGGAATGATGGTGTTGTAAATCTATGACATATGTACGTGAGAAAATTTGACTTCTCTTTGCTACATGCCGGGGGGGATTTGAAGTGACCTTTGTAGGATTTCAAGGAAAGCGTTCTTACAACCGAGCCACCACCGCGCCAAAAACTACTTAATAATTTATTTTTAAACAAGAAGAACAATATATTTAATTAAGTTCTTTTGACATTGGTAATTATTTATAAAAGTTATTGCTAAGACTAATGTATAAAACTAACACAATTAATAAAAATAAAATAAAAATCTAAACTATATATAAAAATATTCACCCATGACTTGATCATGTGGCAGTGTGCCAAGAACACTCGCAGCATTCCCCCGCTGCACAGCGATGCTGATTTGCTGCGCGAAAAAATTGCCAGTCCGCTTGTCACATACAGTGTTAACCAGCCGCTATGACAGTATATTTTAACTTCACAAATTTATACTTCCTAATAATATACTCGTACATATGTATTATCTTCAATTATCTTTAAAATCTTTACTAACTAAAATTTCATAATTTAAAGTACTAAGTACACTGGCTGCATTATGGCTGGACTAGTGAGCGGGATGGGCAATATGGAAAGGAAGCGGCGAGAAAGAGACATGACTAGGGTATAGGGGTAACAAATTAGGACGTCTGTTTATGCACCGACGAATCACAATAACGCCTAACCATCCAAAATTGGTCGAATTACCGCGATCGGCGCGAACACTCACGTTGGACTTCTATTGAATTACCTAAGTTACCTAATATATGCTTAAGTGTATATTCAATGCATTTCACTGATAAATTATGATTGGGGGTCGGTTTCGAAATCACCTCCTTTTCGTTCTCTCTGTGTGTTTGTTCGTTTTCTCTGCGTAGGGGAGTACAATGAATTTTAGCATACTAGTATGAGCTAATGATTCTTCATACAATAAATTTTATTATGGTTTTATGAAATGAAATGAAATATTTATTTGCAGGAAACATGGTAACAAACAATATTAGGTCTTATTAATATTAAATGGGTCACATATTTCGCCATAAGCATGCAAAAATTTACAACAACTGTTATAGAAGTAAAGTTACTAAAAAAACTCAGCGTTGCTTCTTTAGTAACTTTACTTCACAAAAACCTTTGTGTTGCTTAAAATACACATAGTATTCCTCCAAAGTATAGAAACATTCCTGAACTAGCCACGCATGCAGTACTGTACAGAATCTTTTATAAGGCATCTCTGTCCATACCTTTGGCAAACAATTATATATTTTAGCGCTCATATAGGAGGCGTTTCGTCTAAAGATTTCTAATTTAGGTATAGGCATTACTAAGGATGTGTGTGTGATTGAACGTTTGCCATTATTATTACTTTGTTGATACAGCTCAATATTTGACTTAACAAATTTGCATACCTCAAAGATGTATACACATGGTAAGGTGAGTATCATATATCTTTTAAATAAAGGGCGACAAGAGTCAGTCCACTTTAGACCTCCAATATATACAATAATAGCACGAATACACTTTTTCTGTGCTATGAACAAGCTATATATATTTACTACTGAATTACCCTTACTTTTATGAATTACACTTACTACTGAATTACCCCAGATTATAATGCCGTAACGTAGCAGTGAGCAGACATAGCTGTGATAGACCATGATGGCTGTGTCTGTAGATGTCACCGATTTTATAGTTTTAAGAGCATATACACAGCTATTTATTCTCTTCCGAACCGTCTCAACTTGGTCTTTCCAGTTGCAATGTTCATCTATAATTAATCCTAAGAATTTAATTTTACTGACTTGTTCTATATCTTCATTTAAATGTCTTATCTGAAATTTCCTTTTATTTGCACCATAGGTAACAAATTGCATTATTTTAGTTTTTGATAAGTGTGTATGCAAGTCACTGCGATGATAAAAGGACTCATGTGGGTCAGGTTTCAACAATAACCAACGTACGTGCTTTGGCACTAATTGTTGACTATTATTACCTTCTATTACCGGCATATAATATAAAATAAGAAAGGACAAGCAAATGGTAATAGAATCAAAGCTAGACCAATCTGTACAATAATTCGACGAGTGAAGACAAATTTCTAAGCATTCCATGGATTTACCGTGCGGGTGCCGGGTCCATCGTGTGTGGGTAAGAGATGAGAAGAATGGTGTCTCGGGCTTGCGACCTACAATAGGCTGGTTTAAGAAAATAAGGCCTCCCTTTTTTATTGTATTGCGCGATAATACGCTCACCATCCACCATTCTACTCCTCTCCCTACCCAACCAAATACTGTATGATTCCGTTAATGCCTTCTTGGAAGCTATAAATGTATTGACGGCAGACCTGCTTAGGCCCAATTCTTTCGGTAAGTGATGCAAAGATTTTGCTAGAACTCCTCTCGCACCAACTTCCACTGCGTTAAGCTGAGTCTTGAACCCGTTCCTAATCATTTCTTCTGTGAGATCTGTGATCTTTTGGAAAATTTGATTCCCACGGAACGGTAAGTTCAATAAGGATAACTTTTTTCAAGTTCCGAGAAAACACTAAGATGTCTGGCCTATAGGTTCAGCTAGTTCATCTGGGATCCTATAATGATGTTCAAATGTATCCATGATTATTTTTATGATTATTGAAAACACGTTTTCTTCAACAATAAAACCTCGTGTCAGTTTATTTTCGTAAGTAAATGTCGATTTAACCAATATTTAGTGAGTTTTACACGAAAAGTTTAATACACGAAACATTCTAGATGTTATCATTAAGAAATAGTTCCGATATTCCATCATAGATGGCGCTATTATAGTTGCACACAATTATAATCTTAAAAACACTAGCCAATAACGTTGACATCAGCTCCATGCATTTCTCATTAGACATGATTTTTTTGGTCTCCCGAACGCCATGGTTCGTGCGTAATTTCGTTTTAGCTCGAGATCTGGAGATGGAATTTGTCTTCTTCCTGACTAGACGTATGTTCTATCAGGCCGACAACGAACACTTCAAACATCTTCAAATATCGCTCCGCCTTGCGCACGGCCCCTCCAATGGAAGTGAGAGTAGAGAAGTGCTCCTGGAGGAGAGCTAATGTAGTCAAACTTAGAGCCCCTGGCTTCGTTAGCCACACGAGCGCTGTTATACCAGCAACGGCGAGAGATATATTATTATTTATATTGATGTTGTGAGTAAAATCTTAAATAAACTCTGTAATATTAAACGTGGACACTGACAGTGGATCTAGTTGACAAAAGAGATTGCCCAAAACCAGGCCCCAACTTTTTTGCAGCGTGCCTCAACTAAATATTATTAAATAATCATAACATTTTTTTATTTTTATTTTATTATTACATCTTTTTTACCCCAGCATTAAAATATAACTTAATTAAATAGTCAATTGGTTAAAATTTATTTACCTATGAAATCTTTGCAAAGTAGGTACTATTTATACGATTAGGTTCTTTATTATGATCAGGTACTTTATTATAGATAAAATACTGGATTTCAGATTGACAGGATAGAAACTATGTAATTATTAAGGTTAAAAATCATTTTTGTCAATTGTCGTTATTCTAGATTAAATAAATAAAATTAATTACAGATTATGAAATCACAATATATTAACTATGAAATAAAAATAAATCATTATGACACGAGAACATTTTTTGGGCCCATTTTTCTAAGAAAAATGGACATTCTCATTTAAGGTGAGTCAGCGAGCTATTTTTATTTTATTTTATTTTATTTTATTGGAAAACAAACAGTACTTAATAACTAATTACAAAATCAAGTATATATCTACAGACCATTAATATGTTTTCACATATAGGAAACTATGAAAGCAAGCTAAAATTTAGATATCTAATAAAGAAAGTAAATAGTAAGGAAATAAAGTATGAATAACAGTTTAAGTAGTTTCGGAAACACTCAAAGAAACTCTGTCAAACCAATGTTTTGACAGAGTATTCTTAAAAGTAGCTGTAGTTGAATTAAATAGATCCAACTCGGAAAAGTCAACCAGTTTATTAAATTCATTAGCTGCACGGCAGCAAAACGAATTACCTCTATACCTAGATGCACTAGCTGGCACTGATAAGCATGTTGGCTTTCTCAAGGGTTTAACTGGAGCACACAAATTAATTCTAGATAGAAGCTGCGGAGAATCAATCTTAGTTTGAGCTATATTTACTAGAAATAGTATCTCTGCTATCTTACGTCTCTCAAACAGCGGCAGAATATGATGTCTTTTACACCTTGCTTCGTAGTTGCTATCGTATCGCTTACACTTATATTGCAGAAACCTCATGAATCTACGTTGTATGGCTTCAATACGATTAATATAAATATCATACATGGGTCTCCAAACCTGGGAACAGTATTCCAACGTGCTTCGTACATATGAGCAGTACAATATCTTAATTATTTTAATGCTCGAGAATTGCGAGCTACATCTCATGACAAAACCTAGAGCTCTACTAGCTTTTTTGACAATAAAGTCTACGTGCTTATCATAAAGCAATTTTGAGTCATGTATTACACCCAAGTCACGAATTTCCTGTACTTTTTTAAGTGTTAGTCCCTTAAGGGTGTAATTATAGATTGTAGCATTAATTCTGCGCGTAAACGTCATTGAGTAACATTTAGAAACATTAAGGTCTAAGTTATTTATTATGCAATATTGTTCAAACCTCTCCAGGTCCTCCTGTATAAGATGACAGTCATGAATATCATCAATTTGTTTAAAAATTTTCATATCATCAGCATACAACAAAAATTGAGAATGTTGAAAACAAGAGCTAATATCATTAATAAATATCACAAAGAGCAGGGGACCCAATAAGGATCCCTGCGGGACACCTAAAGGGACATTCTTCCAAGACGAGGAATAACCACCAACCACAACAGCCTGAGATCTATTATTGATATAAGATTTGAACCACCGAAATAGATCTCCATGTATTCCTGCTTTGAGTAATTTATCTAGTAATATACTATGGTCAATGCGATCAAACGCCTTACTATAGTCGCTAAAAATGGAATCCACCTGACCGCCGGAATCCATAGATGACGTTGTGTAATCAATAAATTGTATCAAATTGGATGTGGTGGATCTCTTTTTTAAAAATCCATGTTGTTCCTGAATAAAACTAGAGTTCAATGAGGAGTATATTTGGGCATGGACGATACGCTCAAAAATTTTAGCAAACAGACACAGCTTAGATATAGGCCTATAGTTTTTGATATCATTTTTGCTTCCAGCTTTGTGGATTGGTGTTATAAACGCAGATTTCCAGATTTCAGGAACGATGCCATCCCTGATAGACCGCCTAAATAACAATGTAAGAGGGTACGTCAAACTATCTGCACATCTTACAATAAATACCGGTGCGATTGTATCGGGTCCAGCCCCCTTAGTAAGGTCAAGCTTTCTAAACAACTTGTGTACCTCATTGGGATCGATCACAATGTTACCAATTGTGTCAGATTGATTGATATCCTGATCATCAGATTTGGAATCAATGATGGAGGGTGATGTGCTCGTAAGAAAAGTAGATTGAAAGTAGGAGGAAAAAAGGTCACATATCTCAACCCCCGAGCCGGCCGATAATCCTTCATACACCATAGTCGATGGCAGGGCATTGGAACTCTTATTCAGGGTTTTAACATAAGACCAGAACATTTTAGGGTTTTTAGTTATCGATTCCTCAGCATTAATCATATAAGTACTGAAACATTCACTTTCAACTAACTTTGCTCTTTTTCTAAGATAAGAGAATGTTTCATAGTCAGATTTGTTACCATATGTATGATACTTCCTAAGATATTTAAACTTCTCTTTCAGAATTTTCTTAAGAGGAGTGTTGTACCAAGGAGGAAAATTTGAGGGAGTTATGTGCTTGTGTGGAATAAATTTATCTCGTAGATCATATAGTACTTTATAAAATGAACTGAGACTCTCATCTAGTGAGTTTTCAATTAGACACTGATCCCAATCATATGAATTCAAACTTAAATTAATATTTACAAAGTCCCCTGATTCGTAAAAATACTTAAGTCTTGGGCTCGATTTGAGTTCATCCACATTGGCAAAACTAAGTAGTAACTGAAGGGATCTATGATGAGCATCCTCTGGCACTAGTGGATCGCCACAGCCTGCTACTGACACTTTAGTGTTACACAGAACATAATCGAGCAGCCTATTATTAATGTTACGACAGAAGTTAAACTGGTTTAAATTACACTGAATTAGTGTATCAAAGAAATATACCTGACCATCTCCTGCAATACCTGTAGGTTGCAGAGAGTCGTGAACATCACACCAATCCACATTGCTCATATTAAAATCCCCCATGATGACGAACACGTCGTCAGGACAATTGTTCACTAATAATGATAATTTGTCTGTAAAATTATTTAATTGAGTATTAAAAGAATTTCCCAAATTTTGCTTACAAAGATAAAGTGTGCAAAAGTGAATTTTACTGCTTTTACGGTTTTTAATATTATTTTTTAATGATACCGTGACCCATATATCTTCAGCAGTGGATCTCCAGTCAGTACGCTCCACGGCCGCGAGCTCTCTGCGAACAGCTATCAGAACGCCACCTCCATACCGTTCGCGGGTTGTGTCGTAGTCCCTATCTCTTCTCCAGATTACATAATTATTATTGAAAAGCTCCTCGTTCATTATGCCCGACAGCAGCCAGGTTTCTGTGATCGCTATTACATCATATGAGTTAAGGCATACATTTCGCTTAAACACAGCTGTCTTTGTGCGAAGTCCACGTGTGTTTTGATAGTAAATACTAATTTCTTTCTCTTTTAGTTACAATACAAAATCTAATGAGATACGATCTAATGGAATTGGTAAAAGAAAGCTCTAATACAAATAGTGTTATCACACAAATACAGTATAAAGACAACCCATCTGCTATACGAATATAGCAGCGAAATAGTAACAGATACGACGAATCACGACCGGAATCGAACCGGCGCACGACGTCCCTGATATAGTACTTGAACAAAATTTCTCCCGCCGCTGACCGTCCCTCACGCAGCTGATCCAAGACAATATCTCGTCTCGAGGTTTGGCTCACAGACAAATTTATAAACTTAACAATATAAATATATATAGCAATTAGCCTTATGAAAAAATTATGAAAAAAATCCACGTAAATATTTAAATTGGTATTATACAAATGTACTATATACGTAATGTATTCTAAACAGCGATTATAAAAATAATAGCTAACTATTATAACAAAAAAGCAAAGGCAGTATTGATTTACATTTATCACAGCTAATAAACATTCAATCCAACATCCTAAAATTGCCAAATACGGTGCAAGCAAGTAATATTCACTCAAAGCAAAAACAATACTACGCACTACCCACCCAACATAAATGCAAGCAACTATAAACTTTATGACTACTTACAACAAGGTTATGAATGCAACGCTCGCCGCATCGCAATTTTTTAAACTTACCTGCGTAAATTGGTTGACAGATCCGAATTGAAAAAAACAAAAGGCTATGTAAATTCCAGTGATTCCCAAACTACATACAAAATAAGAATAAAGAACAAAAATATAAACTAAATAAACTATAATTATTAAACTATTTTTGCAAGGTCCATTTCGTTTCTGATAGAAAATATGGGCGAGGAATCCTATGGAGCAATTCTCGGTATTTCTCTAATAGATAGAGTCTGAAATATTGAAATCAGACAATCAAAGTTAATGACGAGTGACGTAGCCTTCAGACGAATGCCCGCAAAAGTTTTTTTTTTATACTAGCACGACGTGTAACCTTGCGCCCACCTGATGGTAAGTGGCGCGCAAGGTCCATGAATGTTAGCAACTGAAATCAGACACTCATGACTGACATCAGTCCCTAACACTATGCCGGTTCGACTAGGCATGACGGCAATTCGTATTTTATGCATGCAGCAGTAAAGAGACATGCTTTTAATGCTCTGTATTATATAGATTGTCTATATGTAATCGCTCGTTGATTGCAGTCCGTAATGTACAATCATAAAATTATAGGCACCTATAGTAAGTTAAAGAGTTGGAGGTTTGCGAAAGAATTCACGTAACAAGTTGACGTTTTAAAATCTAGATTATCAACTATCATAAGAGGATAATGTTATTCAGATCAAGTTATTTATCTGTAGGTAGTTACCGGTTAACGCGGTGGTGGCTCGGTTGTAAGAACGCGTACCTTAAATCCTACAAAGGTCGGTTCAAACCCACCCGGCATATCTTCTCTATTTGTCATAGATTTACAACACCACCGTTCCTGTGCCTCAGAGAGCACGTTAAGCCGTCGGTCCCGGTTCTAATACCAACTTGTGGAATCGTTAATAAATTGTCATAAAAATTTACATCATATCCTCGCCGTCTGGCCAGCGTGGTGAGTGTAGGCGAAATCTCCTTATATATATTCTGGAAGGCCCATCTCCAGCAGTGGAGGTCTAGGACAATGTGTTCTAGGGTCTGTAATGATGAAAATGATAAGTTACCGGCAGATAAAAAGAACGCTGACAGGAAATCACGCAAAAACCAATGATTGGTTCCTGACGGCCCGCCTTAAAACATCTTCCTTCCACTTCTGTTATCTGTTATAATTAAAATTAACAATGCGTTGTTTTATACTGGATGGAATTTATTAAAGAGTAAATATTTTCATATTATAAACTAAAATAAAGATAAAGAACTTCTTTATTTTTATTTTTATTATTCAGTAATAAAATCTTAAGTTACGGTGCAGAGAAGTTATCCTAAAAATATCGCTACTCATACTATCGCTAATCAAGTAGGTAGCGAAAGGTCGACGATCGCGCAAACGTTGACTTACGTAATTCTTTCTCTCTCTATTTCGTCTCTCGGCTTTGAGCAAGATCAATTAATAATAACACTCCCCAGCGTTTAGGTATTTATTACCGATTTTCAGAGGCGGCCTTATTCACCATGCTTTGTTTTTCGGATAATGATTTTTATCTTCAGAAAGAAGTGACCTTTTTATTTTATTTTACTACTAATGACAACTGAAGCCTAAAAAAATATTTGTAGTATAGTCGTATAAATAAATGTACTTTTTAGCGGGTGGTGCCTCGGTTGTATGAACGCTTTCCGTATAATTCAAATTCAAATTCAAATGATTTATTAGCAATGTAAGGTTTTACAATATATGTTAACAAACAATCGTGGAACATTATTACAGGATTTGCAAAAGTATTTTTGTGATGATCCCACACAAGGCAGTTAAGCCTGACATGTGGGTCCCAATCTAAGATTACCAACTTAGAGATAAAGAAAGTAGCAAAAATTGTACGAAATAAATAATTACATACATATATATATATTATATATAGGAGTATACAATAATTAAAACAACGGGTTGTGGATCAATAAATTAATTCTGTGAAGTGTTCAGTGAGCATACTAAGCGATAGGTCTCATAAATTGTTCAGTTTCATAGTAGTTCCAGTTTAGTAGGAGTCTTGCAACTCTAATCCGTATAATGCAAAATTGGTTGGTTCGAACGCCGACATGTACCAATGAGAAATACACTTTTCTTACGTACATTTGTCATAGATTTACAACACCACCATTTCCGTGCTTAGAAGAGCACGTTAAGCCATCGTTCCCGGTTTCAATCATTTATAAATTGACATTAAAATTGACATCAGACCCTCGCCAACCTCGTGGCGAGTGTAGGCTAAATTCTCCAGTAATTTCATTTATAACGATAATGATGATGTACACCCATACTTTTAAGAATTAAAAAAAATATTATTTTAAATTCCAGGTCAGACGTGAAGAAGCTTCGAATTGACATGGGCATGATGCTGCCTCGAATTGAGATTACTGGCAAATACGAGGTCTCTGGGCAAGTGCTACTGTTTCCAGTCAGGTCGAGAGGAGACTTCTGGGCAGTATTCAGTAAGTAAATTTTATATCTTAGTATTAGGACGCCCTTGTTCATCACTTCAATGCCATTTTTTACTTGAAAGCAAGCAAAGCTTTCAACGTTTTTTTACTTAAATCACACGACGTTCAAAACGAAATAAAGTGAAAAAAAACGATTAAACCGACTGTATCCTTTTCGGGGTAATCAGAAACCACACTTTTATAAACTTTATTTAGCCAACTTTACTATAGGCCCGTCATGACAATAATCAATAACATCGTTCCTTTCTTAAAGATCGTTTCCAATTTTTGTATGACACACACAGTTGTTATCTTCGATCCTCCTCCAATAATCAACAAAAATTCCGCCACATTCTTCCAGCAGATGTTCAGATTCTTATACAGTATCAGCTGCTCGCCAGTAGAACCGACTACCTCTTTACATTCGTAAAGCACCATCAATCATTACTTTTAAAAATTTGCCTACCAAACACTTTCACAAAAAGCAAGACGAATCTACATAACTTTACAGAGTCTGTATATTGTATGTATTATTTGTACATTTATATATCTATATATATATATATTATTTATTTATTATATAGTAAGTATAATTACGCCTTGGTTCAAAAATATGTCAACCTCACATATGCAAGTGTGGTTCTCAAGTTGATGAAATGGGTCTACACGGGCTTAGTTGTCAAAAGAGTGCAGGCAGATTCTCCAGACACCAAGCCCTAAATGAGTTTATAAAGAGAAGTTTGTGGTCTGCTAAAATCCCGTCCGTCCTTGAACCATCAGGACTTTCACGTAGTGATGGTAAAAGGCCGGATGGTATGTCTCTTGTACCATGGAGTGAGGGAACATGTCTTGTTTGGGATGCCACCGTGGTGCCGCTTGCCACATTTCCTCTACATCAAAAAAGGCCGGTTCGGCTGCTCATACAGCCGAATTTAGAAAGCACATCAAATACAATAGCTTTAAACAAAATTATAACTTTGTGGCATTTGGGGTTGAAACAATGGGGGTATATTCTCTTGATACCCACAAATTCATAAAAGAGGTGGGTAAACGAATTTTCCAAGAGTGTGTCGATCCCAAATGCCATAACTACCTAAAACAGAATATGTCCATAATAATTCAACGAGGAAATGCGGCGAGCGTTTTAGGCACCCTCCCTGGTGGTAAGCCCTTAGTTTATTTTGTAGAATAGCTTTAATTTCATAGGTATTTTTAGTTTTAGTTTTCTTTATAATTAGTTTTTAATCAATTATATTTTAATATTTTTGTATCGAATTACCTACTTCGAATAAATATATATATATATTATGTGTTATTTATGTATATATCGGTAGATAAGTACTATAGCTTTATTATTTATAAATATATATATTTATTTTAGTTATAAGTTGTTTTCTCAATAAAACTCTTTGTTAAACATTAGTGGTCTTGCACCCACAATCCCTGCTCACTTCTCCTTAAGGTTAGCTCTTAGATAATGTTTTCAGACATTAAGCTCGTCTATGTACTGTAAAATGTTTTATTTTCTGTGCAATAAAGAATTTATCTATCTATCTAAACATGGTAGGTACAGGTATGTAAATTATTATATGTAATTATATCACATGCTTCCCTATTTCTAGCATACACATATTTAGTTAGTCACATAACTTTGTCGAGCTTAGTGTCTAGGTATTCTTTTGTCGAATAAAAACATTTATTAACCAGCATTTGTTTGACTCTTAATTTGAACAGTTTTAGTGGCAGCTCCCTTATAGTAACTGGAAGCTTATTAAATATCTTTGTTGCCATTGCATAACAATTTCGGCTATATTGAGTACTTTTATGCGGTGAAATAATTATTCTACTAGGATAACGCGTTTTAAAATTGCAATTATCCCCAAGAGTTTTAAAAAGTTTCGGGTGGCTTTTTGCAAATAAACAGCATTCAAGTATATAATTATATAGAAGGAACAGTCAGTAATTTTAGTTTTATAAATAAAGGACGACAGGAAGTCATAGGAGGAGGAGGTGTGTTACAAATAGCACGAATGCATTGTTTATGTCCAATAAAGATTCTATTTATTTCAACTGCATTGCCCCAGAATAATAAGCGTAACAAACTCTATTCAAAACTAAATTCATGTGTCACGACCAGGAATTATTATTTTTAAATGTTTGGTTTTTCAGGTGATGTAGCAGCTATAGTAAAAATCTTCGGGAAAGAGATCGAACGGGACAATGTCAAGTATATGGCAGCTGATCGTCTTCTCGTCGACTTCAAGTTACGGAGTTCAAGGTTCAAAGTCCGGGATACTGTCAATCATGGCAGTGTTATTGGTAAGTTTTAGCTTCGTGGTCTAGCGGTTAAGACCGTAGAGGTTTCGTTTCTGGCCGAGAACACAAAAAATACACCTTTAACAAAACTTGTGATATTTTTCGAGTTTGGTTCGCTGGAGACATCGACGAGCTTGCCACTTGTAATTAGCCTTTAGTAAAGTTGGCTAAATTTAAATTCGCTTATTTATAAGCGTGGTTTCTGACCACCCCGAAAAGGAAACGGTCGTTATGATACTTTACTTTTTAACAAAACTATTTACGATACCTTAACAATATAATATATGTAACTTGTTTTAATTTATTAATAATCTGGCCCCGATTCTTGAGCCTTCGACATGCATGTCCGCTCGATTTGCTTAAATGTAACTGACAGTTTTCTATGGAGATCTGTCGCTTTTCATTAGAATATTTAGAACCGACACGCAAGTCGAAAAAGCTCCAGAATTAGGCCCCAAGTTAATAGCAAAAAATACAACTGTCTCCGTGGTCTAGCAGTTAAGTCCGTGGCTTTAGACTCGGTGGTACCGGGTTCGATTCCTGGTCGGGACACAATAATATTTATAAATTTAATTAATATTGAATTTATTTGTGATACTTCTTCGAGTGATTGGCCTATAGTAAAGTTGGCTAGGTGCTGTGGTGGCTCGGTTTTATTTTGATTTTATTAACGATTCCACAAGTTGGTATTAGTGGAACGACGGCTTAACGTGCTGTCCGAGGCACGGGAACGGTGGTGTTGTAAATCTATGAAAAAAATGTACTTAAGAAAAGTGTATTTCTCATTGGTACATGTCGGGTGGGTTTGAACCGACCTTTGTAGGAAAGTAACGCGTTCTTACAACCGAGCCACCACCGCGCCCTATATATATGCTATATTTATTACAATTTAAATATTTTATTTTTCAGGTGAAGCCATGAATCAGTTTTTGAACAACAATGCTGCCGAAATCATTGAAGAGATGCGACCAGCAGCTTCGTTATCCATAGCTAAACATTTCCAAGCATTCCTAAACGCAGCATTTACTAAAATCCCCATTGACGTTTGGTTAAAGAACTAACTTACCAAATTTTTTAACCAGTTTACAAAGGTCATCTAGGTTTCAAAAGGTCGACTGTTTTCTTGCAAATTTTACTATTTGCCGTAGACATAGTTTTTATAGACGAATTATTTTTGCCGGAAAAAAAAAATGCATTGTGCCGGGTCCATCGTGTGTGGGAAAGAATGAGTTGCAGTTTTCGAGGACGTATTGTACCGTAAAATTGGATGAATTGCACAAGAGTGTCAATAGGGACAAAAGCAACTTTAAACTTGTGAAATAAGATCAAGACTTATTGGTATAGTTTTAAGTATAGTAGAATTATTGTTTTATTTAATGGCAACACTATATAGACGTGAAGTTAGTTTAAAATTGTACGCAGTTACGCAAAAAGGCAGTTACCCACAATTTTTCAGAAATTAAATTATGAAATTTAATCAGGTCCTTAGAATGATACATCTTATATCGAAAACAATCCGTATAAAATACCGTTTTAGACATATTCTATATGTATAAAATGCTGGACTAATCCATCGATTGACTAATATAAATTTCAACTTTAAAATTAACTTAACGTGGATTGGATCCTTTTTGCGTCTAGACTTCAGTTAAAAAATGTCATTTCAACGGCCGTTTTTGTGCATTTTTAAAGGAGCTATTCTTCTATTACGTAAAACTTTGTTGTATTCGATATGGGTTTCATCAAGAGACGTTTGTTTGTATAATCCAGGTTTTTTTTTTTGTTATATTTCAAGTCAAATAGTAAAAAAAAAAGCCAGCCTTTGCGCCATTTCGCAGACACGTCAAGTGCAAGTTTTTATTTTGTAAATTACTTTACTGTAGATATTGATAGTCAAATAGTAAATAATTATAAAAAACGATAATTTAACGCTTAATATGGGGGCACAAGTTGCAGTTATTTTTTGTGGGGTTCTCGCGCTATGAACTCCCATACTATACCCGACGTTTTTGGGTGATAATGCTGCGAGTGACTTTATTAAAGCATCTTATTCAGAAACATTTTGAAATTATTATTAAATTCTTTATTGTACAAAATAAGTGTACAAAGGCGAAGATTAATGCCTACAAGGCATTTTCTAACAGATTTTCATCAGAAATTGATGATTACCTCATTAACTCATAAATAAGAAAGAGTATATAAGGACAGCCATGGCTGTATGGGCCATAACCCTTTGCCTTCCCTATCATCCCATCATCGATCAGGAGACAAAAACCAAAAAAAAAAACAGTAAAAAAAACGAGGAAATAAAGTGGTATTGACCAGTGTATTTGTATAGTATGGACTGGTAGTTTGTATATGTCTTCGTAAATATTATTTTTTATGACAGCTAGTTTTAGATCGTACTGTAATTAGGAAGGTCAAAGCTAAGACCTTAATTTTAAGGTTAACAGCTGATTGACAACTGATTAATGATTTTTTAGACAACGAGATTTAGCCAAATTATTGTTAACCCTTAAATGCATAGTGTGCCTAAATTGCATCAATAAATTTATTTCTTTTTTGTTTTTTTTTCAAGGCAAAGGGATCTAGCCCATGCAGCCATGTATGCCGTAATATATATATATATATATATATATATATATATATATTTATGAGTTAATAAGGTTATCATCAAATCCCAGATGTCGCAGAATTTGACGCATTTCTTGGAGTCACTCGCGGCATTATCGCCAAACACGTCAGGAATATTATGGGTTTCACAGCGCGGGAAAAACGCAAAAAATAAACTGCAACTTGTGCCCCTATATTTAAAGTCCAATTTATCGTTTTACATATTGTAGCACATTATTAAACAAAACAACACCACTTTTGACTAATAATATCCACAGTAAATTAATTTACAAAACAAAAACTTGCACTTGGCGCAAAATGGCGCGAAGGACCACCTCTTATATTTTTTATTTGTCATCTCCCGATTGATGACGAAAAAGATTATTATAGGGAAGGCAAAGGGATGTAGTCGTAATATATGAGTTAATGAGGTTATCATCATATTCCCGATGTTGCAGAATTTGATGCTTTTTTTTGAAGTCATTCGCGGCATCTTAACCCAAACACGTCGGGTATAATATGGAAGTTTACAGCGCGGGAAAACTGCAACTTGTGCCCCATACTGCTCCAGATATAATGCAAATATTTTGCTCTTCAACAGATCTT
This sequence comes from Tinea semifulvella, assembly GCA_910589645.1. Lineage (NCBI taxonomy): Eukaryota > Metazoa > Arthropoda > Insecta > Lepidoptera > Tineidae > Tinea > Tinea semifulvella. Next base: position 6,347,687 of record OU342618.1, read on the forward strand.
CTATATGTATATAATAAAGTTGGGAAAATGCTCTTTAAAAAGATCGTGTTTCTGACCCGCTAGTATTACGGTCGTGATGATACTTCACTTATTAACAGCTTAAAGAAACACTAGGACCACAGATTTTGTAACATTATTTTTTATTCTTGTTTATACTTAAGTAAGTCGCGCTAAGAATGTATTTATTTTAGTTTGTGAATAATAAATTAATTAGGAAGTTACTCAATTATGTTTCATTTAAATTAAATAATTTCCTTATAAATAATAATAATAAAGAAAAACACAAACAAACAATAAATTATTTATTTTTAATTATGCATAACAAATAAATTAAACGGTAAGAGCTATGTTCACACCAATGCGCTTTTAATTGCGTTTTAACGTTCAATTCAGACGAATGTCAAAATGCAGCTTATCGTCTACACCTAGTCGTAGATCTTCTATTAAATCCAATATTTTTACCCTATCTTCCGCTATTTTGTTTGCTAAAACGCTCGGATTGTTGTTCGCATCTATCGGTGACATATCACGCGCGCTAAGTACACGCGCAGTGTCGTTTTTTAAAACTCAGCTACTAACAAATAAATAAAAGCATACTGGTGGGGACATAGCTAATGGAAGCAACTGATCTCATGTGCTGTGTGATTTATACCAACTATACACACTATACCGTGTGACTTTGTATGGTCTACGTTAGATTAGTCTGTTTAAGGGCTTAAGATATCATCTGCATTCAGCGTACCAAAGGCATGGTCTGCTAATGGCTTGAAGAAATCCCGTAGACTTTTCTCTAGCGGTGCCTGGAGTTCTTCGGCCAGTTTTCCCCAGTTATGGTTGAGAAATTTGTTCATTGCGTTTCCTAAAAATGTAAATGTAAATTATTTAGTACAAGATACGTAGATGAGCGTTCTTCACCGGCCTGTTATCCTAATTATCATTTACTACGCAAAGAAAGGTTATGTGTTAATCAGCCTGTTAAGACCAAATGTCCTAACATCAGTTAACCGACCACGGAGAGGAGCCTCTCCGCGGTCGGCTAATAGCTTTAAGTTAAAATATATTTTTGGTACCGCGGAGTCATTGTCGGGCATTCGCTGTACGTACACGCATCTACAGTAATAAACGCATCAAAAGAAATACAGTCCATCATTCACATAATTCACCAGCCAGGGTACCCCGAGTCATCCTACAACGGGCCTTGGCCCCAACATGGTCCTTCGAACCGGCTCGATGCCTGACAATGACTCCGCGGTACCAAAAATATATTTTAACTTAAAGCTATTAGCCGACCGCGGAGAGGCTCCTCTCCGTGGTCGGTTAACTGATGTTAGGACATTTGGTCTTAACACAGCCTATGTACACACATCAAAAGTGTCTAGGGATCAACATATATTTTTGCAATAACTTTTCTCCTGATTGATATTCATTAAAATTTTCTTTAAGGATTGATCAAATAAAATGTTTTCGTTTGTCTACAGTAACGATAAACCAAGTCACCTTTGCATTAGTAAAAAAAATTGCCATTTTCCTAATAAAGGGATTTTTGACATTTGAACCACTAACATTAAAGTTCGAAAAAAAGACTGAAATAACAGTTTTTTTTTTAATTTTATTGGGTAACTTAAACAATTAATAATCCGTGTTTCTACCGCGAACACTAACAACACAAGAACATCGGTTTGGCATACTCAAAATGAGTTCATCCAAATCACGCTGTGGAATGGCCGCCCATGTTCGTTGCAACAACAAAAAAAGGTCTTCTTGCGACTGGATACCCTCCATATTCGGCAGAGCTCTTCTCTGAAGAATATCCCATGCATGCTCAATCGGGTTCAAGTCTGGCGACTGAGCAGGCCAGGGCAGGACATTGATGTTAGCTGCGGCGAGAGTCTGTCTTACAACTCTTGCGGTGTGCGGTCGTGCATTATCATGCATTAACTGAAATAAGGGACCGATATGCACTTGTAGAGGAACGATGACGTCTGATACAACCGTCTCAGCATAAATTTGGGCGTTGAGGTTGCCTCTGATCCAAATCAACTCAGTTCTTCCGCCGATCGAAATACCCGCCCATACCATGATGGTTCCACCACTATAAGGATGGACTTCCTGGCAGGATTTTAATCGCTGTTGGCGTCCAGGGGTTCTCCAGTGTCGTATACGTCTTGTATCCGGCCTCATACCAAAACGAGACTCATCAGAAAAGCACACGAAACGCCATTGTTCTTCTGTCCAATTTCTGTGTTCAAGAGCCCATTGATATCGAGTCCTACGATTGTGCATTGCTATAGGTGGTACCCGTAGCGGTCTTCGGGAATGAAGGTTCACTTCATGCAAGCGGTTTCTGACTGTTTGGTCGCTAATTAAGTTCCCTGAAGAGCGATGAAGGCTCACGGCTAACATCATGGCGGTTATTGTTGGAGTTCTTCGAGCTGTGATTTGAATGTATCGGTCTTGTCTCCGTGTGGTGCAGCGATACCGTCCTCCATGGCGCTCAGCCACGGTACCAGTGGTTCGGTAACGTGTCCAAAGTCGACTGATAACACTCTGACTTGTATTCAGAGCTAAAGCCACAGTACGTTGCCGGGAACCAGCTTCTATCATTCCCACGGCTCTGATCATTTCTTCCCTGCTTAAATGACGTCGCCGCTCCATAATAACGTTGGTTTTAATCAGTAGTAGGGAAACAGTAGCACTAATAATGTCTTCAATGCGTCTTATGTTTTTATAGGGAAAATATTGACAGCTGATTTTCATCTTTTACTCGAATTTGATTGACAGTTCCTGTTTTAAATTATGAAATGCACCAAAAAGGATCCATATAAATTTATAAAATCATAAATTTATTACAAAGCCACATCTCAATCACAAGAAATCCGCATAAACATGCTTGATCCCTAGACTTTTTTGATGTGTGTATATACGTATGCACGACTATTTATTTATTTATTTATCTTTAAGGAAAACTTACAGCTTCTAACAAATGATTACTTTTATAAAAAACTAGATGCCAATTAAAAGTTTCCACAAATATCTTATACAACTAAAAAACTTATAAATAGAAGAAACATATAAATGATAATATTAAACCACAATAATTTAGAAAAATAAAAATAATTAGGCAACTAAATCTATAAATCAGATTTTGTGTGTTATACTGTAAAAATTGCTCTATACATCGCCCGACCAATATATGTATGTTTGTTCCTTCTCATCATCATACTAGTCATCTCGGTGTGTAGGAGTTGGCCTCCTAACAAAAGTAGCATTCGCTGCACGTAACTACGGGCAGGGCGTGGGAACCTTTATTATAGGTTAAATTTAATACGAGCGGGCGCGGCGGAGGCCGCGGAATGTCAACGTGATCAGGCTATCAAATCGCGCGCCATGCGCCGTGGAACCTCGGGAGGTCTAGCGTGCAGAGGGGCCAGATCTCTCACGAGTGGGAAATTTGACCTCTCTGCCCGTGCGAACATTCCCTTGGCTAGAATTCTCTTTATTTATTTATATAGTAGACACAGCAGTACATATATTCATTCATCATTACAGTCCCTAGATCACAGCGTCCTAGAACTCCACTGTTGGAGATGGGCCTTCCAGAACATATATCTGGAGAATTTGGCCTACACTCGCCACGCTGGCCAGACAGTTTGGCGAGGATATGATGTCAATTTTTAATGACAATTTATTAACGATTCCACAAGTTGGTATTAGTGGAACCGGGACCGACGGCTTAACGTACTCTCCGAGGCACGGGAACGGTGATGTTGTAAATCAATGACAAATGTACTTAAGAAAAGTTTCTCATTGGTAAATGTCGGGTGGGTTCGAACCGACCTTTGAAGGATTTAAGGAACGCGTTGTTACAACCGAGCCACCACCGCGCCATATATTAATGCACACATAACATAGTATAATTATAACTTCTCTAATATATGTACCAATTAGGTGTCACAGCATTCACCAATATAAGAAGATGAAAATATAAGAAACTTATAACTTTAAAAAACTAACAAATTTACAAAATATAACATAAAACACCTACATTAGTCTCTGCAGTGCCAATAATGATATAGACATATTTTATGACCGTTACCATGTATTCAGAAAAAATGTTCTCGAACATTTCAAATCATCATATCGTCAACAGGTGATCCTTTGGATTCGATGACATGTAGATTATAATCAAGATATTTGTAAGTATTTAGTTTTTATATTAATTAGGTTTATCTTTTAGTTTATTTTAGGTTTTGTCATTATTATAAAAAAATTTTTAAAAGTTTAACCATCATATGATTAGCTTATAATTTATTTAACTAGTGTTTTGTTTTAGTTTTTAAGGTACCAAATTTATGTAATTTTTATGTGTTCTTCTATTAAAAAAAAATGTATAATTTTATTTTAGAAGTGATTTCTAAAAGTCACTGTTTATTTGTTCTAGGCGCCACATTTAGTAGAGGCGCGCGCGTCGTCTTTTTCTTTGTGTGTTTAATTTGACGGTCGTACTTTTCCAGCATAATCCCTTGAATATAGAAATCCCCTATTTTATTTAGTAAAAATAACTTACCCAAATCATCATCTCCTCCGAACAAGTTATCCAAATGCATGTTCGCTTCACCTATCTTAAATTTGACGTCCATTTTGTCACAAGTTAAAGCATCAGGCACACCAATATGTCGAGGAGCTCTTCCAAGGCCCATTTTTACTTCAGCATTAATGTCCCCTGAAAAATAAAATCAACATAGCATAGACTTATACCAAATTACTTAAGGACTCGTTGTAGGCAGATAGAAGATCAACTTGGTAGAGACTTTAAGCTTCATGATTATTGACACGTGGGAGTGGATTGACATTGATGACAAGAAACCCTATGGCATGACTGTTGGGCCAGGTCTTGGCAGGTCTCTGGTGTGTGATGCAACATGTGTGGACACATTATCCCCATCTAACATCCAGGGTCGGCCGTCTCGACAGATCACTATCTTAGCGACTTGGGTCGGTAGGTGATAAAAAAATGTTGCCACTTACAAAATCAAAAAGCTGATTTGGTCAATGCCATTAGTTCCAAAGGGCGGTAACATTTTAATATGAGAACTTATGTCATTAAAAACTCTTTGTATGCCATAATATGTTTATTGTATCAATTAACAATAATATTTATTACATTGCAACACTAGGAGCAAATTCCAAAATTTTAGCTGGCTGCTGTCATATGGTATAACTGTATCGATAACATTGCGGGCTGTCAAATTCCGTTGCTAAATAATTTGCAAAAATCGCTAATTTGACAGTTAAATTCGATAAGATTTCGTCATTTTTATGACTAAAGGTAGTATGTGTGGACTATATACACACTATATATGATGAACCATTCGAATAGACGTGTGTCCAATTATGAAGCTGACGTTGTCACTGGCGTCGGCGCAAAGCAAAGTAAACTGATTGGACGTAGACAATATCAATAGCAAGACTGTAAGGTTTAAAAAATAATATATGAATTTTGGAAAGTGACCACTCGATTTGGTTTGTTGGCTCGTCAATGGCCATCTTAAATCGCTAAGTCAGCGATCGCTATTAAATGTTGAGACTGCTGCCCCAGTAAAGGTAGCTCTTAATATATTTGTGGAAATTAGAATAGAACGTATAGCGGGATGCTGAACGGCTTAAATGTGTCATCTCAGCGGGTTGGTCTCAGGATGAACTTGGACAGCACAAAAATCATGTTGAACGGCCATGTCATACCGAGACACATCTACGTGGGAAATGCCACTATCGATGTTATACAAAAATACGTCTACCTTGGGCAGACCATCCAATTAGGAATAGCTAACTTCAGTAAAGAAGCCAACAGACGCATTCAGCTAAAATGGGCAGCATTCGGGAAGATACGACACATATTCCTATCGAACTTATCAGTGTTTCAAGACAAAAGGTTTTAACCAGTGCGTTCTTTCAGTAATGTCGTTTGGAGCAGAGACGTGGACATTGACAATAATAATAATAATAAAAAATTATATATTGTATAAAACCAAAACAAGTGCAGGTACATAGGCGAGCTTAATGCCGTAAATGCATTTTCTACCAACTAACCTTTGTGATTAAGAGCTGTAATAAGCGGGTGCAGAAGGTTACGAAGAAAATAGATAGTCGCAATGCAATTGCAGACAATGGGTCTGATGCATAAGTTCAAGGTAGCTCAGCGAGCTATGGAGAGAGCTATGCTCGGGATTTCTCTAAAGGATAAAGTCAGGAACGTTGACATCCGTCAAAGAACCAAAGTTAAGAACATAGCTTTCAAAATTAGCTTTAGATGACGCAGTGGCAGAAGATCGTGTAAAGTGGCGAGATTTGGAGGAGACGACTGATGACGACGAAGATGATTTTATATAATCGTACTAAATTAAAACGACTTTAGACTAACCGTATTTTCCACTGAACAATCCATCTCCTTCGATGGGTAACATAAGAATTCTTCCAGCCAGTCTGTATTTGCCGCTCATAGTCAATTCTGGGATATACAAATTGACTATGACCTCGTGGTTTTCTGGATCCACTCTAAAAAAATATATTGCGTAAGCATTAATTTATTAGAATTAAAACTATTATTTGATAGAAACGTTTTGATGGAATTAGGGCTAAGCCCTGCCGTCAATATATTTATGGAACGAGCTTTCAAGACGACATTAACGCAATCATACATTATTTGGTTGGATAGGGAGAGGAGCAGAGTGGTGGATGTTCTGGAAGGCCCATCTCCAACACTGGAGGTATAGGACTCGCGGTGATGATGAATTGCATAATCGTGTCGACTAATGATACTTCCATAGTTGCTGAAAAGAAAACTTACTTAACGTCCCTAACTTTCATTGTGGAAGGTCCCTCCACCGTGACTTCCGAGTAAGTAGACGTGACCGTGACGGGCCCAGCGGCCTGAGACACTGCAAGTTTGGGCACATACAGCGGCTCACACGCCGGTATACCGTACTCTGGTACTCCTGGAAAATAGATATTTATAATTTTAACGGGTCTTTACGCGATTTACCTTAGAGACATATTTCTCCCGACGTTTCAGCCAAGTTGCATTGGCCGTGGTCACGGGTCGACTGGAGCTATGCGGTGTAGTCTCGTACATACTGGGCGGTAGATGTAAACCTACCCACCTATCACTTTTTAAAAGTTTTTAGAAATTAGGACACACGACACTTACAATATCCTTGGCGACACCGGGCGATTTTTCCCGGCGTCGAAACCTATTGATTACTGGATCCCACGATGAAGATAGCTCTCGGCGGAAATTTTTGTGTTTTTTTATTTCGATCGCTTCACGTACTATTCTAGGGTAATAGTGACGATCGGTGGAAAGTATATTTGGATCATGCAGCTCAATCCAATGGTTTGTGCCACTATCCCTTAGGTGTTCTGCTATTGCTGACTTGTTTAATTGTCTTAATTGAATATGTCTCTAAGGTAAATCGCGTAAAGACCCGTTAAAATTATAAAAACTATTATGAATATGCGCAAAAGCTTAAAAAGTTTAATAGATATTTAGTTTACGTTTCGAACTCATTTGCTGTTGTCGCTGCGAATCTTTGGAATAACTTACCATTCGATATCAGAGAAGCCCCCAATCGTGCAATATTAAAAAACCAGGTAACTTTTTAACTAATTGAATACCTAACTTAAAACTTTATTTTCAATATTTTTTTTCTCTTATATTAATTTCCTTAACAACAGCATAATCACATTGTTAATTTTATCACACTCTCCTCATCAAATACAAATACAAATCATTTATTGACCAAAGTTTACATGAATTGCAGAGAATTTTAGTGGTACAAAATATGAGAGATATATTGTTTACAGAGGTACATCTCTGCTGGGTGGTGTATGGTTGGGTCACCAATAAGGGCCTGGGCCCGCGCATTGGTTGACTCCGTTGAGGCTCATTACGGTTATTATAAGATATATAAGTCAATAACGTCAGTAAATATAATATTAAAGCATAAAATAAGATATAAGCTTACTAAATACATAGATAAATATAATAACAAAGCATCATGTAAGTAGTTTTATTTATGTTATTTTAGTATATCTATAGTATGACTTATTTATGTAAATTGTATGTAGATATTAGTATGTACTTATATTATAATTTTATTTCTGTTTTATTTAAATTTGTAATTGCACCTACCACCTATCTTGTCTTAATGTCCTAAAGGTTTGGCTGTCAGAGAATGCCTAGCGGCATTAAGTCCGCCTTTTTGTACATAGTGCAATAAAGTATTAAAATAAATAAATAAATATAATAGTTTATAGTTTGCTATAAATACATATTATTTCTCATTTTTTCGAAGGAATAAAATAGTAAATATTGATTGGAAAAAGGGACAATATAAATATTTTATTTTTAAATAACAGGACTAACTACTATACAAGGTGTATTTTCAGACAGTGTCACAGACAAAAAGACAGCTTCACATTTCTTGGCTCTATCCACGATTGAACTCTTAGATCTAGTTTTAACTCCACACTTTCCATTCATCTCGCCACACCTAAATGTCTCCCATTCTTTTGCATTAAAATGTTTTGTAGCAAAGTAAAAAGTAATGTATTATCACGACCGTACCACTTCCGGGGTGGTCAGAAACCACGATTTTTTTTAAAGAAGCGTATTCACGTTTAGCCAACTTCACTATAGTCCCATCATGACAAGTGGCAAGCTCGTCGATGTCTCAAGCGTACCAAACTTGGGAATCATCAGTCTAAATAATAATAATAAATAATAAATATTTCCAGACAGGTCACACAGCGCCATCTAGTTTCCGTGGTAAGCTACGAGGCTTGTGTTACGGAAACTAGATGGTTGATAAACTACATATTAACCTTTTTTTTTCTAAATATATACATATTATACATATAAACACCCAGACCGAGACAAATTATACAATGTACAACTTGCCCCCGGTGGGAATCGAACCCACGACCTCCCGAGTTCACGGCAACGTTTGTTACCACTAGACCACGGAGGCGGTGTTTTGTTGCGTTTGTTATATAGGTTCTCTAATTGTTAATTATGGGAAAATCTCTTTGGCATGTTTGGAGTGTCGCCGCTTTGTTGGAGTGCCCTAGAATAAGTATATATATATATTTACCGGTAGCAAGTTGTGGGATGTAAGCGTTAAGTTTATCGCGTAAACATTTCGCTAGCGCTTTTTCTTCGCGTGGACAAATAAAACCTCCAACTGAAAATAGTAAAGTAATAGGTCAGAAACCACACTTATAAATAATCGGATTCACATTTAGCCAACTTTACTATAGGCCAATCATGACAAGTGGCAAGCTCGTCGATGTCTCCAGCGTACCAAACTCGAGAAATATCACAAATAAATTAAATGTATTTATTTACATTAATAAATATTTTTGTGTACCGACCAGGAATCGAACCCGGTACCTCCGAGTCTTAATCCACGGACTTAACCGCTAGACCACGGAGGCAGTGACCAACTGAAAATAAATAATAATTCATAATACCTATAGTAATATTAATTCTTAGCTTTAACCCTTAACTACCTACCACCTATTTTTGTAACTTAACCACCTGCGTGCGGTCATGGAGACCGCTAATGAATAACAACCCTAAATTCGGGTTCTGTAGTATAAACAAAGGATTTTAATGAGTAAGATACTTGTTTATACTTTAGACTTTTATTTTAGACTTTCAAATAACATAAACTATAATAAAATCTTGAGATATGATATAATCTTTCAAGACTAGTAGTTTTAACACAAAAATATAGTCTTCTTAAATTATGTGATCTGATAGATAAGGAACTTAAAAAAACAACTTTTTTGGATTTATTTCTTTAAACTTAGGACTCTAACTATAAAATTAAATGAAAAAACTAGACATTAATTATAAAATTCAACAAAATTGCAACCCCCAAAAATTCACATTTTTCGCGGCAGTTGCAGCATATTTTTTCCGCACACTTCAAACAAATTGGTACCTTGCACATAATACATAAGTTTCTTCGTTGGATCACACATGGAACATGTTTTCACGTCTGATGTGCTCGGTTGATCTTCACTTGTCTGTAGAATACGACGAATAGAACTCTTGACGTCTCTTTGAATGTGATCATTTTTCACGCGACGTCCATATGCGGTTTTGTAAGTTGTCCTGCCATTCTTTTAAGAATTTAAATCGGCTTTCAGTCTTTTAAGATTCATTACTCAAACAGATGACATACGCATTTGATGCAGATATATATAACATTCTATAAAATACAGTCAAAGGCCATCTTCGCGTTCGACGAGAAGAATTTGAATACCTTTGATCAAGTAGATCGACGCATGTGATCTTGACATCACATTTCTGCATGTGATGACTGAGATAAACTGTCTTGCACTGAATTTGCATCATCATCACCCTCGATCTCAGATTCGGATTCACAGTCTTCAACCTGAACAGCATGCTCGACCGAATCGGATTCCACGTCACTACAATCTTCGACTGACATAACCTCGTCCTCTGATATCTCCTACTGCAACCATATTTCTATAATTTTGTCGTTTTTATCTATTTTCCACTAAAACAAAAAAACCGTGTCTGTGAAAAAAAAAACACGTAACCACCTACGAGCGGTCACACAGACCGCTGACGAAATAGTTTTACTTACCCTGTCCAAACACGCTCACGTTTACACTCGCCAAGCGCAAGCGCGGTACTGATGGATGTGTAAAAAAGGTATATAGACGCGCACTGTCGTACGACACACATAGATCGAAATATTTGAATTCAAAAATACGTTGCGGTCTCAGAGACCGGTGGTAGGTGGTTAAGGGTTAAATAAGTCATCCCAAAAGATTACCAATGCCGTAGTAAAGTTCATTTTAATACATACACATACATATCTTCACGCCAGATCCCTTACGGGGTAGGCAGAGACAATTGAGCGCCACTTGACACGATCACGACATACCTCTTTCGCTTCATCGACATTCATCAACCTCTTCATACATGCCCTTTTGTTACGAAGGCTTTTTAAATCTCCTTCAGCTAGTGTTTTATTTATTTGATCGTGATACGTGTGTCTTGGTCTGCCAGGGCCTCTTTTACCCACAACTTTCGCATTATATACCTGGTTCGTCAATCTTTCTTCGCTCATCCTTTCAACATGCCCGAACCATCGTAGCATGCTTTTTCTTATTTTTGTGCCTATGCTTTCTTTTATACCTACCATTTTTCGTATTTCGACGTTACGTATGTGGTCCGCCAAAGTGACGCCGCATAACCGACAGCGACCTCATTTCTACTGCATTAACCCTACTCTCATGCATTTTAATATTTTTTTAATATACTTATAATGCTATTAGAATATAAGATGACACGGCCCTTTTACAGCTATGAATTTATGTTTAATTGACATATCATTATTATTATTGAGATTATAAGATGACGTCTTTTTTATTTTTATTATTTGTTTTATAAATTTATTAATTATCTGACATGTATATGTATATAATGGATGTAGCTTCTCTGAGCGTGTTCTACCGGCTATACTATGGTGAGTGCTCTGAAGAGTGTAACCTAATTCATTCCTCTCCATTCCGCAACCGAACCACACGCACAGGTCAGAATATGCACCCACATACCGTAGTCACCATCCCTTCGCGTACCTATAAGTTTGGTGACTCATGCATCTGTCGCACGATAAAGATGTGAAATGCTTTTCCAGCCTCTGTGTTTCCACTTTCCTATAACCTAGAGTCCTTCAAGCGAAGTGTGAAAAGGCATAGTGTTAGGGACTGATGTCGGACATAAATGTCTGATTCCAGTTGCTAACATCCATGGACCATGCGCGCCACTTACCATTAGGTGGGCGCAAGGTCACATGTCGTGCTAGTTTATAAAAAAAATGTCAGGTCAATTTGGCCTACACGTCAGATGGGTTGGCGAGGGTCTAATATCAATTTATTAACGATTCCACAATTGGTATCAGTGGAACCGGGACCTACGGCTTAATGTACTCTCCGAGGTACGGGAACGGTGTTGTTGGTAATTTATGACAAATGTACATAAGAAAAGTACACGCCAATATGGTCGAACCGCTTTTTTTTTTTTGAAGCGAATTTACAACCAAGTTTTTTTATTTTATTTTAGTACCCGAAGCCACCACGGCATTTATTTAAATTCTAATTACATTAAAAAATACACTCATACTTACAATTAATAAAACTTTTAGCTCCCAAAACGAACTCAGTCGATTTCAACACAAAAATTAATACAATTAAAAACTTCATGTTGAATCCAATATTAACTATTTGTACTTCACATTGAAAATGACGTTTTGGAAGAACTATATGATCTTAAATAACATTTTAAACGTGATAAAAATCATTCTATAATCAGTTAGTATCTTCAAATCTTTAATTACGTGTTCGATAGAATTTATTAGATTTCATCACAATACAATGTATTTTTACCCAACTGCACGACGCATAGTCAACACAGTTTATCAGCCCGTTTTTTTTTTGTGGGCTGGACACGTCTGTCGCAGAATCGAAGACCGATGGAGTAAACGGGTTCTGGAGTGGAGACCACGCACTGGAAAACGCAGAGTGGGATAACCCCGAGCTAGATGGACGGATGACCTAAGAAGGTCGCTAGTGGGAGATGGATGAGGTTGGCAGAAGATCGTGTGAAGTGGCGAGGCTTGGGGAAGGCCTAGCAGTGGAGAGAGACGGGCTAATGATGATGATACTATAAGAATTTTTGCAATAGTTACTTTTTTTCGACGTTTGCTGTAGAAACGATGGGCCCCTGGGGATCGATACTTAAAGCCTTTTATAAAGAAATTGTTCCAAGGCTCATTGACGTCTCTGGTGACAATAGGGCTGGCAGTTTTTTCTCCCAAAAATTAAGTATCCTAATTCAAAGGGAAATGCTGCTAGTGTATTGGGCACCATGCCACAAGGCAGCGATTTGGAGGAGCTATTTTTTTGTATGTATTTTTATTTTCTATGTATTATTATTATTCTTTTTTAGGTTAAATTTAGATTTTGTTTTAATATTGTAATTCTTTTATATTGTTTGTATATTACTTCGAATGAAAATCATATAAAATCATAAGAATTTTAATTTGATAAATACCAAGCTACTACTCTCTTCATAGCTCATTGGCGACCTTGAACTTGTGGCAACGATTCTGCTCCATACGACATTACTGAAAGAACGCACTGTTTAAAAACTATTGTCTTCAAACACTGGTATGTTCGATAGGAAGATGTAATAATAATAATAATAATAAAATTCTTTATTGCACACACAATATACAATATAAAGTGTTGTAGGCGAGCATAATACCATGAGGGTATTCTCTACCAGCTAACCTTTGGGAGAGTGAGAGAATAATATTATGGGCTCAGAGTGTGAAAATGGAAATAATATAGTAAAAACCAGAATTAAAATATGTAAATAAATACAATATATACATTTATAATACTATAATACCTAACAGAAAAATAATAATGCATAATTAAGATAAATACATAAATAATTATATATACATATATAGGTACTAATAATATGTCAGGTGATTAGGATTCGTTTTGCTTTTTAAGGAAGTAAGAGAGAAGTTTTTTGAATATATTTAAAGACGGTCCTGTCTGATAAACAATGGTAGCCTGTTCATTGACGAGCTGCTGACACGGTGAGAGAATCTGAATATCTGCTAGAAGAGTGAAGAGGGATAGAAAGTAACTTCCCAAATCCTAGTAAACACACAACACTATAGCTGTCTGTACTAAATAATAAATATTTAAGCCATTGCCACCTTTGTTGAAGTATGCAGAAGAAGTAGGTCAGCAGAGCAAGTCAACGCACTGTTATATAACGCACTTACAAAACTTCGCGAGATTTATCAGCAAATTCAACATTGAAGTTTGCAGTGTCACCATCGAGCGGGCATTTATTATTTTTATACAAAATGTTTGTTATATTATTTTTTACCTTATACAGACAAAAATAGCAATAAAATATAAATAGGGTTTAACGCTTCAAAGTCAAAGTCAAAGTCAAAATATCTTTATTCACGTAAACCTATTACAGGCATTTATGAAACGTCATTAATTTAATTATTTTGAATGATTCTACTCCTGCTAGTAGAAGACTTTTGTTAAGCGCTGGATTGGAGTTGTAACTGGGAACGTGTAAATCTGTACAGCGTTTGCGTTACCCAATGTTATGGGGCTGTGACTTAATATCACACACAATAAACAATAATTTTTATATATGCATTGTTTTAATTTTTGATTAATGTGTATTTCTAATAACATAGTTCTAAGTTAAATTGTTACTAACATATATGGATCAAATCCGAAATAAATGAATTATTATTATTATTAATAAAGCCAATTACCAGTTTCCACTTATAGTTACACCTTGAACTTAAAATAATAATAAAACATACAAAAAAAAAACATAAACTAGTACAATTCAATACTGCCATACTACCTAAACAACCTCTATTCGCCTGAAGTGCTCGTCGGTCATCGCGCGTCTTATAGACGTAGTAGAAGAATTAAAAATATCAATATCGATATTAAGATTATTGAACAATAATAGGTGGTCTTGGTCTTACATCAGGGTAGGTGGTCTTGGTCTTGCATTAGGATAGGTGGATAGGTGGTCTTGGTCTTACATCAGGGTAGGTGGTCTTGGTCTTGCATTAGGATAGGTGGATAGGTGGTATTGGTCTTACATCAGGGTAGGTGGTCTTGGTCTTGCATTAGGATAGGTGGATAGGTGGTATTGGTCTTACATCAGGGTAGGTGGTCTTGGTCTTGCATTAGGATAGGTGGATAGGTGGTATTGGTCTTACATCAGGGTAGGTGGTCTTGGTCTTGCATTAGGATAGGTGGATAGGTGGTATTGGTCTTACATCAGGGTAGGTGGTCTTGGTCTTGCATTAGGATAGGTGGATAGGTGGTCTTGGTCTTACATCAGGGTAGGTGGTCTTGGTCTTGCATTAGGATAGGTGGATAGGTGGTATTGGTCTTACATCAGGGTAGGTGGTCTTGGTCTTGCATTAGGATAGGTGGATAGGTGGTATTGGTCTTACATCAGGGTAGGTGGTCTTGGTCTTGCATTAGGATAGGTGGATAGGTGGTATTGGTCTTACATCAGGGTAGGTGGTCTTGGTCTTGCATTAGGATAGGTGGATAGGTGGTCTTGGTCTTACATCAGGGTAGGTGGTCTTGGTCTTGCATTAGGATAGGTGGATAGGTGGTCTTGGTCTTACATCAGGGTAGGTGGTCTTGGTCTTGCATTAGGATAGGTGGATAGGTGGTATTGGTCTTACATCAGGGTAGGTGGTCTTGGTCTTGCATTAGGATAGGTGGATAGGTGGTATTGGTCTTACATCAGGGTAGGTGGTCTTGGTCTTGCATTAGGATAGGTGGATAGGTGGTATTGGTCTTACATCAGGGTAGGTGGTCTTGGTCTTGCATTAGGATAGGTGGATAGGTGGTATTGGTCTTACATCAGGGTAGGTGGTCTTGGTCTTGCATTAGGATAGGTGGTCTTGGTCTTGGTCTTGCATCAGGATATGTGGTTTTTTCTTGTCTTTGTCTTGCACCTCTTGTCTTGGTCTTGTTGCTCTGACTCAATATATATATATATATTTCTAATTCTACTAAGGAAATCTTGTATCTGTCCGAAAACTACTATCTCGACAACTACTTGTCTGATTTACTTAAAATTTGACCATGACCAAGACTAGGGAAGTTCTTACAACTATATCAGTGGTTTTGTTTTTGGTCTTGGTCAAGCAAAAAATCAAGACAAGGACAAAAATAATAATATATATATCTAAATTAAAACAATCATTAATTGTATCAATAATAATTTAATAAATAAAAATATTAATAGGGAGAGGAGATGGTGGAGTGTGAGCGTCTTGTCGCACAATAAAAAAAAACAGCCTATAGTCGGTCGTAAGCCCAAAACCATTGTTCTCCTCTCTCTTTCCCACGATGAATTCATGGAAAGCTTGGAATTTTTTCCCCTCTTAGGTGGATATAAAATAAAACAAGACACGACAAAACAAAAAACAAATAATAAATAGAAAGAAACTGATCAATTTTATATTTATATTTTCTTACAGATGTCAATTTTTTATTGTTTATTATTAACTTGAAGTATAATAATTTAGATAGCGAGCGCCATGAGGTTCAACGTAGCACTTTTCCATTAAACATTGGAATGAGAATAAATACCTAACGACATGAAGAAGGTACGGCTGCATTCGCAACGACATCATCCGAAGGGCTCATGTCACTGCTGGAGGACCCGCTATCTAAGAGCTCCTGGGATTGCGCGAAGCAAAAGTCTTTTGTGGCAAAAGACCCGACGCATGACCGTTGGGCTGTTTAAACTTGAACTGTCACTGGTGTGGGATGCGATATGTGTAGACACATATTTTATATCCAGGTAACCTAATCCAGCGCGGTGAGTTCGGCGGTTTTTGCTGAGGACCTCAAGCTGCGCAAATACACCATCCTCAGTTACAGTTACGATGGGGCCATGGAGTTGTCCAAACGGCTAATGAAGAAATCAGGAGACAGGAAGACTGAAAATTATTTTTGCCAACGTATAAGCCTCGCAATGTTGCCAGTCTTCTTGGGACTATTTTTGATGGGGCGTCTAGAAGACATTTTTTTATTTATAGATGTAATTTTTATTTATATTAGTTTAAATTGTTTATTCATTTTGTATTATTTCTTTTTTTTATCTTTTATAGTATGGCTATAGATACTACTTTAATAAAGACATCTGTTATTAAGACAAACTTATCTCGGACTTGGTAAATTAAGCTGAAAGTCATTTGCGATTAATTCGGGAACACCATATCATAAGGTACGTGTTTAAGGAATTTGTTAGCCACGTCTTCTAGAACCATGGCCAGCGCTGTCTCCACGGCAGGCTGGACTTCAGACACTATATCAGCTGAATGCATATTCACTATATGATCGGTTATCTTCTCTGAAACAAAAAAAAACATTTAAAATACCTATCTATATTATGATATATTGTGATAACGTCTCAGAATAGCGACTGTCGCTCAATTATCGCAAACTGTATGACGGTCTTATCGCGCGTACTCTGTGTTGTGGTACAAGACACGCAGTTGTTGTCAAGCGCGGCCCGGGCGAGCGAGCCGCGGCGCTAAAACTACATATTTAGTTGGCCGCAATTTATAATGAGTTAAAATCCCCTGATTTTTATCAAATCTAGGCGTACAAGATGTTGTTAAACCTTTAAGGTCTTCAATAAAATATTTTTTTGGAATATATTTTTATTTAAAATTTGAATAATTTAATTTAGCTCGAAAACGCGAGTCGCCATTTTTTTATAAACCCGCTCGCTTTCCGTGTTTAGTTTATACAGATATTAGCACGAAATTTTTTGACATACGAGAAAGTTGATATTAGAAACAAAAAAATCAGTATGACAGTTTGGGTTAATAATTTTAGCATGTGATGTTAGCGCGGCTTATAACTAAAACGTGTTTGTCGATGTATATTCAGCAAGGCTACTCAGGTCCGGCGCCAGTGCTTAGCACGAGCCATTTAAGGGTAAAAACTGTCACGGACCAACGACTATAAAACATATAAAACATCGCACTCAAAGTCAGCATGGCCTATTAAAGCATTTTTTGGCTAAACAGAAATAAACAAAAACTACTAGAAATTTACATTTTACGTTTTGGGATCAAATATTATATTTCGTTAGGGTAACTCACGATGGCTGATTGGAATCTAGCGAGTCTTGGATGATGATTGACAATTTCTTAATTTATTTATTATTATTAGGTACACACAACAGAAATGGGTACAAAACATTTTTTAAATTTAAAATCTTTACAATACAGCTCCAGTACCATCTCTAAAAGCATGTGCACACAGCATGCAATTATGAAACATTTACATATATTTAAAAATAAAATATTATTGTATTACTATTGTATTGTTATAGTATAGTTCAATATTAATTTATGTTTAGTTTGCTCGCCGTCCACAGCAAATTACTTCTTCCCAAATGCCAGAAACAATCCACTATAGACAGCGAACACCCTATTTAGGTTTTTTTTTTTGTATTCTCTATATCTTGCATAAATGATTTCATAATTTCGTCGGTATTAGTGTACAGTAATTAATACACAAGTACAAGAATTAAAAATATTAACCCATTTCATCAGTAGCAGAATGTGTTTCACGCAGATCAGCCTGAAGAGGAGCGAAACACTTCAAATGAACCGTAGCGTCCCTCACTAACATTCGTTTATGTACCCTGGCACCAATCGCTTCGAGAGCTGCTGTGCACTTTGCTGAAATAAAGAGATTTATATATTGAGTTTTATCATTATTTATTTAAAAACTTAATTGTTCTATGTACAAAGACGGACTTAATGCCGATAGGCATTCTCTAACTGCCAAACCTTTAGGACAATAAGACAGTATCAATGGTAAGCAGTTGCAATATTATCAAGTGATAATTTGTAAACAATAACAATAAACACATTAAAATAATACTTATAATTACATATTATTTATTTATTTAAATCTTTATTGCACAAAGACAAAGGCGGGCTAAATATAATGCCGCTAGACATTCTATCCTAACCAACTATTGGGACAACTTGAGCATTATATTGAAAGGTAGGTGCAAAATTGTTAAAAATTTTAGGGTTTAACTATATACTAATATATATAGTAATACTAATACATATATATATAAATACATATACTACATATACCCATACATATTATTACATACACTACATATTATATATCAATGACAACAATATACTAAATTCTAATAAATAAGTTATAGTAACTACATACACATACATAGATAATACTTACTATTTTTGTGATAGGAAGTGTGAATAGACCATTTTTTTAAATAGAGATCTGGTGGTTACTTGCCTTATGCTAAGAGGCAAATTGTTCCACAGGTTTGTGGCAACAACTACAAACGAGTTCGAAACGAAACTACAGATATATATATATATATATATATACATATATACAATGAAGAAGAAGACAAATTTCTAAGCATTCCATGGATTCACCGTGCGGGTGCCGGGTCCATCGTGTGTGGGTAAGAGATGAGAAGAATGGTGTGTCGGGCTTGCGGCCGACAATAGGCTGGTTAAGGAAAAGGAGGCCCCCCTTTTTTATTTTATTGCGCGATAATACGCTCACCATCCACCATTCTACTTCTCTCCCTACCCAACCAAATACTGTATGATTCCGTTAATGCCGTCTTGGAAGTTCGTTTCATAAATGTATCTCCTGCAGACCTGCTTAGGCCCAATTCTTTCAGTAAGTGATGCAAAGATTTTGCTGGAACTCCTCTCGCACCAACTTCCACTACGTAAAGCTGAGTCTTGAACCCGTTCCTGATCATTTCTTCTGTGAGATCATAATATTTATTCGACTTCATGTTGTGGTCTTTTGGAATATTTGATTCCCACGGAACAGTAAGTTCAATAAGGATAACTTTTTTGAAGTTCCGAGAAAACACAAAGATGTCTATATAGGCTGATACAGCTAATTCATCTGGGATCCTTTAATGGTGTTCAAATGTATCCATGAGAATATAAAACTACTAATGTAAAGAAGAAAGGGGGACAACAGGAAAATTATTATTGCCAATATAATCATCAACACGTGAGTGCCTTTTTAGTGCTTCTTCAAAGTTCGTCATCGCACACTTTTGCCAGCCTCTATAATCCCCCAACAGCGACATTCTTCAGATGTATTCTTTAAGTGAAAGAATTATTGAAATAGTCATATTATTTTTTTTTAATTATTATTTTTCTCATAAAATAAATATGTAGGTAGGTACATTAAAAATATCAACAGTTACAATATGGTACATGCATACCTATTAGATATTGTACCCAAAAACAAAATATATATTTTAAACAAATTAACTTACCGAGCATGAGAGCTGGTGCCTGAACGGGGTACCTAGAAGATACCTGTATCTCAGGTCACCAGTTAACACACATTGTTAATAAATAAACAGTTATCTTATTTATAATTTTAACAGTTAACTATAATATACAAAATGAAATAACAACATAGTAGAAAAATATAGTAGTTTTTGAGTTTATTAATTATTATTACTGTATTTTCTTTTTTGAATTAATTTTTACTGTATATAACTATTGTTAACTTAAAATCTTTATAAATATTATTATTTGTATAGAAAATTAAAAAATATATACTGGTACATTGACAACCCATTTTTTATGAAAATGATTTTTTATTTATTTATTATAAACTTTATTGCACAAAGTACAAAGGTAGACCTTTTTTTTTTTTTATTGACGGTGAATCAATAAATCATCAATGATACGCCCCCTGCCTGAAGGGCCAACGCGGGTGGGGGTCGCATGCCTGACTCATCCGTGAAGCTTCCTAGTGAAGCCCCAGGGCGCCTACGGACTAAAATCCTATAAAATGTCTCTATCTCACTGTTGGCCCTGTGTGCCTTTACAGCTAAGTCTGAGTCGTGGCTACGGAGTGAAGGCACTTGTTCGCCGCGTAAAGGCGGACCTAATGCCACTAGACATTCTATACTGGTCAAACCTTTGGGACAACTAAAGCAGTTAGGACAAGATAAGGCAGGTGCTATCAAAACTAATAGAAAAATATTAGACTAGTGAATAAATACTTATTTACATACTAATACATACAAATAAAACTACATACATACGTTCTATGAATATACAAAAATATAATATACCTACTATATGATGACTATAATGAGAGAAATAAATATAGCAGAGAGTGTATTAGGCTTATGGTGAATTTAAATGTATTAATTATAAAATTGACTGCATGGTAAATTAGGCTTTACTGTTAAGCCATGTAATGTTGTTTATTAATAAACACACACACACAAACACACAATAATAATAATAATAAAATTCTTTATTGCACACAAAATATACAATATAAAGTGTTGTACAAAGGCGAGCATAATACCATGAAGGTATTCTCTACCAGCTAACCTTTGGGAGAGTGAGAGATTAATATTATGGGTGCAGAGTGTGAAAATGTAAATAATATAGTAAAAACCAGAATTAAAATATGTAAATAAATACAATATATACATTTATAATACTATAATACCTAACAGAAAAATAATAATACATAATTAAGATAAATACATAAATAATTATATATACATATATAGGTACTAATAATATGTCAGGTGATTAGGATTCTAAAGGGAAAAATACAAATCTTTCCTCTTTATAATACGGAACTTACCGTTCCGTGGGAATCAAATATTCCAAAAGACCACAACATGAAGTCGAATAAATATTATGATCTCACAGAAGAAATGATCAGGAACGGGTTCAAGACTCAGCTTTACGCAGTGGAAGTTGGTGCAAGAGGAGTTCCAGCAAAATCTTTGCATTACTTACTGAAAGAATTGGGCCTAAGCAGGTCTGCCGTCAATACATTTATGGAACGAGCTTCCAAGACGGCATTAACGGAATCATACAGTATTTGGTTGGGTAGGGAGAGAAGTAGAATGGTGGATGGTAGCGGTGAGCGTATTATCGCGCAATAGAAACAAAAAGGAGGCTTCCTTTTCTTAAACCAGCCTATTGTCAGTCGCAAGCCCGAGACACCATTCTTCTCATCTCTTACCCACACACGATGGACCCGGCACCCGCACGGTGAATCCATGGAATGCTTAGAAATTCGTCTTGTCTGTCTAATGCAACCAGCTTACGGCTGACCTTTAAAATAAAACTGTCCGATAGGCTCTATTTTTAACTATAATCGTCTCAATAACAGAGACTTAATTTTCGTTTGACAGCTGGAAGGAAATGTTGAACGAAGGAGCTTTTGAGAAAATGTCTTAGAATTATAATAGTCTTGTTATTTTTATTACCGCCTCCGTGGTCTAGTGGTAACAAACGTTGCCGTGAACTCGGGAGGTCGTGGGTTCGATTCCCACCGGGGTCAAGTTGTACATTGTATATTTTGTCTCGGTCTGGGTGTTTATATGTATAATATGTATATATTTACAAAAAAAAAAGTATAATATGTAGTTTATCAACCATCTAGTTTCCGTAACACAAGCCTCGTTGCTTACCACGGAAACTAGATGGCGCTGTGTGACCTGTCTGGAAATATTTATTTATTATTATTTATTTATTATTTTATATAAATATCACCAAAGCTTACAATATTAGTTCTCATTGAAAGTAAAAATAGGCATTTGACATCATTGCAAATGGCAGATACTTTCAATGAGAACAACAAATAGGTGGTAGGCGGACTTGCCGAATTTGCCTAGTCTATAATGGCGGGGAAGTTTCCGATACGTGCCGATAAACCATGTAGAGTTTCGAGAACCACACGTTTCGGGATCAGGCTCGAATTGCCGTCATGCCCAGTCAAGCCGGCATAGTATTAGGGACTCATGTCAGTCTTGAGTGTCGGATTCCAGTTGTTAACATTTATTTATTTACAAGGGCGGGATTAATGCCGCGAGAGATTCTATCATATCCAACCATTGGGACAACTTTAAACACTTAAATGAAAATTAGGTGTACACATATTAAAATAGAAATTATGGGTTATATTTTATAACTACATATAAATATACACATAAATAATAATTATATATACATAGATATATATTAATATTATACTTACAACCGTTGAGATAAGGAATAAGAATAAACCATTCTTTTGAATGCTAATCTAGTAGATGCTTGTCTTATATTTTGTGGTAGATTATTTCACAGATTTGTGGAATTTCAACATTCATGGACCTAGCGCGCCTATTACAATAAAAAATAATAAAAACTTATACAAGTATCACACACGTTTATTCCAGGCAGTTAATGATACAGAATTACATTGAGACAGCCTGTGGTTTTCACCCTGTGTGGCTCCCAACCTATACTTACTAAAGTTAGCAAACATTTTCCCCGTAGCTTCTACCGGTAACATCTGGAAATGTCCCAGGACCACAAACTCTCCAGCCATGTGCAGATGCGGTAGACTGATGTTGGCTGTCACCCTCAGTTCTTCTGGATATACGCTGGTGAAACAACATTATACTTTAGTAAATAGTAAGAACTTTAAATATGGAAATCTATAAACTAAAACCTAAAAAAAAAGAAACAATAAAAAAAAATATCCTCAGGAAACGTCCCATCAGAGATAGTCCCAGTAGACGGGAACATTTCCCCGGGGCTAATACGTTGTAGTAAGAACGAGTTCTGTTCTTTGCTCGAATATAACACTTTCCAGGCACGATAGATATACGAGAATGTAGTCAGTAAATTATATAACATAACAATCGTACCTAATAAAATGTTGTACTTAATCATAGACCTAACCAAATTCCGGTGGGAATGTACGGTGACAAAATAAAGAATTTATCTGTCAGCCGTTTGGACAACTCCTTGGCCAGACGCTTGGCTGATCCAATCGTCTCGATTACAAACTCATAATCTGTACCGAGCTTGAGCTTCTCAGCAAAAACCGCTGCACTTCCCGCGCTGGACGAGGTTGTCTGCATATGAGATGGAGCTATTGTGTCTCCACATGTTACCCGTGTTAATGAAATTAAGGATCTGGGCGTGTTGTTTGATTCGAGACTTACATTTAATGACCATATTTCAGCATTGGCCGTCGAATCATTCCGCAGGTTGGGTTTTGTTATCCGCAATGTCAGGGACTTCCAGGATGCTAATACTGTTAGGCTATTGTTTATGGCATTGGTTAGAAGTAAAATTGAGGCTGCGGCCATAGTGTGGGGCCCACACGAGAGCAGTTACATTTTGCTTTTAGAGAAGGTGCAAAAAGCATTCCTTCGTTTTTTATACAAAAAAATATTTGGATATTATCCTTTTATGTATCCGACCAAATTTCTGTTGGGCGTCCTCGGATTTAATTCTCTGGAAACCAGGCGCGATTATAACTCTTTGATGCAATCGTGCCGTGTCCTACGCGGCGAGTCCGACAGTCCCGAGCTGGTGTCACAGTTGGTGCGATTGTATGCACCTGACAAATATCTCCGCGCGCGTGCTCACAGACTGCTAGCCCCAGCTACCTACCGCACGGTGGCGCATCGCTACTCTCCGTTGCCTCGTGCACTTCATGCACTTAGAAATTTGCTCGAGTCAACACCACATCTCGACATCTTTGCTGACGATCTGTCCAAACTCAGTAAAGCATGTTGGAAATTTTGTCAGTAAATGAAATTGATTAAGATTTTAAGTATTATCTTTTGTTATTATTATTATTATTTTTCTTGGACTTAGTATTAATTAACTATTATCTAATAAGTTTAAAAAATGTGTTATTTTTATATTATTAATAACGTCTGACTCCTCCTTGCATGGTGTATTGGAGTATCTGTAATACCATGTAAAGTGTATGTATGTAAATAAAAATAAATGTCGCATCCCACATCAGCGATCTGCCAAGTTTCTACGGCCCAACGGTCATGCCGTCGGGTCTCTTACCATCATCGCTTCGCGCAATTCCAGAGGGTTCTAGGACAGCGGGTACTCCAGCAGTGACAATAGCTCTATAGTTAAATCTTTGCAAACATGGTGGTCGGCAAAACACGAATTGAAATCTTGTTAATATTTTTTATCGATAAAGTATTTTAGTTTAAATGTAATATTTACTTACTCCAAATTATTAAACGTATAATCCGTAAGACCACTAACAGTGACTTCTGAAAGCCAAGCATCGTACTTGAATCCATTCCCAGGAGTGTGATGTTGCCTTAGCCTTACGCTTGGTATCTTCAATGGTTCCAACGATTGAATTCCTAGAGACGGGATCCCATGGGCGAGAAACAGTCTAGCATGTTCTGCCACATTTTGTATGCAATCCGTTACCTTTGGGTCACTGTAGTGACACAACTGAAGATTTTGTGCTGTGAAAGTTTTGTCTAGTAAAGTAAAGTATCATCACGACCGTTTCCCTTTCGGGGTGGTCAGGAACCACGCTTATAAATAAGCGGATTCGCATTTAGCCAACTTTACTACAGGCCAATCATGACAAGTGACAAGCTCGTTGATGTCTCTAGCGTACCAAACTTGAGAAATATCACAATTGAAATAAATATTATTTATTTCAATTAATAACAAGGAATCAAACTCGGTAACTCCGAGTCTAAATCCACGGACTTAACCGCTAGACCACGGAGGCAGTTTTATATAGTTTAGATGTGCTAAATGTTTAATAAATATAAATATAGTCATAATTTTAAACAAATAGTACAATAAATAACTGTCCGTGTGTGTTCATCAGTCAAACTGCTGACATTCCTTATGTTTTTATTAGCCCTTGATGAATACGAAAACTACATATTTTATTTTCCTTACATTATTGTGTTATTTAACTTAATAACACAATAGTTATAGATTAAAAATAACATTAGTCTTAATTAAATTCTCGTCGTCTAAGCGGTTTGTAAGAACGCTTTCTTTAACATCCTATAAAAGTGGGTTGAATCCCAGCATATACGAATGAGAAATACACTTTTCTTACGTACATTTGCCATGGATTTACAACGCCACGGTTCCGTGCACGTTAAGCACCGTTCCACTAGAACCAAATTGTGGAATCGTTAATCAATTGTCATACAAAAATATGAAAACAGACCCTCGCCAACACGTCTGGCCAGCGTGGCGAGTGTAGGCCATATTCTCCAGAAATGTATAATATCTAACAATGGAGGTCTAGTATTCGTATTAGTATTATTCTAGAGGCTGTAATTTTTATTTTATTTTTTTTTATTTTATGTAGGATAAAAAACAGACATACAGTAAAGATTACTAACTAAATATTAACTAATTAAGGTAAGCAACAGTATATCCAACGACATTATCCACATTTTTTCTGCAATCAACATTTATAGGCTATCAAAAAGAAAAAAATATATATATAAAAAGCAAAAAGTAAGTAAAATTAAACATATGTATATAGAAAAAAAAAATGTTTGACAATGCATTTAACAATTGCCCTTAGTGTCAGATCTAAAGTGTTAAGAAGATCAGATATGTGTCTCTTATAGGAACCTGCAGATAGCGCGAATATGTCTACTTTATTAAGGTGACTATTATATGCTGACATGAGTCTATGTAAAGGCGCACGCTCACCAGCTGCTGTCCGCGACTTATTCAGTAGAAACAGCTGATGAGAGTATGCGTGTCTAATCCTAATTGAGCTGCTAGGGATGCGGTATATAATACTGTTGGTTAGGAAGGAGCAATCAAATTTATTGTGACAGATATTATAGAGGACCATGGCATCCAAGAGTATTCTTCTTTTATGAAGTGATGGTAATTTATATTTTTCTAGTGATTTATTGTAAGGATATTTGCTGCGATAACACTTGTAGTTAATGTGTCTACAGAATTTACGCTGCACTGATTCGATCTGATGATTATATTTTTGGTAATGTGGGGTCCATATAGTCACACCATACTCAAGTTGAGACCTGACCAGCGCCTTGTATAGATGAATGTAATAATGAATGATGACTTAGTAATAACATTATCAAAATTACTATTTACAATTTGTTTATCATTGTAAAATTTAGCTTGCTATTTAATAGCTTTAAAAAGCTATTAATTTAGTTTATAAATTATTAAAGCGTTCACTTATTATTTAAACAAACTATTTAGAAATAAACTCACTAAATTCATCTTCATCATGAACTGTAGCATTTCTTACATTTCTTCCAGCAGCAAAATTGATTATAACTGCAAAAATGAATACTTTAATGATGATCTTATCCATTTCACTTGCACTTGTCATGACTTCGAGCGCAGTATGTCTAAACAGTCGCATAGTATTTTGTGCTCTTATAAAACACATGAACTAGTATTTCTTTAGGTCCATATTTAGCTAGATTCTAACCTTCATCTAAGACCTCTCGTGTGAGCATAAATTTCCTGTACATGTATGTAGGTCTAGTATAATTTATAAGCTTTGCATAATATCTCTTCGTTTGGAACTAAAGCAAACGACAGATTCTTTATCATTAGCCCTGATATATTCTTGATCACTGCCCTGTATATAGATATCGATAAATGGTAATGATGTCACCCAATATTAACAAGGAACTTACGCAGCTAATTTAAGATGTCAAATTCAAACACATTTTTAATAAGGTATTCTCCTAAACTTCGTCATTTTTGCTTTAAGCTCAAATTGTGCTGCAGAGACAATCCTAGTTAATTAAATAAAAATAAATAAATAAAATAACGTTTATTGGATCATAATTCAGTTATTTATTAAGAACATGTAATAACTATAATATTCTTGCGGAAGATTTGGACATAGACATGTTTAACTCCAAAGCAACATATATTGACATCTAATGACGCTTCGTTACGTTAAATCGATCATCGGCAGCAATTCCTAATGAGTGATTTGTTTTTCATTACCAACTTACTCATGGTTCTCTTGCTCTTTATTACTTAACTTTAGATTTATATGTGAAAACCTTTAATAGTTCTTAGTGATTTTACAGTATAATATTTACTATAATATTGTCAACTGTTGGTTTTCCAAAATGAATAATATATATATATTATATATATATATATATATAATATAAATAAACTGCTCTACGGAAGCACCCAGCGCCCAAGTCCCTGGATTTAAAATCGGAGTTAGGATTCCTGTTCGGAACACAATAAATTATTTGTGATATTTCTATAGTTGGGTACGCTAGAGACATCAACGAGCTTGGCACTTGACATGATGGGTCTATAGCAAAGTTTGCTAAATGTGAATCCGCATCATAAAAAAACGTGGTTTCTGACTACCGTGACTGTCGTGATGATACTTTACTATCAATTATCAGTTAGTGAGAATTGCCTTCTGGAAAAGTAATTCTGGATTCCAGAAGGCAGTTTCCCTATTTTTGACACAATATAACTTACATAAAGTGCATTCCCATCCTCGTTAAATTAAAATACAACTTAAGCTTAGCTGACTTCTATTGTGGAATTATCCGAGGGCAAATCTTGACCTACATTGTAACGTGTAACAACATAACATCACTAGAGCCATTGAATCAGAAAATGAAACTGCTTAAGGTACTTCCCTTTTGCATTGACATTTCCATATATTATATTTAATTGTCCTTTTAAATAAAATGGACATATTACACAAGGTATATGGACCTACCAATAAGAAATACACTTTTCTTACGTACGTATATTTGTCATATTGACAACATTTGTAAAGAAAGGTTAAAGTACGAAAGCTTAATGCAAGTCCACCTCGATCCAAGGATCCAAACAGCCAAGATCGCATCAGACTCTAAAATTCTCATGGATTCATTAATTCTTTACAGCCCCTTAAACAGCGTCCTAGACATCAACTGTTGGAAATGGGCCTTACAGAACATATCTGGAGAATTTGACCTACACTCGCCACGCTGACCAGACGGGTTGGCGAGGATCTGATGTCAATTTTTAATGATGACAAATGTACGTAATAAAACGGTTTGAACCGACCTTTGTAGGATTTAAAGAAAGGCGTTCTTACCACCGAGCCACCACCGCGCAAATTCTCATGGATACATTTGAACATCATCATGAAATTCCAGATGAAATATCGGCACAACTTAGCTGAAAAGTCGTCGTGAAAAACGTGTCTGATTTCCCAGAAATAAATATAACACGTATAATAAATAAAACAAAAACAGATTGGTACAAAATATATATTTATTAATATGCTATGCTAATATAAATTAGGCAATTACTAACTAATTCTAAGAGTATTTAATTAAATAATACTTTTGTTAAATTAATAAATATAACTAAGAAATTTATTGTTTACAATTCATCTTTGGTGTCCAAATTACATTTTAGGCTTTACTTTTGGATTCAATAAAAATTAAAGAGGCATCGGAGAATTTAACTTTAAAATGGATTTAGTTATACCGCGTGTAATTATCAAAATATATTTTTTAGGCTTCAGGTGTCATTAGTAGAACCTCTATTTGAAATAAAAATGACACTTTTTTATAAAGATAAAAATCATTAACTATCCGAAAAACAAAACACTACTGCATGGTCACAAGGCTGCGTCTGAAAGTTCGCGCGATCGTCGTCCTTTCGATACCTACTTGATTAGGCTCAGTATGATTGGCGATATTTTTAGGAAAACATCTCTGCACCGTAACTTAAGATTTTATTACTGAACAATTAAAATAAAAAATACGTAGTTATTTATTTTTATTCTAGATTATAATATAAAAATATTTACTCTTTAATATATTCAACGCAGTATTTTTATGTATTTTGTGTTAAATAATTTAACAAAATTTAATCCTAATAATTTAACATTTTTAGATTACTTATAGTTAGTTTTGACCGCCTCCGTGGTCTAGTGGTAACAAACGTTGCCGTGAACTCGGGAGGTCGTGGGTTCGATTCCCACCGTGGGCAAGATGTACATTATATAATTTATCTCGGTCTGGGTGTTTATATGTATAATATGTATATATTTACAAAAAAAAAGTATAATATATAGTTTATCAACCATCTAGTATCCGTAACACAAGCCTCGTAGCTTACCACGGAAACTAGATGGCGCTGTGTGATCTGTCTGGAAATATTTTATTATATATTATATTATATTTCTCGTTGTCCCTTTTATCTGTTTCATTATGCGCAACTCGAACTAAAAACAGGTCGTCAACACCTCCGAAGACAATACCACTGGGCCATATTTGAGCCCAAAGAACAGCATTGCCATTTAATGCGGCATTGCTGCCAGTATCCTTTGTACTTGCCCATTGGTAGTGATTTGCAGCAAGTTTTTTATTTATATATATTTTTTTATATTGTTTTTTTTTTTTTTTTTAATTTAATTAGTGTTTAATTTAATAGGTGGTAGGCGGACTGATGATGGTAATTTACCTAGTCTGCCGGGGCGGGGAAGTATCCACCGTTCGTGCCGATAAACCTTGTAAAGTGTATCCACACGTTTTGGATCAGGATCGAATTGCCGTCATACCCAGTCAAGCCGGCATAGTGTTAGGGACTGATGTCAGTCATGAGTGTTTGATTCCAACTGATTCATGGACCTCGCGCGTCACTTACCATCAGGTATATAAAAATGCTAGTAGATAAAAAAAAAATACAATATTTAAAAACAAAAAAAAAATTGGTACTTTAAAAACTAAAACAAAACACTTAAGAAAACTTAAACTTAATTTGCGTACTGGACTTTTAATCTATCAAAATTTCGCTCAAAGGAATGACAGCAAATATTTTGTTCAAGAAAGCCTTTAAAATTGCAGCTCCACTCTCTTCAATCAGCGGGTTCAAGATATCCAGAACTACGTTGGGACTCGCGTTGAAGAATGTTGCTGCTGCTTGTGCTGGAAAAATACAATAAAATAACATAAATATTTCAACGCAGAAAATTAAAAAAATAACTATTTATTTAGTTAAGTACATTGACATATTTTTTATAAATTATTTATTAGGTACTTTCAAATTATTGACAAGGCCTCTTTACAGCTGCTACAATAATTAGTAATAATTAGTATTATTTAGTTAAGTTAATTGACATAGCGGGCGCGATGGTGGCTCGGTTGTAAGAGCACGTTAAGCCGTCGGTCCCGGTTCCACTAATACCAACTTGTGGAATCGTTAATGAATTGTCATAAAAAAAAAAAACATCATATCCTCGCCAAGCCGTCTGGCCAGCGTGGCGAGTGTAGGCCAAATTCTCCAGATACATGTTCTGGAAGGCCCATCTCCAGCAGTGGAGGTCTAGGACGCTGTGTGCTAGGGCTGTAATGAATGAAAACTTTGACAAGGCGCCAAAAATTGTATTTTAAACTACATAGATACTTTTATATGTGGCTGATTGACAACGTAACTTGCCACGCTTTCTGAGTCTTGCATTATATCCGCTTCTGCGTCAGGTCAGATATTGCAATTGTTTACTCAGTACTCACTGTTCCCTCTTACGTCAACTATTACAGTCAATACGAACGAAGTTTTATCAGTATACAATTTTACGTGACCGATAGACTTTATAATATAATTTATATTATCAATGTTGATCCACCGCTCATTTATTTCTTGCTTTTTGTTTAAGTTTCTTTAAGGATATTGTACAGAATACATTAGTCCTATACACGTAATTTCTGTGGTGTCAAGGAAAAAGGGGATAAGTACAAAACTTGAACTTTTCACTAGAGGCAAATTAAGAAAACAACTCATTTTTATAATTAGAAAATTGTAATTTACGTAATGTTCAATTTCATTAGTCGTATACATTAGGTACGAGTCCACTCATCTCACTATGCATAACTGAATTATTGGCGGTAAAAGCGCGGTACTGAAATAACTCGATTGAACTCTTTTTACTTATTTATACATTTTAATGTTACGACTAGCCTCTTTATATATGTAGGGATGTAAAATAAACTGTACAGTTTATAGACTCATATCCTTATTGCATTGACGCATATGGTGGAACCAATAGGTGCAAAAATCTATTTTTTATTTTTTTCGAATCATCTCCTTTTTCCTTGACACCACAGATTTATTCATAACATTTGTTCATAATCTAGTTGGGATTCATCAAAGTCCAAATGTTGCAGAATTTAATGCTTTTCATGGAGTAATTCGCTTCAACACCGCAAAAAATAAACTGCAACTTTTGCTACATACATTGAGTTTTCCATTATAATTCACATTATGAAACAAATTAACACCACTTATGACCAACAATATCCATAGCAATTTACTAAACAAAAAAGCTTGAACTTATCTGTGAAAAAGGCAGGATACACGTCATTTCTTGCTTTATTACCCGACTGCGCGACGCAAAGAGGGGTTATGTGTTTATCAGCCTATGTATGTATGTATGTTTGTTCCTTTATGTCACTCTGGAGACCAAACGCGTGCTTCGATTTTGATGATTTTCACACCAATCGATTATTTTTAATCACGCGAGTGTCTCTGAAGATGTGACATTTTGAAAATTGTATTGATTGACCGCCTCCGTGGTCTAGAGGTAACAAACGTTGCCGTGAACTCGGGAGGTCGTGGGTTCGATTCCCACCGGGGGCAAGTAGTACATTGTATAATTTGTCTCGGTCTGGGTGTTTATATGTATAATATGTATATATTTACAAAAAAAAAAGTATAATATGTAGTTTATCAACCATCTAGTTTCCGTAACACAAGCCTCGTAGCTTACCACGGAAATTAGATGGCGCTGTGTGACCTGTCTGGAAATATTTAATATTATTATTTATTTATTGTTATTTAATTAGTTCTGACTGTATACAAGTTGAAACAGCTCGTCAACACAGAGGTTGGATAATATTTGGGCCAAAGGAAGACAAGTATATTCACACTTTTTAAAGATGCAATAAATATTTACAATTAATTTCTATTCTCATTGTTATTGTATAATATAAATATTAGTTTTCTATTTATGTATATACGCTTAAGTAGTTTATGTATGTATTGTATATGTATTATTTATATAGTGTATGTATTATTATTATGTAGTTTAAGGATTAAAATTATGTATTTATTTATTTAGTTATAAGTACGTAATTTAAATTAATATCAAAATTATTTAAATATTCTTTATTTTATGTTTGTTTTATAAACCTAACATAATTGATACAATGTCCCGAAGGTTAATGATACATACGCCTTTTGTTATCAAAACAATAAAGTTTTTAAATAAAAATAAATAAATTGCCAATCAACGCGGCAATGGAGTCAGCATTCTGGCACTAGGAGCAAGATGACGATTTGATACAGTAACCTATATTGATATAAGTATGGAAATGTAAACTAGAGTTTTTTATAATAATAATAATAATAACAAATTTATTTATTGCACACAAAATATACATTATAAAGTGTTGTACATAGGCGAGCATAATACCATGAAGGTATTCTCTACCAGCTAACCTTTGGGAGAGTGAGAGATTAATATTATGGGTGCAGAGTGTGAAAATGGAAGTAATATAGTAAAACACAGAGTTAAAATATGTAAATAAATACAATATATACATTTATAATACTATAATACCTAACAGAAAAATAATAATCAATAATTAAGATAAATACATAAATAATTATATATACATATATAGGTACTAATAATATGTCAGGTGATTAGGATTCTAAATTAAAAAGACACATTAGTAAAAGTAAAGTGACTTGTATACCTTAAGGCCAATTATTATAGGTTATGGCCAGCTTCTGATATACCTAGCTATAATATCTGCATATGACTCATAGAAATATTAGTTGACCATCATTACAGCCCATAGAACACAGCGTCCTAGACCTCCACTGCCGCAGATGGGCCTTCCAGAACATGTATCTGGAGAATTTGGCCTACACTCGCCACGCTGGCCAATGATGTGATTTTTTTATGACAATTTATTAACGATTCCACAAGTTGGTATTAGTAGAAACGGGACCGGTACACGTCTCTGAGTCACGGGAACGGTGGTGTTGTAAATCTATGTCAAATGTACGTAAGAAAAGTGTATTTCTCATTGGTACATGCCGGATGGGTTTGAACCGATCTTTGTAGGATTTAAGGAACGCGTTCTTACAACCGTGCCACCACCGCTTTTAGTTGATACATGTTATTAAATAATTGTTAGTGTGTTTGCGATTGGCAAAGAAAAACTTAAGTGTGCGAAATTTTGCTTGCATTTTTTTCCTTATTTCAATATTATTTCGCGAATTATTTCATCATAATATTTGTTTATTGCACGAGAGCTATTATTTGCATTGTCTGTAACCTATTAGTAAATTGTATAATGAAATTTGACCTTCTAAGAGTTGAAGGTTTTTAATTTTACCAAGATAGATGTCAAACTTGATTTTTTTCATTTTGCGCAAGCTGCGGGTGCACCTACAATAAAATTAAAACCTATATTTAACAAGCATACATTATTGTGCATTACAATCATTAATCGACCGTAATCTCCTAATTGAGGAACGAGTTTTGGGTCAAAAGATCTGCGGACTTCCGGAGACTCATCCCGGCCGTCGCTCAACTCCTCGCAAGCCGAGCGTCACTTCTTCACGCTCAACTGCTTATACAATAAATCTACGACTTCTAACATCTACATCTACAAAACTACTTTTATTTGACGAGCCCTCGGTTTTCAAGCGGGGGTCTTCGCGACACTGGCAAGACCTTAGTCAGATTATCCAACTAGGCGTAGCGAATAATAATAATATTTTTTTATGGCACAGAAAATATAAAATAATGTACATTGTACATAGACGAGCAACTTCAGCAAAGAAGCCGACAGACGCATTCAGCTAGGACGAGCGGCAAACGGAAAATTCCGGCACATCCTCTCATCGTCTATACCACAATGTTTAAAGACTAAGGTCTTTAACCAGTGCGTCCTCCCGGTAATGTCGTACGGAGCAGAGACGTGGACACTAACAGTGGGTCTGGTCCATAAATTCAAGGTCGCTCAGCGAGCTATGTAAAGAGCTATGCTTGGTATATCTCTAATGGATAGAATTCGAAACGTTGATATTCGTCAGAGAACAAAAGTTACTAACATACTCGTAGCTTTTAAAATTAGCAAGCTGAATTTGCAATGGGCCGGACACATCTGTCGCAGAACCGACAATCGGAGGGTTAAACGGGTTCTAGAGTGGAGACCACGTACGGGAAGACGCAAAGTAGGACGACCACCCACCAGATGGACAGATGACCTAAAGAAGGTCGCTGGTGGGGGTTGGATGAGGGTAGCGAAAGATCGCGTTAAGTGGCGAGCCTTGGGGGAGGCCTACATCCAGCAGTGGAGAGATACAGGCTGATGATGATGATGAGACGAGCATAATACCTTTATGAGAGTGAGAAATTATTATAATGTGTGAAGTAATTGTCAAAAGATATTTTTTTTTAGACTTTAGGTGTCATTAGTAGAACCAATATTTAAAATAAATTAAGTCACTTTTTAAAAGATAAAACTCATTATTTATACAATCCATTTTTATATATTGTGAAATTAATTTAACTTTTGGAGGATTTTTCTCTATATATTATATTTTCACTATAAATTGTTCTTTAAAATTTCGCTCAAAATTATATTATTATTAGATTTGTGTTAATGTATATGTAATATGTATATGTAATGTTAGCGCCATAAAATAGAAACCCATGTATACTCTTTTTATGTTACTGTATTTTTTACATCGAATATCTTATTATTATTATTATTATCCGCAAAACAAAACACTACTGCATGGTTATTAAGGTCGCGTTTGAAAATCGCAATATCAATCGTGATAAATGTGAAGTATATTATAATAAGTTAAGTAACTTATTAACTGTTTTATTAATATTTCTTATTTTTTTCATCCTGCCTATTACCTTACTCGATCCCCAAGGTTAGGTGGTAAAGAATGCCTACTGGCATTATAGCTCGCCTCTGTACTATTTTTAAGTGCATTAAAGAATTTAAATAAATAAATACACTCAGCTTATTGGGAGATGTGTTCTTGCGCCGTTTGGAGTTGAAACTCTCGGGCCGTGGGGACCAAGTGCAAATTTTCAAGGCGTTGTCAAAACAGCTCGTCTACACCTCGGGAGACAAAAAGGCTGGGCAAAATTTGGGCCAAAGAATCAGTATTGCCATTCAACGTGGCAATGCTGATAGTATCCTTGGCACTTTGCCCATTGGCAGCGATTTGGAGCAAATTTTACATACATACATATCTTCACGCCAGATCCCTTACGGGGTAGGCAGAGACAATTGAGCGTCACTTGACACGATCACGACACACCTCTTTCGCTTCATCGACATTCATCAACCTCTTCATACATGCCCTTTTGTTACGAAGGCTTTTTAATTCTCCTTCAGCTAGTGTTTTATTTATTTGATCGTGATACGT
Organism: Tinea semifulvella; assembly: GCA_910589645.1. Taxonomy (NCBI): domain Eukaryota; kingdom Metazoa; phylum Arthropoda; class Insecta; order Lepidoptera; family Tineidae; genus Tinea; species Tinea semifulvella. The sequence goes on from OU342618.1 coordinate 6,383,698, forward strand.
GTGTCTTGGTCTGCCAGGGCCTCTTTTACCCACAACTTTCGCATTATATACCTGGTTCGTCAATCTTTCTTCGCTCATCCCTTCAACCTGCCCGAACCATCGTAGCATGCTTTTCCTTATTTTTGTGCCTATGCTTTCTTACCACCATTTTTCGTATTTCGACGTTACGTATGTGGTCCGCCAAAGTGACGCCGCATAACCTACGCAGCGACCTCATTTTTTATTTATAATAATTTTTATTTTGTTTTTTTTCATTTTAGTTATTTTTTTATTTATTAATTAGGTTTATTTTTATTAATAGTAATTTATGTTTTAGGATGTTTTTAGTTTTTTTTTTTTTTTTTTTTATCAATTTACTTTATTTCCTTCGAATAAATAAATACCTAAAGGCAGTGTTATTGTTAATTGATCTCGCCCACACCCGAGAGACGAAATTAGATAGAGAAAGAATTATGTAAGTCAATGTTCGTGCGATCGTCGACCTCTCACTACATACTTAATTAGGCTGTGTGAGTAACTATATTTTTAGGATAACTTCTCTGCATCGTAACTTAAAATTTAATTACTAAATATTTAAAATAAAAAATACGTAGTTCTTTATTTTTATTCTTGATTATAATATAAAAATATTTGCTCTTTTACAAATTCCATGCAGTATATACGAGTATATTATTATTATTATTTTTTATTCATTTTGGAAAACCAACAGTTGACAATATTATAGTAAATATTATACAGACATGGCCTTTTTACAGCCACGAATTTATATTTATATTTATGGACATAATTATTATTAGATTGTAAGCTGACATGGCCTTTTTACAGCCACGAATTTAATATTAAGTATCTAGCTGTAAGTAAAAACAAATTCCTCGTTTATGGCAACAATGTTTTAGTTATAATTATTGTATTGATGTTGGGTTCGGTCCAGGCATGGTCAATGGTAATATTTTTTATTTGTTTTTATTATTATTTTTTATTTATTGGCTTGTATGTATTGACAATATCCAAGTGTTACGTGCTAACCATACGGAAATAAATTATTTGATTTTGATTGAGTAAATTCACTAAGAACTATTAAAGTTTTTCACATATAGATCTAAAATTAAGTAACCATGAGTAAGTTGGTAATGAAAAACAAATCACTCAAGTGTATATTTAGTTACCTGCAGCCGGTCTTTCAGTGTCATCCATTTGTACTTGACCATGTGCGATTCTGACTTTGGTAATGACTTTCTCAGCCTTCAAGTATTCCAGTCCGTCCTGCTGAATTGTTTTAGCTTGACCCTTCGCTATCACAGATATTCCAGCTGTAAATATTATTAAATTCATATCGATTACATCTTTCACATTACAGACAAATCCGCTTGGGTTTTTCAGGCCAGCAGATAATTATAGAAACAGTAAAGTATCATGACGACCGTTTCCCTTTCGGGGTGGTCAGAAACCACGCTTATAAATAAGCTGATTAACATTTAGCCAACTTTACTATAGGCCAATCATGACAAGTGGCAAGCTCGTCGATGTCTGCAGCGTGACAATTTCGAGAAATATCACAAATAAACTAAATAGTTTCGTGTCCCGACCAGGAATCAAACCCAGTACCTCCGAGTCTAAATCCACAGACTTAATCGCTATACCACGGAGGCAGTTATTAATAATTATAAAAACAAATACGTTATAAAAATTAATAATTGAGATTTTTTAATATCTTTATATATATTTAAGGTTCTCAACATCAGAGTTCACTTCACATGTCAAAATCACGCCATTTATATCTTTGTCAGTGTCATAATCATATCGCTTTATTGCCATTTAATTTAATTTTAATGACAGAACTATAAATGGCACGTTTTTGACATAATTATACATTAATGTTGCTAGATGAAAATAGTATTAAAAAATAAAATTCATTAAATAATCAGTTTTTAAACGTACAGATTATTTATTTATATAGTACACATAATAGTACATATATTATAACACATATAACATAATACAATTATAAATTATCTAATACATGTATGTTTAAAATGTGCATGAACATTTTTTCTGAATACATTGTAACGGTAATAAAATATTGTATCTAATATTAAATCGTGTTCAAAGCGCTTAGAATGAATATGATACTGACAGTCGTTCCGAATCAAATATCACAATTTGGATGCACAGAGCGTAATTTCAATTCGGAACTGTCTAAATCACATTTTTTATTCATAACATAATAGTTTTTTTTTTAATGTATAGAAGATAAATTGCGCATTCCACATCTTTGAGTATGAATACTAACAAACACATTTCTCTCAGTTTATTCATCAAAGTAACGTTTACTATTATTAACTTATTTTGGTCTTTTAAAATAACTTGCCGTGTTACAGACATTTTTTATTTACTTCACACTTAAATAATAATTATAGATTTGTTTTAGAAGTAATATACAACAGTATAAACGAATTACAATATTAAATATTTTAAAAGAAACCCTAATATTAAATAAACTTGAAAATGGCGCGAACATAATGACAAAAAACTGACAGCCCTCAGAGCGATCTACCTCGATATCGTGAGCAGTCTAAGCGCGAGAAATAATGTCATTTGTAACGTCACATAGCTTTGGCAAACAGTTTATACACGTCTCGGAACACCTTTAAGCGTGCTTTGGTTACTATTATAGTGTCTCGGAACGAGGGTATATCATTATTGGCAATGCAGAGATTACTGTAGGATGTTAGATTATTGTCCTATTGAAAGTGGAGCCAATGGTTACCAAACTGAAAGCTAAGTAGGACCAAGCAATGGTATTATTGATGGTAAACTTTAATCGTATTTTTAAATTTCTGATTTAGATGTTTATAATTCCGAGTACTTACCTAAGTAAATACTTTGGTTTACCAAACTAGTTTCACACTCAACATTATTTCGTCACATTGCATCTGACCTAAGCGTTGCTACCAGAATTGGTAAAACGTCTTTGCAATCAATGATTATTTACTTAGGTTTTAATACTTACTTATTTTATTTTTATATTTTTATTTTTTTACGTAGTTAATTTTAATGCCCAGTCAAGCCGGCATAGTGTTAGGGACTGATGTCAGTCATGAAGTGTCTGATTCCAGTTGCTTACATTCATGGATCTTGTGCGCTACTTACCATCAGGTAGGCGCAAAGTCAAATAAAAAAAATAACGTATTTTTTAAGAAGCGGGTTTACATCTAGCCAACTTCACTATGCCCAATAAGATCCATTTTGTGTTCTCAACCAGAAATCGAACCCTCCGTGGGTGGATCTATGGTCTTTTCCGCTAGCCCACTGTTGCAGTATATGTATACAACATACTTACTGAAGTTGCTCATGAGTTTTCCTTTGCCGTCGATATCCAGGACCAGCAATCTGGAGCCTTTCACATCATAGTCGGCTATCACACGAAGAGTGGGAATAGAAATCTTCACTTCAGCGACGTATTTGTTGTTCAAATCTAACCTGAAATTTTATAAACATATAAAAAAAAGACATAGGGTCGGTCTGGCCTTCAAAAGATCATAGCAGAGTAATCCTGACACGCAAATGATTTTACAATCACAACAATAGAGGCTGAGGAGAATTCTAATCTAAAAATTATTGAAATTGTTTTATTGGTTTATTGCAACACACATACAAATGGATATTTTATAGTCTAATTTTATGAGGAAGGCCTAAACCCCTACTTGTATTTTATACAATATTATAAATGTGACAGAAACTGGCTTTATTTGGATTAAGTTTTTTTGACAAACCGAACCGTATTGTAGGTATTAATTAACCTTTTACCTGTCGCTCGTGGTCTCTGCGACCGCAGCGAACCTACTCGTACGAGATTTCAGTCATTTTGTGAGAATTAATGTGATGTGCGAATGATAAGCTTGTAACAAAGACAATGATGAAGGTAATGAGAGGAGGAAGGTCATTGACGTATTCGACGCCTGATTTTCAGTTATTAATTCTTACAGCTACATTATAGTAAAGTAAAGTATCATCACTACCGTTTCCCTTTCGGGGTTGTCAGAAACCACGCTTATAAATAAGCGGATTCACATTTAGCCAACTTTACTATAGGCCAATCATGACAAGTGGCAAGCTCGTCGATGTCTCCAGCCAAACTCGAGAAATATCACAAATAAATTAAATATTAATTAAATGTATTTATTTATATATTTTTGTGTCCCGACCAGGAATCGAACCCGGTACCTCCGAGTCTAAATCCACGGACTTAACCTCTAGACTACGGAGGCAGTTACATTATAGAAGTAAATAGTAATATGAAAAGAGTTCACTGACGGATACAATAGAAAGCTAGGAAAGAAAACAATGAAAAGAAATTGATAAATATAAAAATGAATACAAGAATTACAAAATAATAAGCATTACGTCAATACAAAAGAATAACTACAATAAATATACATATATACTCGTACGATCGACGAGCTTGCCACTTGTCATGATTGGCCTATAGTAAAGTTGGCTAAATGTGAATCCGCTTATGTATAAGCGTGGTTTCTGACCACCCCGAAAGGGAAACGGTCGTGATGATACTTTACTTTACTTTACTTTATATACTCGTAAGGTAACCTAAAAACAAAATTATTTTAATGTCCATATTTGTCATGACCCTACTAATCATCGCCGTGCTAGCATTAAACAGATCGATTTATATGTATATCAGTATCATCACGGCCGTATTCCTTGCGGGGTGGTCAAAAACCACGCTTATAAAGAAGCGGATTCACACTTAGCCAACTTTACTATAGGCCAATCATGACAAGTTACAAGCTCGACATGTCTCTAGCGTACCAAACTCGAGAAATATCACAAATAATTTACATATTAATCATATTGATATATTTAAATAATTAAATATAATTGTGTCCCGACCAGGAATAGTACCTAGCTCCGAGTCTAAATCCACGGACTTAACCGCTAAACCACGGAGGCAGTCCTGTATATCCATTGTATCAAATGTTATATTTTTAAAAATGTGACTGTATCTAAGTAGGAATTGACAGTGTTATTATTAGAATTAATGATTAAATTCAATTGGTTGTGGTCTGTTTGTGTGTCTGTAAGAAATACATTTTACATAAGTTATGAACAATAAATGTCCTGGGGGCAGAAGCGTAACCAGCCGTTACTAACAATATTAGTGCCCATAGGTGCCACAGATCCTACAGTGCCCCAAGGGCGAAGATGACTACTACTACAATAAATAGTTGCGTTTTCGTAATATCCTCGAGGGGGTGAGGTCAATTGTTTTCTCAAACCAGACACGTAAATTTGAAGAATCGCAGACTGTCGCGACAGCTTATGTTCGGCGCAAGGGGAGCGTCCATTGGTAGGTTAAATCCGACTTAACTAATCTGTTCCAACCGCATAGGTACATATGGTGTTTTTTTTTTTTATTATTATTCTATTTAGTAATATTTTTAAATCATTAAATCTCGCCAAACCATTAAGGTTTGTTGGCGAGAAAGGTCGCTCGTTAGTAACAATTTATGTTTTTAGTATTTCAGAGGTTACTATTACAATTTTATTTATGTATTGTTTACATTATCTGCCTCTGTATTAGATTATAAACTGTAATACTATGTAAAGTGTATAAAATAAATAAATAATAAATCTTATTATCATACTTTATCTTATCGATCTTAAATCCGCTGCCTCCATAAGCCACCATGTTCTTGATGACTGCTTTAAGTCTCAGATTGGGTTGAGTTTTATCCAGCTTCAGTGTAGGTACGTTGAAGGGCTCAAGACTTGGTATATTCAGCTCTTTAATACCATCTCTAAGTCTTGGCATGAGTGTACTGACAGCATCCAGCACGCACCTCTCGATTTGAGGATCGCTCCGTTTGCATTGTGGGAAATAATCAGCTGTAAGCAAAACAAGGATCTTTATTTATTTATTTAAAACTTTATTGCACTACTCGTATGTACAAGGGGCGGGCTTAATGCCGCTAGACATTCTCTGACAGACAACCTTTGGGACAATAATAAGTATAACTTAGATCGAGAAGTAGGTGCGAAGACGTATTTAAACTGATCATTATTTAATAATAACTATATTTATTAATAATATATATACTACATACTAATAGTACTTATATACATAACAATACTACATACAATATCTACTTAAAACGCTGTTTAAGTAATATGAGTATACCAATCTTTTGAATATTATTCATCTCTCATTATCTTTAGTATTCATTACATTTTTATTTCATTACAGCCCCTAGAACAGAGCGTCCTAGACCTGCTGGAGATGGGCCTTCCAGAACTTATACCTGGAGAATTTGGCCTACGCACGCTACGCTGGCCAGACGGGTTGCCGAGGATCCAATGTATTTTTTTTTAAATGACAATTTAATAATGATTCCACATGTCGGTATTAGTGGAACCGGCACCGACGGCCTAACGTAATCTTAGAGGCACGGAAACGGGCAAATGTACGTAAGAAAATTTGATTTCTCATTGGTACATGCCAGGAAGGTATGAACCGACCTTTGTAACATTTTAAGCTTTATTATATACCTACCAAAATATAAATACAATTAAAATATTGTTCTACGCGTATTAAAAGAAACAATATTTTTTTTTGCAGGAAGTAAGGTACAAGTTTTTAAAAAACTAAATTATTAAATAAACTAAAAACTAAACTTTTAAAACATATAAATGACTATTATTAATAAATAAAATAATTATTAATTAAAAAAAAAACGAAAAAAATATTAAAAAATATAGGTAAAAACAAAATATAAATAAAAAAAATCAAATCGCTACCAATGATCTTTTGGCTCAAATATTCTCCAGCCTACTTACGACACTATCAGCTGGTGCAAATACAAGTTGAGTTTTTTTTATATATTTTATATCCGCTATTCCTTATGGCCCACTTAAAAAAATCACTAGATAAATAAATTATTTATTGCACGATAAACTAAAACAAAATTGTTAATACTTAATACAAAAGGAAAAAAAAAAAACAAAAATACATTTAATTTAAATGTTCATAGGTGACTTTTTCTAACAGCTAACCTTTGGGATATATAAATGGGAGGTATAAATAAAGACCCAAACATAACCTTATAAATATTCAGGAAAGTTATACCGGACGTCCTCCAAAGTGATTGGTCAAATAGGTTACGAATGCAGCTACACTTTTCTAGCTATACGCATTACGATAAAGAGCCTTATTTCTTGTTATTAAAGTCTAAATTATTCTATGTGTCACAGTGAACGGATCAGGTGACGCAGCCTTGTGCTTATTGCATTTCCTTTAAGTACATTGCAATTGAACTTATTGTGCATTACTTGAATTTAATTATAATTCAGTAACATGAAAGAGCGGTCTCGCCTCCTGGCCGTCTTCACTGCATTATGCATTTTTAAGGAAGTCGGGTTTCTTCTACATTAATTGGGATACTACTTATTTATTTATTTATTTATATAGTACACACAGCAGTACATATATTATCACACACATAACATAGTATGTAACGATCGTATTACATGCGGCCAAGGAATAAATATTGTTGGCTGCAATCGACATCCTTTGCCTTGTACATATTTAAGACGTCACCTGTCAGTGTAGATTTTGACACACTCCACTTTTTTAAAACTAAGGGAGTTCTTCGCGCCATTTTGCGTGGACATGTCAAGTGCAAGTTTTTGTTTTGTAAATTAATTTACTGTGGATATTATTGGTCAAAAGTGGTGTTGTTTTGTTTAATAATGTGCTGCAATGTGAATAATTATGGAAAACGATAAATTGGACTTCAAATATGGGGCATAAGTTGCAGTTTGTTTTTTACGGTTTTCCCGCGTTGTCAACTCTCATATTTTACCCGACGTGTTTGGGCTATAATGCCGCGAGTGACTCCAAGTAAAGCATCAAATTCTGCAGCATCTGGAATTTGATGATCCCAACTCGGTTATGAACTTTGTTATGAACATATATTATGCAAATAAATTACGTGTTTAGGACTGATGTATTCTGTACAATGTCCTTTAAAGACAATTAAAAAAAAAAAATTAAAAACTAACTGCGAGCAATGTGCTGCTTAATAAATTAATTTATTTGTTTAACAACCAAACTCAATATTAAACTTAATTCTTTATATATAAATTCATCCTACTGAATATTGTCGCCCCCGTAGCTTGGGTATTGAATTAAAAATAGTACGGGTCACTTCATGACCACGTCCAGTAGATTCATTTTTATTTGTGCACCACCGCTGCGTTCTCACCAACTACATGGTATCTTGTCTTGGTGAGGACTGGAGTGGTGGTGTATCTAGAGATGGAACGTAACGTGTGCTCCCCGTGCGTTCCAGGGTTTTTCCAGTAGGACTATAGAGCTGGGGCACAGCTTAAGAAGATAACCCCGCTGCCCAGGATCCCCGTGACGCCACGTTGTCCGCTTGGGATCGGCAGCGCTCTCTGGGTCCCCATCTTCAGGCTCTCCGAGGGAAGGTACCCCTACGTACAGCCAACGGATGCATAAAGTGATAGGGCATCTTGGCTTACAACCCTCCCTTATATAATTCTTATTGCTCTCTTCCTGTTAACTTCATTTTTCCTAATATATTAACTTCATTTGCTTAAATTCCTTTGTTTTATTTTTATGTCCCGCATAACGTGACACTTATTACTGTTAAAACAAAAAAAAACAATTAACGAAATACATTGACCATGGCAGTGTGCTTTCGTCTTGTAGTAGTGTTGCTTTTTAGCAAGATCAAGACCACTGATATGGTTGCAATTCTCGCAAGACTCTTGTTCAGATTTTTTTTTCTATATTCGCTATAAACCCTAGTCTGTACATCTATGAATCAGTTTATTTCGTAAAAACGATCCTGGACTATACCAAAACCGTCTCAAGTAAACGCCATCAAAATATAATATACCCATTAAGGCTATGTCAATTTTTTCTGGCAAAAATTACCAATAACGGCAAAAGGGTCAGAGTTGATATTTAGGCAATATATAGTTTAGGATTAAATCTAAATTATTAAGATGTTAGAAACGCAATTAGTAAAACTTTTCTCGATAGATTTATTTCCCAAAGTAGGCTCTTCAAAAACACGAATATTATGATATCTCCGAAAATAAACTGAAATTGAACAAAATTTTAATACAGATTAATAGACAATCTCGTTTTTTAAATTAATTGTAGTTCTTTTTTTCATTTATTAATGAACATTTACAAAATAAGCGATTGTTTGATTTGGCGCTTACGACATTTCTGTTAGTAAAAGGTTAGCGGCGGACACTGTATCTTTGTCTCATTCTTACACGCGCAGAAGTGATTAGCCTTGCTTTTTTTAATTTTTCGAACTCACTCCGCCACAGATACTCGTGAGCAGTGCATGTATCGGTCTGTATCTCGTTTTTATTTCGGAATTAAAGCGGGCGTGCGAAATTGTTTTTACTTTTAATAAGTGTTATGTAGTTAGCATAGTTTTATTGTTTATATTAAATTTAAGTTAGTGTTGTTGTTATTTATATTGGATGTTTTAATTTAACCTAAGTGGACAATGGTGAATAAATCTTGTTATAAAAAGATGACGCGTTTTATTTTAGCGGCGCGCGGGGTGCGCCCCCCTGACCAAGCTAAATCCCGCCCATTTCACAATAAATATTTATTTAATCCTCCTCTTAATTAGCAAGAAAGCTTTGTTACATAAAAGTGCTTTAATCATGACGGCAAAAATATATAATAAAATACCGTTGAGACTACAGGAGCTAGAGTTAGGAGAAATGAAGAGAAGACTTAAATATATACTAATTGACAAGACATACTACACAATGAATGACTTTTTTACAGACAAAAATATAATAACATGACATTTTGTTTCACTCATAATTTATTAATATTAAATTTTAGATACGAATAATATTGTCATTTATATTTTTTATTGTATATCAATATTTGTACGCCCTATGGGCAGAGCACTGATGCACCTTTATAGCCTAAATCTGTTGTTTATAACATTAACCTGTGTCTAAACAAATAAATGATTTGAATTTGAAAACATTCACTATCGTCAACATCCCGAATGTGCAACACCTACAGTAGTCTCTGCAGTGCCAATAATGATATAGACATATTTCATGACTGTTACAATGTATTCAGAAAAAATGTTCTCGAACATTTCAAACAATCAATATATGAGTAGCTTTGTTTTGTTTTCATTTTTAAGGTACCAAGTTTATGCAATTTTTATGTTTCCTTTGTAGTTCTATTAAAAAAAGAAAAATGTATAATTTTATTTTCGAAGTCATATTTTTATATTATATTTTGTAAATTTGTTAGTTTTTGTTTTTTATATTTTTGTTTTAACAGTAATAAGGTTTTAATTTCTTCTTTTTATATTATATATATATATATATATATATAATATATATTATTATATATATGTATGCTGTGTGTTGGGATTAAGGTTTTTGTTTTCATTAAATTGTATTTGCGTCACGTCGATATTTTTTTTTTTTTTTATATTCCGGAAGTAAAAAAAAATACACAAATAAATTATTGTCGACCAGGAATCTAAACCGGTATCCACGGACTAAACCGCTAGAACACGAAGGTACAGGTAATAACTAAATATATAACTATTTAAAATCTCAAGTAGATCAGACCAGTAGTTGTCGAGATAGTAGTTTATGTACATATACTCACAAGATTTCCTTAGTACAATTGGAAATATATATATTATATATATATTGAGTCAGAGCAAGATATTTTAAATTAGCAGAGGTTTTTGCGTTTTGTCAACTTTCGGGTTGCACATAGGCATGTAGTCTACCTTAATTCTGACTTGCCTGGTGGGTTACTGCTGTACCAGGTATTGTATTACGTGAATAAAGATTTAAATAAAAATAAAAAAAAGACCGAGACAAAGACCACCTACTCTGATGCAAGAAGACTGGCCAAATCTGTAACCCCGACTGTACACCCACACAAATGTTAGTGTGGGTAACCAGTGGAACATCTCTGACACCACGGTCTTTGTTGTGCTAGATGCATTTCTTGTCACGCGGCTCCACATCAGATTCGTGAGCCACAAGGGCGGTGTTGTAGTAGGAACAGCGCCCAGCACCAAAGGTGCGTTAAATCACCGGCGGGTAGTTAGCCGCCGAGATCCTGCCGGGGAAGACGGGAGTTTATCCCATCCCCAACCCAGGCCCATTGAACATCCGGGCCTGTCTGTCTCCACATCATCCGAAAGTCTATTGTCACTCCTGGTGTACCCGCGAACTTATGACCCTCTGGGATTGCGTGGAGCGATGGCAAGAGACCCGACTCGCGACGGCATGAACGTTGGGCTTTGGAAACTTGACAGGTATGCCTGTATAGACACATTAGCCCCATACTACATCCACGAGACCTCGTCCAGTGGCGGTTTCTGCTGGGAACCTTAACCTGTGCAATTATGCCAATCTCGGTACAGGTTACAAGTTTACGCTGTTTGGGGTTGAAACGATGGGACCATTAGTCATGCGCCTGGTCAAGGAGTTATTCAAAGAGAAATCTTTAAACAGAAAGGCTGGCAATTATTTATGACAAAGTATTCAAGCCTTTGTATACGGAGGGAAATGATTCCAGCGTCATTATTCTGAAAGGACGTCACTAGCGGTCACAAACGTGAATGGTTTATGCTCACAGTGCTGGTCAAGCACACAAAAAAAAAACGTGATTTTACTCGAGTCTGGTACGCTGGAGACATCGACGAGCTTGCCACTTGTCATGATAAGCCTATAGTAAAGTTGGTTAAATATGAACTCGCTCCTTACAAATATGTGGTTTCTGACCACCCCGCAAGGGTTACGGTCGTGATGATACTTAACTTTTTTTAATTTAATAGTGACATCAAAATTACTACATACAAAATGCTGTCCAGTTAGGACATCCGGTGGGTAGAGAACAATTGTGTTGCAAAATTAAGCAGTGTTTTGTTTATATGAAGGCAAAAATCTTCGGACGTTTATTAAATTGTCTTCATCCTGTGTGGGAATTGTCGACAATTCTAAAAAACCTTTGTGCGTGTTTGGCTGACCTTCAAGCGTAAACTACTGAACCAAATTTGATAAAATTTACATACAAGATACGTAGAAGAACCAACTATAAGCCAAGATATAATATAATAAAATACAGGTTGACTGTCTCCGAGGTATAGCGGTTAAGTCTGTGGATTTATGCGGATGTTTGATGGGTTTGATGTTCCTGGTTGGGACACAATAATTTACGAGTATTACGAGGGACTTATATCCTTAGTATTAATATTTATTTTATATTTTGTAAATATTTTTTCGAATAAACGTTAAATATAATTATTAATAAATAAGTTTTTTTTAAATGATTGTACCTTACTTCCTATGAAAGCCCAACCCATATAATTTTAAGTCAATGTATTGCAATTACGGTTAGGAAAGTGCAAGTGGTACAGTGACACCGACCGTTGCCTCCGACCAAACGTTCATATAATTAAATGGTTACGTTTGCATACGTAATACCAACGCAACAGACTATTATTCCAATTTACATTGCAAAAATGTTTGGCACAATAAAAAGTAAAGTATCATCACGACTTGCTTGTTAAAGAAGCGGATTCACATTTAGCCAACTTTACTATAGGCCCATCATGACAACTGTAAGTCTTGTTTCAACGAGAACAACAAATAGGTGGTAGGTGGACTGATGGGGATAATTTGCCCAGTCTGACGGGGCGGGGAAGTATCCACCGTTCGTGCCGATAAACCGTGTAAACATGTTTAGGGATCAGGCTCGAATTGCCGTCATGCTCAGTCAAGCCTATTATATTCAAAGTAAAAAAAAGTCAAAATATATTTATTTACGTAAACCTATTACAGGCATTTATGAAACGTCATTAATTTAATTATTTTGAATGATTCTAATCCTGCTAGTAGAAGACTAATCAGAAAAATGGTCCAATAAGTAAGCTGTTATCAGAAGACCAGCAGCTTTATTATTAAAAAGTATCATCACGACCGATTCCCTTTCGGGGTGGTCAGAAACCACGCTTTTAAATAAGCGGATTCAACCAACCAACTTTACTATAGCCCAATCATGACAAGTGGCAAGCTCGTCGATGTCTCCAGCGTACCAAACTCGGGAAATATCACAAATAAATTAAATATTAATTAAATGTATTTATACATTAATAAATATTTTTGTGTCCCGACCAGGAATTGAACCCGGTACCTCCGAGTCTAAATCCACGGACTTAACCGCTAGACCACGGAGGCAGTTTTATTATATTATTATTTTTATTATTCTAGTTCTAACATTCTGACTCAAGTAATATCACAAATAAATTAAATAAATTACTATATCTCATACTTGGTACATCAGTGTCTATATCTATGGACTTAGCACAATAAGTCCACGATATCGTTCGAATACCACGTTAAGCTGTCGTCGATCCCGGTTTCAATAATACCAACTTGTGGAATCGTTAATAATTAGTCATCAGATTCTTGCTAACCCGTCTGGGCAGCAGCGTGGAGATTTATTCATTTTTTCATTACAGCCCCTAGAACAGCGAATTTGGCCTACACTCGTCATGCTGGCCATACGTGTTGTCGAGGGTCTGATATCACTTTTAATGATAATTTACTTACGATTCCACAAGTTGGAATTAGTGGAACCGGGACCGACGGGTTAACGTCCCTTTGTTGTAAATTATGACAAAAGTAAGGAAAGTATTATTGGTGCATGCCGGGGTTCGAACAGCGACCTTTAAGGAGTTTAAGGAAAGCGATTTTACAACCGAGCCACCACTGCTGTTATGGCTTATAGTAAAATTGCCTAAATGCTAATCGCTTTCATTGAAAGCGTGGTTTTTGATTACAAGGGATTACGTAAAATATTTTTTTTGTTTATTTCATTGTGCTTAGTTTTAGGAGCGAATGAAAAATATATATTGTTTTTTTTTTGTACATTAATAAAATTTATTCGAAGTTAATTATAGTACATTAAATATAAATTAAAAGCTACCTAAATAATAAAATTAAAAATAAACTAAACTATAAATAAAAAATGTCCTCTAGAGACGTCCCATCCGAGATAGTCCCAATGAGACTGGCAACATTTCCTCTCTGTATAGCGAGGCTAATACGTTGGCAGAAATAATTGCCAGCGTTCCTGTCTCCAGATCTTTCTGTCAGCCGCTTTGACAACTCCTTGGCCAAGCGCCACGCTGACGGTCCCCATGGGCCCATCGTCTCGACCCCAAACGGCGCAAATTCGTAACCGATACCAAGGTTAGCGTATTTTCGCAATTTGAGGTTCTCCGCAGAAAAAGCCGCACTTTTTTTAAAAAATAAAATACAATTACTAATTCGCATTAGTACGTATTTTCAGCATTTTTTTTTTTAAATTTTGGAACAAACTATAAACTATAATATAACTATATATAACTATAAAGGCAAAAATACTTACGCACAACTTTTGCGTTAACAACACAAAAAACTATGAAAAACAGGAAGCCGGATATTTTATACATTTCTGCGTCAAAATCACTTTAATCTCTATAAAACCTTCACAATCAACAGTCGCTATCAAAGTGCACGCGGGCGCCGAAATTTCTGTTATTTGTAGCGGGGAGGCAAACGACCCAGCAAAGTTGCCACACACTGCATTCACGCAGCTAGACAAGAAAAAAAATATAGGTATACCTAATATTTAGTCATACATCCTTCGTTGACAAATTAAAGGCATTAATATTATTTTCAAATCAAAATATTTTATTTCCTTTGGTTCGCTTGAAACAACTTGGATGCAGTCAGAACTAATAAAATTATTAAAACATATGTGCTAAACATAGTGGTAATAGGCAATAATCCATATTTATGTATGTTAGGCACAACATTACTGCTACAAGCAAGTAAAACTAACTAACTTAGAAACTACTTAAATAAAATCGTGGCTGTAAAGAGGCCGTGTCAGTTTACATTCTAAATACTTAATAATTATAATTTACAGAATTTACATATAGATGTCAGATAATTAATAAAATTATAATAAAAATCAAATAAAAAAAAAGACGTGTATGTAATAATAAAAATATGTCAATTAAACATATATAAATTCATATCAGTAAAAGGCCCATGTCCGTATTAAATACTTTATTGCAATTTACCTAAAGAATGTAAGTGTTTTTTATAGCTATTATTATGATTAATATTTTATAATCATAAGTTGATACTTACGGCCTTTTTACAGACACGAATATAATTTATTGTTAATATTATTTAGAATATAAGATGACACGGCCCTTTTACAGCCACGAATATATGTTTACTACCTCCGTGGATTAGCGGTTAAGTCCGTGGATTTAGACTCGGAGATACCGGGTATTGTAAATAAATACATTTAATTAATATTTAATTCATTTGTGTTATTTCTCAAGTTTGGTACGCTGGAGATATCGACGAGCTTGCCACTTGCCATGATTGGCCTATAGTAAAGTTGACTAAATGCAAATCCGCTTATTTATAAATGTGGTTTCTGACCACCCCGAAAGGTAAACGGTCGTGATGATACTTTTTAATAATTAATCAAAATAATCAACTCTTGCACTCCTAAATTTTAGACTTCGTATTTTTCTTGTGCAAGAATCTCGCAAGACTCTTTCTCTGACTGAAAATATATATTTGTTTGTAATTGTAGTAAGGAAACCTTGGGGGACTCTTATGTGTGTCCGCAAACTAGTATCTCGAGAACTACTGGTCTGATTTACTTGAAATTTGGAATGGTTATAAATCTTGTTAACCAACTTGTATCCAAAAATGTATACAAAGCTCTGTAGGTCTACTATACTGCTTTACATGATGTTTCAAATAAAATCGTCAGTGCCACATCGGATCAGTAGATAGTTTTGGAAACCACCGTTTTTAAGATATTCGATCTTTTATTTATGTGTACTATTTGTGTGGGGCAAGTAAAGAGTGGCGTTGCCCAAGGAAAGACCTAGCCATAGTGGCGGATTTACTAGTAGGCTGAGTAGGCTGGAGCCTAGGTCGGCAGATTTTAGAGGGCGGTAAATTTGTCACATTTTTTTTTCTTACAGAAATAAAGATAAAACATTATTATACAACGATATATTTGTTATACAACAAAGAAAGGAGTGACAATTTTTTTATTATTTTAGTAATGCACAGTATACTGAACACTCTTACGTCCGTAATCCGTATAATATACGGATTATATTATAAAAATATTATTAAACATTACTAAACGCACTGTTAAAATTGCGTACTTATGCAATCATGAATTTTTAAAATATTCCAAATTAATTACAATTTAAATTTAGTAACTTTTACCTATTACATTGGTACTATTTTAAACTATAAAAATGTATTGTATAACGTGTAATATGTTTGACCATTTAAATATTTATTTTTTATTTATTTATTTTATTTAAAATACTTTATTGCACTAAATATGTACATAGGCGGGCTTAATGACTAAGCATTTTATTTCTAATGATTAAACATTTATAGCAAATATAAAAAAAAAATCTGAGCAAGAGTCTTGCAAGACTGACAGTCTGATTATATTTTTAAATATTTAACTACCTATGCCTATGAGGCACATCATTGGCTGTAATAACCAAAGCGACAAGCTAATATTAATTATCCATTCTACAACCGGCCGCCAGTGTTGATAAAGAACGCAAATTAATTTAGTTTTCGGCCCTGCTACTAGATGGCGCTAGTGTCGAATAAGAACGTACTTCAGTTTGGCGTGAAGTTTACATTTAGTTTGTTCGTAAAAGATCGATACAATTAGCCTAGATAACCAACTGGGTCTATCATGACAATTGTTTTTAAGATATTACCACCTCTCGCAGGAGGATAGGTTAGTATCATAATGAGAATGAGAGAAGTTCTGAAATCGGGACGAGCGATATTATACTTCGGCAAGTCCTCAGGTCGCTCTAATAGTTCTTTCTTTGATACGTACGGAGCAGAGACGTGGGTCTGGTCCACAATTCAAGGTGGCTTATCGAAGTATGGAGAGGGCTATGCTTTGTATTTTTCTGATGGATATTCTTGTCTTGCAACCTCATCAGTGGTATTGCGTAACGCGGCGAATGAAATGAGAAGGACTTTAACTACTGGTGTAGTAAAAAGTGGACTTCGTAAAAGAATGCCAAGATGTGTGCAAAACAGAGGCGGACATTTTGAACATGAAATTTAATAAATGTTATTTTATACTCACCTATTGTTTTATTTTGGATAAATTATAATTTAATAATCGCGATTATTTTTTACCTCCTTGTAGGGTAGGAAACCATTTTTTTTCTATGAATTTAAATAATACCCCTAGATTGTTATTCCTTGTTGGATAGCTGATGAAACGTAGATATTTTTAGGTACATCTGCAAACCAGGTGCCATATTATTAATTAGATATTTTTTAAAGTATTTTTTTTTTAACTTTCTTTAATTTTGGTTATTAGGGTCACAAAGCATTTAGTTTACATGTAAAATCAAATAATAATATTAATAAGTCTCACATATTTCAAGATATTTAAAGTAATAGCAAAATAAATTGGCAAAAACTAAAACCTAATAAAGAAAAACTATAAATAAAAAATGTTCTCAAGAGACGACCCATCAGAGATAGTCCTAAGAAGACTGGCTAATACGTTGGCAGAAATAATTGCCAGCCTTCCTGATACCATTTTAATTTTTTTTGTTTGTTCTTTACTTTAAGTAAATGGCAACATTTATGACTTTCGATGTTTGACAGCTGGAAGGAATGGTTGAGTGCAGGAGCGGTTGGGGAATCGTTTTGAAAAACGGGTTTGGTCCAGCAGCTTTATTCATTATATATGTATGCCAGTGAATACCTCTCATCCTGATGGCGGCGTCGTATTTCCTCATAGAGACGATAGCAACCGTGGGTAAAATTAAAAAATAAATGTAACCCTCAAAAACTTTATTTACAAACATTTTTGTACATTCTATAATTATTATTTTATTACAATATTTTTTGTTCTTATCTTAGGTTTATTTACGTACGTCGACAAAATCTTAAATTACCCTTCTACGCCCAAATTAAACTTTATAGTGTTAAACGCTTTTAAGAGTACATGTATAAAAAAAAAAGAATATTAATGCGACAACAATGGGGTCACTGTTTTTTTATTTCCATAGATGGCGCATACTCGTGCCTAATAATTGTCAGTGTTATACCAGTGGTTACCCGCTGAAATCCTGCCGGACAAAACGGGGGAATGTCCCCATCACCAAACCAGGCCCGTTAGCCGTTAGCATATGCACAGTATATTGAACACTTTTACGTCTGTAATCCGTATAATATACGGATTATATTATAAAAATATTATAAAAGATTACTAAACGCACTGTACAATTGCTTACTTAAGCGATCATGCATTTTTTAGATATACCAAATTAATTACAATTTAAATGTAAATACCTTTTACCCATTACATTAGTACTATTTTAAACTTATAAATGATATTTAACGTGTAATATGTTTGACCATTTAAATATTTATTTATTTTATTTAAAATACTTTATTGCACTAAAAATGTACATAGGCGGGCTTAATGAATAAGCATTTTCTGACAACCAACCTTTGGGAGTGTGGAAAGTTATGTTTGGGTGCAATTTTATTTTATATTATACACTTCATAATAATATTACATTTCTACTAGTTACGTATGTATTTGCGTAGTCGTTTTTGGGTTACGGCTCGGGAACGAATGACATGACCACTCGCTAAGAGTGTCTGGACGAATTGACAGCACGAGCCACGAGCGCGTCCGCTTCGCAGCTCCGCGTCGCCATCGGGAGCCGATGTAGGGGGCATAGCATAAAAATAATCTAGAAACTGATACAACTATCACCTAGTTCACAATCATACTAATAACGGAAAAAAGCCTATGTAATAAGGACAAATCATAAAGTTGCAATTTCAGAATAAATGTAATATGATTCTAAACTAAACTAGCGTATTGAATTTTAATAGACAGTAACCCTTAACGGAATAGCCTACTAGCGGCAAATTTGTAAATCCGCCACTGCTTGGCCAGTCTTGGTCTTGCATCAGAGTGGGTGGTCTTGGTCAAAACCTTAATCCCAAAAAAGTAAACATTTATAGTAAATATAAAAAAAATATCTGAACAAGAGTCTTGCGAGACTGAAAGTCTGATTATATTTTTAAATGTTTAACTACCTATGCCTATGAGGCACATCATTGGCTGTAATAACCAAAGCGACAAGCTAATATTAATTATCCATTCTACAACCGGCCGCCAGTGTTGATAAAGAACGCAGATCAATTTAGTTTTCGGCCCTGCTACTAGATGGCGCTAGTGTCGAATAAGAACGTACTTCAGTTTGGCGTGAAGTTTACATTTAGTTTGTTCGTAAAATATGGTTACGTTACATTAAGCCTAGATAACCACTAGGTCAATCATGACTATTGTTTTTAAGATATTACCACCTCTCGCAAGGAGGATAGGTTAATATCATAAGGAGAGAAGTTTGGAAATACTAAAAAATAGAGACGAGCGATATTTTACTTCGGCAAGTACTAAGGTCGCTCTTAGAGTTCTTTTTTCGATACCGTACGGAGCAGAGACGTGGGTCTGGTCCACAAATTCAAGGTAGCTTATCGAAGTATGGAGAGGGCTATGCTTGGTTTTTCTCTGATGGATATTCTTGTCTGTCTTGCAACCTTATCAGTAGTATTGCGTAACGCGGCGAATGAAATAAGAAGAACTCTTTCTTTTAAATCCGACAAAGAAATACACTTACATTCGTAATAGATTTACAACCACGCACCGTTCCTGTGCCTTGAAAAGCATGGTAAGCCGTCGGTTCCGGTTCCACTAATAAGTTAATAATATAGCAAATTTTTTACATAAGACCATATAGCCAGGGGTGTTGACTGTAGGTCAAATTATGGTAGTTCCAGTGGAGGTCTAGGACTCTGTGAACTTCGTAAAATAATGCCAAGATGTGTGCAAAACAGAGGCGGACATTTTGAACATGAAATTTAATAAATGTTATTCTATACTCACCTATTGTTTTATTTTGGATAAATTATAATTTAATAATCGCGATTATTTTTTACCTCCTTGTAGGCTAGGAAACCATTTTTTTTTCTATGAATTTAAATAATACCCCTAGATTGTTATACCTTGTTGGATAGCTGATGAAACGTAGATATTTTTAGGCACATCTGCAAACCAGGTGCCATATTATTATTTTTAGATATTTTTTAAAGAAAAATGAATTTTTATTTTGGTTATTAGGGTCACAAAGCATTTAGTTTACATGTAAAAATCAAATAATAATATTAATAAGTCTCACATATTTCAAGATATTTAATCTAATAGCAAAAAACAGTTGGAAAACTTCTAAAAAAACAATATCTCGGAAACGGTTAACTTTAGGATAGGGTGATTCATAAATCAGTCAGAAACGATAAATAACTTACGGATCTAGGTCGACTTAACTGGTAACCCTGTATATTTTGTTTTATGGATACCAGAATCATAATTTTAATGGATTATAATATATATAATTATGAAATAAATTTTTCTTTATACTTATATCGCCGCGTTTGAGCGAAAACCAACTAACATTTTTTTTTGTGAATTGTCTTTTTTTACACCTGTCGTTTAAAAAACTCCACAATTTATATAATTACACTTAAAGTTCATAAAATTTGCTACACATCTACCTGATCTTACATCTCTAAATGTGACAAATATGTTAGAAAAGACCAAAAACTTTCCAAAGGCTCAAATTATTATGTGTGCAATAATGGCTAACTTAGTTGGTTTTCGCTCTAACCCGGTGATATGTATATTTTTTATATATATGTATTAAAACAAAATTATATTTAAAAAAAACAATAAAATTTTCTTAATAGATATTATTCGAAATTGGGGGCGACTTTATTCGCAATCTGTGATAAGTGAAGTGTACAGACATGTGTGAAATGGTAAAAAAATACAAAAACGGAAACAATTCATTATAGGTGAATTTGGACGTGATTTTATTAGCCATGTCTGTGAATAGATCAGCTAGACTTCGCTCTAGTACAGGGAATATTTCCTGTAGAAAAACGTCCGAGTTTTCGTTTATCACTCTGTTTGTAGCTGGCCCTAATACTGGGTCACCATCGAATAGATTCGTCAGGTAGATTGAAGACTGGCCGACGCGTAGTTTGACTTTGAAAGGATCAAATTTCAGGTACTCGTGGGCCCCTCTGGTCTCTTTATGCCCTCGCATTGTCACGTTACACGCGTAGTCCTCTGTAATTTAAAAAATAATTAATAATATCGTAAGAATTCGCTGTTGCCGGACCAATGCAGGAAGGCGTGCACCACTCAGGCGTCTAGTTGACACAGTTATTTAATTTTATATTTATTCTTAATTGACACGAACCTTTTACAGCCACGATATTAATTTTAAATTTAAGTTTATTTACTTAACATTCTCATTTTATTTAGATTGTAAGGTGACACGGCCATTTTACAGCCACGAATATTAATTAACATTAATGCTATTATACCTCTTTGGATAGATGATGAAACGTAGATATTTTTAGGCACATCTGCAAACCAGGTGCCATATTATTAATTAGATATTTTTTAAAGTATTTTTTTTTTAACTTTCTTTAATTTTGGTTATTAGGGTCACAAAGCATTTAGTTTACATGTAAAATCAAATAATAATATTAATAAGTCTCACATATTTCAAGATATTTAAAGTAATAGCAAAATAAATTAGCAAAAACTAAAACCTAATAAAGAAAAACTATAAATAAAAAATGTTCTCAAGAGACGACCCATCAGAGATAGTCCCAAGAAGACTGGCTAATACTTTGGCTTAAATAATTGCCAGCCTTCCTGTTACCATTTTAAATATTTCTGTTTGTTCTTATTTTAAGTAAATGGCAACATTTATGACTTTCGATGTTTGACAGTTGGAAGGAATGGTTGAGTGCAGGAACGGTTGGGGAAACGTTTTAGAAATCGGGTGTGGTCCAGCAGCATTATTCATCATATATTTGTATTCCAGGGAATACCTTCTCATCCTGATGGCGGCGTCGTATTTCCTCATAGAGACGATAGCAACCGTGGGTAAAATTAAAAAATAAATGTAACCCTCAAAAACTTTATTTACAAACATTTTTGTACATTCTATAATTATTATTTTATTACAATATTTTTTGTTCTTATCTTAGGTTTATTTACGTACGTCGACAAAATCTTAAATTACCCTTCTACGCCCAAATTAAACTTTATAGTGTTAAACGCTTTTAAGAGTACATGTATAGAAAAAAAAAGAATATTAATGCGACAACAATGGGGTCACTGTTTTTTTATTTCCATAGATGGCGCATACTCGTGCCTAATAACTGTCAGTGTTATACCAGTGGTTACCCGCTGAAATCCTGCCGGACAAAACGGGGGAATGTCCCCATCACCAAACCAGGCCCGTTAGCCGTTAGCATATGCACAGTATATTGAACACTTTTACGTCTGTAATCCGTATAATATACGGATTATATTATAAAAATATTATAAAAGATTACTAAACGCACTGTACAATTGCTTACTTAAGCGATCATGCATTTTTTAGATATACCAAATTAATTACAATTTAAATGTAAATACCTTTTACCCATTACATTAGTACTATTTTAAACTTATAAATGATATTTAACGTGTAATATGTTTGACCATTTAAATATTTATTTATTTTATTTAAAATACTTTATTGCACTAAAAATGTACATAGGCGGGCTTAATGAATAAGCATTTTCTGACAACCAACCTTTGGGAGTGTGGAAAGTTATGTTTGGGTGCAATTTTATTTTATATTATACACTTCATAATAATATTACATTTCTACTAGTTACGTATGTATTTGCGTAGTCGTTTTTGGGTTACGGCTCGGGAACGAATGACATGACCACTCGCTAAGAGTGTCTGGACGAATTGACAGCACGAGCCACGAGCGCGTCCGCTTCGCAGCTCCGCGTCGCCATCGGGAGCCGATGTAGGGGGCATAGCATAAAAATAATCTAGAAACTGATACAACTATCACCTAGTTCACAATCATACTAATAACGGAAAAAAGCCTATGTAATAAGGACAAATCATAAAGTTGCAATTTCAGAATAAATGTAATATGATTCTAAACTAAACTAGCGTATTGAATTTTAATAGACAGTAACCCTTATCGGAATAGCCTACTAGCGGCAAATTTGTAAATCCGCCACTGCTTGGCCAGTCTTGGTCTTGCATCAGAGTGGGTGGTCTTGGTCAAAACCTTAATCCCAAAAAAGTAAACATTTATAGTAAATATAAAAAAAATATCTGAACAAGAGTCTTGCGAGACTGAAAGTCTGATTATATTTTTAAATGTTTAACTACCTATGCCTATGAGGCACATCATTGGCTGTAATAACCAAAGCGACAAGCTAATATTAATTATCCATTCTACAACCGGCCGCCAGTGTTGATAAAGAACGCAGATCAATTTAGTTTTCGGCCCTGCTACTAGATGGCGCTAGTGTCGAATAAGAACGTACTTCAGTTTGGCGTGAAGTTTACATTTAGTTTGTTCGTAAAATATGGTTACGTTACATTAAGCCTAGATAACCACTAGGTCAATCATGACTATTGTTTTTAAGATATTACCACCTCTCGCAAGGAGGATAGGTTAATATCATAAGGAGAGAAGTTTGGAAATACAAAAAAATAGAGACGAGCGATATTTTACTTCGGCAAGTACTAAGGTCGCTCTTTGAGTGGTAATTTCACTCAACTTCGATAGCTGATATGACGATCCCAGTCAAACCTCAAGGCAAGTAATCTGACCCACTGACCTGGTGTTCTCCAACGACTGCTGCAGATGCAGATAGAAGTCCTGGGCTAGCCCGTGTTTCTGCTTTCTTCAGGTAAGTACCAATAACTTTTATTTTAAGGTTTGCTAGGAAAGTCTAATAGTATAATAATAAGTAGTATTATATCACTTTTATGGTTTTAGCGTCATACACATCACAATTTAACTATTTTACGATTTTATTTTAAATACGAATTTAGCCACGGAAGAGTACACGAACGTCGTGTCACTTTTAGTTCTCACGCATGACTGTCGTGCCTTGGTCGGAGCCGTTGTGGTTTTTTTTTCATCGAGTCAAAACTACCCACATTTTGGACTCGACTAAGGATCGAACATACCCCCCACCAAAAGCATTGTGATGATTTTTTTTTAAATGTTTTTTTTTTTTTTTTTTTTTTTTTAAATGTTTTTTTTTTATATATTTATTTTATTTTTTTATTAATAGGTAACACAAAAAAGTAAGAATAGGTTTTAATAAATATTTTTTCTTTTAAGAGGAGAAGAAACTAAGGTTGCTGTTCACTAACCGAAGGTAACGGGCATAGCTTGGCTACCGGCCTTCTGAAGAAACCATTACCAGTCTTTAAAGTAACTACACAAATCTGATTATCACGGCCAGGGTGAACCTCATGAACTCTCGCCAACGGCCAATGCAATGGACGACTGAACTCAGATTTTATGACAACTAAATCACCAACATTAATCTGATTTGAAGCCTTTTGCCATTTATTTTTCTGTTGCAAAGTGTGTAGATAATCGTTAGACCAGAGCTTCCAAAAAGACTGGGACGCTTTTTGAGTGCACTGCCAACGTGACAGTCGGTTTAGCTGAATGTCTTCTAGGTTGTACTCGGGTACAGCAAGCAACGAGTGCCCAATAAGAAAATGACCGGCTGTCAACACGTTAGGGTTGTCAAAAACTGCACATAACGGTCTCGAGTTAAGTATGGCTTCAGCCTTGCAAAATATTGTAGTAAGTTTCTCAAAGGTGAGCGCCTTCTCGCCGACTGCACGATGTAAGTGGTACTTAACTGATTTTATACCGGCCTCCCACAGCCCGCCCATGTGCGGGGCATGTGGAGGGTTGAATTTCCATTCAATGCTACGAGCTATACAACCCTCTAATATTGCGTCAATGCTTTTCCGAGAAAGTAAAAAACTTGCCACTTTGGTTAAGTGCTTAGACGCAGCAATAAAGTTGGTACCGCAATCGCTATACAGGCACGAACATTTACCGCGGCGAGCCACCATTCTGTCTAAGGCAGCTAGGAAACATTCAGAAGTCAAATCACTTAAGACTTCGAAATGAACAGCCTTAGTTGAGAAACATACGAACAAGCATAAATATGCCTTTAATACCTTGGCATTTCTACGCAGGCTTTCCTTAATGCAAGATGGTCCGCCCAAATCGCAGCCGACATGGTTAAACACCTTTTCAGGTTGACCGCGAGAAGGTGGTAAGTCGCCCATGTAAGGTTGCAAGGGGACTGGGTTACACTTAAAATATGTAACACATTGTGACAATACGGATCGGATAGTGCTACGAGCACATAATATCCAATAAGTTTGTAATAAAATACCCTGTAACGTATGGGGCTCAACGTGCAAATATTTCTTATGAAAATATGCTATAATTAAAGTTGTAATATGACATTTCTTTGAAAGAAGCAATGGATGTCTTTGATTAAATTTAAGATTTGAGTGAGAAAGACGACCCCCCACCCTGAGATACCCACAGGTGTCAATAAATGGTGCTGGTCTCCGCAATGATGGTACATATTTATTTTTACTATTAAGTATTCCTATTTCATTATGAAAATGATGGGCTTGAATTTTTTTAATAATTGAGTTATGCGATTCTGTTAATTCGTTTGTCGACAACGGGGCTAACTTCCGGTTTTCTCGTTTACTATGCACATTGCTTATAAATCTATGACACCAAGCCAATACTCTAACTTTATTGAATGAAGAAAACCTAATGAAATTTTCTTTAAGGTCATTAACCTTTTCGCGAAGTGATGTAAAGGCAAATGAATCGACGTTCGATTTTAACTCCAAGACATCTGTCTCGTTTTTTATGTTAAAGGAGCTGATGGGCCATTTCTTTTCATCAGTCTGGCGAAGCCATGCCGGTCCATGGAACCATGACGTTACATTGGCTAACATCTGAGATGGTAATGACCCACGCGAACATAGATCTGTGGCATTATTACTACTGTTGACGTGGTACCAACAATTCGGTGGTACGACATCTATGATTTGCACTACACGACTAGATATAAAAGTTTTAAGTTTGTATGGAGGCGTCAACAGGCACGCAAGAACTACGCTGGAGTCAGTGAGTGCGATAAGGTCGTAGTAATTTTTTTTTTATATTTAGCTTTATGAATTGAATTAGTTTCGATAGCAGCACGGCTGCCACTAACACTAACCTCGGAATAGATAATATTTTTAAAGGTGCTACTTTAGTTTTACTTACGACCAGTCGACTTTTAGTTTGACCGTATTTATCAATACTATAGGCATAAACGCATGAAAGGTTACGTAGGAGTGGGAAAACATATCTACCAGAGGGTTCTCGATAATGTTTTTTAATGTGAATATTTTCGGCCATTTTGTCCAACGGGTGTGTAGGTACATTGTCACCGTCAATAGTGTACGACACTAGGCTACTCGTGGCAATGAGATGGCTATTCGCTTCAGCGGACTGAAAGTTCACTTTTCCTGTAATAACATAGCCAAATACACTATGCAAGGCCGTAGGAAGAGATGAGTCAATTAATATTTTCTTGCCGTCGTATATGTATGGAAATACATCGCTCGCAAGTATTACGTCGATGGGCGCACGTTTGTAGAAATATGGGTCGGCCAGGTTTAAGTTTTTATATTTATTGACAACATTTTCCGGTAAAGTAATATTTGGCAAATCTGACGTTATTTGTGGAAGAACAATGGCATCGATTTTAAAAGATGATTTGTTTAGACGTGATTGTATCGTACAGGAAACCATGCCATTATTCCTAACACTTTCACCTCCTAAACCAAATATGTTAAATGGACATTTCTTTAAGGAAAGTCCTAATCGATCTAGACAGTTTCGCGAGATAAAGTTTGATTGTGCCCCGGAGTCGATAAGTACGCGACAATGTTGTTGTTGACCGAAAGCATCGGCTACGCACACCACTGCAGTACCGAGAAGCACATTGTATTGGTGCGAGAGAGAGGTGAGACATCTCGAGACGTCGACATCACGTGACTCGGGCGCAGCGGCGAGCGGGGCGAGAACAGCTGTCACGTTACAGTTATCAGTATGCAGTAAGGCGTGATGTAATCCCCTACATATAAAGCATGTAAATTTGCTTCTACATTCGGATGTCTGATGGTTATTTTTTAGGCAATTATGGCAAAGATTAAGAACGTCAGCACGGCTGATTCGTTCCAAAGCAGTTAAATTGCGAAAATGCTCGCAACGGTATATCATATGATTTTTTTTGCAATGAGCACAAGCCTCGGCTTCGATAGTCTGTGTGTACGTTTTTCTATTATAATTTTCTGGTTTATTTTTTGATTGTTTTTCGAAACCACATTGAGACTTTACATTTATTTGTTGATTACTGCATGACGGTATTATTGAGTATGATATGCTATGCTCCAACACTTTCACGTGATTGTAAACGAATGACATTAATTGTTCATATGTTGGTATTGATTTCTGATCTATATTTTGCTCGAACAATTTTCTAGTGTTGGCATCAAGAACTCTGAGGGCAATATGACACAATATGTAACTGGATAAGTTTTTTATATTTAGCGCATTTATAGCTTTGTAAGAATGGTGAAAAACTTCAAGAAAAATATTTAAGCTGGTTGAAGACTCCTTACTCAATGGAGAAAAACTTAACATTTTGTCTAGATACCAGCCAATTAGCATTCGATTGTCCTGGTACTTATCTAACAATGCCTGCCACACCACGTCATAATTATCCCCTGTAATCGGAACACTTTTAACAATGTTGAGCGCAGAGCCCGAGGTACAAGACAGTAAATAATGAAATTTGTCTATTTTTGTAACATTGGACTGGCTGTGTACTAAAGAGCTAAATGTTTCAAAAAATGTTGTAAAATTTTCTATGTTTCCATCAAATGTAAACAACTCGATTTTAGGTAGGCGCGGACGACTTTGACTACTATTATTATCATTGCTTTCGTTGTTTTTATCAATTTTATTAAATTTTGATAATTGGACCTTTATCCTATAGTATAGTTCGTCAAAACTGTCAACCTCACGGCAGTTGACACTTGCATTGGGATCTAGAATACTTTCTTGTTCAAAGATCTGCGCGGTATATTTATCAAAATTTTCTTTAAATAAGTTAATATCCTCAGCTCGAACTAAGAATAAATCCATCTGCTCAGGTTGTGTGCTAACCTTACTACCTATGTCGTACACTTTTTGTATTTGAGAAAATGCTCTTTGTTTTAACATTGTTAGTTTTCGAATTTCCCTTTGAACAGCAACTTGAGTTTTTGATAATTTTGGCTCGTCATCTTTTGACGCCATTTTATTTTTTTAGTGAAAATATTTATGCAGTAACTTTATTTATGATTTTAATTAACTATTTAAATTGAAATAATGTGTTACCTTTTTGGAATTAATACGTCTGAAGGACCCTTATTCCGGCTCGAAGGCCAAATTTATGAGTGGTAATTTCACTCAACTTCGATAGCTGATATGACGATCCCAGTCAAACCTCAAGGCAAGTAATCTGACCCACTGACCTGGTGTTCTCCAACGACTGCTGCAGATGCAGATAGAAGTCCTGGGCTAGCCCGTGTTTCTGCTTTCTTCAGGTAAGTACCAATAACTTTTATTTTAAGGTTTGCTAGGAAAGTCTAATAGTATAATAATAAGTAGTATTATATCACTTTTATGGTTTTAGCGTCATACACATCACAATTTAACTATTTTACGATTTTATTTTAAATACGAATTTAGCCACGGAAGAGTACACGAACGTCGTGTCACTTTTAGTTCTCACGCATGACTGTCGTGCCTTGGTCGGAGCCGTTGTGGTTTTTTTTTCATCGAGTCAAAACTACCCACATTTTGGACTCGACTAAGGATCGAACACTCTTAGAGTTCTTTTTTCGATACCGTACGGAGCAGAGACGTGGGTCTGGTCCACAAATTCAAGGTAGCTTATCGAAGTATGGAGAGGGCTATGCTTGGTTTTTCTCTGATGGATATTCTTGTCTGTCTTGCAACCTTATCAGTAGTATTGCGTAACGCGGCGAATGAAATAAGAAGAACTCTTTCTTTTAAATCCGACAAAGAAATACACTTACATTCGTAATAGATTTACAACCACGCACCGTTCCTGTGCCTTGAAAAGCATGGTAAGCCGTCGGTTCCGGTTCCACTAATAAGTTAATAATATGGCAAATTTTTTACATAAGACCATATAGCCAGGGGTGTTGACTGTAGGTCAAATTATGGTAGTTCCAGTGGAGGTCTAGGACTCTGTGAACTTCGTAAAATAATGCCAAGATGTGTGCAAAACAGAGGCGGACATTTTGAACATGAAATTTAATAAATGTTATTCTATACTCACCTATTGTTTTATTTTGGATAAATTATAATTTAATAATCGCGATTATTTTTTACCTCCTTGTAGGCTAGGAAACCATTTTTTTTTCTATGAATTTAAATAATACCCCTAGATTGTTATACCTTGTTGGATAGCTGATGAAACGTAGATATTTTTAGGCACATCTGCAAACCAGGTGCCATATTATTATTTTTAGATATTTTTTAAAGAAAAATGAATTTTTATTTTGGTTATTAGGGTCACAAAGCATTTAGTTTACATGTAAAAATCAAATAATAATATTAATAAGTCTCACATATTTCAAGATATTTAATCTAATAGCAAAAAACAGTTGGAAAACTTCTAAAAAAACAATATCTCGGAAACGGTTAACTTTAGGATAGGGTGATTCATAAATCAGTCAGAAACGATAAATAACTTACGGATCTAGGTCGACTTAACTGGTAACCCTGTATATTTTGTTTTATGGATACCAGA
This sequence comes from Tinea semifulvella, assembly GCA_910589645.1. NCBI lineage: Eukaryota > Metazoa > Arthropoda > Insecta > Lepidoptera > Tineidae > Tinea > Tinea semifulvella. The sequence continues at coordinate 6,413,743 of OU342618.1, forward strand.
ATCATAATTTTAATGGACTATAATATATATAATTATGAAATAAATTTTTCTTTATACTTATATCGCCGCGTTTGAGCGAAAACCAACTAACATTTTTTTTTGTGAATTGTCTTTTTTTACACCTGTCGTTTAAAAAACTCCACAATTTATATAATTACACTTAAAGTTCATAAAATTTGCTACACATCTACCTGATCTTACATCTCTAAATGTGACAAATATGTTAGAAAAGACCAAAAACTTTCCAAAGGCTCAAATTATTATGTGTGCAATAATGGCTAACTTAGTTGGTTTTCGCTCTAACCCGGTGATATGTATATTTTTTATATATATGTATTAAAACAAAATTATATTTAAAAAAAACAATAAAATTTTCTTAATAGATATTATTCGAAATTGGGGGCGACTTTATTCGCAATCTGTGATAAGTGAAGTGTACAGACATGTGTGAAATGGTAAAAAAATACAAAAACGGAAACAATTCATTATAGGTGAATTTGGACGTGATTTTATTAGCCATGTCTGTGAATAGATCAGCTAGACTTCGCTCTAGTACAGGGAATATTTCCTGTAGAAAAACGTCCGAGTTTTCGTTTATCACTCTGTTTGTAGCTGGCCCTAATACTGGGTCACCATCGAATAGATTCGTCAGGTAGATTGAAGACTGGCCGACGCGTAGTTTGACTTTGAAAGGATCAAATTTCAGGTACTCGTGGGCCCCTCTGGTCTCTTTATGCCCTCGCATTGTCACGTTACACGCGTAGTCCTCTGTAATTTAAAAAATAATTAATAATATCGTAAGAATTCGCTGTTGCCGGACCAATGCAGGAAGGCGTGCACCACTCAGGCGTCTAGTTGACACAGTTATTTAATTTTATATTTATTCTTAATTGACACGAACCTTTTACAGCCACGATATTAATTTTAAATTTAAGTTTATTTACTTAACATTCTCATTTTATTTAGATTGTAAGGTGACACGGCCATTTTACAGCTACGAATATTAATTAACATTAATGCTATTATACCTCTTTGGATAGATGATGAAACGTAGATATTTTTAGGCACATCTGCAAACCAGGTGCCATATTATTAATTAGATATTTTTTAAAGTATTTTTTTTTTAACTTTCTTTAATTTTGGTTATTAGGGTCACAAAGCATTTAGTTTACATGTAAAATCAAATAATAATATTAATAAGTCTCACATATTTCAAGATATTTAAAGTAATAGCAAAATAAATTAGCAAAAACTAAAACCTAATAAAGAAAAACTATAAATAAAAAATGTTCTCAAGAGACGACCCATCAGAGATAGTCCCAAGAAGACTGGCTAATACTTTGGCTTAAATAATTGCCAGCCTTCCTGTTACCATTTTAAATATTTCTGTTTGTTCTTATTTTAAGTAAATGGCAACATTTATGACTTTCGATGTTTGACAGTTGGAAGGAATGGTTGAGTGCAGGAACGGTTGGGGAAACGTTTTAGAAATCGGGTGTGGTCCAGCAGCATTATTCATCATATATTTGTATTCCAGGGAATACCTTCTCATCCTGATGGCGGCGTCGTATTTCCTCATAGAGACGATAGCAACCGTGGGTAAAATTAAAAAATAAATGTAACTCTCAAAAACTTTATTTACAAACATTTATGTACATTCAATAATTATTATTTTATTACAATATTTTTTGTTCTAATCTTAGGTTTATTTACGTACGTCGACAAAATCTTAAATTACCCTTCTACGCCCAAATTAAACTTTATAGTGTTAAACGCTTTTAAGAGTATATGTATAGAAAAAAAAAAAGAATATTAATGCGACAACAATGGGGTCACTGTTTTTTTATTACCATAGATGGCGCATACTCGTGCCTAATAACTGTCAGTGTTATACCAGTGGTTACCTGCTGAAATCCTGCCGGACAAAACGGGGGAATGTCCCCATCACCAAACCAGGCCCGTTAGCCGTTAGCATATGCACAGTATATTGAACACTCTTACGTCCGTAATCCGTATAATATACGGATTATATTATAAAAGATTACTAAACGCACTGTACAATTGCGTAATTAAGCGATCATGCATTTTTAAAATATACCAAATTAATTACAATTTAAATTTAGTATCCCATTAAATGTTACCCATTAAATTGGTACTATTTTAAACTTAAAAATGATATTGAACGTGTAATATGTTTGACCATTTAAATATTTATTTATTTTATTTAAAATACTTTATTGCACTAAAAATGTACATAGGCGGGCTTAATGAATAAGCATTTTCTGACAACCAACCTTTGGGAGTGTAGAAAGTTATGTTTGGGTGCAATTTTATTTTATATTATACACTTCATAATAATATTACATTTCTACTAGTTACGTATGTATTTGCGTAGTCGTTTTTGGGTTACGGCTCGGGAACGAATGACATGACCACTCGCTAAGAGTGTCTGGACGAATTGACAGCACGAGCCACGAGCGCGTCCGCTTCGCAGCTCCGCGTCGCCATCGGGAGCCGATGTAGGGGGCATAGCATAAAAATAATCTAGAAACTGATACAACTATCACCTAGTTCACAATCATACTAATAACGGAAAAAAGCCTATGTAATAAGGACAAATCATAAAGTTGCAATTTCAGAATAAATGTAATATGATTCTGAACTAAACTAGCGTATTGAATTTTAATAGACAGTAACCCTTAACGGAATAGCCTACTAGCGGCAAATTTGTAAATCCGCCACTGCTTGGCCAGTCTTGGTCTTGCATCAGAGTAGGTGGTCTTGGTCTTGCATCAGAGTGGGTGGTCTTGGTCAAAACCTTAATCCCAAAAAAGTAAACATTTATAGTAAATATAAAAAAAATATCTGAAGAGTCTTGCGAGACTGAAAGTCTGATTATATTTTTAAATGTTTAACTACCTATGCCTATGAGGCACATCATTGGCTGTAATAACCAAAGCGACAAGCTAATATTAATTATCCATTCTACAACCGGCCGCCAGTGTTGATAAAGAACGCAGATCAATTTAGTTTTCGGCCCTGCTACTAGATGGCGCTAGTGTCGAATAAGAACGTACTTCAGTTTGGCGTGAAGTTTACATTTAGTTTGTTCGTAAAATATGGTTACGTTACATTAAGCCTAGATAACCACTAGGTCAATCATGACTATTGTTTTTAAGATATTACCACCTCTCGCAAGGAGGATAGGTTAATATCATAAAGAGAGAAGTTTGGAAATACTAATGAATAAAGACGAGCGATATTTTACTTCGGCAAGTCCCCAGGTCGATCTTATAGTTCTTTCGTACGGAGCAGAATGTGGGTCTGGTCCACAAATTCAAGGTGGCTTATCGAAGTATGAAGAGGGCTATGCTTGGTATTTCTCTGATGGATATTCTTGTCTTGCAACCTCATCAGTGGTATTGCGTAACGCGGCGAATGAAATGAGAAGGACTTTAACTACTGGTGTAGTAAAAAGTGGACTTCGTAAAAGAATGCCAAGATGTGTGCAAAACAGAGGCGGACATTTTGAACATGAAATTTAATAAATGTTATTTTATACTCACCTATTGTTTTATTTTGGATAAATTATAATTTAATAATCGCGATTATTTTTTACCTCCTTGTAGGGTAGGAAACCATTTTTTTTCTATGAATTTAAATAATACCCCTAGATTGTTATACCTTGTTGGATAGCTGATGAAACGTAGATATTTTTAGGTACATCTGCAAACCAGGTGCCATATTATTAATTAGATATTTTTTAAAGTATTTTTTTTTTTAACTTTCTTTAATTTTGGTTATTAGGGTCACAAAGCATTTAGTTTACATGTAAAATCAAATAATAATATTAATAAGTCTCACATATTTCAAGATATTTAAAGTAATAGCAAAAACTAAAACCTAATAAAGAAAAACTATAAATAAAAAATGTTCTCAAGAGACGACCCATCAGAGATAGTCCCAAGAAGACTGGCTAATACGCAGAAATAATTGCCAGCCTTCCTGATACCATTTTAATTTTTTTTGTTTGTTCTTTACTTTAAGTAAATGGCAACATTTATGACTTTCGATGTTTGACAGCTGGAAGGAATGGTTGAGTGCAGGAGCGGTTGGGGAATCGTTTTGAAAAACGGGTTTGGTCCAGCAGCTTTATTCATTATATATGTATGCCAGTGAATAACCTCTCATCCTGATGGCGGCTTCGTATTTCCTCATAGAGACGGTAGCAACCGTGGGGTAAAATTAAAAAAAAAAAATTAACTCTCAAAAACTTTATTTACAAAAAATTTTGTGCATTTTATAATTAATATTTTTTGTTTTAATCTTAGGTTTATTTACGTACGTCGACAAAATCTTAAATTAACTCTTCTACGCCCAAGTTAAACTTTATAGTGTTGATCGCTTTTAAGAGTATATGTATAGAAAAAAAAGAATATTAATGCGAAAACAATGGGGTGTATCACTGCTTTTTTATTACCATAGATGGCGCATGATAGATGCTCGTGCCTAATAACTGTCAGTGTATACCAGTTGTTACCCGCTGAAATCCTGCCGGACAAAACGGGGGAATGTCCCCATCACCAAACTAGGCTCGTTAGCCATCCGTAGTGTTGCCCAAAGACTTGGCTAGTGGTCTTGGTCTTGCATCAGATCAGTTAGTCTTGTTCTTGCACTCCTAAATCTTGGACTTCGTATTTTTTATGTGGAAGAATCTCGCAAGACTCTTGCTCTGACTGAAAATATATATTTGTTTGTAATTGTAGTAAGGAAACCTTGGGGGACTCATATGTGTGTCTGCAAACTAGTATCTCGAGAACTACTGGTCTGATTTACTTCAAATTTGAAATGGTTATAATTCTTGCAACTTGTATCCAAAAATGTATACAAAGGTTGTAACAAATGCTCTGTAGGTCTACTATATTTCTTTACAATGATTAACTGATTTTCACTCACTAATATCATAATAATCCTATGCTACTTGTATATAGCTATTTGTAAATATTTTAATTTTATTATAATTTTTATTTTACTAATGTTTAATATTTTGAATTTGTAATTTTTCTTTTTTTAGTAACCCACTGTTTTTGAGGAATGAAATGTACAAATAATATAAAATCTTTCTGGCTTAAGATCTAATAATTTATAATATTGTAATTTTTATGTCCTGGTTATAAGCTGTGATTTTTCTGAAAATAAATAAATAAATACATGATGTTACAAATAAAATCGTCAGTGCCACATCTGATCAGTAGATAGTTTTGCCTATGAGGCACGTCATTAGCTGTAATAACCAAAGTGACAAGCTAATATTAATCATCCATTCTACAACCGGCCGCTAAAGCGTGTTGATAAAGAACGAAAATCAATTTAGTTTCCGGTCCTGCTACTAGATGGCGCTAGTGTCGAATAAGAACGTACTTCAGTTTGGCGTGAAGTTTACATTTAGTTTGTTCGTAAAAGATCGATACAATTAGCCTAGATAACCACTAGGTCAATCATGACTATTGTTTTTAAGATATTACCACCTCTCGCAAGGAGGATAGGTTAATATCATAAAGAGAGAAGTTTGGAAATACTAATAAATAGAGACGAGCGATATTTTACTTCGGCAAGTCCTCAGGTCGATCTTATAGTTCTTTCGTATGGAGCAGAGACGTGGGTCTGGTCAACAAATTCAAGGTGGCTATCGAAGTATGAAGAGGGCTATGCTTGGCATTTTCCTGATGGATATTCTTGTCTTGCAACCTCATCAGTGGTATTGCGTAACGCGGCGAATGAAATGAGAAGGACTTTAACTACTGGTGTAGTAAAAAGTGGACTTCGTAAAAGAATGCCAAGATGTGTGCAAAACGGAGGCGGACATTTTGAACATGAAATTTAATAAATGTTATTTTATACTCACCTATTGTTTTATTTTGGATAAATTATAATTTAATAATCGCGATTATTTTTTACCTCCTTGTAGGCTAGGAAACCATTTTTTTTTCTATGAATTTAAATAATACCCCTAGATTATTATACCTCTTTGGATAGATGATGAAACGTAGATATTTTTAGGCACATCTGCAAACCAGGTGCCATATTATTAATAAGATATTTTTTTTTAACTTTCTTTAATTTTGATTATTAGGGTCACAAAGCATTTAGTTTACATGTAAAAATCAAATAATAATATTAATAAGTCTCACATATTTCAAGATATTTAAAGTAATAGCAAAATAAATTGGCAAAAACTAAAACCTAATAAAGAAAAACTATAAATAAAAAATGTTCTCAAGAATAAATAATAAATATTTCCAGACAGCTCACACAGCGCCATCTAGTTTTAGTGGTAAGCTACTAGGCTTGTGTTACGGAAACTAGATGGTTGATAAAATACATATTATACTTTTTTTTTTTTTGTAAATATATACACCCAGACCGAGACAAATTATACAATGTACAACTTGCCCCCGGTAGGAATCGAACCCACGAGTTCACGGCAACGTTTGTTACCACTAGACCACGGAGGCGGTCATCAGAGATAGTCCCAAGAAGACTGGCTAATACGTTGGCAGAAATAATTGCCAGCCTTCCCGTTACCATTTTAAATATTTTTGTTTGTTCTTTACTTTAAGTAAATGGCAACATTTATGACTTTCGATGTTTGACAGCTGGAAGGAATGGTTGAGTGCAGGAGCGGTCGGGGAATCGTTTTGAAAAACGGGTTTGGTCCAGCAGCTTTATTCATTATATATGTATGCTAGTAAATACCTCTCATCCTGATGGCGGCTTCGTATTTCCTCATAGAGACGGTAGCAACCGTGGGGTAAAATTAAAAAGAAATAATAATCCTCAAAAACTTTATTTACAAAAATTTTTGTACATTCATAATTCATATTTTATTACAATATTATTTGTTTTAATCTTAGGTTTATTTACGTACATCGACAAAATCTTAAATTACCCTTCTACGCCCAATTTAAACTTTATAGTGTTAAACGCTTTTAAGAGTATAGGTATGTATAGAAAAAAAAAATATTAATGCGAACACAATGGGGTGTATCACTTCTTTTTTATTACCATAGATAATAATAATAATAAAATCGTTTATTTCTCTCTTAGTACATAAATTAGTTTACAAAAAAATGAAATATAAAAATCTGAGCGTGCCTGAAGTGGATATCCGAAGGATATCTGTATCTCAGGTCACCAGATTGCATCCCTCAGACTAAATACAAATTACAATTTGCGTTTTAAAAAAAGAAAAATAACGTACATTAAAACCAAAGACTTAATAATAATAATAATAGATGGCGCATGATAGATGCTCTTGCCTAATAACTGTCAGTGTATACCCGCTGAAATCCTGTCGGACAAAACGGGGGAATGTCCCCATCACCAAACCAGGCCCGTTAGCCATCCGTAGATAGTGTTGCCCAAAGACTTGGCTAGTGGTCTTGGCCAAGCATCACAGTTAGTCTTGTTCTTGCACTCCTAAATCTTGGACTTCGTATTTTTTATGTGCAAGAATCTCGCAAGACTCTTGCTCTGACTGAAAATATATATTTGTTTGTAATAGTAGTAAGGAAACCTTGGGGGACTCCTATGTGTGTCCGCAAAGTAGTATCTCGAGAACTACTGGTCTGATTTACTTCAAATTTGAAATGGTTATAATTCTTGCAACTTGTATCCATAAATGTATACAGAGGTTGTAACAAAAGCTCTGTACGTCTACTATATTTCTTTACATGATGTTTCAAATAAAATCGTCAGTGCCACATCGGATCAGTAGATAGTTTTGCCTATGTAGATAGTTATGGCTCGGAAACGAATGACATGACCATTCGCTAAGTGTCTGGACGAATTGACAGCACGAGCCACGAGCGCGTCCGCTCCGCGGCTCCGCGTCGCGAGCGGGTTGCCGCGCGCTGGATCCGATGTAGGGGGCATAGCATAAAAATAATCTAGAAACTGATACAACTATCCCCTTGTTCACAATCATACTAATAACGGAAAAAAGCCGATGTAATAAGGACGATAGAACACAAATCATAAAGTTGCAATTTCAGAATAAATGTAATTACCTAATATGATTCTGAACTAAACTAGCGTATTGAATTTTAATAGACCCTAATTTGTAAATCCGCCACTGCTTGGCCAGTCTTGGTCTTGCATCAGAGTAGGTGGTCTTGGTCTTGCATCAGAGTGGGTGGTCTTGGTCAAAACCTTAATCCCAAAAAAGTATACATTTAAAGTAAATATAAAAAAAAATATCTGAACAAGAGTCTTGCGAGACTGAAAGTCTGATTATATTTTTAAATGTTTAACTACCTATGCCTATGAGGCACGTCATTGGCTGTAATAACCAAAGCGACAAGCTAATATTAATTATCCATTCTACAACCAGCCGCCAGTGTAAATAAAGAACGCAGATCAATTTAGTTTTCGGCCGTGCTACTAGATGGCGCTAGTGTCGAATAAGAACGTACTTCAGTTTGGCGTGAAGTTTACATTTAGTTTGTTCGTAAAATATGGTTACGTTACATTAAGCCTAGATAACCACTAGGTCAATCATGACTATTGTTTTTAAGATATTACCACCTCTCGCAAGGAGGATAGGTTAATATCATAAGGAGAGAAGTTTGGAAATACTAAAAAATAGAGACGAGCGATATTTTACTTCGGCAAGTACTAAGGTCGCTCTTAGAGTTCTTTTTTCGATACCGTACGGAGCAGAGACGTGGGTCTGGTCCACAAATTCAAGGTAGCTTATCGAAGTATGGAGAGGGCTATGCTTGGTTTTTCTCTGATGGATATTCTTGTCTGTCTTGCAACCTTATCAGTAGTATTGCGTAACGCGGCGAATGAAATAAGAAGAACTCTTTCTTTTAAAACCGACAAAGAAATACACTTACATTCGTAATAGATTTACAACCACGCACCGTTCCTGTGCCTTGAAAAGCATGGTAAGCCGTCGGTTCCGGTTCCACTAATAAGTTAATAATATGGCAATTTTTTTACATAAGACCATATAGCCAGGGGTGTTGACTGTAGGTCAAATTATGGTAGTTCCAGTGGAGGTCTAGCACTCTGTGAACTTCGTAAAATAATGCCACGATGTGTGCAAAACAGAGGCGGACATTTTGAACATGAAATTTAATAAATGTTATTCTATACTCACCTATTGTTTTATTTTGGATAAATTATAATTTAATAATCGCGATTATTTTTTACCTCCTTGTAGGCTAGGAAACCATTTTTTTTTCTATGAATTTAAATAATACCCCTAGATTGTTATACCTTGTTGGATAGCTGATGAAACGTAGATATTTTTAGGCACATCTGCAAACCAGGTGCCATATTATTATTTTTAGATATTTTTTAAAGAAAAATGATTTTTTATTTTGGTTATTAGGGTCACAAAGCATTTAGTTTACATGTAAAAATCAAATAATAATATTAATAAGTCTCACATATTTCAAGATATTTAATCTAATAGCAAAAAAAAGTTGGAAAACTTATAAAAAAACAATATCTCGGAAACGGTTAACTTTAGGATAGGGTGATTCATAAATCAGTCAGAAACGATAAATAACTTACGGATCTAGGTCGACTTAACTGGTAACCCTGTATATTTTGTTTTATGGATACCAGAATCATAATTTTAATGGACTATAATATATATAATTATGAAATAAATTTTTCTTTATACTTATATCGCCGCGTTTGAGCGAAAACCAACTAACATTTTTTTTTGTGAATTGTCTTTTTTTACACCTGTCGTCGTTTAAAAAACTCCACAATTTATATAATTACACTTAAAGTTCATAAAATTTGCTACACATCTACTTGATCTTACATCTCTAAATGTGACAAATATGTTATGTATATTTATTAAATTATTATGTGTGCAATAATGGCTAACTTAGTTGGTTTTCGCTCTAACCCGGTGATATGTATATTTTTTATATACATATACATATCTTCACGCCAGATCCCTTGCGGGGTAGGCAGAGACAATTGAGCGCCATTTGACACGATCACGACATACTTCTTTCGCTTCGTCGACATTCATTAACCTCTTCATACATGCCCTTTGGTTACGAAGACTTTTTAATGCACCTTCAGTCAGTGTTTTATTTATTTGATCGTGATATGTGAGTCTCGGTCTGCCAGGGCCTCTTTTACCCACAACTTTCGCATTATATATCTGGTTCGTCAATCTTTCATCGCTCATCCTTTCAACATGCCCGAACCATCGTAGCATGCCTTTCCTTATTTTTGTCCCTATGCTTTCCTTCATACCAACCCTTTTTCGTATTTCGACGTTACGTATGCGGTCCGCCAAAGTGACGCCACATATCCGCCGCAACGACCGCATTTCTACTGCATTAACCCTACTCTCATGCGTATTCTGACGTATCCACGTCTCGCTTCCATACATCAGTGTTGGTACCAACATGGCATTGTGTATGGCGAGCCGAGCTTTGTCACTGACATTTCGACTGCCGATCAGTGACCCCAGGGCACCGTTAACACTATTTCCCGCGTTCACTCTTCTTTCAACGTCCCTATCGTACTTCCCATCCGCAGTGAAAACACTGCCCAGATATATAATTTCATTTACTTGTTCTAGAGTTTCATCATCAATCTTTATCGTCACGGTTGTCATCCTTCTTCTTTCAAACACTAGTACCTTGGTTTTTCTCGCATTCAAACAAAATTATATGTATTAAAACAAAATTATATTTAAAAAAAACAATAACATTTTCTTAATAGATATTATTCGAAATTGGGGGCGACTTTATTCGCAATCTGTGATAAGTGAAGTGTACAGACATGTGTGAAATGGTAAAAAAATACAAAAAGAATTATAACGGAAACAATTCATTATAGGTGAATTTGGACGTGATTTTATTAGCCATGTCTGTGAATAGATCAGCTAGACTTCGCTCTAGTACAGGGAATATTTCCTGTAGAAAAACGTCCGAGTTTTCGTTTATCACTCTGTTTGTAGCTGGCCCTAATACTGGGTCACCATCGAATAGATTCGTCAAGTAGATTGAAGACTGGCCGACGCGTAGTTTAACTTTGAAAGGATCAAATTTCAGGTACTCGTGGGCCCCTCTGGTCTCTTTATGCCCTCGCATTGTCACGTTACACGCGTAGTCCTCTGTAATTTAAAAAATAATGAATAATATCGTAAGAATTCGCTGTTGCCGGACCAATGCTGGAAGGCGTGCACCACTCAGGCGTCTAGTTGACAAAGTTATTTAATTTTATATTTATTCTTAATTGACACGAACCTTTTACAGCCACGAATATTATTTAACATTAATGCTATTAGAATATAAGATCGGCCCTTTCACAGCTATGAATTTATGTTTAATTGACATATCATTATTATTATTTAGATTATAGATGACACGTCTTTTGTATTTTTATTATTATTATATTTTTTTGTTTTATAAATTTATAAATTATCTGACATATGTATATAATTTCTGAACATCATAATTATTAAGTATTTAGAATGTAAACTGACACGGCCTCTTTACAGCCACGATCTTATTTAAGTAGTTTCTAAGTTAGTTAGTTTTACTTGCTTGTAGCAATAATGTTGTGCATAACATACATAAATATGGATTATTGCATGTTTACGGTCCAACCATTATTACCACTTTGATTAGTACATATGTTTTAATAATTGTATTGATTTTATTAGTTCTGACTGAATCCAAGTTGTTTTAAGCGAACCAATGGAAATAAACTATTTTGATTTTGATTTCATAACACTCAGTTTGATCTTTTTTCTACACGAAGGGCAGGATATAATTGTTTGGTTAGGGGTTGTCTCGATAGCAATGAATAATTTTGTGTCCGAGTCTAAATCCACGGACTTAACCGCTAGACCACGGAGGCAAAATATTTATTAATGTAAATAAATACATTGAGTTAATATTAGTTAATATTTAATTTATTTGTGATATTTCTCGAGTTTGGTACGCTGGAGACATCGACGAGCTTGCCACTTGTTATGATTGGCCTATAGTAAAGTTGGCGAAATGTGAATCTGCTTATTTATAAGCGTGGTTTCTGACCATCCCGAAAGGGAAACGGTCGTGATGATACTTTGAATACCACTAAGGAAGCATTCAGTTACCGGCCCTTGATCATAAATTTATTTTAGTAAAATAGAGAAACATAGTTTCTGTCTAAAATTGTAATTGTATAGAAGAAGAAAAGAATGTAGACAAATTGATGCCAGGTCCATCGTGTGTCACTTCCCAGAGAAGACTAGAGGCTCATTCGAACAAATCGAGTCGACGTGCATGACGATAACGCGAGAATTGCCTGGCCCAGATATCTGTCACTTTTGACTGGAATATGTAGAAAGACAAGCGGAGTCAGGTTGTTTAATAGGCCTGGGTTGAGGATAGGACCAGCCTAACACTTGCTTCCATATATTGTACACACGCGCGCTGATATGTTAGGAACAGCGCCCAGCACCAAAGGTGCGTTGAATCACCGGCTGGTAGTTACCTTTTGAGATTGTGCCGGGGAAAACAAGAGATTATTCCACCCCAACCCAGGCTCCGAGCCTGGATAAATCCGATATCTTTCTGTCCATATGTTCGAGTGAAAAGTGACAGATGGGCCAAGCAAGTTTTCAACATACATTTTGACTCGATTTGTTCGAATGAAACTGACTTTTCTATCAAGATCTGCACTTTTCACTTAAATATATCAAACCGATCCGTAAGTAAGTCGGAAGTGCCAGAATTGAGGCTTTGTTCTCAAGATGGAAGTAGAGATAGTGTCGCATGTGACAAATTAATTCTATTAACACCGATTTTTCGATAAATGTCGAATGTGACATTCATTTCTATAGATTCTGGAGATCGGTGCCCTGATTGATACAGATGGTGAGATTTACGGATTTAATGAAAATGATAAAGAACAAAACAGCGATGAGGAATATGACGACGATGAGAACGCAAATGACGAGCAGGCAGACCGAATCGAAAACATAAATGACGAAGATGCGGAAGAAAACAACTGACTGGATAACAACCAGAGTGTATAGACAGCAATGTGTTTTACACTACACCAGTAATATGTTCTGGAAGGCCTATCTCCAGCAGTGGAGGTTCAGAATGTATTTTAGGAGCTGTAACGATCATGTAAACTTACTAAAAGTTCCCGTGATGTTGCCTCTTCCCTGCAGTCGTAGTAACAGCACTTGGACGTCCATTTTGTATTTGCCGTTGAAATCCAGACGCGGCAGAAGAAGTTTGAAGTCAAAACGATTCCGATCCAAGTCTGACCTGAAAAAAATATAAAAAAATAATAGACATACGAGAACTAATAGAGAAGACTAAGATACTGCATGGTCTAGCGGTTAATTAAATGGGTTTAGATGGAAAGTTACCGGGTTTGATTCTTTCGAGAATGTCTTATTCTTTTTTTTTACCAGCACGACATTTGACCCTGATGGTAAGTGCCTCGCGAAGTCCATGAATGTTAGCAACTGGAATCAGACACTCATGACTAACATCAGTCCTTAACATGAACATAAATGCCGGGTTGACTGGGCATGACGGCAAGTCTAGCCTGATCCCGAAACGTGTGGATACACTTTTACTGGGTTTATCGGCACGAACAGTGCATACTTACTACTTAGCCTGCCCGACAGACTGGGCAAATTACCACCATCAGTCCGCCTACCACCTATTTGTTGTTCTCGTAGAAAGTATATGCCATTTACAATGATGTCAAATGCCAATATTTTACTTTCAAGGAGAACTGATATTGTAAGCTTGCCATTTTGATATTCATATAAAAATAATACGGTTTGAAACAAGCCCTAGAAATCTGGGCGAGATAGATACAGCCCTTGGACAACTAAAAAACAGCAAAGCGTCTGGTGATGACACAGTCACGGCTGAGCTTCTGAGAGTAGATCAATACTCAAGAACTCGCGAGAGTATTTAACTTCGTTATTCACCATGGGACCACGCCAGGCTTAGACCCGGAGTCTTGTGGATATCTCCCTTTTATCTACTGTCGTCTCAAAGCCCGGACTGTCCACCCGCACCAGTGTCGATGCGGAAGAACCAATCGGTCATCTTAGACATCACGGGCTTTCTTGTGCTAGAAGTGCTGGCCGCATTCCTCGTCACGCGGTTCTTAACGACATTATCCGAAGGGATTTTGTTACTGCTGGATTACGCGTAATCTTAGATTATAGAGATTGTGCGGAGCGATGGCAAGAGACTCGACGGAATGACTGTTGGGCCATGGAAACTTGGCAGGTCTCTTGTGGGATGCAACGTGTGTAGACACATTAGCTCCATATAACGTAACACTGGTAAAAAATATAATAATAATAGATGAAAAAAAGGATCCATTCTTGGTCGGCGAACAATATTTTTTTCTATTCCTAATATTTCCTAAAAAGGTTAATTCGAACCACGGCTTGTACAATGAGAAATACACTTTTGTTTTATATATATATATTTATTTGTCATATATTTATTAAAACAGCACCGTTCCTGTTTATCGAAGATCACGTTAAGTCGTGGGTCCCTGTTCCACTAAGACTGAGCCGCAAACTTATGGTGAACTAACACCAATTCTCCGCGCGCCGACTGTAACCGGATTTTCTGTAAATCGGCTGCCGACTGATACGACTGTAACACTGCAAACTGCGCAGAGTGAACTAGCAAACTGTAAACACTTCATTTCTAGTATATGGAAGGGCGTACTAATTCTATACGCCGCTAACTCAGTCGGCTGCGAACAGTTTGGTTACTGGGAACGCAGTCTAATACCAACTAGTGGAATCGTTAATATATTGTGTTGAAATTTGACATCAAGCCCTCCTCAACCCGTCTGGGCAGCGTGGCGAGTGTAGGTGTTAATAGGGCTGTAATGTCATATTTCTCATTGAGTCGGTGTTCAATCCGCTACCTTTCTGGATTAAAGGAATCAACAAAGGAAGGCGCGGTGGTGGCTCGGTTGTAAGAACGCGTTCCTTATATCCTACAAAGGTCGGTTCAAACCCACCCGGCATGTACCAATGAAAAATCTTACGTACATTTTTTTTTTTTTACAACGCCACCGTTTCTGTGCCTCGGAGAGGACGTTAAGCGTCGGTCCCGGTTCCACTAATACCAACTTGTGGAATTGTTGTTGACAATAAAAATTGACATCATATCGTCGCCAAGCCGTCTGGCCAGCGTGGCGAGTGTAGGCCAAATTCTCCAGATATATGTTCTGGAAGGCCATCTCCAGCAGTGGAGGTCTAGGACGCTGTGTTCTAGGGGCTGTAATAATGATGATGATGATGTATCAACTGGGTCACCGCCGATACTGGCGCATTACTAAACAATTACTTTAGCTCCTGAATGACGAAGTTGCTAGGTCCGCGAACTTTGACATCTGTAACGACGGCTGTCAGTTTGGCTCCTTGTGGTCCCCGAGCCAGAGCTATTTGCCCCAAGCTTAGGGGCTCAATACCAGGAACATTTAACTCCGGAATACCCTGAAAAAATAAAAAAAACACATAATAATAATATTATTAAAGTAAAGTATCATCACGACCGTTTCCAACGAAACCACGCTTATTAAGAAGCGGATGCACATTTAGCCAACTGAACTATAGGCCAATCATGACAAGTGGCAAGCTCGTCGATGTCTCCAGCGTACCACACTCGAGAAATATCACAAATAAATTAAATACTAATAAAATGTATTTATTTATATTAATATTCTTGTGTTCCGACCAGGAATCAAACCCGGTACCACCGAGTCTAAATCCACGAACTTAACCGCTAGACCACGAAGGCAGTTTATGTACTATACATAAATTTATGTTTATAATTTATGTACTATATAAATAGTATAACTTATTTATGTAGTTAATACATGTATGTATGTATGTATTCGTATGTAATTTTATTTTTTTAAAAATATTATAATCAATAAATAATATTCTATATACTTATATTTTTAATATATTAAATTTTAATTATTGCACCTCACATAAATGTTCTCGTTGTCCCGAAGGTCTGACAGGCAGAAAATGTCAAGCGACATTATGTCACGCCTTTGTAATTTATGTGCAATAAAGTTTTAAATACATACATACATAACTTCACGCCAGATCCCTTGCGGGGTAGGCAGAGACAATTGAGCGCCATTTGACACGATCACGACATACCTCTTTAATTAACATTCATCAACCTTTTCATACATGCCCTTTTGTTGCGAAGGCTTTTTAGTGACCTTCAGCCAGTGTTTTATTTATTTGATTGTGATATGTACGTCTTGGCCTGCCAGGGCACCTTTTACCCACAACTTTCGCATTATATACCTGTGTACTGTACCATTAAATAACCGTCGTAGCATGCCTTTCCTTATTTTTGTCCCTATGCTTTCTTTTATACCTACTCTTTTCCGTATTTCGATGTTAAATATGCGGTCCGCTAAAGTGACGCCGCAGTTTTAAATACATAAATAAATATATTTGAATATAGTAAAGATTATCGTATAAGTGAAATCGGTGTTAGTGAATTTTAGCATTAAAGAATTTGTAGAATAAATAATAAAACAGATTGCAACATTACGTTGTTTGTCTCATTTCCAACACGTTGCCCAATACACCTTTGCGTGCTACCTCGGGTCGGGACACAAAAATATTTATTAATGTAAATAAATACATTTAATTAATATTAAATTTATTTGTGATATTTCTCGAATTTGGTACGCTGGAGACATCGACGAGCTTGCCACTTGTCATGATTGGCCTATAGTAAAGTTTGGCTAAATGTGAATCCGCTTTATAAGCGTGGTTTCTGACCACCCTGAAAGATAAACGGTCGTGATATATTTAGGTCCTACGTATTTTATAATAACTGATGATGTAGAATAGCAATAAACAACAATCAATGAAAATATATTTGTTGTAAGATTTGCTCCCTCAACAATTATGATGGCTGCGGCCTAGAAACGAGAACACGAGGCATGTTTGGTTAGCTAAACAGTACTAAAAACGTCAGAAATCGCAGTAAACATTTCCCATATATTTTGTACAGAGAAACGGGATTGATCGGCAAAATTTTTTTTTTTTTTGTAAAATTATAATTTTCTTGCTTACTGTACATTTTTTCCAAAATCTGTGAATGCAGTTTAGCATTTCTGAAAAAGTTATGGATTGTCTCAACGTTTTCCTGTAACTTAAACGCTTTACTCGTACTGTCCTGTCTCAAAAATCCAGGATACAAATTTTATTTATTTCACAGTGACAAAATATTTTAGTGGCGGATTACTATTTTTTTGTTATTACTCATATCGTATCGTTCCTTAATAGAACCCTGCTGCAACAGTGGGTTTAGCTCTAAATTCTAAACTTAAAATTAAGCATCTAGCAATTCAGTTAGAAATGTTATTTGTAATAAAACCGAGCACCCAACATAAAATTAAATTAGTTAACAAATATTTGTTTCGTAATTTTTATCAAGTTAACATTAGCAACTATTTTTTATTAATAAGTCCAAACAGTACGTGCTCTGATGCCGTATGTATTAACATAAATAAAAATTGCGCAAAGAAACTAAGGGATAAGGAATGTAACCTATATAAACAATTGACCAATATTATTATTTTTTATTGAAGTGAAAATGTGGGTTAAAAGAGTGGGTGTAGTGTTAACATTGGTTCTGGTAGGTTATTTGTATCCAAATTCTAATTTTGAGTTCGTGGGGTGAAGTTATTCTACAGTTTTTTTTTTCACTACATTTGACATCGCCGAGGTCCAAGAATGGGATCAACTGACGCCATCCACAGACGACCGACATCAGTCCTACCACTATACCGGCCTATCAAGATGCTAGCCTATGGCCTATCAAGGTTATAGGAATGGGGAAACACACTGACTTGTAGAGCATTGCACATCTTCATATGTACGCGTAGGGATAGTTTCTTATCGGTGCATATTTTGGCCTGTGCGTGTGGTTCGGTTGCGGAATAGGGAAGAATGGATAATAAGGTTGTGGAGCTCTTCGGAACACCCACCGTAGTATAGCTTATATAGAACACGCTCAAGGAGGCCACATCTCGGCGGAGCTGCACCATCCGAGAGTTTTAGCAATGTGGTGTCTACTACTACTGTCCACTATCCAAATCGCCCTCCTCGGCAGAACATTGAGAGCATCTGTAAGGTACTTAGCGGAACCATTACAGAGGTGAGAACAGTATTCCATTACTTGTGCTTTTTAAAGCATAAGTCTGAGTAAGGGCCAAAAAAATGTTTCACCTTATTCAGTCTATGGAGAAAGCCATGGTTGATATTTCTTTGATGGATAAAGTGTTGAACGTTGATATTAGTCAGAGAACCAAACTTACTGACATAGCTTTCAGAATTAGTAAGCTGAAGTGGCAATGGGACATATTTGCCGCAAAACCGACGACTGGCCTACGTGCAGCAGTGGGATGACATAGGCTGATAATAAAAATAGGCCAACAGTATTGGTTACGTGCGCGGCGGATTCTGCATGTGCGATGAGTCGAGACTCGAGACAGGACGTATCCTTCATAACCGGCCTCTGACTTTTACTGTTGGATATAGGTCTACCCCAAGGCTCGCCACTGCACGCGGTCTTCTGTAACTCTTATGCATCACTCATCAGCGACCTTTTGTAGGTAGTCCCACTGTGTTGTCCCGTACGTGGTCACGACTCTTTAACCCGTTTGCCCCATCGGTCGTCGCTTCTGCGGCAAATGTGTCCGGCCCTTGCCACTTCAGCTTGCTAATTTTGAAAGTCGGTAACTTTGGTTGTCTGACAAATATCAACGTTTCACATTTTATCCATCACAGAAATACCAAGCATAGCTCTCTCTATAGCTTGCTGAGTGACCTTAAACTTGTGGACCAGACATACTGTCAGTATCCATGTCTCTGCTCCATACAGATATATATCCATGTCCGCCTCCGTGGTCTAGTGGTAACAAACGTTGCCGTGAACTCGGGAGGTCGTGGGTTCGATTCCCACCGGGGGCAAGTTGTACATTGTATAATTTGTCTCGGTCTGGGTGTTTATATGTATAATATGTATATATTTAAAAAAAAAAAAGTATAATATGTAGTTTATCAACCATCTAGTTTCCGTAACACAAGCCTCGTTGCTTACCACGGAAATTAGATGGCGCTGTGTGACCTGTCTGGAAATATTTATTTATTTATTTATTATTTATTTATTATACGACTTTACGGGGAAAATTTTGGTATTCAGAATTTTTGTGGTATGGACGATGAAGGGATGTGCTAAAGTTTCCCGAATGCCGCCCATCCTAGCTGAATGCGTCTGTCGGCTTCAAACATGTCGAGTATTGGTGTCGTGCGGATACCGCAGCGCGATGTGGCGTTACTCAGGACGTAGCCATAGTGCTTGCGAGTAGGTGGAGGGTGACTCTGCGATTGGGGAATAAATGCTTATACATTTTGTATTCTAATTATATAGTGATTACATGTGTAACTTACTCGTATTACTCCATAAACGCATTTATTATATAAAAAATATATATAATGGTTATCCATGCAGTTTTTAAAAGTCGTTTCACCTTTAGCCAACTTTACTATATGCCCACAATAACAAGTGGCAAGCTTGTCGATGGCTCTAGAATACCAAACTTAATAAATGTCAAAAATTTTAATATATGATTGTGTTTTTGACTGGGAATCGAACTAGGTAGCTCCGCGTTTAAATCTAAGGTCTTAAGCGCAGTTGGTTATTTTATGTTACTGTAATATCAATAATAAATCCTTTTTTTTTTGTATAATATAAAATTTACCGACTATTGTAACAGAATTTTAAATAGTCTTGATCTTTTATTTAAGTTTTAAATTTGTTTTGTTGATTCCTAATACATAAATATATGTTTTTAGGTAATCAGTACACAATGCCGTTATTTACCGGAGGATTACGGCAATCCAGACCGTAGGGGCAAACCTAGTCGCTTGAACATTGAAGTACTATCTCGACCTGATCAAAAACCTATTATCGGAAGATATACTACACCTAACTTATTTAACCGAAGAGTAAATATTGATTTTCAATTACCGAAAAACTTTAATTTATATACAGATAGTGACATAGATAGTGATACAGATAGTGACTCAGATAGTGACTCAGATAGTGACTCAGATAGTGACTCCGATAGTGACTCGGATAGTGACTCGGATAGTGACTCGGACAGTGACTCAGACAGTGACTCAGACAGTGACTCAGACAGTGACTCAGATAGTGACTCAGACAGTGACTCGGATAGTGACTCGGATAGTGACTCGGATAATGACTCGGATAGTGACTCGGATAGCGACTCGGATAGTGACTCGGATAGCGACTCGGATAGTGACTCGGATAGCGACTCGGATAGCGACTCGGATAGCGACTCGGATAGCGACTCGGATAGCGACTCGGATAGCGACTCGGATAGCGACTCGGATAGCGACTCGGATAGCGACTCGGATAGCGACTCGGATAGCGACTCGGATAGTGACTCGGATAGCGACTCGGATAGCGACTCGGATAGCGACTCGGATAGCGACTCGGATAGCGACTCGGATAGCGACTCGGATAGCGACTCGGATAGCGACTCGGATAGCGACTCGGATAGCGACTCGGATAGCGACTCGGATAGCGACTCGGATAGCGACTCGGATAGCGACTCGGATAGCGACTCGGATAGCGACTCGGATAGCGACTCGGATAGCGACTCGGATAGCGACTCGGATAGCGACTCGGATAGCGACTCGGATAGCGACTCGGATAGCGACTCGGATAGCGACTCGGATAGCGACTCGGATAGCGACTCGGATAGCGACTCGGATAGCGACTCGGATAGCGACTCGGATAGCGACTCGGATAGCGACTCGGATAGCGACTCGGATAGCGACTCGGATAGCGACTCGGATAGCGACTCGGATAGCGACTCGGATAGCGACTCGGATAGCGACTCGGATAGCGACTCGGATAGCGACTCGGATAGCGACTCGGATAGCGACTCGGATAGCGACTCGGATAGCGACTCGGAGAGTGACTCTGATAGTGACTCGGATAGTGACTCAGATAGTGACTCAGATTGTGACTCAGACAGTGACTCAGATAATGACTCAGATACTTACAGTGCCACAGGATCTGAATTTGATCCAGACAGTGAAAACGCGGGGGAAGAAGAAGATAACGAAGAGGCTAATGAGGCTGACAAGTTTGGAAACGAAGAAGGCGATGACACGGAAGGAAACGAGGGTGAAGAAGATAACAAAGAAGGCGATGCAGAAGAAAATGAGGATGAAGAAGATAACGAAGAGGGCGATGCAGAAGGAAATGAGGATAAAGAAGATAACGAAGAAGCTAACGAGGCTGACAAGTTTGGAAACGAAGAAGGCGATGACACGGGACGAAACGAGGGTGAAGAAGATAACAAAGAGGGCGATGCGGAAGGATATGAGGATGAAGAAGATAACGAAGAGGGCGATGCAGAAGGAAATGAGGATAAAGAAGATAACGAAGAAGCTAAGGAGGCTGACAAGTTTGGAAACGAAGAAGGCGATGACACGGAAGGAAACGAGGATGAAGAAGATAACAAAGAGGGCGATGCAGAAGGAAATGAGGATGAAGAAGATAACGAAGAGGGCAATGCAGAAGGAAATGAGGATAAAGAAGATAACGAAGAAAATAATGAGGCTGACAAGTTTGGAAACGAAGAAGGCGATGACACGGAAGGAAACGAGGGTGAAGAAGATAACGAAGAGGGCGATGCAGAAGGAAATGAGGATGAAGAAGATAACATAGAGGGCAATGCAGAAGGAAATGAGGATAAAGAAGATAACGAAGAAGATAATGAGGCTGACAAGTTTGGAAACGAAGAAGGCGATGACACGGAAGGAAACGAGGGTGGAGAAGATAACAAAGAGGGCGATGCGGAAGGAAATGAGGATGAAGAAGATAACGAGGAGGCTAATGAGGCTGACAAGTTTGGAAACGAAGAAGGCGATGACTCGGAAGGAAACGAGGGTGAAGAAGATAATAAAGAGGGCGATGCAGAAGGAAATGAGGATGAAGAAGATAACGAAGAGGACGATGCAGAAGAAAATGAGGATAAAGAAGATAACAAAGAAGCTAATGAGGCTGACAAGTTTGGAAACGAAGAAGGCGATGACACGGAAGGAAACGAGGGTGAAGAAGATAACAAAGAGGGCGATGCAGAAGGAAATGAGGATGAAGAAGATAACGAAGAGGGCGATGCAGAAGGAAATGAGGATAAAGAAGATAACGCAGAAGCTAATGAGGCTGACAAGCTTGGAAACGAAGAAGGCGATGACACAGAAGGAAACGAGGGTGAAGAAGATAACAAAGAGGGCGATGCAGAAGGAAATGAGGATGAAGAAGATAACGAAGAGGGCGATGCAGAAGGAAATGAGGATAAAGAAGATAACGAAGAAGCTAATGAGGCTAACAAGTTTGGAAACGAAGAAGGCGATAACACGGAAGGAAACGAGGGTGAAGAAGATAACAAAGAGGGCGATGCAGAAGGAAATGAGGATGAAGAAGATAACGAGGAGGCTAATGAGGCTGACAAGTTTGGAAACGAAGAAGGCGATGACACGGAAGGAAACGAGGGTGAAGACAATAACAAAGAGGGCGATGCAGAAGGAAATGAGGATGAAGAAGGTAACGAAGAGGGCGATGCAGAAGGAAATGAGGATAAAGAAGATAACGAAGAAGCTAATGAGGCTGACAAGTTTGGAAACGAAGAAGGCGATGACACGGAAGGAAACGAAGAAGACGATAACAAAGAGGGCGATGCAGAAGGAAATGAGGATGAAGAAGATAACGAAGAGGGCGATGCAGAAGGAAATGAGGATAAAGAAGATAACGAAGAAGCTAATGAGGCTGACAAGTTTGGAAACGAAGAAGGCGATGACACGGAAGGAAACGAGGGTGGAGAAGATAACAAAGAGGGCGATGCGGAAGGAAATGAGGATGAAGAAGATAACGAAGAGGCTAATGAGGCTGACAAGTTTGGAAACGAAGAAGGCGATGACACGGAAGGAAACGAGGGTGGAGAAGATAACAAAGAGGGCGATGCGGAAGGAAATGAGGATGAAGAAGATAACGAGGAGGCTAATGAGGCTGACAAGTTTGGAAACGAAGAAGGCGATGACACGGAAGGAAACGAGGGTGAAGAAGATAACAAAGAGGGCGATGCAGACGGAAAAGAGGATGAAGAAGATAACGAAGAGGGCGAGGCAGAAGGAAATGAGGATAAAGAAGATAACAAAGAAGCTAACGAGGCTGACAAGTTTGGAAACGAAGAAGGCGATGACACGGAAGGAAACGAGGGTGAAGAAGATAACAAAGAGGGCGATGCAGAAGGAAATGAGGATGAAGAAGATAACGAAGAGGGCGATGCAGAAGGCAATGAGGATAAAGAAGATAACGAAGAAGCTAATGAGGCTGACAAGTTTGGAAACGAAGAAGGCGATGACACGGAAGGAAACGAGGGTGAAGAAGATAACGAAGAGGGCGATGCAGAAGGAAATGAGGATGAAGAAGATAACATAGAGGGCGATGCAGAAGGAAATGAGGATAAAGAAGATAACGAAGAAGCTAATGAGGCTGACAAGTTTGGAAACGAAGAAGGCGATGACACGGAAGGAAACGAGGGTGAAGAAGATAACAAAGAGGGCGATGCAGAAGGAAATGAGGATGAAGAAGATAACGAAGAGGGCGATGCAGAAGAAAACGAGGATGAAGAAGATAACGAAGAGGGCGATGCAGAAGGAAATGAGGATAAAGATGATAACGATGAAGCTAATGAGGCTGACAAGTTTGGAAACGAAGAAGGTGATGACACGGAAGGAAACGAGGGTGAAGAAGATAACAAAGAGGGCGATGCAGAAGGAAATGAGGATGAAGAAGATAACGAAGAGGGCGATGCAGAAGGAAATGAGGATAAAGAAGATAACGAAGAAGCTAATGAGGCTGACAAGTTTGGAAACGAAGAAGGCGATGACACGGAAGGAAACGAGGGTGAAGAAGTTAACGAAGAGGGCGATGCAGAAGGAAATGAGGATGAAGAAGATAACGAAGAGGGCGATGCAGAAGAAAATGAGGATGAAGAAGATAACGAAGAGGGCGATGCAGAAGGAAATGAGGATAAAGAAGATAACGAAGAAGCTAATGAGGCTGACAAGTTTGGAAACGAAGAAGGCGATGACACGGAAGGAAACGAGGGTGAAGAAGATAACAAAGAGGGCGATGCAGAAGGAAATGAGGATGAAGAAGATAACGAAGAGGGCGATGCAGAAGGAAATGAGGATAAAGAAGATAACGAAGAAGCTAATGAGGCTGACAAGTTTGGAAACGAAGAAGGCGATGACACGGAAGGAAACGAGGGTGAAGAAGATAACGAAGAGGGCGATGCAGAAGGAAATGAGGATGAAGAAGATAACATAGAGGGCGATGCAGAAGAAAATGAGGTTGAAGAAGATAACGAAGAGGGCGATGCAGAAGGAAATGAGGATGAAGAAGATAACATAGAGGGCGATGCAGAAGAAAATGAGGATGAAGAAAATAACGAAGAGGGCGATGCAGAAGGAAATGAGGATAAAGATGATAACGATGAAGCTAATGAGGCTGACAAGTTTGGAAACGAAAAAGGCGATGACACGGAAGGAAACGAGGGTGAAGAAGATAACGAAGAGGGCGATGCAGAAGGAAATGAGGATAAAGAAGATAACGAAGAAGCTAATGAGGCTGACAAGTTTGGAAACGAAGAAGGCGATGACACGGAAGGAAACGAGGGTGAAGAAGATAACAAAGAGGGCGATGCAGAAGGAAATGAGGATGAAGAAGATAACGAAGAGGGCGATGCAGAAGGAAATGAGGATAAAGAAGATAACGAAGAAGCTAATGAGGCTGACAAGTTTGGAGACGAAGAAGGCGATGACACGGAAGGAAACGAGGGTGAAGAAGATAACAAAGAGGGCGATGCAGAAGGAAATGAGGATGAAGAAGATAACGAAGAAGCTAATGAGGCTGACAAGTTTGGAAACGAAGAAGGCGATGACACGGAAGGAAACGAGGGTGAAGAAGATAACAAAGAGGGCGATGCAGAAGAAAATGAGGATGAAGAAGATAACGAAGAAGCTAATGAGGCTGACAAGTTTGAAAACAAAGAAGGCGATGACACGGAAGGAAACGAGGGTGAAGAAGATAACAAAGAGGGCGATGCAGAAGGAAATGAGGATGAAGAAGATAACGAAGAGGTCGATGCAGAAGGAAATGAGGATAAAGAAGATAACGAAGAAGCTAATGAGGCTGACAAGTTTGGAAACGAAGAAGGCGATGACACGGAAGGAAACGAGGGTGAAGAAGATAACGAAGAGGGCGATGCAGAAGGAAATGAGGATGAAGAAGATAACATAGAGGGCGATGCAGAAGAAAATGAGGATGAAGAAGATAACGAAGAGGGCGATGCAGAAGGAAATGAGGATAAAGATGATAACGATGAAGCTAATGAGGCTGACAAGTTTGGAAACGAAGAAGGTGATGACACGGAAGGAAACGAGGGTGAAGAAGATAACAAAGAGGGCGATGCAGAAGGAAATGAGGATGAAGAAGATAACGAAGAGGGCGATGCAGAAGAAAATGAGGATAAAGAAGATAACGAAGAAGCTAATGAGGCTGACAAGTTTGGAAACGAAAAAGGCGATGACACGGAAGGAAACGAGGGTGAAGAAGATAACAAAGAGGGCGATGCAGAAGGAAATGAGGATGAAGAAGATAACGAAGAGGGCGATGCATAAGGAAATGAGGATAAAGAAGATAACGAAGAGGGCGATGCGGAAGGAAATGAGGAGGGCGATCATGCAGAAGGAAACGTGGGTGACGAAGATAACGAGGAGGCTAATGATGTAGACACGGTTGGAAACAAAGAGGGAAATGCGGAAGAAAATGAGGGTGAACAAGATAATGAGGAGGCTAAGGAGGCAGACAAGGTTGGAAACGAAGAGGGCGATGATGTCGAAGGATATTAAATAACATAAAAATATTAATAGAACTTGTGATCCATTTTCCGTAAAATGTGCGCTTTACAGCAAGCCGAGGTTTTTGCTCCCTTATGCCATTGATGCTGATTTGTTTTCATTTTGTTATTTTATTTTATTACGTTTTTATATTGTAGGTTTATGTATAATTGTAAAAATTACGACTATAGTACACGTACGGCCCAAGGAACATAATAAAGAAAAGCTATAATATGTTATTTGATTATTTTTAACAAATGTTTATGATTGGTTCGCGAGTTTTAATCATAAATCTATTATATTAGTATTATTATTGTGTTACAGGACAAATAATTTGGGTTTGGGTAATGTGAAAATGAAGCGGCAAGAAGAAACAGGACAAGGTATAGGGGTAGCAAATTAGGAATGTCTATGCACCATCGAATCACAATATCGCCTAACCACCTAAAATTGGTCGAATAACCACGAATGGCGCGAACACATCTGTTAAATGTTTATAATAGTTAAATAAATGATAATTATGAGTTACGAATACCTAATTTGTTTTGATAAAAGCGCTCAATAAGATATCAAACATTCATCTTTTTTGTTATACGTCAAGTTAAGGGTTGATAATCGTTTGTCAAATTGATATTTATGCCAATCAAGTAAAAATAAAAATGTTCGATATCACATGCGTGTTATATCAAGCTTAACTTTAGTTTAACGATAACACGGAATCTATACTAAAAATTTACAACGCAGAGTGAAAAAGAACGCATTTCTGCTAGGATTATCCAAACTACGACCCGCGGTAGCGAGCGATGTACTCATGGCAATTCACTGTAGGCTGTCTTTTGCAACCCTTAATGAACTCCCTTCCATTTATCCTCCTCCTTTCCAATCTACTGCCAATCAGCCGTTTGGATAACCTTAGCAGAAACGCGACTTTAGTTACACTGGATTTTGCATATTCAATTAATAAAGATATCATCCTAATTGATGAACAATAATATTAAAAACAATCCAGATAAAAGTTTTTAATATATTCTAAATGTATTAATTGTTGGACTAATCTAGGTTCCAACTACAATGGCCTGTAACTTTTAATTAACTTAATAATAATAATATCGTTTATTTCGGAATAGTATCCATAGGGGTTAGTAACATAGTGTTTGCTTATTCCATATTAGTAAAAAAGAGGACATTTACTTTTTATATTTGCCTTGCCCTCCTGAGGCACTGGGCATATACATGTGGGTATGTACCCAGTGCCCCATGATAGGGCAATCTGGCTTCTCACTAACTGCCCTCAAGATGATGTTGCCGCTCCCTCGTACTCTGTGCATCAACGACGCGACTCGTTTCCGCAATACTGAGTAGAAATCATCTGTGTGCGCGCACGCAAACATCGCTGATCCACTGCACCAACGAGGGAGCCCCATCATCATCCTGAAGTGAATGTGGATTGGATCCTATTTGCGTAATTACGTCCAGAACTGTATTTTTAATGGGGGTTGAACTGTGACCTTTAGATCGACTTTTCAACAAATTATAGATTAAATAAAGGCTGACAACATTGAAATCTATTTTATTGTTTGTGTATTTTTTTATGAATAATATTAAGTATTTCTAACTTAAGTATGCATGGTGTATCTACTGTAATTCTATGTAAAGTATATAAAAAAAAAACAAAGACAACGCTATAATTGCTAAACTTACCGCAAGTATTTTTGGCCGGAGTTCTTCCACTGAATTTCTAATACATTTGTCAACGTTAGGGTCATTTCTCTGGCACACCTTGATGTATGGAGCTGAAATAGTTAAAAATTAAAAAATATATAAATACATAATCATCATGTTGGCCCTTTCGAAGGTTCACCTCTGCACGCTACCCCCGCTAACGTCATCCGTCCAATTGGCGGGTGGTCGTTCCGCACGTGGTCTACAATCTACGACCCATCGGCATACGAGTATGAGTCCGGCTATTGCTACTTCAGCTTGTTAATTTTGAAAGCTATGTAAGTCAGTAACTTTGGTTCTCTGACGTATAAATCAATGTTTCGAATTCTATCTATCAGTGAAATACAAAGCATAGCTCTCTAAATAGCTTTATACGCAAGCTTGAATTTGAGGACCAGACCCATTGTCAGTGTCCATCAACAAAACAAACAAAATACTTTTGTACATACATACATATCTTTACGCCAGATCCCTTGCGGGGTAGGCAGAGAAATTGAGCGCCACTTGACACGATCACGACATACCTCTTTCGCTTCGTCGACATTCATCAACGTCTTCACACAGACCCTTTTGTTACAAATGCTTTTTAATTCATTTTCAGTGTTTTATTAATTTGATTGTGATATGTGAGTCTCGATCTTACAGGGTCTCTTTTACCCACAACTTTTGCATTATATACCTGGTTCTTCAATCTTTATTCGCTGATTTCCTTTCAACATGCCTCTTCTTGTTAAAGCGTTACATTTCGGAAGAATTAACGGAAGTTAACGTTAATCGTTAATCCGTTAATATGTGTAAAATTGCATTTTTATATCGTTGCGTTAGTGAACTTATAAAACCTGTTGGTTTAGGTTCTGGAAGTTAACAGGTTAATATATAATATTGTCATAATGAGTTCTCTTTTTTGTCTTGCCTCGGTTAGAGCCCGCCTTAAAAATCTCTTCAAACTGTACGTATTGTGACTCATGTACCCTTCTTACATGTTGTTTCAAATTATTCAGGCTTGATACATGAACTTTTATTTTGGTGTCTTTCGGCAAGCAAAAAGTATTTGCTGGCCCGATCTGGATACAAATTCCACATACTCAGTCAAATGTGGCCAAGGATTCTCATCAGGACCGCTGAAATCCGATTCCATGTCTTCCATGATATAGTTTTAATTACTATACTGCACAGTACACTTTTCTATCTAACTAATTACACTGCACTCTTCTTTATTAACACGCAAATTATCACTGACAGTAATTTATAATAACAACAAACACAACACTCGTCACTCTAAGCACTGGCGCTAGTACTACGCAGTTTTCTTACTCGCACGCGCCGGCAAAATATATCTAGTTTTGTTTTTGTCTCACGCGCCGCCGCGCCCGGCACTTGTCGTTTCATACTTGTCTGAACCTGTTTTTCGCGCTACACCGCGGTGCCGTGCGGTAAATAGTGGCATTGGATTAACGATTAACGGACTTCTGCATATTAACGGAAGTTAACGTGTCCGTTAACATTTTTAAAACTTAACTTAAAAGTTAAACCGTTAATCAAAATGTTAACTTCGTTAATTAACGGATTAACGAGTTAATGCCCAGCTATGTATATAACAATATATTTAACTATATATGTAATATAGTGGTCAACAAAAAAATCCTTCAGGTGGTCGTAGGGTCATGTCATCTTTAGTCTTTGACGCCATGTTTAATCCTGAGTTTCAAGGAATCTTTTTTAACAAAATCGGTTGAGTAATACGCGTTGTATAACAGTTTTAAACCAGTGCGATCTTCCAATAATGTCGTATGGAGCAGAACATTGATACTGACAGTGGGTGGGAAGAATATAAGTAGAAAATGATTCGATGACCAATATGAAATGCACTTTTTGAGCAAAAAGGTGCAGGAGGTAGCAATAACTAGCATACAGGTTAATGGCCACGTCGAAGGTTTATGTCGCAACCTAAAGCGTACAAACATCTACTCAAATTGCTATTTCCAAGTATTACATTACCTACAGGGTTCGAGTAAAAATGATGAGAATAATTCTTAATACCTTTTTAATACTAAGCACCACATGGACTCTCATACTGAGAAAAATGGATATTTGATGAGAGGCATTGGCGTAACCAGGTTCTGGGCCAGGGGAAATCTTTTATTTTATAAGCAAAGTAAATAAACAACAATTAAAATATATCTAGGTATTTTTTTTAAATCATGATCATTACAGCCCCATGAACACAGCGTCCTAGACCTCGACTGTTGGAGATGGACCTTCCAGAATATGTATCTGGAGAATTTGGCCTACACTCGCCACGTTGGCCAGGCGGCTTGGCGAGGAAAGGCTTATTTATATAAATTTATATTTTATATACATTAATTATTGGAACTCTACTCTAATTTTGGTTTAATTTGTTTCATGTATATTTACTTTGTGTGACTGTTTATTTCCAAAATAAAATAAAATAAAATAAAAAAATCAAATAAATTCTTTAATTATACATAAGCTATTTTAAAGGTAACTTTCGAGGGTCTTCAGTGAAACGGTTTATGACGGGGCAAAAAGTTAATATCCTTAACTTTTATCGAAAAAAGTAGAAAATCGAGGGGAATGCAGCTGCTCTCCCCTGCACTCCCTTGGGTAAGCCGATGATGAGAGGTATACGCTTTAAGACTAAAACCAAAGCGTCGTGTTGCCAAAAGACCAAGTCTCGCAAGTCTCTTGTTCTCACATATCTAATATATGGTGTGAATGGAGCGAAAGTTCTTTTTGGTTTTCCAACCGCGCCAAAATCCAACACTTCAACACTCCAATGACCGGACGTTCAACCCAAACACGCGGCGTGCACGCCGATACCGCTCGTCTGTGGCCTATCCATCACGCCATTTTGCGTTTAGTTCGTTGCGCGCAACCGTCGTGAAACGTACCTATGTCGTCTGCTAAAAAATGTATTAGAAGTCATACAACAATTTAAAGACTTGCCTTTTAGATTTTAGTGTACTTTCGCCTAGGACGTTTTTTCTTAATTATGACGCTGTAATCAATAAAAAATAGACGAAAAATAATATACACGGAGTGAAATGTTCGTCTAGGCCTAGCATTAATGATGTAGCCCAGCAGTCCTATTCTGTTCTTCTTCTTCTTCTTAGTCGCTACACTCTTGGCAGAGTGGTCGTGGTCGCCATTGGAGTGCCAGTGGTACGTTTAACAAGCCGTCGCCACTCCTCTCGGACTTCGGCTTTCCTAGTGCACTCATGTAGGGGATGATCCATTGCAACCTTCACCTGATCGGTCCATCTCATCGGAGACCTACCACGCATCCTCTTGCCATCGACTTTCCCCAAGGCGCAAACGTTATATAATGCAATTCGTTAACTATATATAAATAACGCCATCAAAGTTGATATTCGCACGGCCGCTTCAAGGTCGAGCGCTTATAAAGTTCAGAATTGAACAATATTTTGTAATTATGACGCAATCTCTGATGTAAACCACGAAATCCACTAATACCGTTTGCGACTAAGTAACAGAATGGTATTTATGCTTCACTTAGATTAGTAGATCACGTGTTCCAAATAGGTTAGTATGTACTGCACTATAATGATATAACTACATAA
The DNA here is from genome assembly GCA_910589645.1 of Tinea semifulvella. Lineage (NCBI taxonomy): Eukaryota > Metazoa > Arthropoda > Insecta > Lepidoptera > Tineidae > Tinea > Tinea semifulvella. Next base: position 6,445,147 of record OU342618.1, read on the forward strand.
GTCTCGTCAGACGGGTTCTTGTCGTATAGATAAATGGATAATCTTACGTGATATACTTGTTTGTTATTATTTATAATTACAATAGCCATCCGTGGAAAAAAATAATATAAAGACCACAATATCAATTCGTTCAAATGCAACCGAACCACATGTACAGGTCACATGCACCCACATACCGTAGTCACCATCCCTTCGCGTACCCATAAATTTGGTGAATCATACATCTGTCGCACAATAAAGATGTGGAATGCTCTTCCAGCCTCTGTGTTTCCACTTTCCTATAACCTGGAGTCCTTCAAGCGAAGTGTGAAATGGCATCTAGTCAAGCCGGCATAGTGTTACGGACTGATGTCGGACATAAGGGTCTGATTCCAGTTGATAACATTCATGGACCATGCGAGCCTACAATCAGGTGTGCTAGTATAAAAAAAAATAAAAAATGTTACGATCACAGAGAAGAACTGATCAGGCATGCGTTCAAGACTCACACCCTCACCTCACGATTTCTCAGCGGCTTCTTTATTGAACCATTCCTTCCAGCTGTCACACGAAAATTAACTCTCACTAACTTTTTATCACGATAGATGGCGCATGATAGATGGTACCTAATATAACTGTCAGTTGCATATAAAACTTGTATTTTTATTACTAAATTTATTATTTTCTGGATATTATGCAGAAGTGAGCAGCTTTTAAGTGTACAAGTCGAGATTTCTAAGCGAAATCAAAGATATTTATTTATTTATTCATTTCCACAGCGCATTACAGAACATAAAGGTTATTGAGTTTATACATTGGCCAAATTAGGAAACATACTTTATTACTGATACTTAGGAGTCAATGAAAAGGAGAAAAAACTAGAAATACAACCAAAAGATATAGAAATTCAATTAAACAAAAAACAATAATACAAATAAAATTACAGATATCCAATATTGAATTAAATTAAATTAAAAAAGAAAAAAAAACTAAAGATTAAATGATATATATCAAAATTGCCGTTATATTAATTCAACCTTTTTTTTATGTTAAAGACGGTGTGCGCTTTCTTAATTCGTTTTTAAAATACATTATTCTGTTATAAAAATTAAAACTACAAAAACATTTAAAAAATGATGCGATATAGGTGCAAAAAAGGTACCATTGCCGCTAGCGAAATCTACAAAAAGCTTTGCCTGATACACCCCATTGAGACGATTAAAACTTAAAATGGCGTCTAATGTCCAGATTACAGCTGACCTTCTAAATAAACTCACGGCTCGGCTTTATTTTAACTTCAATCGTAACAATTACTGAATGATGATGAAATTTGCCCAGTCTGCCGGGGCGGGGAAGTATCCACCGTTCGTGCCGATAAACCCAGTAAAGTGTATTGCCGTTATGTCCAGTCAAGCGGGCATAGCGTTAGGGACTAATGTCAGTCATAAGTATCTGATTTCAGTTGCTAACATTCATGGACCTCGCGTGCCACTTACCATCATGTGGGCACAAGGTCACATGTCGTACTACTATATATAAAAAAAAAACGTTTGACAGCTGAAAAGAAATGTTGTTAAGTCTCCAAACCTCGAAAGTCAGTATTATATTTTTAAATATTTCTGGTTAGACATTATTTTTTATGGCAACATTGAAGATTGCGTTCCCGTAGTGAGTACTTTTGACATCCATACGTGTCTCTGTTTCTTATTATAAATATGCCACGTAAATTATTTGTAATTATGAAAAGAAATCGGATTTGAATCAGTCAGAAAAACTTACTACAGTGAAGAAATCATATCATCAGCAAACGATCAATTGCAACCCTCATCCTTCCCCACCAGCAATCTACTTTAGGTCATTCTAAAAGGCGTTGTCCCGTACGTGGTCTCCACTCTAGATCCCTGGACCCTGAAGATATGTCGTACGCAGCATAAACGTGGATACTGACAGTGGGTCTGATAGCTGCGAGCTATGGAAAAAGCTATGCTAGATCATAATAATTGTGACAATAAAGAAAATACTTACGAATTTCAGCAGCAACGATGTGTACAAGGAGTATTGCACCGATGGCGTACATATTGGTTCTATTTCACAACTTGGACGGGCCGGTGTGTGAAAGTGTTATTTGTAAAGCGTGGTATGCGCCCGCGCAGCCGGCTTGCGACTTCGCCGGTCACTGCGCGGCTCTGTCGCTTCGATACATGTCCCTTCTATAATCCTGGCTCTAAATTGCTAGGAAAATGTTGAAGTATATAATGGCATGTCCAATAATGTAAAATCTAAATAATTGATTCACTGGCTTAAGCCACAATTGCCTAAACTTCAATAGCTGTCGTAGGGATCAATGTATTTATTTTTTGCATATTTTTTTGTATATTGCAAAGTACCATTACGACCGTATCCTTTTCGGGGTGGTCAGAAACCACTTCTAGTATTTTTTTTATCAAACTGATTTACATTAGCCAATATTACTATAGGCCAGGTCAGCAACCTTTTAAGTCAGAATAGTCAATTTTTTTAAAGAGACAATTTTTACACTTACTAACAAGAAATACGACAGTAACGACGCGTGTCACAGGGGAGTATTGCGAATTTGTATTCACTTGTGTGAAAGGTAGAAAGTGAAAGTGCCTAATCCACGTTAATCTATTCAGGAGGATTATTAATGTTTATTTTTATATATAAAATAAAATAATATTTGCGTATGGAACTAAAGAGCCGCAGCTTCACATCCAAAGAGCCGCATGTGGCTCCTAAGCTGCAGGTTTTAGACCCCTGCTATAGGCCCATCATGACAAGCTTATTGATATCTCTAGCGTACCAAACTAAAGAAATGTCACAAATAAATCAAACAAATTATTGTGTCCCGACCAGGAATTGAACCTGGTACCACTGCGTCTGAATCCACGGACATCACCGCTAGACCACGGAGGCAGTTAAGTACAAGAAATTGTACAATTAAATACTAATTATAAACAATAAATAAAATAAACCAGAATACTTAGGAAACAAAAACTATTCTACAAAATAAACTAAGGGCTTACTACCTGGGAGGGTACCTAAAACGCTCGCCGCATTTTCTCGTTGAATAATTAGGGAAATATTTTGTTTTAGGTAGTTATGTCATTTGGGGTCGTCTTGATAAATTCGTTTATCCAGCTCTTTCACGAATTTGTGAGTATCCAAAGAATACACTCGCATTCTTTCAACCCCAAATGCCCCAAAGTTATACATTTTTATACTGTAATATTTTATATGCTTTTTAGATTAGTAGCCGAATCAACCTTTTTTAAAGTAGAGGAAATGTGGCAAGCGGCAAAGGTGGCATCCCAGACAAAACATCTTCCGTCACTAATGGTATTAGAGATATACCACCCGGCCTTTTACCATCATTAACCTGATGGACCATAAGCTTCTCTTTGTAAAATCATTTAATATATTATTTTAAAAACATATAAAGTAAATAAATTATTTAAAACTTTATAAAAAACAAGCTTCTTAAAGACTTTTGGGATTTTTAAGGCTCTTTAAAACAAATTAGGGCCAAAGAGTAACTAAAAAAAATACAAATGCCAGTCATTAGGTATACGTCCATGAAATAAACTAATCGACTCTATACGTTTTAGTATCTTGTTTTTCTATTATTTAGTAACTAACACGTTCCTTGATTACTACACTAAACGCAATGTAAACGGGTCATTAAAATATCCTAATATTTTTAAATGGCCACCAAATTCCGAAACTATTGCATTTGTGTCTTCGTTCATTCATACAATTAATTTACAAGTAACAGCTCTGAGATCTATAAATATATAATTTACTGTCAATTGCTACTAATATGAAACGAGCTGTCAACATACGGAAAGCAAATACCAGATTTAATTAATATATATATATATTGCATTTAAAAAAGAACCTCTTAAATAGCTTCTGAGAGCGTAATGTATTATAGTATTAGTAGATTACAATATATAAAAAGATATATAAAATTAAAACTAAAACTACTAACTGCCTCCGTGGTCTAGCGGTTAAGTCCGTGGACCTAGACTCGGAGGTACCGGGTTCGATTCCTGGTCGGGACACAAAAATATTTATTAATGTAAATAAAGACATTTAATGAATATTTAATTTATTTGTGATATTTCTCGAGTTTGGTACGCTGGAGACATCGACGAGCTTGCCACTTGTCATGATTGGCCCATAGTAAAGTTGGCTAAATATGAATCCGCTTATGTATAAGCTGTAAGAAACCTGACACCCCGAAAGGGAAACGGTCGTGATGATACTTTACTTTACTTTTAAAACTAAAAACTAAACTGTGCTGAGCATTCGTGTGTGTGTGTGTGTGTGTCCACACCCTTGCTCGGTCTCATGTCCAGGGCACATCTGTCAGGGCTGGGGCGGCTGCGAACTTATTTTTTTTTTTATACTAGCACGACATGTGACCCTGCGCCCACCTGATGGTAAGTGGCGCGCAGGGTCCATGAATGTTAGCAACTGGAATCAGACCCTTATATCCGACATCAGTCCCTAACACTATGCCGGCTTGACTAGATGCCTTTTCACACTTCGCTTGGCAACTCGGCTGAAAAGGCCAAATGTTGCAAATACGAGTCTATTGCTAATGACTACGTATTTGTGCCTTTTGGTCTTAAGACAATGGTCTTGTGCCAAGCGCTAAGAAGTTCTTTAAAGAACTTAGAAGAGTAGGAATAGGAGAGTAGGGATACTTCTTGACCGTCAACGCGCATGCCTGAGTCTTACTAAACTGGACTAGGTTATGGGCACCCCACGCAGAAATTTTGCGAAGGCTGCCGTCCAGTTCCGCATTATTTAAAAACTTGAAGACAATCTCTGACAGCCAAACTTAGGGGAACAATTAAAATCGTAGTAATCAATGAACTACTGTCAGAGCTGGTGCGGCGGCAGAACAAGCTCAAAACGTCAAGCGCCGCAAATATTTGTGGCCTTTGCTGTTGAAACCATGGGACCGTGGGGCCTCGAGGCAAAAACTTTATTTAAAGAAATTTCAAAAAAACTAGTCGTCGTCTCTGGTGACCCACGGGCTGGCAGCTTCCTCGCTGAAAAGATTAGTATCGAAATTCAACGAGGAAATGCTGCCAGTGTTTTGGGCACCATGCCGCTGGACAATGGCCTGGAGAATTTTTTTATATTGTAAGGTTTGAGACATTAGGTTGCTAAAATTTTTATTATATTTATTATTTTATTTAAATTTAGTTTATTTTTCTAGGTTAATTAATAATATTGTAATTATTTTATATTGTTTGTATATTACTTCGAATAAATATAGTTTATATTATAAAAAAAAAAAAAATCGTAGATGAATTCATAGTAATAATAATAATATAATTATAAAAGGTAATTTAATAAAATTAAAGAAGAAGAAGGAAGAAGTTACTTAATGAACTGTCTAAGCAGCTGGTTAATGCTGTATGTGACAAGAGGCTGGCAGATTTTTCGCGCAGTAAATCAGCTGTGCAACGGAAGACTGCTGTAAGTGTTCTTGGATTGCCACATGATCAAGTCATGGGTATTTTTACCCGACTGTAGGGTTATGTGTCTGTCTGCCTATGTAGGTCAAGAAGTCTCCCCACTCGCCTATTCCTACTCTTCAGAACACCGTGCTGGATCTTCAACCCAGCGTCAACATACTTGGAGTCGAAATACGCTCAGACCTAAACCACAGAAACTACATTGAGAGCATCACCAAAACAGCGTCCAAAAAACTCGGGATACTGAACAAGGTGAAGCTGTTTTTCCCGCCTGCACTAAGACTTATGCTGTATAAAGCACAGATAAGGTAATTTCAAACGTAAAAAGCTGGTATTAGTGGAATCGTGTAACTATTTTTACCAAAAGCAACATTTTATACAAAACTAATGATTTTTTCCAATAATAAACTATTTCAAAATTGGTATTTTTAACGTATTTAGTAAAACAATTAAACTAATTAGTTTATAAATTACTGCAATAATTTACTAGTCATAATTACTAAGACTAACTAACAACTACTAGACATAATTAAAATATAAGGTCATTAAAGCCACCCGGCACCCGACCAGCACCGCCTCGTCATTCGGCGTCTACTCGTTGTTGACAGGTGGTCCATTGGTGAACACCGTGTTGTCCACAAGCAAACCTTACGTGGTCAACCACAGAACCTCGCGTGGACAACTACTAAACCTCCGTGTTCAATCACTAAAGCTTGCGTGGTCAACCATTATGCCTCGCGCTTTCAACAAGCGGATACCGCGTGGACCACAAATTTACGATTAATCTTCAGCGATTGGCACTAGTGTGGACAGGGAGCGGGGCGCATCGTCCTCGCGTGAATTACTTTCAGACACCGTGCGAACGCGTTAATAAGGAATAAAAACGATTATTTTTGCTTTTAAAGATAGATTATACACTAATATACATACATTAAAAATTAAATCATACAATTCTCCAAAAAAATCCAAAAGGCCTATCTCCAGCAGTGGAGGTCGGTACGTAGGATTCTCTGTTCTAGAGGCTGTTTCATACACGTTTTCTTTCTATAAAAAATAATATATTTAAAATAATAAACCAATTTATTGATTAAAACTAAACTATAAAAAATGTCTTCTAGAGACGACCCTTCAGAGATAGTCCCCAGAAGACTGGCAACATTTCCCCTCTGTATAGCGATACGTTGGCAAAAATAATTGCCAGCTTTCCAGTCTCCAGACTTTTCTGTTAGCCGTTTGGACAACTCCTTAGCCAGACGCTTGGCTGAGTGTCCCATCGTTTGACCCCAAACGGCGCAAACTCGTAACGTAAGATTGGCATATTTGCGCAGCTTGAGGTTCTCAGCAGAAACCGCTGCACTTCCCGCGCTTAACGAGGTCGCCTGGATGTGCGATAGTGCTAATGTGTCTACACATGTCGCATCCCACACCAGGGACCTGCAAAGTTTCCACGGTCCAACGGTCATGCTGTCGGGTCTTTCCATCGTTGCGCGCAATCCCAGAGGGTTAATAAACCAAAGTAAATAAAATAAATATTTAAATCAACAAGATCAAATATAATATTACATTACATTATGTTTTACGCCACCGTGATACTCCATTCCGTTCTGACGTGAGTCTATGTGGGGCGTCCTAAGGAGACCTCAAGGCGCCTACGGACTAAAGTCCTATAACCGGCTCACTTCACCATTGGCTCTGTGTGCCTTTACAGCTAAGTCTGAGTAGTGGCTACAAGTGAAGGCACCTGAGCGGTGGAGCCATTGAGATAGCAGTAACTGGATCGAAGGGTCCTTCTGATCCGAGGCTCCTCAATTGGTCTATTAGGTCTCAGCCATTTGGTATTCATGACTTACAAAACATTACTTATTATCATAATTATTACAGCCCTTAGAACAGTGTCCTAGACCTCCACTGTTAGAGATGGGCCTTCCAGAACATATATCTGGAGAATTTGGCCTACACTCGCCACGCTGGACAGACGGCTTGGCGAGGATATTATGTCAATTTTTAATGACAATTTATTAACGATATCACAAGTTGGCGACGGCTTAACGTGCTCTCCGAGGTACGGAAACGGTGGTGTTGTAAATCTTGACAAATCTACGTAAGAAAAGTGTATTTCTCATTGGTACATGCCGGGTGAGTTTGAACCTAAATGCGACTTTTTTTTTTTTTAATTTCCAGACAGGTCACACAGCGCCATCTAGTTTCCGTGGTAAGCTACGAGGCTTGTGTTACGGAAACTAGATGGTTGATAAACTACATATATTACTTTTTTTTGTTGTAAATATATACATATAAACACCCAGACCGAGACAAATTATACAATGTACAACTTGCCCCCGGTGGAAATCGAACCCACGACCTCCCGAGTTCACGGCAACGTTTGTTACCACTAGACCACGGAGGCGGTCATCTAATGACAACCTTCAAATTTACTTCTGTTAAAAGTATATTCTCACAAATCCATTATTTACGTTTGCGTTTATAGTAAAGGAATACGACTATGGTATACTACCATTGGTTCTGGTACAAATTTAGCAATAGCTCAAAAGGTCCTAGGCTTGTAGGTACTCATAGCCACTGGTTTATATGAAGCAATATGCAATGCTGCACTTTGGTCAAGGAGAAGCGGTTGAACTAGGGCTGTCCCGTAATATAGTAATAAACTAGCTTGTGTAAAAATAGGCTACTCGACATATATTATATAAAAATGAATGTCTGTGTGTATGTATGTTCCCTATGCATTTCAAAACTACTTGACCGATCGGGATGAAAATTTGGGAATATGTTGTGTGAACTGTCGCGAACTCCCGGGTTAAGGACCGGGGCTCGACAAATAAAACAACAAATAACGGTCGTAGATTTATTGTATATTCACTTGAGGACACTTCCGCACATTTAAGAGTGTAGGTAATCTAGCTAATGCTTATCTCGTGTAGCAGCCGGGCGTAAAGAAGAGACGCTCGGCTGGTGGGGAGTTGGGCGACGGACGAGATGAGTCTCCGGAAGCCCGCAGAGTTTCTAACCCAAAACTGGTTCCCTGGAATTAACATTCGCAGCGTCTAAGTATGGATCACATCTTCTGACTGCTAATGAGCTTTGCATCTAGGTAGTATTATCTACATCTAGCAGTAGCGTGCAGTGCTTGGCGAAGGTTTCTGACATAGTACTACTGTTGTCCAATATGTGGCGCGCATCAGCGCTGATTTGTGGCGCATACCGACCGAGGGTACCGAGCGGGAGCCTAAAACTCCCTAGCGCTCTTATTTTATATATAGTTACTCGGTCGTTGGTCTTGAACCTCCTGCGCGAGCCCACTGTCGTCGAATATAGAAATAAAGCCAAGTCAAACCATTTACCGCTCAACGGTTAATCGACCTCTCCCAGCATAACCGAGACGCTAATCCTGGAAGAGTGGAGCTGTCCAGTCATCACATAGGCCTTCTATGTAGAGTTTATTGAGAAGATCCAATCGGCGATTAGCATTGCGTAAAAGCATTTGACATTGTTGATTTCTACGTGCTAACTAAGGTTTACAAACATTCAATGACTGTTAGGCGATACGAAGTTCGCCGGGTCAGCTAGTTGTAAAAAAATAAAGATTTATTTTTAAATTAAAATAAACTACACTACAAATAAAACAAAAAAACTAGTAACTAAAGTTATAACCGTCCAAAGGGTATAGTGTACCGAAGACACTCGCTGCGTTCCCCCGTTGAACGGCGAGGCTGACCCTTTGAGCAAAATATTATCTTTATTTATTACTTAAAGGGTCACCCGTCGCCAAGCAGAGTTTTTTCCCAAGTTCACAAGAGAACGCCAGAGCCTCCTCGGACCAAATTTATTTTTTATTTGTCAGAAAATTAATGAACACAGAACACAGCGTCCTAGACCTCCACTGTTGGAGGATAGGCCTTCCAGAACATATATCTGGAGAATTTGTCTACACTCGCCACGCTGGCCAGACGGCTTGGCAACGATATGATGTTATGTACGTAACTAGTCATCTCAGACCCCCCCTTCCGGGGGAAGAAGGGGAATTTGTAACGAGGTGTTGGCCTCCTAACAAAAATAGCATTCGCTGCACGTAACTACGGGCAGGGCGTGGGAACCTTTATTATAGGTTAAATTTAATACGAGCGGGCGCGGCGGAGGCCGCGGAATGTCATCGTGATCAGGCTATCAAATCGCGGGCCATGGTTATGATGTTAATTTTTTATGACAATTTATTAACGATTCCACAAGTTGGTATTAGTGAAACCAGGGCGGCTTAACGTGCTCTTCGAGTCACGGAAACGGTGGTGTTATAAATTTATGATAAATGTACGTAAGAAAAGTGTATTTCTCATTGGTACATGTAGTGTGGGTTTGAACCGACCTTTGTAGGATTTAAAGAACGCGTTCTTACAACCGAGCCACCACCGCGCCTTGGCAGGCTAATAAACATGCAAAATAAAGTTAAAAATAAAACAATGATATATGTATGTACTCGTATGACAAAAGGGTTACGGTTAACGGATTCTGATTCTGATTTATGTGAAATTTGACATGGTTATAAATCTTGTTGACCAGCATGTATCCAAAAATGTACACAGAGGTTGTAACATTCAACTCTATTAATACTTTACATGATGTTTGTCAGAGCTAAAAAAATCGTAGGTAGTTTTGAAGATATTTCAGAGACACCAGATAAATCATATCCCTTTCAGCACGGATGATACCAAGCGTGCGTTTTACAAAAAAAAATCTAGACCTCTCGCGAAATTCTGTTTTACCGCTCCGAAATGGCCTCGATATGAGTAGTTCCTGCTCTCATCTAGCTACTTCGTAATTATTTTTATTAAATTGTTAAGAAAACATACAAAAGTGATGTTTATTTCTATTGGGTTGCCCAACGCACGATATTGCGCTAGCACATTAGAAAACGACAACGCTAGGGGAGAATTTTTTCACTACGAGAATTTATATGAGATATTTTAGATCTCAAAGTTATCAATAAACCTTTCATTATCTAAAATTTATTTTGTCGTGCTGAAAGGGATATATAAGCGTTCGATTTTTTCCCCTTGAAACCCTAAAAAATACAGACTACAATAAAAAAAAAATACGTATCACAAATAATAATTCACAAAAAAATAGTAAATAAGTGTAAGCAAGAATCTTGCGAGATTCTTGCGCAAGACCACCACCAAGACTAGGGTTGGTCTTGGTCTTGACCTTACTAACATATCAGTGGTCTTGGTCTTGCAAAAACGCATGAACTAGACCAAGACTGCAAGATTGGCAACACTACTGCTGGAGTCCTCCAAGCAAGTGTTAAAAAGCATCTTGTTAGGCCGCCATAGTGGTTACTGATGATAATAATAATAATAATAATGCTTTATTGCACAAAAACTAAAATAACTTAAAATAAACGAGCTTTATGCCGTAAAACATTATCCACCAGCTAACCTTTGGGAGTTTTGAAACATGTGACAGGCAGAGTGCCAAGTAAATATTAAATAAACAATACATACTAAACTACATATACAATGATATATACATATACTGATGTCGGTCGTTAGTGACTGGCAACTTTCTCCTATTCTTTGATTTTGCGTACCGCTTACCATCAGGTAAGTGCGATGTCACATGTTATTTGTTGTACAAAAAAAAAACTAAGGTATTTAAAAAAGAAGGAAGAGGCAGCCCTTGATTCCACTTGCATCCGATGTTGGCTAACACAGGAACCAAATAGTGCAACAATACGGTCCAATTTAAAAACCCAACAACTACATTATAAGTTTTATATTTATTCGAAGTAGATACAAAAAGATTAAAAAACTAATTATAAATAAAACTAAACTAAAAATACCGATGAAATTAAAACTATTCTACAAAATAAATTAAGGGCTTACCACTAGGGAGGGTACCTAAAACGCTCGCCGCATTTCCTCGTTGAATTATAATGGAAATATTCTGTTTTAGGTAGTTATAGCATTTGGGATCGCCACACTCTTGAAAAATTCGTTTACCCAGCTCTTTTATGAATCGTTAATTGACTACATTATATTAAAAATAAATAATAATCGTATGTCAATGATTGCTTTATTAATTGTTAATAATATTAATAATTTATGTTTTTTTTTCATTAAAAGAAAAATACTTTATTTATTATAAACTTTATTGCACAAAGTACAAAGGCGGACCCTAATGCCGCTAGACATTCTATACTGGTCAAACCTTTGGGACAACTAAAGCAGTTACGACAAGATAAGGCAGGTGCTATCAAAACAAACTATAGTGTTGATTGTATCTGTGGATTTTTATGTGATTTAAACCAACTAAAACAACATCGCTAACCTACTTTAGACCTTCGGGTAGTTAACATTTTTAGACCTCGACTGTAAATTCGTATACTATAAAATACTTTTTCGTATTCAATAAAACTCCCGAATCACCCACCTCTGCTACGCCCGCACGTGCTAATTAACCACAAGCCCTGCCCGTTGTTACGTGCAGCGATTGCTACTTCTGCTAGGAGGCCAACACTTCTTGTTATTTTAGGTTTAATTTAGGTTTTAGTGTAATTTAAAAATAAAACAAATAGATATACAAAAATATATTTTATTAAAAAAAAAACACAACTTAGTAATTGTGTAGTACTAGTACCTAACACATTAATACTGCGTGACTTAGGAATTACTTTTAGAATTAAAGATGTCATTATATAGCTAAAATAGAATATAAGTGGAAAAAAATATTTAAGTTATTTATTATTTATTTTGAAATAGATTTTGGTTGGCAAATCCATTCGATGGCCGTCGTGCTCCGATCATACCATATCTGCTGAGGGAAGTCCAAAACAACCCTAAACTCGATTGAGACAAACAGCCGTTCCCTCAAGTGTCCTCAATGGCTCCTCCACTCAAGCCGCCGTATTGGGGAAAATAAAAAAAATAAAGTCGACGAACTATATTGATCGAATAGGTATTTCAAATGTTTCCCTGAATATCTTTTATTTAGAGTCACGGTTTAGAAGAAACTTGGCTAAATGTGAATCGCTTCTTTATAAGCATGGTTTGTGACCACCCCGAAAGTGATACGGTCGTGATGATACTTTACTTCACTTTTAACGATTTAAAATCTTGTTGTTGGTTAGTAACAATAACGATATCGCTGTGGTGATACTTTTTTGTATGTACTTAATTTATTACATCTTTATTAGGTACTAGATGATACCTGACCATGATGACTAACCAAATTTAAATCGTTATAGATTTTATGAAAGATTATATGGGAAACCTTAACATGATTTTCAAATACCTATTCGATGATACCCCCCACTCTTATTTATTTTCCACAATATGGCGTCTGGTTGTCGCCTTAATGAAATTTGATTTATGTCATATCTTCAGTGACACTCGCGTGTTTAAGACAAATCGATTGACGTGAGAATCGTCAAAATCGGCTAACGCGTTTGATCTTCTGTGTGCCACAAAGGCACAAACATACATACATACAAACCTATATACATACATACATACATAGGCTGAAACCTTCTTTTTTATTTAATAATATGGTTGGTTATTCTTTAGGTAGCAGATCGTCCAATGGAAAGGAGCTGGCAATCTTGTTGGCGGTGTTTAATAAGATTTTGCTGACTGTTCGCTCCACATAGGGTTTCGTCGCTCGTAGGAAATCACCGCGATTTTGGTTAATTGCTTCATTAGCTGCCTGACCTGAAATAAAATAAAGTTTATAAAATTAGCTAAATTAACTAACTTACTAAAAAAATTAATTAACTTACTAAAAAAATTAATTAACTTACTAAAAAAAGGCCTAAGCAGATCTGCCGTCAATAACTTTATTTTATAAATTTTGACCGCCTCCGTGGTCTAGTGGTAACAAACGTTGCCGTGAACTCGGGAGGTCGCGGGTTCGATTCTCACTGGGGGCAAGTTGTACATTGTATAATTTGTCTCGGTCTGGGTGTTTATATGTATAATATGTATATATTTAGAAAAAAAAAGTATAATATGTAGTTTATCTACCATCTAGTTTCCGTAACACAAGCCTCGTAGCTTACCACGGAAACTAGATGGCGCTGTGTGACCTGTCTGGAAATATTTATTTATTATATTAATATTTTGTTTTATTCGAAGGAAATAAGGTACAATGATTTATTTTAAAAAAATATTAACTAAACTAAAAACTTACATTTTAAAACATAAATGACTATTAATAAAAATAAACCTAATTAATAAATAAAAATACAACTAAAAACTAAAATGAAGAAAAAATAAAATAAAAAATATTATAAATAAAAAAATTGCTCCAAATCGCTGCCAATGGGCAAAGTGCCAAGGATACTGGCAGCATTGCCACGTTGAACGGTAATGCTGATCCTTTGGCCCAAATATTGTCCAGCCCTTTTTTTTTACTTCCAAGACATCATTAACGGAATCATACAGTATTTGGTTGGGTAGGGAGAGCAGAATAATGGATGATAAATGAACCTTTGAAACCAGCCTATAGAAGTAAATGTATCATCACGACCGTATCTTTATCTTTCAGGGTAGTCAGAAACCACGCTTTTTTTAATGAAGCGGATTCACATTTAGCTAATTTTACTATAGGCTCATTATGACAAGTGGCAAGCTCGTCGATGTCTCCAGCGTACCAAACTCGAGAAATATCACAAATAACCTCCTAAACTCTGTGAATAAACGGCTTAAGACCACGGAGCTTATAGTCGGTCGCAAGCCTGGGACACCATTATTGTCCTCTCTCTCTCTCTCTCTCCCACACACGATGGATCCTAGTCTTATAAGGACCGTATATCTTAAGGAGTAGTCAGTAACCACGCTCTTAAACAACCAGATTTACATTTAGTCAACTTTACTATAGGCCCATCATGACAAGTGGCAATTGGATGTAGCTTCACTGAGCGTGTTCTACCGGGTATACTATGGTGAGTGCTCGGAAGAGCTCTATAACGTCATCCCTTCCTCTGTGTTTCCACTTTCCTATAACCCGGAGTATGAAAGTAAACGAAGTGTGAAAAGCATCAAGACGGCATAGTGTTAGGGACTGATGTCAGTCATGACTGTCTGATTCTAGTTTCCAACATTCATGGACCTTTAATGGTAATTACCATCATTATAGTATATATATAGTAGTATAACAAAAAAAAAAAAAACTAATGTTCTTAATTCTTATTCTCTGATCGTAATAATTGGTGCCAGTAGCTTACCTAAAGTCTTGTCTCCATTGAAGAGTCCGTCAAGCCTTAATCTATAATCTTTGACATTGATGTCCATGTCAGTACTGTCAAAATGAAGATATTCCTTCCCATTCTTCATGACTGGTGAAGCTCTGATAATCATTTCAGCGTCGCATTTCACTGGAAATAAAGTTGTTCATTGATAAATATGCCTAGGTTTTTATTATAAATCCACTACCAGAACCTCGTAGCATTGTCAGTATATTTTTCAATCAATATCACTTTTGCTAGCTTGTCATTATTATTATATGTGAATACGGTGGGAGTCGCCACCAACAACGCAGTGCGACCAATAGTGATCTATTGTGACCTCCCTAGACTATAGGTCGTTCGCTAGACCTACGGCTTCAAGGAACCTTAGTATGGGCTTAGGAGCAAGGCGTCGCACCTCCTCGGGGCTTAAACTGTGAGCACCCAAGATGGTGCTTCGCTTGTAATGTAGGGCATAACAGTCGCAGAGGAGATGGACTGGTGTCTCAGACACCTCGCGATAGAATCTGCATTTGTCTGTATCTACCAAGCCCATGGTAAACATGTGCTTGTTTAATGTACAGTGACCAGTAAGGGCTCTAGTGAGAGTTCTTGTATAGCCAGCTTACAGGCTTCACTTAATTCCATTTCAACAACATATGACAACGTGCCAGTTTAATTCACCTTCACGCCTATATTACTAAACTAATTTTGTATGAAGTTTGGCAATATTCGTCTACGAGTCTTCAGAACACCAACCAGTGCGTCCTCCCCGTACTGCGTAATGTCGTACGGAGCAGAGATGTGGACACTGACAGTGGATCTGGACCACAAATTCAAGCTTAGCAAGCTATAGAAAAAGCTATGCATGGTATTTTTCTGATGGATAGAATTCGATACGTTGATGTTCGTCAGAGAACTAAAGTTACTGACATAGCATTTAAAGCTAAAATTTAAGCTGAAGTGGCAATGGGCCGGACACATCTGTCGTAAAACCGACGACCGATGAGGCAAACGGGTTTTAGAGTGGAGACCACCAGAAGTGGACGACGCAGAGTGGGACGACGCCCCGCCAGATGGACAGACGACCTAAAGAAGGTTGCTGGTGGGGGGTTGGATAAGAGTTGTAAAAGACCGCGTGCAATGGCGAGACACAGGCTGATGATGATTATTTATTTATTTAAATACTTTATTGCACAAAAACTTAAAATTAGTGTACATAGGCGAGTTAATGCCAGTTAGGCATTATCGTCGTGCTCGTAAAACAATTTCTCGCCAACCCGTCTGGCCAGCGTGGCGAGTGTAGGCCAAATTCTCCAGATACATGTTCTGGAAGCCCATCTCCAGCAGTGGAGGTCTAAGACGCTGTGTTCTAGGGGCTGTAATGATAGGCATTTTCTAACAACTGACCTTTGGGAAAGTGAGAAATCATGGGCAGGGTGCAAATAAATATAATACACGATACTTACTTAACTTAGTATGTACTAAGTTCAGTATATGTAGTTGGTTTTTTATGTAGTATATGTATACTACATCAAAAACTAACTACATATACTACACACTTTAAATATATAACTTATTATATACTTACTACATACACAAATATAATTATGCCAAAATATCTATATTGTCATCTTGATGAGGTTAACTCCAGTTTATTTAGACATAATGTTGTTACTAGACTTACCGGCATCAGCAATAATATTCCCCTTCCCATGAAGGGGTATGACAAGAAGTCTCCCGTCGAGTGTGTAGCGACCGTTAAAGTGCAGTTTAGGGAACCTAACGTTAGCCCGGATTGTGTATGTATCCAAATCCACCCTGAAAACGGAATACGAAAAAAATGAGATATCAACACACTTCACACAATCACTTTACTGTACTGAAAAAGTATGTCTTCAATCAGTGCGTTCTCGCCATAATTTCGTACGGAGTAGAGACACAAATTCTAGGTTACTCAGCGAACTGCGGAGACAGCTATGCTTGGTATGATTTTGATGGATAGAATTCGAAACGCCAACATTCGTCAGAAAACCAAACTTAAGTAAGTAAGTAAAAACAATATTATAAACTATATACAAATAAATATTGTAAATAAATATCTATTGACATAAGCATAGTGTATGCCCATAATATGGGCAGATTGCATCATCATGACATGTACATACAACTGTAATTAGAATAAGCAATCTATACAATAAAGAATTTTGATATTTGATATTTAGATACTGGGCGCGGGACAACTCAGAGTAGGACGACCTCCCGCCAGATGGATGGGTGACCTGAAGAAGATCGCTGGGAGGAGATGGATGAAAAGCACAAAACCAGTGCACTGACGAGCCTTGGACATCCAGCAGTGAAGAGACACAGGCTGATGATGCAATTGAATACATTTTATAAAATATCTATCGACAGCCTTCGAGGCCTAGAGGTTAAGTCCGTGGATTAAGACGCAGAGGTACCGGGTTTGATTCCTGTACACAATAGATAATTTAATTTATTTGTGTTTTCTCGAGTTTGGTACGCTAGAAACATTGACGAGCTGACCACTTGTCATGAAGGACATATATATATATATATATATAAGCGAACTTGCTTTAAAAGCGTGGTTTCTGAACACCCCGGAAGGGATACGGTCGTGAAAATACTTTACTTTCTTTTGTAAATATTGCAATTCCAAATATCCAATACATTATAAGAATAGATCCTAATTTCATTTGATTACCTAATACAAATAGAAGGGAAAAGGGAAAGAAATAAATCATCGGACATATACCTATTAGAAATATTACTATTAATTTAATTTAATTTTGACCTTTATATTATTTTGATTTTAACTAACTGTAACTGACAATTACTTTTATTTTTTATTTTTCTTTATATAATAAATTCTCATAACGAAACAAATGTATGCTAAAGTGTATATTCATTGCATTGCACT
Source organism: Tinea semifulvella (assembly GCA_910589645.1). Classification (NCBI taxonomy): domain Eukaryota; kingdom Metazoa; phylum Arthropoda; class Insecta; order Lepidoptera; family Tineidae; genus Tinea; species Tinea semifulvella. Next base: position 6,462,815 of record OU342618.1, read on the forward strand.
GATAAATTGTGATTGGGGGTCAGTTTCAAAATCACCTCCTTTTCTCATCCATGTATAATTAATATTAATAATTAATATTAATAATTACTGCAATATGATTGAGAAACCACCTCCTAACCTTACCATTGGAATGGTTGTAAAAATAGCAAGCTGTATGTATGTATGCTCAAATTTTTGAGATGAAGTCCAGATCTTATTTATTTATTTAAATACTTTATTGCACTTAAAAACCTAGTACATAGGCGAGCTATAACGCCATAAGGCATTCTACACCAGCTAACCTTGGAGATCATGTAAGGTGATGGGCAGGATAAAGAAAAATATTAAAATAGCTTAAATTAGTAAATAAACATAATTACGCATTTATTAAATATATATACACAATATAAAAAAAAACAACACACATACATACTATATAATACATACATACATAAACATACACTATAATATATATATAAATAAAAAGTCAAACAACTAATTCGAGAGACATACATTCTGTTTCTCAAGAAATAATGTGGTTAGAAGGTTTTTAAATACGTTAACGGACGGTGCACGCCTTATAGCCAGGGGTAGCTTGTTCCACTGACGAGCGGCAGCAACAGTGAAGGAATCTGAATATCTGCTAGAGCAATGCGAAGGAATCTTTAGCTGATTGTTGTGAGAGGAGCGAGGGCACAGTTTTGCGTATTAGAGAGAAATTCAAAGCGGGATTTAAGGTACGAAGGTGTTTTAGGGTGATTGAGAACGTTATAAAGTAAAGAGAGAAGATGGACAGACCGGCGAAAGCGGATATCGAGCCATTTTAACTGAAAGGGAAATTATCTTAGTTAGTTGTGTTTATCTGTTTATATTTTGGTATGACTGCATCTTGTTATGAGCATCTAATATATAATTATAAAAAACTTACGCGATATTCTTGATAGTAAAGTTGCCAGCCCCAGACACCTTAACGTCCCGACCTACAGCGCTGAACTGCACCAGATTTCCAGAGTCGACCAACAACTGAAATATATAAATGAATCATAGTTAATAAATATAAGATACGTCTAAGAACCACCTTCACTGAATCGAGAATCGAGTGTTGCCGAGTCTTGGTCTTACATCAGAACACCTGATTGGTTGGCGAGGTTCTGATACCTATATTAATGTATAACTCCTCCTCCTTAGTCGGTACCCCACTGTTGGGGATCGTGACTCCGTCGCAGTTTCCACTAGCCGTTTCCAGTGGCTGCGGTCCTCGGCGCAGTGGATGGCTTGGTGTAATGGGATGTTTAGATGGTCAGTCACCTGACTGGACTATCGTTTAGGGCTTCTTCCTCTTGTTCTTTTACCGTCTACTTTTCCCGTTACTAAGAGTTTTTCCTCAATCGTGCAATCACGCATTCTCACTTTCTTTGGACACGTATCGCGGCGTGGAGATACTCGTACATCCATTGAGCGCCTTGTAGTTCAAGAAAAAGTCGATGTCAAGAGAATGCGTGGTAGGTCTCCGATGAGATGGACTGACCAGGTTAAAGCAGCAATGGATCACCCCCTACATGAGTGCTCCAGGAAGGCTGCAGTTCGAGATGAGTGGCGACGGCTTGTTAAGCGTGCCACTGACACTCAAGTGACGACCACGACCACTCTGCCAAGAGTGTAGCGACTAAGAAGAAGAAGAAGAGTTTTTCGAGAGGCGCCTCTTCTAGCAATGTGGCCAAAATATTGCAGAATTCGGGTAAAGCAGACGGCAGAAAGTCTCTGTACCTTAGCAAGTTTGAGCTCTTCGAGCACGGAAAATATATATCTAATGACAATTTATTAACGTTTCCACAAGTTGGATTTGGGATTTGGTTTACGTCTCTACTATCTACTTTTGCCGATGAAAGTTAGCAAAAATAACTGTTTGCACGTCATAAACCGTTTTGCTGAATACCCTCGAAGGCTAAATACTTTTTAAATAACTATTGTATAATTAATTTATATAAAAAAAAATTCATTTATGTTTATTTATTTAGGTGCTTATAAAAATGTGATTTGCCCCCCCTGGACCAGTACTTGGGTGTGGGCAATAGGTTTACGTGAATAAATTGGGCTATCTACTTACCTCTGGAATAATAAAAGGTTCGATTCCCGGTACATTGAGCTCCGGGATGCCTTGAGCTAACTGTGGTCGCAGTTTCTGGATTGACTTGAGCACACACGCATCTATAGTGTTCTGGTTTCTTTTGCACACATCCAAATAATCAGCTAAAAATAAAGAAAAAATATATTGTTTAATTTCATCATCAACATCATCATATTCAGGGCATTATTTGGCCTCAGTTATGGTTTGGTGGGTGTAGCTAAGCTATATTTTACGTAAAGGGTTTTTTTTTTATACCAGCCCGACAAGTGACTCCACCTACCTGATGATAAGTTGCGGGCAAGGTCCATAAATGTTAGCAACTGAAATAGACACTCATGACTGATATCAGTCCCTAACACTATGCCGGCTTAATTGGACATGACGGAAATTCGAGCCTGATCCCGAAACGTGTGGATACTTCTTCTTCTTTTTTAATACTAGTAAAACTAGTAATGGCAATCACCACTAAGGCATTTGTGCCAAAATCGCGTTTGTATAGATTAATTTAAAAAGTAGCTATCCTAAGACATTGTTTTGACTTTTAGCTTGGTGCGGTGAATCACAAACACTAAAACAGAAAACTTTTTGTTTGGTTAGTATGATACGGCACAACACAGCACAATAGGTTATTACGAGTGGGGACAAATAACATGTAACATATATCCATAGTATAAGCAACCTATTGAACTACGCACGTTCTGTCCTCCAAGGCCACAGTCCCGCACACGGGGTAAAGGCTCCAAGCCCAGCAACAATCCCACCGGGCTGCCTCCCGTGTGGATACACTTTACTGGGTTTATCGGCATGAACGGTGGATACTTCTCCGCCCCGGCAGACTGGGCAAATTACCACCATCAGTCCGCCTACCACCTTTATTATTTCTCTTTGAAAGTGTGTATGCAATGATGTCAAATGCCAATTATTACTTTTAAAGAGAACCAATATTGTAAGCTTGCCATGGTGATATTTATATAAAAATAACACAGCTTGAAACAAGACTTAACAACACCATGTTCCATATATCATTTCCAATAATGATCCTTTCAGCAAAACTCAACAACGGTTATGAATCTCGTACCACACAAGCGTGGCTTAAAAAGAACCATTTTTGACTTCATCAGAGCTGAGGACTGTCTAGATATCTTACTCCATTTGATTATGAATTATGGTCTCTCAGTATGGCGTGCCCTAAACGCCATGATAATTTGGGGTCTCTAAAACATTCTATGTGATTGGAAGTGACGAATTTTTTAATAGATGACACTTTAAAAGAGTGCATTGAGGCCAAAATAACTTTAATTAAAAACTAAAAGGAAATAAATAAAAAATCGGTAAACAATAACTGAGTAAAAGAGATTGCTCAAAACCAGGCCCCAACTTTTTTGCAGCGTGCCTCAACTAAATACAATTGAATAATCATAACAATTAATTGTGTTTTTTTTTAAATATTACAACATCTTTTTTACCCCAGCATTAAAACATTATTTAATTAAATAGTCAATTGATTATGATTTATGTATGAAATAGTTACAAAACACTATTGATACGATTAGGTTCTTTATTATGATCAGGTACTTTATTACAGATAAAACACTAAATTTAAAATTGGCGGGATAGAAACTATTTAATTATTAAGGTAAAAAAAGTATTTGTCAATTGTAGTTATGGTAGGGTAAAATAAATAAAATTAATTACAGATTATGAAATCACAATATATTAACTATGATATAAAAAAGAAATCATTATGATAAGAGAACATTTTATTGGGCCCATTTCTCTATGAAGAATGGGCAATCTCATTTATTAATTTGAAATTTAAAAAGTCCGGTACATCTCAGAAATTAACTAGCTTTGAAAACGTCTCGGCGCGTAAGGATTTGTATTTAAAAGAGGCTATTTTTTTATGGAAGTGGATAATTTAAAAAAAAAAAATTCGCGCCATTTTGCGTGGACATGTCAAGTGCAAGGTTTTGTTTTGTAAATTAATTTACTGTGGATATTATTGGTCAAAAGTGGTGTTGTTTTGTTTAATAATGTGCTACAATGTGAATAATTATGGAAAACGATAAATTGGACTTTAAATATGGGGCACAAGTTGCAGTTTATTTTTTGCGGTTTAACCGCGCTGCCAACTCCCATATTTTACCCGACGTGTTTGAGCAGCGGTGCCGCGAGTGACTCCAAGAAAAGCATCAAATTCTGCAGCATCTGGAATTTGATGATGACCTCATTAATAATAATAAAAAAGATATATTACGTCAGACTTGGCTGTATGGGCTAGACCCTTTGCCTTCCCTATCACCTCATTCATTATCTATTGGGAGAAGAGAACAAAAAAAAGTAAATGAGGACACAAAGAAGTATTGTATAATGTCGTGCTAAGGATGTAACACATTGAGACGTGATCACGATTGCACAACGTTAATTACTACTCATCGGATCAATTACCGCGTCGTTTTGCACAAAAACCCCACTTTAATATGCACGTCATTAAATAGCCACCCATTAATCATAAGGCTGCCATTCATTCTCCTCGTTGTTCAACTTTGTTCGAAGAATAAAATCAACAACACAATCAAAATGTAGGACTTGTTTATATAGTCTAGTTTATTTTTAATTTTATTATAATAATAATAATAACGTTTATTGAGCTTTGTTATTGGTACCTATATACAAAGTTGAGTAAACAATATATATATATAAAATATTCCTTGAATTTTACATTTTAAGCATACAAACATTTTTGATTGAATGCAAACCACAAGGATAGGCAATTTTAAGATGGTCCCTGACTCTTTCCAAGATAACTTGTGTCCTAGGATGTCAGTCAGTTCCATATGGACTAATGCTTATAGCCTCACATAGCAAAAGGTATGATAATCAAAATAAATAAAAACATCGCAAATCAAAGTACAAAAGAGGTTCCAACACAACAGACCTGTAAAACGACACCAGCATAGAAATTTTGTTAATATATATTATAACTATTGTCATCTTAAAGCCTTTCTGTTGTTGTAGGAAACCCATTTATAATTTATTTAGGTAGCTTTTAATTTATATTTAATGTTACTTCGAATAAAATAATGAGTTTTAAGAATAAAATGAAAATGTAGTACTGTTTTTGTGACAGCAACACTGGTGTAAAGTGTTATTATTGGCTAACAAGATTATTTTGAAGTGGCTAACGCCAAGAGAAATTGTAGATTTGATAATATTGAAAATGGAGAGGATGGTGGTTTATTCGCCTTTATGAACATTGCAGTGAGAACAATGGGCATGCTTTCCGGACAATTCTTACGGATCTTCCAGTCTGGGCAGTCATTCTGGGAGATCACGGATTTAACATTATGTGAAGTGACATTTATTAGTTTAAATACGGTCGCATTGAAAAATGTATCGAACTCATCGCGTTTGTCAACATGCTATTTATAAGAACCCACAAAACCGCGGTTTCAATGCCTTTAAACAATTATTAATATTATTATAACACTCTACTTGAAATAGCTTCGTAGTGATTGGTAGCGATCTCGCAACAGACATACTGCGAATCGTATGAAAATAGGTTAGGGCATTCTACATTCGCCCGAGTGCGAGTAAGAAAGTTACACGGAAATGAGCTTGACGTAGTTTTATAGAATAATCATCCTTTTGTGTAGTATGGATAAGTTAGATAACGAAATAATAATAATAATTGTTTATTTCCAATAAAATCCTATGTACCTATATGTTTTTCTATTGGAGACCCACACTAGGAAGGCCGGTATTGTGGGGTCTCAATTACACTAAATCTAAAATTTACATAAATTAAAATCAAATTCTAAATACAATAAATCCAATATTATAAAAAATAGATGAAATTTGAGAAATGAATTAACGGTTAATAAATACACTACGACTATATATAACAATAATACCAAAATATAAGTAAATAAATAAATTAATTAGTCCTATAAATTAGATCCCAGAAATGTAAATTGTAAAAGACGGTAGGTATGCACTTGATGAAAGATTATATAAGTATTAGATTTATTTATAAATCAAATCGTGTAATATTTGTTTTAAACACTCCACGGATAATAGTTACTTCTTATTATTTAAAAACATATAACAGCAGAACTCTGTTAATTATATACCTACCGATTTAAAAAAAAAGTCAAAAACACTTTTTTTTTTTAAGTGTCTTCAAAGGACATTGTACAGAATACATCAGCCCTAAACACGACACTTTTTCTAAGGTTCAAAAGATACAACTACAATTATATTAAATTTAAAAGTAAATGTGCCGCGCTTGAAGTTCGTGTGGTTTAATTAATTCGCTAAAAGTCGTTAACCGACCATTTTTTTATTGACTGAATCACATAATTATTAGTTGCATGGACCTCGTGAGGACATTGGGCCTACGTACTAAAATGCTATAACTGTCTGGTTCGCTGTTGGCCCGCTGTCCTTTACAGTCTGAATCGTGGCTACGAGTGAAGGCACTTGTTCGCCGAATGACTGCACGGAGGAACCAAACATATCCACATATGAATGGAGGCTTTAAACGTCTAACGAAGTTGGTACCTACTACAATCAGTGTCAGCTGTCTTTGTACTGGAATAAAATCCTTATTGTTTTCAAAGTAATCAGCTCTAGAAGCCTCAAACAAAAACTTGCATAGGTAATTTCAAGAAAAAATATTATCGTAAAAAAAAATACAAATTGTCTATGCAACTGACAGTTATATTAGGTACCATCTATCATGTATCATTACAGCCCCTAGAAAACAGCGTCCTGAACCTCCACTGCCTTCCAGAACATATATCTGGAGAATTTGGCCTACACTCGCCACCTGGCCAGACGGCTTGGCGAGGATATGATGTCATTTTTTTATGACAATTTAATAACGATTCCACGTATTAGTGGCACCGGGACCGACGGCTTAACGTGCTCTCCGAGGCACGGGAACGGTGGTGTTGTAAATCTATGACAAATGTACGTAAGATAAGTGTATTTCTTATTGGTACATGCCGGGTGGGTTTGAACCGACCTTTGTAGGTCTAACACGTTCTTACAACCGAGCCACCACCACGCTTACGTTAACATGTATATTGAATCATATTGTAATTTATTTTTCAGTTAAAAATATAAAACCGGTATTTTTAATGCTGATAACCATTGAATCAAGATTTAACAGGTGGCAACCCTAGATATATGTATGTCTTTGGTAAATACATAATGCATCGCCTTCTGACCTTCGTCTAAGTCTAGTTTTTTGGTTTGTAATTTGTTTATTTATAGCTTTGTTCTTAAATAGCATCTTCATCAATATTAAAAAAAAAATCGTTCCGTATAAAAATATTCTTACTCAAGAATTGTCCAAGTAATAACGACAGAATGACATAATTATATATTTAAACACATTTGCACTTAAGTTTTTATTCTACGGAAGCGATTTGTTTAATAATATTTGTTAAAATTTGGACAATTTACAAATAAAAAGCATTCGCAGTAAAATCAGTCAAAATCAGTCTTTGGTTATTAGCTCCAGTAATTCCACAAAATCTCTTTGTTCCACAATTTTGTCAAAGACATTGACCAATTCCACTGACAACTTGTGAAAAAATCTATCGTAGGAAGACCTTTACCTTCATCATCTTCTTTAAAATCATCACAAAAGGATTGTGTCCATCCAATTACAATAAAACTGTATAACTTATCTAAGTTATCAATAACGAATGAGGCCTACGAGCATCTTTGTTTTGTCGACTTTCGGGTTGCATATAGGCATGTAGTCTATCTTAATTCTGACTTGCCTGGTGGGTTACTGCCGTACCAGGTATTGTAATCTCATAGGTACTGATAACTAAATTTAAAAGGTTATTAATTGATCGTTGTGGTGCAGTTCTGTATAATTTTTATTTTGTAAATCTGATATAGCTGAGTTTTCCTTACAGATTCCGTTCTCAGTCAGATTAAACATTAACAGGTCACTGGAATCTGCTAAGCTGCTGGTCTTCTGCTAACAGCTTACTTATTGGACCACTTTGCTGCTTAGTCTTCTACTAGCGGAGTAGAATCATTCAAAATAATTAAATTAATGACGTTTCATAAATGCCTGTAATAGGTTTACGTGAATAAAGATATTTTGACTTTGACTTTGACTTGTGTGAGTTAGGCCTTGCTATGCCTACTTCCTATACAGCCCGCTGTTAGACGCCAACACACTTCGCATTGCTGTAGCTTTACGACTGGGATGCATTTGTTTTTGTGGTACCAATGCACACGTACTAGGCCACCATGCCTTATGCTGCCAAAGAAGTGCTGACAGGATCTCGAGATACCATGCAATCAATGACATCCTGTCAAGGGTGCTTATATCTGCTAATATCCTCGGCACACTACGCCCATCGGACGGTTATAAATTTAGTTTTTATTTTTTTAGTTTTTTTTGTAGTGTAGTTTTTTTATGTTAGGATTTCTTTTTTAATATTGCAATTCGATTATACTATTTCGAATAAATCTCTTATTATTAAATCCAGTGCCGGTTAAACATCCTAACTCACCCTATTTACTCACCCTCAACCCATTTATCACCCCATTGTTGTTGTTGAGATCGTATATATATCTTTTTTAAAGACTAAAAGCCTGAAGGGCCAACGCTTGGGGGTCGCATGCCCGACTCACCGTGAGACCTCCTAAGGAGACTCCAAGGCGCCCACGGACTAAAACCCTATAAACCATCTCTCTCACTGTTAGCCCTGCGTGCCTTAACAGCTAAGTCTGAGTCGTGGCTACGGAGTGAAGGCACTCTTTCGCCGCGTCATGCAAGCATGCGAAGCAAAAGTCTACTCGACGGCAGCAGACCCAACCTGAGGGGTAGGGGTTTGCGGTGGAGCCATGGAGGGGGAAATGGGGGACCAAGACAGCGGCGACTGGCTTGAGATCGTAAAAACTGTAAATATATATATATATATATTTATACGAAGCACGACATGTGACACCGCGCCCGCCTGATGGTAAGCGGTACGCGAGGTCCAAGAATGGGAGCAACTGACGCCAGCCTCAGACGACCGACATCAGTCCCTACCACTATGCCGGCCTTTAAAGATGCTTTTTCACACTTCTTTTGAAGGACTCCAGGTTATAGGAGTGGGGAAACACACTGGCTGGGAGAGCATTCCACATCTTCAGCGTGCGACAGATGTAAGAGTCTCCAAATTTGTATGTACGCGTAGGGATAGTGGCTACGGTATGTGGATGCATATTTTGGCCTGTGCGAGTAGTTCGGTAGCGGAATAGAGAAGAAGGGATAAGGTTGTGGAGCTCTACAGAACATTCACCGTAGTATAGCTTGTAGAACACGCTCAGGGAGGCCACATCTCGGCGAAGCTGCAGCGATTCGAGAGTTTTAGACACTGTAGTATCGTCCATAGTTAAGTATCGTATATACTTTGTTTAAAAGGAAGTCAAAACATACAATTTAACATATGTAGGTACGAGTAATTATAAGTTACAAGAAAACTAAGCAAAATACAATACATTACAGAAGACCGGAACTATAAAATGTTACTTATTATTTTATCATCCTAAAATTACTTCTGACTACTTTTATGACATGACTTGCCATAGAACAATACCTAATACCAAAGATATTAAACCTACAACAAGACAGGGCAAGAACCCAATCTATACGTACGATAATTATAACTGGAGCACAAAACCACTTTCTTTGCGTTCCTTTAAATTTGTCCATGGTAATATAAACTTTAACAACGGTTGACAATTACAGTTCAAATAGGTTCCTGGCAAAAATATTCCCCAAATAAACGAACAAACCTACTTTAATTGCACCTATGGACGTGAAGGCATGCATGTTTTGTCAAAAAACGTGATATCATAAATAATTATTCGTACAACGTGCGTGGATCAAAACACTTAAATTGTATTATTTTTCTTTTTTTTTTCGCTTTGGCATTAGTAACAATTTGCCAGTGTCAAAATATTTTACTTTACTTTTTGGCCAGACTGATAATTTATTTATTTATATTAACTTTAAAACGAAAACCCGGATAATTTAATAAATAATTTAACTACTTAACTATTTTTTATCTGGTGTTCTTTAGTAAGTTTTGTATCAAGCGGTGTTATCTATCTATCTATATATATATAAAGGTGAATGTCTGTGTGTGTGTTCCAAAACTACTTGACCGATCGGGATGAAACTTTGGGAATATATTGTGTGAACATCGGGGAAGGTTTCTGACATATTAGATTGCATAATAAGTAAATCTTAATATATAAAACAAAGTCGCGTTTGTTAGAACACTTATAACTTGAGAACGGCTGGACAGATTTTCAAGGTTTATGATTTGTTGGATTTGTCTCCGTCCCGTAATAACGTAATAACAGAATAACTAAGAATTAAATTGGAAAATTAAAGAAAAGACAGTCCGAGACTTGCTTATCACGATCAAATAAATAAAACAATAGCTGAAAGTACATTAAAAAGTCATCGAAACAAAAGGGCATGTATGAAGAGGTTAATGAATGTCGAAGAAGCGAAAGAGGTATGTCGTGATCGTGAAAAGTGGCGCTCAATTGTCTCTGCAAGGGATTTGGCGTGAAGATATGTATATATGAAGAAAAAAATAAATAAAAGAAATTCGACACAAAAATTCGTGGGCTTCGTACCTGTCAAACAATGTTGGTTGTCAAATATGGGTGCGTTCAGAAATTTATATCAAGCTTGACCATTAAATGACTGTTAGGCGGTACGAAGTTTGCCGGGTCAGGTAGTTTTTATAAATATTACCATGGAAAGCTTACAATAATACAATAATTAGTTCTCATTGAAAGTAAAAATTGGCACTTGATATCATTGTAAATGGCACATACTTTCAACGAGAACAACAAATAGGTGGTTGGCGAACTGATGGTGGTAATTTGTCTAGTCTGTCGGGCGGGGAAGTATCCACCGTTCGTGCCGATAAACCCAGTAAAGTGTATGTATACGTTTCGGGATCAGGCTCGAATTGTCGTCATGCCCAGTCAAGCCGGCATAGTGTTAGAGACTGATGTCAGTCATGAGTGTCTGATTCATGGACCTCGCGCGTCACTTACCATCAGAAGTTGTATCCAACTAGAATTATCCTATTTTTTTTATGAAATCAACATCATTAAGCAATAAGCGATAAAAAGTATATCGAAATAAAATTAAAAACAACAATGCATCTACCTACCTATCATCAGATCTAAAGTCTTGAGGAGATCAGATATGTGTCTCTCATATGAACCTGAAAGCCGTGGTGGCTCGGTTGTAAGAACCATTTCGTAACATCATAAAAAGGTGGGTTTGAACCCACCATGTACAAATAAGAAATACATTTTCTTACGTACATTTTTCATAGATTCATAACACCACCGTTCCCGTGCCTCAGGGAGCACGTTAAGCCGTCGGTCCCGGTGCCAATAATACCAAAATATGACAATAAAATTTGACTTAAGATCCTCGCCAACCCGTCTGTCCAGCGTGGCGAGTGTAGGCCAAATTCTTCAGATATATGTTCTGGAAGGCCATCTCCAGCAGTGGAGGTCTAGGACGCTGTGTTCTAGGGGCTGTAATAATGATGATGATATGAACCTGCGAGCGGTGGTGACTCGGTTGTAAGAACCATTTCCTAACATCATAAAAAGGTAGGTTCGGTCATAGATTTACAACACCACCATTCCCGTGCCTCGGAGAGCACGTTAAGCTGTCGGTTGCGGTTCCAATAACATTAACTTGTGGAATCGTTAATAAATTGTCATTAAACCATAAGAGGGCATCAACCCGCTGGCCAGCTACATATTATTCTTTGCAGTTGTAGCTGGAATCAGTTGCCCATTAAAATCCGGCAGGCCCTGAGCAGAGCTATCTTTAAAAATCTTGTATATGCATACTTCATAAAGACATGATAAACTTACTTTGTTTCCGGCTTTGCTGATAATTATACTATATTTGATATGGTTATAGATAGTATTAAATTTATTTATATGTATAAAATTAAATGAAATAAATTTTTTGTCAGAAACATGGTAGGTACAGGGATGTAAATTATTATATGTAATTATATCACATGCTTCGCTATTTCTAGCATACAAATATTTATTTAGTCACATGACTTTGTCGAGCTTAGTGTCTAGGTATTCTTTTGTCGAATAAAAACATTTATTAACCAGAATTTGTTAGACTGTTAATTTGAACAGTTTTAGTGGCAGCTCCCTAGTAAGGAAGCTTATTAAATATCTTTGTTGCCATTGCATAACAATTTCGGCTATATTTAGTACTTTTATGCGCTCGAATAATTATTCTACTAGGATAACGCGTTTTAAAATTGCAATTATCCCCAAGAATTTTAAAAAGTTCCGGGTGGCTTTTTACAAATAAAAGTAATGTATATTATTTAATTATATAATATGTGTATTATTATTATTATTGACCGCCTCCGTGGTCTAGTGGTAATAAACGTTGCCGTGAACTCGGGAGGTCGTGGGTTCGATTCCCACCGGGGGCAAGTTGTACATTGTATAATTTGTCTCGGTCTGGGTGTTTATATGTATAATATGTATATATTTACAAAAAAAAAAGTATAATATGTACACACATCAAAAGTGTCTAGGGATCAACATATATTTTTGCAATAACTTTTCTCCTGATTGATATTCATTAAAATTTTCTTTAAGGATTGATCAAATAAAATGTTTTCGTTTCGTACAGTAACGATAAACCAAGTCACCTTTGCATTAGTAAAAAAAAATGCCATTTTCCTAATAAAGGGATTTTTGACATTTGAACCACTAACATTAAAGTTCGAAAAAAAGACTGAAATAACAGTTTTTTTTTTAATTTTATTGGGTAACTTAAACAATTAATAATCCGTGTTTCTACCGCGAACACTAACAACACAAGAACATCGGTTTGGCATACTCAAAATGAGTTCATCCAAATCACGCTGTGGAATGGCCGCCCATGTTCGTTGCAACAACAAAAAAAGGTCTTCTTGCGACTGGATAGCCTCCATATTCGGCAGAGCTCTTCTCTGAAGAATATCCCATGCATGCTCAATCGGGTTCAAGTCTGGCGACTGAGCAGGCCAGGGCAGGACATTGATGTTAGCTGCGGCGAGAGTCTGTCTTACAACTCTTGCGGTGTGCGGTCGTGCATTATCATGCATTAACTGAAATAAGGGACCGATATGCACTTGTAGAGGAACGATGACGTCTGATACAACCGTCTCAGCATAAATTTGAGCGTTGAGGTTGCCTCTGATCCAAATCAACTCAGTTCTTCCGCCGATCGAAATACCCGCCCATACCATGATGGTTCCACCACTATAAGGATGGACTTCCTGGCAGGATTTTAATCGCTGTTGGCGTCCAGGGGTTCTCCAGTGTCGTATACGTCTTGTATCCGGCCTCATACCAAAACGAGACTCATCAGAAAAGCACACGAAACGCCATTGTTCTTCTGTCCAATTTCTGTGTTCAAGAGCCCATTGATATCGAGTCCTACGATTGTGCATTGCTATAGGTGGTACCCGTAGCGGTCTTCGGGAATGAAGGTTCACTTCATGCAAGCGGTTTCTGACTGTTTGGTCGCTAATTAAGTTCCCTGAAGAGCGATGAAGGCTCACGGCTAACATCATGGCGGTTATTGTTGGAGTTCTTCGAGCTGTGATTTGAATGTATCGGTCTTGTCTCCGTGTGGTGCAGCGATACCGTCCTCCATGGCGCTCAGCCACGGTACCAGTGGTTCGGTAACGTGTCCAAAGTCGACTGATAACACTCTGACTTGTATTCAGAGCTAAAGCCACAGTACGTTGCCGGGAACCAGCTTCTATCATTCCCACGGCTCTGATCATTTCTTCCCTGCTTAAATGACGTCGCCGCTCCATAATAACGTTGGTTTTAATCAGTAGTAGGGAAACAGTAGCACTAATAATGTCTTCAATGCGTCTTATGTTTTTATAGGGAAAATATTGACAGCTGATTTTCATCTTTTACTCGAATTTGATTGACAGTTCCTGTTTTAAATTATGAAATGCACCAAAAAGGATCCATATAAATTTATAAAATCATAAATTTATTACAAAGCCACATCTCAATCACAAGAAATCCGCATAAACATGCTTGATCCCTAGACTTTTTTGATGTGTGTAGTTTATCAACCATCTAGTTTCCGTAACACAAGCCTGGTAGCTTACCACGGAAATTAGATGGCGCTGTGTGACCTGTCTGGAAGTATTTATTATTTATTATTGTTTATATGTATGTATTTCCATGTAGTATTAGTATGTAGATATCCGTGGTCTAGTGGTAACAAACTTTGCCGTGAACTCGGGAGGTCGTGGGTTCGATTCCCACCGGGGACAAGTTGTACATTGTATAATTTGTCTCGGTCTGGGTGTATATATTTACAAAAAAAAAAGTATAATATGTAGTTTATCAACCATCTAGTTTCCGTAACACAAGCCTCGTAGCTTACCACGGAAATTAGATGGCGCCATGTGACCTGTCTGGAAAAAAAAATAAAAAATAATAAAAATTAGGTATCTAAGTATGTATAAATTTATATATATGTCATTATATTGTCTAATTAAGCCTGTAATTGCACCTACCTTTCATTGTTTAATTTATTTTGTTGTCCCGAAGGTTTGACTGTCATAGAATGCCTAGCGGCATTAAGTCCGCCTTTGTACTTTGTGCAATAATGATTTAAATAAATAAATTATATATCTACATAAATATAGTTTTAGGTTAAAAACTTACGAATTTGGTTTGACGAACTCCTAGTCACACAGAAGACAACTACAAACATTAAGAACTTCATTTTTGTTTTATTTTTTTAAATAGATTTAATTTTATATTTAATTTATTGGCAAATTGAACCTAGCGAGGCTGTGACGCGCCCGCTACTGCCAATTGAGACTGGTTCGAGAAATATATATCTAAACACAAACGAATATAGCGTTGTTAAGATATAAGGAAAATTGTCTTTTGTCTTATATTAAGGCGGGTTTAGACCAAACGAGCAAATACCCCTTCTATCTGCTCTTTATCAAATTACCAAATAATTACTTATATATATACGAGTATGTACAGTATTTCCAAATTAATAATGCACATACAGATCTTCGCTAATTGTCGTATTCCCGGAAACACCCGAATCATTGAATCGTAAGAGCCTAAACATTGCACTTGCATTTTGCACCTTGTTCGAAAGAAATAGAAGTCAATATCATGTGTACACAATCGAAAACAATTCGGGCGGTCGGTGACTGCATGTGTTCTCTCTGAGTGGAATTATATAGAGCTGATATTACACACCGTTCTTGGTTTTGTTTTCAAAGGTGAATTTAATTTCAACTTTAATTATCTTATTCAACTTTAAATAGTTTATTTTGTAAAATAGGAAAACGTACTAACAACTAGCACAAAACACATAATTCTACTAAATTATGCATGAAGAAAATGCACTTAACCACTCTATATACATATCGTCTTCCGACGCTCGGGGAATACGACCGTTGCCGAACAGTGACGAAGATTTCTATGCGCATTATCACTTTGGGAGAACTGTACTTATACACAGCGGCGCGGTGGTGGCTCGGTTGTAAGAACGCGTACCTTAAATCCTACAAAGGTCGGTTCAAATCCACCCAATGAGAAATACACTTTTCTTACGTACATTTGTCGGAGATTTACAATAAATGTCCAAGACGGCATTAACGGAATCATACAGTATTGGGTTGGGGAGGGAGAGAAGTAGAATGGTGGATGGTGAGCGTATTATCGCGCAATAACATAAAAAGGGAGGCATCCTTTTCTTAAACCAGCCTATTGTCGGTCGCAAGCCCGATCCATGGAATGCTTGGAAATATGTCTTTACCACAAACACAAACTGCCTCCGTGGTCTAGCTGGCCGCATTTTATCACACGGCTCTCAATGACTTCATCCAAAGTGTGATTGTGACTGCTGAAGTTCCCTCGATCTTAGAACCCTCTGAAGCGATGCAGATGGCAAGACCTCACGGGATGGCCGTTGGACCGTGGAAACTTGGCCCATCTCACACCTAAGCGCCGGAAGTGTGGTGGTTTCTGCTGAGAACGCAAGCTGCGCAAATATGCCAACCTCGGTACAAGTTTCGAATTTGCGCCGTTTGGTTTCGAGACGTTGGGCAAGCGTCTGGCAAAGAAGTTATCCCAATGGCTGATGGAAAAGTCTTGAGACAAGAAAGCTGGCGAATATTTCTGCCAACGTATTATTATTATTAAATTTTAGTTTACTAACTTTAATGTAAGCCATTGTTACTAACATAGTTATTTAATTGAATATATTATTATTATGTATATATATTCTTTATTGACCGTACTACCCTGTGGCAAAACCTCATGATGCACGACACCCGAATGCATCGAAGAAAACTGTGAGCTCGGGTGTCCGGCACGCTCTTCGTCGTTCACATCTTCTCGGCCCTCTGAGAACATTTTGTACTACCGATAAACGTTGCTGTCAAAGGTAGCTTCACCATATGCCACAGTCAACATTCGTAATGCGCATTAGGATTTTGTTTGTCACACAATATTTGATACAGATTATTTGTTCCATTTTTTGGAATAGGCAAAAATGGAAGACGAAACAAAACACGTCCAATCAAAACAGCTGTCGAAATACACACAAAAATTTTATATAAAATATAATTTTGGAGATAATTTTTTTTCTTTTCTTTTTGTAAGTTTGTATTTTTTTTTTCTATGTATTATTATTATTTATTTTATTTTATTTATTTATTAGATCTCCAACAAGATGTACACCAATTCATTACAACATAATAAGAATAATATGGCGCTAAGTGCCACCTTATTTATAGGAGATTACAGCATTCAAATTAGAGTATATATACAATTTTAATATAAATTAGATTAAGTTCAATTGTTAAAAAATCTATGTAAGGCAATAAAATTTTATAAAGTAATAATTTATATAAACATAATAATACTTAAAAATATAATTAAAAATAAAATTTTAAATTAAAACACAATTAATAATTACACATTAAATACCCTAACAATTAATAATTACACAATAAAATACCCTAATAATTAATAATTACACAATAAAATACCCTAATAATTAATAATTACACAATAAAATACCCTATTAATTAATAATTACACAATAAAATACCCTAACAATTAATAATTACACAATAAAATACCCTAATAATTAATAATTACACAATAAAATACCCTAATAATTAATAATTACACAATAAAATACCCTAATAATTAATAATTACACAATAAAATACCCTAATAATTAATAATTACACAATAAAATACCCTAACAATTAATAATTACACAATAAAATACCCTAATAATTAATAATTACACAATAAAATACCCTAATAATTAATAATTACACAATAAAATACCCTAATAATTAATAATTAAAATAATAATTATTGGCCAAAACTGCTGACTTCTATTTGTTTTAAGCACCTTTTATAGTTATGTTCTCTTGATGAAAAAACGTCGAAATCATGAAACCTGTGTAGGAAGTTGTACTGCCTGATCATTCGATTCAACGGTGAGAAATGGCGCAGATTTGATTTAGACGTTGACAGTCTAAACGGATCATACGTAGATACCCTGAGTTTCCTGTTACTAGCGCAAAGTGTAATCTTTGACAGCAGGTAAGGTGAATCGATGTTATTATTGAGGAGCTTAAAGAAAAACATTCCATCCAAATGCTGTCGCCTCTTCTGGAGCTAGATCATGCCAATTTATTTATTAGGTTACATTTAGATAATAGTTTTAATATAGTTAATTTAATATTGTAATTATTTTATATTGTTTGTATATTAAATTAACTATTCTTAGTTGTAGTCAAGTTTAAATATAATTCTTATTTAATAATTTTAATGTCACATGTGACCATGCAGCCACCTGAAGAGTTTTTCGCCACTATATTACACAGGCAAATCAGGGTCAAACAGCTAGTGTCTTATAATTTAGTAACTTTTATTATATTATAGAATCGTGAAATAAACTAACCACAAAGCGTGTCACTAGATGCCACTCAGGTATTTCCCAATACAGATAAACACTTTTTGCTTTTGTTAGTTTGGACATTTTTTTTTAATTTTTTGTTTTAATTTTAATGTATTTTTAATTACTTTAAGGTTACCCATGTACATTTTTTTTGTTTCACTCCTCCCATAGGATATGAATGAGGTGACAGAAAAGGCAAAGGAATCTAGCCCATAGAGCCATGTCGGTCGAAATAATATATTCTTTCCTTTTTATAAGTTATTGTTATCATTAAATTCCAGATGTTGCAGAATTTGATACTTTTCTTGGAGTCACTCGCGGCATGATCACCCAAACACGTCGCGTCGGGTATAACATAGAGTACACAGCGCGGGAAAACTGCAAAAAACTAACTGCGACTTGTGCTCCATTTTTAAAGTCCAATTTATCGTTTTCCATAATTATTTACATTGTAGCACATTATTAAACAAAACAACACCACTTTTGACTAACAATATCCACAGTAAATTAATTTACAACCCAAAAACTTGCACTTGACATGTCCGCGCAAATTGGCGCGAAGAACTCGTCGTTATATTTTTTTTTTGTTTCACTTCTCCTATAGGATAATGAATGAGGTGATAGAAAAGGCAAAGAAATCTAGCCCATAGAGCCATGTTTGTCGAAATAATATATTCTTTCCTTTTTATAAGTTAATGAATTCCAGATGTTGCAGAATTTAATGCTTTTCATGGAGTCACTCGCGGCATTGTCATTATCAGGTATAATATAGAGTACACAGCGTGTGAAAACTGCAACTTGCGCCAATATAAAGTCTAAAGTCCATATTATCGTTTTTCATAAATATTTACATTGTAGCACATTATTAAACATAACAACACCACTTTTGACTAACAATAACCGATAATTAAGTTATTTTATTGATAGCTACTCTGTACACTGTTTATAAATAGTTATATATTCAGAATAAACTTGAAAAAATAAATAAATGTGTATGTGGTTTTTCTTACATAAATTAAAAAATTAAAATTAAATTAAATTAAATATATTTTATTTCAGGCATTTAAAGACCCATAATTAATTTAAACAATAATTCTAATTTACATAAGGATTAGAGAAATTGATTTATCCTCCTTTTTTATACTGACTACAGTTATAAAAAAATATCACCTTTTTCACATTTTCTTGACAATGCAAGATCGTGACAATCCACTTCACAGCTATTGTTCAAATTTCAAGTCACTAGCTCATCGGGAAGTTAGTTTAAAATTAATTACAAAATTCCATCCCCACTGCAGACATACAAGAAAGCGAGTTAATAAGAACATGATATAAAAAATTAAAATAATTAATCGATTAACTTACGAATTGAATTATATCAATATTTATTTTGTCAGTGTAACCTTGAAGTATGGATTGGACATCAAACTTATTTTGATGGTCCCTAATAACGAGTTAATTTTGCCAAAACCAGTTGCGACGAATCAGGTTTAATATTTTTTTGTTTACTAACAGGAATCTGTTCATACGAGTAGCAAGTTAAAAATAGGTCGCCTTTTTAGTCATGTCTAATTAATAACTAATTAATATTCATAGTATCACCACGACCGTATCCCTTGCAGGGCCAGAATTCACGCTTATAAAGAAGCATATTCATTTGACCGCCTCCGTGGTCTAGTGGTAACAAACGTTGCCGTGAACTCGGGAGGTCGTGGGTTTGATTCCCACCGGGGGCAAGTTGTACATTGTATAATTTGTCTCGGTCTGGGTGTTTATATGTATATAAAGTATAATATGTAGTTTATCAACCATCTAGTTTCCGTAACACAAGCCCCGTAGCTTACCACGGAAACTAGATGGCGCTGTGTGACCTGTCTGGAAATATTTATTTATTTATTTATTTCTGGACATTGGTTTTCAACGACAAATATCCAAATTTAAAGAAATGTGTTGAACAACTGCATTCATGTTTTGTTTCAACATAATTATGTGAGTCGGCATTTTCCTACTTAAATCGAACAAAAACTAAACACCGTTCTCGCTTGACAGACACTTATACATTGGATTCTTTAAGGTTGGCAAATTCCAATAACAAACCTGATTTTGCTAATCTAGCGAAAGATGCTGAGACGCAATGCTGACACTAATAAAGATATAATAGTTACTAAGAATAATTATCAATTTTCTGTTATCCCTCTTAATAAAATAAAAAATACTACAATTGTATACTAAGCTATGTTATTTTATTTGAGATTTCAAGAAGTTCTAATTGGTAGATCGCACAGGGTTTTGTTAGTGTACAGTTAGATCTTGGGTCAAGTCAAGTCGGCCACCCCTGGTATATTTTACATCTTTCATTTTTTCATTCCATAAAATAAAAACTTCTGTTAGTAAACAGATGTGACTTCCTCGCACATAATTATTTATAGTACTAAAGCCTTGCGTTTACACTTTGAATTCTAAAAATATATGATAAACATTATAAATTATTCATTATATCAAAAATATCTAATATTTTCCTTGTAGAAATAAAAATCACATTACGGATATCTACATTAAGAGACTAGCTTAGCAATATGTACACTTCAACGAGGTCAAATATAATCTTTACTTCTTCTTTACCGTAAGCGCGGATACCTGGGTCTTACTGACATTAAACTGGACGATTTATGGGCACCCAATGTTGTGGAGACCGCAAAAACTGCCCCACTTTGTCAACGTTTTCGGGCGTAGTTAGTGATTATTACGTGGGTGTACACATTTAGGGCGAGTGGAAATGTGAGACAGGGGCTGTCCGTAGCTTGGGTCCAAACCGGCTTTATACTCGCTTCCTTGGCTATTTTAGAAAAGATTTCTGGTCAGCATCATGTCCCAATATTTTGGTTCCAAATTTAGGAAAATTTCAACGACTGGGATGAACCGCTCTGCAAACTGGTACTGGAAGATATTTTTTCTTCCAGTAACATGAAAGAACGGGCTCGCCTCATAGCCGTTTCCACTAGGGAGTCAGGTCTCTGGTTGATGGCTTTTCCTTCATCATAGGTTGGTATACTCCTTGATTGAAATACACTGACCATGGCGGTATGCCTTTGTTTCGGAGCCCAGACTGTGCACCCGCATCAAAGTCGGTGTGGAGAACCCGTCGGACATCTCGGACACCATGGGCTTTCTTGCGCTAGAAGTCATCATCATCATCAGCCTGTGTCTCTTTACTGCTGGATATAAGCCTCCCCCAAGGCTCGCTATTTTACACGATCTTCTGCCACCCTCATCCATCCCCCACCAGCAAACTTCCTCAGGTGTCCATCTGGCGGGGGGTCGTCCCACACTGCGTCTTCCAGTACGTGGTCTCCACTGCAGGACCCGTTTACTCCATCGTTCATCGCTTCTGCGACAGACGTGTCCAGCCCATTGCCACTTCAACTTGCTAATTTTGAAAGCTATGTCGGTAACTTTGGTTCTTTGACGGATGTCAACGTTTCTGACTTTATCCTTCAGAGAAATCCCGAGCATAGCTCATATCATAGCTCGCGCTAGAAGTGCTGACCGCATTTTATCACACGGCTTTCAATGACTTCATCCGAAGGGTGATTGTGACTGCTGAAGTTCCCTCGATCTTAGAACCCTCTGAAGATGGCAAGAGACCTCACAGGATGACCGTTGGACCGTTGAAACTTGGCCCATCTCACACCTAATCGCCGGATCGGTTTCTGCTGAGAACGTCAAGCTGCGCAAATACGCCAACCCCGGTACAGGTTATAAATTTGCGCCGCCCGTTTGGTTTCGAGACATTGGACCCGTTGGGCAAGCGTCTGGCCAAGAAGTTATCCTAACGGCTGATGGAAAAGTCTGGAGACAAGAAAGCTGGCGATTATTTCTGCCAACATATTAGCCTCGCTATACAGAGGAGAAATGTTGCCAGTCTCCTTGGAAGTATCTCTGAAGGGTCGTCTTTAGAGGACATATTTTTTTTATAAATAATAATAAATGCTCTTATTTATTTATTATTATTTTGACTACACCCGAAAATATTCAGCTAGACAGTCAATTTTACGCTAAGACAAAGTTCAGACAATAAGGGCCGTCATTTGAGCGATTAATCTTTAAAACTATGTAATACAAATTGACCTTTCAAATCAGCCAGTTTTCGTGCCGCACCTGTACATTGCATTACATTTTTAGTAATAAAATGGGTGTAACTGTCTGTATAAGTTTTATATATATACGTCTATGCATAAGATGAGATCGTGCGTCAGTCGGTCTGGTGTTTTGTTGATAGTTTGGTGTAGAACAAAAACCTTTTGGGTAATTCCATTCTAAGTGGGAAAAAAACGAAAAACAAATACCCACAGATATAGATCTATATATCTGTGCAAATACCTATTAAAGAGAAAAAAAAAACTATTTACTAGTAATTTAAGGACACGGGACTATATATACAACGTAATAATAATAAATCATTGCACACAATTATTATTTTTTAAATGTATATAGGGTAGCATAATACTGTATATTATATTATATATAACATTGAGTGGACTCCAACCGTCAAATACTTGGGCTGCATAATTAACAGGACGTTATCGATGGGTGAAATGACCTGCCACACCGTCAATCAAGCGAAGGCAGCCCAACAACAACAACAACAACAACAGTAACATGGGTTACGTCCTATTCTGAATTCTAGCTTGCCGCTCAGGTTGAAGGTCCGGATGTACAAGAAAATTAAATACTTAAAAAAAAAAATAGCTTCCCCAAATCGCTGTCTTGTGGCATAGTGCCCAATACACTAGCAGCATTTCCCCTTTGAATTAAAATACTTATTTTTTGTGACAAAAACTGCCAGCCCTATTGTCACCAGAGACGTCAATGAGCCTTGGAATAATTTCTTTAGAGAAAGCTTCAAGGTCGATCCCCACGGGCCCATCGATTCTACATCAAACGTCGAAAATAAGTATCTATTGCAAATCGATTTATATTTTCGACGCTTGCTGATCTGCGCTTGTTCCGTAGCAGCACCATCTCTAACAGAAGTACCTTGAAGGTGGTAAGGGGCTAGGGAATCCCAACTGTTAAATCCCACAGCAGGGGTTGGCGCAATCTCCAAGGTACTAATGTTATTCCGTTTGGACGCTTGCCATCGTCTCGACTCAGATTAGTTCAAAAATAGGTACATTGTATAAATAGTTTTTTTTTTTTTCATCCTCAACATATCCTGGGAATACATTCTCGGTAATTACTCGGAGAATTGTTTCAATTACTATGAAAATAATTACGACTAATTATTATTACTGACTGAATAAAAAGGCCTGATTATTGGAAACCTAAGCAAAGGGAATGTTGATTGATCGGACAATTCTCATCGTTAGACTGTACCTAACAGTGACAAAATAATAATAAAGAATTAAATAACATTATTTTACCTCGTCAAACGCGAGAAGTTCGGCAGTTTCTGCTGAGAACCCCAACCTGCGCAAATACGCCAACCTCAGTACAGGTTACCAATTTGCGCCGTTTGGGTTCGAGACGATAGGCCCATGGGGACACTCAGCCAAGCGTCTGGCCAAGGAGTTGTCCAAACGGCTAACGGAGAAGTCTGGAGACAGGAAGGCTGGCAATTATTTCTGCCAACGTATTAGCTTAGCTATACAGAGGGGAAATGTTGCCAGTCTTCTTTTTTTATTTATAGTTTAGTTTATTTTTAAATTTATTATTTAGGTAGGACACCAAGACTGACACCAGCTGTTCTGATGAGACTTGGCAAGTGTTGGTCTTGGTCTTGCATTGGGAAACACTATTGAAAAGTGTCGCCGTCAATCATAACTTAATGATATGATTTAGTTTAACGGCATTGTATTCTTAAAGACTTTTATCTTATCGTCGTAAATTATTAAGTACCTATATGGATTAACAGACGATTTTAAATTACATAAAATATAGTTTTTCTTAGTTCTTTAGGTATCTTCAGAAGACTTGAAATATGTAATATTATTATATACAAGATGGGGCAAGAACACAAACGGTATGAGAATCAAAGCACAATCGTTTCATTTAGTCTATGACAGTGTATTATTGCCGATTATGATCCGGATATACAGTGGGCAGTGATCCAGGCCCGGATCTGGATGCTGGAAATGGGGACCTTACCCCGTTTTCCCCCGCAAGATCTCAACGGGAAACCCCCCGCCGGTAACTCAATACACACTGCAGAGTGCCGCGGCCGTTACTAAGAGTAAAAGTGCTCGTGTAAACCTAGGTTTACATTCGACAAATTTAGCTCTCTCTAGGAAGCTGTTGTCAGCTTGATAATTCATAAGTACCTACTCTAGTCAGGCTTTTAACAAATTCCCCAATAGTAGGCATCCAGATCTCGAGCTATGCCTATATGTGCAAGCGCATTTGCCAGCGCCATCTCTTGATTTACGGTTGAACTAACTCATACATTAAAATAATTAGTAGTGCTTAGCCTTGTTCAAGTTTTTAAGATATCCTCAAGAGGGCGTGGAAAACATATAGCTCGTGGGTCTCCTGAGCAGCCATGTTACGTCCTGTTATGAATTCCAGCTTGCCGCTTAAGTTGAAGGTCCGGATCTACAAGATGTTCATCCGTTTTTGTCTTACGTATGCTGCGCTAGCCTGGTGGTGCCAGGCTAGCTTTTGACCAAGACCAACAGGTACAAGATCCAACGTCAGCAGAACATATTGCTCAGAGTGGTCTCCCGAGCGGGTCAATCGGGCAGACAATAGACACTTCAAGCATCTTCAGAATATCGCTCCGTCTTGCGCTCGGCCCCCCAACGGGAGAACACTTCCCAGAGAATTGCTCCTGGAGGAGAGCTGAAGCAGTCGAACCTAGCCCCATGGGTCCGTGAGCCACACGGGCGCTGTTATTCTAGTAACGGCGCCCAGTACTAAAAGTGCATGAATTACCGGCGGGTGGTTAACCGCTGAGATCCTGCCGAGGAAAACGGGGGAATGTCCCTATACCCAACCCAGGCACATTAGACATCCGGGCCTGGACGACCCCACTGTCTGTCTGTGTCTCCCGATCGTCTTGGTTCGCTCGTTCCAGGCCTGGACGACCCCACTGTCTCTCTGTCTGTCTCCCGATCGTCTTGGTTCGCTCGTTCCAGGCCTGGACTACCCCACTGATAGTCTGTTCTGGAGATGCCTACTATTGAGGAGTTTGTCGTCGGCCAGACTAGACGTATGTTCTATCAGGCCGACAACGGACTCTTTAAGCATCTCCAGAATATCGCTGCGTCTTGCGCACTGGCTGTAGAGACCATAGAGAAGTTCTCCTGAATGTCAGCTGAATCAGTCTACTTAAACCCCCTGAGCTCTACACACGGGTTCTGTTATATCAGTAAAGTTCATGAATTGCGGTACCCACTGAGATCATGCCATGGAAAACTGGGTAATGTTTCCATCCCCAACCCAGGCCCATTAGCCATCCAAGCCAGGACGACCCCACTGTCGGTCAAACTGGAATATAAAATTAAAATAAAATAAGACAATAATAAATAATGATCTAGGCTTAATGGACAATATTAAATCGTAAAATAAACAACAATTACTGCAGAATAAACAAATAAATTAGAACAATAATGAATTAGCTAACGTTAGAGTTGGTGTATCGCTAAGCAAATGACTACGTCACAAGACCGATAGCATTATGACCCCGACATTTCTCAGTAATACAGTGAATTGGTCATTTCAAATGTTGGGATCAAACAGGATGCGACGGACTTTTAAATTAATATTACTTGCAGTGCTTCTGTGTGCATCTGTGAAAGCAGGTTAGGTCTATCATAATTTGAATTGTGTTGTGATTTATTTTGTGTGTTTTTATAGTTAACCCATGCTTTTGGCGAGTGTTGAGTTTAGCGATTTAAGAGTCAAACTGGACATGGAAAGATAGTGCGTCATAATTACTATTATAACCGATAGAACTCCACGGCTGATGATAAACAAACGGATTGAAGAGTTGTGTTAATCAATAAATACCTATTGCTTGTTGGTAAAAATAAATCAAATTGACACAATAACATGTTGACGAATGGGACAGCTTAAGAGTATTTGCATTCATCTCGCTCGCACAATCTAATATTATTAAAGATTTTTAAAGCCTGAGTGTAGTACTAATAATAATAAAATTCTTTATTGCACATTAAAATATACAAAATAAAATGAAGTACATAGGCGAGCTTAACCTTGTAGGTATTCTCTAACAGCTAACCTTTGGTAGAACGAAGAAATTGTGGGGTGCAGAGTTAGAAGGAGAGAATATTGTTGTCATTGATATATAATATGTAGTGTAATAATGTGTATGGGTATATATATTTCAATTTACAATAAGCCTAATACACTCTCTGCTATATTTCATTCTCTCATTATAGTCATCATATAGTAGGTATATTATATTTATGTATATTCATAGAACGTATGTATGTAGTTTTATTTGTATGTATTTGTGAAATGAAATGAAATGAAATATCGTTTATTTGCAATAAATACAGTACAGTGGTCACAAAACTTTAGTCAGGTCTACTCACATGTATTCTACCTGCAAGCAGGCGTGCAAATCTTTACTTACATACTAATATCATAATCACAACTACATTAAAACAAAAAAATATATATTAATTAACCTGTTTTGCACTCAAGATACTCTTTTACACTATAAAATCTATGGTCCAGTAGCCATTTCGTCAGTTGTAATTTTAGTTTAGGGCCCTGCAATAATTTTATTTTGTCAGGAAGCTTATTATATATTATTATACACATATTAAATACATTTTTCATACTTATGTCTTTATAGCAGGGGGGCTGGTATAATAAATTGGTTCTTTTTTGTCTGGGTATGACTTCACTACGCTTCCTAAAGTGTTCTGGGTGAGAATGTACGAAAAGACATACATCTCTAATGTACATACACGGTAACGGTAATATTTTTAGTGTTTTAAAGAGAGGTTTGCAACTGTCGCGATACCAGACATTACAGATTGCTCTTATGCATTTCTTTTGTATTATGAAAGCACGGTCTATGTCTACTGAGTTTCCCCAGAGTATTAGACCATAGCTAAGAACTGAGGATACATACCCATGATATGCCGCCTTTGCAGCTTCTATTGAAACTGTTTGTCTCACTCTTTTCAGGGCAAAGACGAAACGGTGGTGTGTATGTATTAGTATGTAAATAAGTATTTATTCACTACTATATATTGAAGTCTAATATTTTTCTATTAGTTTTAATAGCACATGCCTTATCTTGTCGTAACTGCTTTAGTTGTCCCAAAGGTTTGACCAGTATAGAATGTCTAGCGGCATTAGGTCCGCCTTTGTACTTTGTGCAATAAAGTTTATAATTAATAAATAAAAATAAATAAATATATATAATATATGTATTAGTTTATAATAATATAGTTAAACCGTAGAATTTAATACAATATTGCACCACCTTTCAATTTAATGCCCAAGTTGTCCCAATGGTTGGCTAGGATAGAATGTCTAGCGGCATTATAAGCCCGCCTTTGTCTTTGTACAATAAAGATTTAAATAAATAAATATATATATATTAAACTAAATTCAAAGGTTGCTATACCTTTCACTGGATATATCATATGTCATAATTAAAAAGTGTACTTTTAGAAATGTACTCTAGTTTCTAGGAAATTAAATTATGGCAATTTTAGAGCCAAGCAGGTCTGCCGTCGATACATTTATAGAACGAGCTTAAAGGACGGCATTAACGGAATCATACAGTATTTGGTTGGGTAGGGAGAGGAGTAGAATGGTAGATGATGAGCGTCTTCTTGATCAATAAAATAAAAAAGCAGGTCTTCTCTGTAAACCACACACGATGGACCCGGCACCCGAATGGTGAAGCCATGGAATGCGTAGAAATGTGTCTTCTTCATAGACTTTTTCTTGACTTTCTTGTTACGATAAAAAAGCTTGGGTACAAAATTTTAGCATTTTAATTAGTCTCGTAGTTTGACAATGCCTCTGTACGGCAGCTAATAGTAATTAGGGACATTCATTTATTATACAATTTGTATTTAGTTATAGTTTAGTTTAGTATGACAATGCCTTTATACAGAAGATATAATTTTAAGTTACCTTTTTATAATTGTTTGTCCTAGCTTATAGTATGACAATGCCTCTTTACAGCAGCTATTATCTTAACTGACATTTATATTTTTATAATTGTGTCTGTCTTAGCTTATAGTGTGACAATGCATATCTACAGCAGTTATAATGTTAAGCGTTATTCTGTACTTATAATTTTGATATTTTTATTATTTTATTGTTTCTCATGTACTGACCTATCTATCTCTTACTATCATGTACTGCTCCAGATACACCAATATGTACTATAAAATGATATTATTTTATATCAATATTGTAAAAATTGACGTGTAAAAGTGCAGAATATATCTCTTTTTGTCCTATGCCTACTTGCAAAATAAACGAATTGAATTGAATTGATTGCCTCCTATTCTAGCGGTTAAGTCCGTGGATTTCGACGTAGAGTTACCGGTATCCATTCTCATCTGCAACAGTGGAAGTTTCGAAGTCTATGTTCTATGGGCTGTTATCATAAATTTATTAATTAACCTCCGATTTTAATTTTTTTTTTTTTTTTTAATAAATATTTCCAGACAGGTCACACAGCGCCATCTAGTTTCCGTGGTAAGCTACATCTAATATCCATTTTTCTCAGTGTAGCTGTCATATGTATTACAGATTTATTTATTTATAATTGGGTAGCCAACAGTGCTAACATCACACACTTATTTGTACTTAACACTAAATCAGAAGTTAGATGTTGCATTTATTATAGGCACCACCACATTACCACAGTAGCCTTTATGAAATACCAAAATTATAAAATTTTCAATAAGTATACAAAAACTAAATATTATTCGAAAAACTAAAGCTGAAATAAATTTTAATATATATATATATATATATATACATCAAACATACAATTCCTTTTAGTAATAATAAAAAAAAGTAACGAAAATAACTAAAATATTACCTACTTCTAGTAGTAGACTGCCTCCGTGGTCTAGCGGTTAAGTCCGTGAATTAAGACTCCGGTACGGGTTCGATTCCTGGTCGGGACACAATAATATTTATTAATGTAAATAAATACATTTAATTAATATTTAATTTATTTGTGATATTTCTCGAGTTTGGTACGCTAGAGACATCGACGAGCTTGCCACTTGTCATGATTGGCCTATAGTAAAGTTGACTAAATGTGAATCCGCTTATTTATAAGCGTGGATTCTGACCACCCCGAAATAAAGTAAAAGTAATAAAGTAAAATTAAATTAAATTAAAATTATTTTTATAAAAAATAAAATAATAATAATAAAAAACATACATAAAATTGACTTATAAATTTTGGGCAAGTTGTTTTAGCAGTTTATGTTTAATTAATAATTTAATGGGTGTGCCATGATTGAGCGATAAAAAACAATAAATTGACAGCTTAACAAGAAGTTCATTAACTTTAACGCTTGTGCTACCCTCGCACAATCCAATATTTCCAAAGATATCTGTTGTTTTAAAATTACGGATATGTTGAACATATTTTTACTGTCATATACCCAATTTTACACTGAGTGAAGTAAAGTATCATCACTTTGGAGGTGGTCAAAAATCACGCTTTTTAGAGAAGCGAATTTACATTTAGCCAACTATAGGCTCGTCATGTGGCAAGCCCGTCGATGTCTTTAGCGTACCAAACGCGAGAAATATTGCAAATAAATTATTGTGTCCCGGAGACAATGTAGAGGAAAGTTACGCAAAATAATTGTGTATTTTACTTTAAGTATTTTTTTACTATTTCAGATGACGCGCCCCATGATGAGACACAAAGTCTGGCGGAGGGGGAGAAGCGAATGAGTGAACAGGTTCTGAAGATTCTAGAACACTTCAAGGAGCCAGATCCTGTAGGCATACCTGGAGCAGACATCCCAGACCCGTACAAAGTGCCTAACATGAAGCAGGCTTTCAGCGTTGGAACCATGGAGTTCAAAAACATGGCTGTGTACGGAATCAGCAAATTTAGAATACTATTCATTGATGCTGAGATTGCTGATATGCAGGTAAGTCCTTATTTTATTAACTTTATTACATGTTGTACAAGAGCGTACTTAAAGCCGCTAGACATTATCTGTCAGCCAACCTTAGTAATAATGTGGACCATTTTAAATGTGGTAGGTAGGAAGGTATTTTTAATAATTAATAATATAGTAAAAAAATAAATTATCATGACGACCGAATCCCTTCCGGGGTGGTCGGAAACCACGCTATTATATATTACATTACTGGAAGAACGCACTGGTTAAAAACTTTTGTCTTCAAATACTATCTGATATTATCTTAATATTTTGCAGGTAAACGCTGCAATGTCAATAGACAGACTTCAAGTATTGGGAAACTACACCATGTCGACTTGGTTGAGTCGATCTCAAGGGCCATTTACTGTGAACCTTACAGACCTAAGCATCAAGGCTCGCGCCAGTCTCGGGGTTGAACGAGACGGAAGACTTCAAGCCCAGGACATCGAAATCGACATAGGATTCAACACCATAGCCATGAACTTTGAAAACCTCGGCTTCTTCGGCGCTATGTTCCAAGGAATTGTTAACTCTGTCGGAAACTACCTATTCGACTCAATCAAACCGTTTATACTCAAGGAAGCCTACACCAAAATGCGGGCAGAAATCAACGCTAAGTTAGACGAGTTCGCAGGAGACATGCAGTTCCCTAACTCTATAGCACCGCTTGACATGGTTATAGCTGACGCTAGGAAGAAAGTTCGAGCGATGAGCTTGGATCCTTATCAAGTAAAAGACTGGAACACGACCATGAATATGGTTCAAGTGAAATTAGTAAATACTTGGGTGACCGGCATCTCATCTTTTCACAGAGTCGGAAACATTAGTCTGCGGATGGAAAACCACAAGGTTGTAGCGGATGTGGAAATAGGAACCCAGAGACTTTTAGGAAGTACTCAGTGGGAAATTACTGCTATAGGAGGAATCTTGTCAAGAGCTGGAACTGCTTCGTTTTCTGTTGAGTATATCAGTGTTAGAGTAATCTTAGGTCAGCCTCTTGATACAAGGAAGCGTTTGGAAATGTTGGATTTGAATTTGGAAGTAGGTAACATTCAGGTGCGATGCAATGGTGCTGGGACGTTAGACTATCTTGTTGAACTAAGCGTGAATATCTTGCCGAACATGCTAAGATATCAGATTATAGATACAATGGAAGGGCCTATTCAAGAGAAGGTGCAGCAGTATTTGGATAAGATTAACGTGGAAGATGCGATCAGGGCTAAGTTACCGGAAATTGACGCGATGCAAGAGAAAGGATTTAAGCTGTCCGAACTCAAAACACCAGAAGTAGATAATGAACGCTATGATGAAGATGATTTTTTTAATTTTTAATACTCAATTCTAACCAGTAGTACATAATATATCGCTAAAGAACAGCCTCGGCTAAACTCGGCCATCGGCCGCTCAGATTATAAGGATATATGACAGTGTTCATAGGTAGAATTCACATTACCACAGTAGCCTTTATAGCCTATAAAAAATATCAATACTATAAAATTTTCAATAAGTATACAAAAACTAATTATTATTCGAAAAATTAAAACTTTTTAAAAATATATATAATTAACATAAAATTCCTTTTAGAAATAAAAATAAATAACAAAAATTAAAATGTTTATAAATTATTTATTTTCCCGTAATCGCAATCTTTACCGATTTAGAGGATCCGGGAACCCGTTTTGACAGCTGGAAAGAATGGTTGAGTGGACCTGTTGATAAAACGTCTTAGAGTATCTACTAGAGTATACATTAATTTACTGTTTATTACTTGCAAAAAATAATTATTATTTATTAATTATCCGTAGGAACCTTGTTTCTGGGAACACTTGGATTTGTCAAAGTTTACACTTTTGTCATATGCAATGTAATTAATACAATTTATAGTGCAAATATTAGAAAGGGTTCCAAAATGAAATCTAGAAGGTTTACACTTATTATGAGACTTAAAAAGTGACAAAAAAACAGTCGAAATGACAGTTGAATGGCCGCCATGAAAATTTTAAATATAGCAGATCCGTCACTGTTCTACGATCATGACGATCTTATTATTTTTGTATAATAATGAAATAAAATGAAATAATTTATTTGTCAGAAACATGGTAGGTACAGGGATGTAAATTATTATATGTAATTATATCACATGGTTAAAACATAGTAAGTATATTGTTTATAACATTAACATGTGTAAAATTAATTAATTAAACAGGGATGTCATACATAGAACATTTATTGTAGATAACCGAACATAAAAAGTAAAAAAATAACAATAAGTGTGAATTTCTTATGCTGTTTTTCTTTTTTTTTACTCTTTAAAACTATACTTACATAATTAATAATACAGTGCATTTCGCATACTTATTAAACATCGTTTTACTGTAACCGGCAACTGTGTGCTGCAGTAGTAACTATTAACACCATTCGTTTTTATAACTTGTGTATTTTTTTTTTAAAAGGAATCGCAAAATCGCCTGACGATACCACCCCAGCCTGAAGGGCCACCGCGGGAGGTCCCATGCCCTAATCACCGTGAGGCCTCCTAAGGAGACCCCAAGGCGCCTACGGACTAAAACCCTATAAACAGTCTCTCTTTTCCTGTTGGCCCTGCGTGCCTTAACAGCTAAGTCAGAGTCGTGGCTACGGAGTGAAGGCACTCGTTCGATATTGGTAAAACTATTTATATGTATATACTGTTATTATTTATATTATATCCAAACAAAGCACACATAATACACACAAGAAATAACGGGTGACATTGATAGTGTAAGTGCAAGGCACAGTGGTGGCTCGGTTGTAAGAACGTGTTCCCTAAATCCTACAAAGGTCGGTTCAAACCCACCCGGCGTATACCAATGAGAAATACACTTTTCTTACGTATATTTGTCATAGATTTACAACACCACCGTTTCCGTGCCTCGGAGAGCACGTTAAGCCGTCGGTCCCGGTTCCACTAATACTTGTGGAAACGTTAATAAATTGTTATTAAACATTTACATCATATTCTCGCTAAGCCGTCTGGCCAGCGTGGCAAGTGTAGGCCAAATTCTCCAAATATATGTTTTGGAAGGCCCATCTCCAGCAATGGAGGTCTAGGACGCTTTGTTCTAGGGGCTGTAATAATAATAATTCAAAAAATGATATTGTCCGTTTGTTAAAGGCTACCACTTAAAAAAACAGAATGAGGCTATGGATGGATTTTTTAAATTTTTTTTTTTAAATACTTTATTGCACTAAAATTGTACACAGGCGGGCTTAATGGCCAGGCATTTTCTAACAACCAACCTTTGGGAGTGTGGAGAAACTATGTATGGGTGCAAATTTATTATTATGAACTACATATTAATAATACATATAAGAATAAATAATGGATGGATGATCATAATATCTTGACATCTTATAGTTCAACTGAGACCGTTATTTCATACCAGTTTGAGCAGCTGGCTCATGACATTTAGTAACACTCGATAGAGACAGCAGACAGAAATATTCGAATATAATATTCGAATTAAATTAATATCCATTAAATATAAATTAAAAGTGACCTAAATAATAAAATTAAAAAAAAAAACTAAAATTAAAAACAAAAAAACCCTCTATAGACGTCCCATACGAGATAGTCCCAAGGAGACTGGCAATATTTCCCCTCTGTATAGCGAGGCTAATACGTTGGCAGAAATAATTGCCTCCAGACCTTTCCGTCAGCCGCTTTGACAACTCCTTGGACAGGCGCCTTGCTGCCATTGGAAGATAGGAAGAAAAAATAACAATTAATAATATTCCCACTATCCAACCCGAGGTAGGTTGAAAGATAGCATTATAAATAAATAAAGCGGTTAAGTCCGTGGGTTTAGACTCGGAGGTATCGGGTTCGATTCCTGGTCGGGACACAAAAAAAAAACAAATATAATAAATAATAATATTTAATTTATTTGTGATATTTCTCGAGTTTAGTACGCTGGAGACATCGACGAGCTTGCCACTATGATTGGCCTATAGTAAAGTTGGCTAAATGTGAATCCGCTTATTTATAATCGTGGTTTCTGACCACCCCGATAGGGAAACGGTCGTGATGATACTTTACCGTTACCTTTATTGAAGTTTAAAGTTATAAAATCAAAATACACCGCGCTATTTAACTCCAGTATTTTGTATTCTTCTGTTTTTTTTTTAAGAATAATTTTATTTTATTTTATTGTTTCATTCATTTTTTTTTTATTTATTAATATAATTAAAAAAATACCCAAATGTCTCAATTCTCCCGGTTCCTTAAATAACCTCAAAACCCGGGACGCAAGAAGAACACCGGTTCTTTATTCCCTAGTGCCTTGAAGATATCTTCTTGATTTTTTTTATAAACCCAGCCTTAATACAATGTGTATATTGCACCCACATAAACAGTTACACGCGTATAAACAAAAGGAAACTCTAATAAAAAACTGTCGGAACCGGCTACTTAGCGGTCAACGGTTCTACAGGTGATGTTACACGCTCTAGAATATCGTCACAAAAATTTAAGACATATATTATTTATATGACAAAACAATCCTATAGCTACTTGTATTTATTCGAAAAAATAAATTTACATAATATTAAAAATGAATGTCTGTGTGTATGTATGTTCCCTATGCTAAAATACTCAGAAAGTGGTTAAATGATTACTCCGTAAATGACTTCTTAAATGATAGAAAAGAAAATTATGTACCTGACCATTAATTACGCAATACAATTGACATCTATAATAATTAATTAATGAATTATATTTGACATTGAAACCTATTGGACCAATTATTATTTATGATTTATAAGACTGTGCCAATGTTTCTGAATTTGTTATTTAATTTTTATAATAGTTATATAAGATTTTGCATGCCGTCACTGGCGAAACATGAGAGTTGTTGTAAAATATTTCATTTCATTTCAAAACTACTTAACCGATCGGGATGAAACTTTGGGAATATGTTGTGTGAACATCAGGGAAGGATTATGGGGCATACCGACCGAGGGTGCATTTATTGACTGTCAAGCGGTACGAAGTTCGCCGGGTCAGCTAGTAATAAATAAAATAAACTACAACACAATGCCGGGGCTCGGACAGACCTCTTTAGGATATAATTCAAATTCAAATTCAAAATCGTTTATTTGCTTTAAATGTGGTACATACAGTAATATGGTTAGTAAGTTAGCTCTGCACATTTAGCCATTGTTGTGGCATGCAAAAATTGTTTAGTTTAAATATATTCTTATCATTAAGTCATCATTACATAATTTAGGTCGATACATACAATAATTTTATGTTAATAATAACAAACATAAAATAAAATAAAATATGTCATACAAATTCTTTTAGTTATTAAGCGTTCTTACAACTACCGCACTCTTTTTTTATCTACGAAGAGTTTATTTTTTTCTGCTTACGAAATTACTTGATGTGCTCGTAGGTGTGATGTTAAAATCGCCAACAATTTGCCAATTTATTATAGAGATCCTGTGTAACAGCACCTTAACTGATTCTTAACAGAGGAAAGGGGAACGTTTATCCAACTTGGAAGTCTCACCGAGTCTTGGTTCATAGCTGCACATAGAGCCGTACTGGACACACGTTAACAAAAAAATTAACTTTTAGGCGGCAAATAGAATTTGAATTTCGAATTGTATGTTTTAAAACGCTGTGATAGTAAAGTTGTGAATATGGAAAAGGTGTATTTTTTTATTTTTGCGGCCGCGATTACAACGTCCTCAGCCCAATTGAGTAAGTTAATAATTTTATTATTTATTGCTTAGGGAAAAAGTTAGCTTGGACTTTGCATAAAGTTATTTTTACCTAAGAACTATTAAGAGAAGAAAACGTCACTGCATTACCATTATTGTGAAAAAAGTATAGAATATATAAAGATATAACAAGTGCTTACATTGATGACCAATAATAAAATAATGCCACAATAAATATAATATACAATAAATATATAATATGGAGAGAGCTATGCTTGGTATTTCTCTGATGGATAGAATTCGAAACGTTGAAATTCGTCAGAGAACCAAAGTTACTGACATAGCATTCAAAATTAGCAAGCTGAAGTGGCAATGGGCCGGACACATCTGCCGCAGAACCGACGACCGATGGGGCTAACGGGTTCTGGAGTGGAGACCACGTACGGGACGACGCAGAGTGGGACGAGCCCCCGCCAGATGGACGGATGACCTAAGGAGGGTCGCTGGTGGGGGTTGGATGAGGATTGCAAAACACCGCGTGCAGTGGCGAGCCTTGGGGGAGGCCTATATCCAGCAGTGGAGAGACACAGGCTGATGATGATGATGATGAAATATAACACAGGTTGGAATTTGTAACAGTTGTCATCTGCAGGTCTTTTAGACATACATAAAACGAGAATAAAAAGCAATACCATGAGTAAGTTGGTAATGAAAAACAAATTACTCATAATGAATTGCTGCCGATGATCGATTCAACGTAACGAAGCGTCATTAGACGTCTAATATATGTTGCTTTGGAGTTAAACATGTCTACGTCCAAATCTTCCGCAAGAATATTATAGTTGTTACATATGCATGGTATGTGTGTTCCTTTGTGGCACACTGGCGACCAAACGCGTTGGCCGATTTTGATGATTTTCACGTTAATCGATTCATCTCCATCACGCGAGTGTCACTGAAGATATGACATTAATCAAATTTCATTAAGGCGACAACCAGACGCCATATTGTGTAAAATAAAAAAAATAAGTTGACCAACTATATTGAGTAGGATATCATCATTTGAAAATCATGTTAAGGTTTCCTCGTCGGGATACAATAATATTTAATCCTCCTCCTTGCGTCGTATTCCTTAATGCTAAGGGTCGTGACCCCCTCCACGGATCACTTTGTCTCGGACGATGCTGCGCCATCCGGGTCTGCACACGGCGGCATGCAGCGCACTGTGGACTGGGGTGTTAAGTATGGTTCGGATCTGGTCAGACCAGCGTATCGGGCTTCGGCAACGGGGCCTCTTGCCTTCGATTTTACCCGTGATCACCAGCTTTTCCAGATTGCCCGAGCTTTTTCGTGCTATATGACCAAAATACTCAAGGACTCGCTGCAGGCAGATAGAAGAGAGCCTGGTAGTGACTTTGAGCTCCTTGAGTATTGATACATTGGTTTTCCGCGCAATGCGCAACATACTAATATTTAATAATAAAATAAAAAAACGATTAATATTTAATTTATTTGTGATATTTCTCGAGCTTGGTACGCTGGAGACATCGACGAGCTTCCCACTTGTCATGATTGGCCTATAGTAAAGTTGGCTAAAGAATCCGCTTCTTTATAAGCGTGGTTTCTGACTCTCCTCCTGGTCTAGTGGTAACAAACGTTGCCGTGAACTCGGGAGGTCGTGGGTTCGATGCCCACCGGGGGCAAGTTGTACATTGTATAATTTGTCTCGGCGTATATATCTACAAAAAAAAAGTATAATATGTAGTTTATCAACCATCTAGTTTCGGTAACACAAGCCTCGTAGCTTACCACGGAAATTAGATGGCGCTGTGTGACCTGTCTGGAAATATTATTATTATTTATTATTAATTAAGGTGACCATTTAGGATCTATAGTGATTAAAATTTGGTTAGCAACCATCATCCTCCATTAATTTCCATTTAACTGTTTTTTGTACCTTAATAAATAAATAAATAAATTAGTAAGCTGAAGTGGCAATGGGCTGGACATGTCTCTCGTAGAACCGATGAACGATGGAGTAGACGGGTTCTAGAGTGGAGACCACGTACGGGAAGACACAGAGTGGGTCGACCTCCCGCTAGATGGACGGATGACCTGAGGAAGGTCGCTGGTGGGGGTTGGATGAGGGTCGCAGGAGATCGTGTGAAGTGGCGAGCCTTGGGGGAGGACAATATTTATTTATTTATTTAAATAACTTTATTGCACAAAGTACAAAGGCGGACTTAATGCCCGAAGACATTCTCTGACAGCCAAACCTTAGGGACAAATTTGAACAATTATAGGTGCAATCATAGAAATAATAATAATACTATAATTATAAAAGTTAATATAATAGGATTAATATATACTTACATCATATATCTTCATATATATATATATATCCAGCAGGCAGATGATTATTATTATTATTACTCACATTCATGGTACATTAAGGAAGGATTTAATTACAGGCCCTTAGCCCTTGCTTTATTTTGGCATTAATAAATTTTAAAATAAAAAAATAAAAAAATATAGCTGTCCTCACGGTCAAGATAAAATATTTGTCAACTTAACAAGGTCATGTCGTGTTTAATTATGCCAAATACCATTATAACACAGCTATTTCCGTATTTTTCTTACCTAATTATGGATCCTATATAGGTTGTTATGGTTTTTTAATCTTGTCATTTAGACCTTCGACTTACTAAGTACTTGACTTTGATAGCATAAACTACAGTTTTATAATATTGGAGGAAGCCAGAATTAAATTATTATTTTTGTCATTTTATATATATTTTTTGGTGTGTGTTTTAGTTACACATTACATAGATTTTTTTTTCTTTTATTTGTTATTATTTTATTGTAAAGCTGATTTTATATAACTTATCTTATATTTTTTTTGTACTTTACTATAGGCCAATCATGACAAGTGGCAAGCTCGTCGATGTCTAGCGTACCAAATTCGAGAATATTACAAATTAATGATATATTTAGGTATTTATTTAAATTAATAAATATTATTGTGACCCGACCAGGAATCTTTAATTAATATCAGAACCTCGCTAACTCGTCTCAGGCGTGGCGACTGTAGGCTGTATTCTGCAGAAATATGTTCTAGAAGGCCCATCTCCACTAGTGGAGGTCTATAGGACTCTGTGTTCTAGGATCTCCGAGCTGTGTATGAATAAACAATTCATTACTAATCAATCAATACAATACAAAGTCAATACATTGACCGCCTCCGTGGTCTAGTGGTAACAAACGTTGCCGTGAACTCGGGAGGTCGTGGGTTCGATTTCCACCGGGGGCAAGTTGTACATTGTATAATTTGTCTCGGTCTGGGTGTTTATATGTATAATATGTATATATTTACAAAAAAAAAAGTATAATATGTAGTTTATCAACCATCTAGTTTCCGTAACACAAGCCTCGTAGCTTACCACAGAAATAAGATGGCGCTGTGTGACCTGTCTGGAAATATTTATTATTATTATTACACCCCCTAGAACAGAGCGTTCTAGACCTCCATTGTTGGCGATCGGCCTAACAGAACACAGGTATATCTGGAGACTTTGGCCTACACATCCGGTTGGCGAACGGTCCGATGTCAATTTTATAAATGACATTTTATTAACCACTACCTGACCCGGCGAACTTCGTACCGCCTGACAGTCATTGAATGGTCAAGCTTGATATAAATTTCTGAACGCACCCATATATACCTATATTTGACAACCAATCACTTTGTTCCTATTAATATTAATAATAATATTAAATTACAATATTTTATTTTGTTTTTTAGACGTGTTTCATATTTGATTTGATTTTTTTTTAATTATCCATTATAACCTACCACTTGTATTTTGTGCATGTTGTGGCAGCACCTTTTTTTTTTATAAATAAATATTTCCAGACAGGTCACACAGCGCCATCTTATTTCCGTGGTAAGCTACGAGGCTTGTGTTACGGAAACTAGATGGTTGATAAACTACATATTATACTTTTTTTTTGTAAAAATATACATATAAACACCCAGACCGAGACAAATTATACAATGTACAAATTGCCCCCGGTGGGAATCGAACCCACGACCTCCCGAGTTGGCAAGTTTGTTACCACTAGAACACGGAGGCGGTCAAACCTAAAGGTGGTACATTTATCGTCGAATCTATGACGTAGTTTTTTCTTTTTCTCATATTACATTTTTTCTTAAATGTTCCAATTTTATTTATAATTATTCTGCTATTCGGGACGGAGACAAATCCAACAAATCAAAAACCGTGAAAATCTGTCCAGCCGTTCTCGAGTTATAAGTGTTCTAACAAACCCGACTTTGTTTTATATATTAAAATTTACTTATTATGCAATTTAATATGTCAGAAACCTTCCCCGATGTTCACACAATATATTCCCAAAGTTTCATCCCGATCGGTCAAGTAGTTTTGCAATGCATAGGGAACACAAACAGACAGAGATATATATAGATTCCACAAGTTGCTATAAGTTTAATCGGGACCGACGGCTTAACGTGCTCTCCGAGGCACGGTGGTGTTGTTTATCTATGACAAATGTACGTAAAAAAAGTGTATTTGAACCGACCTTTGTAGGATTTTGCAGCG
The DNA here is from genome assembly GCA_910589645.1 of Tinea semifulvella. Classification (NCBI taxonomy): domain Eukaryota; kingdom Metazoa; phylum Arthropoda; class Insecta; order Lepidoptera; family Tineidae; genus Tinea; species Tinea semifulvella. The sequence goes on from OU342618.1 coordinate 6,503,459, forward strand.
CGTCCTCCCCGTAATGTCGTACGGAGCAGAGACGTGGACACTGACAATGGCTCTGGTTCACAAATTCAAGGTTGCTCAGCGAGCTATGGAGAGAGCTATGCTTGGTATTTCTCTGATGGATAGAATTCGAAACGTTGAAATCCGTCAGAGAACCAAAGTTCAGTAACTTAGCATTAACATAGCATTCAAAATTAGCAAGCTGAAGTGGCAATGGGCCGGACACATCTGCCGCAGCACCGACGACCGATGGTGCAAACGGGTTCTGGAGTGGAGACCACGTGCGGGACCACGCAGAGTGGGACGACCCCCCGCCAGATGGACGGATGACCTAAGGAGTTTCGCTGGTGGGGGTTGGATGAGGGTTGCAAAAGACCGCGTGCAGTGGCGAGCCTTTGGGGAGGCCTATATCCAGCAGTGGAGAGACACAGGCTGATGATAATGATGATGATGATGATTGTAGGATTTTAAGGAACGAGTTCTTTCTAAACAAACGACGTAATATAAATAACTGTTGTCCTCTTGAAATTATGACAATAGTCAGTCGCCTTATTTTTTATTATTTTTAAATTCTCCTCTAGTGAGTTTTGTTTTTAATTCTGCGCAAGAAGAGGCGCATTGACGGCGAAAGCAACTTTCTCTACCGCAAATATTGCCAAGCTCCTTTCATTTTTTGCACAAATAAAATAAAACAATAAGGATAAAAGATGGTAAAAAAACAAAATTTCTTTGTAATTTATTTTACATATTTTTATATATTTATTCTTTGTATACTAGCCCACCTGATGGTAAATGGTGCGCGAGGTCCATAAATGTTAGCAACTGGAATCAGAGATTTATGACTGATATCCGTCCCTAACACTATGCCGGCTTGACTGGTCATGACGGCTATTCGAGCTTGATCCCGAACAGGTTTATCGGCACGAACGTTCGATACTTCCCCGCCCCGGCAGACTGGGCAAATCACTACCTATTTGTTGATCTCGTTGAGATGTATGTGCATATATATATATGTTCATAATACTTGCATGTAGTTTATGTAATTCATTGGTATGTAGTATATTTATAAATTAGACTATTAGATTGTTGCACCCTGCCCATAATCTCTCACCATCCCAAAAGTTAGTTTTCAGAAAATGCTTAACAGGCATTCAATTTACCTATGTACCCAATTTTAAGTTTTGGTGCAATTAGGAATTTAAATTAAATAACTATTTAATAATGTAAAATAATATTCTTGCCGGCTAATGGTGCATTCTAGACCTGAGTTGGACCGCAAAACGTATCCACAAAAGGCTTAAGAAAGTGGAAGAAAGTTTATGTTAAGTAACTAGGTATAGTGGCGCGTTGACGCAAGCAAGACACAATTTCAGATGATACACACATCGAGCTACTCGACATGACATGGCACACTGTTTTTGTAGTTATACGAGTTATGGTCCAGTTACATACCTTTACTTAGAATTCTATAAAAATTACCTGTCGTTGTTAATTGTGATAAATAAAAAAAATAATGTTTATTGGCGAGTCAGACAATTTATTCTTTTATTATATACGATATCTCTCTTTTCCAGTATTATTTGCAATAAATAATAAAATTATTATATACTCGTAGACTTTAGGCCCTTGGGGTTCAAGAATTTTGTATGAAAACCATTGACAAATGCCAAGTCGAACGACTTTCAAAGCAAAATAAAGTGGAAAAAAGCGCTTAAATCGACAAGTCAAATACATATTTAACCGATAGCCGCATGCCAGGGGGGTTTGAACCGACCTCTGTAGGATATTAAGGAAAGCGTTCTTACAACCTGGTTCGGCCAAAGCATTTTATACAGATCAACTAGGTACGTTAATATCATATTTTCTTCCATTATTCTTTGGTTAAGAGAAGGCATTACATAATATGACGGCATTATGAACACCACATTTAATATAATAGGTCCTACTCTACGTGAAAACTTGTCACCGGACCATAATTCGTACAACTACAAAACTGTTGGCGAAGTTTTCGTCAGTAATTCAATGGATACACACTTACTGCAACCACAAAACGTTGCAGATGGTTATCTACCAGTGTTGCTTCTCCCATTATTGTTATACAACCGCGTCGGTTGTTGAGGACAATGACCGTAGAATGCAGTACAAGCAGACAAACATACCCACAGACTAATTACTCACACCTATACGTCTGTGCAAGAACTGACCTTCCTTTAAATTACTTCATTACATGAGCATTTTTATTTTATATGTATTATTGACTAATGTACAATGGTAAAAAAAAAAAAACTTTTAAAACATATAAATTACTATTATTAATAAAATAATAATAAAAAATAGAACTAACACAAATAACAGCTTGTAAACACCTCGGGGGACAAGAGTCCTATCGACTATTGGTACTATTGTGACGTGGCGCATGTGCCACATGCGGGATATTTCATCTTTATTATTATTATTCTTATTATATGCAGATATTCAATTATTGATAATGATTGCCTATAATTATACAATTAGTATTACGCACGCAATAAAAGGAAGCCTCAATCAGTTTGAGGCCGAATAATATGGCTTACATGGAAATCATGCTTAATTTACAACTCCTCAATAATGATGGTATAGCGGATTGGGCTATATTAAATGATTTTTACGAAAACTCGTCTGCTTTTCACAAATTGTTTATTTGACACTAGATTTTTGACAAAATAAAATAGGTATCAAAAATGGCAGAAAATCGTCATAAAATGCAGTAGAAAAATATGCTTAAGGAGTTCGCAACATATACGCGAAGAACCATAGAATTTAGAATTTAGTATCCGGCTCGAAGGACCAAAATATAGCGGATCGGGCTACATTAAAGGATTTTGATGGAATCCCGAGTTGCACTTACTAGTTTATTTTTAGGAATTTTTGTTGACAATTTGACAAAATATAAATATATTAAAAATGACAAATAATATTGTTATAAAAGGTGGTATAAAAAGGAGTTCGCAACAGATGGTTTTCACAACCTCTTCGAATCACTTTTTACAGGACGATGAACTTAATAGCAGTACTGCGCCTTCCAGGCTTCAATTCAAGTTACTTACTTGATTGAAATACACTGATCGTGGCGGTGTGGCTTCGTCTCGGAGCTCGGACTTTCCAACCGCTCCAGTGTCGGTGTGGAGTCGATCATCTCATCACAGGCGTTGTTGTGCTAGAAGTGCCGCGGCCGCATACTCGTCAAGCGGCTTCCAACGACATCATCCGAAGGGGTTTTGTCAATGCTGGAGTACCCACGATCCTAGAACCCGACGGCATAACCGTTGGTTCGTGGAAACTTGGTAGGTTACTGGTCTGGAATGCAACAGGCGACAGGCTACCTCGTCAAGCGCGGGAAGTGCGGTGGTTTCTCCTGAGAACCTCAAGCGCAACATACATCCACATACCTTACCCACTGTCCCTACGCGTACTCATAAATTTGGAGACTCTTACATCTGCCGCACGCTGAAGATGTGGAATGCTCTCCCAGCCAGTGTGTTTCCCCACTCTTATAACCTGGAGTCCTTCAAGCGAAGTGTGAAAACGCATCTTGTTAGGCCTGCATACTGGTAGAGACTGATGTCGGTCGTGGTGACCGGCGTCAGTTGCTCCCATTATTGGACCTCGCGTACTGCTTACCATCAGGTGGGCGCGATGTCACAGGTCGTGTTCAGTATAAAAAAAATAATAATAATAATAATACGTCAACCTAAGTACAGTTTACGAATTTACGCTGTTTGGGGTCGAGACGATGGGCCAATCAAAAAAGCTGACAGAAAAGTCTGGAGACAGAAATGGCTATTTATTATTTCATATTTTACATACATTATTTCGGCCAACGTATTAGCCGCGCTATAAAAGATGGGAAATGTTGCTAGTCTCCTTGGGACTCTATCTCTGACGGATCGTCTCTAGAGGTCATTTTTTATTTATAGTTATTTATTTAATTAGGTTTAGATTATTGACTGCCTCCGTGGTCTAGCGGTTAAGTCCGCGGATTTAGACTCGGAGGTACCGGGTTCGATTCCTGGTCGGGACACAATAATATTTATTAATGTAAATAAATACATTTTATTAATATTCAATTTATTTGTGATATTTCTCGAGTTTGGTACGCTGGAGACATCGACGAGCTTGCCACTTGTCATGATTGGCCTGTAGTAAAGTTGGCTAAATGTGAATCCGCTTCTATATAAGCGTGGTTTCTGACCAGCCCGAAAGGGAAACGGTCGTGATGATACTTTACTTTTTTTTTTAGATTATTAAATTTTTACTATTCAAGTAGTTTTTAATTATACTGTATTAATAAATATCTCAGTTACTTACTAAAATTAACACAATTACATACATTTAAGAGTGCTTAGTACTTAAGCTAAATGCCGGTTCATTATTTAAAACGCCGGTGAATTGGCCGGTATCTCGGTCAGGGTGGCAGACTAGTTCTTTTACCACATGAAGTGCTAACAGTATAAGTCCTCCCTCTCACTCCCTTCACCGATCGGTCATCCGAATAAAATCCACTTTGTGTATAAAATACGCTAACAAAATCGGTGGTGATGGGTTGCCTATCAAATATGTTCAAGGTTATAGCGTGATTTTTGTAGCGTAGATGGATATTTTTTTATATTCATTTTGGAATACCTACAGTTGACAATATTATAATAAATATTATACAGTAAATTCACTACGAACTATTAAAGGTTTTCACATACTTAATTCGTTTTGCTGCCGTACAGCTAATGAATTTAATAAACTGGTTGACTTTTCCGAGTTGGATCTATTTAATTCAACTACAGCTACTTTTAAGAATACTCTGTCAAAACATTGGTTTGACAGAGTTTCTTTGAGTGTTTCCGAAACTACTTAAACTGTTATTCATACTTTATTTCCTTACTATTTACTTTCTTTATTAGATATCTAAATTTTAGCTTGCTTTCATAGTTTCCTATATGTGAAAACATATTAATGGTCTGTAGATGTATACTTGATTTTGTAATTAGTTATTAAGTACTGTTTGTTTTCCAATAAAATAAAATAAATAAATAAATAAATACAAATTTCAAGTTAAGCAATAAAGAGCAAGAGAAGAAAACGTCACTGCATTACCATTATTATGAAAAAAGTATAGAGAATATAAAGATATAACAAGTGCTTACATTGATAACCCACAGATGAACAAAAAAACACTGAAAGGATTATCCAGGCCGATTTTGATATGAAAATTTCTGGATAGCTCATATCCAACAGTGGAGGTCTAGGAGTCTATGTTGTAGTGGCTGTGATAAAAATACCTAAAAGACAGCTTTACTTTTAATAATAATAATATAATTCTTTATATTAAAAGATTACATATTTGTGCCGTTTCCTGTAGAAACTCTGGGCCCATGGAGTCCAAGTGCAAAAATGATTTTAAAAGACACACACCGCGTCTTGTCGTCAACAAGACTCTCCGGTGACAAGAGGGCTGGCTGGTTCTTTCTTCTCCCAAAGAATCAGTATTGCAATTCAGCGGGGAAATGCAGCCAGCGTTCTTGCCACCATTCCACGCGTCACACATCCTTGCCTATGTACATTATTTAATATTTTGTGTACAATAAAGAATACATATAAACATTTATTCGAAAAAAATATTCACTAAATATAAAATAAAATAAATATTAATAGAAAGGATAGCGATATAAGTCCCGTCTTTGAGCGAAGAAAGAGCCAGCCCTCTTGTCACCGGAGGAGACGACAAGAACACGCGGTGTCATGTCTTTTAAAAACTTATTTGAGCTTGGACTCTATGAGCCCAGAGTTTCTACAGCAAACGGCACAAATATGTAATCTTTTAAAATACTTACATACTTGCGCCGCTTTTTATGGTGTAATTTGTGTTTATATATATGTATATATTGCGTATCCATGTATTTGTATATAATATTGTTATGTATGTATTAATACTGTTAAGAATAACTTAACCTACCATCTACATATACTGTCTAAATGTCCTAAAGGTATGGCTGTCAGAGAATGCCTGAGAAGTCCGCCTTTATACATAGTGCAATAAAGTTTTTAATTAAATAAAAAAAAAAGGTACTTGGATAATTAGGTACCCAGTTAACTTGTTACTGTTTTTTAATTGTATTTTTATTTTGTATTACATGTTTATTATTTGAAATAAGACCTAAATTAAATTAAAATGTTGATCATAAAGGAGCTTAAAATGCATTTAATATTTTCGTTGCATTTGATCCAGCAAAGGCTTGCAGAGATGCGGTCAATGATCGCCAAGAACCAGGTGGTTAGAAAAGTATCCATTGCTTTAAGAATACTAATAACAAATGTATGAATTTAACTTGCGTTTTAAATTAATGAAAACGCAAGTTAAATGACTTTTAAAGCGAAATAAAGTAAAAAAAATGCTTTCAGCGACAAGTCAAAGATGGAGCTAGGAACATAATACAAGTGATGGAGTTTGAAGAAATAATAGACAATAGAATAATGTCGGGTTTGCTAGCATAAAAAAAATAGATACATTAAAATAAACATTCCAAATAGGGTGTATCACTAAGTTTTTATCACGCCAGATGGCGCATGATAGATGGTACCTAATATAACTGTCAGTTGCATAGAAATGTTGTATTTTTATTACGAAATTTATTATTTTCTGGATATTATGCAGAAGTGAGCAGCTTTTAAGTGTACAAATCGAGGCTTCCAATATGGTGATCTCAAAATTGCCGTTCTATTAATTCAACCTTTTTTTATTTTAAAGACGGTGTTTGCTTACTTAATTCGTGTTTTAAGTTAGGTAACGTTAAGTTAAAATATATTTTTCTGTTATAAAAATAAAAAACTACAAATAAATTTAGTAAAGGATCCGTCATAGGTGTAAACAAGGTACGAGTGCCGCTGGCGACATCTAGAAAAAGCTTTGCCTGATACACCCCATTGAGGCAATAAAAAAATCTTATAATAAAAATCTTTAACCAAACGTAAAATAAAAGTACCAATATAAAGTATTTAAATATCAATAATTACATTGGCATACTAGTTTTTATAATTTTAACGGGTCTTTACGCGATTTACCTTAGAGACATATTTCTCCCGACTCAATCGAGAGTTATAAGCTATCTTCATCGTGGAATCCAGTAATCAATAGGTTTCGACGCCGGGAAAAATCGCCCGGTGTCGCCAAGGATATTGTAAGTGTCGTGTGTCGTGATTTCTAAAAACTTTTAAAGTGATAAGTGGGTAGGTTTACATCTACCGCCCAGTATGTACGAGACTACACCGCATAGCTCCAGTCGACCCGTGACCACGGCCAATGCAACTTGGCTGAAACGTCGGGAGAAATATGTCTCTAAGGTAAATCGCGTAAAGACCCGTGAAAATTATAAAAACTATTATGAATGTGCGCGAAAGTTTAAAAAGTTTAATTGGCATATCACGCCAAAAGGAGTCTATTGCTGTACCTAAACATAGATTGACTAAGTTTAGAAAAATCTTTGTATGTAACTGCGTCAAACTGTACAACAATCTATCGAATGAAATAAAAACTCTTGAGGATAAGGACTTTAAGAAAAAGCTTAAGTTAGCTTTAATAGAAAAAGCTTACTATACCGTTGATGAAGCACTACAAGATAATAATATATTTATTTTTTATTTATTTATTATATGATAAACCTTACAGCTATATTCCCAGATCAATAAAAAAAAAACAGATTAAAATTGCCTCAGCCAACATAGGTTCCACTATTTACCTAAAAGTTATGTTAATGAATTTAAATTTATATAGCATAAGACTATTGACATTCGTTTCTTTATTTATTTATATTGCACTATGCATCTGACATAATTATATAATTATTTTTTAAGTATAAGGTAACACTGACAAGGCCCTATTACAGCCGCAACAATTTGACATTATCTTTAGAATAATATAAATATTTAATTTAATGTTTACAATTTATGACAAAGCCTTTTTACAGCCGCAGCTATTTTAACTAGTCTTATTTAAGTTAATTTTAGTATACTAATAAAGTTTGACAAGGCCCCTTTACAGCCGCATTTAAGTTATTTTAAGTGTCTTCATCTTAAGGTTCCTACTGCCAGTTCTGTTCTTTGCTCAAATATAACACTTTCCAGGCACGATAGATATACGAGAATGTAGTAAGTAAATTATATAACATAACACTCGTACCTAATAAAATTATGTACTTATTTATTTATTTATTTAAAACTTTTTGCACTATGTACAAAGGCGGACCGCTAGACATTCTTACTCGGTCAACCTTAGGGACATTACGAACATGGTATGTGGGAGGTAGGTGCAAATATTTAAACAGGAAAATAGGTAATTAAAATTCTACTAAATCTAATACTAATACTATATAATAATAAATAATATATATAATATAATAATAATAATAAGTAAATTCAAATAAATAATAATACATACATACATACATACAATATTACTTACAGTTGTTAGGAACTATTCAGGAAGTGTGTGAAGACCATAGTTTTAAACAGCATTCTGTTGGGCGCTTGTCGGATATTTAAGGGCAGGTTGTTCCACAGATTTGCGGCAACAACTGCAAATGAGTCGGACATAAAACTAGAGTGGTGAGATGGTATAGCAAGTACAGCATTATGCGATGACCGCAACGACCTGTCGTGGAGAGAAGAGAGTAAGGAGAATTTGTTCTTGAGGTATTTCGGTATCGCAGGTTCATTTAATACAGAAAAAAGCAGACAAAGAATTAATCATAGACCTAACCAAATTCCGGTGGCAATGTACTCTAAGAGTGGTACCTACAGATAGTATTTAAATTTGTAAGATAATTATATATTATATGTATTCAATATAATATGCTTCCTACACGCGAATTCATTGTAAGGTATTTTTTTTACTGACTATTAATGTTTGCAAAACCTTTAAAAACAGTTTACGATGTAACGGTAAGTCAGTAAATATTTTTATTGCTTACAATGCAGACATTTATGCATGCCATAACCTCAGATACAGTTTTAAAGGTTGAGGAACGATTAGCAATCTCATTATCTAAATATATTAAAGAAACATACTGACAAAACCTCTTTAGGTTTTATAATATTTTATTAAATATGATCCATTGAATAATGGAAACTTCGCTGGTGATTAAAATTAAAAAAAAAGCTTATGAAACCGGTCGTATTAAATATGCAAGCTTTAGTCATCGTACCACCTACTTATTAATGTATGCCGACTAAACAACATAATATGCCGTTATTTTGATAGTGACATGACCTAGAGCACTTTTTAATTTGGGTTTAATATACCCTACAAGGTAACATGATACTTTTAAAAGATGGACGCGGTATATCGATAATATTTTTAAAAAAACTTTTATTTTTCTTAAATGTTTAGATTTTATAAAAAAAAAGTAAAGTAAAGTATCATCACGACCGTTTGCCAAAATTATGGTAAACTTAAAAAATTATAGACATTTATTAAAGTGAACATCAAATTGCTTGAAATGTGAGTTTTTCGCGCCATTTTGCGTGGACATGTCAAGTGCAAGTTTATGTTTTGTAAATTAATTTACTGTGGATATTATTGGTCAAAATTGGTGTTGTTTTGTTTAATAATGTGCTACAATGTGAATAATTATGGAAAACGATAAATTGGACTTTAAATATGGGGCACTAGTTGCACTTTATTTTTTGCGGTATTCCCGCGCTGTCAATTCCTATATTTTACCCGACGTGTTTGAGCTATGGTGCCGCGAGTGACTCCCAGAAAAGCATCAAATTCTGCAGCATCTGGAATTTGATGATGACCTCATTAACTCATGAAAAAGAAAGATATATTACGTCAGACTTGGCTGTATGGGCTAGACCCTTTGCCTTCCCTATCACCTCATTCATCATCCATCGGGAGAAGGAGAAGTAAAAAAGGCTTAAAGCGACAAGTCTAACACCGGGAGAATAAGGCTGCTGAATCCAACCAACCAACTTCTTCTGTCTGTTAAATTCGACCTCGTAAAAGAGCTAGATACTTAAATCAAGCATTTCTATAGTATCAACAATGCCATCGTTTTGTTCTTGGTATGGCATCTACAGTTAGATAACAATGTACGCATACTAATGTGCTCACAATGAAGCACGTGTTTCAAAGAAAGCGATATTAATATTTTGTTCATCATATAAATGAATCATACTTTACTTCTTAGTAGTAATTTTCTATTTATAGAAAATACGGTAGATATACTTAGGAAAGATATACGTAGATTCATGAGGTTTCTGCAATACAAGTGAAAGCGATACGATAGCAACAAAGAAGCAAGGTGTAAAAGACATCACATTCTGCCGCTGTTTGAGAGATGTAAGATAGCAGACATGCTTTTTCTGGTAAATATAGCTCAGACTAAGATTGATTCTCCGCAGCTTCTATCTAGAATTAATTTTTGTGCTCCAGTTAAACCCTTAAGAAGGCCAACATGCTTATCAGTGCCATCTATGTATAGAGGTAATTCGTTATTTATTTATTTATTCGAATAGAAAGAACAGAGACAGGCAGTATAAGAAAAATTAAGAAACGATACAGTAGGAGTCATTAGAATTATACCCGTCACCAAAATACATATTTCCCACTGTGGATAATAGTGCATTCTGCCGTGTAGCTAATGAATTTAATAAATTGGTTGACTTTTCCGAGTTGGATCTATTTAATTCAACTACTTTTAAGAATACTCTGTCAAAACATTGGTTTGACAGAGTTTCTTTGGGTGTTTCCGAAACTACCTAAACTGTTATTCATACTTAATTTATTTCCTTACTTTCTTTATTATCTAAATTTTAGCTTGCTTTCATAGTTTCCTATATGTGAAACCATATTAATGGTCTGTAGATATATGCTTGATTTTGTAATTAGTTATTAAGTACTGTTTGTTTTCCAATAAAATAAAATAAAGAAGAAAGAAAGAAAAACGTTTATTTATCACATAAAACAGATACAAACACAATTAAGATATGCCGCACAGCGCGCCCCGACAAGCATTCAACAGTACTCCAGCATATAGCCGTGCATAGGATATGGGGTGGCACGGACCATGAACTAATATTGGAATATGGAATTGGCCGCCCCCACACCCCACTGTCACATCCCGAGCACCACTAGGCAGCCATCGAGGCGCGTAGCACATGACAAAGGATTTGTGGCCGAATGACAAATTTCATGACTATAAGCTCTCAGCCTTTTCGTTTCACGAAACATTAATAATTGTGTGTTGTTTTTCCAGATTCCTACAAACATATGTTTGGAGAGCGGTGTTCGCAACAGGACAACGATGTTGATGAGTGTCTTCTACGGAGCTTTAATAATTTGGCTGAATATCTAAAAGGTGGCGCTCCTGAACTTGGCTTTGGTGATGTAAGTAGACTTAAATTTACACTAAATATTAGGTCCTTACATATGAAATTGAAATAAAAACAAAATGGAGAAATTAATCAGAAGAAACAGAATTTAATCAATCAAAGTATGTACTTTATTATTATTATCTATGCACTTTCGCTATTTTATAGGTTGTTCAATGATTCCATTGCTGAAAAATATTGAAGGAGTGATAATCAATAAAATCTTTGAATGCGGTTTCGACAGCCCAATAGGAATTGATTTTTTGAGAGCTGCAAGGGCAACGGTAGTTCCTATTAGTGTTGGCAAAAGCAAGACCAAGTCTGGCCAAATCTTGGTCTTGGTATTGTATCAGAACAGCTGGTCTTAATCTTGGTCTTGTTCTTGCACTCCTAATCTTGGTCTTGCATCAGAACAGCTGGTCTTGTTCTTCGTCTTGTTCTTGCACTCCTAATCTTGGTCGGGTTCGATTCCTGGTCGGGACACAATATATATATATATTTTTAATTTTAATTTATTTGTGATATTTCTCGAGTTTGGTACACTACAGACATCGACGAGCTTGCCACTCGTCATGATTAATATAGCAAAGTTGGCTAAATGTGAATCTGCTTCTTTATAAGCGTGGTTTATGACCAACCCAAAAGGGAAACGGTCGTGGTGATACTTTACTTTACTTTTTCAATCATAAAGGATTCAGCAACGAAAACATACAAGTATTTAAAGGTACTATTATACCGTACTATTGTTATTTGTTTACAGTCGGAGCCAATAGTAATTGATGAACTGTCGATAGCACTTGGAGGTGGTCCTGATGGATATCGAGCCACATTCAAGGATATCCACGCGACTGGTGTCTCCAACATGACGATCACTAATGTCAGGTAAATATTACATTACAAAAATTGCATAAAGCATTGTGGTATAATTACTTCACTAACTAAGCACGTGGTAGAGGATTTTTCGCTTTTCAAAACATTGCATTGTATCAAAGTATAGGTTAAGTTCGTGGATTTAGACTCGAAAGTACTGGGCTCGATTCCTGGTCGGGAGACAATAATATTTATTTATTTAAATTTCATTCATTATCATTACAGCCCCTAGAACACAGCGTCCTAGACCTCCACTGCTGGAGATTGGCCTTCCAGAACATATATCAGGAGAATTTGGCCGACACTCGCCACGCTGCCCAGACGACTTGGCGAGGATATGATGTCAATTTTTTTATGTTTTATGACAATTTATTAACGATAATGTATCAGTGGAACCAACGGCTTAACGTGCTTTTCGAGGCACGGGAACGGTGATGTTGTAAATCTATGACAAATGAAGAAAAGAACGTAAGAAAAGTGTATTTCTCATTGGTAGATGCCGGTGGGTTTGAACGGACCTTTGTAAGATTTAAGAAACGCGATCTTACAACCGAGCCATCACCGCGCCTTAATATAGAGATATATACATTTGTGTATGTAGTATATTATAAGTTATATATTTATAGTGTGTAGTATATGTAATTGACTCATATGTAGTATATGTATTAATTTCAAAATTTTGTATTTTATTTATTTGCTACCCTGTTCATTATTTCTCACTTTTAGAAAATGTGAACTCGCCTATGTATACAAATTTAAGTGTTTGTGCAATAAAGTATTTAAATTAAATAAATAACTCACCAACTATAATCGTAAATGTCTCCAACCAAATGCCTGATTTATCCGTTAACAGTTATTCTTGATGTAATAAAAATTCAACCATCGTGAGTGTCCCTTGTTTTTAGTTTATGAGTAAACATACCTTAATACATTCGCGTCACGTCCAACTGCCGGCCATTGTCCGATCATCTTCGATTGTCAACTTTTACAACATATTTATACTTTACAAAGAAAAATATGCAGTGTGAAGGTTGCGAGTTTATGCTAATTTGCCATGACTAATTTCTCCACATCCATTATTATTTACACATTCCTATTAACTTTCAATATTTACAACTACTCATGTTTTTCATTACATTCATTACAGCCCCTGGAACACAGCGTCCTAGACCTCCACTGTTGGAGATGGGCCTTCCAGAACATATATCTGGAGAATTTGGCCTACACTCGCCACGCTGGCCAGACGGCTTGGCGAGGATATGATGTAAATTTTTAATGACAATTTATTAACGATTCCACAAGTTGGTATTAGTGGAACCGGGAACGATGGCTTAACGTGCTCTCCGAGGCACGGGAACGGTGGTGTTGTAAATCTAAGACAAATGTACGTAAGAAGAGTGTATTCCTCATTGGTACATGTCGGGTGGGTTTGAACCGACCTTTGTAGGATTTAAGGAACGCGATCTTACATCCGAGCCACCACCGCGCCTTGTTTTATTGTGTTTTAATTTGAGCTTGAGCGAACCATAATTTGACTAAAAAAACTAATTGCAATCATCGTCAACCCATCAAATTACACTGCGGAGATCATTTTGAAGGCATATAATCCATGTCGCTGCTGGTCTTTGCGAGACATTGGATTATTCAAGATCGCCATTTACAGTAACACAAATACTACCATCGCCTTTAAATTTAGGACCAATGATTATCCACAACTGTTCCGTGATCCTGTACAACTACTAGACTGCTAAGTTATTTTAGTTCTGAATTTTGCCAATTGTTCTTTGATTGATTATTCTTTATTGATTATTCTGATATATATACATATATATTAAAAACTTTATTGCACTATGTACAAAGGCGGACTTAATGCCGCTAGGCATTCTCTGACAGCCAAACCTTTAGGACATTTAGGCAGGATAGGTGGTAGGTGCAATAAAAAATTAGGTGAAATTTAAATAAAACAGAAATATAAATATATACATACTAATATCTACATACAATGAACATACTAATACATAAATAAGTCATACTATGGATATACTAATATAACATAAATAAAACTACTTACATGATGAGGAGAGTGTGATAAAATTAACAATGTGATGATGCTGTTGCTATTATGCTGATATTAAGGAAATTAATATAAGAGAAAAAAAGATTGAAAAGAAAGGTTTAGGTTAGGTATTCAATTAGTTAAAAAGATCATTTTGAAGACGTCGACTGCCTGGGGCGCCATGGTCTATCTTGTTTTAAAAGTGCCGGCCGCTTCTACCGCCACAGCTCTATCAATAATTTGATCCGCAGATCTTTTGCCTCCATCTCTTTTCCAGCCACTTTAGAACCCACGGGCTTATTTAGAGATGATGGCAAGAGACCTGACGGTATGACCTTAGTTCCTTGGAGTTTGGGAAAATCACTAGTGTGGGACGTCACATGTGTAGACACGCTAGCAACTTCCCATCTTCAAGGAACTACTGTCAGAGCTGGTGCGGCGGCAGAACAAGCTCAAAACGTCAAGCGCCGCAAATATATAAACATTTGCAATGATTATATATTTGTGGCCTTTGCCGTCAAAACCATGGGACCGTGGGGCCTCGAGGCAAAAACTTTATTTAAAGAAATATCTAAAAAACTAGTCGACGTCTCTGGTGACCCACGGGCTGGCAGCTTCCTCGCTGAAAAGATTAGTCTTGAAATTCAACGAGGAAATGCTGCCAGTGTTTTGGGCACCATGCCACTGGACAATGGCCTGGAGGAAATTTTTATATTATAAGGTATGTATAATTTTTTTTTTTTTTATTATATTTAATTTGTTATTTAGATTTAGTTTATTTTTTAGGTTAATTATTATATTGTAATTCTTTTATATTGTTTGTATATTACTTCGAATAAAAACCTTTATATTATATTTGTTTAAAATGTATTTTAAACGATTTTAGTTAAAAAGTATATATATACAAATTTAGATGCTATGCTAGCTTTCAGGTTCTCATCCTAATCACGTGCTATGCTAATTCTACCTAAATCTTTGTTCTGCTCTGATCTGACCTTTAACATTTCAGGTCAGACCTGGAGACTCACCAGTTCCAGCTGACGATGTATGGACCCCACATCAGCGCGCGCGCCAAGTACCGCTCTTCTGGAGTACTGCTTCTCGTGAGGGCGTCAGGAGGAGGAGATTACTGGGGGGAATATGGTAAGGGACCTACCTATTAGTTATTAAGTTGAATTAGTTTATAGCAGTGTCATATTAAGTAGTTATAAATATATAGATAGTAAACCGACACGAAAAAGCACTTAGCGCATAAGAAATAAGGTTGAATATTGTATACGAATAAAGAAGAAGATTTCTAAGCATTCCATGGATTCTCCGTGCGGATGCCGGGTCCATCGTGTGTTGAAAATGATATTAGAAGAATAGTGTCTCGGGCTTGCGACCGAAAATGGGCTGGTATACAAATGAGGCCTCTTTTTTATTTTATTGCGAAACAAGACGCCAAAATTGGACGCCAAAGCGATAAATGACATTGTCTTAGACACCTAGTAATGTTGTATGTGACTATTCATTATCATCACAGCCCCTATGACACAGCGTCCCAGACCTCCACTGCTGGAGAATTTGGCCTACACTCACCACGCTGGCCAGACGGCTTGATTCAATTTTTATGACAATTTATTAACGATTCTACAATTTGGCATTAGTGAAACTAGGACCGACGTCTTAACGTGCTCTCCGAGGCACGGGAACGGCGGTTTTGTAAATCTATGACAAATGTTTATTTATTTATAGTATCAAAATACAATGCTCATGCTGCAAAATTTCCAGATATTGACATCTTCGGAGACTCACAAAGAGTATTTAAACATAAACTGCTAAAACAACTTGCCCAAAATTTATAAAATTTATGAGTAAATTTTATGTAGGTTTTTTTTATTATTATTATTTTTTTATTTTATTTTAATTTTACTTTATTACTTGAAGTAGGTAATATTTTAGTTATTTTCGTTACTTTTTTATTATTTCTAAAAGGAATTGTATGTTTATTATATATATATTTTTAAAAATTGTTTCAGAATTAGTTTTTCGAATAATATTTAGTTTTTGTATACTTATTGAAAATTTTATAATTTTGTTATTTCTTATAGGCAATAAAAGCTACTGTGGTAATGTGGTGGTCGCCTATAATAGGTGCAACATCTAACTTCTGATTTAGTGTTAAGTACAAATAAGTGTGTGATGTTAGCACTGTTGGCTACCCTATTATAAATAAATAAATAAATAAATAAAGAAGAGTGTATTCCTCATTGGTACATGTCGGGTGGGTTTGAACCGACCTTTGTAGGATTTAAGGAACGCGTTCTTACAACCGAGCCACCACCGCACCTCATGTGACTATTAATCTAGTTGAATGCTTGATCGTAGGGGTTATTCTGCAAATAAACTAAACGTAAAAATAAATAAATATATTTATTAGAGACCTGATGTCCTTTAGAGACCTCCTATCAGAGATAGTCCTGGCCATTGCCAGTCTTGTTGACTGAAATTGAAATTGGCGATTCGCTTTTTAAACACATTTGGCTCATGTAAGTGTAACATTCGTTTTATTCTTAGATGGTGTAAAGGCCAAGGTTTATTTCCGTGGTGTTCCGTACGAGCGTGATGGCCGGACCTACCTCAAGCTCCAGCAGCTGAAACTGGACTTCAGCGTCAAACACATCAAGATGGGCGTAGAGAACCTGCACAATGGAAACGCAGTTCTAGGTAAGCTAGTTTTTTTTTAATTATAATACAACGGGAAATAATTAATAATTGTAAATTAAATATTTGGTCAGTCAACAAAGATTAGACTTGGAATAAATAAAAATCAGCCTGGCAACAACTCTTAATGGTAAGTTTTAAGCATAAACACGTGTCAATAGTGAGAGATGTTATATGGAAAAACTGCCAATACTAAAAAATGTACATCTGTAAAAAAAATATAAAGAGAATTCTTCGTTCTGCTCATAACTGTCTCCTTACAATTTCTTCACATTACACTAACTCTGTCTGTTGTAAAATGAATTTATTTACATTAATAAAAATATTTGTGTCCCGACCAGGAATTGAACCCGGTACCTCTGAGTCTAAATCTACGGACTTAACCAATATATACTCGTATATATGTGTAATTGACAAAAGTCTTCAACCAGTGCGTCCTCCCCGTAATGTCGTACGGAGCAGAGACGTGTCCACTGACAGTGGGTCTGGTTCACAAATTCAAGGTCGCTCAGCGAGCTATGGAGAGAGCTATGCTTGGTATTTCTCTGATGGATAGAATTCGAAACGTTGAAATTCGTCAGAGAACCAAAGTTACTGACATAGCATTCAAAATTAGCAAGCTGAAGTGGCAATGGGCCGGACACATCTGCCGCAGAACCGACGACCGATGGAGCAAACGGGTTTTGGAGTGGAGACCACGTACGGAACGACGCAGAGTGGGACGACCCCCCGCCAGATGGACGGATGACCTAAGGAGGGTCGCTGGTGGGGGTTGGATGAGGATTGCAAAAGACCGCGTGCAGTGGCGAGCCTTGGGGGAGGCCTATATCCAGCAGTGGAGAGACACAGGCTGATGATGATGTGTAATTACTGCAATATAAAATAAATAATAAATAATTGAGAAACCGTCTCCTAACGTTACCATTGGAATGGTTGTAAAAATGGCATATGCTATTTTTTTTTATATGAAGCACTAATAAATATTTTTTTACTCTACAGAAGCGGCACTGAATCTCTTCATCAACACCAACGCCCAGGAGTTGCTGAAGGAGATGAAACCAGAGCTGAAACGAGACTTGGCAGCCAAAATGTCGCGATTCCTGGATAAGATTCTTAACCAAATACCTTACAATGAATGGATCAAAAACTAAATTTAATTAATACAAAACTATTCCCCTTTTTTTGCTTTAGACAGATAAATATATAAATACTGGCTGTTTCACTCGGCTTTGCTTGTGTAATTTTGTTGTAATTGACCATTCAGGGCTCGGATTCTTTTTTCACTTGACTTGTACGTATAAGATCCGTAGAAAAGCCACCTTCACCAGATCGGTGATTCAAATCCATTTATCGAAAAACGCTATCAAAACCGACGGTGAAAGGTTCAATAAAAAAATATGTTCAAGGTTATACAGGTTGAATTTTTCAAGTGGGCTACTGTCTAAATAGGGTGTATCAGACAAAGCTTTTTGTAGATGTCGCTAGCGGCAATGGTACCTTGTTTTACACCTCTATCGCATCATTTTTTAAATGTTTTTGTAGTTTTTTTATTTTTATAACAGAACAATGTATTTTAAATTAACGTTACCTACCTTAAACGACTAATTAAAAAAGCGCACACCGTCTTTAAAAAGAAAAAAAATATACCCATTATTTGAAAATGTTTTTTTTTTTTACACTTATGTTAAATTTGTCGTTTGACATTACTTTACAAAATTTGATCTTTACAATCGTAACTATCAGCTTATACCGCGTGTAATTGTCATAAGAGCAAATATATATTTTTTAGGCTTCTGGTGTCATTAGTAGAACCCCTTTTTGAAATAAAAAGGTGACTTTTTCAAAGTAAAAACTATTGTCCGAAAAACAAAACATTAATAATTAATCTCGCTCACAGCTGAAAGACGAAATAGTGAGTGAAACAATATCGTAAGTCAATCGCGCGATAATCGACCTGGTCTGGTCTGGTCTAGTCTGGTCTAGTCTGGTCTAGTCTGGTCTAGTCTGGTCTAGTCTGGTCTAGTCTGGTCTAGTCTGGTCTAGTCTAGTCTGGTCTAGTCTGGTCTAGTCTGGTCTAGTCTGGTCTAGTCTGGTCTAGTCTGGTCTAGTCTGGTCTGGTCTGGTCTAGTCTAGTCTAGTCTGGTCTGGTCTAGTCTGGTCTGGTCTGGTCTGGTCTGGTCTAGTCTGGTCTAGTCTGGTCTAGTCTGGTCTGGTCTGGTCTGGTCTAGTCTAGTCTGGTCTAGTCTGGTCTAGCCTGGTCTAGTATTGTCTGGTTTGGTATAGTCTGGTCTGGTATAGTCTGGTTTGGTCTAGTATAGTCTGGTCTAGTTTAGTCTGGTCAAGTCAAATTCCAGATGTTGCAGAATTTGATTTGCTTTTCTTGGAGTTACTCGCGGCATTATAGGCCAAACACGTCGTGAAGATATAGGAAGGAGTGATATTGTGAAGCGATAGTTGAGAAGAAAAGAATTTGGAGAAGGAGCCTATCTAAGAAATATGAATTCGACGTATTTGGACTATAATGCTGCGAGTAACTCCAAGAAAAGCATCGCAATCTGCAATATCTGGAATTCGATGATAACCACATTGAATTATAAGAAAGAAAGATATATCACGTCAGACTTGGACTAGTCCCTTTGCCTTACCTATTACCTCATTCATCATCCATCGGGAGAATCAAATTATATTTTATTGCTTGTTTTGTCTGGCAATACAATTATACTTGTCTATATTAACAAAGTTTAATACTAATTACGCTTTTTCTATTTATTATTTTATTTCCTAAATAAGTTAGATTTAAGACTAAAGGTTTAAGAACTACAATTAAATTAAGCATAAAAGATTATTTCGTTTTTTATTTGTAATCCTCATTTATACCTATTAATATCATTATCGGAGTGTTGGTGGCTCAGTTGTAAGAATGCTTTCGTTAAAATCCTTAAAAGGTCGGTTCAAACCCCGGGCGGCGTACCAAAATTTACAACACCATCGTTTCCGTGACTCAGAGAGCACGTTAAGCGGTTGGACCCGGTTCCCCTAATACCAACTTGTGAAATCGTTAATGTGTAAATTTAAAAATATATATTATAATCTAGAATTAAAATAATGAAAAAACCGTAAGTCAACGTTCCCGCGATAATCGACCTGGTCTGGTCTGGTCTAGTCTGGTCTAGTCTGGTCTAGTCTGGTCTAGTCTGGTCTAGTCTGGTCTAGTCTGCTCTAGTCTGGTCTAGTCTGGTCTAGTCTGGTCTAGTCTGGTCTAGTCTGGTCTAGTCTGGTCTAGTCTGGTCTAGTCTGGTCTAGTCTGGTCTAGTCTGGTCTAGTCTGGTCTAGTGTGGTCTAGCCTGGTCTAGTATTGTCTGGTTTGGTATAGTCTGGTCTGGTATAGTCTGGTCTGGTCTGGTCTAGTATAGTCTGGTTTAGTCTGGTCTAGTTTAGTCTGGTCAAGTAAAATTCCAGATGTTGCAGAATTTGATTTGCTTTTCTTGGAGTTACTCGCGGCATTATAGGCCAAACACGTCGTGAAGATATAGGAAAAGAATTTGGAGAAGGAGCCTATCTAAGAAATATGAATTCGACGTATTTGGACTATAATGCTGCGAGTAACTCCAAGAAAAGCATCGCAATCTGCAATATCTGGAATTCGATGATAACCACATTGAATTATAAGAAAGAAAGATATATCACGTCAGACTTGGACTAGTCCCTTTGCCTTACCTATTACCTCATTCCATACCATCGGGAGAATCAAATTATATTTTATTGCTTGTTTTGTCTGGCAATACAATTATACTTGTCTATATTAACAAAGTTTAATACTAATTACGCTTTTTCTATTTATTATTTTATTTCCTAATTAAGTTAGATTTAAGACTAAAGGTTTAAGAACTACAATTAAATTAAGCATAAAAGATTATTTCGTTTTTTATTTGTAATCCTCATTTATACCTATTAATATCATTATCGGAGTGTTGGTGGCTCAGTTGTAAGAATGCTTTCGTTAAAATCCTTAAAAGGTCGGTTCAAACCCCGGGCGGCGTACCAAAATTTACAACACCATCGTTTCCGTGACTCAGAGAGCACGTTAAGCGGTTGGACCCGGTTCCCCTAATACCAACTTGTGAAATCGTTAATGTGTAAATTTAAAAATATATATTATAATCTAGGATTAAAATAATGAAAAAACCGTAAGTCAACGTTCCCGCGATAATCGACCTGGTCTGGTCTGGTCTAGTCTGGTCTAGTCTGGTCTAGTCTGGTCTAGTCTGGTCTAGTCTGGTCTAGTCTGGTCTAGTCTGGTCTAGTCTGGTCTAGTCTGGTCTAGTCTGGTCTAGTCTGGTCTAGTCTGGTCTGGTCTAGTCTAGTCTGGTCTAGTCTGGTCTAGTGTGGTCTAGCCTGGTCTAGTATTGTCTGGTTTGGTATAGTCTGGTTTGGTATAGTCTGGTCTGGTATAGTCTGGTCTGGTCTGGTATAGTCTGGTCTGGTCTAGTATAGTCTGGTTTAGTCTGGTCTAGTTTAGTCTGGTCAAGTCAAATTCCAGATGTTGCAGAATTTGATTTGCTTTTCTTGGAGTTACTCGCGGCATTATAGGCCAAACACGTCGTGAAGATATAGGAAAAGAATTTGGAGAAGGAGCCTATCTAAGAAATATGAATTCGACGTATTTGGACTATAATGCTGCGAGTAACTCCAAGAAAAGCATCGCAATCTGCAATATCTGGAATTCGATGATAACCACATTGTATTATAAGAAAGAAAGATATATCACGTCAGACTTGGACTAGTCCCTTTGCCTTACCTATTACCTCATTCATCATCCATCGGGAGAATCAAATTATATTTTATTGCTTGTTTTGTCTGGCAATACAATTATACTTGTCTATATTAACAAAGTTTAATACTAATTACGCTTTTTCTATTTATTATTTTATTTCCTAATTAAGTTAGATTTAAGACTAAAGGTTTAAGAACTACAATTAAATTAAGCATAAAAGATTATTTCGTATTTTATTTGTAATCCTCATTTATACCTATTAATATCATTATCGGAGTGTTGGTGGCTCAGTTGTAAGAATGCTTTCGTTAAAATCCTTAAAAGGTCGGTTCAAACCCCGGGCGGCGTACCAAAATTTACAACACCATCGTTTCCGTGACTCAGAGAGCACGTTAAGCCGTTGGACCCGATTCCCCTAATACCAACTTGTGTAATCGTTAATGTGTAAATTTAAAAATATATATTATAATCTAGAATTAAAATAATGAAAAAACCGTAAGTCAACATTCCCGCGATAATCGACCTGGTCTGGTCTGGTCTAGTCTGGTCTAGTCTGGTCTAGTCTGGTCTAGTCTGGTCTAGTCTGGTCTAGTCTGGTCTAGTCTGGTCTAGTCTGGTCTAGTCTGGTCTAGTCTGGTCTAGTCTGGTCTAATCTGGTCTAATCTGGTCTAGTCTGGTCTAGTCTGGTCTAGTCTTGTCTGGTCTGGTCTGGTCTGGTCTGGTCTGGTCTAGTCTAGTCTGGTCTGGTCTGGTCTAGTCTGGTCTGGTCTAGTCTGGTCTGGTCTGGTTTAGTCTGGTCTAGTCTGGTCTAGTCTAGTCTGGTCTAGTCTGGTCTAGTCTGGTCTAGCCTGGTCTAGTATTGTCTGGTTTGGTATAGTCTAGTCTGGTATAGTCTGGTTTGGTCTAGTATAGTCTGGTTTAGTCTGGTCTAGTTTAGTCTGGTCTAGTTTAGTCTGGTCAAGTCAAATTCCAGATGTTGCAGAATTTGATTTGCTTTTCTTGGAGTTACTCGCGGCATTATAGGCCAAACATGTCGTGAAGATATAGGAAGGAGTGATATTGTGAAGCGATAGTTGAGAAGAAAAGAATTTGGAGAAGGAGCCTATCTAAGTGTAGTGTTTGTAAGTGAAAGAGAAGGAAGCATTATGTCATCTCTAGCGCACGTGCGGTCGTAAAACAGGCAGTCACCTGTGAGCGACGGTAGAGTGGGCACGCGCGTCTAAGAGCCGATAAATATATTAAAAGAAGACACAACATTTTGGCGACGAGGATTAACGAGACTACTGTGAGTAATTACTATAAATTTACATTCATGAAAAAGAGGATAAGAGAAAAAGAATAGATTAAGGATGTTTTGAGACGAAGAATGCTCAAACTTATTAAATTTACAACACAGATTACGGCGGAGTAAACATTTATTAAAAACAGCTATTATATTTACCTATAATTAGGTAAATATAGATATATATTATTTTTTTATTCGCGCGGTATGCATTATCATTTATTAAAAAATTACTTATATATATACGATGTACCTACGTACCTACCTATGATGCGAGATAGCGTGATATTTATTTTGTTGATGCGGTAGGTTATTATTCTGAAACGGGACGTTTGTTTACATTTCCAATGGCTATAAGTACTGTAACGGGTGCATGTGGGTTACAGAGTATTTTAAGAAAGAATAGTATTGTCAATATACGACAATGACAGGGTTGATGGGTTTATGTTTTAAAAGAAGAAAAAAAAGGAAGATCGAGGAGCTCGGACCGAGAGGTCGACGGGGCGAGTATTTTTATAAAGATTAGGATTAAAATAATTATTAGTTAATGTCTACCGCGTAGTGGTGTCCCACGTAGATGTGTTTGGTTTTCTACATATGTAATTATTTCTAAAATATAAAGTAAAAGAGTTTTGTGCATTTTTAATAAAAAAGGGAGTTCCGTAGAATCCTCTCCGTAACAATTGGGAGCAACTGCATCCAACCGCGTGCGTTGGATAATCATGTGACTGCAAAGGGTAGGTTACAGTACCTACTTATCGGATCTTTTATGCATGATTTATTTTATATATATATAAAAAAATATATGTTATACGATTAACAAAATTAATAAAAAGGTTATATTTAAAATTCATGCCTCTGAAATCATACTACACATAAATGTAGTTTGGAGTTGTATGATCTACTTTCTTATCTAGTACTAGACTAGACTGTTTTTTTGTTTTACTGTTAGATTGTTTTTTTTATTGTATCAAGTAATGATGCTTGTAAACAATGGTGAATATGAGTTCATGTTTGAACTAAATCACAGATGATGCCTCTTACATAAATTCTAATGTAAGGATGTACAAAATCAGCAGGATGAGTTGTACATGAACAGATGACGTCTGTTTAAGCTGTGATGTTACCAGATGATGCCTGGTAGTTCAAAAACAGGTGACGCCTGTAAGAACTTCATAAATCACAGATGATGCCTCTTACATAAATTCTAATGTAAGGATGTACAAAATCAGCAGGATGAGTTGTACATGAACAGATGACGTCTGTTTAAGCTGTGATGTTACCAGATGATGCCTGGTAGTCCAAAAACAGGTGACGCCTGTAAGGACTTCGTAGTGTAATTTAATACAGGTGATGCCTGAAGTACATGATGCGATACGACGTAGGTATGCCAGAGAGTTATACATGGAAGTTTTATTCGGGTGACGCCCGTAATCTGAAGCTTTGTGTACGGGTAACGCCCGTTTACTTTGTTGTATAAAACATATTGTATGTTGTATAAAATTGTTTGAAGACAATTCATATAACATTGTTGTATAAATTTAATCTATGGTGTTTGAATTGTGGTGTTTGAATACATTGTTGTGTATAAATGCTGTAAGGAATAAATAATTATTGCGCCAGGTTATTAAAAGGATGATGCCCATTTCGTGACCTAAATTAGATTTTTTTTAGTTATTTCATTGTCCACATATTAAAATAAGATGTCAAGTCTTACATTAGAAAAAAAAATAGTGCGATGGTGAAGCAGGATCTGTTGGGGCTAGATGGGAACGTTGGAAAAGAAGCTTATATATTTACCTGGAAGCTGCCGACGTTAATATTAGTTCTAAAAACGCGCAAGTTTGTTACATTGAGAAGGATAATGACTTCAAGAAATACTGTTTAATATACCGGGTCGCTACGTTAAGGCGACAGAAGGAGATGATTGTGACATAGATGGATTTGAAGTAGCAATAAAGAAATTAGATGAATATTTTGCACCTAAGCAAAATAAACGATATGAGAGACATCTATTCAGACAAATGAAACAAGAAGAAAACGAGAAGTTTGAAAAATATTTAGTTCGATTAAGACAACAAGCTTTGAAATGTCAATTTACGGATGTGGATGACAGTTTAATTGATTAGATAATTGAAAGGTGTTCATCGGAAGAACTCAGGAAGAAAGTACTTTGTGCAGGCAAAAAAAAATTACCTTAACCGAAGTTATTACCGAAGCAAACACCCTAGAGGTGGTGGAACGTCAATTAGGTGATTTTAGTCAGAAAGGAAAAGATCAAACTGTTAACCAAATCGATAATAATAGTAAAAAGCATAATAGTAAAAAGGCGTGTTTCCGATGTGGTAGCTGGAATCATTTGGCGTATGATGCGAAGTGCCCAGCTAAAAGTAAAATATGTAACAAATGCAAGAAGGTGGGGCATTTTCATGCTCAATGCAGAGGAGCAGGCCTAAAACGAAGCAATGAAGATAGCAAAGCGGAAAGGAACATAGACGCGAAAAGATCAAAGAAGTCGAACCAAATAGTTGAAGAAGATAAAATAGATTACGTTTTAATGTTCATCATAATGATACACTCGCTTGTTTAGTAGGTGGAACTCAAGTAGAGATGCTGATTGATTCAGGATGTCAACACAACTTAATAACAGACAAGATTGAGTTATTAAAAAATTTAAAGACAGGAAAAGAAGTAGAAAATCCATGAAAAACATTTATTGCTTATGGAAGTGAAGTCCCTCTCATGTTATTAACGTCTTTTAATGCAGATATCAGTGTGGGTTCAAAAACATAAAACGCCACCTTTTACGTAATAGACACCAAATGCTAAAAGGTTCAGCCAATTAGATATAAAGGACGCTTTTCATCGATTGGAGCTTGTTCCCGACTCAAGACATATTACAACATTTATATCTGGTAAAGGATTATATCGTTTTAAAAGGTTAATGTTTGGAATTACCTGTGCACCGGAAATGTTTCAGAAAACACTCGAAAGTGTTAATTGAATGCGAAGGGGTAGTCAATTTTATTGACGACATTTTAGTATATGGAAAAGACAAGCAAGGACACGACAAACGGTTACAAAAATTAATAAAAACATTAAGGACAAATGACATTATGATGATATGGCCACCCTTACAGAACCATTGAAGCAATTACTTCGCCGAAAATCAGCCAGAAATGCTGACATTAGGGATTCTTGGGGGAAAAGTCAACAAACAGCCTTTTGTGCTCTAAAGGCTGCATTGAGTGACATACCAAATTTGAGATACTACACCGTGGACGATAAGACGATGGTATTCGCAGATGCAAGCCGCCCGGTCGAACTCGGAGCAATCTTAGTACAGACAAATGAAAGTGGTCCACGCATTATTGGGTTTGGAAACAAAACTCTCAGTGATTGTGAACATCGGTACTGCGAAACGGAGCTTTGGCACTAGTGGGGGCCGTGGAACACTTCCACATGTTTCTGTACGGCAAGGAATTCGACTTAATTACTGACCATAAACCTCTTGAGGTTATATTCGGTCCAAAGTCCAAACCCTGTGCACGGATTGAGCGTTGGACACTGAGACTTCAATCTTATAAATATAATGTCATATATCGTCCTGGAAAAAATAATATAGCCAAACCCTTGTCTAGATTATGTACTTTTAACCGCGATGAGACTCAGTACAGAGACTACGTCCAGGATATTATTGGCCACGCTAGACCAATAGCCGTATCCCTAAAAGATATTAAAGAATGTTCGAAGACTGACATTGGCATACAAATAGTGAAACAGGTCGTATTTAACAAAAAAGTGGGATGACGCAGTAAAGGGTTATAAGCTATTTAAGAACGAGCTATGTTTCTTTGGTGACATATTGTTAAGGGGGACCAAAATAGTTATCCCGACACAATTACGGCGACTTGTTTTAGATGCTGCTCACGAGGGCCATCCTGGAATGGTTGCAATGAAGTTGAGACTTAGAGCGAAGGTCTGGTGGCCTAACTACGATAAGGACGTGGAAAACTTAGTACGGTCCTGTAAAGGATGCACATTAGTTTCGACACCAAATCCACCACACCCACTCAAGAGGAGAGAATTACCTACCCAATCCTGGGTTGATATCGCCATTGATCTTTTAGGTCCGTTGCCAAGTGGTGATTACCTTTTGGTGGTGATTGATTACTATTCTAGATACAAGGAGATTAAAGCATGTCGACACATAAGTAGTAGGGAAATGATTCGATCCATAACTTCCGATAATGGCAAACAATTTATTAGTGCAGAGTTCAAGACTTACTGCCATGAAAATGATATCAAACTGTTCAATTCAATACCTTACTGGCCACAACTAAATGGAGAGGTGGAGCGACAGAACAGGGATATAATTAAACGTCTAAAAATATGCCAAATAGACAGAAAAAGCTGGAAAGAAGCAATTACGAAGTATTTCACATTGTACAATAACACCCCACATAGTGTGACTGGGAAAACACCGGCAGAGCTATTCTTTCAAAGGAAATTTAGGGACAAGATTCCGATGATAGATATTGCAGAACAAAGTTTCGGAGACATGGATGTAAGAGATAAAGACAAAGAACAAAAAGAAAAAGGCAGAGAATATGCAGATAAAAGACGAAGAGCACGCGATGTTGACATTGTATGTATGTATGGGAGATACCTGATACGTAAAGCATGCCAATAAAACAAATAAACTTAGTAAACGGGGGAGATGTGGGAGTACAGAACGACGAAACAGGACAGCAGTTAAGACGCAAGATATTACATTTAAAAAAAGTGGAGGGAGAATGGAAACCTGTGAACAAAGAAATCTATGGACAGAATTTAGAAATGGGAGTAGAAGAAAGTTCAGAAGAAGAGATTAAAGATGATCAGAATTTAGAAGACCAAAATTAACAAATATAAAATTAAAGTTGATTTTTAATCATGTAATTAGAAGTTATGATGATACTAAATTGATGGAGGAAAAATATTAAAAGTTGTTTAATTAAAAAATAATAATATCAACAAGGAAGGGATGTAGTGTTTGTAAGTGAAAGAGAAGGAAGCATTATGTCATCTCTAGCGCACGTGCGGTCGTAAAACAGGCAGTCACCTGTGAGCGACGGTAGAGTGGGCACGCGCGTCTAAGAGCCGATAAATATATTAAAAGAAGACACAACACTAAGAAATATGAATTCGACGTATTTGGACTATAATGCTGCGAGTAACTCCAAGAAAAGCATCGCAATCTGCAATATCTGGAATTCGATGATAACCACATTGAATTATAAGAAAGAAAGATATATCACGTCAGACTTGGACTAGTCCCTTTGCCTTACCTATTACCTCATTCCATACCATCGGGAGAATCAAATTATATTTTATTGCTTGTTTTGTCTGGCAATACAATTATACTTGTCTATATTAACAAAGTTTAATACTAATTACGCTTTTTCTATTTATTATTTTATTTCCAAATTAAGTTAGATTTAAGACTAAAGGTTTAAGAACTACAATTAAATTAAGCATAAAAGATTATTTCGTTTTTTATTTGTAATCCTCATTTATACCTATTAATATCATTATCGGAGTGTTGGTGGCTCAGTTGTAAGAATGCTTTCGTAAAAATCCTTAAAAGGTCGGTTCAAACCCCGGGCGGCGTACCAAAATTTACAACACCATCGTTTCCGTGACTCAGAGAGCACGTTAAGCGGTTGGACCCGGTTCCCCTAATACCAACTTGTGAAATCGTCAATGTGTAAATTTAAAAATATATATTATAATCTAGGATTAAAATAATGAAAAAACCGTAAGTCAACGTTCCCGCGATAATCGACCTGGTCTGGTCTGGTCTAGTCTGGTCTAGTCTGGTCTAGTCTGGTCTAGTCTGGTCTAGTCTGGTCTAGTCTGGTCTAGTCTGGTCTAGTCTGGTCTAGTCTGGTCTAGTCTGGTCTAGTCTGGTCTGGTCTAGTCTGGTATAGTGTGGTCTAGCCTGGTCTAGTATTGTCTGGTTTGGTATAGTCTGGTTTGGTATAGTCTGGTCTGGTATAGTCTGGTCTGGTCTGGTATAGTCTGGTCTGGTCTAGTATAGTCTGGTTTAGTCTGGTCTAGTTTAGTCTGGTCAAGTCAAATTCCAGATGTTGCAGAATTTGATTTGCTTTTCTTGGAGTTACTCGCGGCATTATAGGCCAAACACGTCGTGAAGATATAGGAAAAGAATTTGGAGAAGGAGCCTATCTAAGAAATATGAATTCGACGTATTTGGACTATAATGCTGCGAGTAACTCCAAGAAAAGCATCGCAATCTGCAATATCTGGAATTCGATGATAACCACATTGAATTATAAGAAAGAAAGATATATCACGTCAGACTTGGACTAGTCCCTTTGCCTTACCTATTACCTCATTCATCATCCATCGGGAGAATCAAATTATATTTTATTGCTTGTTTTGTCTGGCAATACAATTATACTTGTCTATATTAACAAAGTTTAATACTAATTACGCTTTTTCTATTTATTATTTTATTTCCTAATTAAGTTAGATTTAAGACTAAAGGTTTAAGAACTACAATTAAATTAAGCATAAAAGATTATTTCGTATTTTATTTGTAATCCTCATTTATACCTATTAATATCATTATCGGAGTGTTGGTGGCTCAGTTGTAAGAATGCTTTCGTTAAAATCCTTAAAAGGTCGGTTCAAACCCCGGGCGGCGTACCAAAATTTACAACGCCATCGTTTCCGTGACTCAGAGAGCACGTTAAGCCGTTGGACCCGATTCCCCTAATACCAACTTGTGTAATCGTTAATGTGTAAATTTAAAAATATATATTATAATCTAGGATTAAAATAATGAAAAAACCGTAAGTCAACGTTCCCGCGATAATCGACCTGGTCTGGTCTGGTCTAGTCTGGTCTAGTCTGGTCTAGTCTGGTCTAGTCTGGTCTAGTCTGGTCTAGTCTGGTCTAGTCTGGTCTAGTCTGGTCTAGTCTGGTCTAGTCTGGTCTAGTCTGGTCTAGTCTGGTCTAGTCTGGTCTAGTCTGGTCTAGTCTGGTCTAGTCTGGTCTAGTCTGGTCTGGTCTAGTCTGGTATAGTGTGGTCTAGCCTGGTCTAGTATTGTCTGGTTTGGTATAGTCTGGTTTGGTATAGTCTGGTCTGGTATAGTCTGGTCTGGTCTGGTATAGTCTGGTCTGGTCTAGTATAGTCTGGTTTAGTCTGGTCTAGTTTAGTCTGGTCAAGTCAAATTCCAGATGTTGCAGAATTTGATTTGCTTTTCTTGGAGTTACTCGCGGCATTATAGGCCAAACACGTCGTGAAGATATAGGAAAAGAATTTGGAGAAGGAGCCTATCTAAGAAATATGAATTCGACGTATTTGGACTATAATGCTGCGAGTAACTCCAAGAAAAGCATCGCAATCTGCAATATCTGGAATTCGATGATAACCACATTGAATTATAAGAAAGAAAGATATATCACGTCAGACTTGGACTAGTCCCTTTGCCTTACCTATTACCTCATTCATCATCCATCGGGAGAATCAAATTATATTTTATTGCTTGTTTTGTCTGGCAATACAATTATACTTGTCTATATTAACAAAGTTTAATACTAATTACGCTTTTTCTATTTATTATTTTATTTCCTAATTAAGTTAGATTTAAGACTAAAGGTTTAAGAACTACAATTAAATTAAGCATAAAAGATTATTTCGTATTTTATTTGTAATCCTCATTTATACCTATTAATATCATTATCGGAGTGTTGGTGGCTCAGTTGTAAGAATGCTTTCGTTAAAATCCTTAAAAGGTCGGTTCAAACCCCGGGCGGCGTACCAAAATTTACAACACCATCGTTTCCGTGACTCAGAGAGCACGTTAAGCCGTTGGACCCGATTCCCCTAATACCAACTTGTGTAATCGTTAATGTGTAAATTTAAAAATATATATTATAATCTAGAATTAAAATAATGAAAAAACCGTAAGTCAACGTTCCCGCGATAATCGACCTGGTCTGGTCTGGTCTAGTCTGGTCTAGTCTGGTCTAGTCTGGTCTAGTCTGGTCTAGTCTGGTCTAGTCTGGTCTAGTCTGGTCTAGTCTGGTCTAATCTGGTCTAGTCTGGTCTAGTCTTGTCTGGTCTGGTCTGGTCTGGTCTAGTCTAGTCTGGTCTGGTCTGGCCTAGTCTGGTCTAGTCTGGTCTGGTCTGGTTTAGTCTGGTCTAGTCTAGTCTGGTCTAGTCTGGTCTAGTCTGGTCTAGTCTGGTCTAGTCTGGTCTAGCCTGGTCTAGTATTGTCTGGTTTGGTATAGTCTAGTCTGGTATAGTCTGGTTTGGTCTAGTATAGTCTGGTTTAGTCTGGTCTAGTTTAGTCTGGTCAAGTCAAATTCCAGATGTTGTAGAATTTGATTTGCTTTTCTTGGAGTTACTCGCGGCATTATAGGCCAAACATGTCGTGAAGATATAGGAAGGAGTGATATTGTGAAGCGATAGTTGAGAAGAAAAGAATTTGGAGAAGGAGCCTATCTAAGAAATATGAATTCGACGTATTTGGACTATAATGCTGCGAGTAACTCCAAGAAAAGCATCGCAATCTGCAATATCTGGAATTCGATGATAACCACATTGAATTATAAGAAAGAAAGATATATCACGTCAGACTTGGACTAGTCCCTTTGCCTTACCTATTACCTCATTCATCATCCATCGGGAGAATCAAATTATATTTTATTGCTTGTTTTGTCTGGCAACACAATTATACTTGTCTATATTAACAAAGTTTAATACTAATTACGCTTTTTCTATTTATTATTTTATTTCCAAATTAAGTTAGATTTAAGACTAAAGGTTTAAGAACTACAATTAAATTAAGCATAAAAGATTATTTCGTTTTTTATTTGTAATCCTCATTTATACCTATTAATATCATTATCGGAGTGTTGGTGGCTCAGTTGTAAGAATGCTTTCGTTAAAATCCTTAAAAGGTCGGTTCAAACCCCGGGCGGCGTACCAAAATTTACAACACCATCGTTTCCGTGACTCAGAGAGCACGTTAAGCGGTTGGACCCGGTTCCCCTAATACCAACTTGTGAAATCGTTAATGTGTAAATTAAAAAATATATATTATAATCTAGCATTAAAATAATGAAAAAACCGTAAGTCAACGTTCCCGCGATAATCGACCTGGTCTGGTCTGGTCTGGTCTGGTCTGGTCTAGTCTGGTCTAGTCTGGTCTAGTCTGGTCTAGTCTGGTATAGTCTGGTCTAGTCTGGTCTAGTCTGGTCTAGTCTGGTCTAGTCTAGTCTGGTCTGGTCTGGTCTGGTCTGGTCTAGTCTGGTCTAGTCTGGTCTAGTCTGGTCTGGTCTGGTCTGGTCTAGTCTGGTTTAGTCTGGTCTAGTCTGGTCTAATCTGGTCTAGCCTGGTCTAGTGTGGTCTAGCCTGGTCTAGTGTGGTCTAGCCTGGTCTAGTATTGTCTGGTTTGGTATAGTCTGGTCTGGTCTGGTATAGTCTGGTCTGGTCTAGTATAGTCTGGTTTAGTCTGGTCTAGTTTAGTCTGGTTAAGTCAAATTCCAGATGTTGCAGAATTTGATTTGCTTTTCTTGGAGTTACTCGCGGCATTATAGGCCAAACACGTCGTGAAGATATAGGAAGGAGTGATATTGTGAAGCGATAGTTGAGAAGAAAAGAATTTGGAGAAGGAGCCTATGTAAGAAATATGAATTCGACGTATTTGGACTATAATGCTGCGAGTAACTCCAAGAAAAGCATCGCAATCTGCAATATTCTAGTGCGTTTTTTCGGAACGCACCCTAGAATTCACACCTTATTTGTTTGCTTATTTGATATTGTTACGGTGAAACAACTTGGAAGTGAAATTATTTTCGTAGAAGTGACTTTACGCTGTGGACTGTCTCGACAAGTGTTATCTCGATCTAGTTTTACGTAATTATTGAGATATAGGGCATAAAGTGATCACTAGATTTCGTTAGTGTTTATATTTGTTTTCGTCGTGGTTTAACCGTGTATGGTATCAGTGTAGGATTATATTCTAACGTTGGCATACCACCATTGCTGGGATATTGCTAAATCATAATATCAGTTTGAAATGAAAAATACTGTTACTAAATATATTTAATTTAATTCAACTAGCGCCATCTTACCATATCCATTCACACTGCCAACACTCTCGCGCATGCAAATTTTAGGCGCCATCTGGTAATAATTGGGTGTACTATTTCGTCGTATTATATTTAGAAGCTTTTATACTTTAGAAGAGCACCTAGTTCCGCTACCTGCCAATAGATGTCACTATGTTGAATTAACATTTAATACCAAAATCAAAATTAGGTATTGGCTGGACTCTGGGCACCTTGCTGGGCTTCTTGCGACGCCTGATTATACTATTTTAATTTGAGCTTCTATTGTTCTTGCGCCATGGCTGATTCGTGTGGAAAATGCAGCGATGCGGTTGGTGATGGAGTTCAGTGTACTGCATGTTCTAATCACTACCACTATGACTGTTCGGGTATTACTGAGCAGGGGTATCGGAGACTGGGCGAACGCCAGGCCACCTGGAAGTGCAGCACATGTAAAGCACAGATAAGGTCGGCCAATAAAAATATTGGACTTATGCCGTCGGCTCCTTCCAGTCCTGGTGGGCTTACTCTGGAAGATGTGATGCAGGAGCTGGATAAATTAAACAATAAATTGACGCCGCTTCTAAGCCTCTCAGATGATATTTTAACTATAAAGAAGGATATTAGTGAGCTGAAAAACCTATCGACTACTCTGACTGACAAGGTTGTGAAGCTGCAGGACAGAGTCAAAGAAATTGAGCATGTGAAGGCGGACGTGGGAGCCATGACCGCGCGTATGGTGGCCTTGGAAGAGGACTCTAATGGCCGCGATCAGTGGCTGCGGGCTAACAACGTTGAGATTAAAGGGGTGCCACAAAAACCAGGAGAAAATCTTTTTGATATAGTTAAGAAAATTGGTGACAAAATAATGTATCCGATCAACAAGTCTTATATTAACTACGTCGCTAGAATTCCATCCCGCGATAAAACCGGCAATAACACAAAGGTTATTCTTGCATCATTTGTTAATCGCTATATGAAGGAGGACTTTGTGGCAGCAGCACGGCAAAAATCACTCAGTCCCTTAGATATAGACTTGCCTGGTTCACATAAACTCTTTGTTAATGACCACCTTACTGTCAAGAATAAAATCCTTTTGGCTAGAGCGAAAACCCTGGCTAAGGAGAATAATTTTATGTATGTCTGGGTGAAGCATACGAAGATTTTTGTCAGGAAGGATTCTACGTCCCCTGTATTTGTTATTACTTCGGAAAAGGATCTAGCAAAGATTCATTAGTCTGTACTTTAATTACTATTTGTTTATTTTTTACTAGCCTGTTTTTAAACTGGTACTATTGTCATTTTCATGTGCTCATTATTCTGCACTCGTATATGGTCGCACTGTTCGCTATGTTAAAATATGTGTTACTCTTGTTTAATTTCAATAAGTTAATTATAGTTTTGGTTCTGTTTATGGGCCGCTATGTTATCCATGATCTGCTTCTCGATACTATTATTATTTTACTGTTTCATTCTGCTTCTGTTAAGGAATTTATTATTGTTTTTCACGGAAACTTAACATGTCTGCAACGTTCTGCTGTTTCGACTTGGAGCAATAACTCTATATCACTCAATTTGCTTGTAAGCTTGCTGTGTGACTGTACACGATCATTGAAAGTTGTTTTTTGTATATTATACGGTATGACGTATATTGTTTATTTATTACTTAGTATTTGCAATCCACTATCAAAAAAAAATTAAATATATATTATCAGAATGTACGCGGACTGCGGACTAAGACCACCATATTCTCACGTAATTTAAGGCTAGGTAACTACGACATTATTGCACTGACTGAAACATGGCTACTTGATGGAATCTCTGACAGCGAACTGTTTGATGACCGTTATTTGGTGTGGCGTCGCGATAGAAATTACTCTGTTACCAACCAGTCACGTGGAGGCGGTGTACTCATCGCTTTAAAACGCGAGCTGTTAGTGTTACCCAAACCTGAGTGGCACTCCAGTGCGGAAGATATTTGGATAACACTCTCACCTTGTCTATCACGTGGTGGTCACTCCAAACATAATAGTTCACCCAAATTAAACATTTGTACAGTATATCTTTGTACCGAAAGCCAGGGTAATAGTTTCAACACTCAATTACAAAATTTTATGAACAATTTATCTACAATAATTAACGACCATCCATCCGATATATTTCTCTTGTTGGGTGATTTTAATATGAGTTCAATCGTGTGGCCCAGTTCAAGTTGCATGTCGAATGCCTCGAATTATCTGAACGATAATAAAGTATCTGATTTTATAAATACTCTCAATCTATGTAATCTCGAGCAGTATAATAATATCAACAATAATTATGGTCGATTACTGGATCTTGTCTTGTGCAATAATACCGTCTCAGTCGAAGCCTGTAGTGATCCCTTAGTTCCTGAGGACCCCTACCATAAAGCCCTATTTATAAATGTACCGTTTTTTGAATTGAACTCACTTGCAGCCAATAAACGATCCGTATATCTATATCGTCGAGGCGATTATGACCTATTACGTTCCAATCTTGTCAACACAGAGTGGGGAAGCATTCTTAGTTGTGGTTCAGTTGATGATGCAGTCGAGTCTTTTTATAAGATATTGTTGGACCTTAGAAATAAATATATCCCTGTCCGTCAAATTTATCCTGACAAATATCCACCCTGGTTCTCGCCAGCGTTGATAAAAATGTTACGTGAAAAACTCAAGTTCCGGAAAAAGTTCAAGACTTATGGAAATCTTTCGGATGAACATAGTTTCAAAATATTACGTGACAGGGCGAGAAGGGTTGAGAGCGGCTGTTACCAGGCGTATATGTTAAGGATAGAAAATTCAATTAAAGATAACCCTAAAATGTTTTGGTCGTTTATTAAAAGGAATCGAAGCAACATGTCGTATCCGGCTAGTATGTCCTACGAGGGGCGTCACTGTCAGGATGGTCCTGGTATCAGCGATTTATTTTCAACATACTTTCGCTCAACCTTTCTTGACTGTGATCCCAACCAAACTGATCCAGAGAATCTTCTTGACGACCCTGGTTCTGTGCCATTATGCGACATTTCCTCAATTAGCATTACGTCGGATTCTGTACTCAAATAAATTAGAAAATTGGATCCCTCTAAGTCGGCAGGGCCCGACCAGCTTCCAGCTGTGTTTTTAATCAATTGTGCTTTAGAATTGTCTGTTCCGGTGTCCATCTTATTTGAAAGATCACTTCGCGAAGGAGTTATGCCTGTCAGATGGAAAATGGCCTTTATAACACCTATTCACAAAAAAGGCCCCAAGGACTGTGTCTCTAATTATCGGCCAATTTCTAAATTGTGTCTGCTTGCCAAAGTTTTGGAGCGCTTGGTCTATATTCAACTGTATGATAGCCTTAGGCTATATTTCAGCCCTTGTCAACATGGCTTCCTTAGAAATCGCTCCACAGTAACCAACCTCACTGTCTTTAATGATTATGTAACTGATCAGATGCATATGGGCAACCAAATTGACACAATATACACTGACTATACGAAAGCATTTGACCGCATTGATCACATGTTATTGCTCCGGAAACTTCTGGCAGTTGGCATTAGGGGTGACTTATTTAGATGGTTTTCGTCTTATGTCAAAAATAGATCGCAGGCAGTTGTCCTGAACGGCTATACATCAGCATGGGCGGTAATCCCTTCTGGCGTTCCACAAGGGTCTTTATTAGGCCCATTATTATTCATTCTCTTCATTCATGACATCGATTCATGTTTTGTTAATTCCAGGTTTCTTATTTTTGCAGATGATATAAAAATTTTTTAGAGTCTGTAACGATTCAACTGATGAAGCCAAACTTCAGGATGATCTCTCTAGGTTGAGTGATTATTGTCTCTCCAACAAATTAAATTTAAATCCTTCAAAATGCTTCTCAATCAGTTTCTCTCGCAAAATTAATGGGTACAATTCTACATATAAAATCAATGGAGAAATTATTTCAACAGTCGTGGAAGCTAAAGACCTAGGCGTAGTACATGACAGTAAATTAAATTTTGATAGTCATGTATATTCCATAATTATGAAAGCTAACAAAGCCCTAGGCTTTATTATGCGTATGTCTAAGTCATTTACGAAAATGAAAACTGTCAAGGTGTTGTACTGCGCGTATGTCCGAAGCCACCTGGAGTATGCTTGTCAGGTATGGAACCCACGCTATAATATTTACATAAGTAAGATTGAACAAATCCAGAGAAAATTTACTCGATTTCTCAGTTATAAATTTAAATTACCTGGTCTTACTTATGAACAGCGTTGTATAAAATATCACGTCCTCCCTCTTTCGATCAGACGCGATGTAGCTGACCTGACTTTTCTCATTAAGATTGCCAGAGGTATCATTGACTGTCCAGAATTATTAGATATGATTGGTCTTAGGACATCAGTCCGTTGCTTGCGTGCTTCAGACCTACTATGTGTACCTCATGCTCATAGCAATTATAGGCAGAATAGTTATATACCTAGAGCAGTATCGTTGTTTAACTTACTAAGTCACAATTTAGACATTGACTTATTTTGTGATAGTATTTATTCCGTGAGGAGCAAAATAATTTCCAATTTCGTAACTCTAAATGAATGAGTAACTATTTTCGGTTTAGTTTTTATTACTTTTGGTTTTCTTTTTTGCTTGTATTTTTGTTATGTGTGGTAACTCTTAATTAGCTTGTAGTCATTATCATAGTATTTAATCTATTGTATTAGCTGTGAGTTACCCAAATAAAATAAAATAAAATATCTGGAATTCGATGATAACCACATTGAATTATAAGAAAGAAAGATATATCACGTCAGACTTGGACTAGTCCCTTTGCCTTACCTATTACCTCATTCATCATCCATCGGGAGAATCAAATTATATTTTATTGCTTGTTTTGTCTGGCAATACAATTATACTTGTCTATATTAACAAAGTTTAATACTAATTACGCTTTTTCTATTTATTATTTTATTTCCTAATTAAGTTAGATTTAAGACTAAAGGTTTAAGAACTACAATTAAATTAAGCGTAAAAGATTATTTCGTTTTTTATTTGTAATCCTCATTTATAGCTATTAATATCATTATCGGAGTGTTGGTGGCTCAGTTGTAAGAATGCTTTCGTTAAAATCCTTAAAAGGTCGGTTCAAACCCCGGGCGGCGTACCAAAATTTACAACACCATCGTTTCCGTGACTCAGAGAGCACGTTAAGCGGTTGGACCCGGTTCCCCTAATACCAACTTGTGAAATCGTTAATGTGTAAATTTAAAAATATATATTATAATCTAGAATTAAAATAATGAAAAAACCGTAAGTCAACGTTCCCGCGATAATCGACCTGATCTGGTCTGGTCTGGTCTGGTCTGGTCTAGTCTGGTCTAGTCTGGTCTAGTCTGGTCTAGTCTGATCTGGTCTGGTCTAGTCTGGTCTAGTCTGGTCTAGTCTGGTCTAGTCTGGTCTAGTCTGGTCTAGTCTGGTCTAGTCTGGTCTAGTCTGGTCTAGTGTGGTCTAGCCTGGTCTAGTATTGTCTGGTTTGGTATAGTCTGGTCTGGTCTGGTATAGTCTTTAAAAAGAAAAAAAATATACCCATTATTTGAAAATGTTTTTTTTTTTACACTTATGTTAAATTTGTCGTTTGACATTACTTTACAAAATTTGATCTTTACAATCGTAACTATCAGCTTATACCGCGTGTAATTGTCATAAGAGCAAATATATATTTTTTAGACTTCTGGTGTCATTGTGTGTAGAACCCCTTTTTGAAATAAAAAGGTGACTTTTTCAAAGTAAAAACTATTGTCCGAAAAACAAAACATTAATAATTAATCTCGCTCACAGCTGAAAGACGAAATAGTGAGCTAAACAATATCGTAAGTCAACGTCCCCGCGATAATCGACCTGGTCTGGTCTGGTCTAGTCTGGTCTAGTCTGGTCTAGCCTGGTCTAGTATTGTCTGGTTTGGTATAGTCTGGTCTGGTATAGTCTGGTTTGGTCTAGTATAGTCTGGTTTAGTCTGGTCTAGTTTAGTCTGGTCAAGTCAAATTCCAGATGTTGCAGAATTTGATTTGCTTTTCTTGGAGTTACTCGCGGCATTATAGGCCAAACACGTCGTGAAGATATAGGAAAAGAATTTGGAGAAGGAGCCTATCTAAGAAATATGAATTCGACGTATTTGGACTATAATGCTGCGAGTAACTCCAAGAAAAGCATCGCAATCTGCAATATCTGGAATTCGATGATAACCACATTGAATTATAAGAAAGAAAGATATATCACGTCAGACTTGGACTAGTCCCTTTGCCTTACCTATTACCTCATTCCATACCATCGGGAGAATCAAATTATATTTTATTGCTTGTTTTGTCTGGCAATACAATTATACTTGTCTATATTAACAAAGTTTAATACTAATTACGCTTTTTCTATTTATTATTTTATTTCCTAATTAAGTTAGATTTAAGACTAAAGGTTTAAGAACTACAATTAAATTAAGCATAAAAGATTATATCGTTTTTTATTTGTAATCCTCATTTATACCTATTAATATCATTATCGGAGTGTTGGTGGCTCAGTTGTAAGAATGCTTTCGTTAAAATCCTTAAAAGGTCGGTTCAAACCCCGGACGGCGTACCAAAATTTACAACACCATCGTTTCCGTGACTCAGAGAGCACGTTAAGCCGTTGGACCCGGTTCCCCTAATACCAACTTGTGAAATCGTTAATGTGTAAATTTAAAAATATATATTATAATCTAGAATTAAAATAATGAAAAAACCGTAAGTCAACGTTCCCGCGATAATCGACCTGGTCTAGTCTAGTCTAGTCTGGTCTAGTCTGGTCTACTCTGGTCTAGTCTGGTCTAGTCTGGTCTAGTCTGGTCTAGTCTGGTCTAGTCTGGTCTAGTCTGGTCCAGTCGGGTCTAGTCTGGTCTAGTCTGGTCTGTTCTGGTCTGGTCTGGTCTGGTCTGGTCTAGTCTAGTCTGGTCTAGTGTGTTAGCACGTTAAGCCGTTGGACCCGGTTCCCCTAATACCAACTTGTGAAATCGTTAATGTGTAAATTTAAAAATATATATTATAATCTAGAATTAAAATAATGAAAAAACCGTAAGTCAACGTTCCCGCGATAATCGACCTGGTCTAGTCTAGTCTAGTCTGGTCTACTCTGGTCTAGTCTGGTCTAGTCTGGTCTAGTCTGGTCTAGTCTGGTCCAGTCGGGTCTAGTCTGGTCTAGTCTGGTCTGTTCTGGTCTGGTCTGGTCTAGCCTGGTCTAGTATTGTCTGGTTTGGTATAGTCTGGTCTGGTATAGTCTGGTCTGGTCTGGTATAGTCTGGTCTGGTCTAGTATAGTCTGGTCTAGTTTAGTCTGGTCAAGTCAAAGAGAAGGAGCCTATCTAAGAAATATGAATTCGACGTATTTGGACTATAATGCTGCGAGTAACTCCAAGAAAAGCATCGCAATCTGCAATATCTGGAATTCGATGATAACCACATTGAATTATAAGAAAGAAAGATATATCACGTCAGACGTGGACTAGTCCCTTTGCCTTACCTATTACCTCATTCATCATCCATCGGGAGAATCAAATTATATTTTATTGCTTGTTTTGTCTGGCAATACAATTATACTTGTCTATATTAACAAAGTTTAATACTAATTACGCTTTTTCTATTTATTATTTTATTTCCTAATTAAGTTAGATTTAAGACTAAAGGTTTAAGAACTACAATTAAATTAAGCATAAAACATTATTTCGTTTTTATTTGTAATCCTCATTTATACCTATTAATATCATTATCGGAGTGTTGGTGGCTCAGTTGTAAGAATGCTTTCGTTAAAATCCTTAAAAGGTCGGTTCAAACCCCGGGCGGCGTACCAAAATTTACAACACCATCGTTTCCGTGACTCAGAGAGCACGTTAAGCGGTTGGACCCGGTTCCCCTAGAACCAACTTGTGAAATCGTTAATGTGTA
This sequence comes from Tinea semifulvella, assembly GCA_910589645.1. Classification (NCBI taxonomy): domain Eukaryota; kingdom Metazoa; phylum Arthropoda; class Insecta; order Lepidoptera; family Tineidae; genus Tinea; species Tinea semifulvella. The sequence goes on from OU342618.1 coordinate 6,544,635, forward strand.
AATTTAAAAATATATATTATAATCTAGAATTAAAATAATGAAAAAAACCGTAAGTCAACGTTCCCGCGAAAATCGACCTGGTCTGGTCTGGTCTAGTTTGGTCTAGTCTGGTCTAGTCTAGTCTGGTCTAGTCTGGTCTAGTCTGGTCTAGTCTGGTCTAGTCTGGTCTAGTCTGGTCTAGTGTGGTCTAGCCTGGTCTAGTATTGTCTGGTTTGGTATAGTCTGGTTTGGTATAGTCTGGTCTGGTATAGTCTGGTCTGGTCTGGTATAGTCTGGTCTGGTCTAGTATAGTCTGGTTTAGTCTGGTCTAGTTTAGTCTGGTCAAGTCAAATTCCAGATGTTGCAGAATTTGATTTGCTTTTCTTGGAGTTACTCGCGGCATTATAGGCCAAACACGTCGGGTAAGATATAGGAGTTCACAGCGCGGGAAAACTGCAAAAAATAAACTGCAACTCGGCACGACACATATACTCGTACAAGGTCTGTTACAAAAGTATCCGTCCTTATGAGTATTTTTCATTTTGAAAAGCTGATGGATTTGAATCAAGCGCGCTTGCATTAGATGCGTTCATAATATAGAATATAGATTTAAAAAGTAAAGTATCATCACGACCGTATCAAAACAGACTGTTCTGTAAATCCTTATTTTGCTTTTATTTTCTCCCCGATCTATCCAAATGGGGTTAATCTAGGTTTATAGATATTAAGTCTCAGTCGTTTAGCTATCCAATGGCGTTAAAATCTTTTTTACCAGCTGCGCGACGCAAATAAGAGTTATGTGTTTATTAGTCTATGTATGTACGTATGTATGTTTGTTCCTTTGTGGCACACTGGAGATCAAAACCGTTGGCCGATTTTGATGATTCTCAAATCAATCAATTCGTCTTAATTATGCGTGTGTCACAGAAGACATGAAATTAATCCAATTTAGGTAAGACGACCAGGCTCCAAGAAAAGAATGAAGTTGTAGAAATGTTTTTATAATAATCCATTGTATATTTACTTTCTTTTGTCGACAAATTAATTAACGCAAATTCAGCCTAACTTCCATAGACATTTTATCAACGGACACTCTTTATATGCTTAGCTCTTTCTAAGTTAGTCGGATGTCTTTAGTCGGTCTAGGGCAGGGTTTTAGGTAGGAGTGGACTTTCTCGAGCTTCGCGCGCAATCACAAGCACAAGTAACTTATCTGTGGAAGTAACCACAGACTACTAAAGAGCGCGCATTCCAGAATAATTGTTCATATTATTACATTATTTGCTTTTTTATTTTTATTCCAGTAATACAATATTGTATAATTTAAATATATACATGTTTAAATAATAGGGTGATAGTACAAGTATTTAGTTTTATTCGTAAATAAAGAATGAACAAATTAAATTTTAGTGTTATTTTAGTTTTGTGTGTAACTCAAATAGTTTTATCCGAAAATGAAGCTAATGCAATTGGTGAGTGGGTTTAGGTGATTCTGTTGGTAAATATACATATTTCACATGATACATTATGTTACGACTGTCATTTGTTGAGACGTAAGGCATATATTTAGGGTAGCATAGATATGGTTTATAATTTTTCACTGAGAAAATAGGAAAATAAATGGAACAAGTTTCTGGAGATAGTTGTTCTAAATATTAATTAATACATAAAAATAATAAAGCAGTGGAACGTGGGAATATAGCCATTTTCTTGGTACTTTTAATAAAGAAATTCTCGTTGATAGAGATTTTAAAGATTTTTAAAAATATTTTTTATTTACCATATTTTTTAAATAATTGAATTATACCAAAATTATAAATTAAATATTTTTTTGTCCCGACCAAGAATTTATAATTTATTTTTAATATTAATATTTAATTTAATAATAATAATAAATATTTCCAGACAGGTCACACAGCGCCATCTAGTTTCCGTGGTAAGCTACGAGGCTTGTGTTACGGAAACTAGATGGTTGATAAACTACATATTATACCTTTTTTTTTGTAAATATATACATATTATACATATAAACACCCAGACCGAGACAAATTAAACAATGTACAACTTGCCCCCGGTGGGAATCAAACCCACGACCTCCCGAGTTCACGGCAACGTTTGTTACCACTAGACCACGGAGGCGATTAATTCATATTAATTCCTGGTCGGAACAAAAAAAATATGTTTGTTGCGAGTTTGGTATGCCAAACAACGACATACGACGACCTTGCCACTTGTCTTGATGGGCTAATATTGTGTCCCGACCAGGAATCGAACCTGGTATCTCTGATTGTGTATATATTAAGTATTATAAGTATATTTGTGTTTAGTATATTAATATTATTTGCTAGTAAGTAGTTTAGTTTTAGTAGTATTTTTTTTTTATTCTAGCACGACATGTGACCTTGGGCCCACCTGATGGTAAGTGGCGCGCAAGGTCCATGAATGTTAGCAACTGAAGTCAGACACTCATAACTGCCATCAGTCCCTAACACTATGCCGACTTGACTAGATGCTTTTTCACACTTCGCTTGAAGGACTCCAGGTTATAGGAAAGTGGAAACACAGAGGCTGGAAGAGCATTCCACATCTTTATCGTACGACAGATGTATGAGTCCCCAAATACGCGTAGGGATGGTGACTACGGTTATGTGGGTGCATATTCTGACCTGTGCGTGTGGTTCGGTTGCGGAATGGAGAGGGAGGGATTAGGTTATAGAGTTCTTCGGAGCACTGACCATAGTATAGCCGGTAGAACACGCTCAGAGAAGCCACATCTCGGCGAAGCTGCAGGGATTCGAGAGTTCCAGATATAGTGGCATCGTCCACAATTCGAACAGCTCGCCTCTGTAGGACATTGAGAGCATCTGTGAGGTACTTGGCGGAACCATCCCAAATGTAATGTTCATAATGTCCCTGAGGTTGCCCTAGTAAGAATGTCTAGCGGCATTAGTATATTTGTAGATAGTGCAAAAATTTAAAATAAAAGAAATCAATAAATTTAACCCGGTACCTCTGCGTCTACGTACTAAACATATCGCATACCGTTATAACCATAATTTTTTTGCGTTATTTTTGCCCTACCCGGCAGTGTCTAAATCTAGGTATGCAAAACACAACATAACACTTGGTGACTGGTTATGTAACTCGTCGCTTGGGATGAGTCGATCTCGCAACATCTAGTAGTATTCACAATATGTTGGACAATCGACAAACATAAACAAGGACGAATTACCTAGACATATATATGTATATGTACATATATATTGTCTGTGAATTTTAAACTTGAAATTAAATGTACTTTGTGTAAATATCGGATTATGTAATATAAAATAAAAAGGTATCATCACGATCGTTTCCATTTCGGGGTGGTCAGAAACCACGCTTATAAATAAGCGGATTCACATTTAGCCAACTTTACTATAGGCCAATCATGACAAGTGGCAAGCTCGTCGATGTCTCCAGCGTACCAAACTCAAGAAATATCACAAATAAATTAATTATTAATTAAATGTATTTATTTACATTAATTCATATATTTGTGTCCCGACCAGGAATCGAACCCGGTACCTCCGAGTCTCCACCTCGCACCAACTTCCACTGCGTAATGCTGGTATAATTTTAAAATGTCCGTTATTTTATTTCCTAGTAAGTTGATAGAATACATTTCTTAAAAGTACATTCAGACTTGAAAAATATTTAAAAATATTAGTTTGTGCGAGGGAGAGTGCTTAAATACATGTCTATGATAAACTAAAAACAAATATTTGAATTATTCTTGGAATTGTATGCAGAAATATTGTAACTGCGGTTACAATGGCAGGCCATAGGGTTGCATTACCTACTTACTGACAAGGTGACGGAGAATATCAAAGAAATTAAATACAGGACGGCTGATAGACGGTAATATTATTGACATATTGATGTTATTAAAAACTCAGGCAGATTACCTCATTTTAATGACCTAATATTTTGTATTATATTAAAGGAAAATAATATTTATTCCCTTGCAACATTAAAAGCAAATGCCAATATGTCAGCTGGCTGCTGTCACACGGTAAAACTTACCTTTCGTTCCGATACGCGATAATAGTAACCTAAGCACGCTTAAAGGTGTTCCGATACGCGCTTAAACTGTTTTGCCAAAGCTGTGTGACGTCACAAACGACATCATTTCTCGCGCTTAGACTGCTCACGATATCGAGGTAGATCGCTCTGAGCGCTGTCAGTTTTTTGTCATTATGTCGCGCGCCATTTTCAAGTTTATTTAATATGAGGTGTTCTTTTAAATTATTGAATATTGTAATTCGTTTATACTGTTTGTATGTTACTTCTAAAACAAATCTATAATTAATATTAAAGTAGGAAGTGGAAAAAAAAATGTCTGTAACACGGCAATTTATTTTAAAAGATCAAAATAAGTTAATAATATTAAACTTTACACATATAAAGATGAATAAACCGAGAGATGTATATTTGTTAGTATTCATACTCAAAGATGTGGAATCCGCAATTTATCTTCCATACATTTTAAAAAAAACTAACATTTTATGAATGAAAATGTGATTTAGACCGTTCCGAATTGATATCACGCTCTGAGCATCCAAATCGCGATATTTGATTCGGAACGACGGTCAGTGTCCTAATCGTTCTAAGCGCTCTAAACGCAATTCGGAATGAGAGGTGTATGTATTGATAATATTCGATAACTTTGCGGGCTGTCAAGTTTCGTCACTAAATAGTTTGCGAAAATCGCTAATTTGACAGATAAATTCTATACGATTCCGACGTTATTATGACTAAAGGACGCCATTATCAACAAGATTATTAAGTATTCGTCGATACTGGCGGCGGCGCAACGCAAAATAAACTAAATGGAGTAGACGTAATCCAAGGCTGTGACGTCGTTTAAAAAACAATATACGTTTTCGACCATCGTGAACAAATGTCGAGACTGCTGCCCCTGGTCGGGTCATAGTACTTAATATTTAGTAAATTAAAAAAAAAAAAAGTGATATTCTCGTTTGGTACGCTAGAGACATCGACGAGCTTTCCACTTGCCTATAGTAAAGTTAGCTAAATGTGAATCCGTTATAAGCGTGGTTTCTGACCACCCCGGAAAGTAAACGGTCGTGATGATGATACCTACAGTTATTAAATTAAATATATATATTTTTTATATTATTTATTTAAGGTCGCTATTAACAACATGGTCATAAGCGACCGCCTAATAACACATGAATTCTACAGTGGGTTTAAATATTTTTAAACATATTAACCGTAATTAAGAAGCCGAACACATCCTGATAATGTTCATCACTGAGGCACATTTTTAGTGTTGGGGGCAAATTGAAGCGAGATCTGTCATTATCGTAAGCGCTGCAATCTATTAGGAGGTGACTAACAGACACCTCAGAAGTACACCTATCCCATTTATTCTTTGGATTTTTTGTTATAAGGTGGATGTGTGTTAGGTTGGTATGCCCGATTCGCAGTCTAGTTAGTTCAGATTGGTCATGTCTACATGTCCGGGGGACTGGGGTTTTATCCAATACTGAACTAAGGACTAGGGTTAGAGATCTAGTATTGTTGGTTTTCCACATAATGTCCCAGTAGCTATTAACTCCAGCTTTAATGACCTTTTAAATTCTGTTGCTGTCCATTTAAAGCATGGGTCAATAGTTCCATTAGTGGCTAACTTTGCTTCACTATCCACCTTTTCATTACCTACAATACCCTGATGACTTGGAATCCATACCAGTTCTACCGTATATTCTTTTTCAGTCAATGTACCCACCATCCGCTGGATTTCCGTAACAAGAGCGTCTTTAATTTATCTCAGGCATCAGAAACACATAATTAATTTACAACCATAGTTATAGATAAACGGCAATCGCAACATAACCCACTGTTATGGCTTGCCGGCATTAATAGTAGCTAAATGTTCTGCAGATCCATTGACACAAATATTTATAGGTACGTTGTGTCATACCTACTTTGTTGTTTGTAAAGATATCAATTAAATATTTATTAAACTTTGTAATCGTTATTTTAAATATTGATTCGATAATTGAATAGTTACTCGTAGGTATAATGTTTATCTATAACGCAAAGTATTTGTTTATTTATTTATTTCGATAAACCACAGCTTAACAAAGAGTACAACTTAAAACATATTATACACACATCAAAAGTGTCTAGGGATCAACATATATTTTTGCAATAACTTTTCTCCTGATTGATATTCATTAAAATTTTCTTTAAGGATTGATCAAATAAAATGTTTTCGTTTGTCTACAGTAACGATAAACCAAGTCACCTTTGCATTAGTAAAAAAAATTGCCATTTTCCTAATAAAGGGATTTTTGACATTTGAACCACTAACATTAAAGTTCGAAAAAAAGACTGAAATAACAGTTTTTTTTTTAATTTTATTGGGTAACTTAAACAATTAATAATCCGTGTTTCTACCGCGAACACTAACAACACAAGAACATCGGTTTGGCATGTTTGGCAAAATGAGTTCATCCAAATCACGCTGTGGAATGGCCGCCCATGTTCGTTGCAACAACAAAAAAAGGTCTTCTTGCGACTGGATACCCTCCATATTCGGCAGAGCTCTTCTCTGAAGAATATCCCATGCATGCTCAATCGGGTTCAAGTCTGGCGACTGAGCAGGCCAGGGCAGGACATTGATGTTAGCTGCGGCGAGAGTCTGTCTTACAACTCTTGCGGTGTGCGGTCGTGCATTATCATGCATTAACTGAAATAAGGGACCGATATGCACTTGTAGAGGAACGATGACGTCTGATACAACCGTCTCAGCATAAATTTGAGCGTTGAGGTTGCCTCTGATCCAAATCAACTCAGTTCTTCCGCCGATCGAAATACCCGCCCATACCATGATGGTTCCACCACTATAAGGATGGACTTCCTGGCAGGATTTTAATCGCTGTTGGCGTCCAGGGGTTCTCCAGTGTCGTATACGTCTTGTATCCGGCCTCATACCAAAACGAGACTCATCAGAAAAGCACACGAAACGCCATTGTTCTTCTGTCCAATTTCTGTGTTCAAGAGCCCATTGATATCGAGTCCTACGATTGTGCATTGCTATAGGTGGTACCCGTAGCGGTCTTCGGGAATGAAGGTTCACTTCATGCAAGCGGTTTCTGAATGTTTGGTCGCTAATTAAGTTCCCTGAAGAGCGATGAAGGCTCACGGCTAACATCATGGCGGTTATTGTTGGAGTTCTTCGAGCTGTGATTTGAATGTATCGGTCTTGTCTCCGTGTGGTGCAGCGATACCGTCCTCCATGGCGCTCAGCCACGGTACCAGTGGTTCGGTAACGTGTCCAAAGTCGACTGATAACACTCTGACTTGTATTCAGAGCTAAAGCCACAGTACGTTGCCGGGAACCAGCTTCTATCATTCCCACGGCTCTGATCATTTCTTCCCTGCTTAAATGACGTCGCCGCTCCATAATAACGTTGGTTTTAATCAGTAGTAGGGAAACAGTAGCACTAATAATGTCTTCAATGCGTCTTATGTTTTTATAGGGAAAATATTGACAGCTGATTTTCATCTTTTACTCGAATTTGATTGACAGTTCCTGTTTTAAATTATGAAATGCACCAAAAAGGATCCATATAAATTTATAAAATCATAAATTTATTACAAAGCCACATCTCAATCACAAGAAATCCGCATAAACATGCTTGATCCCTAGACTTTTTTGATGTGTGTATAATAAGTACAGCCAACAATTGGTTTATACAATTGTATATGGAATATAAAGGCAAAATAAAAACCTACCCATGCAAAAGAGAAAAAAATAAAAAAACTAGTTAAATATAAAGCTTAAAATAAGAATAACTAAAATTAACAAAAATAAAATAAATAAAGTCATGCTAAACTATGTGCATACAAGTAAAAGAAATAAATATAAATTTATAAAAACATTTTAAAATAATAAAACTAAAATAAGCAATAAAACATGCTAAGCTACATAAAAGTAAAAACAAATAAGGGTAAAACTATTGACTTAAAGTTATAAATAAGGATATAATATAAAATATTAACTAAAGTGGATTTAGAACAAAGCTACTAAGAACAGTGTTTTGTAAATTTATTTATTTATTTAACAACTTTATTGCACAAAGCACAAAGGCGGACTTAATACCCGTAGAATGTCTAAACCTTAGGGACAAATTTGAACAAATATAGGTGCAATAAAAGTAACAGTATTATACAATTATAGTATAATTCAACAAATATTATATACCTAATTATATATTCTTATATATGTATTATAATATCAATATACTAAATACTAATACATACACAAAATTGTACATAAACATACACAAATACAACTTACTAATGTGGTTTAGAGCTATTCATAAATCAATTTACTGTGGATATTATTGGTCAAAAGTGGTGTTGTTTTGTTTAATATGTGCTAGAATGTGAATAATTATGGAAAACGATAAATTGGACTTTAAATATGGGGCACAAGTTGCAGTTTATTTTTTGCGGTTTTCCCGCGCTGTCAACTCCCATGTTTTACCCGACGGGTTTGAGCTATGGTGCCGCGAGTGACTCCAAGAAAAGCATCAAATTCTGCAGCATCTGGAATTTGATGATGACCTCATTAACTCATAAAAAAGAAAGATATATTACGTCAGATTTGGCTGTATGGGCTAGACCGAATAATAATTAAGCGGATTTACCTTTAGCCAACTTTACTATAGGCCAATCATGACAAGTGGCAATCTCGTCGTGTCTCTAGCGTACCAAACTCGGGAAATATCACAAATAAATTAAATAATAATTTTATTTTAATTAATAAATATTATTGTGTCCCGACCAGGTATCGAATCTGATACCTCCGAGTATATTTAGATTTCCACGGACTTAACCGCTAGACCACGGAGGCAGTACAATATTCTTCTTGAAAGGAAAAATTGTCATTTGACATCATTGCAAATGACACATATTTTCAACGAGAACAACAAATAGGTGGTAGGTAGACAGTGGTAGATAGATAGTGGTAATTTATCTGCCGGGGCGGGGAAGCAACCACTGTCCATGCCGTTAAACCTAGTAAAGTGTATCCACATATTTCGGGATCAGGCTTGAATTGCGGTAATGCCCAGTCAAGCCGGCAAAGTGTTAGGGACTGATTCAAATTCAAAATTCTTTATTGTATAGATTGCTTATTCTAATTACAGTTGTATGTACATGTCATGATGATACAATTTGCCCATATTATGGGCATACAATATGCTTATGTCACTAGATATTTATTTACAATATTTATTTGTATATAGTTTATATTTAATATTGTTCTTGACAATTTATTGGAATACAATGTTAATGTCAAAATTTGCAGGCCAAAAATTATTTTATTGAGTAAAAACAGTTGTCAATAAGAATTTTCTTTAACTCAATAGTAAAACGTTTTATAGGTAACTCTCGTATCTCTCTAGGAATTTTATTATATACTCTAATGCACATTATGTGGCAGTTTCTGCTGTAATATTCACTTACACATCTTGGGTAGATTAGTCGGGTATAATCTCTAGGTACAAATTTGTTACAAGTATTATATTTTTTAAAGAGATTAGAATGTTTATTGACAAATATTCCTATTTCAAGGATATGCATTGAAGCCAATGTTAATAATTTTAGCTTTTTAAATAATGTCATTTTTAAATGATGTCAGTCTTGAGTGTCTGATTCCAGTTACTAACATTCATTGACCTCGCGCGCCACTTACCATCAGGTGGGAACAAGGTCACATGTCGTAAAAAATAACTATGATATAAAAACTATTCTCAAAATAAACTAAGGGCTTACCACCTGGGAGGGTACCTAAAACTCTCGCCACATTTCCTCGTTAAATAATAAGGAATATATTTTGTTTTAGGTAGTTATGGCATTTGGGGTCGCCACAATCTTAATAACTTCTATAACCCAGCTTTTTCACGAATTTGTGAGTAACAAAAGAAAATATCCCCATTGTTTCAACCCCAAATGCCACAAAGTTATAATCTGTTGAGCAGCCGAATTGACCTTATTTAAAGTAGAGGAAATGTGGCAAGTGACAAAGGATCTAAGTGTGATCTAAGTGAAAAGTATAACGACACCTTTAATTTGATTCCAGCTCGTATACTTTCACCATGTAAGAAGAAAATGCCGGATTTTGACGTATGCATGAAAAGAGCCTTCAATAAACTTCGCCCATATTTTAAAAAAGGTAAGAAAGTGCATATAGATGTTTTAAAAAGGCTGAAGAAGTATGTACAAACATATCTTCACGCCAGATCCCTTGCGGGGTAGGCAGAGACAACTGAGCTTGACACGATCACGACATACCTCTTTCGCTTCGTCGACATTCATTAATACCTTCATACATGCCCTTTTGTTACGAAGGCTTTTTAATGCACCTTCAGCCAGTGTTTTATTTATTTGATCGCGATATGTGTGCCTCGGTCTCATCTCGGTCTCGGTCTGATCTGAATAAAATTAAAAAGTATTTAATTTTCAAACATTTAGTATCATCACGACCGTTTACCATCAGACCTCTGGACGGGTTAAAATTGCTGTTTTTGTCTAGTTGAAAATCGAGGCTTGGGGTTGTCGAAGGTACTAATGTTTATAAATTTAAAGGTATACCTGAAATGGGAGTGGCCCCGTTTGACCCGCACTTCGCCCCAGAAGTCAAACAGAAGCGAGGAGGTGGCGCTCTGGGCTACAACCTCACGCTGAGAAATGTCTTCGAACGAGGCTGGACGCAGTCTTTCGTGACTAAATATAAGTATGAAATTATTCCTAAAAAATAACAAGCAAGGCATCTGGCGCTCCTTACTAATATGTCTGTTTGTCTTTTTCACGAGTACTGGACCGATTTTGAAGAAATTTGACAAAAATGTTCGTTGGAATTATAGCATATATAATGGAGTTATAGCATTTTAATACGTCTCGTAGTTTGACAATGCCTCTGTACGGCAGCTAATAGTAATAAGGGACATTCATTTATTACACAATTTGTATTTAGTTATAGTCTAGTTTACTATGACAATGCCTTTATACAGCAGCTATAATTTTAGGTTACCTTTTTTTATAATTGTTTGTTCAAGCTTATAGTATGACAATGCCTCTTTACAGCAGCTATTATCTTAACTGACATTGACATTTATATTCTTAAAATTGTGTCTGGCTTAGCTTATAGTGTGACAATGCCTATCTACAGCAGCTATAATGTTAAGCGTTATTCTGTATTTATAATTTTGTTATTTAATTGTTTCTCTTTCCAAATGATGGTTATCATGTACTGCTCCAGATTCACCAATATGTACTATAAAATTATATCGTTTTATATACTTAAATATTGTAAAAATTGACGTGTAAAAGTGCAGAATACTTATCTTTTTGTTCTATGCCTACTTGCAAAATAAACGAATTGAAATTAAAATTGAAAATTGAAATTGGAACGCAAGGACGGGCATTGGCTATTAACACAATAAGTGCTCCGATCCAAGAAACAGCTAATTTAAATTTTATTTAAATATTTCGGTGTAGTTTAGGCGTGAAGAAGATAGTAATAGTTAGTTTAGTAACTATTAAGTTCACAGCGATTACTCGTTTCTAGCAAAATAAAACTATCAACTTTTCATAACACTAGAAATAGTTTCGAAGCGATTGGTTGCGATGTCGGACAGACTACGAAGGATTGCATTGCGTAAGAATGAAATTAATAGGTTATTACGGCATTCGCCCGAGCGAGAAAGTTTTACGGAAGTGACCTTGACGTTTAGTTTTAATTAATATTCGTCCTTCAGTGTAGTATGCATAACTTTGATCATCATCAGCCTGTCTCTGTCCACTGGTAGATATAGGCATCTCCCAAGGCTCGCCATTTCACACGATCTTCCACCTTCATCCAGCCCCCCACCTTTATCAGGTAATCTGTCCATCTGGCGGGGGCTCGTCTTCCTGTGCGTGGTGGAGACCAACGTGGAGACGAACCTGTCTCGTCCAACGGACATCGGTTCTGTGTTGGATAGCGAAATAAAATAGTCTATATTTGTTAAGAACACGCGATGTACTTGAAGTAGTTATTAAAAGTAGATAGTTTTTACAACATCGTTTAAAAACGGTTATGTTTTGTTGTGAACGACCTAACCTCTCGTTCCAAATCATGCTCAGAGCGCTTAGAATGAATTTGATACTGACAGTCGTTCTGAATCAAATATCACGATTTGGATGCTTGATTTCAATTCGGAACGGTCTTAATCACATTTTTATTCATAAATTAATAGTTTTTTTTAATGTATAGCAGTTATATTGCGGATTCCACATCTTTGAGTATGAATACTAACAAACACACCAGTCGCGGGTTTTTCATCTTTATATGTGTAACGTTTACTATTTTTAAATTATTTTGGTCTTCTAAAATAACTTGCCGTGTTACAGACATTTTTTATTTGCTTCCTACTTAAATATTAATTATAGATTTGTTTTAGAAGTAATATACAAACAGTATAAACGAATTACAATATTAAATAATTTAAAAGAAAACTTAATATTAAATGAACTTTAAAATGGGGCGCGACATAATGATAAACAACTGATAGCGCTCAGAGCTATCTACCTCGATATCGTGAGCAGTCTGAGCGCGAGGAATGATGTCATTTGTGACGTCACAAAGCTTTGCCAATACAGTTTATGCACGTCTCGGAACAGCTTTGAGCGTGCTTAGGTTACTATTATCGTGTTTCGGATCGAGGGGCATTCTACGGCAAAGTTACATTCACATGTATTAATAATAAGTCAGAAACCACGCTCATAAAGAAGAGGATTCACGTTTGTATTAATAATAAAAATAATTTATCAATTTTAGAACAGACTGGGCGAATCAGCGCATTATATATTCGCAATATTTCCCTGAAAAATGGTTGGAAGGCGAATACGAATTCAAAGGAGATATCCTTGGCTTGGGCATGACCAGGTCTGGCCACTGGAACCTGACTCTAAGGGATTACTCCCAAACCACCAGAATGAAGAAGAATGGACATGGAGTAGATGTTAAGGTTCAAATAGACCATATAGGAGATATGGATATACATGTAGGGAATTTGCTTAGAGGAAGAGGGGTTTTGGGTAAGGACTTTTATTATTATGTAATCTACAAACACATTACATACTCGTATAACAAGATAGGGCAAGAAGCCAAACGGTATGAGAGTGAACGCTACTAAGGACTACATCTCACATCTCAGTATTGCCAATGTCGGAATTGAATAGTGCATTGCCAGTTACAATGGGGTGTATCAGGCAAAGCTTTTTTATAGATGTCGCTAGCGGCACTGGTACCTTGTTTACACCTATATGTCTCACCTATGCTGCGCCAGCCTGGCACCACCTTCTGGCCAAGACCAACAGGAACAAGATCCAAAGTCAGCAGAACATATCGCTCAGAGTGGTTTCCCGAGCGCCATGGTTCGTGCGTAATTCCGTCTTAGCTCGAGATTTGGAGATGCCTACTATTGAGGAGTTTGTCGTTGGCCTGACTAGACGTATGTTATCTCGGGCCGACAACGGACACTTCAAGCATCTCCAGAACATCGCTCCGTCTTGTGCACGTCCCCCCAACGGGAGACCACTTCCTAGAGAAGTACTCCTGGAGGAGAGCTGAAGCAGTCGAACTTAGCCCCCTGGGTTCGTGAGCCACACGGGCGCTGTTATACTAGTAACGGCGCCCAGCACTAAACGTGCATGAATTACCGGCGGGTGGTTACCCGCTGAGATCCTGCCGGGGAAAACGGGGGACTGTCCCCATCCCCAACCCACGCCCATTACGCATCCGGGCCTGGACGACCCCACTGTCTGTCTGTCTGACACCTATATCGGATCATTTTTTAAATGTTTTTGTAGTTTTTTATTTTTATGACAGAAATACGAATTTTAACTTAACGTTGCCTACATTAAAATACGAATTAGGAAACCGCACACCGTCTTTAAAAAGAAAAAAGGTTCTATTAATAGAACGGCAATTTTGAGATTACCATATCTTTGATTTCGCTTGGAAATCTATATTTGTACACTTACAAAGCTGCTGACTTCGGTAATATATCCAGAAAATAATAAATTTCGTAATAAAAATACAAGTTTTCTATGCAATTGACAGTTCTATTAGGTACCATCTATCATGCGCCATCTATCGTGATAAAAAGTTAGTGATACACCCCATTGTTTCGACGTGAATTTTCAAATTTGAATTGAAGTTGGCAAAAAAAAATGTAAAACATTTTGTTTCATCATCATCATCAGCCCGTGTCTCTCCACTGCTGGATATAGGCCTCCAAGGCTCGCCACTTCACACGATCTCCTGCCACCCTCATCCAACCTCCACCAGCGACCTTCTTCAGGTCATCCGTCCATCTAGCGGGGGGTCTTCCCGTACGTGGTCTCCACTCTAGAACTTTTGCTTGATTTCAGAAAACATGCTTGACCAGATCATCAACGCAGCCTGGATGCCTGGCCTGGTGGTAGTGCGGCCGCTTATCAATGACCTCGTCAGCACCGCCTTCACCCAAATATGGAGCAAATCCTTCAGGGACTTCCCCTTCTTGGAATTCATACCAGAATAGACAACTTCACATTTTCAGACCATTTGTGCGAGGATTTGCACAACTAGTAATTATATACCAGGGGTGGCCGACTTGACTAGACCCAAGATCTACTGTTTACTGACAAAACCCTGTTCGGTGCGATGTACCAATTACATACTTTCTAAAATCTCAAATGTAACAACATTGTTCAGTACACAATTAAGTAGTATTTTTTATTTTATTAAGATGGAAAACATAAAACCGAAAATTATTCTAGTAACTACCTACTTATTTATTAGTGTGAGTTATTAGTGAAAATCGTTATTCACGTCAGAGATTGCGTCATAATTGAAAAATATTATTCAATTCTCAACTCTATAAGCGCTCGACCTTGACAGCGTCCGTGCAAATATCCCTCTCATTCCGAATCAAGCTCAGAGCGCTTAGAATAAATATAATACTAACAGTCGTTCCGAATCAAATATCACGATTTGGATGCTCAGAGCGTGATATCAATTCGGAATGGTCTAAATCACATTTTCATTCATAAAATAATAGTTTTCTTAAATGTATGGAAGATAAATTGCTGATTCCCCATCTTTAAGTATGAATACTAACAAACATACATGTCTCGGTTTATTCATCTTTATATGTGTAAAGTTTAATATTATTAATTTATTTTGGTATCTAAAAATAACTTACCGTGTTACAGACATTTTTTTTTCACTTCCTACTTAAATATTAATTATAGATTTGTTTAAGAAGTAATATATAAACAGTATAAACGAATTACAATATTACGGAACGACGGGATCATTATATACCCCTCTGTCCGCGACACGATAATAGTAACCTAAGCACGCTTAAAGGTGTTCGGAGACGTGTAGAAACTGTTTTGCCAAAGATATGTGACGTCACAAATGACATTATTCCTCGCGCTTACACTGCTCACGATATCGAGGTAGATCGCTCTGAGCGCTGTCAGTTTTTTGTCATTATGTCGTACGCCATTTTCAAGTTTATTTAAATTTAGGTTTTCTTTTAAATTATTTATTATTGTATTTGTATGTATTGTTAAAACTATCTTGTTATGAATGAAAATGTGATTTAGACCGTTCCGAATTGATATCACGCTCTGAGCATCCAAATCATGAAATTTGTTTCTGACCGAGACTGTCAGTATCATATTCATTCTAAGCGTTCCGAGCTTGATTCGGAAGGAGGGGATAACGTTTGACCAACAGAAAAGGACTGCAGGTTTGTAGTTTGATATTGCCAACCTATAAGAATCCAATGTATTAGCGTCTGTCAGACGAGAATTTCCTCAAATTTGGATATTTCTCTTTGGAAACCAATGCCCAGAAATGATACAAGATGATGCATGCAGCATTACATTACATGCGCAGTCTGTCTATGTATTTTTATTTATTGCCTTTCCACGATCGACTGGATTAATAGTTGCGATCGACCGGTTGGTCACCCCTGTTATAGAGTATATATAGTAACCGGCAGATAAAAAGAGCGCTAGCCAGAAATTACGCAGAATATTTTTGGCGTTGTTATAAACATTTGTTATTTGATTTGTTGTTATTGATTTATGTTTTGATCTATTTTTTTTTCTTCATATTATTAGATAGAAAATAAATAAATCATCATCATCAATTATTTCTTATCCTATTTATTAAACCTGTCTTTCCCTAACTTTGATACTGGCAAATCGTAACAAATGCCATATAAAAAAAGCTTGTAGCGATAGCTACGCAAAAAAAAAAAAAACAAAATTATGACAGGTGTCAAATTGGTTTTGACAATTATTTATATTAGGATTCTTTGTTAAAGTTATGTTGTTATTTTATTAAAAAACATTTATTTACAAATATCCGCAGTATCATTTATTTAAAAGCGAAGACGCTTTAAGCTTTTTAATTGTAATTGTTTTGACCGATATTTACCTTCGTGTCTTAAGTGGGTTTAAGACACCAAGGGTGTTAAGTAGTATAATAATAAATTATCTATATTTTCTGATTGTGTATAGTTAGACGTAGGATATATTTATTTATTTATTTTATTTAAAACTTTATTGCACGAAGTACAAAGGCGGACTTAATGCCCGTAGACATTTTCTGACAGCCAAACCACCCAAATATATGTCTATGGTTTTATTGTATCTACTTAAATAGCTCCATAGCACTTTTTGAGACATTCCTTCTGCAATCATGTGATTCAGCTTTACGGATTGTCATCTAAATAATGTTGGAAATTGTAATTATATAAGATCATGATAACCTTTTACGATTAATTCCCATTCCTAAATTGTTCAATGTTTGTAATTAACTACAAGAATACTTTTAAATCTTGACTTACATAATTGAATTGCTTGTTTTTTAAAACAACACAAGCTTGACTACGTATTTTACAAGTATTTTGTTTTGGTTTATTAGTCATAATTATTACTAGGGTTTCACAATAAAATAATCCTACAAAAAATGTCATTATGAGAATTACATACATATGTACATATCTTCACGCCAAATCCCTTGCGAGGTAGCCAGTGACAATTGAGCGCCATTTGTCACGATCACGGCATACCTCTTTCGCTTCTCCGACATTCATTAACCTCTTCATACATGCCAGCTATTGTTTTATTTATTTGATCGTAGTCTTGGTCTGCCAGGGCTTTTTTTATCCACTACTTTCGCATCTGGTTCGTCAATCTCTCTTCACTCAACCGCACCACCTTATTTTCGTCCCTATGCTTTCTTTCATACCTACGATTTTTCGTATTTCGTCATTACGTATGCGGTCCGTCAAAGTTACGCTGCATATCCGACGCAACGACTTTATTTCTAGTTCATTAACTCTACCGTTATCATAGACATAGGATCGTCGCGTCGTCGCTTCTATATCTATGACTGTTATGCGTATTCTGACATATTCACGTCTCGCTTCCATACATTGACCGCCTCCGTGGTCTAGTGGTAACAAACGTTGCCGTGAACTCGGGAGGTCGTGGGTTCGATTCCCACCGGGGGCAAGTTGTACATTGTATAATTTGTCTCGGTCTGGGTGTTTATATGTATAATATGTATATATTTACAAAAAAAAAAAAGTATAATATGTAGTTTATCAATCATCTAGTTTCCGTAACACAAGCCTCGTTGCTTACCACGGGAACTAGATGGCGCTGTGTGACCTGTCTGGAAATATTTCTGGTTTTTTTTTTTAATACTAGCACGTCATGTGACCTTGCCACGGCTGCACTGATGGTAAGTGGCGCGAAAAGTCCATGATGGATATTAACAACTGGAATCAAACACTGACATCAGCCCCTAACACTATACCGGCTTGACTGGTCATGACGGCAATTCGAGCCTAACCCCGAAACGTGTGGATACACTTTACTGGGTTTATCGGTACGAACGGTGGATACTTCCCCGCCCCGGCAGACTGCACAATTTATCACCATCAGTCCGCCTACTACTTACTTATTTGATGGATAAAGTCTGAAACGTGGAAATCCGTTAGAGAACCAAATTTACATAGCCCTTGAAATTAGTAAGCTGAAGTTGCAATAGGCCGGACGTCTCTCGTAGAACCGATGAACGATGGAGAAGACGGGTGCTGGAGTAAGTCCACGTCCACGACCTCCCCAATGGGGTGTATCAGGCAAAGCTTTTTGTAGATGTCGCTAGCGGCAATGGTACCTTATTTTGCACCTATATCGCATAATTTTTTAAATGTTTTTGTAGTTTTAGTTTTTATAACATAATAATGCATTTTAAATTAACGTTACCTACCTTAAAAAACGAATTAAGAAAGCGCAGACCGTCTTTAAAAAGAAAAAGGTTTTAATAGAACGGCAATTTTGAGATCACCATATCTTTGATTTCGCTTAGAAATCTCGATTTGTACACTTAAAAGCTGCTCACTTTGGCATAATATCCAGAAAATAATAAATTTCGTAATAAAAATACAAGTTTTCTATGCAACTGACAGTTATATTAGGTACCATCTATCATGCGCTATCTACCGTGATATAAAGATAGTGATACACCCCATTCGAGCAGCCCAATTCTACAAGTGTTTTTATTTATAATTTTATATATTTAAACTACAATCATAAAGGTATAGATTCTAAATAATATTGGCAGCTGCGGACGCAAATCCGCGTAACTGGAATTAAAATAAATTTTGGAATCCGCATTTTTATATTTTTGTCTTGCCACGATCGACTGCATTAATTAATTAGTTGCGATCGACCAGTCGATTAGGTAGAATAATGGCTGCCGCGGGCGCAAATTCGCATAACTTGAATTAAAATGAAGCCTTTGGGATCGAAGAAAGGGTAGGAAATAAAATCACAAAAGTTAAATTACATATCTCAATATGATATTTATTAAAAAATATAACCTAACTATTTATATGACTCTATATTTAAATTCACTCAACAAATACCGCTCGTTCATTAAAACATCGCAACTGGAATATGAACCTCAGTCTTCCAACATAGTGAATACCTACAACAATCAACCAATGGCAGTACTGCCATAAAGCCCAAAAAGTTGTCAAATCAATACAGGTTTCACAAACACAAAAAATCTAGGTTGCATAAACTAAAAGATCTAGGTTGCAAAAACCCAAAAAATCTAGGTTGCATAAACCCAAAAAATCTAGGTTGCATAAACCCAAAGAATCTAGGTTGCATAAACCCAAAGAATCTAGGTTGCATAAACCCAAAGAATCTAGGTTGCATAAACCCAAAGAATCTAGGTTGCATAAACCCAAAGAATCTAGGTTGCATAAACCCAAAGAATCTAGGTTGCATAAACCCAAAAATCTGGGTTGCAAAACCCCAAAAAACTAGGTAGTAGAAACCCAAAAAATCTAGGTCGATTAAACTCAATAAATCTATGTTTGAATAAACCCCAAAAAAAAAAACAGGCTGTGAAACTTTTTGGCCTTTATAGTAACACCCATACAATCAACCAACTCACATTATCAACAAAACCATCACCCAGTTGCTTTATAAGAGTGTGTCATTATCACAAAAGGTGTGCAAATTTTATATTAATCAGTGTACAAGGAACCTCATATTTCCGAAAGTAAACAAGATATAAAAAAACTTTTGTACAATTCGGCATAAATAACTTTCTAAAAAAGAAGCTGGTTGTATGTATGCCCGAAAAATTTACATACATTAACTTAATCAAGCACACATTAAAAAAAAAGTCCCAGTACAATTTGAGAAATGGAGTCTATTAACTTTCTAGGAAATAAATTACGGACATTGAGATAAATTAATCAAAGATTTGTTTTAGTAAAATTAATCAAAGATTTGTTTTAGTAAAATTAATCAAAGATTTGTTTTAGTAAAATTAATCAAAGATTTCTTTTAGTAAAATTAATTAAAGATTTGTTTTAGTAAAATAGATTAAAATCGTTAGAAATGTATTTGCTATGTTTCTGTGTCCAAAATAAAGTATCATAATCACGACCGTTTCACTTTCGTGGTGATCAGAAACCACGCTTATAAAGAAGCGGATTCACATTTGCCTCCGTGGTCTAGCGGTTAAGTCTGTGGATTTAGACTCGGAGGTACCGGGTTCGTTTCCTGGTCGGGACACAAAAATATTTATTAATGTATATAAATCCATTTAGTTAATATTTAATTTATTTGTTATAATTCTCGAGTTTGGTAGTTGGCTGGAGACATCGACGAGCTTGCCACTTGTCATGATTGGCCTATAGTAAAGTTGGCTAAATGTGAATCCGCTTATTTATAAGCGTGGTTTCTGACCACCCCGAAAGGGAAACGGTCATGATGATACTTTACTTTTTTTACATTTAGCCAACTTTACTATAGGCCAATCATGACAAGTGGCAAGTTCGTCGATGTCTCCAGCGCACCAAACTCGAGAAATATCACAAATAAATTAAATAAGAATTAAATGTATTTATATACATTAATAAATATTTTTGTGTCCCGACTAGGAATCGAACTAGGTACCTTCGAGTCTAAATCCACGGACACGCTAGACCACGGAGGCAAAATAAAGTAAGGACCATTATTTTATAGTACATTTCTCAAAATTATACTAAACCTGATTTTTTTTAACAATGCTGTATTGTGCGAGAGGGAAGCACGGGAATCACTCTTAACAGTTTCATTGTATCTTGTAAAATAACGTATTCACCTGTAAATTAATAAAGCAACCGCCACATCTCAACAAATTAACTCATTTATACTTTAAATACCAACTTCATACAACGTTAAATACAATTATAAATACACAACAATATTTTAGAATATAAATAGTAACATAGGAAGTTTAGCACAGATCCTCATTCATTAAAATGCGAAATAAATAAAATTCTTATATTTCTTATACATGAATATTATATACAGCTACATATAATATAATAATAATATAATATTTCCAGACAGGTCACAGAGCGCCATCTAGTTTCCGCGGTAAACAACGAGGCTTGTGTTACGGAAACTAGATGGTTGATAAACTGTATATTATACTTCTCTTTTTTTGTAAATATATACATATTATACATATAAACACCCAGACCGAGACAAATTATACAATGTACAACTTGCCCCCGGTGGGAATTGAACCCACGACCTCCCGAGTTCACGGCAACGTTTGTTACCACTAGACCACGGAGGCGGTCAAAAGTATATGTATGTATGTATGTAATTGTATGTATGTATGTATGTATATCCTGAAACATTGTTGCAATATTACGTATTGTATAAAAAATAACTGTTCTAAAAAATTCAAAAACATACATTATTTAGCTTTAACATAGATAGTGCTGACTGTATTATGTAAAAAAAAAAATGAACCAAAAACATATAAGCATAAATAGGAAATAAAACGTCGGCGCTGAAAAAAAAAAACTATTTACCCTATTTCATTATGATCAAGTATTCAACTAGATTAATAGTCACATACAAAATTACTGCGAGAAACTGGCAAGCGGACTTTTACAGAAATAATAAATGCTATTAAATATTTATCACAAAATCAACCTTAATACATTAAACATAAGTTATAAATTGTCTCGACAGCCCTCTGCATTTTAACACGTCCTCACGTTGGCAGTCTTAAATCGTACTGACGGAAATATCAGCACACGATAATATTTGTGCTAATATTTCTTTCGGCGTTTTCAGAGTTGTTACCTATAATCTAGTTGATTCTTAATCGATGGCATTTTATTTTAAAAAATCAAAAAAGCCAATATTTTTGGTTGTGTAATTGCATCTTCACTACGCCCGACACGTGTTAACATTTATGTCATTATTTTTGCATAAATAATATTATATTTCAGTATTTTTTATTTATGACTTTATTTCTATTTATTTAAATGTTTATTCTTACAAATCAGTTTCATTTTTGACAGCCCAGCACGATTTTATTGTCTATTAATTTAATTATTCAGTTTATACGACATTTTTTACCCTCGATTTTTTTTTGCATCCCTCTTTCTCTTTTTTAAATGTACTTTTGTAAAATGCTGTCGTATCAACTCTTTGGGAAGTAAAATTACAGACATTTTGGACAAATGTTATAAAGATTTTTCTCTATTGTTCTAAAAAAAAAACAAATATATGATTTATATATATATATATATTATATATATTATATGAAGGTATTATCTACCAGCTAACTTTTGTGAGAGTGAGAGATTTATAATATGGGTGCAGAGTCCAAAAATATATGATTAAATACAAATATATAATATATATATATATATTTTTGCAAATTATTACTTTTACATAAAATTCTCGGACTGCACCCATCTTATAAATATCTCACTCTCTCAAAGGTTAGCGGTAAAGAATACCTTCATGGCATGCTTGCCTATGTACATCTTTTTATTTTGTATATTTTGAGTGCAATAAAGATTTTTATTATTACTATTATTACATCTCAAAAAATCCGTAATCTTATTATCTAATAAGTTGATAAGTCATTTCCAAAATTACGCTCAGAAATATCGCTGAAAATAATGGATTGTGAAAGCGAGACGTATGCAAAAGGGTTAAACAAAATATTTCCAGAATATTTAATAAATATTTCCAGACAGGTCACACAGCGCCATCTAGTTTCCGTGGTAAGCTACGAGGCTTGTGTTACGGATCTTAATCTTATTAAATAACAGTATTATTTTTTTTCATACGATAATAACAAATACAAGTAAACTCCATATCAATTAAGCCGGAGAACACTTATTTAAATTCATAAGGAACAATCTTAATTTTGAAAGCAATTGGAAGATTTTTAAATTTAATTTTGATCTAATACCAAACAAACTGTTCACCATTTAGTCATGGAGGGCGCATGTCGATGTCTGTTGGAATACTTATAACTAAATAAAGCGATTTCGTTTTTCATATTGCATATTTTTTTTAAAGGTCGCGATTCGAACACCGCCATGTACCAATGCGAAATACGCTTTTCTTACGTACCTACATTTGTCATAGATTTACAACAATGTTCCCGTGACTTTGCGGTTAAATGAGACACAGAATATTATATTAGCATTATTCTTTACTTTTAAGTAGGTTTTAACTAGTTTCACTGCGAGCTAAAAATGTTACTTGATCGATAGGTACGCTGCGATTTTTTTTTTTAAATAAAAAAAGTAAAGTATCATCATATCCGTATCCCTTGCAGGATGGTCAGAAACCACGCTTATAAAGCAGATTAATTTTTGGCCAACTTTAACTTTTAGTCATGACACGTGGCAAGCTCGAGAAATATCACAAAAAATATATCTCGACCAAGAATCGAACCATCTAGTCTAAATCCAAGAACTTAACCGCTAGACCACGGAGTCAGTTAAATAAGTACTAGTTTTATTCGTAAAAAAAAAATCTGATTCCGTATTTATCATCAATAATAGTATAATATATCAGTCGATTTGATTTCAAAAGATCTGAATTGCCGGATTACGAATCTCAAAAGTGCAGTTATATGAAAAAATGCATGCAGACGAATAGTTATATAGCTGGAGGTTATTTATTTATGTTGGTTGTCTTCTCCCGATGATGGGAAGGCAAAGATATCTAGCCTATACAGCCAGGTCTCACTTAATACATCTATCTTTTTACAATTTTATAAGGTTATTATTAAATTACATTTGATGGTAATCTCGCCCTGACCCAGTTGTTGTGAGAACTGTTTTATATAACCGACAATATAATAATTTATGGCAAAAATATTTTGTAGTTTTTTTAGCAGAATGTGAATTTATTTCCTAAAAAGCTGAAAGCTGAAACATTTTTTAGAAGTACACTCAAGTATTGAAAAATCTTTGAAAATGTTGGATTGTGCGAGCGAGCGAGACAGATGTAAAGCGTAGCGGATCTCTCAAAAAAAAAGTAGTCTTCAAATATTTTGAAATGATATTGCGCATGCCCTCTTATTACGATAGTTTAAAACTGTAACGTTAGAATATAAACGCCTATACTTAGAAAACGTAGGCATTCAGTCAACCTGCACGTATAATAAAACCTGCACGTATTACAAAACCTGTACGTGTTATAAAACTATACATTATTTAATAGATGTTGATTCGATCGCCACGGCTTTAAAACATGAAACTTTTTACGCAAAATCATAATAGTATTAATAATTTTAAAGAGTCTTAACGTGGCTTAGCTTAGAGACATACTTCTCCCAACGTTTCGGCCAAGTTGCTTTGGCCGTGGACACGGGTTGACTGGATCTGCGCGGTGTAGCCAATGTACATAATGGTACACACACAACACTTACTATATCCTCGTCGATATCGGGCGATTTCTTACCCGTTAAAATTATAAAAAACTATTCAAAAGATTTATATAAAACAGTCTTTCTCAAAGTGGGCGATAGCGCCCCTTATGTGCGCTGCACGTAAGCCTTACTGGTAAGGGGCCCAGAAATAAATGGGAGGCGTTGGCATGGTTATAATTAATGACATTGTGGTTTTTAAGATTTGGAAACGTAAAAAATTATTGGGGCTTTGAAAGATAATTGATTTTCAAAGTGGGCGGTAGACAAAACAAGTTTGAGAATCTCTGACATAGAAGTTCGACTGCCGTTTGCAGAAAGGATGATGAACATAATCCATGATCAATATCTTTAACGCCACGTGATTGAGAGTTAGCTTGTCATTCTAGTTATTTTAGCCAATGGCGTGCCTCATAGACATACGTTAAACATTTCTTGAACGGTGGTGTGGTAAGAATGCTTTCTTTAACATCGTTCCAACACCGACATGTATGACACACGTACATTTATCATAGATTTACAACATCACCGTTCCCGTGCCTCAGAGAGCACGATAAGCTGTCGCTCCCGGTTCTACTAATACTTGTAGAATCGTTGTCATTAAAAATAGACATCAGATCAGCCAACTCGTCTGGCGATATATTTCAAAAGATAATGGGCATTTCTTTATTATTGTTAATGCATGTTAATCACGAACGCCTTTGTAAGCAAGAGTGGGGCTCCCTGTATAACAGACCTTCTGGGACATTTTAGGGACCCCCGTATTTACTGATTGATGTATCTAGGTTTTTAAGTCAATAAACGTTTTTTATTATTTATTATTATTATTATTTCTGCATTGCGGAATCAATATGTAAATGGCCGAATTATCATGAATTTGACAAAAGCCATTCTTATAAAAGATATTTGTCCTTTCTTCATAGCTATAAAGTTATAATAAAACCAAGAAAGGGGATCTAGTAAACATATTATTTGCTATATTAAATTAATTAATAGTATATTGGTCATTTTGAAAATATATGAGTCATTTTAGCAGAAGAATATATACCTTACACCGATCTGTACGAATTCATTCTCAGAATGACATGTAAATTAATAAGCGTAAGTACAAAAATAATACTTTTGCACATAAACCACCGCAACTAGAGCCGCTGATTAAATCACTAAAATTTACTACAGTACTACATTATTTTTAACATACATTCTTGCTACGAAATTCAACCAAAATTTTGCTTCATCTCAAATATTTAGTCGTGCGGTAATTTTATATCACACCTTGTTTATATGACACTAAGCCCGCAAAACTGCCTCCGTGGTCTAGTGGTTAAGCCCGTGGATTTAGACTTGGAGGTACCGGTTTCGATTGCTGGTCGGGACACAAAAACATTTATAAAAACATTTAAATAATATTTAATTTATTTGTCATATTTCTCGAGTTTGGTACGCTGGAGACATCGACGAGCTTGCCACTTGTCATGATTGGCCTATAGTAAAGTTGGCTAAATGTGAATCCGCTTATTTATAAGCGTGGTTTCTAACCACCCCGAAAGGGAAACGGTCGTGATAATACTTTACTTTTATTTTACGCCCGTAAAATAACGGCATCAATATGATTTAACGCTGGATTATTTAATATTGGATTGTGCGAGAGAGATGTCATCATCAGTCAGTCAGTACAGCCCCTAGAACACAGCGTTCTAGACCTCCACTGCTGCAGAATGGGCCTTCCAGAACATATATCTGGAGAATTTGGCCTACACTCGCCACGCTGGCCAGACGGCTTGGCGAGGATATTATGTCAATGTTAAAGACAATTTATTAACGATTCCACAAGTTGGTATTAGTGGAACCGGGACCGACGGCTTAACGTGCTCTCCGAGGCACGGGAACGGTGGTGTTGTAAATCTATGACAAATGTACGTAAGAAAAGTGTATTTTTCATTGGTACATGCCGGGGGGGGTTTGAACCGACCTTTGTAGGATTTAAGGAACGCGTTCTTACAACCGCCCCTAGAGATGCCATGTTTAGGCCAAATTATTTTAGATAGCCAAATAAAGTTGTAGAACTTTTTTCGCACACAGGAATAGACGTAGTAAAAAAAAACTTGTTTGGCAGTGACTCAATTGACGAATAATCTAGTATTAATTTTAACCAGCGACTCAAGGTGCGGGGTACCACAATTTCTAGGCAACCGGTCCGCTGCGAACCGACGTCCTCTCAATTAGCCTAAAGTAGGACATTGACGGTCAGTTTAGGCGTCAAACCAGACGTAAAAGTGTGGATTACATCCAAAATTTGATCGTGAGTGTCGAAACCCAACTCCAGAGTTTTAACTGACGACGCGCCAAGAAATTTTCCGTGACTACCAACATCCAAACTGACCGTAAGTGTGTGATCTGCAATCCAATCGCGTCAGCAATTTCGTTCGATCAACTTTGTGCTATAATGGATTGTTTTCATAGTTACTATCGAAATTAATAAATTGATAAATTATTAAAAATCGTCTAATTAGTAATAAGTAAAAAATATATATAAATGTCCCGCCAATAAGAAGTTAAAACTTCCCGCCTATTTATTTTTCTCGACACAAATAGGTAGTACACGTCCTTCAAACAGTCGGCCGGTCGAAAACTGAAGAGCCGGTTTGACGCCAGTGAGTGGGGAAATATAGTTGGCATAAAACTGTGTATGTAAGCCACAGTTTTACGTCTGGTTTGACGCGAAAAACTGACCGTCAATGCCGACTTAACTTTAAAAATTATTCTGATATGCACTTATTTTTACAACGCATACATACTAATTGGCGAAGCGACAGACGCGATCCGTTAAAAAAACGAAAAGTAGTATTATAAAAGAAAATCTCATACAACGTGTTTTAATAAGTACCTACCTGATGTTATTTTTTTTTAATATAGCCATTTAATCGACATATTAAACTGTTACTCAATGGGGTGTGTATCATTAACTTTTTATCACGGTAGATGGCGCATGATAGATGGTACCTAATAGAACCGTCAGTTGCATAGAAAACTTGTACTTTTATTACGAAATTTATTATTTTCTGGATATATTGCGGAAGTGAGCAGCTTTTCAGTGTACTAATCGAGAATTCCAAGCGAAATCAAAGATATGGTGATCTCAAAATTGCCGATCTATTAATTAAACCTTTTTTTGTTTTTAAAGACAGCTTTCGCTTTCCTAATTAGTCTTTTAAAGTAGGTAACGTTTAGTTAAAATTCATTTTTCTGTTATAAAAATAAAAAACTATAAAAAAAAAACCGTCATAGGTGTAAACAAGGTACCAGTGCCGCTAGCGACATCTACAAAAAGCTTTGCCTGATACACCCCATTGCATAACGACTTAATTTATTTTTATACTGAGACATGTTTGACGCTCGCGTGAAGGTAAGCGAAACGCTAATTAAAAATTAATGTCTTTGAACTTCCCTATCTTAACATTAGGGAAAAAAATATATAAGCGTATAATATTCTTTGCACTAAAAAGAGAAATGGTATACCGAATAAAAAATCCCAGAGATAATGGGGAATCTGTCTCTAGGTATTTACCTTCCGACTGAGACTGCATTAGTTTTCACTACGGACAGGGCATAGGGTAAGCATTAAAGGTTAAAATTAACGAGCCGAACGGCGGGGCTGCGATCACGACTCCGTGATTGGAAGCAGGTGACTTACTAACCTACTCACACTAACCCCACAGGGAGGATGAGGAACCTTTCCACTGAGATTGCATTAGTTTTTCGTGAATACGGACAGGGCATGGGGTAAGCATTAAAGGTTATGATAAACGAGCCGAACGGCGGGGCTGCGATCACGACTACGTGATTAGTAGCAAGTGACGAGCATAGCATTACTATTACTAACCTTCTCACAACTAATCCCCTAGGAAGACTGGGGAATCTGTGTCAAGGTACTTCTGACTGAGATTGCATTAGTTTTCCGTGACTACGGACAGGGCATGGGGTAACCATTAAAGGCTTAAGTTTAATGATAAGGTTTTGGCGAAAATGGTAGGGTTGATTGTGCATGAAATCTAGGTCTAAGGGCTGTGATGATATAGTATGTAACCAATATATGTATGTGTGTTATCTATGTATTGTACGTATTTATATTATAGACTTAATATCGTTCTTTTTTATTTAGAAGTTTTTTATTCAATAAATCTCTTTATCTCAAATATTGGCGGTCATGCTCGACTCCTCGCTCACATCTCCCAAAGGTTAGCTGTTAGAAAATATTTTTAGACATTAAGCTCGCCTATGTATTGTAAAATCTATTATTTTGTATGCAATAAAGAACTTATCTATCTATCTATGATAATGATAAAAGTTTTAAATAATCAAATCAACTTTTTTAAACATCTACAACCTAAAATATGATTGTGACTATCAAAACACGTTGTATGTACACTGGAAACACAGAATCACGCCTGACCACTCGCCTCTTTATTTACATAAATAATCAGACAAATATTTAAGAAACATCCCAATTTTTTTTTATTGCGGTTGGTACTAACAAAAAGCACAGTTGGAACAGTCGTTAAATATTTTGTCTGTGTAAAAAAACTCATTCGTAAATTCTGGCGACAAAAGTTTTGGCAAACGTTACAACGAAAATTGCGAACGTAACGATTAAACAAAAACATCACCCCTAGTGTTAATTCTAAGTTTTGAAAACGTAACTACAGACCAACGATCATTGTAAATTAAGCGTTATTTTGTACTATGGGATCCAACTAAGAATAGGATAAAAAACGCTTATAAATAAGCGGGTTTACATTTAGCCAACTTTACTATAGGCCAATCATGACAAGTGGCAAGCTCGTAGATGAATAGCATAAAAGTGAAAATTGACATTTGACATTAATGGCACATACCTATTTTTTTTTTAAACAAGAACAACAAATCCATAGGTGTTAATTTGCCTAGTCTGCCGAGGTGGAGAGGTATCCACCGTTGTTAGTGCCGATGAACCCAGTAAAGTGTATCCCCACGTTTCGGGATCAGGCTCAAATTGCCGTCTTGAATTGGGGACTTATGTCCGTCATGAGTGTCTGATTTCATTTGTTAACATTCATGGACCTTGCGCGCCAATTACCACCAGGTCATATGTAGCGCTAGTATAAATAAAAAAGGACGAAACCTTGTCACGATGAATTTAATTGTATTTTCAAATTTAGTCTTACTTCCAAATGCTCCTATCCCATTCTGAAAGCGCGCGGATCATCATAATCACAGCCCCTAGATCACACGAGACCTACAACCGTATTCTGAGAGGTTTTCGTATAAGCTCCTCCAATCAATTATTCCTTCCAGCTGTCAAACGCTCAGATTAAACAACGTGTTACAAAATACCCCTTAAAAATATAATTAATTATCTAAGCCTTCTCAATTATGAATTATTATTATATTGTCAACCCTAGTCATGTGTCATGAGGTAACCAAGATTATTTAACAGAAAGGCCTTTGAACCTATTTTACCTAATAATTGTCTACTTTAATTGACCGCCTCCGTGGTCTAGTGGTCTAGTTGCCGTGAACTCAGGAGGTCGTGGGTTCGATTCCCACCGGGGGCAAGTTGTACATTGTATAATTTGTCTCGGTCTGGGTGTTTATATGTATAATATGTATATATTTACAAAAAAAAGGTATAATATGTAGTTTATCAACCATGTAGTTAACACAAGCCTTAAATTAGATGGCGCTGTGTGACCTGTCTGGAAATATTTATTATTAATATTTTATTTATTATTTATTATTACTTGCATAGATAAATTTGGTATTTGTAGAACTGAAGCCGAACAGCTTAATGTGTTGTAAATATATGACAAAAGTGCGAAAGAAAAATATTTTCGGTTCGACACCGCTCATCTTGTGGACAGTTTTAATTGACAGTGACAAATTTCTCATCTCATTCTTAGTTGGATCGCATATCAAGCTTGTATTTGTTAACGAAAACTCGCTATTTCAGTATATAATAAAAATACAAAACCTAGTGTTGATTAGGAACGCGTGTCAGTCAATATTGACGCATAATCATTTGGACTACAATTAATCTTCGAAAATGCACCAGACGATTGAAGGCAGAAAACAAAAAAAGTTAAAAATTAGTTTTAGAAAAATCTTTTTTTTTTTTTTTTTTCAAAATTTTATTGGCGAAGCCAACCTTAAAAAAAAAAGGAAAATTGATAAAAACTATTTTTTGCTAATATATCAAAAAGTTGAGGTCGAATTTTTAAAGTTTTAAGTATTAAAATTACCCTTCGTGTGTTATAAAGTAATAATTAGTGCCTCCTATATGGAGAAAAACGCAAAAGATTTTTTTTTTTATTTAATCAACCTAGAAACTTTTTAATTAATTTTAATTTAATAAAGCAAAATATAAAAAAAAAAAATGCGATTTAATTATTTTTCTCCATATAGGAGGCATTAATCAATACTTTATAATACACCAATCGAAAGAAGTTAAATTTTAATACCTACAAATTTAACTTTTCGGTATTTTTAGGGTTCGCCAATATAATATCTTTCTTAAATTAATTCTTCTATATTCGCATATTTTTTTGTTTTCTGCCTTTAATTGTCATTGTAAATCTGTACTAGTATAGTTTTAAAAAAACTTTAATTGCGCGTTTCATGAACAGCAATGTGTATTGACACTAGAGGTGAAGAAATGTATAAAGATATTAACTATTATCGAAGGCCTCTAATATATCACCATTTAGATTATACTATGTACAGCCCACATCCGCGCATTGAGCGGGTCTATATACAGAGCGCGGGATATCTTACATATACACAGTAGCCCAACTGTCTTATTATAAAACATAGTAAAGAACATCCGCGGTTTTTATTTGACATTGATTTAGTACTTATAATATGGAAGTAATTTATTTGTGTTTTATACAGTAATAAATAATTTCCACTATCTATTTTGTTTCAAAAACGTTTTTTGTTCAAATACACCATTTTGTTACACGTCATAGTTATAGGGTACTGTACTATCAGAACAATATAAATATGAGTCCATCATTGCAGATATTATTGCCATAACCCGATATAGCTTGAGCAAATATTTTAGTTAAAAACTACATTATTTCGAAATGTATATAATAATGTAGGAGAACAACTGCCTCCGTGGTCTAGCGGTTAAGTCCGTGGATTTTGAATCGGAGGTACCGGGTTCGATTCCTGGTCAGGACACAAAAATATTTATTAATGTAAATAAATACATTTAATTAATATTTATTTTATTTGTGATATTTCTCGAGTTTGGTACGCTGGAGACATCGACGAGCTTGCCACTTGTCATGATTGGCCTATAGTAAAGTTGGCTAAATGTGAATCCGCTTATTTATAAGCGTGGTTTCTGACCACCCCAAAAGGGTGATGATACTTTACTTTACTTACTTCGAGCCTGCATAGTGTTCAGTCCCTTTCGAGGTGGTCAGAAAGCACGCTTATAAATAAGCGGATTCACATTTAGCCAACTTTACTATAGGCCAATCATGACAAGTGGCAAGGTCGTCGATGTCTCCAGCGTACCAAACTCGAGAAATATCACAAATAAATTAAATATTAATTAAATGTATTTATTTATATTAATAAATATTTTTGTGTCCCGACCAGGAATCGAACCCGGTACCTCTGAATCTAAATCCACGGACTTAACCGCTAAACCACGGAGGCAGGGTATGACGGTAATTCAAGCCTGATCCCGAAACGTGTGGGTAAACTTTACTGGGTTTATCGGCACGAACGGTGGATACTTTCCCGCCTTGGCTGGGGAAATTACCACCTATTGTCTAGGTATTATAGACATAGTGCCTGGATGTATTATCAGAAGAGTTCTACAACAAATGAGTTATATTTTAAAAAAAAGCAAGGTAGTTGTGTTGGGTCGTTGGCGACCCATTAGGCATATATAGGTTAAGGTTGGCTGTCAGATGTATAGCGGCATTGTATAACGTGCAAAATAAACAATTTATAGCACAATTTTATAATACAAAAACACAAATAAAAAAACTAATGTAAATGTAATTTGTTGTTTTTAGTACACTTTCTCGTATTTGATAAATATCACTTACTAGGTTTTGTAATAAGACAGCTGTGCAAATATTCGTCGTTGACAGCAGTCTAGAGTTGGGACACATTTCACAAATGTTAAAGCTCATAGCTCGAAGGGTGTCATTCTATAAAAATAGCATTTATACCCGAAAAGTTTTCACATTACATAGTACTTCACGACCAAGCCAACTAGACACTCGGGTGGATGCAACTTCTCCGGCCTCATAGTCTCGGGTACTGCATTCGTACGGTTCGCAGCATTGACGCAGCAAGCAAGCTAATAATCATTCTGTACTTATTTTGGTATACAATTCGCAGCACGATGCATTACGTGCCACAAAATTAATCGTTCTGTATTTATGTTATACAATTTGCAGCATCGAAGCATTACGTCGGTGAAAGAAGTCTATGCAATTAATCTTTGTGCTTATTTTGTGATACTATTCGCAGAATTGTGTTATTCCTACTAACCATTAATGCTTTCCCTTTCAGTGTTTGCAATTCACTGCGTTCGCCCTTAAAAGTTCGGGCAGCACCTACTCCCTCTGCACCACCCCCAGCAGGGACGCCGGCACCTTCCACTGAAGCTTCTCCTACTCCTCAGAAGGTGGTCACAGTACCTGATGGGTACTTCTATGACCACAAGAAGATGAAGATACGGAAGCTTTAGATTATTTAATGTTATTTTTATATGTATTTTAGTTGTAAGGTGTTTATCTATGGGCTATCTGTTGCCTGATAATAAATTATTATTCATATTATTATTATTATTATTTTATACTTGGTAAAATATATAAATTGAAGCTTAAAATATTTTTTAACTGTCACTGTCACTGATGACGCCGCTCCAAAGAGGCGAAATATTTGGCAAAAAATATTTTAAGCTTCAATTTATATATTTTACCAAGTAAGAAACACATCTAACACATTTTATTTGTTGCAGATAATTATTATTATTTTATATAATTCATACAAACGTGAAGTTGGCATAAATGCCTCATTAGCGATTATCATTTATTTTAATAACTAAAGAAAGCATCTGCGCCACGAAAGAAGTCTACGCTATTAATAATTCTGTACTTATTTGTTTTTGGTAGAAGATATTTATTAGTTGTTTTACACAGAGAGCTATTTAAGTTTACTCTGAAAGTTTAAAATGAATCGTCCATGACGAAGTGTGAGGAATTGGAAGAAATGAACGCTGAGGACGATAATGTGATACAAAGCACTCGTTGATTTTAGTATACCTTGTATGTATTTTGTCGACTTTCGGGTTGCACATAGGCATGTAGTGTACCAGGTATTGTAATCTCATAGGTACTGATAACTAAATTTAAAAGGTTATTAATTGATTGTTGTGGTGCAGTTCTGTATATGTTTTATTTTGTAAATCTGATATAGCTGAGTTTTCTTTGCAGATTCCTTTCTCAGTCAGATTAAACATTAACAGGTCACTGGAATCTGCTAAGCTGCTGGTCTTCTGCTAACAGCTTACTTATTGGACCACTTTGCTGCTTAGTCTTCTACTAGCAGGAGTAGAATTATTCAAAATAAATAAATTAATGACGTTTCATAAATGCCTGTAATAGGTTTACGTGAATAAAGAAGTTTTGACTTTGACTTATGTTTATTATCCCTAGATAATATTTTTAATAAAAAATATTTTATTGCTTACGTACCCGAAACATTTGACAGGTGCCTAGTTGGCTTGGTCGACTAATATTGGGTGGATTTTCCTCGCACATTACTGGTGTAAAAGTTTTATTTTGTTAATTTTGTAAAATTGAAAAACTTTTTGAGTTTAAATGCAGGATTTCACTGCTAAAATACAAAAAATATATATTTTAATATAGCAAAAATTAAAGGTGAAGGTTTGAGTAAATTAAGTTATTTTAATATATTCCTGCCCATCACCTTTCGTGATCCCCAAGGTTAGCTGGTGAAGAATGCCTTATGACATTATAGCTCGCCTATGTACTAGGGTTTTGAGTGCATAAAAAAAAACCTAGGTATTATTTACTTTAGTTACCTCTACACTTATTATAATTGACCTATAGCCTTTAATAATTGCTATAAAAAAGTTTTTTTTTTGTATGTTACAGCAATTTGGGCTTAGTTCTAAAAGTCTAAGTCGAAGAGTTCTGCAAGTCCCTCGTCGTGTTCTAGGGAGAAGCCAAAATCCGAAGCTGACGTAGGAGGCTCCAACGCTAAGAATGGCTCTAACTCTGAAACATATTAATAAAGACATTTAAAATCATTGTATTTTTATTTTATCTTCACCATCTGTGTGCTAATTAACAAATGTTGACTGAAAAATAGAATCAATTCAAGGACCTTTAGTTTTTTAATACCTTAAAAAATATATACCTTATATTATTCAATAGAATTTTTAATTCTATCAGTACAAGTGTGCCTACCAGAAAACATAGACTATACCTTCCAATAATTAATTGAAGGTGCAGTTAATTGCATGCATTGCCGGACGTGATCTACCCAAGATTTGTAAGTGAATATTACAGCAGAAACTGCCACATAATGTGCATTAGAGTATATAATAAAATTCCTAGAGAGATACGAGAGTTACCTATAAAACGTTGAGTTAAAGAAAATTCTCATTGGCAACTGTTTTTACTCAATAAAATATTTTTTGGCCTGCAAATTTTGACATTAACATTGTATTCCAATAAATTGACAAGAACAATATTCAATATTCATATATTGTATGCCCATAATATGGCCAGATTGCATCATCATGACATGTACATACAACTTTAATTAGAATAAGCAATCTATACAATAAAGAATTTTGAATTTAAATGCTACTAAAATGTAAAACACGTTCTTCTTCGACAAGAGAAGAAAAATAAAGTAGATAGTTTATTAGATCTCTATCTTATATTAGATCTCTTATAACATAACACATATTAAATAACGCGAAAGATAAAAAGTGGATAAATATTAAAGTTATATACACACATATTTATTGAGTTAAATTAGACAAACCTAATTTAGTATATTGGATTAGTTTGTGTATTGAATTATTGAAAAATTCACTGTAATTAAAGCTTTATTATTATTTTAAAAATAATAATAATATAGCTTAAATACAGTGCCATATCGTCTATAAACTGGCAAAAAGTCCTATATAACTATTAGGAAAAAATATTAGTCGCAAATTATTTTTCGTGGCGTAATGAGATACATTAAATATATAACAGGCGAGGCAAAAAGCGAAACGGTATGAGAATTAAAGCGTCACATAATTAGTCTAGGACTGTGCATTACTGGTTATGGTTGTGTTCGACGTGAACTATCAAAAAGTATCATCACGACCGTTTCCCTTTCGGGGTGGTCATAAATAAGCGGATTCACATTTAGCCAACTTTACTATAGGCCAATCATGCATGACAAGTGGCAAGGTCGTCGATGTCTCCAGCGTACCAAACTCGAGAAATATCACAAATAAATTAAATATTAATTAAATGTATTTATATACATTAATATTTTTGTGTCCCGACCAGGAATCGAACCCGGTACCTCCGAGTCTAAATCCACGGACTTAACCGCTAGACCACGGAGGCAGCAGTGAACTATCAAATAGATTATATTGTTGTCTCACGGACAATATGCCGACTTAATACCGCGTGTAATTGTCAAAGGAGCAAATATTTTTTTAGGCTTCAGGTGTTATTAGTAGAATATCTATTTGAAATAAATACGGTTTTTTTTATTTAAAAAAAAATAATCATTATCTGAAAAAACAAAACACTACTACATGGTGTAGGAGGCCGCGTCTGAAAATCGCGATATACATCGTAATAAATACCTAAAAGCTGGAGAGTGTTATTATTATTAATTGATCCCGCTCACAGCCAAGAGACATTTTAGAGAAAGAAAGAATTACGTAAGTCAACTCTCGTGAACTACTTGATTATGCTCTGTATCATTGACATGTTTTTAAAACTCCCAAAGGTTAGCTGGTGGATAATGCCTCACGGCATAAAGCTCGCCTGTGCACATTAATTTTAAGTTATTTTAGTTTTTGTGCAATAAAGCATTTTTATTATTGACGATATTTTTAGAAAACTTCTCTCACTTAAGATTTTATTACTGAATAATAATTTAAAAAAAACGTTCTCTATTTTTATTCTAGATTATAATATAAAAATATTTGCTGTTTAATAAATGCCACGAAGAATATATATGTAGATAGTATATACCAATGCCGGCTCTATCTTATTTGATCCCTTTGGGCGTAATGAAGCCAAAACAAAAATTATATACTCAATATAAAAATAAGTCAATAAAGAGAATTTAAAATGTACGTGATTAATTAATTTTACCTAAAAGAGTCTATAAAAATTAACAGTTAGAACGAAATGCCAGTTCACCGACGATATTTTAAAATAAAAAAACTAGTTTTACACCAATACAAAAACTTATCCAATATTAAAAAAAAATGCACAAAACCAATTACCTTTCAGATAGCTTGCTTATTTCACTAATAAAACGTATATTTAAGTAATATACAAACAGTATAAAATAATTACAATATAAATTAAAACTACTTAAAAGTAAAAATTAAAATAAATATAAACTAAACCTAATAAAAAATAAACTATAAGTAAAAAATGTCCTCTAGAGACGACCCTTCAGTGAATATTCTGTTTCTGTAGGTGCAAAAAATATGTAAGGCAACAATTATTAGTGATTAAAAGAACGGACATTAATTTTAAATTTTGTGTATCACCATTTTTTATTATCCAAGTTTTAAATTATTATTTTTTATAAGTAGTTTTATATGTCCCTAGATGTATTACCCGCATCGAGTGATGTCCCCAGCCAGTCCAGCGACACTTCATTGTATGTAAGATGTGAGCAGTGTTCTCAGCCCCGTTTTTTTCGAGGAAGCAGGGGTTTAA
Organism: Tinea semifulvella; assembly: GCA_910589645.1. NCBI lineage: Eukaryota > Metazoa > Arthropoda > Insecta > Lepidoptera > Tineidae > Tinea > Tinea semifulvella. The sequence goes on from OU342618.1 coordinate 6,582,024, forward strand.
AAATACATATTGGCAAAGCACACAAACAAAATTCTATTGAAGCTTCCTCGAATACCCTCTCGGACCAATTAGATTTTAGTCAAGTTTTAGGCCGTTACAAAAATTCATTACCATTAATAAAAAGAATTCCGCGTGGCGCACGGATTACAGTTGCTAAGTCGCTGACAAAATTAATCAATAATGTAGTAAATGAAAATTCTAAAAAATGCTGGGAACTTTTGCTCACTTTTGCATACCGGACTCTATATGTCAAGAGAGGAGAGGGTCACAGTTCCCTGACACAAAAAATCAAGGAGAACTGTACCCAAATGTCAGAGTTAGAAGACATCATCGCCCCACCCCCTTTGAAACACCATACAAATAATATTAGATTTAAAAAAATTGAGACTAAAATGAATGACGGTGACTTAAAGGGAGCTGCTGACCTTCTTTTCTCTAATGATGTTATCGCTCCCGACTCCTCAGAAACTTTGGCTGCCCTCCAGAGAAAACACCCTCCACCTGCGGCAACACTTCTTCTCCCCGATCCACCTGGACAAAATGAGCCTTGCCTTCAAATAACGTCCACAGAAGTGCAAAATGCCATTTTGTCCTTCAAAAACGGATCGGCGGGTGGCCTTGATGGTCTCACGCCACAACACTACAAGGACCTGATCAGCGGGACAGCAGGTGACGCCGCTGAACCTCTACTTGCTGCTCTGACCTCACTTGTAAACATTATGTTGTCTGGTAAAGTATCCATTAGCATTACCGACATACTATACGGCGCAAACATATGCGCACTTGAAAAAAAAGATGGTGGTATTAGGCCGATTGCCGTCGGCTGCACTTTGCGCCGTATAGTATCCAAAATCTGCAGTAAGAAGGTATTACCCACCCTTACCTCTAAATTTCAACCATTACAAGTGGGGTTTGGCTCCAAGGGTGGCTGTGAAGCTGCTGTCCACGCTGCTCGGAGCTTTGTAGTGAATCACGGGGGAGATGTGTTGTTAAAGGTGGACGTCAAAAACGCCTTTAACTCGGTTGATAGAGGTGCCATGTTGGAACAAATAAAACAACACACCCCAGAAATTTACAGTTATCTTTGGCAAAACTATAGTACACCTTCAAAATTAATTTACAAAAACAATACTTTACTTTCGGCAGTCGGTTGCCAACAGGGCGATCCACTCGGCCCTGCCATCTTCAGTTTGGCAATTCATAAGATAATAAGCAGCCTAAATTCAAAATTTAACATATGGTATCTTGATGATGGCACGATTGGAGGAAATGTGGATACGGTTCTCGGCGACCTTCAAAAACTTATAAAAGATTTTGGCACAATCGGTTTAGAACTAAATTTCTCGAAATGTGAACTGTATATTTCAAATTTACTAACATCTGGTAAACAATCCGAAATTATTTCTCTTTTCAACAGTCTGGCACCCAATATTAAAATTTTAAACAATGAAACCCTTCGACTTCTAGGATCACCAATCCTAGATGAATCGATCCAAATTTACGTTCAGGAACAATTAAATAAATTTAACTCAACTTCAGAACGCTTATTCCAAATTCAACCCCACATGGCACTTTTTATCATCCGATTTTGTTTGTTTGCACCCAAATTTACTTATGTACTCCGCTGCTCCCAACTTTGGAAATTTCCGGACGAACTTCTTTTACTAGATAAACTTTTGCAAAATTCACTAATTAAAATTCTAAATTGCCCCATGAATGACCGTACTTGGGCCCAAGCTTCACTACCGATTCGGTTCGGAGGTCTGGGAACTCGCAAAATTTCTAGTGTAGCACTGCCAGCGTTTCTGTCGTCTGTACATAGTACTGTCGAGCTCTACGGGAAAATCACAAACCCATCCTTGGGTTCCGTTGAGCCGTCGTACTTGTCAGATGCCAGAGATGCCTGGTCAGTAGCATGCCCCAATAAATCTGTTCCAAATTTAACAAAATTTCAACGACTATGGGACGAGCCGCTCTGCAAACTGGTACTGGACGATATTTTATCTTCCAGTAACACGAGAGAGCGGGCTCGCCTCATGGCCGTTTCCACTAGGGAGTCGGGTCTCTGGTTGCAGGCTTTTCCCTCAGCATCGGTTGGCACACTCCTTGATCGAAATACACTGACAATGGCGGTGTGCCTTCGTCTCGGAGCCCGGACTGTCCACCCACACCAGTGTCGGTGTGGAGAGCCCGTGGAACATCTCGGACACCATGGGCTTTCTTGCGCTAGAAGTGCTGGCCGCATTCCTCGTCACGCTGCTTTAAACGACATCATTCGAAGGGCTTTTGTCACTGCTGGAGTACCCGCGATCCTAGAACCCTCTGGGATTGCGCGGAGCGATGGCAAAAGACCCGACGGCATGACCGTTGGGCCGTGGAAACTTGGCAGGTCCCTGGTGTGGGATGCGACATGTGTAGACACATTAGCCCCATCACACATCCAGGCGACCTCGTCAAGCGCGGGAAGTGCGGCGGTTTCTGCTGAGAACCTCAAGCTGCGCAAATACGCCAACCTCAGTACAGGTTACGAATTTGCGCCGTTTGGGGTCGAGACGATGGGCCCATGGGGACACTCAGCCAAGCGTCTGGCCAAGGAGTTGTCCAAACGGCTAACGGAAAAGTCTGGAGACAGGAAGGCTGGCAATTATTTCTGCCAACGTATTAGCTTAGCTATACAAACGTATATTTTAAATTAGGTATATGAATGAAAAATATTTCAAAAATTTCCAAAAATAAACTCACAAATCATTTTTTTTTTTTTTTTTTTTCAGTAAGTCTTGTTTCAACGGTGTTATTCTTATATCCATATCACCATGACAAACTTACAATATTAGTTCTCCTTGAAAGTAAAATTTGTCAAAATGGCAAATGACACATACTTTTTTGCCCTCTGCCGGGGAGGGGGGCCACCGTTCGTGTCGATAAGCCCAGTAAAAAGTATCCACACGTTTCGGGATCAGGGTCGAATTGCCGTCATGTCCAGTTAAGCCGGTATAGTGTTAGGGACTGATGTCAGTCATGAGCGTCTGATTCCAATTGCTAACATTCATGGACCTCGCGCGCCACTTACCATCAGGTGGGAACAAGGTCACATGGCGTGCTAGTATATATATATATATATATAAAAGTGTCCGAGGTTTTAACAACCATCTTTACTATTTTCTTTTTTTTTTTAATGTACAATATTTATTCCATCACTTGAGATAAAAAAAATGAGCATAATAACCAAGCTATCGAACGAAACAAAAAACAATTAGAAATACAATTAAAAAAACACAGTTATCGATACCGTTGCCACCATGAGTTGTTAGTAGATGATGCGTTGTTATACGGACGGTCGTGAGCTGAATCCCATGGTGCTACATATGACACTGAAGCCGCACAGGATGCAGCTTACGAACCGCCCTTCAAATCTCCACACCCGATGATCATCACGAACCCGTCCAGAAGCACAAATGAGTGTAAAATGTACAAATATGATACACAAATACAACTAAATAGAATCACATAGCATACTCATACACCCGTAGTCGAAGACGTTTTTACAACTGTCAAACGGATCCTCGAAAGTCATAAATGTTACCATATTAAATATTTCGAGTAAGATGAGTTTTTTTTCTGGCAACATTGAAGATAGCGTTCCCGAATGGGGTGTATCAGGCAAAGCTTTTTGTAGATGTCGCTAGCGGCACGGGTACCTCGTTTACACCTATGACTGATCATTTTTTAAATTTATTTGTAGTTTTACATTTTTATAACAGAAAAATGTATTTTGACTTAACGTTACCTACCTTAAAAGACGAATTAAGTAAGCGAACACCGTCTTTAAAATAAAAAAAAGGTTGAATTAATAGAACGGCAATTTTGAGATCACCATATCTTTGCTTTCGCTTGGAAATCTCGATTTGTACACTTAAAAGCTGCTCACTTCTGTATAATATCCAGAAAATAATAAATTTCGTAATAAAAATACAAGTTTGCTATGCAACTGACAGTTATATTAGGTACCATCTATCATGCGCCATCTATCGTGATAAACAATTAGTGACACACCCCATTCTAAATATAAATTTTATCAGAATCACTACACGCTCTAGCATCTTTGTCATTCATAAGTCTGTCTCTTTCATATTATGAAAATTGTTTATAGTTTTGAAACGAAATTTGATTTGAATAAGTTTGACAAAATGTGTTATTTAACTACAAAATCATTAATAGGAAATTAACTTCAAATAAAATAATTAGTAATTGAAAATAACATAAACAAGGTTTCAAGGTACGTCGCGATGTGCCTTGAGTTTAACAGTTCTATTTCTCGAGGTAGTGACGTGCCGAGGGATCCCTCCGTTTGACAGCTGGAAGGAATAATTGAGTCAAGAAACGTTGAGGAAACGTCTAAGAATAGAATGTTAGAATACTCTTTCACAAATTTACAATTAATTCCCGAAATGATGATTAAAATAATCAATGTGTAACATTATGTAATAAGCCAGAAACGGTGGTAGTCCAGTTAAGAGAATGCTTTGCTTAAAATCCAAAATGGCCGCGTTTGACCCACCAATTTGATTTATGCCCAACTACAAGGTACAAGAATGCTAAAGTATGTAAAAAGTAAAGTATCGGATTCACATTTAGCCAACTTTACTATAGGCCAATCATGACAAGTGGCAAGCTCATCGATGTCTTCAGCGTACCAAACTCGAGAAATATCACAAATAAATTAAATGTATTCATTTACATTAATAAATATTTTTGTTTTCCGACCAGGAATCGAACCCGGTACCTCCGAGTTCATCTACGGACTCAACCACTAGACCCGGTTTTGTTTTCCGGTGCATGATAAAGTGAACTTTTTAATAGCACCGGAGCAATTCGAAGGTAGTGCCTACAAAAATGTTTATACTGGATGTGGTTATAATTCTAGATTCTCACAAAAGACAAGATACAATGAATACCGGTATAACAACTAGTATGGTAAAAGAACTAGAAAGTTCTTAACCCCCATTATATTTAATAATATTATGCCCATTGATAACTGTGTAAAAAAATCAAAAAATTTTTTTTTTTTTTTAAAGTTGCTTTTGCTAAGTAAATACTAACTACTAATAGTAATGTGATTTAATGTTACAGTTCTCCCAAAGTGATAATGCGCATAGAAATCTTCGTCAATGTTCGGCAACGGTCGTATTCCCCGAGCGTCGGAAGACGATATGTATATAGAGTGGTTAAGTGCATTTTCTTCATGCATAATTTAGTAGAATTATGTGTTTTGTGCTAAAAGAGATAAATATTGATTTATCAGTAACGAAATTTGATTCGATAATTCCATGTAAGTAAATAGCGAGGAAAACCACACGATTGAGAATATGCTACAATTTTTGTTGGATTGATTTACTTCGAAAATTTTATAGAACTGTAGTGACCTCCTTTAAATATAAAATCTCTGCCTGTGTCAGACAGACAAGCAATTGTCAAATAAACTATTTAAATAAGATAATTAAAGTTGAAATTAAATTCAACTTTGAAAACAAAACCAAGAAGTGTAATAGCAGCTCTATATAATTCCACACAGAGAGAACACGTGCAGTCACCGACCGCCCGAATTGTTTTCGATTGTGTACACATGATATTGACTTCTATTTCTTTCGAACAAGGTGCAAAATGCAAGTGCAATGTTTAGGCTCTTACGATTCAATGATTCGGGTGTTTCCGGGAATACGACAATTAGCGAAGATCTGTACATACATATCTTCACGCCAAATCCCTTGCGGGGTAGGCAGAGACAATTGAGCGCCACTTGACACGATCACGACATACCTCTTTCGCTTCTTCGACATTCATCAACCTCTTCATACATGCCCTTTTATTTTGGTGGCTTTTTAATGCACCTTCAGCTATTGTTTTATTTATTTGATCGTGATAGGTAAGTCTTGGTCTGCCAGGGCCTCTTTTACCCACAACTTTCGCATTATATATCTGGTTCGTCAATCTCTCTTCACTCATTCTTTCAACATGTCCGAACCATCGGAGCATACCTTTCCTTATTTTTGTCCCTATGCTTTCTTTAATACCTACCCTTTTGCGTATTTCGTCATTACGTATGCGGTCCGTCAAAGTGACGCCGCATATCCGACGCAAAGACCTCATTTCTACTGCATTAACTCTACTCTCATGCGTATTCTGACATATCCACGTTTCGCTTCCATACATAAGTGTTGGTACCAGCATGGCATTGTGTATGGCGAGTCGAGCTTTGTCACTGACATTTCGGCTGGCCATTAGTGACCCCAGGGCACCGTTAACACTATTTCCCGCGTTCACTCTTCTTTCAACATCCCTATCATACTTCCCATCCGCAGTGAAAACACTGCCCAGATATATAATTTCATTTACTTGTTCTAGAGTTTCATCATCAATCTTTATCGTCACGTTTGTCATTCTTCTTCTTTCAAACACTAGTACCTTAGTTTTTCTCGCATTCAAACGGAGTCCTTTTTCTGCACATCCCTCTTTCATTTTTGTAACTAGTGATTGCAGTTGTTGTTCGGACGATGCCATAAGAACAGCATCATCTGCATAAAGCAGGCAGTTCACCACTAGATCACTCATTTTTATCCCACAGTCACTCTCTCTCACTCTTTTTAGGCATTTGTCGAGATATAGGGTAAATAATCTGGCAGAAAGCACACAGCCTTGTTTGACGCCCATTTGGGATTCAAAGCAAGGCGACATACGTCCGTCCACCCGCACACAAGCTTTACAGCCCTTGTACAGGGACTGTATAGCTTGTAGCAGTTTGTCATCCACTCCATACTCCGGCAATATGTCCCAAAGCTTCTTTCTTTCAATCCTATCAAAAGCCTTCTCTAAATCCACAAAAGCACAGAAAACCTTCTGGTTTAAGGCCAAAAACTTCTCTGTGATATTGCGGAGCGAAAAGACTTGGTCAGCGCATCCTCTTCCAGGTCTAAAGCCTCCTTGTGCCTCCCATAAAAGACCTTCAGTCTTCTCTTGCAGGCGTTTCGTGAGAATCTTGCCATACGTCTTGCTCGCCAAACTGATTAAACTAATAGCTCGGTAGTTGGCACAGTCCAATCTAGATCCTTTGCCTTTGTATAAAGGAACGATGACTGATTGCTGCCAGTCCTCCGGTACTCTTCCCTCCTGCCAGCAAAGGTTGCACAACAGGTGGAAAGCGTTCCAGACCATAATTTATTTATGACCAGACATTAATTTGGGAATACTGTACATAACTTTGTGTTTTGACAAATATAGTGTAAAAAAAAAGAGTACTATTCGCCAACAAACTGCTATGCAGTTTGGCGTATAATTTTAAAAATGTAGATAATTTAAGTTTTTATCTGAATAAACGATTCAATAATAATAATAGTTTATACCACGGTTTTGCTTGTTGAGTTGGGTTACCACCGTTTATGACATAAATCCCCTGAAGTTTGTGGATGTAGTGTTAAAATGCTATAAAATTAGACAACACCCCCATATGTTAGAGAAGAATGTGTGCAATTTTAGTTTCGAAACAAAATAAAAAACAGTTACATACATGTTTTAGTTCAAAATTGATAACCAGTCCGAAATGCGAATAAGTCTCTAATCGACACGTGTGTACATTTGATATGGCACATCGGGAACAGGAGTGAGAAATACGGTTGATTTCTGTGTTTGCCGTGTTTCACTTGGCGTTTTTTTTATTTTTTTATTTAATAATAACAGGCGTTCCGAGACACGATAATAGTAACCTAAGCACGCTTAGAGGTGTTCCGAAACGTGCATAAACTGTTTTGCCAAAGCTATGTGACGTCACAAATGTTGCTGTCAGTTTTATGTTATTATGTCGCGCGCCATTTTCAACTTTATTTAATATTAGGTTTTCTTTTAAATTATTTAATATTGTAATGTGTTTATACTGTTTGTATATTACTTCTAAAACAAATCTATAATTAATATTACATCAAACATTCAGTATCTTAATTTAGAGGGGAAATGCTTCTAGTGTATTGGGTACCATGTCACAGGACAGCGAATTGGAGGAGCTATTTTTTTTGTTAATAATTTTCATTTTCTAATTATTTAAAACAGTTTATACACGTCTCGGAACACCTTTTTAGGTTACTATTATCGTGTCTCGGAACGAGCAGAGAGAGAACGCTCTAGAAAACCGTACGTATCTTAGACGTACATCACAGTCGTGCCATCCCAAATGCAGAGTTTTTAACCAATCTTATTCGCATTTTAAACCAAGAACTAGAATTTTAGTTCCAAACAGGTGTGGGCAACTAATAAATACTCAGTGGAACTATTCTGTATTAAGTCTAGGAATTTAATCCTTGATTAATCATTTGACAACGAGAGGGTTGCCAGGTTTTAATAAAAAAATCTATGTATATCGCCTTCGCCACCTTTATTACTGAAGTATAAAATAAAAGTAAATAACAATTTTAGTAGTTGGTAATATTAGATGATTTAACAAATATTTGATGATTAAACAAATGGTTCAATTAATATTATTATTAATTAAGACGTAATATCTGTGGTGTCAAGGAAAAAGGAGATGAGTCACAAAAAAAATAAAAAATAGATATTTGCACCTTTTGGTTCAAAACATCCATATGCGTCAATGCAATAAGGAGATGAGTCTATACACTGTACAGTTTATTTTACATCCCTACGTACATAAAGGGGCTAGTCGTAACATTAAAATTTATAAATAAGTAAAAAGAGTTCAATCGAGTTCTCAGTATCGCGCTTTTACCGCCAATAATTCAGTTATGCATAGTGAGATGAGTCGACTCATACCTAAAGTATACGACTCATGAAATTGAACATTACGTAAATTACAATTCTCTAATTATAAAAAATGAGTTGTTTTTTTAATTTGCCTCTAGTGAAAAGTTCAAGTTTTGTACTTATCCCCTTTTTCCTTCACACAACAGATATTACCAACTACTATAAATGTTATTTATATGTTATTAAGGTAAGTCTTGTTTCAAGCGGTGTTATTTTTTAAAAAATATCACCATGGCAAGCTTACAATATTAGTTCTCCTTGAAAGTAAAAATTGGCATTTGACATCATTGCAAATAGCACATACCTTCAACTAGAACAACAAATAGGTGGCAGGCGGACTGATGGTGGTAATTTGCCTTCTGCCGGGGCAGCGAATTATTATTATTTAATTTATTAGGGTCGCCATTGTATTATCCACCGTTCGAGCCGATAAACCCAGTAAAGTGTATCCACACGTTTGCCGTCTTACCCAGTCAAGCCGGCATAGTTATGTAGTATATAAAAAAACTATGAGTAATATAGGAGTAAAGCTGATATACATAGACAGACTATCATTATGGCAGAGGAGTTACATGTAGACGTCAGCCTATGTCAACATTCTGCCAAATTCTATAAAAAATCGCTAAGTGATATAGGCGTGAAGGCGATACATACACACAGAAGCAATTTTTTTTAATTAGTATAAAGAAAATTTGGCTAATTACCTCTTTTTCATTTGCCCATGCCGATAGTAATAGTATAATTAAATGACATGAATAATGCTGGATCAATAAGATATCGAACGTTTGTGTTTTTGAGTACAAGGCACGTGATTGGCTAGACAGCTAAAGTCAAAGACATTTGATATAATGCGTCTGTTGGCTTACTTAATTGCTGAAGTTGTCAATTTAGCGAAGCAACGGAATTTGACAGCCCGCAAAATTAATACAGTTTTACTGTAAAAATATAGTTTGTCTGAAGATGTAACATAAAATAACGTTCGATATAATATCGATGCAAATAGTAAGTGTGTTAAGTGGATAAATCATGCAAGTAGTACCGCTGTGTCCACGCCGAGTGCCCGTGAGTCCCAGCTAGAACTCTGACTGTGATGTGGCCCAAATTACACAAGTCACAGAAAGAGGTCCAGCTGTGACCCACGATTTTATCTTCTGTCTTCGTCGACGAATCTTTGGCTGGTATTAATGACAAAAAAGCTATGTACGCAAATGTTAAGACATACATGTTATGTTATATCAAAACAATGTATAGATACATATGTACTTCAAAATCTTTCTACAAGTAGTTTATTTACAAAAAATGATCTAGTTAAGTATATTTTATTATTATCTTTTTCTGTACTATATACTATATATATTCCGAAACTGCAAGCAAGTTTTTTTTTATTATTTTAGTTTTTTTATTGTTTTTATCTTTCTTTATTCAACTTAATTTATTCAATTTAAAAGTGCGGCGGTTTCTGCTGAGAACCTCAAGCTGCGCAAATACGCCAACCTCAGTACAGGTTACGAATTTGCGCCGTTTGGGGTCGAGACGATGGGCCCATGGGGACACTTAGCCAAGCGTCTGGCCAAGGAGTTGTCCAAACGGCCAACGGAGAAGTGTGGAGACAGGAAGGCTGGCAATTATTTCTGCCAACATATTAGCTTAGCTATATAGGGGGGAAATGTTGCCAGTCTTCTTGGGACTATCACTGAAGGGTCGTCTCTAGAGGACATTTTTTACTTATAGTTTATTTTTTATTAGGTTTAGTTTATATTTATTTTAATTTTTACTTTTTAGTAGTTTTAATTTATATTGTAATTATTTTATACTGTTTGTATAATCCAAAATAAAAGTATTTAAAAAGCTATAATATATTAAACCTTTAATAGTTCTGTTTACTGTGTTTTATCTATTTGAAATCGTAAATGTTGGTTTTCTAAAATATGTTTTTGCGTTTATGTTTATTAATATATACATCAGCAAAAGATCTTCCAAAATTGCAAATAATTGTTTTATTATAATTTATTCGTAACTTACCCTCGTGGTCTTCTGTTTGCATCTGGAACCGACTTCCACCCATAGTGGGAGCAAAGTCATCGCTATCAGCTATTAAAGCATTCGCCAGTCTACTTCGACATACACCTATAGGACAAATCTTAAATTATACTTGTGCCTTGTTAAAAAAAAAACAACATTTGAGAGCTCTTCGCGCCATTTTGCACGGATATGCCAAGTGAAAATTTTTGTTTTGTAAACTACTTTACTGTGGATATTGTTAGTCAAAAGTGGTGTTGTTTTGTTTAATAATATGTTACAATGTAAATAATTATGGAAAACAATAAATTGGACAAGTTGCAATTTATTGTTTGCGGTTTACCCGCACTGTGAACTCTCATCTTCTGGAATTTTATAATAACCTCAGTAACTCATTTAAAGAAATATATACTACGTCAGACTTGGCTGTATGGGCTAGACACTTTGCCTTCCCTATCACACATCAGGAGAAGAGAACACAAACAATAAAGCTAGAGTGAATTCCCGCAGTTATTCGCGCCATTTTGCATGGACATGTCAAGTCCAAGTTTTTTATTTTGTACATTAGTTTACTGTGGATATTGTTAGTCAAAAGTGGAGTTATTTTGTTTAATAATATGTTACAATGTAAATAATTATGGAAAACAATAAATTGGACTATATATGGGGCACAAATTGCAGTTTATTGTCTACGGTTATCCCGCACTGTGAACTCTCATCTTCTGGAATTTTATAATAACCTCAGTAACTCATTTAAAGAAAGATATACTACGTCAGACTTGGCTGTATGGGCTAGATCCTTTGCCTTCCCTATCACCTCATTAATCATACATCAGGAGAAGAGAACACAAACAATAAAGCTAAGAGTGAATTCCCGCCATTTTGCACGGACATGTCAAGTGCAAGTTTTTTATTTTGTAAATTAATTAACTGTGGATATTGTAATTCAAAATTTATTTTGTTTAATAACCTCCTACAATGTGAATAATTTCCATACCTTCTGGTGTGGTTTCAGAGGGAAGTCTTGGTAATGCATTAGCCATGGTGACGTCACAGACGCGGGGGCGGCAACCTTCAGCAACATCATCTTCATCCAAAGGTTCACGCTTTATTGGTGTCCTAAATATTAAGAAAAAACTATAGGGCAAGCACTATTCAAATAGATTTAATTAAACTAAGCTATTAGAGCGGTGGTGGCTCGGTTGTGGGTTTGAAACCCCGGCATGTACCAATGAGAAATACACTTTTCTTAAGTACATTTGACATAGATTTACAACACCACCGTTTCCGTGCCTCGGAGAGCACGTTAAGTCTCAGTTCCTCTAATATCAATATCTTGTAGAAATGTTAATGAATTATTATTTAAAAAAATTACATCAGATCCTCGCCAACCCGTCTAGGCAGCGTGGCTAGTATAGGCCAAATTCTCCAGTAATATATTCTGGAAGGCCAATCTCCAACAGTGGAGGTCAAGGAAGCTCTATTCAAGGGTCTGTAATATATAAAATAAATATTGTTGTCTGGCCAGCGTGGCGAGTGTAGGCCACATTCTCCAGATATATGATTTGGAAGGCCCATCTATATATATTACCAATTAATATATTAATATATTATATGTTACTTACGTAAAATCAGCTGCTATTAAGGTGGAGGGTATGGATTCTAGTAATGGCGCTAATATTGACTTGTCGTCTTCTAAACGATCTGGAAGAAAAAGAAAATAATAAATTCGAAGGATATATATATTTCTTATTTGTCCATGCATAGTTAAATCGTTTATGTAAATACTTTAAGATTTAATATTAGTTTTATATTCATATACTTTTTTTAAATTTAAATTTTGTATTTTTCTCTGGTATATAACTTTAATTAAGAAGCGATTGTTTAGTGTATGTCAATTACAGTCTCCTGGTTTTAGTCCCTGCGTAGACAAGACAGTTAGGTATTACTATGTAGATTGTACTGTGATCTGTGTGTAGTATTTTTATTTTCTCCTATTTTTATTATGTAGTTACGAGATCACCACATGTCTGGCAAAATTTTAAAAATAGAATCATACATATTATATAACACTTTTTTTTTTAAAGAAAAGGTTCCATTACAAAAAAGTTTTGATTCCAATTTTTACTTGTCTATGGCAGCGTCCGCAATAGCGCGTGCGCGGTCATAAGCTAGGTTTTGGCACCATTTCATTGTTTAGGACTTATGTTTATTGTACCTGGTCATTTAAAAAAAAATGAAAAGAGATTTTCGCGCCATTTTGTGTGGACATGTCAAGTGCAAGTTTTTGTTTTGTAAATTAATTTACCGTGAATATTGTTGGTCAAAAGTGGTGTTGTTTTGTTTAATAATATTCTACAATGTGAATAGTTATGGAAAACGATAAATTCGACTTTTAATATGGGGCATAATTTGCAGTTTATTTTTTGCGGTTTTCCCGCGCTGTCAACTCCCATATTTTACCCGACGTGTTTGAGCTATGGTGCCACGAGTGACTCCAAGAAAAGCATCAAATTCTGCAGCATCTGGAATTTGATGATGACCTTATTAACTCATTAAAAAGAAAGATATATTACGTCAGACTTGGCTGTATGGGCTAGACCCTTTGCCTTCCCTATCATCTTATTCATCATCCATCGGGAGAAGAGAACCAAAAAAAAAAAAAATGAAAATTGGCGCCATTCAAGTTTTGTTGTATAGCATTTCGTGTGATTTTTTTTATTCTTGCTTAAAATTCTTACTCTTTTAACTTTTATCTTTGCACTTAGGCCCGATTTTTCAATCGTCTGATAGCTCACTAGTTAAATATTTACTTTACAGTACAATAATAGCTACAGGATATTGTTGGGGCTGCCAAGCTACTGTAGTGCGTTGGCAATGTTTGCGCAGGCCCATACAAATGATTTCTTTGCTATAAGACGCAAAACCACTGCATCATTGCTTAACAGCGTCTAAAAAGTAAAGTATCATCACGACCGTTTCCCTTTCGGGGTGGTCAGAAACCACGCTTATAAATAAGCGGATTCACATTTAGCCAACTTTACTACTATAGGCCAATCATGACAAGTGGCAAGCTCGTCGATGTCTCCAGCGAACCAAACTCGAGAAATACCACAAATAAATTAAATATTCATTAAATGTATTTATTTACATTAATAAATATTTTTGTGTCCCGACCAGGAATCGAACCAGGTACCTCCGAGTCTAAATCCACGGACTTAACCGCTAGACCACGGAGGCAGTTGCAACAGCGTCTAAGATAATAATAAATATATACTATGTATAAATAATAAATAAAATACATGCATATTTAAAATAAATAATAATAATACCTATATATCAATGAAAGGAGATTAAGATGCATAATAATAAAATAATACATACTGTCTGGCGTTGGAGGTCGTTCCTGTGGACAGAGGTACACCACCACGTCTGACGTGGACTTCACATGGAGGCAGTAACTATTTTTACTTGGGATAGGTACCTGCAAATAAGAAAATTATTATTATTATACAAGCTTGACTGGGCATGACGGCAATTCGAGCATGATCTCGAAACGTGTGGATGCACTTTAATAGGTAAATTACATCAGTCCGCTGATCAGTATCCCTAATAAAAAAACAACACTTACACTAAGATTAGTTCCAGGAGGCGCCTTGATAGGTATGACCGTCTGGTTCTTGAAGTCCTTGATGTTTCGGAGGTCGGAGTAAGTGACGTAGGCAAGACACGAGTGTTGATGACTGGCGATAGATAAAGCTCTCTCCGCTTGAGCAACTCCCCGTAACAAGACAGCCTCTTGACGAGCCAAAAGGCGGACCTCGCGTCGAAGCCGACGCGCTCGGGCGTCTCCGCCAACACCAATATTGCCTAAACATGAACAAAATAGGGGTCGATACGAGTTTATAGTAAAAAAAAACATTAATTTAGTATTTAGATAGAATTAATTAGAAATTTCGAAATCTGCTGCTGCTGTCCAACTAATCAAATAATAAAGCATTATTCCCTTATACCATTACTTATATAACATACTATAATGTAATGTATCATCACAACCGTTTCCCTTTCGGGGTGGTCAGAAACCACGCTTATAAATAAGCGGATTCACATTTAGCCAACTTTACTATAGGCCAATCATGACAAGTGGCAAGCTCGTCGATGTCTCCAGCGTACCAAACTCGAGAAATATCACAAATAACTTAAATATTAATTAAATGTATTATTTTTATATACATTAATAAATATTTTTTGTGTCCCGACCAGGAATCGAACCCAGTACCGAGTCTAAATCCACGGAGGAAGTTACTGATAACATACTAATAAAAAAGTGTTATACATAAATTGTGTGTTAATTTATGATAAAAAATAAAGAGAGATGTCAAACGTCTTGGCATAAGTGTGTGGGAAAGAGAGGACAAAAATGGTGTCTCGGGCTTGCGATCGACTATGGGCTGGCTTGCGCAACAAGACATTCACCATTCAACTTCTTTACCTTCCCAATCAAACTTCGCTAATTAACTTAAACTAAAATTGACTATTTATATCGATTTTTTAACTGCCTCCGTGGTCTAGCGGTTAAGTCCGTGGATTTAGACTCGGAGGTACCGGGTTAGATTCCTGGTCGGGACACAAAAATATTTATTAATGTAAATAAATACATTTTAATTAATAATTAATTTATATGTGATATTTCTCGAGTTTGGTACGCTGGAGACATCGACGAGCTTGCCACTTGTCATGATTGGCCTTTAGTAAAGTTGGCTAAATGTGAATCGGCTTCTTTTAATAAAAAGCGTGGTTTCTGACCACCCCGAAAGGTCGTGATGATACTTTATATCGATTTTTCAAGAATTTAATTTTTTTTACCAACACAACATATTGTAAGAATGTCTAGCTATCCCATTCTGGGGTTTTAGGGCTAAAGTGTCAGTTTTATTTTATGAGTGGGGGCTTTTGTGATTCTCAAGTGTAGAATTTGATGAAAGTATGAAGGCAATTTTGCACCGGCACATCATAAAAGAGTTGATAGCATGTCATTTTTGCGTATAACATTCCATTAAATAACAATATCTATTCGCTTACACTCTACACATTTTATATACATAATATAAATAAGTATCTCGCGTAAGAAACAATTTTAGGACTCAGCTTTGGTGCGAGAGGAGTTCCAGCAAAATCTTTGCACCACTTACTGAAAGAATTGGGCCTAAGCAGGTCTGCAGGAGATACATCTATGGAAAGAGCTTTCAAGACGGCATTACCGAAATCATACAGTATTTAGTAAACCAGCCTATTTTATTTATTTTATATATTAGTATAAAAAAAGCCGGCATAATGTTAGGGACTGATGTCGGACATAAATGTCTGATGCGCGCCACTTATCACCAGGTGGGCGCAAGGTCACATGTCGTGCTAGTATAAAAAAATGTCTGTTGCAAGCCCAAGACACTTCTCATCTCTTACCCAAAAAAGTTTAGATTTTTACTTCCTAGAAAGTTAATAATTGCAGAAAGGGTGATTATCTTTTGGTATGTTTAACGAATGCTTACGAGGCAAGTTATTGGCCGAAATAACCTAAGTGACAAGCTAACTACGTACTACAATTACGTAGCATACATACATACATATCTTCACGCCAAATCCCTTGCGGGGTAGGCAGAGACAATTGAGCGCCACTTGTCACGGTCACGACATACCTCTTTCGCTTCTTCGACATTCATCAACCTCTTTATACATGCCCTTTTGTTTCGATAGCTTTTCAACGCACCTTCAGCTATTGTTTTATTAATTTGGTCGTAATATGTGAGTCTAGGTCTGCCAGGGCCTCTTTTACCCACAACTTTCGCATTATATATCTGGTTCGTCAATCTCTCTTCATTCATCCTTTCAACATGCCCGAACCATCGTAGCATGCCTTTCCTTATTTTTGTCCCTATGCTTTCTTTCATACCTACCCTTTTTCGTATTTCGTCATTACGTAGCGTATATGAAAATATTGATAGAGATTATTTTAATAATTCTTTCTGCAACTGGGCGTACATTTGTCAAAGTACACTCCACTCACGTCAGCGAGAGCGATGCAAAATCGTAAAACCCTTTTAATACTGTTGATAGTTAAAAAAAGTAAAGTAACATCACGACCTTTAACACAGTTTAACAGTAACAACAGGACCCACGTTTTTTTTTTAAAGAAGCGACAAGTGGCAAGCTCGTCGATGTCTCTAGCGTACCAAATTCGAGAAATATCACAAACAAATTTTGAGTCCCAACCAGGAATCTACGCGCGTAAATCCATAGACTTGGACCACGAAAGCAGTTGTTAATAGAGTCAACACTTTAGCCTTTGATTATAAACGAAATAAAATTAGATGACACCCTCAAGAACACACGAGTCCTACATCTTCACTGTTGGAGATGGGTCTTCCGAAACATTTCTGGAAAATTTGGCCTACACTCGCCACGCTGGTTGGCGAGGGTCTGATGTCACTTTTTTCGAAACAATTGATTAACAAAATTGTGGAAATTTGGACGCAGTGGAACCGAGACGAACGGGTTAATATGCTCTCCAAATTGTAAATTAGTGACAAATGTACGTAAGAAAAGTGTATTTCTCATTGGTACAAGCCGGGATTCGAATCCACCTTTTTAGGATGTTAAGAAATGCGTTCTTTCAACCGAGCCACCACCCTCCTTGTAACATGACATACCAGTACCCAATACACTATAAAATAACCGATGTTACACTTGAAAAATCAATACAACAGCGACACTTTACTTAAGCCAAATAATTCGCAAGCTAGAACTATCAAAAATATTGAAATAGGCTATAAACTACCCAGCGAGCGCTTACATCATATTAAACGTCACGACGCGAACGGCACGGTGTTACAATAATGGCGAACGTCGCAAAAATTTGGGGTCGTTGAACTCGGCACCCTTCAAGAGGGTTTCTCCCCAAACTGAGATGTTACTCGCTCTTTGTAGAATCCTTCACCCATAGACAAATATACTATATTATATGAATATGTAATTAAATCAGGTTCTACTATCCGTTGTTTTATTTCGACATACCAATTATAATAATAATAATTATTTCGATCGTAAGCTGACACGGCCCCCTTACAGCCACGAATTTACATTTATTTATTTAAGGAAAACTATTGACGATATCCAACAACAAATAGAACTAAACGTTAGCAACAGAGTGTCATTTATAAGTTTTCACAAATAGAAATATATTAACAATGTAAAAAACACAAAAAACAAAAAAGCCTATGAGATGACAAAGATTAAAAAACATACAAAGCAACATATAAACACTACACAACGTACTACTAATGAATACTTGTATCCACAAACAAATACAATTAAACAATAATAAGTAGTTGAGAATCAATCAAAATCATTTTCAGTAAAAAAACGATTGCTTAGCACATGCCTCACCATCTTAATACTTGAAAAGAAAATATCGGTGTCATACTTAATTATAAGCTCATTGAATGTGTTGCATGCTCTGATTAGGTATGAATTACGTCTGTATAGGGTGCTGGACGCTGGAATACGGAACGTGGGTTTAAACCTAGAGATGCGCGCAGGGACTGCAAGCCTTATTTTGGCCAGTAATTCAGGACAATCAATTTGATTATTTAGTATTTTAATTAGAAATGTTATATCTGCTATATTTATTGACATAAATATTGTAGTTATAATACAATTTTTATGTATATTTAAATTGTAAGCTGACACAGCCTCTTTAGAGCTACGAATTAATTTATTAACTTGACATGTGTAATTTATTTTAGTCTATAAGCTGACACGGCATTTTTATAGCCACGAATTAATTTTAACTACCTAGTTTTAAGCAAAAACTTGTTTATGGCAACAGTGTTTTAGTCGAAGATGATGGTATAGCTGATATGATGGTTCCACCCATGGTACCTGCTGGTTATTTTATAATCTAAATAATAGAAAACTATGGAGAAAAATGTATTGACAATATCCAAGTGTTGTTGTGACAACCAAAGGAAATAAATGATTTGATTTGATAAAGTTTTGTAAAATTAAGATACATTTTAAATTTGTATCAATAGAAGATATGTCTTCACCAATCTGTAATCTGAATGAAATCCAGTTTTTACCCGACTGCGCGACGCAAAGAAGTGTTATGTGTTTATCAGCTTATGTATGTTCCATTGTGAAACACTAAGACCAAACGCGTTGGCCGATTTGGATAATTCTTACGTCAATCGATTCGTCTTGATCAAGCGAGTGTCACTGAAGATCAAATTTCTTTAAGGCGACAACCAGACGCCATATTGTGGAAAATAAAATAAAAAGTCGATTAACTATATTGAGTGGGATATCGTCGAATGGGTAATTGAGGTTTCGCTTATAATTTTTAATTTAGAGTGACTATTTAGGATCTATAACGATTTAAAGTTGGTTAGCAAGTAATTATATTGCAACTGTAAATAACGAAATTCACCAATAACGTTTGCGACTAAGTAACAGAATAGGACTGCAGGTTTCTCACAACATGCGTCGCCAGACGTCGCACGAATTCGTCCAGTGTTTTCATCTGCATATCCCTTTGGATTACGTGACTCCTAACGTATCGCGTCTTGTCGACAAAGGCACGAAGCGTCAGTTTTTGGAGAGCTTCTAAACTTGCTCTATTGTAAAATTAGGTATGTCCGTAAAATATACGTCTATGGTCCACCCCTCCCGTGCTCCCCTAGCCGCAGGTCTTGACGGGGGCCGCGCGAGGTGCCGCACGGACCCACATTAGCGAGCCCCCAATATAGCGGGCCTATACAACTAGTATTATTATTTTATTTCAATATTCGACGAAAATCTTATGATTCTCAATTATAATTATGCACAACATTGAAGCAGACCAGCCATGTTCCATTACTTAAGCAAACGTTAAATAGTAGATTCTGTTAAAAGACGGTTGAACGCTTTTGCATATCTCTCGCTAGCACAGTACAATTTTTCTACAGATTATTCATGTCTGAGTGTACTTTTACACCATTTTTTTTCTTTTTTATACTAGGACGACATGTGACCTTGCGCCCACCTGGTGGTAAGTGGCTTGCGAGGTCCATGAATGTTAGCAACTGGAATCAGAGACTCATGACTGACATCAGTCGCTAACACTATGTCAGCTTGACTAAGCATGACGGCAATTCGAGCCTGATCCCGAAACGTGTGGATACACTTCACTGGGTTTATCGGCACGAATGGTGGATACTTCCCCGCCCCGGCAGACTGGGCAAATTACCACCATCAGTCTGCCTACCACCATTTCTATACACCGCCATCATGCGAGCCGAATTCGACAAAAAAAAATATTTTGAATTCCAACCTTCAAACGGAGAAATAGAACTCTGTGTTCTATACTGCTGTAATTATGATAAAATATTATATATAAACATACCACATTTCCACTGTATATTATTCTTTGATCTCTTCTCTAGTATCCCTATGCCTTCTAGTACATTGGTGATGTCGTATATACGGCGTTTTTGGACGGATAGTCGATCTGCTGCCACATTGAGGTCTAGGACGCCGTCGGGAGAAGACTTCAGTAAAGCTACGAACTTCTGTGTCAATAACCCCAAAGATGTGTCAAATCTGAAAAAAGTCAAACCATACAGTTAAAAAAGCCGCCAAATATTTACAGATTTCAGGACATTTGAGGACATTCCTACACCTATCGCGCGATAAAGATATCATCTAAGCGAAGTGTGAAAAACCATTATTATCCACCTGTGTCTCTCAACTGCTGGATGTTAGCTCGCCACCACATGCAGTGTTTTCTACCCTCATCCAACCCCCACCAGCGACCTTCTTTAGGTCATCCGTCTCGTACGCGGTCTTCACTCTAGAACCCATTTGCCCATTGCCACTTCAATTGCTAATTTTGAAAGCTATATCAGAAACTATGGTTCTGTGACAAATATCAACGTTTCGAATTCTATCCATCAAAAAAATACCATGCATGGCTCTTTCCATAGCTCGCTAAGCGACCATGAATTTAAGACCAGACCCACTGTCAATGTTCACGTCATCACGACACTTTTGTCTTCAAACATTGTGGTATGAACGATGAGAGGATTTCCCGAATGCCGCCAATCCTAGCCAAATGCGTCTGTCGGCTTCTTTGCTAAAGTTGGCAGCGCCTAGCTGAATAGTCTGTCCAAGGTAGACAGGTAGACGGATTTCGACACTTTAGGGAGTTTGTCGTTAAATCGAGTGACGTTACGTGGAGTTTACACGTACGTTATGACTTACGTCTGTATGTCTTTAGACTAATATATGATTCTGTTGATAGAACCAAACAACTTTTCCTAATAAAGCATATGTCGAAAATGACAATTTATTTTGGCTTCTCCATACAAATTAGCTATTTTAAAATTAACAGTTTGTATGGAGAAGCCAATTTTTTTGGTCATTTCCGTTCAACGTAAGACCACACGGTATATCGTAAATCACCACTTCATCCCATTTGCAGTCGAAACTATGGGTCCGTGGTCCGAGAAGGCTCTGGCGTTCTCTCGTGAGCTTGGGTAAAGACTCCGCTTGGCGACGGGTTTTTTTTATTTTTTTTATACTAGCACGTGACCTTGCTCCCACCTGATGGTAAGTGGCGCGCATGGTCCATGAATGTTAGTAACTGGAATCAGACACTTATGTCCGACATCAGTCTCTAACACTATGCCAGCTTGACTAGATGCCTTTTCACACTTAACTCGAGGTTATAGGAAAGTGGAAACACAGATGCTAGAAGAGCATTCCACATCTTTATTGTGCGACAGATGTATGAGTCACCAAATTTATAGGTACGAGTATTTAAGGGGTGGTGATTACGGTATGTGGGTGCATATTCTGATCTGTGCGTTGGTGTCGACTTTAATTTCATTACAGCCCCTAGAACACAGCGTCCTAGACCTCCACTACTGGAGATGGGTCTCTCAGAATATATATCTGGAGAATTTGGCCTACACTAGCCACGCTGGCCAGACGGTTTGGCGAGGATATGATGTCAATTTTTTTATGACAATTTATTAACGATTCCACAAGTTGGTATTGGTAATGTGCTCTCCAAGGCACGGGACGGTGTGTTGTAAATCTATTGGTACATGCTGGAGGGGATTTAAACCTAACTATGTAGGATTTTAAGAAAAGCGTTCTTACAACCGAGTCACCAACGCGCCATATCTTATATCGGACATTTGTGAGATCATAGTTTTGTTTAAGTAAAATAGTATCGCCATTAGTAGAGAATATTTAAGTAGATTTTGCTCCAAGGATCAGCCTCGCTGTCCTCGGCACACTACGCCAATCGAATAGTTTTAATTTTAGTTTTATTTATAAGTGTAGTTTTTTCATGTTAGGTTTACTTTTTAATTATTTATTATTGTAATTCGTTTATACTGATGTATAAGTAATATTATTTATAAAGATTTTTTTTTATGGTAAACTTAAAAATAGCATTAATCTAATCAATAAAAGAATCTACTATTTACATTTTTTTTATCATTGTACACAGCACTAGTACAAAAAAATCCCAAAATGGATGTCATTGTAAAGGAAAATTTTGGTCGAATAATAATATACGCCTTTATGATCGGCAGTGACGAATTAATTCTGACAAAGTGCGTAGAATGTTGAGCAGAGGCAAAAACACTGGCGGGTGGTAAAATCAATACATCTCCGGAACTGTACAACATCCGAGCGGTAGCTCAAAACGTTTTCTCGGCTTTACCGCCAAAATAAACTGCCTCCGTAGTCTAGCGGTTAAGTTCGTGTATTTAGACGTGAGGGTACCTACCAGGTTTAATTCCTGATTTGTCCTGTATTTCTCCAGTTTGGTAGGCTAGATACATCGGCGATCTTGCCATATGAGCCTATAGTAAAGTTGGCTAATAGTGAATACGCTACTTTGAAAGCGTGGTTTTCGACCACCTTGAAAGGGATACGGTCGTGATGATACTTTACTGATAATCAATATATGTTTAAATGTTTAAAAATCGTACATATTCCCTATACTAAGTTATAGATCACGTCTGTTTTATACCGAGTTTGATTTGACTGAAACGGTCTCCGTGGTCTAGCGGTTAAGTCCGTGGATTTAGATTCGGAGGTAACGGGTTCGATTCCTGGTCGGGACACAAAAATATTTATTAATATAAATAAATACATTTAATTTATTTGTGATATTTCTCGAGTTAGGTACGCTGGAGACATCGAAGAGCTTGCCACTTGTCATAATTGGCCTATAGTAAAGTTGGCTAAATGTGAATCCGCTTGTTTATAAGCGTGGTTTCTGACCACCCCGAAAGGGAAACGGTAGTGATGATACTTTAATTTTACTTTTTTCTTATTTGAAAGCACACTTTTTTACCGAATTTTGTTTAAATTCTATGAAATCATAGAGCAACGCCAAGTTAAACCCAGGGTTAAAAGACATTTTTTTATATGTTGGTCAAATCTTCCGCATTCCGATCACACAGCCCTGCAAAAGGTAAAGGTAACAAAAAATACATACCTGGATCTTTCTGTGAACCTTTTCATAGAACTAGCCGGCCTGCTGTATGGGGTGAGCACTTTGACCCGTTTAGGTGTTTTGAACTCTGCTTTCATGGGCACCACATGGCCCTGGCTTGTCCCGCTCTCGCTGAGGTTCAGTCTTCTCTTCACAGCCTACACAGGACACGTGGCTAGTGAAAATACATCCACAGAACGTCGATTAAGAGGGTTCAACACTTTTGCATCTCTCTCTTTCGAGAGCAAGCGGCGCAAATACGTATCTATAATCAAAGACTACGTGTTTGTGCCGTTTGCTGTAGACTTTAGGCCCGTGGGGTCCAAGCGCTAAAACATTTTTAAAAAACATCACCCCCTAATTGTTTGCTCTGGGGACAAGAGGGCTGGTCTTTCCTTGTCCTAGCGATTCAGCAAGGAAATGCGGCCAGCGTTCTTGCCACCATGCCGCGCGGATATGATTTATATTTAAATTAGATTTAGTAAGTAATTTACTCATATTTTTCTTTTTTTACTAATTGTTGTTTAACTTCACTATATCTACTACTATACTATATAACACCTATTTATATAATCTATGGTTTACGTCGTTGGTAACATACTTAACAATTTGTTTATTTAAATGTTATTATATATATGTGCGCGGTGGTGGCTCGGTTGTAAGAACGCGTTCCTTAAATCCTACAAAGGTTGGTTCAAACCCACCCGGCATGTACCAATGAGAAATGCACTTTTCTTACGTATATTTGTTGTAGATTAACAACACCACCGTCCATGTGCCTCGGAGAGCACGTTAAGCCGTCGGTCCCGGTTCCACTAATACCAACTTGTGGAATCGTTAATAAATTGCCATTAAAAATTGACATCATTTCCTCGCCAAGCCGTCTGGCCAGAGCGGCAGCGTGGCGAGTGTAGGCTAAATTCTCCAGATATATGTTCTGGAAGGCCCATCTCCAGCATTGGAGGTCTAGGACGCTGTGTTCTAGGGGCTATAATGAAATATATATGTGTGTTACTGTTTGTAAACTTAAATAAATAAATTAAATCAAAAAATAGGTGTTTTAGTTTATTTTTTATATCATAATTAATTTACCTAATTAAAATAAATTCTATGATATAAAATTACGGACATTTTGTACATATTGTATTGATGGTGAGCGTTATGTTGCGCAAAAAAAAGAGGTTTTCTTTTGTAAACCAGCCTATTCCTTTGCGTCCGAATCCCGAGACACCATTCTTCTCATTATATTTATATATTTATTTATTTATTTGACCGCCTCCGTGGTCTAGTGGTAACAAACGTTGCCGTGAACTCGGGAGGTCGTGGGTTCGATTCCCACCGGGGGCAAGTTGTACATTGTATAATTTGTCTCGGTCTGGGTGTTTATATGTATAATATGTATATATTTACAAAAAAAAAAAGTATAATATGTAGTTTATCAACCATCTAGTTTCCGTAACACAAGCCTCGTAGCTTACTACGGAAACTAGATGGCGCTGTGTGACCGGTCTGGAAATATTTATTTATTTATTTATATATACGAGTATATATGTATTTTATATTTAGGTATATATTTATTTAGGATGGTTATCTATGTATATTGTATTGCATATAATAAGTACCTACTATATGTAATTAATTTGTGTTTTATATAGTAATAAATAAAACATGATGTACGAGTTTTTTTTTAATACAGCTCTTCGAACAGAGTCCTAGACCTCCGCTGTTGGAGATGGGCTTTCCAGAACATATCGTCATGATCGTAGAACAGTGACGGATCTGCTATATTTAAAATTTTCATGGCGGCCATTCAACTGTCATTTCGACTGTTTTTTGTCACTTCTTTTTTAAGTTAATACTAGTTAATAAGTGAAAACTTCTAGATTTCATTTTGGAACCCTTTCTAACATTTGCACTATAAATTACAGACCACAAACAATATAAAACTATATATATAAATATATATGCAAAATTATGGGTATTTTTTTAAATCCGACACTGTTGTTGACGATATATCTGGAAAATTTGGAGGATAATTTTAAATACCTATTAGTTTTTTTTTTTTTTTCGGTACTCTGATCGATTCTGTCCTTAAATTAATTAATTATATATATAATTAACTATAATTAATTATTTTTTAATTATTATTATATATATAACTAACTATAATTCAAAATAGAACTAAAGAACATATACCTATAGAAAAAATATGTCAATCGCATCAAATGACCCGAGTAGCCCTAAATCGAAACCGGAAGCGATTATTGATAAGATCCATCGCAGTGTTTGAACAGCCAATAGAAAAGCATCATTTTTATTGTCGTTCCATAAATTTTAAAATAATGTAATCCTATTGGTTGTTTGCATGTCACCGGTCAAAGCCCTGTCATAACGAAGATGGGGAAATACGTTAAAGAAATAAAACATTTGCTTACGACCCCTATCTTACCCCTACACATTGTTTTGAATTAATTATGTTTAAGATAGCGTTTCAATATTCGAAAATATTCTGTCAGAATTACTTCTCGCTCTAGCACAGTCGTTACCTATAAGTCTGTCTCTTATCTTGTAACGCATCTGAAATAAAAGCGTCAAGGAAGCTAAACTAAAAACGACATGTGGCATCACACCTGCCTATTTGTTTTAGGCGGAAATAAAAGTCCAAGAACTAGAAAATACGGCAGTAATTTATGAGCTATACAACTTTCGCAACTATTAAAAAAAAAAACCTATCGTCTACATAAAATATCAAAAAATATGAATCTACTAATCCTTAGTAGATTTGCAATAGAATGAAGTTTCTGTAATTGTTACGTTTAAAGTTAAAAACGGCATCGCATGTATCAGTTTTAATGTAAAGGTCAGCGGTCAGCCGGTATGATCCATTTTTAACTTTAATTGTTAGTTTCTGTAATTGAGACTTTAATTTGGTACAACTCAGCCTAAGTGACTGATGCATCTTAGGAGTTTCACAGTTTCACGCCTTTGCTTACCTCTCGTTCGGACAATCCAGTCTTTACAAAGATTATTTATTTATTTAAAACTTTATTGCACGTTATACAAGGGGCGGACTTAATACCGCTAGACATTATCTGACAGCCAACCTTAGGGACAATGTGGGCAA
The DNA here is from genome assembly GCA_910589645.1 of Tinea semifulvella. NCBI lineage: Eukaryota > Metazoa > Arthropoda > Insecta > Lepidoptera > Tineidae > Tinea > Tinea semifulvella. The sequence goes on from OU342618.1 coordinate 6,608,522, forward strand.
TTTTAAATGTAAGGTAGGTGCAAATATATAATACCAACTTTATGGTTAATAAGTCTATATACATATAAATACAATTATATTACTAAAATTACGCTAATAACTATGATATATTAAATACTAATAATACATATATTACACATAATACCATTATAACTTACGAAACATTTAAATAATGCTATGACAACATTTTTAAAAACATAGTGGTAGAAACTGATCGTTAGTCAGACCTCGATTACCGCTTACCATCAGGTGGGCACGATGTCAAATGTGTTCAGTATAAAAAAAAAACTACAAAATAGACATATCTTACATAATTTACATCCTTTTAAGAATGTTGTCTAGTTCTTTGTTTTTATTTATTCATTAAAGCCTCAGAACTCGATTACCGCTTACCATCAGGTGGGCACGATGTCACATCTGTTTAGTAATAAATAAATAAAACTACAAAATCTTACATAATTTACATCCTTTTAAGAATGAATATGAAATTGAAGAAAGAAAATTCATTACAGACCCTAGAATGCATTCATATTCTGGAGAATTATGATATCTATGCTGGCCAGATACCATGTGAGTATTTTTCTTTGGTATACACAACTTAATTTTAAAAAAAATACTCACATCAAAAAACCAATTGCAAAACTTCAAGTTTTCGCCAGCTTCGCAGACTTCATTTTTAAAACCGTTGATAAAACCCAATGGCTTCACGACTCCATATGAGCACATTGCTAATCGAAACACTAAAAGGTCATTGCCCTTAACACTGATCCTATTAAAATCACTAACGGACAAGATATCAAAATAATTGTTAAACAAGTACACGTTAAATTAATTTATGTGTATTAAAATTGTCACATTATAGGCATTAAAATTTAACAAGTGATTTACGACTCTAGTTTTCAGAAGTAGAATCCATAACACAAATAAAATATTAAGATATTGATTCGACAAAAAAATATAATAATAATAATATATTCGTGTGTTAATTTTTTACAAGACCATATTATGTAAATTTTAACGTTAATTGACGGTTAATGTAACGGTTAAAATAAACAATAAAAATGTGATTTAAAAAGACACGTTGCACAAGTCATATTCAATTCGTGACTGCAACATTTCAACAAGGAGTCTCCTAAAGGAAGTGATGTGGGGGGACGAACCAACAATGCACGACATAAATTAGAATCAATACAAAGAGCACCGAACGGGAAGGGACCTAAGCAAAAGAATGGCAATTTCTTATCTCAGGTTTTTTTTCGTACCATGATAGACATAACTTAAATGGACAGACCTTTCAAGCCACTGATTGCCAATGCTAGTCTTCTTGCTTGATTCTTGGCTTGCTACATGAACAATTTTGCTGCATCTGTATGCCTAGTGTGACAGTGAAGTTTCGTAAACGCAACTATAGTAGTAGTTTTTTTACTGAATTTTCGATGTTCATGTCCGTTATTATAGCCAAACTTGCAATAACACGCAATGTAAAATAAAAAAACGTAACTACAGCAGTTACGTTTTCCGAAACTTGCATTTTACACTAAGCACACTGATTTAGACTTAATAGCGTATTTTCTTTGCTGAATTCAATAAATATCTTCTTCAAACCAAATCAAATTATTTATTTCTTTCAACACAGGTAATCTAGTTAGTGTTCTGACGTGAGGCGTAAAAATATTGTTAAAGATACATATGGTTATATAATAACACAACACAAAAAAATAAAATGCTAATTCACAGTGAAATTTTTTATCAAATTCTGGGTGTGGTCAAATTAAATATTTAAATGTCAAATTTGGGTCAACAGCTGCCTACTGCTAATATGCTTGCTATATGAGCTTTTTTGCTGCATCTTTTACTAGCAGAAAGAAAACCTAATGTGAATTTTTCGTTAACTATAACTAATATAAAGTGTTCTGCAGCACCAGCTTATTGCTAATAAATAAGCTTTATGAACCGTTTTGCTGCTAAGTTTAAAATCAATAAACTATTTACGTGAATAAACATATTTTGGTCACTTCATTTATTATCATTACCAACGCGCTGGCTGTTAAAGAGATGAACTCGAAACATTACTGCTACCAACCATCGAAATTGTCACACAAATGCATTACAAAATCACTATAAGCTGTAAGATAATATTTAAGAGTATAATTCAAAGGATAAATATACCTTGAAAATAATATATATATACAGCAAGTTCCAGATACTATATTTTTATAAAGCTTGCAATATATCCAAAAGTTTTAGACATATCTATCACTATATTTTATAGCTACAGGCGATCTCATAATATAGTTAGCTATACAGACATTGCGTTTGTTTTGCTTTAAATGGACAAATATTCTTTTTTATAATAATAATAATAATTCATTTATTTCGGACTTGATCCATATATTTATACAACCCCACCAGAATTACGTAAAGTCAACATTTTACAAAAGATGTAAACAATATGTGGGCAGTGTTTTCACTCCGGATGGGAAGTACGATAGGGATGTTGAAAGAAGAGTGAACGCGGGAAATAGTGTTAACGGTGCCCTGGGCTCACTGATCAGCAGTCGAAATGTCAGTGATAAAGCTCGGCTCGCCATACACAATTCCATGTTGGTACCAACACTGATGTATGGAATCAAGACGTGGATACGTCAGAATACGCATGAGAGTAGGGTTAATGCAGTAGAAATGAGGTCGTTGCGGGTTGGTATAAAGGAAAGCATATGGACAAAAATAAGGTTCGGGCATGTTGAAAGGATGAGCAAAGAAAGATTGACGAACCAGATATATAATACGAAAGTTGTTGGTGAAACAGGCCCTAGCAGGGCTCAAATAAATAAAACACTGACTGAAGTTGCATTAACAAGTCTTCGTAACCAGAGGGTATGTATGAAGAGGTTAATGAATGTCGACGAAACGAAAAAGGTATGTCGTAATCGTATGTTGTACACAGTATTTTCCAGACTGGAGAGTTCAAAGCAACTTTATGCAAGAAACAAAACTGGAGATTAATGTAGTATCAAAGGAACAGCAACAAAAAAATAATAGTATAATAATAAATTATAAGTTACAATGTATATAATTAGAAAGAAATAATTGTTATTTTTGGGCATGTTCATGAATATTACGTCTACAAAATTATTACTGTTATTACTATCAGTTTCTCAGCTATTGTCTGCAAGATATCGGCTGCTTGCATGTGGGACAACTAACGAAATCAGAGCAGATGTTCAGTCTTTCAATCATAGTTAAACAAGGCTCCCTAAGTAAATTTTGTGCGAATTCAACTCTTTTATAATACGTGGCCACTAATACATCTATTATACGATGCAACGCGAATTTTGGGTTACCCTTTGTGTGTAATTAATAAATTAAACAAATCAAAAAAACTTTTACAATGAGCAACTAAATCAACAAGTTAGGATTGCGTCACAAAAATTTAAATTATTTTTCCTTTGAGATAAATATTCATCTTGAGAAAGACCCAGGCTGACTCAGACCGTTTCATCTAGATTCTAAAACTAGAATATTATAGTTGCCGAGTTGCATCAAAATAAAGTCTCTGTAACGATTAAAGTTAAAAATTGCGTCGGTTGTACGTGACGGCTGACTTTCAAAATAAAAATATTTCTAGGAAATCAAATCACGGACATTTCGGACATATTTTCATATTCATATACTATTAGACAAGCAAAAATGGCAAATACATTTTACTCTATTTTACTAAGACAAATCTATGAGAGAGAAGACAAATTCCTAAGCATTCCATGGATTCACCGTGCGGGTGCCGGGTCCATGTGTGTGGGTAAGAGATGAGAAGAATTGTGTCTCGGGCTTGCGACCGACAATAGGCTGGTTTAAGAAAAGGAGGCCTCTTTTTTTTTTATTGCGCGATAATACGCTCACCATCCACCATTCTACTTCTCTCCCTACCTAACCAAATACTGTATGATTACGTTAATGCCGTCTTGGAAGCTCGTTCCATAAATGTATTGACGGCAGACCTGCTTAGGCCCAATTCTTTCAGTAAGTGATGCAAAGATTTTGCTGGAACTCTTCTAGCACCAACTTCCACTGCGTAAAGCTGAGTCTTGAACCCGTTCCTGATCATTTCTTCTGTGAGATCATAATATTTATTCGACTTCATGTTGTGGTCTTTTGGAATATTTGATTCCCACGGAACGGTAAGTTCAATGTAATACATCCCCAAAATTTCCGTAATTATTTGCTGTTTTTTTTTTTAAGTACACTTAATACTTAAAACATCTTGGAAATAATGTGAGCTAAATGGGGTGTATCACTAACTTTTTATCACGATAGATGGCGCATGATAGATGGTACCTAATGTGACTGTCAGTTGCATAGAAAACTTGTATTTTTATTACGAAATTTATTATTTTCTGAATATTATGCCGAAGTGAGCAGCTTTTAAGTGTACAAATCGAGATTTCTGAGCGAAATCAAAGATATGGCGATCTCAAAATTGCCGTTGTATTAACAAAACCTTTTTTCTTTTTAGAGACTGTGTGCGCTTTCTTAATTCGTATTTTAAAGTAGGTAACGTTAATTTAAAATACATTTTTCTGTTATAAAACTAAAAAACTACAAAAACATTTAAAAAATGATGCGACATAGGTGTAGGACAAGGTACCATCGCCGCTAGCGACATCTACAAAAAGCTTTGCCTGATACACCCCATTGTGCGAGTGAGAGGGATGCAAAAGTGTTAAATTATCTTGAACAGAATTTGGCTACAATACAATTCCAAGAATGTTTTTTTGTCGGTTGACGATCACCATCCCTACCGTTACCCTTAACATTTTATTTCTCCGCATATGAGTAAAAACGGACCTCTTCAATATTAACCAGAGAAATCTCGACTCTAAAAATAAAGTTACGCAAGTTGTTGACGCCATTGTTATTTTAAAACGAATGCAAATAGCTCATATTTTCCGTTTTAAAAATAATTTTATAAATGACATCCCTAGATAAGTGGAAATAAATGTCGGTCAGGTTGAAGGGCTGAATCTACAAGATGATCATTCGTTCCCGTCTTATTTACGCTGCGCCAGCCTGGCATCACCTTCTGGCGAAGACCACAGGGGCAAGATTCAAAGTCAGCAGAACATATAGCTCACGAGTGCTCCTCCTGAGCGCCGTGGTTCGTGCGTAATCCCGTCATAGCTCGAAATCTGGAGATGCCTTCTATTGAGGAGTTTGTCGTTGGCCTGACTAGACCATACCATCTATTAGGACGACAACGGAACCTTCAAGCATCTCCAGAACATCGCTCAGTCTTGCGCTCGGCCCAACGGGAGACCACATCCAAAAGAAGTGCTCAGTCTAACCTAGACCCTTGGGTTCGTGAGCCACAAAGCTTCAAAAGTGCACGAATTACGAGCGGGTGGTTACCATCTAAGATCCTGTAGGGTTAATCGAAGGAATTTCCTTAATTCTAACTCAGGCAAATTAGCCCATCAGGGACTGGACGACCTGTCTGTCTATTATCCGTTCCTGTCTTACTTACGTTGCGCAACCTTATGGCGAAAGCCAACAGGGGCAAGATCCAAAGTCAGCAGAGCATATTACTCAGAGTGGTATCCCCAACGCCGTGGTTCGCGCGTACTTTCGTCATAGCTCGAGATCTGGAGAGGCCTACTATTGAGGAGTTTGTCGTTAGCCTGACTAGACATATGTTCTATTGGGCCGACAACGGACACTTTAAACATCTCCAGAATATCGCACCGTCTTGCGCAGGGGCCAACGGGACCTTTGTAAGAATTTAATGAGTGTTCTTACAACCGAGCCACTACCGCACCATCCCTTTAAGAAAAAGAATTCGGCTACAGTATAGCAAAACCAAGAAAAGCCTTTAATAGGGGCTTAGATCTTTTTTTTTTTTTTTTTTCAAAAATATTGAAGGCTTGTGTAAAGTGGAGATCTACGAGCTCTAATGGCTGTAAAGATGACCCTGGCTAGTGGCACTAAAAATAGACTGCGAAAAAAATATACTGGCTACCATATGGAACAGGGGTGAATGCCACAATATAGAAATATCACAATAACCCGACCATATGGGCCATAAGTACACTCAACAACAAATTTATTATTGGGTTTAAAGTAAAAAAAAGTAAAGTTCATCACGACCGTTTCCCGTTCGGATCAGAAACCACGTTTATAAATAAACAAGTAATTACAAAACCTAATTTAAATATGAATCGGGACCGTGCGGTAGGGTAGCATTTCCTCGATGAATCTCTGAGTGAGGAGAGAACCAGCCGACGATTTATTACAAACACTCTAGCGGTTAAGTCCGTGGATTTAGACTCGGAGGTACCGGGTTCAATTCCTGGTCGAGACACCATAATATTTATTAATTTAAATAAATACATTTAATATTACAAATAAATTTAATTATTTGTAATATTTCTCGAGTTTGGTACGCTGGAGACATCGACGAGCTTGCCACTTGTCATGATTGGCCTATAGTAAAGTTGGCTAAATGTGAATCCGCTTATTTATAAGCGTGGTTTCTGACCATCTTTCCCAAAAGGGAAACGGTCGTGATGATACCTTACTTATAAACTTTTAAATGTTATTTAGATAAGACTTGCTCATTAGTAGGATTTTATGAGATTTTTGTCAGAAATAAATATATGTTTTAATTCGATTTCAAAGTAATATGCTGACTGTACATTAATTACATCCATATCATAATCCTAACGTACTAGATAATCCTTACGTCACGTAATCAAGGTTTGCATCCCTCTCGCTCGCACAATCCAATATTTTCAAAGATTTTTTTTATACTGTGTGTACTTTTAAGAAATCGTTTTGAGAAGTCTTTTACCTTTCTAGGAAATAAAATCACGGACATTTTAAAGATATATTAACGAGCTTTTAAGACGGCATTAACGGAATCATACAGTATTTGGTTGGGTAGGGAGAGGAGTAGCATGGTGGATGGTGAGCGTATTATCGCGCAATAAAATAAAAAAGGGAGGCGCCTCTTTGACTTAAACCAGCCTATTGTCGGTCGCAAGCCCGAGACACCATTTTTCTCATCTCTTACCCACACACGATGGACCCGGCACCCGCACGGTGAATCCATGGAAATTTGTCTTCAAAATTTGCTTGGGTAGGGAGAGGAGTAGAATGGTGGATGGTGAGCGTCTTATTGCGCAATAAATTAAAGAATGAGGCCTCCTTTTTCAACGCAGCCTATTGTCGGTCCGACACACCATTCGTCTCGTCTCCTACCCAAACACGATGGATCCGGCACCCGCACGGTGAATCCATGGAATGCTTAGTAATTTGTCTTCTATCAATAGATTTGTATTAGTAAAATCGTTTTAATGTTTTTGTTATTTTTCACTGTCCAAAAAAGTTATACTCACTTTTCTCAAAAGAACACCCAAGACTTGAAAAATCTTTTTAAAAAATGTAATGTGAGAGAGGGATGCAAATGTTAAGCCTTCTTTAAAAATAATCCAGTAACAAAGGGCATGGAAAATTTTAGTATAAAAATAACTTACTATTTGCGGGTTAGGTTTATTTATTTACACCATGACGAGGGTGAATTTAGAAAATTTATACCAGTCTTGTTTGACCCAATTTAGCCATTATTAGGCCACTTGGACACTGGAGATTATTTTATAGAAATGCACAATCAATAACTTTTGTTTGTCCAGTTTAGATAACTTAAAACAGAGTCTTTAAATCCCACTGGAAGACAAAGAGAGACAGAAACAGAGCAGGAATCATTTAACAATTATAAGGTAATTTGCCCAGTCTGCCGGGGCAGGGAAGTAGGTATCCACCGTTCGTGCCGATAAACCCAGTGAAGTGTATTCACACGTTTCGGGATCAGGCTCGGATTGCCGTCATGTCCAGTCAAGCCGGCATAGAAAAAAGAGAAGCATTTCAACAAATATAAATACACAAAATACATTTATTTTCGCTTTAGTGAACAGACGTTTCTGTATAGATCACTAGTCTTGTAATATGTCAGGCATAGAAATTTCAAAATTATAAACTGCCCATTTATTATGAAAGGAAAACTGGAGGTGTAGTGCGTCTGGTGATTGCTGAGAACAGAGTCGCCCTCTTTAGTGGGCGGAAATGTATATGGATAATGACATAATTAAAGCTGGGCTGCCTGTTCACTGGTTCACAGAAGAGAAGCAGAGTACATTTTATCAAATATAAATAATTAAGAACAAAAAATTGACCTAAATATTTGTTTTCGCTTCAGTGAACAGACAGCCTATTTAGATAGAAAAAATATTATTTAGCTATAAGGTGGTGTAGCGAACCCAATCACTAGTCTGGTAATATATCAGGCATAGTTAGCAAAAATATTAATCACCGATTTATTATGAAAGAAAGCACTGGAGAGCGTTTTGCAAATTTCCTGAGAACAGAGTTAACAACTTTTTTGCCATACTCCCTAAGCGGAACATGGACTCACTTTTTTGGACCAACTCAGACAGTAAGTTATTGATATAATTAAGGCTATCTTTGATATAAATATACATTAAATACAAGAGTAGAATCGGGTGTTTTTACACCTGGGTTTGAGAACTGCCTGAAACACAAGACCACTTTGTTAAGGCACAGAAGTATCTTTATGTTTCCAACACACAATTAATTGAAACTTCTGATAATATCCAAATTGTATTAGATTTTATAGAAATCATAAAAAAAGGTTTTAAAATGCTTAAAATATATATTATTTTATTTAATCTTAGATTATGAATTATGACCTTTCCATGGAAATCAATACACCTTGTATCAGTTCAAAACTTGTAAAGGTATTTTAATGTAATATTCCAGTTATCACGACCCAAAGGGTAGATTGTGCTATCATTAAACTGAATAATAGTGGGGATAAGGACATACAATACCAGGCTGGTTACTAGTCAAAAGTGGCCGTGGAATCACATGCCATGTTAAGATGTTGATGTAATGCAATAACTGATAAGCACTTAAAACCAATAGGTGGTCTTTCCATAGTAGTAATTAGGTTTAATTTTTCTTTCATATTAAAGTTGGACCTTTTTATGTTTAACACTCAATTATTTATATTTATTTATTATTAGGTGTGCAAACAGATTCCAGTCAGTTGCAAATTTGAGTTCATTTAATTTATACATGGACTAGACTGGAATCCAAGCAGCACACACAACATGCAAATTATAATAATTATTATTAAAATTAGAAAATAAATTACACAAATTAAATTCAATCATAATTACAATTCAATAATATCAATTAAATAATTTCTTACACAAATACAATTTACAACAAAATATACATGTACAACAATACAGGTAACATAATAATAATTTAACAAAAGATAAAAGTCAATATGAGTCAAATAAGGCAGAGGAGGTCTGTGGTAATGGACTTTTTATAGGCTGCAAAACCACTGTCAAAATAGTATATAATATAATATATAATACGCTGGAGACATCGACGAGCTTGCCACTTGTCATGATTGGCGTATAGTAAAGTTGGCTAAATGTGAATCCGCTTATTTAAAAGCGTGGTTTCTGACCACCCCGAAAGGGAAACGGTCGTGATGATACTTCTTCAATATAATAAAAATATAGTTTAGCAGTGTGTTGAAGTTTTTTATCATAAATGTGGAAATTGCTAATTGGCTTTATTGTAATTTAAACATAAATACACATATATATTAAAGCTGTAAGTTGGCCAAAATAAATGTCTTGTCCAATCCTGGATTCCAAGGAAAATCTCTGCCAAATTTTATTAAAATGGCTTGTTGCCTTCACGCCACAAATATGTAGGACACAACAGTTGTATGTATTGACTTTTTGACTTATACTAATATAAAATATATGATATAACTTTTAACCCAAATTGACATTAATATATATTTATTATTGTTAATATTAATAATAATAAATGAAACCTAAAGTTGTATAATCTGTGAAACACAGTTGATTCTAATCATCTAAGTAGCAGTGTACGCTAGGGTGGAGTTATTTTTATTTAATTTTATATATGGCATACCCACAAAAAGCTGATTGATAGGCACAATAAGCAATACTGAAAATATTTTTTGTCTAGGGTTATATTTAAAGAACAAAGTTTTGGAAAAAAAAACGAAATAAAGTTAATGTTTGATAGTGCAAAAGCAAACGCTAAACAAAATATCCAGTGTTTGTCATCTGAATGAGGCTGTAAAAAATGAAAATTAGTTTTTTTTTTTTTTAAATCTTGCTCGGGTAACTCAAACCATTATATTACATAAATGATATTTAACATACTTCATTTACTCATCCATTGGCAGTATTTTTATCACTATGCTATTACAAAAAAAACGAAAAAAAAAAACACCATACATTTTCACTAGTGTACACTGCCCTTGGGTTGCAATTCAGATCTTATAAATTATTGTAATAAGTGCTTGAAATGCATTAATTGTAACCTGTTAGTGTACCTTAAAAAATTTATAAATATGACAACATTATGCAGCTGCCTGTGACCGTCTCCAGTTTCCAGGGAAATTTTCTGTCTAATTTCAACAAAATAGGTCCAGGCCGATAAACAGACATCCCGCACTTATAAATATTTGTATTAGTTAAAATAATGATATATGTTAATGGCATGGAGATATTATGAAGGTATGTTTATTTATTTATCAAAGTCAAAGTTAAGTTATAATATCTTTATTCACGTAAACCTATTACAGGCATTTAAGAAACGTAATTAATCTCTTCATTGCACAAAATAACTTTAAAAGTAGTGTACAAGAGCAAACTTAATGCCCGGTATTTTATTTAACCTTTGGGAGTGTGGCAGAGGATTGCGTGTGTTACTAAGATAAATGCCTCCGTGGTCTAGCGGTTAAGTCCGTGGATTTAGACTCGGAGGTACCGGGTTTGATTCCTGGTTGGGACACAAAAATATTTATTAATGTAAATACATACATTAAATTAATATTTAATTTATTTGTGATATTTCTCGAGTTTGGTATGCTGGAGACATCGACGAGCTTGCCACTTGTCATGATTAGCTTATAGTAAAGTTGGCTAAATGTGAATCCGCTTATTTATAAACGTGGTTTCTGACCACCCCAGAAGGGAAACGGTTGTGATGTTATTTTACTAAGATAAATACAATTAATTAAGAATAATTAAATACTATTACATAAATACTTACATGATATATAATTAAAATAATATATATAATAAACATAAATATATATTACTCATGTTGTTTTCTCAAAATACTATACAACAACCATATTTAACTTTAGGTAGTTGACAGAATAAATAGGTCCAGACAAATGACTTAAAGAACATGGCAGGTGAGGGTCCGATAAGCAGATGAGCCTTACACAGTAAAAACTATACCATTTAGTTGCATAGACTTCCCATACCGAAAAATGCATGGTGATTTTATAGATTGTAAGGGTCTTTTCAAGTGTGCCCTTTAAATTATGACTTTGGATTTAAGACGCCGTTGTATAATGCTGTTTATTGTACAAATACATAAGTTGCAAAAAAACATCAGCATTGGTTAGGCCAAGTCAAATTAATATGAATAATATTTTATATATCTAAGTCCAAAAATATAATCTATAGATTATATTCTATAATATATTATTCCTATATACTATTGTATGATTTAACATCTGCAAAATGGATCTAATCAGTTCAAAATAAAGAACTTAACCTCCGGAAACACAAATTGGCCAACAAAACTTCTCAGTCGTTTTGCAAACTTGAAGTTAACATAAGTTACTATTATTTGTGTGCCATATCATCAACATGAAATACAGAATAACATATTTTGATCAAAACAAACTAAAAGACTTGGCAACCTTGTAGTTTATCATACAAAAATAAAATCAGCTGATTACTGTACAAAAATCAAACATTGCATTATTTACTTAAGTGTCAATTTTAATTATAAAGTAAACCCAAGATACTATACATTAAACACCCACTATATTGGATATTCATCTTCTTAGGTCTTATCTAGTTGAAAGTCTTTCCAAATTATTAGAAGTGAATGACCTACCTAAACTTACCTCTGAGTTCTTAGGAGGCTCGGTGAGCTCCTCACGGCGGATCTGGTGCTGCGGTGTGGCTCCATAGCCGTGGTCGAGCAGGTGGTAGCTGATGGGCTGTTCCGGGCTGCCGTTCAGCAGCGTGGTGCATGGCGACACGCACTCCGCCTCGCCCTCCACGCACTCGCGCTTCACCCCCCTCGGCATCGCTGCCAACAACAAATAATCATAAACATAACCTACCAACTTTACACACACATCAACTCGTCATTGCAGCATAGTTACGATAAATACAATTCAATTAGCAAAGAGGTTAGGAGCGCCGACACCAACACCTTAACCGAAGCCAGAGCGGGTACAAAAACTTAACATCGATCTTACTTAAAAGATAACCATGTTCAACCCAAACGCCATCAACTGTATAAATTCAATTAAAACACATTTTCCTTCGCACAAAACCAAAATTATAGACTTAGCGGCGGCGACAGATTTCGACCGCCATGACGACTGTTGCAAAGAAGGCAATCAATCTCGAAATATTAGCTATAATAACAAACATATTATACTTACGAAAGGTGTAAGCACACGATAACCGTTATGATAACTATTTAACGACATTAATATTTTCGACGCTACCGCTACATTATCGAGTAGTTAGCTCAAAAGTAAAATGTCCGCCGCTTTGTTGGTCTCGAGTGAACTCGTGGACATCGAGACGCTTTATCGATCAATTTTAATCAATTAACACTTTCATAAACTCACTTTACATTTTCCACAAAATTTGGACTATTTCCATTACCAAGATTACATTGTTACAAAAGATATTAAAGAAATTGCGAAGCGAACGACGAAACAGCGACAGGAAGCTTTTCAGAACATCTGGCTTGCAAGCGACGTAGCAGTGGCGCGAACTACGCGCGCAAGCGCGAAGCGACAAACCAACCCCTAGCGGGCGTTGTTCACCAAATTCCTCCCCTCGGCGTTACGGGGCCATAAAAAATATAACGAATTTTTGAATTTTCGTTGCCAGACCGGTTTTCAACAAGTCACTCTGCGCTGTATTTCATCGACCGCTACAACTTCCAAACCTACATGCGTGCGAAAATTCAGCAAGTTAACCAAGCTTAAATTATCGATTTTTGCCCAAATACCTACTTACCTATAGACATATAACATACGTATCTATTTTGGTAATTTAACAACTAATCCCATGATCTATAAAATTCTTAATATGACCTTAACAGAATACGAGTACGTAACCCGAAATGTTTACCAATATCATTATATTCCAAAAGCATGTTGCCTTTAAGTACCTATCTTCCTTACTGTTATTGTTATGTTATAATTATATTGTCCTTTATCTACCAGCAACAGGTATAATGACTGCGACCACTCGCTAAATAAATAGGTAATACAGAAATGTTTCTGGCTGGATAAATTAAACATTTATCTGATAATATTAGCGTTACTTAGCTATATTATTAATTAAATTAAATTAAATTAAAACTGCTTTTGTCGTTTTCCTCCCAAAGTGTGCTGTATCTATATGTACATATATTGTATAAGTAATAAATATTTAATTAACTTTCATTTTATTTTGAAAAAATAGTCATGTTAGTCTTACGTGTTTACAGGTCTACGCCTCCCATAGGTCCTACTTACATCACATAAACTAATGCTTAACTTAGGTCGGCACATTAAGTTACCTCTAAATTTTTGCTAACGCTGCTAGGGTATTTCAATTGTGATTCAACTCTGTCACAAGCCCGAGACTCACGATGGCCGCACGTTAAAGTGTATTGATTTTGGATCATAAAAGAATAGGATCAAGACGCAAATATGTAATTGCAAAGCTTGACCAAAAATTGAAGATATGTTATCTAAAACGATAGATGCCGTAGCTATTAGGTTAGTATTATAGACATACTCGTTCCGTAGTACGTTAATCCTTTTTTGCAAAGGTATTATTTTGCACCATGAAGTTTATACTCCGCTAAGCAAACTTCGAGTATAACTAAGAGATTGATTTGTGATTTGACCAGATTTGACCCGATAATTGAGGATAGGAGAAATGTCCTACAAAACACATCATCAATGTCGTAGAGCGTAACTAAAGCGCTTTCATCAATAAGTTTTCAATGATTGTATTGTTTTAGTTTTGAAAAAAAAAGTAATTTATACAATAGATACCTTATTCTAGTATAGTTTTTTAAAAGAATAATAATATCTATTATACGAAAAATATATATATAAAATTAATATTACGGATTCGGATATAACTCCCGTCCGCGTGGAATGGTGGCAAGAACGCTGGCTGAATTTCGCCGGTGAATTGCAATATTGATTCTTTGGGCGAAGTAAGAGCCAGCCTTCTTGTCACCGTAATAATTGCCTTATCCACATGTTGATAGTAAATTAATGTAAGTACCTTGGTACCTACTTAATTTGTATTATAATAAAAAATAACATCGATCTGCACACACATTCTCTATAAATAATAGCTTCATGTAAATACATTAAGACAAGACGCAGAGTTGGACAAACACTGCCGATGTTCTGTGATTCTGTCTGTGTACTAATCCTTTATCTGTGGTTCTGTGGAAGGCCGCAGGTTGAGTGTATTACTCGTAGATTAACTTCAGTAAAGAAAGTCTAATTCAGTGGAATGAGAAGATCTCCCTTACGCGCAACGCGTATAATTTCATGCCTTTCACATTGAACGTGTGTAATGGACAATATTTTAATGCTTTAAGTAATTTATAGGCAATGGGGTTGTATATAAATTCTGTGCAATCTCTAAAATAATTATGTATAGGCAAGTTATTTGACTTTATTCTGAGTGTTTATGTATTATTTACATATAATTATTTCCTTAAGTTATTAGTCGTTAAAATTAATAGATAAAGAGGTACCTTCTGGTTGAATTAAAATTAAAATGAATCTGTTTGGAGGGAAAACTAAAACGGATACGGAAGTAAACAGAATCCTGACCGGAAATTAAACGCGGCCATAGACAAATATTATTTTTTTAAATACATTTAACGTTCCATTTAGAAACCATATTGAACTCACATCAAAGAGAGTTCGCAAACTTATGGCTGTATTTAGAAATATTAGACATGTTGCCAATACCAAAATAATGAAGTTAATATATTTTGCCCTCTGTCAATCAGTTATAACTTATTGTATTTCTGTATGGGGTGGTGCTTCTAAGTCTCATCTAATAGCCCTTGAGCGTGCTCAAAGAGCTGTTCTAAAGGTTTGCTGTTTCCGCCCAATCAGATACTCAACAGCTGCAATTTATAATGACTGCAAGGTTCTTACAGTGAGACAGCTCTTCATTTCGTCTATCGTCCTGACTCATCATTCGAAGTTGGCAGGTTGTCATACGATGGTACGGAATAGTAAATATATTGACTCCAAACGAAAAAGAGGTCTAATCAGTACCTACAATATATGCAGGACCACATTTGCTAAGAGATTTGCTGGGTTTTTGGGTGGATACATATACAACAAGACCAATCATAATATTGATATATTTAAATTGAATAAAATTGAATGCAAAAAAAATGTTAACATCTGGCTTCTAACAAGGAACTATGACCAAACAGAAGATATTTTGATCACAATAAAATAAAATTATAAATCCGATTTACACTCACTCTCACACACCAATTTACATATATTATATTATTTATTTATTATATTATTTATTTATTATATTGTATTATGTTATATTATATTATATTATTACACACAAATACAAAAATATGCATGCTCTTCTTCTTCTTTATTATTATTGCATGATTTTATAAGTTTAGTTTCTTTAAATATACCTAATAATAATTTATAGAAATAATTATGTAACTTTTAAATATGTTGTGCCCCGGAAAGAGACCTGCTAGCTATATAGTAGTTGAAAGACTATTAGTTTAGCTAGCAGCGACACATTTGTCTAAATTACTAGTTTAGATAGTATTTATAAAAGTGCCTACCTACATCTTCTGTAGGATTATTTTTTGTGAAACCCTAGTAATAAGTATTTTTGATTAATAAACTATTTGAATTTGAATTTGAATTTGAATTTTACTTAACTTGTAATATGTAAGTATTGATTTCTTTCTTATACTTGTGTAATACCGAATTATTATAATCTAATCGTTACCAATAAAATGAAAAATATCTCCCTTGTGCCTACAACTACAATATTAAAAAAGTAAAAACACCTATGTTTTATACTGACGGCCGGTTGCAAGGCTGATTAAAATAATCGACGATCAAAATTTTAATATATACGCCACATGATTTGTAATGAGCTTTTCAATATGGTTATTTCAGCAAATGAGACTCGTAAACATGTCAAAGTATAATTAATCAGTCTTTTTGACTGGCCATGAGTACGACATGCAACTTGGCGTAGAACTAATGGTAAGCCAGACGTGAGGACTAGGAATATATCAGTGCCAACCATCTATTTCCTATAACATTTTCAAAGTTATTCAATGACTTTTATTTGATTCCTCGTCGGGACACAATAATGTGATATTTCTCGAGTTTGTTATGCTAGAGACATCGACAAGCTTGCCATTAGTAATGAAGGGCTTATAGTAGACTGGCTAAATGTAATTCTGTAAATTCTTAAAAAAAAGCGTTTTTTCTAACCCCAATCTAGATGATACTATACTTTGTTTTAGAGCTAGATCTATTATACAATGATGTAGGTAGATTTTTTTTTTTCATTCATATATTTTTATATACTAGCAGAGTTTCACCTAAAGGTTATTATTTTAGCTTTGAACTTTACCATGAACCTTTTTTTTTTTTTTTTTTAATTGTCTTTCAAGGACATTGTACAGAATACATAAGTCCTAAACACGTAATTTATTTGCATAATATATGTTCATAACAAAGTTCATAACCGAGTTGGGGATCATCAAATTCCCGATGCCGCAGAATTTGATGCTTTACTTGGAGTCACTCGCGGCATTATAGCCCAAACACGTCGGGTAAAATATGAGAGTTGACAGCGCGGGAAAACCGCAAAAAATAAACTGCAACTTATGCCCCATATTTGAAGTCCAATTTATCGTTTTCCATAATTATTCACATTGCAGCACATTATTAAACAAAACAACACCACTTTTGACCAATAATATCCTCAGCAAATTAATTTACAAAACAAAAACTTGCACTTGACATGTCCACGCAAAATGGCGCGAAAAACTCTTACCATGAACCTAATATGAGGCGTATAAAAGGCAGCTAAATCCACTTTTGGTAATTTGGTACAAATAAAAAAAAAGTATGTTAAAATATTACAAAGAGTGATGTTCAGAATGATTTAACTAAAGACTAGGAGCTCTATAGATAGCAAATTGAATAACCATAAAGATTTATTTGTTATTGAATTAATTAAAAGCTGTATTTGTTACCAACTTTTGGATTTAGCTGTGTTTGATTTTATACGCCTCATATACACGTAGTCACCCTCCCTACGCGTACGTATAAATTTGGGGACTCACATCTGTCGCACGATAAATATGTGGAAGTCAATAGTTCTATAACCTAATTCCTTCTTTTCCATTCCGCAACCGAACCACATGCACAGGTCAGAATATGCACTCACATACCGTAGTCAACATCCCTTGGCGTACGTATAAATTTGGGGACTCATACATCTGTCGCACAATAAACATGTGGAATGCGTGAAAAAGTGTGAAAACGCATCTAGTTAAGCCGGCATAGTGCTAGGGACTGATGGCAGTCATAAGTGTCTGATTCGAGTTGCTAACATTCATAAACCTTGCGCGCTGCTTACCATCAGGTGGGCGCAAGGTCACATGTCGAGCTAGTATATATAAAAAAAAGGGTGAAAAATAAAACATTAAAATACAGTAACAAAATATAATAAATCATAAATTGCAACAAAATTATACAGGTTCAGCTTAAAATTAATTATCACAAAGAGTTACGGCCGGTAATTGAATATGAGTACCATCCTCAACATTTAAATTTGTACCAAAACGAAGTACCTATTTGTTATTGGAAAAATCTAGCGTTAAGTTAATATAATTGGTATCCTTTCCTCACTCTTATATTGACCGCCTCCGTGGTCTAGTGGTAACAAACGTTGCCGTGAACTCGGGAGGTCGTGGGTTCGATTCCCACCGGGAGCAAGTTGTACATTGTATAATTTGTCTCGGTCTGGGTGTTTATATGTATAATATGTATATATTTACAAAAAAAAAAGTATAATATGTAGTTTATCAACCATCTAGTTTCCGTAACACAAGCCTCGTAGCTTACCACGGAAATTAGATGGCGCTGTGTGACCTGTCTGAAAATATTTATTTATTTATATCCTTATCCAAATGTTACATCATATAATATGACTTTTAAAAGCAATAGGTAATAAGGCGAATTGTTGTCACGAAACTGTTAAATTAAATTTTTTTTTTTTTTTTTCTCAAATAAAAAAAAACACTATGTCATAATTGCAACTAGTTTTCTAGGGTTAACAGCGAGCAAAAATTAGATATATTGAAAGCGAGCAAAAACTAGATATATTGAAGGTAGTTTGACAATTTTTGCCACAATTCGTTCAGATAGTTTTTGTTTCAATATTTACCGACTCTCGGCGAAGGTGTTTGCTCTGCTGCTGTGTTTGGATATATATAATAATAAATAATGAGAATATTATGTAAGAATAAGAATAAGGTCAAAGAAACGTTAAAATTTATATAGGCTTTTTAATTATAATTATTTTTTCACAATTTAATTTTTATTTTTTTCATAATGTTTACTTTGTTTTGAATGTCAAATTTTTATTTAAAGTCAAAGTCAAAATATCTTTATTCATGTAAACCTATTACAGGCATTCATGAAACGTCATTAATTTAATAATAGAATATAAATATTATCTCTTTATATAAAATATATAAGTATATAACTTTGTACATTCTATAATTATATATCCTATCTGTGGATAACGTGTTAATTGTATAATTACCTGTACTATGTAATCTATATTTGTATTGTATCCTTATTGTACAATTGTTTGTTATTTCAAATAAATACAATAAATAATACTCGCATAGTGTTATTGAGTCAAAAATAGGGAAACTGCCTTCTGGAGCCCAGAATTTCTTTTCCAGAAGGCAAGTGTTCACTAACTGAAATGATTTAATTATGATCCAATAAACATTTTTATTATTAAAATTGAAAATAGCGTTAATTATACCAGTTAAAGACTGACCTTCAAAATAAAACTGATACCTTCGACGCTGTAGGTAAACGAGTATTATCACGACCCTACTCGTATATCATATTATATCATGTAAAGGAATTGTCATACTATAGCTAAAACAAAAATAATTTACGATGTCACTGCCTCCGTGTTCTAGCGATTAAATCCGTGGATTTAGACTCGGAGGTACCGGGTTCGATTCCTGGTCGGGACACAATATTATTTATTCATTGAAATAAATAAATTAAATTAATATTTAATTTATTTGTGACATTTCTCGAGTTTGGTACGCTGGAGACATCGACGAGCTTGCCACTTGTCATGATTGGCCTATAGTAAAGTTGGCTAAATGTGAATCCGCTTATTCATAAGCGTGGTTTCTAAACACACCGGAAGGGAAACGGTCGTGATGATACTTTACTATATCATGTATCCTTTACGGGGTCAAAAACACAAAAAAAACCTTTTTTAAGAATTGAGTTCACATTTTGCCAACTTCACTACAGACCAAATACAACAAGTTTCAAGCTAGTCGAAGTACCGAACTCGAGAAATATCACGTAAATAAAATATTAATTATTTAAATTAATAATTATAATTGTGTCCTGACCAGGAATCGAACCCGGTACCTCCGAGTCTTTATTCACGGACTTAACCGCTAGACCACGAAGGCGTCGAAAGTATTAGTTTTATTTTAAAAGCCAGCCGGTATAATCGACGCCATTTTTAACTTCAACCGATACATTTACAGATACTACGTTTTGGTACAACCCAGCCTTACGGCCAGTTGCAGAAAGGTAGATTTTCTTTAGGAGTTTTTAACATATGCTTATGAGTTCATTCATAATGTCGCGCGCCATTTTCAAGTTTATTTAATATTAGGTTTTCTTTTAAATTATTTAATATTGTAATTCATTTATACTGTTTGTATATTACTTCTAAAACTAATCCATAATTAATATATATATAATATTAAACGTTACAAACATATAAAGTTGAAAAAGCCGAGAGAGGTGTGTTTGTTAGTATTAATACTCAAAGATGTGAAATCCGCAATTTATCATCTATACATTAAAAAAAAAATGTTATGAATAAAAATGTGATTTAGACCGTTCCGAATTGAAATCACGCTCTGAGCATTCAAATCTTTGATTCGGAACGACTGTCAATATCATATTCATTCTAAACGCTCTGAGCATGATACGGAACGAATAGTTCGCTTGTTGACAACAAGGAGTTCTTCGCGCCATTTTGCGTGGACATGTCAAGTGCAAGTTTTTGTTTTGTAAATTAATTTACTGTGGATATTATTGGTCAAAAGTGGTGTTGTTTTGTTTAATAATGTGCTACATGTGAATAATTATGGAAAACGATAAATTGGACTTTAAATATGGGGCACAAGTTGCAGTTTATTTTTTGCGGTTTTCCCGCGCTGTCAACTCCCATATTTTACCCGACGTGTTTGGGCTATAATGCCGCGAGTGACTCCAAGTAAAGCATCAAATTCTGCAGCATCTGGAATTTGATGATCCCCAACTCTGTTATGAACATATATTATGCAAATAAATTACGTGTTTAGGACTGATGTATTCTGTACAATGTCCTTTAAAGACAATAAAAAAAAAAAAAAAAAAATTGTTGACAACAATGGCCGAGAAGTTCTTCGCGCCATTTTGCACGGACATGTCAAGTCCAAGTTTTTCGGTTTGTAAATTAGTTTACTGTGATTATTGTTAGTCAAAAGTGGTGTTATTTTGTTTAATAATGTGCTACATTGTAAATAATAATAGAAAACGATAAATTTGACGAGTATATGGGACAGAAGATACACTTTATTTATTGCAGTTTTCCCGCGCTGTGAACTCCTGTATACCCTTCGTGTTTGGGCGACATTGACGTGAATTACTCCATGGAAAGTATCAAATTCTGCAACACTTGGAATTTGATGATCCCCAACTCGGTTATGAACTCTGTTATAAACATATATTATGTAAATAAATTGCGTGTTTAGGGCTGATGTATTCTGTACAATGTCCTTTAAAGACATTTAAAAAAAAAAACAAAAAAACAATGGCCGACATGTTGAATGAACATTTAATTTAGTACCAGGCGGCACCACTTTTTATAAGAACCGAATTTGTCAATTGCTTGTTCTAAGTTTCCACCCCCTGGTTGAAATAACCAAAATGACTGGCAACTAGTAACTACCAATCACGTGGCGTATATAAAAATATTGATCAGAGATTAATTTAATCATCCCATCTACAACTGGCCGTTAGTAATTAGAACAGAATAAGGAAGGATCTTAGAATAATGACAAGGGAAGGATTGAATTGCCAATTCAATGCTTCCTTAGTGGCTCTTTGTTTTCTTAAGTAGCCGAATTACCTATACAATTACTGTACTTAAGTAAAAAGAAATTAAAGCCCAATTAAGTAGTTGATGTATTACTGGCCTTATAGTTTTAAACTAAATATCAATAATGACAAAAACTTCAAATTTATTGTCCTTGGGTTCATCTACTATTTGCATGGCCGAGTATGTGATAGCTTTGACTTCTGAACCCTGCGGATGTTTCCCAATAACAAATTCTTCTCCATAACATTTGCAAGTTATTCTGAATTCTTCTGTGTTAAATTCTGTGATTTCTATCTTCTTGCAGATGACATTAGGCTCGGCACAGAATAGGAATAGTAATTCGTCGAGGAAATGATAGAGTAATCCCATCATATCATCTGCGTTTGCCTCAATTGTGTGTACTTCTGTTATTTGCACATAGTTTAGCTCTGTCATGTAGCCAAACATGGCCATGCCACATTGTTCAAATGCCTCTTGCAGGCTGTCTCCCCAAGCATGTAACCTGAATAATAACACAGACAATATTAAGTAACGTTTTATCACAACCGTATTGTTGACGACTTGGAGGTTATTCTTGAAGATTAGATTGAAGTTGATACGTTGTCACTGAGACAATGTATGTATGTATACAGGGTTACAGCGAAAGTCGACCGAGATCCGTTAAGGGCGTGTAGTTTGCATCTTTTCTGACTGATTCGACTATGGAACATCCTACCCCAAACTTAACCGTGTTCGAGATATTTAACTTTTATTTTTTTAAATAAAATTAGCCGATTTTTTGGCTATTAAATTACAAATTTTGAAATTTGTGAGTCTAATTATTATTATTATTTGATTTTTACATGTAAGATAATACGCCTTATTAATAACCAAAATTGTAAGTAAGTTAACGAAATTGGTCGTAGTAGGCGATTTAAAGTTAAAAAAGTTAGAATTTTTAGAACGTTTATTTTTCATTAAAGGATAGCCAAAAAAATTTTAATGGCAGATGTTTTGCAGATGTGCTTTAAAATATCTACGTTTCATCAGCTATCCAACAAGGTATAACAATCTAGGGTTTTATTAGAATTCGTAGATAAAAATAATATGAAAGACGACAAACTACCAGCATATTGAGTATATCATTGAATAGGTATCTAATATTTAATGTAAATAAATAAATTTTAATTAATATTTAATTTATTCGTGATATTTCTCGAGTTTGGTACGCTAGAGACATCGACGAGCTTGCCACTTGTCATGATTGGCCTATAGTAAAGTTGGCTAAATGTGAATCCGCTTATTTATAAGCGTGGTTTCTGACCACCCCGAAAAGGAAACGGTCGTGATGATACTTTACTTTATCATTTAAACTTTCAATGTATGTCCTATGTTCACCTACCTACCTATATAAAAGATTTAATAAAGTTGATATAAAAAGGATTCATTGCGGTATCCTTTTCAAGGTGGTCAGAAACATTATATATAGTAAAGTATCATCACGACCGTATAAGGGATACGGGTAGTCAGAAACCACGATTTTTTATATAGCGGATCCATATTTAGCTAACTGTACTATACGCCCATCGTCTCTAGCGTACAAAACTCGATAAATATAACAAATAAATTAAATAATTTATTGTGTTCCGACCAGGATTAGAACCCGGTACCTCCGATTCTAAATCTACGGACCTTACAATAAAAAAGGAGATCTTTTTATTCGGATCGCAAGCCCGACTTTCTTCTTCTCTCTCCCCCCACACACGATGGACCCGACACTCATGGTGAATCCATGGAATGCTACAAAAATGTCTTCATTGAAAATATACTGAAACAGATATTTCCCACGTGGCGAACGAGTGCCTTCACTTCGTAGCCACGACTCAGACTTAGCTGTTAGCGCACGCAGGCCCAATAGTGAAAGACAATCCCGGTACAATAATTTATTTGTAATATTTCTCGAGTTTGGTACGCTAAAGACATCGACAAGCTTGCTTTATTTTTTATAATAGGCCTATTGTAATGTCAGCCTATTGGTTTTGGTTATGGTTTCTGATCACCCCATGAAGGGATACGGTCGTGATGATACTTTAGTTCAAAAACAAGCAACATACTATGATATAAGTATTTACAAACAACTTAAATAAAAATCAAATAACTATAAACTAACTTTAATAAAAAAAAACTATAAATAAAAAATGTCTTTAAGAGAGGTCCTATCAGAGATAGTCCCAAGAAGACTGGCAACATTCCCCTCTGTAAAGCGAGGCTAATACGTTGGCAGAAATAATTGCCAGCCGTCCAGATTTCTCTGTCAGCCGTTTGGACAACTCCTTGGCCAGACGCTTGGCTGAGGGTCCCCATGGTCCCATCGTCTCGACCCCAAACGGCGCAAACTCGTAACTGTACCAAGGTTGCGCTTGAGGTTCTCAGCAGAAACTCGAGAGGTTGCCTGGATGTGAGATGGGGCTAATGTGTCTACACATGATTCCACGGCCCAACAATCATGCCGTTGGGTCTCTTGCCATCGCTGCGCGCAATCCCAGAGTGTTCTAGGATAGTGGGTACTCCAGCACTAACAAGAGCCCTACAAATGGTATTATTGAGAGCCACGTGACGAGAAATGCGGCCGGCACTTCTAGCACAAAAAAAACTGTGTTGGCCAGCTTAAACATTACTGCTAATTATAAATCATTTGTGGTAACTTTTAGCTGACCCCTTATATTACTGAATCTTTGTTATTTATGTTTTTTTTTATTATTTAGTTATAAAATAAAAATACGGAAATGCTGCCAGTGTTTTTAAAACTCATAAACAAATAATGTGTATATTTATAATTTATTTAGTTTAGTTTTTACTTATGTATCAATTAATTAAAATAATCTATATGTATATATAAACTTATTTGTTTCTTTCATAAGAAGGTTATTATGAAAGAAATGACAGTATTGTATTCCTTGTCCTGACAATAATAAACAGAACAAAAAAAGTATTAACGAAATTGTTCCCTCCATTTACGTAATGACCAAGGGAAAAAGAGATTCATTTTATTTATATATATAGATAGATACCAATTTGAATTCTTATTCATAGTTAAGACAGGACATCTGTCGGGTCATCTAATAGGTTAATATAAATATCAAATCTAGAGGTTCGATTATAATCCTGTGTTTGACTAGCTGCTCTAAGTGCGTTTTTATTGCTGAAAGTTATTAAAAACACTAATTGAGCACCTGATAAAGCAAAATTGAGTACACAAGCTTAAAGAAGCTAGTTGAACACGGCTTATAATCAATCTACCTCTAGATTTGATGGTTATATAAACTATTATTAAAATTAATAGAAAATTAAAAACAATCTAGTCTAATACATACCTCGCCAACCCGTCTGGCCAGCGTGGTGAGTGTAGGCCAAATTCTCCAGACCTAATTCTAAAAGACCAATCTCCAACAGAGGAGGTAATGTAATGTTTCAAATGTTTCGGGATCAGGCTCGAATTGCTGTCATGCCCAGTCAAGCCAACAGTGTTAGGGACTGATTTCAGTCATGAGTGTCTGATTTCAGGCATGAGTGTCTGATTTTAGGCATGAGCGTCTGATTTCAGTCGCTAACATTCATGGACTTTGTGCGCCACTCTACTATCCAATGGGCGCAAAGTGTGCTGTTGTACTAGTGTTTCAAAAAAAAATTTTTTTAATAGTATATTTAATGATAAAATCAAATGTCAATTATTTTATAATGAAACAGTTCACCCTAAAAATGTTATCATTTTATGCTGGCAATGAATGCAGGGTATGTGAAAATACTTACTGAACATCAGCTGTATGGTCCAAATCTGTAGACAAAAAGAAATAACAAATTAGATAATCACTGTCTTATCAATGTGCAGCTAAAACCAAAACTCATAGAGTCCGTTTAAAGCTTGTCACTCGCGACATCCAATATTTTCAAAGGCGAGTTTTGAGTAATGTAGTCCATTATAAATAAATAAATAATTAAACTAGGTAACAAAATTATAGACATTTTGGAAAATTATTTACAATTCCTGATATATTGCAATTCTAAAATGTATATTCTACATCTACAATCTATTCCGCACTGAAGTAATGTAATTTCTTTAACAGTGGAGGTCTAGGACTCTGTGTTCTAAGGACTGTGATTGTGAAATAATACAATGAACCAAAAAAGGTGAAAGTTTGAATCTTTTGCACATAATCATAATATTTTTTATAATTTTAACGGAGTCGGGAGAAGTATGTCTTAACGTAAATCATTTAAAGACCCCTTAAAACTAAAAAAAAAGTTGAGCAATAAATTGCAATATTTCACATGAATCATGCAAGTTTATTTTTTATGATATTTGTAAAGATAACACCGTAGCCATAAACTAGAGTATCCTAAATTTGTTTAATAATGTTTATCTATTTATATGAAAACGAAAACAAAACGAAACTTACATTCATATTTTACTGGCGGTATCGTCAATTCTTCATGTGAAAAACCTCCCAATTCAGGATCCATTGTATAGTTAAATTCGGAAACAAGTATTTCTAACAGATAATTAAAATAAAATCTACAAAAATCTGAAAAATCAAAAGAATTAATTTGAGACAGACCATATAGCTAATATTTGAGAAAGTAAAAATGATTAAAGGAATGTTTGATTAAAATATAGTTTATTTCAGATCAGTGAATTTAACTAATGTAATACATTGATTGTTTTGTAAACCAATTTTATTAAAGAACGACAGAGAAAACGAAATGTTAAATGTTAAATAATGTCAAAGTACTTTTAAGTCAACGTGCCTTTTCTGTCAAATAAATGACAGAAGACAGCTGATTTATTGGACATTCGTTTCGTGGTCATTTCTGCACGTTACCTATTGGTATTTTGTTTATATTCCACGGACATTATAATAATTCCAATATTTCTATAAATTAGTTAGTTAATAAATTTATTATTCTAAGAAAATATATAATATTATAATTTAATAATAAAAATGTTTTTTTTTATTTGCTGGCCGTCTTTAGATTCATTTTAAAACATCATTTTTCATTTGTTTCACAGATTATTTTTGCTATTTTCTAGTATTGTAACGAGCGGGCGGTTTTTTACGGTTTTTACTTTGTTATTTGTTTTACATCTGTGTACTAAATCTGTTTTAATTTGTTGTTAAAATGGACTCCCAAGTTGCTGCCGCGTTAATGTGTCGGTTGGATAATTTAGAAGCAAGATTGGGCATGTTGTCTGAGAAATTCGACCAAAATGGTCAACAGGGTGACTCAATTGCCGAAAATCTTGTAAATGCCGCTGCAGCTCTTCAGAACTCAGCTGCTAGTCATGAGAAGCTAGCCGAAGCCACAAGACGAGCCACAGAACTTAATAATTACACAGATCCCAATTTTGTCGAAAAGGTATATTATATAGAAAATTATTATTACGTTTTAAATAAAACTGTTGTACAATAGGCCAACATTACCCATAATTTACCGTGTAACTAGTATGAGGAACCTATAATACTTTCCTAAAACCTAGATTGCATTGTAGAATCCATACTAATCAACTTGCATGAGAGAAACATGGTCAGCTATAAAAATCCTGACATGATGATCCTAAGAAAGAGACAGGCTTATGACTGTCATAACTGCTATAGAAAGGTGACAAGATAAAACATTTTGAATACTGCAGCCTTATTCTGTTACTTAAGCGCAAACATTGTATATTGGAATCCGTTAACTATATATATATACCACATTTTTTAAGTTGATATTGGCACGGCTGCTGTCAAGGTTGAACACTTATAGAGTTGAGAATTGAATAATATTTTGTAATTATGATGCAAGCTCTGAAGTAAATAATAAATTAGGTAAATAATGAAATCCATTAATAACTTTGCAACTTGGTAAAAGAAAAGGGCTGCAGTATTCAAAATGTTCAACTTCTCACCTTTCTATAGCAGTTATGACAGTCACAATATATAAATAAAGTCTCTTAGGGTCATCATCAGCTGCTGAATTGCTACCCTAATAGTAAATATGTATGTTTCAGATTCAAGAGCGTGAGATGCAAGTTAGTGAGATAGCAGCAGCAGAGCCAATAATTAGACATCATCATGAATGTATGCAAAGATGCAATCAGGTTAGTTTATCATATTTTTGTCTAATTTTATTATTAGGGATAACAAACAGACATACATGTTTAACTTGAAAGCAAATAAAGCAAAGCAATTGCTTTTTTTACTGAATTTTGTATAAAAACCATAGAAAAACGCCAAGTCAAATGACTGTCAAAACGAAATTAAGTGAAAAAAATCACTCAAAGCGACAAGTCAAACAAAGGTATAATAATAATAATATAATAATAATAAATCGTTTATTTCCAATAAAATCCTATGTACATGTTTTCTATTGGAGACCCACACTAGGAAGGCCGGTATTGTGGGATTATTATTGATTTGTATAAGATAGCATAAGAGTGCAGTCACAGTTGTTACAACTGATGGACATTGTAATGTTTATATTTACGTCTGAATGTAATTTTGAAAATGTAAATAACATATAAAAATGTACTGGCAATAAATATTTATTAATAATAATAATAAAATCATTTTTTGTCACATAAAGTATTACATTTATTATTACTAACAAACATGTTCAATATACAAACATAATAATATGTATTGATCCAGCTTGAAGGACCAAAACTTCAGTGTTACCAACTAAAAAATTTTTAAACATTTCAGGTTGCACCAGTCTTAGAGTCAGAAGTCCTAACTCAAGTCCCTAAAATGCAAAAGGCTGTAGACAACATGTACTCTGCTGCAGCAGAAGTTAAAGAACAAATTGACAATGTAAGATTCATCATAACCATAATTATTATGAAGAAATGATCAGGAACGGGTTCAAGACTCGGCTTTATGCTGTGGAAGTTGGTGCGAGAGGACTTCAAGCGAAATCTTTGCACCACTTACTGAAAGAATTGGGCCTAAGCCGGTCTGCCGTCAATACATTTAGGAAACGAGGCTTCCAAGGCAGCATTAGCAGAATCATGCAGTATGGTTGGAAAGGGAAAGGACGAGAATGGTGGATGGTGAGTGTATTATCGCGCAATAAAAGAAAAAAAGGAGGTCTCCTTTGTTAAACCAGCCTATTGTCGGTCGCAAGCCTGAACACCATTCTTCTCATCTTTTAATCACACGCAACAGACCCGGCACCCGCACGGTGAATCCATAGAATGCTTTGAAATTTGTCTTCTTTCATCAAATATTCCGAAAGACCACAACTATACAAAATAAATTATAGGTAAAAAATGTCTTCTAGAGACGACCCTTTAGGAAAGACTGGCAACATTTCCCCTCTGTATAGCAAGGCTAATACATTGGCAGAAATAATTACCAGCTTTTCTGTCTCCA
The DNA here is from genome assembly GCA_910589645.1 of Tinea semifulvella. Taxonomy (NCBI): domain Eukaryota; kingdom Metazoa; phylum Arthropoda; class Insecta; order Lepidoptera; family Tineidae; genus Tinea; species Tinea semifulvella. The sequence goes on from OU342618.1 coordinate 6,637,554, forward strand.
CACTTTTTTGTTAGCCTTTTGGACAACTCCTTGGCCAGATGCTTGGCTGAGTGTCCCCATGGGCCCATCGTCCCGACTATGTGCTAATTAATTGATTTTCAATTATATTTTAGTTATATGTACATTTATTATGTGTAGGTATCATCAGGCGTACAAGAGCTGGCTGGAACTTGTGGGGCTGCAGCTTCCGAAGCCTCTGAAAAACTAGCACAAGTGGCACAAAGTGTGGAGCAAGCTGAAGTAAAGAAATTCCCCTCAAAAAGAAATGGCCTTGATTAAAAACACATTTTTTGCGATTTACTCATATTTATAATAAAATTGTTTTATTAATCTTGTTTTTAATTTATCTAATTTATATACTTTCTCCGTGGCGATTATGTCGGTAGATTTTGGAAATACCGGCTGTAATTCCTACCGTGTGTCTGACTCTGTTCTACTTGGCGTTGCTCTATGGTTTTCATACAATTTGACCAAAATTCAGTAAATAAGCAAGTTTTACATTGCTTTGCTTTCAGGTCGAACATAGCAAAAATAACAAACAGTGTGCTTAGTGTAAAATGCAAGTTTCGGAAAACGTAACTGCTGTAGTTACGTTTTTTTATTTTACATTGCGTGTTATTACAAGTTTGGCTATAATAACAGGTAATGAACATCGTTAATTCGGTAAAAAAACTACTACTATAGTTGCGTTTACGAAACTTTACTGTCACACTAGGCATACAGTACTAATGCTATGTTTGACTTGAAATCAAAGTTTGCTTTTACCGAATTTTGTATGAAAACCATAGATTTAGTATCCTATATCTATGATGAAAACCATAGAGAAACGCCAAGTCGAACGACTTTCAAAGCGTAATAAAGTGATAAACCATAGAAAATACAACCCTCGGGTTTAATTCTTTGGAACAAACTTTTTAGATCCATGCCCCATGGATAGAAACATAAAATTATGTTTTTCTTTATTTAAAAATAGACAAGGACAACTAGCATTTTTTATAGCCAAAGATCAATTGGTCTTAGTTTTATAGCTATAAGTCTATCTCTTTCATGGGATAAATAAACCATGACAGTATTAATCTAAGAGCAAGGACATAGCAATGCTATGTCCTTGCTCTTAGGTATTAATATTTTTAATTTTGAAACACTGTCATCAACTGTCAGTGTCAAAAACGAAATGGCATCGGCGGCGGTAGAAACTCCGAATGCCGACGAAAATGATGATAGCTGGTTATATGGAGACTCCAACCCTGAACACGCTGCAGAAGAGCAGGAAGAAAAGACTGATGAACCTTCTGCACCAGAACAGACGGCTGAGGTAACACCATGGTCGAGTATTTTTGTTGTGTTTTGTTGTTGGCGTCTTTACATAACCTAAAATTGTTACTTCTGTGGTTATTTTCTCCATATAAATGATATAAGATTGGATCAGGAACGTTCTTATTTCACTATAGTCAAGTCCTCTATAGTCGTATCTTAATATATGATAACCTAATAAGGTTATAAAAAATTAACAGAATTTGGTGCTTTTATTAAAGTGGTCGTCAGCTATTTCACTAAGTCACGTCAGGTATAGCAGAGAGTTTAACCTTTGGTGTGCCGGAAGTGTGAAGTTCACTTGAATGTGAAGGTTTTGCTCACAGGTTTATTCAACTGCAAGGGTATGGTGCAACATGAGTTCTTGGCACAGGGTTGTACGGTCAATAAGAAATATTATCTACAAGTTGTTACCGCCAGAAACGTCCTGGATTTGTGGAAGAACAAATATTGTCTTTTGCACTACAATAACGCTCCTGCTTACACATTGTTGATTGTTTGATATTTTTTGCCCGAAAACAACACTAATGATGTTGCAGTCAGTGTATTCTCAAGACCTCACCTCCTGTGACTTTTTCCTGTTCCCAAAACTGAAGAGGCCCATAAAAGGATGTAGTACACCATGATTGAGGCGATACAGAGGGCTATGAAGGATGAGCTGAATAATATCACAAAAAATGATTTTATGAAGTGTTTTGAGGATTGGAAAATTTGTTTATTGGCATAAATGTATTATGTCAGAGAGGGAATTATTTTGAAGGGGATATTGATGAATAAATTATTTAGTACCTTTTGAACTGACCTTGTTTATTCTTTAGTACATAATAAAGTAAAGGTATAGGCTGATATGTTGAAACATATAATGGCTCCATATGATGTTCATTTTGCCTCTTTTAGGATGAAGAAAAGGAAGCCGAGGAGAATGATCCTGTAAATGATGATGAGCACTTTGAGGATGCTGCCAACGGTGATGGAGACAGTCAGGACAAATCTGACACTGATTCTGATGACAGCGATGATGTCAAAGTTACCATCGGAGAAATTAAAGCTGTTCCACAGTCTTATGCTATTAAGGTTCGTGTTTTATTGTCTATTAAAATACTAGCTTACTCATGTAGTAATAAGTGAATATTAATTCAAATGCAGATTATAATCTTTATTCTGTAAACTTGTTGCAACTATACTTGTCAAATTGCCTCCGTGGTCTAGCGGTTAAGTCCGTAAAATGTAGACTTGCAGGTACCGGGTTCAATTCCTAATAGGATATAATATTTATGATTAAAATTAATTGAATAAATATTTAATTTGTGATATTTCTATAAACATCAACAAGCTTGCCACTTGTAATGATTGGCCTATAGTAAAGTTTGCTAAATGTGAATCTGCTTCTTTATTAGTGTGGTCCCGAAAGGGAAACAATTTGCAAGTCAATTTGACTCATTAAACAGGGAAGCATTTTTTTTTAATATTAATAATGTATTTTGTATAATAACAAGTCGTCCACATATAATTGAATGTTTATGCTAACAATACTGATACATAAATCGCTAGCCAGAGACACCATTCTTCTCATTTCTTACCCACACACGATAGACCCGGCACCTGCACGGTAAATCCATGGAAGCTTGGAAATTTGTCTCATGAGTTTTCTTATATTTTATGCAAAACAAAAATATTTTAAAATTAAAAAAAAGCTTAAAAAAATATTTTGTGTTAACAACTGAATATTTATTTACACTTTAAATATTTCCGAGTATTTTGATAAGACCTATATATGAATCATCAATTCATGGATTCAATTCGTGGAACGTGTTGAAAGAACATTTTTGATTTTTCGTCCGAGATCTATAGTTTGGACAAGTTAAAACACAAAGCAATGAAAAATTAAATATCACTTTCTTTCAAAATGTTCCCTTAATAAATTGGATGATCGATATGTCTTCACATTTGGATGGGTGTAGCTTGATTATCCAGTGCCAACTCCATTCTGCTAACAGTTCTAAGGGATCTCCAAAATATTAGACATCAACAAAATATTTATTGTTTCTTTTGTGTATTATGTCTTAGTAAGAAAAAATAGAATTAGTTTAAGCTTATTAACTAAATATTCTTTATACAATGTACTTTCTTTTCTGTCTCTGTAATTTCTTTGTAAATAAAAATTTTCTTTCTTCGGTCCAAGAATGGGAGCAACTGACGCCAGTCACTAATAACCAACACAAGAATCTTTCTTCAAACTTTGCTTGATGGACTCCAGGTAACACACTGACTGGAAGAGCATTCCACATCTTCAATGTGCAACAGATGTTAGATTCTCCTAATTTAAGTGTACATAGTGGCTATTTTGACCTGTGTGTGTGCATATTTTGGACTGATCCTTGTAGGACATCGCTTATTGTTAAATGACTACTTATCTTATAATTTTATGCATAATTTTCAGCGAGGCCCAGCCAATATTGTAGCAACAGGCGTAATTGACAAGCCTCGTGCAATCACCAGTGTTGGTGGAGGAAAGGTGACACTAGATGACCTGGAGGGCCCAGGAACTATCAATGGAGTCCCAGCCATTGAATATAACATAGACACAACTGAAGAAAAGCCTTGGAACAAACCTGGAGCTGATATCTCAGGTTAGAACTGGTTTAATTTTGATAAAGTTTTCCTGACAGATTCTATCCTAAGAAAAAGACAGGATTTACACCCATATTCTTTGTCTCTCTTTTAAATGTTTCCTCAATTATGCCTAAACAGAAGAACGCCTCGGTAAGTCACCAAGATTGAAATAATAAACTGTCAACTGGTACATCGCGACACACCTTGCCATACAAATTTACAAAAAATGCATGCAAACATATAATTTTTAAATGGTTAAAGTTACAATCCTGTCTTACTACGGAAGATTTGCTAAAGGTAGTACAATAGTTTAGTTTAGAAACGAATATCCTTGGAGTGCACTACTCTATAAGATGTATCTGTTATTTATTTATTAAGGAATTCTTACAGATAATTTATACATATATAGGAGAAAATAGTAATACTATAAAGCCAATAATAAGAGTTCCCTGACAGATACAATAAAAATAAGCAAAGAAAACAATGATAATAAATTTAAAAATAAAAATTAATACAATAGTACAAGAATTACGAAGGAATAGGCATTAAATCAATAACTACAACAGAAATAAATATTTATATTCTATATATATTGTGTGTATTTTATGTATGTATATGTGTAATATATGTTATAATTATAGTATTTTTTTAAAGTATTAGCTAAATTAGGTGGGCGCAAGGTCACATGTCGTGCTATTATAAAAAAAACTATAATAAAAATTTAACGTTTGAACTGAGATGCCAATTAATTATTATTTCAGATTATTTCAACTATGGCTTTACCGAGATGACTTGGCATTCGTATTGCGAGAGACAACGTCGGATGAGGGTGAATGAATCGGGAGTGGGGCTGCATGTCAACCCTCCCCCCAGACCTCTTCCCGACATAAGAAATAGGCCTCCTGGTATGTATATTTCAATAACAGTTCCTACAACACACAGGCATGCAGCAAAAGTCTAGAAATAATAGGAAGACTATTGTAAAATCTATGTTTTTTACTTTATTGAGGATTACATTGGTTGTGACACATATAGCACGGCCATGTCCATTTGGTGTGTTACAATGCTAGAATGGTGAAGAAAGAAAAGGTAAGTAAAAGGTGTTAGTAACAACAATAAATCTCTGGTCTGCACCCTAGGACATCCTGTCATGTAAGGACTAGCTAGTAATCCATTCGTTTTAATTTAAAAATTGCTCTTACACATCGTTTTTGGTTATCGCTATCAACACATATCTTTTTTTTTTTTTGTTTTTTACTTAGAAGTTAGTAGAGGTGATTTTAGTATTATTTATTAAACAACAAAACATGTTAGAAGTGAGAATAAAAAACGGTTGTCCAAAAACAAAAAAAAAAGTTAGTAAAGATTACTAATTAGTAGAGGTGATTTTAGTATTATTTATTAAACAACAAAACATGTTAGAAGTGAGAATAAAAAACGGTTGTCCAAAAACAAAAAAAAAAAGTTAGTAAAGATTACTAATTAGTAGAGGTGATTTTAGTATTATTTATTAAACAACAAAACATGTTAGAAGTGAGAATAAAAAACGGTTGTCCAAAAACAAAAAAAAAAGTTAGTAAAGATTACTAATTAGTAGAGGTGATTTTAGTATTATCTATTAAACAACAAAACATGTTAGAAGTGAGAATAAAAAACGGTTGTCCAAAAACAAAAAAAAAAGTTAGTAAAGATTACTAATTAGTAGAGGTGATTTTAGTATTATTTATTAAACAACAAAACATGTTAGAAGTGAGAATAAAAAACGGTGGTCCAAAAACAAAAAAAAATATGTGTGCTTGTGTTAATAATGATAACCAAAAACGATCTGTAAGAGCAATTTTTAAATTAAAGCGAATGGATTCATGCCGCCCATACTTTAAAAATCATAATATATTAACGTTTCCATCACTGTACATTTATGAAAGTGCAATATTTGTAAAAAATAATTTGAGTATGTTCTCATATCGTACTCGCGCGCGTTACAATGACACAAAGCACAAAAGTATCCAAAACGATTTTTTTAAGCAAAAATGTTATTAGTATGGTGACACAAATTTACAATAAAGTTCCCAAACCCATCAGTAAAGTTGAGAACATGAGAGTCTTTAAGTCAAAGCTTCATGCAGACTATCTTTCCGAAACTTGAGAGGAACAGTTAGCATGCCCTCACCCATCACCAACATTGTAAAATAAATTTTTAATGTTGTGTATATAATTATTGTATGTCCAATGGACGGGACATAGCGACCACCATAAATAATGTACTTATTCAAAAACCTATAATCCACAATAAAATACTTTTGATTCTGATTTAAATTGTTATAAATGACATCAGAACCTCTCCAACCCGTCTGGCCAGTGTGGCGAGTCTAGGCTAAATTCTACAGAATTTTGTGGAACTCCAACAGTAGAAGTCTAGATCTCTGTGTTCCAGGAGCTGTGCTGATGATGGTGATATAGTAAAAATAACATTAGTCTTTAACAACTGCCTCCGTGATCTAGCGGTTAATTCCATTAGACTCGGGGGTACCGGGGTCGATTCCTGGTTGAGTCACAAAAATATTAATTTAAATAAATAAAAACTTAGAAATTTAATTAATACTGAATTTATTTGTGATATTTCTTGAGTTTGGTACCCTAGACACATCGACTAGCTTGCCACTTGTCATGATTGGTCTATAGTAAAGTTGGCTAAATGTGAATCCGCTTCTTTATAAGCATGGTTTCTAATCACCCCGGAAGGGAAACGGTTGTGATGATACATAACATTAGTTTTTTCAATAAACATTTTTTTATCATTGTACACGGCACAAGTAGTACATAATATATACACGATGACCCTTATACACTTAAATGAACCAAATTACTTATCTGAATGTATTGTATATTTCAGCCCCCATACACAGAGAAGAGATGATGCATCCCCCACCAGTAATACACTCATACCCTCCACAACAACATCACGAAAACACCATACAGGTAATTAATTACTATTGCAAAAATTAAAAATGTGCATGCAAAAATTTCAATTGGCTATGTAATTAAAGGTGTAATTAATCAAATCAAATCATTTATTTCCTTTGGTTAGCACATTTATCGTATCCGCGCGGCATGGTGGCAAGAACGCTGGCCGCATTTCCTTGCTGAATTGCTATACTGATTCTCTGGGCGAGGAAAGAACCAGCCCTTTTGTCCCCAGAGCAGACAATTAGACGAGGGGTGATGTTTTTTAAAAATGTTTTAGCGCTTGGACCCCACGGGCCTAAAGTCTCTACAGCAAACGGCAACACGTAGTCTTTGATTATAGATACGTATTTGCGCCGCAAAAATACATCTACCTTGGACAGACTATACAATTAGGCATAGCCAACTTCAGCAAAGAAGCCGACAGACGCATTCAGCTAGGATGGGCGGCATTCGGGAAGCTGCGCCACATCTTCCTATCAAACATAGTCTTTGAAGACGAGAGTTTTCAACCAGTGCGTTCTTCCAGTGCTGTCGTACGGAGCAGAAACGTGGACACTAACAGTGGGTCTGGTCCACAAATTTAAGGTCACTCAGCGGGCTATGGAGAGAGCTCGGTATTTCTCTGATGGATAAAGTCCGTAACGAGGAAATCCGTCGGAGAACCAAAGTTACTGATATAGCCTTCAAAATTAGTAAGCTAAAGTGGCAATGGGCTGGACATGTCTGTCGTAGAACCGATGAACGATGGAGTAGACGAGTTCTAGAGTGGAGACCACGTACGGGAGGACGCAGAGTGGGTCGACCCCCCGCTAGATGGACGGATGACCTGAGGAAGGTCGCTGGTGGGGGTTGGATGAGGGTGGCAGGAGATCGTGTGAAGTGGCGAGCCTTGGGGGAGGCCTATATCCAGCAGTGGAGAGACACAGGCTGATGATGATGATGATTTGCGCCGCTTGCCAGACTTTGCGCTTCGTCGACACAAGTGGCATCCCACACTAAGGCCCGTTCCCGCTCCCAGGGAATCAGCGTCATACCATCAGGTGTCTTGCCATCATCACGGACTAATCTAGTAGGTTCCAGAATAGCTGGAACCTCAATGGTGGCAAGATCCCGTTTACAAATATTTAGACAACTATTAAATAGAGATTCATGGCTGTAAAGAGGCCGTGTCAGCTTATAGACTAAAATATATTACCCATGTCAAGTAAATAATTAATTTGTGGCTCTAAAGATACTGTGTCAGCTTACAATCTAAAAATACAGAAAAATTGTATCATAGCTACAATATTTATGTCAATAAATATAAATTTGTGGCTGTAAAGGGCCATGTCAGCTTACGATCTAAATAATAATTATTATTGTAGCCAATTATTATTAGCTTATAATTAAATAATAATTATTATTATTAATATCCTTATTAAACTTACCGTTCCGTTGGAATCAAATATTCCAAAAGACCACAACATGAAGTCGAATATATATTATCTGTGATCAAGAACGGGTTCAAGACTCAGCTTTACGTAGTGGAAGTTGGTGCGAGAGGAGTTCCAGCAAAATCTTTGCATCACTTACTGAAAGAATTGGGCCTAAGCAGGTCTGCGGGAGATACATTTATGGAACGAGCTTCCAAGATGGTATTAACGGAATCATACAGTATTTGGTTGGGTAGGGAGAGGAGTAGAATGGTGGATGGTGAGCGTATTATCGCGCAATAAAATAAAAAAGGGAGGCCTCCTTTTCTTAAACCAGCCTATTGTCCGTCGCAAGCCCGAGACACTATTCTTCTCATCTCTTACCCATACACGATGGACCCGGCACCCGCACGGTGAATCCATGGAATGCTTAGAAATTTGTCTTCTATTGGTATATAAATTTAATACATATTCGTGGCTGTAAAGAGGCCGTGTCAGTTTACATTCTAAATACTTAATAATTATGATGTACAGAAATTATATACATATGTCAGATAATTTATGTCAGATAATGGGGTGTATCAGGCAAAGCTTTTTGTAGATGCGGCACTGGTACCTTGTTTACACCTTTGACGCATCATTTTTTAAATGTTTTTGTAGTATTTTTATTTTTATAACAGAAAAATGTATTTGAAATTAACGTTACTTACCTTAAAATACGAATTAAGAAAGCGAACACCGTCTTTAAAAAGAAAAAAAATTGAATTAATAGAACAACAATTTTGAGATCACCATATCTTTGCTTTCGCTTGGAAATCTCGATTTGTACACTTAAAAGCTGCTCACTTCGACATAATCTCCAGAAAATAATAAATATCATAATAAAAATACAAGTTGTCTATGCAACTGACAGTTATATAAGGTACCATCTATCGTAAATAAAATAAAACAAATAATAATTATAAAAAAACAAAAAAGACGTGTCATCTTATAATCTAAATAAGTTAATAGACTACATTTGTATCCTTAAACTTCCACTGACCATCAGACAAGCTCCTTCCATTCACATCTTTAAAAAACTACTTAATACTTTCTTTTTAAACAAGCAGAACAATATATTTTAACTCCACAAATTTCTACTTCCTAATAATATATTATCCTCATATATGTATATCTTCTATAATACTTATATATTGATGAGTATTTATGTAGTCTATGTATTCATACTATTTATGTAGTTTATTGGTTAGAATTGCACCCCACATATTTATACTGTCTCACTCTCCCAAAGGTTAGCTGGTAGAAAAAGCCGAAATGGCTTTAAGTTCGCCTTTGTACATACTTTTAAGTAAAGTGCAATAAAGTATTTAATAATAATAATATAATAATAATAATATCTCAGTCACAAAGGTTAGTTGGTAGAAAATGCATTTACGGCATTAAGCTCGCCTATGTACCTGCACTTGTTTTGGTTTTGTACAATAAAGAATTTATTATTATTCTTATTATATTGGATTTCGCGAGAGAGGGGAGAATGAAACCCTCTTAATTAGTGAAGGTTGACAAGGATGGATCTTGTACTAAAACAAAATTATTTATCTGCAGGTAATGACGGGTGATCGTAGAGATTACGGTCGGCGAGACATTCCGGAGTACTTCCCGCCCCCCCACGAGCCATACTACGGTGCGCCCCCCCCACACGTGCCACCACAACACGTCACCTACGACAACTGGGGTCAGTATTCGTCACTACACTCTCTGTAACACAAAGTTTGAGTCTTTAATCCCAAAATGCAGAGTAGTTTTTTTTTTTGTGTTCCATTCTCCCGATGGATCGTGATAGGGAAGGCAAAGGGTCCAGCCCATACAGCCAAGTCTGACGTAATATATCTTTCTTTTTCATGAGTTAATGAGGTCATCATCAAATTCCAGATGCTGCAGAATTTGATGCTTTTTTTGCAGTCATTCGCGGCACCATAGCTCAAACACGTCGGGTAAAATATGGGAATTGACAGCGCGGGAAAACCGCAAACAATAAACTGCAACTTGTGCTGTATATTAAAGTCCAATTAATCGTTTTCCATAATTATTCACATTGTAGCACATTATTAAACAAAACAACACCACTTTTGACCAATAATATCCACAGTAAATTAATTTACAAAACAAAAACTTGTACGTGACATGTCCACGCAAAATGGCGCGAAGGACTCAGGGTAAATTGCACTAAACCCTCCACTATTGGTATTGGAAAGTAATATTAAACGTCAAACTTAAGGAAATTGCAACGAACCCTAATGTCAAAATCTTCGGGGTTGATTCCCGGCTAGAAAAATAGTTTTTTTTTAATTAATTACACCATGTAAAATTTTCTTAACAATCATCATCAAAATCATCAAAATAGATTGCCAAAAAACCAGGCTTCAACTTTTTGCAGCGTGCCTCAACTAAATACAATTTAATAATCAAAACAATTGTGTTTTTTTTAATTTAAATACAACATCTCTTTTACCCCAGCATTAAAATATAATTTAATTATATAGTCAATTGGTTAAAATTTATGTATGAAATAGTTACAAGGCACTATTTATACGATTAGGTTCTTTATTATCATCAGGTACTTTATTATAGATAAAACACTGGATTTAAGATCGGCGGGATCGAAACTATATAATTGTTAACGTAAAAAAAAGTTTTTGTTACTTGTCGTTATGCTAGGGTTAAATAAATAAAATTAATTACAGATTATGAAAATACAATGTATTTACTATCAAATAAAAAATAAATCTTTATGGCATGAGACCATTTTATTGGACACATTTCTCTTTTAATTTGGCATTGTTATTATTTAAGTCTGTGGATTTAGACTCGGCTGTACCGCGTTCGTATAAATGTTTTAATTTATTTGTTATATTACTCAAGTTTGGTACGCTAAAGACATTGACGACCTTGGCACTTGCCATAATGGGCCTATAGTAAAGTTGGCTAAATGTGAATCCTTTACATTAAAAAAAAATAGCTTGGTTTCTGACTACCCTAGAAGGAATACTGTATTGAATTGTATTTCATTTTTAATGATTTTTTCATCGTATTGTAGGTCAACCCCAACCGCCCCCAAACTGGGCCCCTCCTGAGGTGAAGGAGCTGATCCCAGTCTCCATGGGCCCTCCTCCGGGACTGCCCCCACACCACCCCCACATGGTGCCCCCGCCCTACTCCGCCCCATACAGACATCCCCAGGAGAGGGAGAGGGACAGGGCGAGAGACGAGAGGGAGAGGAGAGACAGAGAGAGGGAGAGAGATAGGAGAGAAGACGTGAGTATTATTACCAGTAGCCAAATGTTGTTTAGATACAATCATTAATGAACAAAAATTATCGATTTCAACAAGAATATATAATAATAAATGCTAGACCACGGAGGCACTTAAATTAATATACATTAAATATAAATTAAAAGCTACCGAAATAATAAAATTAAAAATAAACTAAACTATAAATAAAAAATGTCCTCTAGAGACGTCCCATCCGAGATAGTCCCAAGGAGACTGGCAACATTTTCCCTCTGGATAGCGAGGCTAATACGTTGGCAGAAATGATTGCCAGCCTTCCTGTCTCAAGACCTTTCTGTCAGCCGCTTTGACAACTTCTTGGCCAGGCGCCTTGCTGAAGGTAGACCCCCCATAGACTCATCGTTTCGACTCCAAACGGCGCAGATTCGTAACCGGTTGGCGTATTTGCGCAACTTGAGGTTCTCAGCAGAAGACGCCGCACTTCCCGTGTCTGACGAGGTCGCCTGGATGTGTGATAATAAAAAATAATAAAATAAAAAATATTTTTTGACACCAAATTTTTAACATCATATACAGGGTTACAGGAAAAATCGTGCTAGATCCGTTCAGGGCGTGGAGTACCCATCAGTTCTGACTTATTTCTCTATGAAACACCCTACCCTAAATTTAACCCTTTTCGAGATTTTCGACTTTTATTTTTTTTATTGAAAATTGCCGATTTTTGGGCTACTAAAATTAATTTTGTTTATTTTGTGTGCCTTATTATTATTATTATTGCATTTTTACATGTGTAATAAGATGCTTAAGGACGTTAATCATTAAAATAGTGCATAAGTTAATTGACTAGGCCGTAGTAGACAAGTGAAAGTTAAGAAATTACAAAAATAATTAGCAAGTTTTTTTTTCTCTAAGGGATATCTAAAAAAATATTATGGCAGTTGTTCGGCAGATGTATTTTAAAATATCTACGTATCATAAGCTATCTAACGAGGTATAACAATCTAGAATTTGTATTACATTTCGTGGAAAAAAAGTAGTTGGGACGCTTCAGGTAGTAGTTCTAACGGACCCGCACCTAATTTCTTAACTTTCACTTGTCTACTACGGCCTATTCAATTAACTTATGCACTATTTTAATGATTAAGGTCCTAAAGCATCTTATTACACATGTAAAAATGCAATAATAATAATAGGGCACACAAAATGAACAAAATTAATTTTAGTAGCCCAAAAATTGGAAATTTTCAATAAAAAAATTAAAAGTCGAAAATCTCGAAAAGGGTTAAATTTAGGGTAGGGTGTTTCATAGGGAAATAAGTCAGAACTGATGGGTACTCCACGCCCTGAACGGATCTAGCACGACTTTTTCTGTAATCCTGTATACATAAATTACAAACTAGGAAATTATATATATACTAGATGAACCGGCAAACGTTGTTTTGCCATATACATTATTTCTAGAGAATTTCTAGTGTAGAAAAAAAAACTAACTTATTGTAAGTGTGTAAGGATGTGGTATATGAGTGAAAGAGGCATGGAGCGCTGTGAGCGATGAGCGATGAGCGAATATAAAAATAACAAAACACCAAACATTTTTCATTTTATTTATTATATTTATTCCTTAAAATTATATATATCGTGAGAGAAACAGGGGACCGGCTTCGGTCTCATCCCTACTCCGTGCTGTTTACTGGGAAGTGACACCGGTATAGTCTGGCAAATGAGTGTTGACCCAGAAAAAGCGAGGAAAATTTAAAAAATCCAGCACTGGTAACACTAATTATAGCAGGAATAAACTGTCTTGATACTAATGTTACCATGTAATAAGTTTCAATTAAATGTTAGGCTCAACTGGCGGGGATAACTTATTACCAAGTGATAATTGATCAGTTATCGAGCGGGATGGAAAATGATTAAATTACTAAAATAACTATTAAAAAATAGGGGTTGGTGTTAGAAGGGTGAAAATTTAGGGTTGTATGTTATTTTTAATGGCACATTATAAAAAAAATTAAAATTAAAATTTTGTCCAAAAAATAAAAATAAAATGTTGGGACAACCGTTATCAATTTGGGGTATGAAAAATAGATAGTAGCCGATTATCAGACCTATGATACTGAATATGCATATAAAATTTGATAAAAATCGGTCAAGCCGTTTTGGAGGAGTATGGTAACTAACATTGTGACACGAGAATTTTATATATAAGAATATTTTTTATAATACATTGAGCTAGGACAGGCTAACAGAAATGTTAGTAAGCGCACTGGTTTCTGTACTAGATAACTCTGTCAAGGCACAGAAACCAGATCGATCAGGGAAGGTGTAGTTTCTTGATCTCAGTTTTGCCACACTCGAATGTGGTTGTTATATCTTATTCGTGTATTTATTTATATTTAGTTACTTATATTTGCATATTTATTTTGTTTATCCTGTGATTGTGTGTAATCTGATTTTATGTACTTAATCTTGTTTTTTACCAGTATATTTTCGGTCTTCATTTGCTATTATTGATTTGGATAGATATTTAGGGTTTACTGAGAGAATCCTTCCTCCTCCTTAGTCGGTACCCCACTGATGGGGATCGTGACTCCGTCGCAGACGCAGCTCATCCCCCAGCCGTCTCCAACGGTTTCGGTACTCGGCGTAGTGGATGGCCTGGTGTACAGGGATGTTCAGGTGGTCAGTCACCTGACTGGACCATCGCTTGGGGCTTCTTCCTCTTGTTCTTTTCCCATCTACCTTGCCTGTGATTAGAAGTTTTTCTAGATTATCGTCTTCTCTTCTTGCAATGTGGTCAAAGTATTGCAGAATTCGGGCAAAGCAGACGGTAGAGAGTCTTTGCTCCCTGGTCAGCTTAAGCTCTTCGAGCACAGAAATGTTAGTACGTCGTGCGGTCCAAGGGATTCTGAGCAAAACGACGCCAGCACCACATCTCAAACGCATCAATCCTCGCTCTAATGCGCTACTGAGAGAATAGGGATTCCTAAACTATTATATCAAGAGATGAAGCTTAAATTTAATTAACGGTATATTTGGTTGCAGGAGGAACGGGAACGTGAACGGGAACGTGAACGAGAACGTGACCGAGAGAGGGAGAGGTCGCGCTCCATCAAACCTGAAAGAGCTAGAGAAAAGTGAGTATTATATTTGTAAATAGTATACAGTCTCCGTGGTGTAGTAAGTCTGTGGATGTCGACGAGGAGGTACCGAGCTCCCGGACCCGCACCGTCTTCACCCTGTGTGCTAAACCAGGGCTAGCATTCTCGACAGATTGCTATCTTAACGATTTCATTTGTAAGTGATTAAAAAATGTTGCCACTTACAAAATAAAAAAGCTGCTTTGGTCAATATCGTTAGTTCCAAAGGTCGGTAATATTTTAATATGATAGATAGATAGATAAATTCTTTATTGCACAATAAACAAAAACACATTTGAATTTACATAGGCGAACTCAATGTCTAGTGACATTTTCTACCAGCTAACCTTTGGGATAGTGAGCAATGATTGTGGTTGCATTAAATCATTAATTTAAAATCAAGATTAATAATAAAAAATAAAAATCTTATACTATTACTAGCTACTAAAGCTATGAGAACTTAAGTTATTAAAAACCCAGGCAACTCTATATTAACTAATTTTATGACCTTTTTTTTGTAATATATAAATAGACAATAATATTTATTCCTTTGCAACACTAAAAGCAAATGTCAAAATGTCAGCTGGCTGTCACACGGTAAAACTGTATCAATTATATTCGATAACTGTGCGGGCTGTCAAATTTCGTCGTTAAATAGTTTAATTTGACAGATAAATTCGATACGATTCCGACATTTTTATGACTAAAGATTGGATCAACACGATTATGAAGTTGTCTGGCGACGGCGCAACGCAAAATAAACTAAATAGACACTTTTATGACTAAAGATTGGATCAACACGATTATGAAGTTGTCTGGCGACGGCGCAACGCAAAATAAACTAAATAGACGTAACCAAGGCTGTGATTTCGTTTAAAAAACAATACACGTTTTCGATAAACATGAACAAATTTTGGAAAGTGTCCACGCCATTTGGACTGTTGAAAGTGACCACGCGATTTGGACCATTAAAAGTGAACACGCAATTTGGACTGTTGAAAGTGACCACGCGATTTGGACCATTAAAAGTGACCACGCAATTTGGACTGTTGAAAGTGACCACGCGATTTGGACCATTAAAAGTGACCACGCAATTTGGACTGTTGAAAGTGACCACGCGATTTGGACTGTAAATGGCAACCTTAAATCGTTATGAAATGTCGAGACCGCTGCCCCTGGGTGGGATTTTATTGTGATATACAAGGGTCTGATCAAAAGAGATTGCCCAAAACCAGACCCCAACTTTGTTGCAGCGTACCTCAACAAAATATTATTCCATAATCATTCTTCAGGAGCGGTGGTGACTCACTTGAAAGAATGCTTTCCTTGAAATCCTACAAAGGCCGAAAAATCCTTCAAACCCCCCCCCCCGGCATCTTCCAATGAGAAATACACTTTTCTTACGTACATTTGTCATAGATTTACAGAAGTTGGTGCTAGAGGAGTTCCAGCAAAATCTTTGCATCACTTACTGAAAGAATTGGGCCTAAGCAGGTCTGCCGTCAATACATTTAGGGAACAAGCTTCCAAGACGGCATTAACGGAATCATACAGTATTTGGTTGGGTAGGGAGAGGAGTAGAATGGTGACTGGTGAGCGTATTATCGCACAATAAAATAAAAAAGGGAGGCCTCCTTTTCTTAAACCATTCTATTGTCGGTCGCAAGCCCATGACACCTTTCTTCTCATATCTTACCAACACACGATAGACCCGGCACCCCCGCACGGTGAATCCATTGAATGCATAGAAATTTGTCATCTCTCACCACCGTTCCCGTGCCTCGAAGAGCACGTTAAGCCGTCGGTCCCGGATCCACTAATACCATTATTGTCATTAAAATTGACATCAGATCCCGTCTGGCCAGCGTGGCGAGTGTAGGCCAAATTCTCCAGATATATGTTCTGGAAGGCCCACAGTGGAGGTCCCACTATTAGGAGCTGTGATGTTAAACCATTATTTGTTACAGATCATATCGTCGTGACCGTTCCCGTTCCCGCTCGCGACGACACAAGTCCCGTTCCCGTTCCCCGCGGAGAGAGCGGTCAGTTAAACCCAAAATTAAGGAATCCAAGGACAAGGACGAAGACAAATAACACTACCATTAAGAGCCCGTATCATGGGAATTACAGCAATAAACTGTATATTTTGACCCATGCTACTGGCTCTTAACCTCTACTGCATTCATTTTTAAGTTTACAAAATAGGAGAAATTAATAAAGAAATTAAGCTTGTGTCGCAACGAATACTACTTTTACGAATACAAGTACTCTGCGAATACGAATACAAAAAATTCAATAGTGTACCTAATAATTCCACTGTTCTTTTATTATTAAGTGATTTAGATGAAAAGAAAGATACACATAGCATAATAAAAATAAAAATAAATGGGAAAAAGATTTTATTATTTATTAGGTACACACAACAGAAATGGGTACAAAACATTTTTTAAATTTCAAATCTTTACAATACAGTTCCAGTACCATCTCCAAAAGCATGTGCACACAGCGTGCAATTATGAAACATTTACATATATTTAAAATTAAAATAACAATACAATACCCACAGTAAGTATAATAATAAT
Organism: Tinea semifulvella; assembly: GCA_910589645.1. Lineage (NCBI taxonomy): Eukaryota > Metazoa > Arthropoda > Insecta > Lepidoptera > Tineidae > Tinea > Tinea semifulvella. The sequence continues at coordinate 6,654,873 of OU342618.1, forward strand.
AATAAATATTTCCACACAGGTCACACAGCGCCATCTAGTTTCCGTGGTAAGCAACGAGGCTTGTGTTACGGAAACTAGATGGTTGATAAACTACATATTATACTTTTTGTTTGTTTGTAAATATATACATATTATACATATAAACACCCGGACCGAGACAAATTATACAATGTACAACTTGCCCCCGGTGGGAATCGAACCCACGACCTCCCGAGTTTACGGCAACGTTTGTTACCACTAGACCACGGAGGCGGTCAAAAGTATAGTTCATAAATATTAATTTAGTTTTAGTTTGCTCGCCGTCCACAGCAAATTACTCCTTCCCAAAGGCGAGAAATAATCATGCGATAAAATAATTATGCGAAAAATACTTAGCCTACCCAGCACATGTATAGCGACAAAATGGCGATCAGCTCGGCGTCCGGATGGAAAGCACGTCACAATGACAGCAGGGTAAGCCAGAATGCACAATCGTCCGAAAACGATTCGTCTAAGATCGATTACGTCTGTCAGAAATGTCAAAAGATAGGCGGAAAGCCCAAGATTTTGTCATTTTTGACAGACGTAAACGATCTTAGACGAATCGTTTTCGGACGATTGAGCACTCCGCTCACCCCACAGATGTACTAAATACAACCCATTTAACACACACACACACACATATTGCATACATACACACACATATTGCATACATACACACAAACATGCACATAGACACACATTTAATAATTAAATTATTTTAATTAACTAACTCGCAAACTCTTATATTTAAATGCGTTATCGTAATATGCATGAAGTTATGACGAAAGTACAACTAGTAACAAATTGTACTAAATACAACCCATTTAACACACACACATATTGCATACACACACACACACACATATTGCATACATATACACACACATGCACATAGACACACATTTAATAAATGATTTTTAATAACTTTCGCAAACTCTTATATTTAAATGCGTTATCGTAATATGCATGAAGTTATGACGCTAGTACAACTAGTAACAATAAATGGTCATCATTTCAATTTTATCTCTTGTTTATATGCCACAATTACCCACTTATTACAATAACAACTAACCTTAAATAACTGATTACCAGGAAAGATCAGTCCATATTCCTCCACGCAACATGCCTGCTGCAAGTTAGTGAAATACATTATACATGCTGTAAAATATTACTATTTCAATTATAACAGTTGATTACAAAATCGATGATTTGACATAAAACAATTAGGGAGTTTTCGCGCCATTTTGCACGGACAAGTTAAGTGCAAGTTTTTGTTTTGTACTGTGGATATTGTTAGTCAAAAGTGGTGTTGTTTTGTTTAAAATGTGCTACAATGTGAATAATTATGAAAAACGATTAATTGTACTTTTATATATTGGGCACTAGTTTTTCCCGCGCTGTGAACTCCCATATTATATATACCCGAAGAGTTTGGGCGGTAATGCCGTGAAATACTTCAAGAAAAGCATCAAATTCTGCAACATCTGGAATTTGATGATAACCTCATTAACTCATAGAAATGAAAGATATATTACATCAGACTTGGCTGTATGGACACGACCCTTTGCCTTCCCTATCACCACATTCGTCATCCATAGGAAGAGAAAAAATAAACAAAAAAAAAATTGAAATCATAGACAATCTTATCAGTTTGCTAGCCTAAAAAAAATGGCTTATTTTAAAATAAGTACTACTAGAAATGTTAATAAAAATAGATAACAATAAAATATTTAACTTGCAATTTAACCTAATTAAAAGTAAGTGAACAAAGCCCATCTCACCAAGACACGTTCATATACGACGCCAGCGCCATCTAGTAGGGAACTATTGACACTAGCGATTCGTACTCGAACAGTAAGTAATAACTATCTCGCGGCGGCGGTGTGGTTCGGTTGTAAGAACGCTTTCCATAGAAGGTCTGTTCAAACCCCGGCCGCATGTAACAATGAAAAATTCACTTTTCATCCGTCCATTTGTCATTTACAATACCACCGGTTCCACTTATACCTACTTGTAGAATCGTTAATTAATTGTCATTAAAAAATTACATCAGAAAAGCCAATCCGTCTAGCCAGCTCGTGGCGAGTGTAGGCCAAATAATCTGGAATCTAGAAGGGTTTTTAGTAAGTAATAATAATCTATTATTATAAGCTTATAAATATTAGAAAACTTTAAAACAATCATTTACAGTCGTGTAGTTACAGGAAAAAGAGACATAGCGCGTGGTCAGGGAACAACGATAGAAGACACGGCAGGGGGTGGAATCTTAGAACAAGCAATTGACAATAAGTAAACGCCTAGTAGACGGTAGTTCTACGGATGTTCATTCATTAAATAAATTTTTTTTAAAGACCTTGAATCGATAAATCATCAACGATACGACACCAGCCTGAAGGGCCACCGCGGGAGGTCGCATGCCCGAATCACCGTGAGGCCTCCTAAGGAGACCCCAAGGCGCCTACGGACTAAAACCCTATAAATCGTCTCTCTCTCACTGTTGGCCCTGCGTGCCTTAACAGCTAAGTCTGAGTCGTGGCGACGGAGTGAAGGCACTCGTTCGCCGCGTAATTCCTTAAACAAGCGGATTCACATTTAGCCAACTTTACTATAGGCCAATCATGACAAGTGGCGTGCTCGTCGATATATAATAAATAAATAAATAATAAATAAATATAATAAATATTTCTAGACAGGTCACACAGCGCCATCTAGTTTCCGTGGTAAGCTACGAGGCTTGTGTTACGGAAACTAGATGGTTGATAAACTACATATTATACTTTTTTTTTTTATGTAAATATATACATATTATACATATAAACACCCAGACCGAGACAAATTATACAATGTACAACTTGCCCCCGGTGGAAATCGAACCCACGACCTCCCGAGTTTACGGCAACGTTTGTTACCACTAGACCACGGAGGCGGTCTAGCGTACCAAACTCGGGAAATACCACAAATAAATATTATTGTGTACTGAACAGCAATCGAACCCGGTACCTCAGAGTCTAAATCCACAGACTTCTGCCATCTATTTGGCTACGCCAGTGTTCGGGTGAACGTGATACCACTCTTTTCCCAATTAGTTACCTCGTACTCTATTAGAAACGCGGTAAACCCGCGCCCTACGTGTTAGATGTCGCTCTGGTCCTTCGAACCGGATCATATTGTGGGGACTGATGATCCGGAAAATTTATTAGTTTTCCTTAGCTTACCGGTTTGTATAAAGCCTTACTGCCTAAACATAGGTCAAGAAATATTACGATGAAATTCGCGACCTCGCTCTTCAAAGCCATAACTGACCTTTTTTTACTGTAACTACACGACTGAATGATTGTTTTATAATGTTTAAAAAACTTATTGTTTTTATCCCGATTGGAAAAACTACAAAATAAATTCCTGAAAACATTAGAATACCGCACTGGGAACGAGTTCTCAAGTTACAAGGCTGCGTCTGAACGTCATAAAGTTAATTCTTTGCAAAGTCGCCGTTTTTTAAACGATTCCATGTTTCTGTACAAAATAGTGAATAATCACATAGACCTCCTACTCTTTTAGACAATGTCACGTTCAGAGTGCCTCGACTTACCTCACGTTCTAAAGACTTGTTCATTTCCTCCTTTAGCAGAACAAATTATGCAAAAAACGCCTTTTTAAGACGTGCAGTAAAACTATATAATGATTGCTTGGTTGACGTGGACATATTTGCTTGCTCTAAGTCAGTGTATAGGAGCAGAGTCCGTGAGATAATTAGAGTTAAGTATTCGATAGAATAGACTTAAATGTGATTTTTACCTTCTTTTATGGTTTAATTGTATTTTGAAAATGTAATCAATATAGTTCTCTTTCACAGTTTTGGTACTCCAGGTCTAATTATATGTATATTGTTTGTTATATAAATTGTATTATGACTGTTTGTTACCATAATAAAATAAAATAAAAAATATCCCCCATGTAATTATTCAAATTCAAATTTAAAATCGTTTATTGCACAGAATACAGGTAGATATAGGATAATACAATTTTACAGTTCAGCTGTATCCTACCATAATGGTATGCAAATAATAGTACATGTCAATTACAACTAAAATTATATTTGTCAACACTTATAATGTAAAAATTCTTGGATACTATAAAAACATTGTTCTTTTAACCATTTATTTAACAGCTTCTTAAATTTAATTATTGGTGTCAATTGTTTTAATTCTATAGGCAAACCGTTAAATATTTTGATACACATTTGGTTACTATTTTTAGAAATAATGGTAAGTTTTGTAGCAGGTTTCCATAAATTGTATCTATATTGAGTCCGAACATTTGTTCGCCCGTCCTTGTTAACAGACCGAAAAAGACTCTATTAAAAGCGCAAATATTTTTTTAGGCTTCAGAAGCCTATTCTTTTAATTAAGCGCAAACGTTATTACAAAAAATATTTGAATTCTCAACTTTATATAAAGTTGATATTTGTACGGACCATGTCAAGATCGAGCACTTCGAGTTGACAATTGAATAATATTTTGTAATTATGACGCAAGCTCGGACGTAAATAACAGAATCCACTAATAACGTTTGCGCCTAACTAACAGAATAGGGCTCCTGCAGCAAACATCTGCTTACTCGCAAACGATATTAGTGGAAATCAATTCTCAACTCTATAAGCGCTCGACCTTGACAGCGTCCTAGCAAATATCAACTTTAATAGCGTGATATATATATATATATATATATATATATATATATATATATATATATATAGTTAACGGATTCCGTTATATAACGTTTGCGCTTAAGTATTCGAATAGCTGATGTGTCGTTAGTAGAACCTCTATTCGAAATAAAATGCTCTTTTTTTTTCAATAATGAAAATCATTATCGAAAAAACAAAACAATACTGCATGATAAATAACGAAAAATTATGTATGCGAATTACGTAAAGCGAAATAATTACGTAAGTCAACGTTCGCGCGATCGTCGACCTCCCGCTACCTATTTGATTAGGCTCTGTATGAGTGGTGATATTTTTAGGACACCTTTTCTGCACCGTAACTTAAGATTTTATTACTGAATAATTAAAAAAAAATACATAGTTCTTAATTTTGTATTCTAGATTATAATATAAAAATATTTGCTGTTTTAATAATAAAAAAAGATAAAAGTAAAGAAAATAATGATATTTTTTCTTTAACTTATTTTTTATTTATTATGCGTACTGATATTTTGTGTTTGATATTGGCATTATATACTTCATTCGAATTTCCAAATAACTGCTTTCACATTATTCAGTGTTCTGAATAAGAATTGAATTATGTAAGTAAACTTAATTACAAAAAAAATTGTTGTTTTATTTTCGTCTTCCATCTTGAGCCCATGCAGACACAATGAACACTCCAAGATTGATATCGATAAATAATAACGAAAATATTAGTCTAATGAAAGTAGATAACGAAAAAAAAAAAAAATGGTATCCCTCAAAATTTCCTATCAAACAATGGGGTGTATCCATAGACATAGGATCGTCGCGTCGTCGCTTAAAGACGAACGAAGCGTGCGAGTGAGACCTCGAGGATAACCACAATAGCGTGTGCTAGAAAGATAGAGCATGAAAACAACCGATACGCCAATATTTTTTTTGACATCATCCCATATCAGGCCGCTTACTCGAGCGTTCCGCATATTTTTCGCGATTATTAAGTATTTTCTAGTAATAAAGTAAATATATTGTGAAATACGAGTATGGTGTCTTGTTCCTTTACTGACTGTTAAGTGACGACGCGGAATAACGCAAAGAAGTGTACTTTTCACAGGTAATTCTTCAATACTATACCAATGTTTTTTTAGCATATTTTTGGATGTTTAATGCTCTATGTGACAAAAAAATCAGTGAAGATTGTGAAATACAATCTTTTTAAATGCCAATAACTAAATTTTCAACAGTGAAAAAAAATATTTTGTGTACGTGAAAAAATGATACACCTACACTAGTGCTCGACTATAACTGACATTTTTTATCGATAGTTATCGACATTTTGTAGTCGCGTGATGAAATATTAATTAATAACAACATGAGAATGGTTGGAAAAGGAAGGAAATATGTCGCAACTCACTGAAATAATATATTAAAGTCGATCTGAGTCACGAGGGTGAAATGGGGTTAACTTTTAAGGGTAAATGGTTTTTTACAATTTTAAATTAAACCAGACCTTTTATCAAAAAAAGTTTAATTTAAAAGTTGTAGGTAATAAAAATTTTTTTTTTTTTTTTATATGGGAATTTTCAAATGTTATACTCGTATATGCAAATAGTGGTTTGGATCCGTCCTTAAGTTAGGCAGCACGGTGGTGGCGCGAAATTAAAGTATTTTTAGTTAAAGCTGGCAATAAAGCTGAATTCGCTTTCTATCCGGTTTCCATAGAAACCGAGTACTAAATGGAAACGAAAAACTAAATAAAACATGAATATTTACTATTTAATTCTTTAATAACTTCCCTTAAAGTTAAAAGGCGCTTTGTAGTCCTTTTGAACTTAGCTCTTAAATTTCTTATGAGCTTATTTTTTTCCAAAATCTTTCTTTTAAGATGTGTATTACAGTGCAGAAGTTTCTGTTTTTTTGGAGTCAATACTTCAGTTGAAAGACATTGGGTCTTCTGATGTTGGTGGAGTGCGTTCTCTAGATGGAAACGTAATGTCCTTATCCACATAGGAAGACCCATTTTCTTAGCGTAATGCTAGTAGTATGTCTTATGGATATTATTAGTCAAAAGTGGTGTTGTTTTGTTTAATAATGTGCTACAATCATCGATGTCTATAGATAGGCCTATCCAATACAAAACACAGTCCAAAAACGTGCCGCTTGCGACGTGTACCTACCATCTTTGGGGATAAATTCTCAAGCTATGATAATGTCACATGCAATATTTATGGGAAATTCTTTCGCAATGCATACTAAAAGACTAGTTTCACTCAATATTATTATTAGGTAAGCGCGCTCTACGCTTGCTAGCTCGCGACTGTTGGTGCAGCTACATGACTTCGATTGGTTTTGCAGGAACGTTTTTATATCAGTGGCCATCACTATATACATATCTATCTATATGCATCGATGGTTACAATGTGAATTATTATGGAAAACGATAAATTTGACACAGTATATGGGGCTAAAGTGACTTATTTTTTGCGGTTTTCCCGCGCTGTCAACTCTCATATATCCGACGTATTTGCGCGATAAAGTCGCGAGTGACTCCGAAGAGCATCAAATTCTGCAACATCTGGAATTTGATGACGACCTCGTTAACTCATAAAGTTATTATTATTGAAATATGTTTTGTTTAAGCCTAATATATGAAAGTAAATGACGAGGAGTGATTATTTAAATATATTGCTGCAAAATGTATCGATATTACTTTGGAACATCTCTAAATTTTACTCACACTAGAATAATTACGCACACTAAAATAATTATCTTTTTGGCGTGTTTTGCAATTTGCTTTGTTGATCTTGTTAGTATTCTATATCTATGGGTGTATTAGGAAAAGCTTTTTGTAGATGTCGCTAGCGGCACTGGTACCTTATTTACACCTATGACGGATCATTTTTAAAATGTTTTTCTAGTTTTTTATTTTTATAACAAAAAATAATTTTAACTTTACGTTACCTACCTTAAAAGACGAATTAGGAAAGCAAACACAGTCTTTTTTTAAATGCGGTGCTGATCTTAATATATATTTAAGATTATTATAACCAGAGTACTTACTACTGTCGATGTCGCCAACTGCATCCCACCAGCTCCACTTTCTTAGGAATATTTTTGCAGAGACGACAAACGTATATTTTACGTCTAATCAGTTTGAAATCTTATTCCAAACAAAACTTGTAAAGAATTATCAAATTAATAGTTTATTTACTATTTCCTTCGCACAAACCAACATTTGAAAGATTTCCTTAAATATGAGTGTACTTTTCAGAAATGTAGTCCCAACTTACTAGGAAATAAAATTACAGACATTTTAGTCATATTTTCACTTCTATACCGAGTTTTAGACAGAAAAATAGCAAAATATTTATAACGATATTACTCTGTCCGTGATTTTATTTTCTAGAAAGTTGATAGATTACATAGAACAAGAAAAAATCCTTAAAATTGTTGAATTGTGCGAGTGGGAAAGATTGCTAAACATACAGTTTAACAATTGGTTAAACATGATACGACAGTAAGATAGTCATTCCAGCTTGAACCACATTTTATCGTAACTAATTAAAGCAGACGAGACTGAGCGAATAAAACATTTTTTTCGGGTTGGAGCTGGATGACGGGTGGTAGGTAATATATATAAAAATGAAAGACTTGATTGTTTGTAATATTATTACAGAAATGCTTTATTAAATTTAATTAATGTCTAAATAGATGGATCATCATATAAATGTTATCTACTACAACCTACGAGAGGCGGCGGACAGCGGACCGACGTCGCGCTGCCGCCCGACCCATCACATACAGGTATTACAAATCATTTTGTTAACATTTGTACAGCCATATACAATAATTTTCAATTACACTAGACGTAAAAAATGTGAGGTGACATGTAACTACGCCTCCTATATTAAACTTTACAAGGAATGAGGGCGGCTCGAGCGGCCGGCGGACCTCGGCGCTCCCCAAGGAGTCTCCACCGAATAACTTAATTCCATACATAAAAATATACAAAAATATCATTTCCACAAATAATTCATAAACTATTATACATAACGGCATTCCATTGACACATCACGAAGCCGGTCAACCTAACACGACTCGGCTAAAGCAAATTATATTAAAATAATAATCACGACTATAGTGCCGATTGTCTACACAAGATTCAAGGTCCCCCTGGCTACTCTACGGGCGCGGACCCTACAATAATTACACAACGAGAAACGTTCAAATATTTTACATAGAATCATACGAACAACGAATAATACTAGAACACTTACATCTAAGCGGGTCCCGGCGGCGGCGCCGGCACTCATATCGATCTGTACATCAGTCTGGCCCTCTCTCGGGGCCGGCTGTATAGATACAAATGTACAACCGCCATCCCCGAGGGGTTACAGCACCGGGTTGGGCTGCGGCGGACCGATGGGGCCCAGCTCCGGGGCCTTCATGAAGAACTTCTCCAGCTTGGCGATGATGTGCTTCCCGTACGTGTACTTGCGCAGCGAGCCCACGTGCGGCCGGATCTTGTGCATCAGCACCTTCCGCTGGGTGGGCTCGGCGACGTCGATCATCTTCTGGACCACGTAGTTGGCGTACTGGTCCTTCATCATGACGTGCAGCGCGTTGTCGTTGAACCCGCAGAGCTCGTCTATGAGCATGGCGCGCTCCCCCCGGTTGGCGTGCGAGACGCACTTCTCCACGACGTTGGAGGCGAACTTGTGCTGGCTGAGCTGCAGCACCTTCCCCCGCACGGCCGCCACCAGCCGCGCGCGGTCCTCCCCGGCGCCGTGCTCCAGCACGTGCTGCACCACGTAGTTCCCGTACTGGTCCTGCAGCAGCTGCTCCGTGTGCGCGTGCAGCTCCCCCAGCACGGGCGCCGTCTGCTCGCCGGTGCAGTGCTCCAGGATGCGCTGGATCACGCGACACCCGTACGGGTGCGTGGAGAGCGAGTACACCTGTCCGGCGAAGGCGTTGATGATGAACTGTAGCGCGGCGGGCTCGACGCACTCTATGCACTTCTGTACGACGTGGTTTCCGTTCTGGTCCTTGACGCACTTGAGCACGTGTCCGTCGAGTTCCCGCACCACCTCCTGCTGTTGCTCCCCGGGGATGGACTCGAGAGCCTTCTGTATGACGCGACACCCGTACATCTGCAGCGCCAGCGCCAACACATGACCGCGGACCTGTGGAAGACAAGGACCAATAAGACAAAATTCTAATAAAAAAATGCCTGTATTATCTTTTAACATGTTTAACGTATCCCTATGAGGCACGACATTGGCTGAAACAATCAAAATGACAAGGCGTATGTCACAAAATGTTAATCATGGATTATTATAATCATCCGTTTAGCAACCGGTCGTAAGTTAGATAGCACATTGACAAGTTATTAGGATCGGTTAAGTTAATTGCAACCTGATATTAAATTATCACAATGGCATGGTGAGAGCATACATACCTTCTGTGCTAATGTGGTTTTCTGTTCGGGAGTTCCAAATTCAAAAAACTTTTGTATAACATAATTTCCAAATACGTCTGTCATTAAACTATATGCGGAGCCAATGATCTCATTGAACACCATCTGTTTCTCTTGAACCGTTGCCCTCTCTAGTTTCTGTTGAATGAACCTGAAAGAATAACATGAAACTGGTTAAAAAAAACTATCGATGGATATAGGACTGGACTATATAGACTAAAATACCAAAAAACATAAACAGTTTCAAAAACGACTGACTAATGTGATGTCTCACATCTTTTTGGAAATGGTTATAGTTGTCGGGATGTAAGAAGAGCACTGGATAGTTGTGGGCGGAGCAAATTTGCACAGTCATTTTATTATATTTGCATGTAAGTAATCATACTGTCAAAAATATTTTCAGACATGCCATACACACTTTTCCTACTATTTGATATCGATAATTTATTTATATTTTTTTTATTTAATGTTTAAGAACAACTTACAGCTAGATACATAAAATATATATACAGTACATATGGGTAGTGTATGGCTATTGACAAGTTGCCATCGATAGCTAAAATTACATAATTAGGTGGTGCTCGCTGCAATATCAACACGAAACCTAAAGTAAAATTAACCTAACCTTAAAACTAAGAACAATACTCGTAAACTACATAACATAGAACAAAAAAAAATATTGCGGTCTCTTGTTCGAAGTATCGCTTGGTAATTGCATTTTTTCGAAAAATAAATTGTTATTTATGTCCTAACATAATAGCAAAATCCTTAAAGCTTTAAAAACTAGCTGCATGATACTGTTTCATATATTTCAGTAATATTGCAGTGTTCTGATGCACTTCTTTTGCACAATAAAAACTGATTTAACATCGAGTAAACCCACAGAATGATACCAAACAAAGGATTTTGCACCTGCCTCACACAATAAATTCTCTAAATTGTCCCTAAGGTTAAGTAATAAGCCTGTGTAACTAGTGCATATTATTTTTAAAAATATACCTGGAGCCGTGCTGGTCCTGCGAGAACTCCACGATGTGGTTGGCGAGGTCCCGGAGCTGTAGGTTGGGGAACCTGTTGTTGCGGAAGTCCTCGAGTAGCCTGGAGCGGCCCCCCGCCTTGTCCCCCACCAGCGCACCCACTCCCGTGGCCGCCGAGACGGGTCCGCCACCGCCCACTAACTCTACACAAATAACACAAAAAAAATGTTACTAAAGACATTGTTGACGGCTATAAATTGTAATCATAATCATTACAGAGATGATATCAGGTTTATTATGACATATCTTTACGCCAGATCAATTGAGCGCCACTTGACATGATAATTGATTATAAAGAATTATTAGTATGTATTTGTTGTTATGTCTACATATACGAGGGGCGTTCAAAATATTCTCGGTATTGATACGTTACAACCTCTTTTATATATATATTTGTTACTGGCCGCTAAGATTCATCCATTGACATTAAAAAAAAGTAAAATTGGAACCGAGATGTTCTTTTGTTTTTCTGCAATTGCCGAACAAACATGAACACCATGAGCGAATTAACAATTTTAACGAAATTAGAGCACCGATCCGTCATAAAATTCTTGACAAAACAGGGTAAAAATCAAAAAACCATAAAAGAGGAAATGGATTGTGTTTACCGTGAGTCTGCTCCTTCTTTATCTACTATTCAAAAATGGTCAAGCGAATTTAAGCGTGGAAGGGAGAGTATTGAAGATGACCCTAGACCTGGCCGGCCTGTAGTGGCTACCTCACAAGAAAATATGGATAAAGTGGAAAAACTTATATTGGAAGACGGCCGAGTGAAGGTAAAATCTATAGCTCAAGTAACCAATCTCTCTATTGGTACCGTACATGACATTATACATGACCATCTTAATATGTCAAAAGTAAGTGCAAGATGGGTTCCGCGAATGCTGACGCTTCTTCAAAAGGATATGCGTGTGGCTTGCTGTTCAGATTTTATCGACCTGTGTGGTGAAAATCCCGATGAGGTGCTGCAAAAAATAGTTACTGGAGATGAAACCTGGGTTCATCATTATGACCCAGAGAGCAAACAGGAGTCCATGCAGTGGCACATTAAGGGTTCAGCTCATCCCAAGAAGTTCAAGGTAATCCCGTCAGCTGGCAAGGTCATGGCCACAATATTTTGGGATTGTGAAGGAGTTTTGCTTATCGATTATAAAGAAAAAGGTGTAAATATCACAGGGCAGTACTACGCTAACGTTATACGTCAATTAAGAGATGCGATCAAAGAAAAGAGGCGAGGAAAGTTAACCAAAGGTGTTCTGCTTCTGCATGACAACGCCCCTGTCCATACTGCTCATATTGCCAAGGCAGCTATTGTTGAATGTGGGTTTGAAACTGTTACTCATCCACCCTATAGTCCGGACTTAGCCCCAAGCGACTTCTTTTTGTTTCCCAATCTTAAAAAGGATCTGCGTGGAAATAAATTTTCTGACGATGAAGCGTTGAAGACGGCCGTGGAGGAGCATTTTTACACCAAAGATAAAAAATATTTTTATGAGGGATTAAAAAAAATAATTGATCGATCTTATAAGTGTATGAACATAGGGGGGGAGTATATTGAAAAATAAAAATATCAAACTTTTCGTACTTGTTTGTTTTTATCCACATACCGAGAATATTTTGAACGCCCCTCGTATCATACAAATTGTCATCAAATAATATTGCACTTACCACTGATACTGTCTAAATGTCCGAAAGGTTTGGCTGGCAGAGAATGTCTAACGGCATTAAGTCCGCCTTTGTACAAAGTGCAATTAAGTTTTTAAATAAAATTGAAATAACGACATACCCCTTTTGCTTCGTCGACATTCATTAACCTCTTCATACATGCCCTTTTGTTACGATGTCTTAAATAAACATTTTATTTTCATTAGGAGTTCATATTTGAGATAAAACGGATAGTGGTTTGGCCGGATACCGGTTACCGAATATTCGGCAAGCTACAAGGCCGGAACGCCGGATATCCGGCAACCGAATATTCGGCCCTTTATCGCGTTACACGATGCGACCAGTTTGATTTGAAATTATTATTACCAACAAATGCAGAAAATTTGGTATTTTCCACTTGTTAGTTTTGAGCATTCGGGAAACTCCGGCACATCCTCTCATCGTCTATACCACAATGTTTAAAGACTAAGGTCTTTAACCAGTGCGTCCTCCCGGTAATGTCGTACGGAGCAGAGACGTGGACACTAACAGTGGGTCTGGTCCATAAATTCAAGATCGCTCAGCGAGCCATGGAGAGAGCTATGCTTGGTGTATCTCTGATGGATAGAATTCGAAACGTTGATATTCGTCAGAGAACGAAAGTTACAGACATAGCTTTTAAAATTAGCAAGCTGAAGTGGCAATGGGCCGGACACATCTGCCGCAGAACCGACGATCGATGGGGCAAACGGGTTCTAGAGTGGAGACCACGTACGGGAAGACGCAGAGTGGGACGACCCCCCGCCAGATGGACAGATGACCTAAAGAAGGTCGCTGGTGGGGGTTGGATGAGGGTAGCGAAAGATCGCGTTAAGTGGCGAGCCTTAGGGGAGGCCTACATCCAGCAGTGGAGAGATACAGGCTGATGATGATGATGATGATGATGAGTTTTGAGTATTAAGCTAATTAAAAAATAAACATTTTTGTCGAGTGATTATTAAAATAAACTGTGTCCATAACGTAGTCTGGTATCATTTTCCTCGTATAAAATAATGAGAATGTTCTGAACATACGAGGGGCGTTCAAAATATTCTCGGTATGTGGATAAAAACAAACAAGTACGAAAAGTTTGATATTTTTATTTTTCAATATACTCCCCCCCTATGTTCATACACTTATAAGATCGATCAATTATTTTTTTTAATCCCTCATAAAAATATTTTTTATCTTTGGTGTAAAAATGCTCCTCCACGGCCGTCTTCAACGCTTCATCGTCAGAAAATTTATTTCCACGCAGATCCTTTTTAAGATTGGGAAACAAAAAGAAGTCGCTTGGGGCTAAGTCCGGACTATAGGGTGGATGAGTAACAGTTTCAAACCCACATTCAACAATAGCTGCCTTGGCAATATGAGCAGTATGGACAGGGGCGTTGTCATGCAGAAGCAGAACACCTTTGGTTAACTTTCCTCGCCTCTTTTCTTTGATCGCATCTCTTAATTGACGTATAACGTTAGCGTAGTACTGCCCTGTGATATTTACACCTTTTTCTTTATAATCGATAAGCAAAACTCCTTCACAATCCCAAAATATTGTGGCCATGACCTTGCCAGCTGACGGGATTACCTTGAACTTCTTGGGATGAGCTGAACCCTTAATGTGCCACTGCATGGACTCCTGTTTGCTCTCTGGGTCATAATGATGAACCCAGGTTTCATCTCCAGTAACTATTTTTGCAGCACCTCATCGGGATTTTCACCACACAGGTCGATAAAATCTGAACAGCAAGCCACACGCATATCCTTTTGAAGAAGCGTCAGCATTCGCGGAACCCATCTTGCACTTACTTTTGACATATTAAGATGGTCATGTATAATGTCATGTACGGTACCAATAGAGAGATTGGTTACTTGAGCTATAGATTTTACCTTCACTCGGCCGTCTTCCAATATAAGTTTTTCCACTTTATCAATATTTTCTTGTGAGGTAGCCACTACAGGCCGGCCAGGTCTAGGGTCATCTTCAATACTCTCCCTTCCACGCTTAAATTCGCTTGACCATTTTTGAATAGTAGATAAAGAAGGAGCAGACTCACGGTAAACACAATCCATTTCCTCTTTTATGGTTTTTTGATTTTTACCCTGTTTTGTCAAGAATTTTATGACGGATCGGTGCTCTAATTTCGTTAAAATTGTTAATTCGCTCATGGTGTTCATGTTTGTTCGGCAATTGCAGAAAAACAAAAGAACATCTCGGTTCCAATTTTACTTTTTTTTAATGTCAATGGATGAATCTTAGCGGCCAGTAACAAATATATATATAAAAGAGGTTGTAACGTATCAATACCGAGAATATTTTGAACGCCCCTCGTAACTATCCGGCATCCGACCGGATACTGAGTTACTATCCGGTATCCGGCCAGATGGTAAAAATAAGGCCGGATATCCGTTTCATCTCTAGTTCATACCCAATTGTTTAATCCAACATCACGTATGTAGAGTAGAGCAAAATAAAATTTGGTAAGTTTTAATATTAAGTGGAGTTTTTGACGTTTTCAATATAAAATTTTAAGTACATTTTATAAATAATTTCGAAAAATGCCAAAAAGGGTGTGACAACTGGATATTAGAACTTAAATAAGACTAAATTACTACTAATTATAAATCAAAGCTAAATTAAATATGAAGACAAATGTCCCAATAGCCACAATCCCATTCCCTATTACAATAAAGACATTGTTTAAATTATAAAAAACTTATTTATTTTCTTATAGTATTAATTTCCTTTTACACAATGGCTCACGACCGTATTTACGTTTTTTTTTAATAACAATAATTTTAACTTTACTATAGGCCCATCATGACAAGTGGTGACAAGCTCGTCGATGTCTCTAGCGTTCCAAACTCGAGAAATATCACAAATTAAATAAATGATTGTGTATACATCTAGTCTAAATCCACTTAACCGCTAGACCACAGAGTCATTAAAAAGTCTTCGATACAAAAGGGCATATATGCTTCAACTATCATTTTTCTTCTGCTGCACCCGCTTATTACATATCTCAGTCACAAAGGTTAGTTGGTAGAAAATGCATTTACGGCATTAAGCTCGCCTATGTACCTGCACTTGTTTTGGTTTGGTACAATAGATAATTTATTATTATTATTATGAAGAGGTTGGCGCGGTGGTGGCACGGTTGTAAGAACGCGTTCCTTAAATTCTACAAAGGTCGGTTCAAACCCACCCGGCATGTACCAATGAGAAATAAAGTTACGTACATTTGTCATAGATTTACAACACCACCGTTCCCGTGAGGAGGAGAGCACGTTAAGCCGTCGGTCCCGGTTCCACTAATACAACTTGTGGAATCGTTAATAAATTGTCTAAAAAAATTGACATCATATCCTCGCCAAGCCGTCTGGCTAGCGTGGCGAGTGTAGGCCAAATTCTCCAGATATATGTTCTGGAAGGCCAATCTTCAGCAGTGGAGGTCTAGGACGCTGTGTTCTAGGGGCTGTAATGAATGATGAAGAGGTTACTGAATGTCGACGAAGCGAAAGTCGTGATCGTGTGAAGTAGCGCTTAATTGCTTCGCAAGGGATCAGGCGTAAAGATATGTTTTTAATTATAACTATACTTTTGATAGTTTTCAAATTTCATTTGTAGTTTTAAATTCTTCTGTTCAGTTCTTTAATATATTTTTTCACAATGATTTTTATTTTTGTATTATGTCTTATTAAGAAATGTAAATATAATTAGGTTAAGCTTAATAAATAAATCTTCTTTTATTTACTATCAACCATAATCTCCGAAAAATCCTTCTAATTCATCCTCCTCCTTAGTCGGTACCCCACTGATGGGGATCGTGACTCCGCCGCAGTCGTAGCTTATCCACCAGCCGTCTCCAACGGTTTCGGTCCTCGGCGTAGTGGATGGCCTGGTGTACAGGGATGTTCAGGTGGTCAGTCACCTGACTGGACCATCGCTTGGGGCTTCTTCCTCTTGTTCTTTTACCATCTACCTTGCCCGTCTCTTCTTGAAATGAGGCCAAAGTATTGCAGAATTCGGGCCAAGCAGACGGTAGTGAGTCTTTGCTCCCTGGTCAGCTTAAGCTCTCCGAGCATAGAAATGTTAGTACATCGTGCGGTCTTAGGGATTCTAAGCAAACGACGCCAGCACCACATCTCAAACGCATCAATCCTCGCTCTACCCGCGGCTATCCTTCTAATTAAATAAAAAAAAAACTAACCTGATATGGTTCCTACTCCACTTAATTTACTGAGCAAGGACGACGAAGACCCAAACATGCCATTGGATGTTAGTCCTTGCGTTAGACTACTGACAGCTCTGTAATACAAAGAAAAATCTATATTAGTACTCCTTGAAAGTAAAAATTGGCATTTGACATCATGACAAATGGCACATACTTTCAACAACAAATAGGTGGTAGGCGGACTGATGGTGGTAAATTGCCCAGTCTGCTGGGACGGGGAAGTATCTAACATTCGTGCCAATAAACCCAGTAAAATAAATGCACACGTTTCGGGATCAGGCTCATATTGCCAACATGCCCAGTCAAGCCGGCATAGTGTTACTAGGTTAACAGTGCCCGTGTGGCTTTAAACCTAGGGGGTTTAGATTTGACAACAGGAGCATTTGCACCGTTGGGGGGCATTGAGCAAGGCAAAACTATGTTCTGGATATGATTGAAATGTCCGTTGTCGGCACGATAGAACCTACGTCTGTCAGGCCGTCAACAAATTCCTCAATAGTAGGCATCTCCAGATCTTGAGCTATGTCATCCCCGTTGTTCCTACGTACGTTTGTCATAGATATATAAAACCACCGTTCCATAGCCGAGCTATAACGCCATAAGGCGTGATAGGCAGGATGAAGGATGAATATATGAAAACTGATCAATTGCTTACTTAAATTAAATTATTTAATATCTCAAAAAATGACCTTGCGCCCACCTGATGTTAAGTGGCGTGCAAATACTATGAATGTTAGCAACTGGAATCAGACACTCATGACTGACATCAGTTCCTAACACTATGCCGGCTTGACTAGGCATGACGGCAATTCGAGCCTGATCCCGAAACGTGTGGATACACTTTACTGGGTTTATCGGCACAAATGGTGGATACTTCCCAGCCCCGGCAGACTGAGCAAATTACCACAAAAGATGGTCTCCTAGGAACGTATTCCTGTAACTATAACGGTTAAGGTACCTGCCCTTACTGATCTGTCTCAAAAAATCACCTTGTATAATAAAAACCTGTATAATAAAAAGCGGCGGTGATGGGTTCTGTTAATGAGAAAATAAATAAATACATAATTACAATGTTATTATTCAAGTACAAAGTTAGACATCACATCAAAGTTAAATAATGCAATTGATAACTACAGCATATTTCTCTCTAAATAACAAATTTACACTTAAATAAAATCTAACTACATATGTGTCTATATTAATTTAAATAATGCTATATTTTATATACACTTGGTTATTTAAAAAAAAAAAAGTTTATACAAATTTAAATTTAAAACAAAAGGTTATGTTACATAAAACTCATGTTGTCTTCGCCTAATATAAAATATTATTTCTCAAATTACATGTTTACAATTTACAAAGGCCCCTAAACTTAGTGATGCCTGTGTTTCAGGGTGCCCCACTCTTTTTATATAATTTTCATTATTTTAGTTTATACATATATATAGGAAAGGAATTTATTACAATTTATATTGAAACTGTTTTATAGACAAATTATAATAACGATACTATAGTAATTGGAAACAAAGAATTGTGCCAGTGTTGTCAGGAATAATAAATAGATAGTTAACTTTTTTTACTATATATTATATTATAGATAAATAAATATATACATACGTCTATATATAAAATACATCCTCTTAAACTCTATAATAAAGGGTATTATATTAGTCGCACCTGGCAATATATACAAATAGGTACAAGCAAAGGTTGCTTGCCTCCTACATTGTGTTGTGCGTGTGTACTTGGATTTATTGGGCTCCTATATCGTTGTTGTTGTCCTCCTACGTTGCTTGTTGTATGTATAACTTGTCTGTATCGTACAGTACACATATTATTGTGTAAGGCCCGCAGCACGTCAAAGATACACGCCACAATTAAGTCGTGTCTTGCGCCACAAAATACAAACCAATCGTGTGGAGCGAAATCAGTCAGCCACAAATCACCCTTACTTTTGGTCTCTTGCACTTGTTGGTCTCCTACAATGTTGTGTGTATATACCTGCACTTGTTGGTCTCCTACGTT
Organism: Tinea semifulvella; assembly: GCA_910589645.1. Taxonomy (NCBI): domain Eukaryota; kingdom Metazoa; phylum Arthropoda; class Insecta; order Lepidoptera; family Tineidae; genus Tinea; species Tinea semifulvella. Next base: position 6,674,037 of record OU342618.1, read on the forward strand.
AATGTGTGTGTATGTACCTGCACTTGTTGGTCTCCTACATTGTTGTGTGTGTATGTACCTGCACTTGTTCTCCTTCATTGCTGAGTGTGTATATACCTGCAGTTGTTGGTCTCCTACATTGTTGTGCGTTTATATACCTGCAGTTGTTGGTCTCCTACATTGTTGTGCGTTTATATACCTGCAGTTGTTGGTCTCCTACATTGTTGTGCGTGTATATACCTGCACTTGTTGGTCTCCTACTTTGTTGTGTGTATATACCAGCACTTGTTGGTCTCCTACATTGTTGTGTGTGTATGTACCTGCACTTGTTGGTCTCCTACATTGTTGTGTGTGTATGTACCTGCACTTGTTCTCCTTCATTGCTGAGTGTGTATATACCTCCAGTTGTTGGTCTTCTACATTGTTTGCGTGTATGTACCTGCACTTGTTGGTCTCCTACATTGTTGTGTGTGTATGTACCTGCACTTGTTCTCCTTCATTGCTGAGTGTGTATATACCTGCAGTTGTTGGTCTCATACTTTGTTGTGTGTATATATACCTGCACTTGTTGGTCTCCTACATTGTTGTGTGTGTATGTACCTGCACTTGTTGGTCTCCTACATTGTTGTGTGTGTATGTACCTGCACGTTCTCCTTCATTGCTGAGTGTGTATATACCTGCAGTTGTTGGTCTCCTACATTGTTGTGCGTGTATATACCTGCAGTTGTTGCTCTTCTACATTGTTGTGCGTGTATGTACCTGCACTTGTTGGTCTCCTACTTTGTTGTGTGTATGTACCTGCACTTGTAGGTCTCCTACATTGTTGTGCGTGTATGTACCTGCACTTGTTGGTTTCCTACATTGTTGTGTGTGTATGTACCTGCACTTTTTGGTCTCCTAAATTGTTGTCTGTGTGTACCTGTACTTGGCGGTCTCTGCCCCGGGCGCGGCGGACACAGGCCTGAGTCCCACAGGCCCGAGCGGTGCGAGTGGCGGCGAGAGCGGAGAGGGTCCCCACTTGCGCGTGTAGTCCTGAAGTCCGAACTCCAGGGAGTCACGCCGCGCGCCGCCTGTAACACCACTATCTACACCCGCCCGCAAGATGCCACAAGATATTTGCAACTACCTTACAAACTCTACTACATTTCATATTGTTAATTGGTGAAGATAATTGATTTTTTTTATCAAACTAAACTGTCCAGCTACAATGAAATGTTAAACCAGATGTGGTGCTCCCAAACAAAGTTGGACTATAAGTGACAGAACTAACTATAGGTGGATGGTGGTAACGTTTTTGAAGCTTATGCTCAGTTTGATGGCAAGACAATATTATTTTTATTACAATTATGAACGTCACATTTAACAAAGAGGACATCATTTGGAAAAATGCGCGACGTCGACTGTTTGTCCTTTTTACAATGTTAAAGGACAAATTTTTTTCATCCATGTCACGTCATACGGAGCAGAGAAATGGACACTGACACAATTGAAAATATTTAGACTTGCATATTTTTATCGAGTGATTTTAAATGGTATGAAATGCAGCAGTACAAGGCTTCACAAATACCTGTGATTGACCAATAACAGTAACAAAAACTTATTTTACAATAACACTACTATTTAAAAATGTTAGTTTGATATAAAATAAACAAAATATACATTGGATATTATTGTTGCATCAATAATTAAAACACATACACAAAATTCATGCATCTATTCATACAAATTTATATTTAAAAAATCTGCATAGCCAACCACGGAAACAAGTAAAAATATATTTTTACATTTGAGACAAATGCGGTAAAAACATGCGATATTCTATTTTGTTTGCGTTATAATTTACAATTGTTTTTATATATTTTATTTCAACAATTGCTTTGTTATCGATATGATACATTCATACAATAAAAGATGTTTATAAAAAAATAGACTAGTTGTTCAGTAAAAGTAAAGTATCATCACGACCGTTTCCCTTTCGGGGTGGTCAAAAACCACGCTTATAAATAAGCGGATTCACATTTAGCCAACTTTACTATAGGCCAATCATGACAAGTGGCAAGCTCGTCGATGTCTCCAGCGTACCAAACTCGAGAAATATCACAAATAAATTAAATAATAATTTACATCAATCAATATTTTTGTGTCCCGACCAGGAATCGAACCCGGTACCTCCGAGTCTAAATCCACGGACTTAACCGCTAGACCACGGAGGCAGTTGTTCAGACTAAAACTTATACTTCTTACTTCTCAACACTTCTTTAGGCCTTTCGTGATTTGTTGTTGCAGCAGCCGCCTAGCCGTGCGACATTAGCATGCTCGGTAAACGCGCGGTACCGAAAGCATACCGCGTGCCAGAGACATTAATTAGATATGAGTAACAAGACAGGACAAGAAACCAAACATACCGTTTAAATCAAAGAATCAAAGCTACGGTCGTATTCGACGTATACATATTTTTTTTTGTTTCACGGACAATATGCCGACCTGCGTACAACGGGAAGACAAGAGAACAACGTGTAATGAAGTTATTAAGATCAGTGGGGATCGGAACTTAAAGCCTTTTATAAAGAAATTGTTCCAAGGCTCATTGACGTCTCTGGTGACAATAGGGCTGGCAGTTTTTTCTCCCAAAAATTAAGTATCCTAATTCAAAGGGGAAATGCTGCTAGTGTATTGGGCACCATGCCACAAGACAACGATTTGGAGGATCAATTTTTTTTCTAAGTATGTATTTTTATTTTCTATGTATTATTATTATTTTTTAGGTTAAATTTAGATTTTGTTTTAATATAGTTTATTTAATATTGTAAATCTTAAATTAATAAAGTTATTAAGATAATTCAAAAGCTATATTTTTAAAAAATATGGCGAACAATTTATCGTCACCTGTAAAACTTATCTAGCTACATACAGTAAATATTATTTTCAAAATATTAATAACACACGTTTTTCTTTTTTACGTAAACAAATATTAATGTAATATGTAAGTAACTTCATCACTTGAACTCGAAGGCACAAGTCCGCATGAGTGCTGTACCGACATATTATTTTAACCGACATGTGCGACGCAGTATGTGGCACCGCTGCTGCGTCGACAAATCAGGAAAGGGTCTTAGTTTTTAAATGACACACATTCTTATGAAATATATTAAAATTATAAAAACATAACAACAAGTTAATCGTGTTTATAGCACTTGGTTTCTTATAGTAGTACTATGAGGATTGTAATTACAATATTTAAAGAGTTAACAGAAGCGAGATTTTTGTCCGATGATTACACGCACTGTCTATTTGGTTAAAAACTTTTTCTATACATATTTTTACATTATCTACGTAAATTACATTATTTATTAATATAAAAATACTTTTTACATGTTTAAAAGCTGGCAAATGACCTGTTTCATTTTGAGCATATGTTACCAAGGTGAGTATTTGTAAAACTGAGCAGGTTCTTTCAAGATATAAAGTTACAGCTAACGGTAAAATTTTCCAGGTCAGTTGCCAGCCTAACTTAAGTGGTTATTTCTTTAAACGAAGTAAATCGGACTGATATAAATTAATACAAAAATATCATTTTATTAGTGCCGTAGCAAGTGTAGGTATCCAACAGTGGAGTGAAGTGAGTGTGATGTGACAATAGTCAGTTTTATTTAGTTCGTTTAAAAAACAGTACGCTTTTTGGCTAAGCCCGGTGTGTTACCTGTGGCTGACTGTGCGGGAGCTTGTGGCGGGTACTGTCGTGGCGCGAGCACTCCGCCCGGCGACACGAGCCGCAGAGGGGTCCCATTCCGCGCCCCCATCACCAGCGACCCGGGGTCGTAGTATGGAATCACATATTGTCCCTGCCCATTGACAGGCTGCTCAGCCTGCTGAGGGGTCAGTGGACGACGCGGCTGCTGAGCTTGCTGCTGCGCGGGCTGCGCTACCAATCCAGGGTACACGCCCCACGGCGCCGCAACTCCATAATAAGGCGGAACGCCTGCTATCAAGGCACTCACGTACGGCGCGCCCTCTTGACCGGCATTAATCACATACGGTGCTTGAGTAAAAGTATGCTGAGCCGCTAGTTGCTGCTGCAGCTGGTACTGTTGTTGTTGCTGCTGCTGTAGGAGCTGCAGCTGTGCGGCCTGCCCGCCCGCCGCCGCTTGTTGCGACCGAAACAATTGCTGAAATAAAAAAAATACACATTAATAAAAACTCAAAACTAAACTATTCACAATTGGTCGTAAAATGTACGTGAAACTAGTACGAAGGTCGGTCTGCACCATTTTTAAGGCCTAGTAAGAATTATAATTTTAAAATTGTTTTATGGCATGTAATTCTACATTTGTCATAAAAACACCTATTAAAATCTACATCAGTGCCAGAAATTTCCTCAAAACTTAGCAGTGCACCTTGAACTGTGTTATGTGTTGTTTTATTTGGAATTTAAAATTAGACCAACTTGTAAATATATGTGATATAAATGCATAAATTTAGTTACGATAATCGATGTTTAAGATATAGAATTGCACGTTGTATGTTGGTGTAAATCGGAGCTCAATTATTTGTGCGAGCGTGCAGGTTGTTTTTTTCCTCCCGCAAAGCGTAGTCGCCTCGCTAATTAACACAATCGTTTAAAAAGTTAATAACCAGAAGCTGCTGTCGGGCGCACATGTTTTGCTGGTATCTTCTTGCAAATTCAATTAGGGATGAAGCTCTGCTTGTTAAACATTGGCTTATTTCCATGCTTTTATTTCTCTTTTTTAGATTTGGGTTTAAAACGCAGCTCGACATTGTGTCTTTTGAATCTGACCCATATGTTGGTAAACGAGAGTTTTATAAATGATAAATAAGATCGAACGTTTAGCACACGCGATTGGCTTAACTAATAAAATTACGACAATGGCGTATAACAAAAGAGATGTTCGATATCTTATTCATTCTTAGAGAAACTGCGGGTACGTATGATCACATATAACTCGACCTTAAATAGGTGGAAGGCGGACTGATGGTGGTAACTTGCCCAGTCTGCTGTGGCGGGGAAGTATCCACCATTCTTGCCGAAAAACACAGTAAAGTGTATCCGTACGTTTCGGGATCAGGCTCGAATTGCCGTCATGCCCAGTCAATCCGACATAGTATGACTGATGTCAGTCATGAGTCTCTGATTCTAGTTGCTAACATTCATGGACCTCGCACGCCACTTACCATCAGGTGGGCGCAAGGTCACATGACGTGCTAGTAAAAAAAAAAAAATATATTTGCCACTCCGTGATAAACTAAAGTTGTTGGGCTATGAGCCTGATATACAAGAACTTTACGATCTTCTTCCACCTTCACGCTCTTCTTCATCATACCCCATTCGTTTCCAAGTAGTTTGCGGTTGTGGCTGTACATCTTTGGAACCAATTAGCAGTGGAAATTCGTCTATGCGTACTATTTAAATTCACCATAAGCTTAATACACTCTGCTGTATTTGTTAGTCTCATTATATATAGTCATCATATGGTAAGTAATATTATATTTATGTATGTATATTCATAGAACGTATGTATGTAGTTTAATTTGTATGTAAATAAGTGTTTATTCATAAGTATACATTGACATCTAATATTCTCTATTAGTTTTGATAGCATTGCCTTATCTGATTACTGCTTATAGAATGTCTAGGGTCCGGCCGCCTTTATACTTTGGGCAATAAAGTTTATAATAAATAAGTGACTTTAATGTACTATAGTAATAAAATGACATTTATCAATATCAAATAAAATATTAAACAGACAATGCCAGAATAGTAAAATCAGTACCTAGACATCGCCACAAGTAATAATCGTTAAACAGACAGGTAACCCCTTAATGAACTATACATTAGTGTACATAACGTCTGTTTATAAATATAAGCTCAATAACGTCTGTTTATAAATATAAGCTCAAAACTCAGGCTAATGTCTACTGTTGATTGATAGCAAACATTTACTAAGAATAAATGATTGTAGACAATTAGTGAATGAATAAATACGGAGTGTGTTCATTGCGTACTATTATTAGCTTACAAATTATTGGTAACGCCAATTCTTCTATCGCGTAATAACATAAATACTAGCTGATTACATCAGCTGTTATTATAGTGCAATATGGCCGATCATTGAAGTGATCGAGATTATCTGCAGTACCTACGTGTTAAGGAAAGAATTTTATTGTGACATGTTTTCCGATTATTGGCATAATGATTAATACTTGATGCGTAAGAATCAAGAGACAAGGGCATTACAATATACCTTGATACTTAACTGTTTCCACATCACATTAAACGGTAAACAGAAGGTAAATTACAAGAACGCCGTGTATTAAATATTAATAGTTAATTGGCCTGCATCATCATGCAGACAGACAATCCAATTTCAAACATAGTAGGTAACACAATCCCTCGCAATATGTCCGTCTATTCGTAGAATAAGATAGGAATTCCAGAACCTACTTCTGGAGCAATTCGGATACTCTTACTTGCCAGACGGTTTGTTATAAACATTCAATTATGTATGATCCTGCGGCTCGGTTGTAAAAACATATCCTACTTGCATTTGTCAAGGTTGTCAACACCACTGTTCCAGTGCCTCGGAGAGCACGTTAAGCCATCAGCCCTGTGTCCACTACTAACTTGCAGAATCGTTATTAAATTGACATTAGACACTCGTTAACCTTGTTCTAGAGAGAAGACCACGAACGGAAAGACGAATAGTAGGACACCGCCGCAAGATGGACAGATGATCTGAAGAAGGTTGCTGGTGAGGGTTGGATGAGGGTAGCAATAGATTGGTTTAAGTGGCGAGTTTGGGGGAGGCCTACATCCAGCAGTGGAGAGAGGGATACTGGCTCACTGGATAATGTCTCACCAACCCTAATTGCCAGGCGTTGCGAGTGTAGGCGAAATTGTCCAAATATATATATATATATATATATGTATATTCTGGAAGGCCAATCTCCAACAATTGAGGTTTAGGGGCTGTAATGATGATAATGAATGCTCTGGTCGGTTAGCTAGCGAATTACACAAATTGCTGTGGTTTTCATTGGAAATGGTTTCGTAAACCAGTGCAAATACTTGACTTCAGTGCACTCGTTTATTTCTTACTTCTAAAGTTGAAAGTTACGCCTGTTTGTGGCGCGAGCTACGAATTGTATGGTCCTGGATAAGTGAACACTGTTGCCATACACTCGTCTACCTGTTGAGATGTTGGCGGCGCTCCAGTGAGTCTCTCTACACCTCGCCCACACTCGCACAACACCTGACGTGCCAATCTACAACTGACTCATCTCATTGCTATACATGAAAACAAAATTTCTGAATCTCTGTATTATGTGTGCATAATGTAATAATAGACATAAAAGACATACTATTGCTCTGGATTTTCTAATGAAGTTGATAATGATGTTGATAAATATAAATATTTTTAAATTTAAATTCAAGAAACTACTGAGTAATCCTCTGGTTGCAGCGCCAGTGTCCTTCGTTTCAATATTCTCGTACATATGGCACTTATAAGTTTTCAGTCACTGATACATTAATTATTTTGTACAGCATCTGCTTGCATTGATTACAGTATGCAGTAAAAAATGTGGAGTATCATCACAACCGTATCCCTTGCAGGGTAGTCAGTCAGAAACCACGCTTTTATAGGAGCGGATTCACATTTGGCCAACTTTACTATAGATAAAACATGACGAGTGGGAACATCGTCGATGTCTCTAACGTACCTACCACAAATAAATTATTGTATCCAGACCTTCCTGGTCAGGATTCTTTAATAAATCTACGGACTTCAGCGCTAGACCCGGAGGCAAAGAAAGATGGAAAGAAAAATTTTTTTGCTTTAGAATTTGTGTAACAATAGTGTTTACAAAATATTATCTCAACAAATTTTACCATAGTATGGTGTACAAATTTTCTTAAAATATATTTAAACAATAATATACAAAACAAAAATTAATAATAATAAAAAATAGAATTTACATAATATAAATATGTTTTAAACATTTAGGTATTCGTTTATTGTATAAAAGACGTGACAGTAAATAGTCTTTTAGTTTTCGTCTAAATGACATTTCAGGTAACAATTTCAGTTCATCAGGTAGCTTGTTATAAACTTTAATACACATGCTTTCACTTTTGCAACCCATTTGTGCTCTTTTTAAAAGTAGGTGTGGGTATTTTCGGGCAGTATGCAATATGCATCAAAATTTGTTAAAAACTATTTCTTCTACTAATGAAACTACCAAGTAAAAAGCTGAAGCCGATGACTCAGACGTACAAACTCTATAAAAACCACAAATAAATATTTTGTGTCGTCTCCCAGACTTTTTTTGTTCTCAAGAAAAAGCTTTGACACACACCCCAAGTCTTAACAGATGTTAAGATCGGTGTGGAAACAGATGCCAGCACTCATCGTAATTTAAATTTTAATGTCAATCTCGTCAAAATTCGGCTTTAATTAACTAATTGAGCCGGGATCCCCTTCAAAACATAATAATAATTAGAAACATCACGTAGCTAGAGATTTATCCGGCTGATCTACAAGACGCTAGCTTGCGAGACTGGAAGCTTACTCTGAACGACGAACGAAATATGGAACTGAGGCCCGGATTAATAGTCAGTTCATAGCATAAGGAAATGTCAAAAGTAATAGTTGTTATATAAAAAAAACTACCCTAAACTTATTATATTCGAATATTAATCCGGGTCTTTAGTGTGATTGGTTGAACGCTACTGGGGGTTAAGTGGGCGAGGATGGCTTGTGTGAACTTTTAAACTACGAGAAATATCAAAAATTGCTGACAAGGAGTCTACGGGTCGATTTTAACAAATAATAAAACTAAAAACACTAAAAACTATGCAAGCCGAGTATAATTTATATAATTAGATATAATTTATACCAAACAGTTCATTTTTTCCTACAGATTTCGTAAAATTGACGTTTGATTTTACTTCCCACAATTTAAGCCATATAAGCAACACTATAACCTAGTGTACCTAATATAATAATACAGGTGTTTGTTATTCGTTCAAAATAAAAAGCCTTACACATATTTCGTTAGACAACCCATCATCTATTATATAAAAAGTGGATTTTATTCGCATAACCGATCGGTGAAGGTAGCTCTTAGACTATAACGCCTGTAGTCTATAACTACAATCATATTCGTCGTCAAGAACAGCATCTCGTATGCATTTAAAACGTATGAAATAAAACTGATTTGACTGTTATTTGGAAAGCAGCTCCACATCTTCTTATGAAACATACCCCAGTGCTTGAAGACGAAAGTTTTTAACCAGTGCGTTCTTCCAGTACTGTCGCACGGAGCAGGAACGTGGACACTGACAGTGGGTCTGGTCCACAAATTTACGGTCGCTCAGCCGGCTTTGAAGAGAGTATGCTCCACATTTTACCGATGGATAAGGCCCGGAGCGTGGTAATCCGGCAAATAACCTATTAGTAAGCTGAAATGAACCGATGGAGTAACGACCTCTCGACAGATGGACGGATTACCTGAAGAAAGTCAGTGGTGGGGACTGGATAATGGTGGTGGTGTAGATCGAGTATAGAGGTGAGCTTTTGGGGAGGCCTATATTTAGCAGTGGAGCGACACAGGCTGATGATGTTCATTTCCTTACACACTAGTGGATGAGCCATTCGTATCGGCATCGTACAGGTCCTTCTAGAATCTTAGGAATTCCACAGTAGCCATCCAAGATCCGAAGCAATTTAATTCATCAAGGTGTTGGTAATTGAGCGAGTTGCGGGGTCTGCACGTGCGCAAGGCAGAGCAACTTGACCGCAGCAAAATTACGTCGTCTGCGGGTTGTAGGGCGCGGGGCGTGAGGAAGCGCCTCGCATTCAATTAGACGTTCAGTAATCCGGCTGCGGCGAGCTCCGATACCAATTACAGGGTTATTAGTGTACCAACTCGTGCTCCCGTGCTCCAGCTTCTCACACACTGCGATTGCCTATCTATTGCAACTACAGGCAGGGGATAGTTTGGTCCAGACCGCACAAGCTCACTGCATCGAGATAATTTCTACTCGGAAACGTTAATTTTGTAATTATTACAGAAGCTATTTAAAAGCATCATATACTTATAGGCACGGATCTATGAAAATATAGACTCTGGCTAGCATACGCTTACGTAAAATTTTAAACCAGACGACTTTTACAGCCTCTGAGGTCTAGCCGCCATTAAGCCATTAAGTCCGCCGGTACGGGTTCGATTACTGGTCGGGACAAAATAATTGATTTAACGTGTATATTATATATATTTCTTGAGTTTAGTATGCTAGAGACATCAACAAGCCACTTGTCATGGTGGGCTTATAGTAAAGTTGGCTAAAAGCGTGGTTTCTGACAACTCCGAAAGGTTTATTTAAGTTGTTATTAGATACTTACAACTTTTATTTTTGAACCGTTGAAAGGGAAAGTTTCAAGTATAACCAAAGAATGAGTACATTTTACTGATCCCAGCTTCAGGTAACTTGAAAATTTTATTCGATTTATATAAAATCAGACGCCGAAACTTTCCATAAAAACATAGTAAATTAAATATAACATTATAGCAAAAACAAGCAAACTAATTTCAACTTAGATGACCATAAATTAGCAATTAATGTTAATGTAGGTAACATTGGATATAAATAAAGAATTGAGAGAGAGGTGCAGAGTCACGCCGACATCACATGGTCCTGCAGAGGCGGCAACTACCCCTAGCAGGGAGGTAGGGTAGGGTTGTCAAAATATTTTCTGTTTTTTTATAAGGTTAAATAATATTTGTTGCATATCTGGAGGCAATTTCTTAATTATGTCATAAATCGTATAAGATAAATTTACATACACATATCTATATCACGCCAGGTCCCTTGCTGATACAGCTCTAGCAATATCACAAATAAATTATTGTGTCCCGAACAGGAATCGAACCTGGTACTTCCACGTCTGAATCCGCTATTCAGCTAGGCGCTGCCAACTTCAGTCGCATAGACCTAGGATGGGCGGAATTTGGGAAACTTCGAGACATCGTCCATACCAGTGTCTGCAGAAGACGAGAATCTTTAGGCATTGCGTCCTCCCCTTTTAATGTCGTACGGAACAGAGACGTGGACACTAAAATTGCTACTTCAGCTTGCTAATTTTGAAATTTGACTTTATTTGGTTTGGTTTACAGGTCTGGTTTACAAATTCGACGTCATAAGAGCTATGATTGGTTTTTGTCCAACGGATAGAATTCGAAACGTTGATATTCGTCAGAAAACCAAAGTCAAATTTCAAAATTAGCAAGCTGAAGTGGCAATGGGCTGGACACGTCTTTCGCAGAACAGACGATCGGTGGGGCACACGACTCCTAGTAGTGGAGACCACGTACGGGACGAAGCAGAGTGAGACGACCGCCCGCCATATCGACCTGAAGAAAGTTGCTGGCGGGGGTTGGATGAGGGTTGCAAAAGACCCAAGGCTGTGGAGAAATACAGGCTGATGATGATAATTAAGATTTAAAAACGTCTCTTAAGGCAAGGCAACTGTAGCGCGAGTAATTTTGTAGAATTTAGATAAGCCTGAATGTACGAGTAATATTATAGTATTTTTCTATTGTTAGGTTGACAACCCTAATGGGGGGTTCCAATTTATTATTTACTACAGCGATGACGAGAGAAGCGTACTCCCGCGAGGCCCGCGCATCTTCACTGTCGGCAAACAAATTACGCGACAAAGCAATCAATTACAAAGACAAGAACAACATCGCGCACCTCTTCAATTGAACGCTCCGTCAACAAGAACCTTTTAGCGGTGTCGATGAGCTACGTGCCGGGACTATACCAAACAATTACAATAACTTTAAAAAAAATATACTTTTAATTGACAAAACACTAGAGATGCCTATAATTTAACAGGCTGATAGTGTTGCCCAAAGCAAGACCAAGACTTGACCAGTGTTGGTTTCGCTTAAGACTGTATATTTATTTGTTTGTTATTGTACCTTGCAAGACTTTAGTATACGAGTTGTCCGCACAACATTCTTCCTATCTCTGTTTTCTACACACGATGGACCCGGCACTAGTACGGTCAATCCAGGGAATGCTTGGAAAATTTGTCTTTTCTTGTTGACCAACATATCTATATATACTTAACGTATAATGCGTTACACGATGAATAAATCATCAATATGAAACAAATTTGTGCAAAAGTGCGAAATCAAATCGTTTATTTCACAACAAATGAGAGATATTTCAAAAGACATATATTGACATTAAAATTTGACATCACACTCTTGCCATCCACAGCGTGGTGAGTGTAGGCCAAAATGTCCAGAAATTTGTGGAAGACCCATCTCGAACAGTGGAGGTCTAGCATCGTGTTCTAGGGGCTGTGATGTGATAAAAACAAATATGTATTGACAATATCCGAATGTTGTGTAATGCGGAAATGATTAGATTTATATAATAAACAAATAATAACTAACAATAATACTACAAGGTAGTTTTATAGACTAAACCGCTATTACAGTTTTACATTGTATTTTATAGCTCTGACACGACATAATAAAAAAGAAAGGCGGAATTAGGAGTTACTTTACACAACATACATTATAATTACTTGTAAAGGTGTATAGAGAAATATTTATATTTTGCCATAATACATTGCATATCGTCGGCGACGAGTGAAAACCTCGTCTCAACGTATTTTTTACACAAACTTTTTTATTTAGAAAAGGTCCTATCTCATAATTTAAACAACTTTCAATAATATTGATTAAGCTGGTTTAACGCTTTTGCAACCCTTTCGCTCGCACAATCCAATATTTTTAAAGATTTTCAACTTTCAAGAAAATAAAATTACGGACATTACGCCGGGTTAGAGCGACAACCAACTATTTTTTTTTTTTTTGTAAATTCATTTTTTTACACCAGGTCGTTTAAAAAACTTCTGCTTCTTTCAGTGATAAAATCGGTGTCATTACTATTATTACTATAGATTAATTATGAAGATAGTGTGTCTTAAAAGCAGTTAAACGAACGGTTTTAGCCGAAAGCGCAAATCCTAAACTAATTAAATGTGCATAATATTTTTGTGTAAAAATGGCAAACTTGAAAATGAAGAAAATCTTCAGATATATTCTCAGTAAATAAAATAAGGTATATGAACGTGAAAATATATCCGTAATTCTATTTCCTAGAATGTTTAGAGGACATTTCTCGAAAGGACACTCGGACTAGAAAAACCTTTGCAATTTTGGATTGTGCGAACTAGAGGGATGCAAAGGCGTTAAACCATCTCAAGAAGTAGACGCTAATTGAAACTACAGAAATCAAAGACACTACTCATACAAAAATAATAAGAAGACATTTATTTTTCTCCTGTAAAATTTAGTTATAGACACTACTCTCTAACAGACTATCGAGAAAGGGCGACATTATGTGATACTTCTTAGATTACTTCTTACATATTAAGCTCAAATTTTATTTTGGGTGTGTTAAAAAGACACTCAAGCCCATTGAGACAGACTGCCTCCGTGGTCTAGCTTTAGACTCAGAGGTACCGGGTTCGATTCCTGGTCGAAACACAAAAATATTTATTAATGTTAATAAATTGTGATATTTCGCGAGTTTGGTACGCTGGAGACATCAACGAGCTTGCCATTTGTCATGATTGGCCTATAGTAAAGTTGGCTAAATGTGAATCCGTTTATTTTTAAGCGTGGTTTCTGACCACCCCGAAAGGGAAACGGCATGTTTGACTGTATGCTAACATAACATTAACAAATTTGCTACTTGAAATAATGTGTCTAAAACACAAAAGCTTAAAACTGTTAATGACTAAGCTAAAAGACATAACGGTTGTAATGATACTTTTAAAATATCCGTAGGAAACAGAATTGAGTGGGAGAGAAGCGATTGAAAATCCGCAATGAGATTACGGTTAGATCGCGTGCACCCATGACCGCGCCGTCTCTCGCCGTAACAAGTTTATCTTGCTCACGGGCTGCCGTCTCCGTAACATCTAACACAATCAATCTAACAAAACAACATCCAACCAAACGATGTTTGTCACAAATAACGATAACCTATTTATTTCGAAAAAAATAAATAAAAAACAATTGAATTGTCAAAACGCTAGTAAAAGATATTCAATGAAAAATGTATGGTATGAACTTGCGCCGATTTAGAAAGAACAATGGCGAGATATAACCCGATAAAAATTTAAGCTTATGAGACTAAAAAAATATTTTTCGTAAATCTATCTATGAATTCATTTTATTTATTATTAGTGTAACTGTAGTGTTGCCACTGTATTAAATAAATCTGAATATGCAGTACACACGTAAAATAACAATGCTTTATTTGGTGTTGGTTGTAATAAAAATAATTTCTTTGGGAAAAGCTTCAATTTATAGTACGTGTAGGAAGAAAAATAGAACTATATAAAATAATAACATCTCCCAACGAATATAATCGTCCAATGAACTCCAACAATTTTACTATTTCAATTAAGTTATCTTTATTTCTCGACTTCCAATTAAAATAATCCCGAGTCCTTTTCATATATTTTGATGTAAAGACGTTACGGTCGCCATTGTTAATTTCAACGCCAAAGATTACATCAAAACCATCTGCATATATAGGAATCTAATTGAACATTTCTAATAGTTCCAACGGATACATTGTGCCTTGCAAATATTTTTTATGAAGATTACCTATAGATGAAAAATTGGACAAAGCGAAATAGTATATATCTAATGATTCTTGCATTATAAAAGGCTATGAAAAAAGACGCGAAAGTAGCGGGTGAGCCATACAAAGACCCATCTACGTACAAATAAAAAAGTAAGTATTGGTTGTAGCGGCAGCGAATAGTCTAAAAAATAAACGTACATTTATGAACAGATTGACGAATGTGAAAACAGGTAAAAAGAATGCAGCGATCGTGACAACTCCGCGCAATATTGTCTATGAACTAAGCGTCTATTTAATTTAAATTCAATTATTCAACAACTAAATTGTTGGTAACAGTAAAAAAGTAAAGTTTTTTTTATATACCAGCACGACATGTGACCCTGAGCCCACCTGATGGTAAATATCGCGCGAGGTCCATGAATGTTGGCAAATGGAATTACACACTCATGACTGACATCAGTCCCCAACACTATACCGGTTTGACTGGCCATAACGGCAATTCGAACCTGATCCCGAAACGTGTGGATATTACAGGGTTTATCGGCACGAACGGTGGATACTTCCAAATTACCACCATCAGTCCGCCTACCACCTATTTGTTGTTTCTGTTTAAAGTATGTACCTATTTGTAAAGATGTCAAATACCAATTTTTACTTTTAAGGAGAACTAATATCGATATAAAAGTTTATCTACCGATTACACAATGTTTTGTTACACAATAAGTACCTATTTTTCTTCGCAATAACAGAAAAATCCTATAAAACTTTAAACATCAGTAGCAGGTGTAAAATAATCCGCTGGGTTTTCCTCAGTTGTCGTAGTTATATTCCGCCTTCTAAAGTTAGAAACCCAACTTATAAAGCGTAATAATTTTGAATACTTAAAGCAAATACATACAATAATAATTTAAATGTGAGCATTTTAGTGTCCAATTCATAATTCTACTAATTTGGACATCTACGCATTACATTCCTAATCCTGACATGTTAAATAGGTTGCTAATGGTTTTCTTTACCAAAATAGTTGCTTTTATCGATTAACACGAACTTTAACTGAGAAAAATTGATATTTTAATGTAGGTAATGCAAAATTGTCAAATAACTGTTTTTATGATTTACGCCGAAAATATCAGTTTTTACGAATATAATGCCGTTAAAGTGACTCATATCATTACTATAACGATACTACGAGGTGCTGGCAATATAGGTAATAATCATTATTACCAAAAAACTAATATGGGTAAATGATTGGTTTTGTGAAAAGTAAGGTTTTAAGAGGTAATGAGGAATTGTGATAGCTTTCCTTATTCATCATTCATTCATTACAGCCCCTAGAACACAACGTCCTAGACCTCCACTGCTGGAGATGGGCCTTCCACAAAACTGGCCTACACTCGCCACGCGCTGGCCAGACGGCTTGGCGAAGATATGATGTCAATTTTTTTATGACAATTTATTAACGATTCCATAAGTTGGCATTAGTGAAACCGGGATCGACGGCTTAATGTGCTCTCCGAGGCACGGTAACAGTGGTGTTGTAAATCTATGACAAATGTACGTAAGAAAAGTGTATTTCTCATTGGTACCTGCCGGGTGGGTTTGAACCGACCTTTATAGGATTTAAGGTACGCGTTCTTACAACCGTGCTACCACCGCGCCTAAAGATATTTTTCCTCTGCCAGCACTAATTGACTTTGACATTTTATATCTCCATTTTTCTTTCAGTATTAAGACTAATTTGTAGAAGAATCACCGTGCGGATGCCGGGTCCATCCTGGTGGGGAAAAGAGAAGAAGAATACGACATAGGCTGGGTTTAGCCATTTTATTTTTATTGCGGAATGACATGTTTCCTATCTGCCCGTTATTCTACTTAACTAATTACTGTATAATAGATATGTCGATGAAGACTTGGAAATTGGAACGTAATTTCTAAGAATAAGGGCAAACTAATATCAGAACTGAGAGCTTGACGAGCATATTAGGTACAATAATATACCGTGCTGTAGTTCTAATTCCAGCCAAGTTTATAATGACCAATACAAACATTTTAATTTGTATTTTTTGTAGGGGAAAATAATTCCAAAAAGTCTTGAGGGCGGCGATTACTTGGATGGGCGTGTCAGAAAGCTCCGCCCAGCGACGGATCCGCCCTCGCCCTTCGTCAGTTATCAATAAATTTTAAGCTTTTCATCTTTTCACAAGATAAAACTCTTATAAATAGTGTTTATAATAACTATGTCGCATGTATAGAACTTCGAATTATTTATCATCATCATCATCATCAGCCTGTATCTCTCCACTGCTGGATGTAGGCCTCCTCTAAGGCTCGCCACTTAACGCGATCTTTCGCTACCCTCATCCAACCCCCACCAGCGACCTTCTTTAGGTCATCTGTCCATCTGGCGGGGGGTCGTCCCACTCTGCGTCTTCCCGTACGTGGTCTCCACTCTAGAACCCGTTTGCCCCATCGATCGTCGGTTCTGCAGCAGATGTGTCCGGCCCATTGCCACTTCAGCTTGCTAATTTTAAAAGCTATGTCTGTAACTTTCGTTCTCTGACGAATATCAACGTTTCGAATTCTATCCACCAGAGATACACCAAGCATAGCTCTCTCCATGGCTCGCTGAGCGACCTTGAATTTATGGACCAGACCCACTGTTAGTGTCCACGTCTCTGCTCCGTACGACATTACCGGGAGGACGCACTGGTTAAAGACCTTAGTCTTTAAACATTGTGGTATAGACGATGAGAGGATGTGCCGGAGTTTCCCGAATGCCGCCCATCCTAGCTGAATGCGTCTGTCGGCTTCTTTGCTGAAGTTGGCTGCTCCTAATTGGATAGTCTGCCCGAGGTATACGTAATTTTGCACAACTTCGAGAGTGTCGTTTCCTATGCAGATTGGCCTCGGCTTGACATGATCATTGAACATGACTTTCGTCTTGTCTAAGTTCATTTCGAGACCAACCCGCTGGGATGCTACGTTTAAGCCGTTCAGCATTCCGCTAAGATCCTTGAGTGAACTGGCCATAATGACTATGTCATCCGCAAATCGGAGGTGTGAGATGAATTCTCCATTGATGTTTATGCCGCAGTAATTATTTATATATATAGTTAATTAGCTTAAAATAATCTCTATAATCCAGGAAACGTCAGGAATTGGTTCATATAAAAAAAACAACTAAGCTATGTTTTCACAGTAGTTACTCAGATTTACATCGACTCAGTTTTTACACTATACGACCAAGAATAGAATCGACTAACAGTGTTAACAGTGACGACTTCTGTTCCCAATTTTTAAGATACTTTTTCACATTTCGCTTGAAGGACCATTAAATAAACGGTACCCATATGTAACATCTATTTAAAAGTTAGCTATATTATTATATAATATAGCATTTGACGAATATTAAATCTATTTACGTATATACGTAATGATTTGTTAGTTCGGGAAAATTTTAAAAGGAAAAACATTAGATACATGACATTATTGGTCAATTATTTTTGGAATTTATGTATAAGATCAGTCTTCGAATAAAATGCTTAAAAACTAACATACGAGTATGTCATTGCCATCACGATACTAAGTAGTGCTGACAGTGAAAAAATCACAACTCCATAAAAAATGGAACACAGATGGATTATTGGTTAGGACGCCTAGTCGTATTATATCTGTCATCTGTTAACTTAAGTATCTACAACTGTTAATTTAAGTATCTTTTATATCATGTTTGCGTTATTACTCTATCCTTGTTTTATTTTTATATCCAGTTTTTTTTTTCTTTTTTTCCATAGTATTTGTGTTTAACTTCTATTATGTATAAAATATTTTTGGCTCTCAATGTCTTCTTATTGTTATTAATTTATTACACAGATGTTCAAACTTGTCACGTGCCGGCAAAGCCTTTAAAGGGTTCATATTATTTATTAGTTTTCAATTTTAGTATCTTGCAGAGTGACAATTTTGTTTATCTGTGATATTGTTTGCGTATGTTGACTGTTTGTTGCCTAAATAAATGAAAATAAAAAATATAAGAGGTAAGCTGTTATAAATAATTAATCCGTGGTAATAATCATTACCAATCCAACCACACTGCCAGCACCTCGTAGTATCGTGACTGTAATGACATGAGATAGTCAAAGTCAAATCATTTATTACAATTTGGCCTACTCTGACTCATTTATATTGTCACACTACATTGTTTTAAATATTAAAATTATATTTTTTACAATACAATATGAATTGATTTGATTGATAAAACGGCATTGTTTTCGTAGTCTATATATATATATATATATATCGGCGTAAATCCTAAAAATCACGAGTTAACTGACATTAATCTATTTATCTCAATGCATCAACTAAAAAAAATATTGCCTGCTGACTTTGGACGCCGTTTCGCAAAAAAAGGAGGGTTGCGTTGAAGCTCAAATTGCTACAAATGTGTACAGGGTGCGGCCGGACGATGCTTTTACCAAAATTAGAAGGCGCGCCGCACGGGGCTTCAGCGCCTCGGCCACTCCTTGGTACACTAGCGTTACTTACAGCCGCACCTACTACAGCTTTCAGCACCTACCCTCAATCGCGAACAATCAAATTATAAACCTATTTGTATACCTACACTTTTGTCTAAAAGCATCACTATCGTCATATGTCGAAGAAGTTGGCGTACAATGTATGCGTAAGAAGTATAGCGTACAATGGTAAGACTTGAAGAAGGTTTATATTGTAGTGAAGAGACACTGTTAAAACGACAATTAACAGGAGGGGGTTGTGTTCCCGCTGTGATATAGTAATTGTATGTATGTTAGTGTTATGATATGTATTGTTTGCTTAGAAGTACATATTTTAGGCTATTTATTTATCGTTTCTAACCTCACTTATTACTACCACAAAGGAAAGCTGTAAGAGAATGCCTACGGGGATCTTATACACTACTTTTGAAATATTGTGCAATAAAATATTTTATGATTATTAGTGTGTGTTAAACAAGAAAAGCATAGTGATATTTATTGGTTATGATTTCAATAATTTTCCTCGTCATGTAATGAAGGTGAACTTTTAAACGAAAATTTTATTTTACCCACAATCCTAAAAGTTTCGCAGTATCACAACGGTCCAATCAAAGTCCAAATTTTAAAATGTATGACAAGGTTGCTACTTGCTTACTCGATACAAGTTAAAACACAAGGGACTACAGTTGTGATGTTACTTTCGTAAACGACATAAACTTTTCTTTCCCGCAAAGATAAACCACTAGCGGTCATATATTTTGTTAGTAAACCTACCCGGAATAGTAATAAGGAGCAGTGGTTGCGAAATGACAACAACAAGCTTTAGTGGGATCACTGGCCACCATCTAGTGGACAAAGATCTGCATTTAAACTTAACATTTATTTTTTAAAGTGCTTTACTTTTCTACGTGACGAGACATTACATGATAATAAAGAAACATGCCATCCATGAGAAAATGAGTTAATCAAAGTACGGAAGATGCATCTAAGTGAATGATAACCTTTACCTTGGGCTGCCCTTGAGTCAGTTTAAAGATTATATAGCTTTTACAAATAAAATATGTATTTAAGTTCCAATCAAATATATTTAATTTTATTATTGTTTTGTTATCTAAGCAAATTTAGTAAAACTCTTTGTGTAGGGAAAGTAGACGGTAAAAGAACAAGTCCAGGTTGGTATTGTCGATAATTGTGCTAAAAATAATATGAAAATAATAAAATAAAAATAGGATATAAATGAAGAACAAAGAATGAGATGGTTTATGAGTTAACCGTTGGAAAACCGTGGAAAACCGGACTCACCCCAAAGCGACCTTGATTAAACCCTAGATAGTTTTTTTGTAGTCTATGCAGCTTTATTACTTATTATTAATACAAATTTACGACCAGAATGTCCCTAACAGCAATTGATACTTCCACGATAGATATAGTTAAGATCACTAATATTCAACAAAAGGCATGAGTCGGTGCGGTCAAAGTTTTGCAACTGTTCATGGCAACTCGATCGTCATTGCTCGTAGCTCGTGCCGTCAGTCGCAAATGTTTTTACTGGGAAATGAGGTTTAATGAAAATATTATATTATAAAGAAATTAGCAACCAGGAATACAATTGTGACAAACTAATTCCTAAAGTAGATATCGCACTGTTAGTAATAATACGAGAAAGTATGCCTTTAAAGATTCTGGTAAGAACAGGAGACGCGCGAGAGAGAGTGAGAAAGAGAGACACAAATACAGTTACCGAGTCATTATTGTCCTTTTATTTCTGTTAGCGCTAACTGGTATTCTCAAAGGGCACTAAGCATTTAAAATCACACTACACAAAAAAAATTACTTGAGCCTTTATATTATTAAGGGTTTATAGAGAGGCGAATCTCTATTGAATATATTTAGCAATAAAACAAAACTTATTTACATGATTATAAAGAAAGCTGACATCTACTATGAAGTATGACAAAATAGAGTTGTTTTGAAGTGACCAGGTTACATAGCTGCAGCAAGTGCGAGTGGAATGGTAATGGGCTACAATGAGCCACCGAATGAGGTCTTCGTGTTGGCCGGCCAGACGGCTAAGGCAGTCGAGGGCGTGATAGATGATAATTAGTCCATCTAAATGCTATCACCACATGCACTAAAAGGATAAGCTGGTCATACCGTGTAGCAATGCGAAAACATATCAATGTAAGAAATGATACTAAATATATGCCACATTTGATACTTACATAAAAGTTAAAACTTGTTAATTAATGATATAAGATAAAAATCCAACAAACGTATTATTAATATTAAGTAACGTAAAATTGCATGTCTTCTATTTATTTTATTTGTGTCAATTTGTCAAGACTAACGGCCACATTAAAACAATCTCTAATCAATATTTTGATATACGCCACGTGATTGGTAGTTAGCTTGTCACTTTGGTTATTACGCCAATGACGTGCTTCATAAGCATATGTTAAACATGTCAAAAGATAATCAACTTTGAAACTGAATGCCGTAGTTCATATTTATGCTATCACTACTGCACTAGAACGATAACATGTTTATACCAAAGCTAAAATATATGGCTTATATTAATTTGACTTACAAATCTAAATATTTATGTATTCATATAAACTACAAGGTAGTCATAATTATTTAACCGGCTGGTAAAAAGATTAGCAGCAAAGATGTCCTCAGGATTAAGTTATGAGCAAAACACTAGCATAACTTAGTCGATTCCGGTGAAGGGTAGATATGACTGAGAAAGGAGTTTAGATGAATGTACAGATTTACAAATTACTACAATAATGCTGGATTCCAATTCAAATCATTTATTTGTTTAGACACAGGTTAATATTATAAACAACAGATTTAGGCTATAAAGGTGCACCAGTGCTCTGCCCATAGGGCGTACAAATATTGATATACAATAAAAAATATAAATGACAATATTATTCGTATCAAAAATTTAATAATAATAAATTATAATGAAAACAAAATGTCATGTAATTATATTTTTGTCTGTAAAAAAGTCATTGATTGTGTAGTATGTCTTGTCAATTAGTATATATTTAAGTCTTCTCTTCATTTCTCTTAAATCTAGCTCCTGTAGTCTCAACGGTATTTTATTATATATTTTTGCCGTCATGATTAAAGCACTTTTATGTAACAAAGCTTTCTTGCTAACTAATGGGTATATTATATTTTGATGACGTTTACTTCTGAGACGGTTTTGATATAGTCCAGGATTCGTTTTTACGAATAAAACTGATTCATAGATGTACAGACCAGGGAACGTCAATAATTTTGAAATATGGCTTGCAACTGTCCGTACTAGGTATTTTGCAGATTGCTCGTATACACTTCTTTTTGTGATTTAAATAGATTGCATTTTAGTAATTTTCATAATGTATAGTATAAATATTGGTAACGTAATAAATATGTTTTCCGTTTATGAAATTTGTATTAAGCCTAGAAGGTTGTGATTTATGTAAAAATTTGAACTAAATGCCGAAATACACATTCACCAAACAGGTAATCAATATGAAACAAATGGAAATATATTATGTGCATAAACAGTCGGAATATGAATATATTGGGCGGGCGTTGTAATCATACGCACGCAAGAAAACGCCAATAATTCACCAGTTCTGGTTTAATTTCAAGCAATTTCAAAGGAGTGTAAGAAGGCACGTTTATTATTTTCTACGATAAATGTTTAGAAATTCAATTCCTTAAATGTATCTTGCTGCAACAGCAATGTTTCTAATGGATTTTTATTATGATTATACGAGCATTTTATCTATCTATTTCTTTAATGGAGTATCACAAGACATAACTCTTATAAAGGTTAGCTGGTAGAAAAAGCCGAAATGGCTTTAAGTTCGCCTTTGTAGATACTTTTAAGTAAAGTGCAATAAAGTATTTAATAATAATATAAATAATAAGTTTTAAAATAACAGTAAAACAAGCCAAAGCAGGGGTGGCCGACTTGACTACTGATCAACGCCAACTGACCCAAGATCTACTATTTACTGACAAAACCCTGTGCGGTGCGATCTACCAATTACGTACTTCTTGAAATCTCAAATGAAACAACATATTTCAGTACACAATTAAGTAGTATTTTTTTTATATTATTAAGAGGGAAAATATAAAACTAAAAAATATTCTTAGTAACTACTCATTTCAATTAGCGTGAGCATTGCGTCTGAGCATCTTCCGCTAGATTAGCAAAATCAAGTTAGTAGTTGGAAATGGCCAACATTGAAGAATCCAATGTATGAGCATCTGTCACGGTGTTTATTTTTTGTTTAACTTACTACTTAAAAAAGTAGAACAAAGTTGACTTACATAAACATGTTAAACCAAAACACGAATGCAGTTGCTCGAAATTGGATCGCGTTGGAAACCAATGCCCAGAAATGATACAAGATTATGCGTGCAGCAGTTGGCGAATACGTTACGCAGTCTGTTCTTTGTATTTATATGTTCAACCCGGTTGGCCACCCCTGCCGTATAGTAATTAAAGCGAATCAATACAATTTAAAATAGGTTCAGACATAAGTTGTAGGTATACAGGTAGCAATTTGGATGATGTCAATTCTTCACAAACGCACACTTATCAAACAAAAAGTTAAATATATATATTATAATAATAAGCCATTAAGTAAAGTCTTCATTGAATAAAAAAACGTTTCAAAATTAATGATGTAGCAGTAGCAAATAATTTCCTGGAGATATTAAAATTGTAACAAGTTTTGAGAAAATAAACGAAAGGAAAATAAGCAGTCAATCTAGTTATGTCGCTTGAGGTGGCAGAAAGCAAGCGAAATGGGTTCTATAATATCTTTTCTTAACAAATTTGTTAAACACAGTTAGGCGTGCATTTTTTGTCAAAAAGATATCAACATCTAGAAGAATAATTTGAGCAACTTTCTTCACAAGATTTTGTTGAATAATTGTCAATTTAATGCTAATAATAAAACAACAAGCATAAAAATTACCGCAATGCTAGCTTTTTTTCAAGTAATTTATTAAGAGAAACATTTAGAAAGTTGTACAATTGCACGGTTTTAGTTAACGAGCGAAGTAGTTCGTTGACCCATGGTCGGTAACGGGTTCTTGTTCCATTTTGATATTATTAAGAATACTATCTCATTTCTAGAAAACCAAAACCATTTATTTGTTTGTATTACCAACTTAAAACAAGGTCGATCGAAGAAGCTGATTTAACTTCGCTTAGTTTTCACAAGTATTTGTATTGTATGCATTTTTTTTTCGCCTCAAAACGAAATTCTACATCATTTAATTGTAAAAACATACTAATAATGGCTACAACAATATATTCATCTACTGGACAATCTGAAAGAGCTTACATTGAGTAAATAAATAAAAATCTGTCATATTATCAAATTATTGTTATCATGATGTTAAAGATTTTTTGGGAGATTAAATTAATTAAATAATAATTCTATAGAAAATTAATCTAATATGTAAAACTCAATATTTGCACGCCTAATAGGGCAGTCATGAAGAACGTTGTCTTCTAACATAGATTTAAGAAGAACATTGTTACTAACCCATGTCAGGTGAATAAATATTTTGAGTTTAAGTTATTCATTATTTCAGTGTCAAGAACGCAATCCTAAATCGTCTCGACAAAGATAATAAGCCCGTATGATATTTGTATTAGATCACAGCCGGCAATAAGAGGTAGCAGCAATTTTTAAATGACACATAATGAGATTTGATTCCGTTATATGTTGACAAAGGCAGAGAGATGAGCAAGGTGAATGTACCCGCGAAGTGTGCCACGCGCCAAGAGAACCACTCCGGAGTTGATACCGTTAGTGGAACGCGGTCAAGCTGCCGGGGTACCGGTTCAATGTGAAACAAGCCTCAGAAGCCGCACGCATTCACCTAAAAGCCAGCGCTCTCATTTCGTGCCACGACGGGGCGTTTATATTCCAAACAATGCTTAAACGCTAATTGTTATGTATTGTTTGTTTTTACACCATGTATCGTGTACAGATGGTACTTTAGATGTAACTAACTGTGTGCACCAAAGCCTGCATTTCTTTTCTTTATTTGTTTTTAATTAAATAAAAAGTAATAAAAGGTATAGTATCATCAGGAAAATATCCTTTCGGGGTAGTCAGAAACCACGCTTGAAAAGAAGCGGATTCACATTTTAGCTATTTACTTAAGCCAATCATGACAAGTAGCAAGCTCGTCGATGTCTCCAGCGTACCAAACTCGAAAAATATCACAAATATTAATTAAATGTATTTATTTACATTAATAAATATTTTTGTGTCCTAATCGAACCGAACTACATCGAATCGAACCCGGTACCTCCGAGTCTAAATCCACGGTTTTAACCGCTAGACCACGACGGAGGCAGGTTTAATGTGTCATTATAATCGTTATTATGAACCGATAAATAAGCAATGGTCTAGGTGCTAGCATAGTGAGAATTTCCTCACGGTTTTATAGATAGTACATATTAACCGACTTTAGAAGACGGAGAACTGTGATACATTGTGTAAGGTTTTGCCCTTTTTTGCCAGTATTTGTAACAGTATATTATAGTCTGATAGATAGGGTGTTAAAGTCGTCGCCCCGCCAGCAGTCGCGCCGAGCACCGTGGTAATCGGAGCGTTTCTAATACCCACGCTTTTGACTTGGTTTCACCGCACGCTTCTTGCCTGCGTTCTTATTCGTTTTGCGAAATCGTTTGAAATATGATAACGTTCAGTTGAGCGCAGAGACGCGGTAGGTTCTCACAAACTTACACACGGAGAACTTTTATACTCGGTTATTGAATTCTCATATCTTTTGTGCAATACTCAGGTTTATCTTGGTTTCAACTTACTTTGAATTTGATATTAGATAAACATCTAATATTTCAAACACAATCTATTAAGAATTATCTTGTATTTTATTATTACACTGTGATTTATACAAACCATCAATAAAATAAAACGAAAAACAACGAAGAAACACAAATTCATGATGAATAGATATAGCGGTGGAGGGTGAATATTTTTCAGAGTAATTAGAGATTGCGGAAGGCGCGAAACTGCCGGTCCCAGAGTGAATGCAGCGAGGTATATCTGCAGCGATTTGCATCGCAAATGTCGCCAGAGCGCTCGCGGTGCAGCGCCCTTCGTGTTCGCGTCCAGACAATGTCACAATCAACGCTGCGTCCACGTTTTTGACAGAGATGTAATTGTGGATTGTGGCCACCGTCATTACCATGTCCATTCCATCCGTAATGTACAGCTAATACCTTGACTATTATGATTATGAACTTGTTTACCGAAACGGACTTTTATATAAATAATTTACAAATAAGAGTTGCCTCAACTAAACTCAAGATTCTATTTTGGAATAAAATATACATATTTAATACCAAGAATACCTAATTGTATTTAATTTGGTAAAAGAAATATTAAGAAAGTAATTCTGTGTAAATTGGTTAGATACGTTTTTGGCGAGTCGAGTTGAGAGCAGTGAATTAATAACGAACTTCTCCCGCGACGCGTGATGACGGCCGACATGGGTAGCGCATTAACATTCAACTGGTAAAAAAATACCTATTTGGGTAATTATGGCTTTCTTTTATAAAAAATATTTCTTTCAGAAATAGCTGACAGATGTCAAAACTTTTCGCTTTGTTGCCTAAAATATGCGCTATATTCTTGAAAATTATATGTAGATTCGTTAAATTATACACTTTTCGTTATTAGCAACAGGATAGGCATTATAATGTCAAAAGGCATAGATAAAAAGGGTAGGGTCATGATTGTCTTAACAAATGGCTATCATTTGTTTGTGTGAGCGCGCGGATTCAGGTAAAATATGATGTCCATTTAAACTAAGTGATCCAATCACTAGCGGTGCAGACGGATTTTCTTTTTCAACTCAACACTTGAGACTCGGTGTTGAGATTAATAAGAGGGTAAAGCAGGCAATATAAAATATAGGTGTATCCGTACAAAGAACACCGTCGAGAGAAATGGGCGGTAAAACAGAGTTTAATTAAATCAAGTGACACGTCGTCGTCGCTTGCCTCAATCACTCGACCCTAATAAAGCCATATAGGGAAGACGATGAATCCACCTCCAAGTCATTTTGATCTCATTGCCATTAACTAATACCTACAATGTACCCGAGGAAAATTACCTTGTAAAACAGTAGAAAACGTAACAAGCTATATTATTACTGGTATAATGTATGGGTATTTATGTCGTCCACTTCGTCCGCGTCACAATCACAATATTATTCAAATTCATTCGTACTGCTTCATTTTGATTTCCTTGGATTGTTAGTGACCTCATCAAATTTATTGTTATAATACAAAAAAGTCTAGAACCTACCAAAACAATTGAGCTATAGGCTGGGTTAGTGCATTTACATTCAAAACAGTCAAAAACATAAAACTGAAAAACATTTATATTGTAAATTTTTTAAGCTAGAAATCATTAAAAAAAAACATTTTAACCTTTAAAAGTTCACCCTATTAACTCGGTTCTACTTTCCTTTATATAAGGGTCTTTACGCGATTTAACTTGGTCTGTCAACCTGCTATTAAGGTATCTTAAAAACTGACAACAAAAACTTTTATTTCGCTGGAAATCATAAATTATGTCCACTATTAAAAGTTCACCTCATTTCACCTTCGTAACTCGGTAAGGTTCATATATGTATCCTTTTTACGTTTGTGCTATATTTCCTTCCTTTTCCAATCATTCTCATGCTAGTTTATAAAAACATATGGCACTGGTTTACTAGGGCTAAATTAAAATACAGAAGTTAACGACAAAACTTTAATATTAAAGTTGAAATACCATTTAGAAAAGTTTCGAGATTTAAAAATGTTGTAACAAAGAAATCAAAGTTTTGAGCATGGCAATAGCGGGCAGGTTGGCCGATTATTATTTCCGTAACAAGCGACTACTCCAGACTGCGACCCGCGCCCTGCACTCGACCGCTGCACCAATTAATTAACTGGCTAAATGATATTATCATGTGCAATATTTTAATATTTGCTTAACACTTCATTTATAATGTAGCTAACCACCTAATTGAGGAAAAGCTGCTCAAATTGTTTGCGTACTATCAACCACTTTATTGATGTCAAATTTTATACGTTGATTGTACAAACGATTAATAAAACATAATCCTATTATACTCTTACATTAGTCAAATGGAATTGATATTTTGATTGGTTTATGTTCCACTAAAAAATATAGCTACAATAAAATGGTATACAAAAATTTAAGGAAAAAGCATTTTTACGATTGCAAAGACGTGCAAGAGTCTCGGCGGTCGTATTTCAACTGTGGAACAAAATGCCAGTAGGGATGTCCGATCCGAAGTATCTTACGTGGATCGATATACGATCGCTCGATTTTCGTATCGATACAATAGCATTCAATCCGTTGGCGGATCGATATTTACGGATAATCGGATCGAAAAAATCGCATTAGATAATTATTTTAATGTAAGAGGTATACAGAATATTAGGCCAATTTTTTTAGTAATACTAAAACCGCATTCCTTAGTTAAGTACGGCGAACAGTCATATTTCACTAATGTAAACATTTCTCTGGCGGTAGGTTTCGTTAGATCAGTTATTATTGAGTGACAATATATTTCAATGTACCGTCAATTGAGGAGAAAATATTTATTATAATGTTCCCTTGGACTACCAACATTGTTTCGTTTAACTAAATTGTTTAAAGAATGGGAAATTAAAGTTGCATATTTTGTCTATTAAACGAAATTTTGATATAAGAAAATAAAACATCTTATGTTTCTTAAAATACGTGATTCGATACAGAGCACCCGAATCGAACATCCCTAAATGCCAGGCGAGGCCAGCATACTCCAGCCGCGTGGTCTGGAGTTCGGGACGTAGTTTGACAATCAATCGGTGGGTGAACATTAATTAGCATATCACAAGTTGAGCGGGCCGCCACCACTCAGTTTGTGTCGTAACCACTGGCAGTGTTACTTAAATTAGTTAACAATGACACATTTCGCTGGCAAACAAACGGTGTCTTGTAAATAGACCACACTCTATTCTCGAACTGCCGTCACACCGGTGAATACGGTACGAGATGAATCACACCTCAAGGTGATTTCAAAAGCCACAATAATAACAATAAAACAAACTAATTAAAAAAAACTTATTATAAAATAACAGAATTTGGCGAATGACACAGATTGCAAGCCTCAAACGAAATGTGTCGGTTTGAATCTCAGTGTCAATAAAACAAAACGTAGTGAGGGAAATCCCAAATGCATAGGTACTAGGCTCGCATTGTGGATTAGAGTCGGAATCTCGCAACCTAAAGTCATGGGTTGATGATGATTAGATTTACCGAGACTATACTTATTTCATTCTCGCTGTAATAGAAAATGCAAACCAAAGATTGAGAAAATCTACGAAATTCTTGATTACTACATAAGTTTCACAATTTATTACGATATTGGCGCTGTTTGTGATTTGACAAAACAAACAGTTTTCTTTCTTTCAACCAGCAATAAAGGGAAGCTTACGTTACAAAATATTTTATCATTCAACATTGTGTTTTAATGACTCTGACATACCTCATCATCATTAGTAAAACGAGCTACAGTAACCGTTTTAATTTTGTTCATCATCATTACAGCCCCCAGAAGAGTTCATTGCTGAAGTTGTATTTTAGAACATATTTTCATAGAATTTATCTTCTACCGGTCGGTAAACAAAAAGTGATATTTCTCGAGATTGGTACGCCTGGAGTCATCGACGAGAATGTCTATAGTAAAGTTGTTCTTTTAAAAAGCGTGATTTCTAAACACCCCAGTCGTGGTCATATTCTACCGTTACGCTAACGGGTTGGCTAGGTATTTTTTTTTTTTTAAATTTAGTGACGATTTCGACAAGCCGGTATTAGTTTAAGCCAACTTTGTTATGGGTTCATGGTGACGAGTGGCATCGATGTCTAATAAGACTTATTAGACCGAGAAGAATTGAATCCTCAGCGCTAGACCACGGGTGCAGAATAAGTAAACTCGTGTCATAGTGTGTGCAAGTAACATGAGAGCTTGTTTATTGTGTAACGGTTATAGACAGGACATTGCTCTCGCGCTTGAACTTGAAATAACGACGCCAGTGTTGCATCGCCACTTCATACTACGACAACTTTCCGTAATTAATGAATATTGCGCCCGTCGCTCGGTTTAGCAATCAATAAACAATGACCGTCGTAATGACTAGCAATATGATAATAATGACGTCATGGCATTAATCCATGTCCAAACTTAAATAAACGGCCAAGGACAAATACTCAACTCAATCATTATTTTGAAACCTCCTAACTTTAGTATGCTAGTATGATCACATGACGTCCAGATTATTATTGTTTGTATTAATTGTATGAAAATATTGTTATGAGCATCTAATAATTAAAACAATAAAGTGGGATATCATTAGGGGAAGACTCGTAGCAAGAGAGTAGTCACAGCAAAATAGAGAAAGAATTGAATGGACCAAACGAGGGCAGTCGTCAGGACGTATAGACAGATTTCCAATGCGGCATTAACAGAATCATACAGTATTTGTTTGGGTGGAGAAAGGTAACAAAAATACTAGTTTGATGTCTAAAATTTGTCTCTCATAAATAGGATATATACCGAAATATATTTCCAAACTGTCAATTCGCAAATTCTTAATAGCGTTCGATGTGTACACTTAAACCATAGGCCAGCAGCTTTGCCAAGGTACCGGAAATTGTAGGAAATTGCAAGAGAAAATGAGTTTCAGGATTTCGACTCAAAATGCAGAGAGCGATATCAAACTGTTTACACCCCATGTTTACATATTAATACGTTATAAATATCTCATTTCAGGACGAGCATTTGATTTTTCATACTAAAAGACTCGTACGGAGCAAAGAGAATGCAAATAAAAGTGTAAACATATGTATATTAGTAGAGAACTAATATAAGGTTACAAAGAGTGTGCAGACAGCGCTATCACAAAAAGAATAGTAAAAATAAAGAGCTGGCCATCAATCACACGAACAGAGCTCGCGCTTCCGGACGCGGCATGCTCGAGCGAAACATTTCTTTGAATAATGAATGTACAGGTAGGTATCGTGCCCCGTAACTGGACGTGATATACGCCGTCGTCGGCCGCATGCATAATTTCACTTATTTTATGTGGTTAATTGTCGAAAATGACCGCAGGTAAAATATATTACACCATTCCACCGCCGCCGCCCGACAGCCAGCGCGGCGCGGCCTAACGCCGGCTAATGTATTCCACTGCTCGTACGCCCTCGCCTTTCGCATAAGCGTTCTTTCGTCTTTGTTTGGACACGTCGCTCAACTAATAACATTATACTATAAAGTACAATCGATTGCGGTACTATATTCACTAAAATGTGTCAACGCGAAACGAAACAAATTTTAAGTGGGGCTAATAAAAATGCCTTAGGAATTTATTATACTCGTACCTTAGTATGTAGAATGTTTAAGGCCTAATATTGAGTGTTTTATAATCTGTGTATACGAGTACAGTAGCCCAATTATTTACTTAAGCGCCAAAGTTATATAGTGGAATCCTTTAAATAACGGTAAAACGCTATTAAAATTGGTATTCTCGTATAAAGGTTTCCACTACAGATGACAGCAAAATAATGTTATGATGCGTTCATTTAAAAACACACTGATATATTTATTATTTGCCATATTTTTTTATTTATTACCTAATGTGTGATATAAAACTATTTTTAAAGTAAATATATCATCTTAGTTTAATTAATATAAATGTGGTTAACTGTAATATAAATTCGCGGCAGAAAATTTCAGTATTTAATTGACGTATTCCCAATGATTTTGAAGTTGCAACCCCATGTAGGTCGGCTATGATCGGAAGAAAATTGATTAAATTGAAATTTGGGCTAAAAGTGGTAGTAAATAATACAATTCACTATTTTGGCAATATAACGTTTGCGACTAAGTAACAGAATAGGGCTGCTGGTGTAGTTATAGCAATTTGATACACGTCTACGTGATAAATTTCGTACAGAAGAATGTTGGATGTAGTATATAGATGGAGCCATTGAGTTGCGGGTGTAAATTTGGAGACAATGTGTCTTCAACTGAGCGGATGCATAGTGCACAGTTGCCGACAATCGCGGTGTACCGTTTCTACAATACTACTGCATTACAATTTTTCAAAGCAGACACAGACGACAGCGCCTAACAAAAGAGCCAGAAAGGCGCAAATAAACGAGCGCTGCGGCAACATCCCGAATGCATGTTCCACTTGCGACTAACCTGTGTTACTTTTTTGAAATGCATTCACTAATACGGTAAATGTATACGGGTCTGAATAAGTTGTTGATCAAAGAAACTAATTTAAGTAATGTAACATCTCGGGCATGAGCCAAAACTCCCAAAAAGCTACAGTTTTCAGAGCAAATATCCTTCTGCATTTAGCCCTTTTCATGGCGCAACGATGAATACCAACAGATCGGGCTGAGCGATACGGCAGAAACCCGCAGCGGCCGCCGAGCCTTCAAAGATAACTCGAGGTTAGAATCATACTCTACCAGCATTTTCTTATACTTTACAAATAAGCTAAACATAAAGTATGTAAACAAGATCGAACATATAACGATAATATTTTCTAGAATATCATTTATCAATTGATAAGTTATTATTGGCAATGCACAATTTGCACACTCTATTATTTTTAATAGGTGATAAGCTGACTGATGGTGTTAATTTACCCAGTCTGCCGGGGCGGGGAAGTAACCACCGTTCGTGCCGATAAACCCAGTAAAGTGTTAACACAGGTTTCGGGATCAGGCTCGAATTGCCGTCATGTCCAGTCAAGCCGGCTTGTGTTAGGGACTTATGTCGGTCGTGAGTGTCTGATATTCATGGACCTTGCGCGCCTCTTACCATCAGGTGGACGCGAGGTCACATGGCGTGCTAGTATATATATAAAAATTAAATTACTTTGTGCATAACAATGTTTCATAACTATTCAGTAAACTTTAGTATTATTCCGATGAATAAATGGCAAGTTGGCTTAAACCTATAAAAAACGTTTTTTATACTTTCTTTAACTCCACACGCATTCTATATTTTATTAATGAAAACTTATTATATAAAACATAATATTATATTTTTTTGTTCCAAACTCGAGCCTAAGACTTGATTTGTGTCTCAAACCAGAGTTTTTTGAAGCAAGTAAGGAAATTTGGTGACAATGTTGATTCATATTTTTGGGAGAAAATATCTGACTATTCTTACATTAAGCCATCATATTAGGTTAGCTAGTATAAAATGCCAAGAGGCATTAAGTTCGCCCTTGTACTCAACTGTTATGTTTTTAAGTGCAATAAAGAATTTATAAATAAGAAATAAATAGGATGTCGTTGTATATTGCAATAGAATTCTCAACATAATAAAAGTAAAACATTTACGATTTATTAGTTGATTTTTATAATGAATTGATTAATTGGAATTAAAAAAAAAATGTATAACAAGAATCCATATATATGCATATTGTTGACAATTACATGAATAAGTAAAGTATCATGACGACCGTATCTCTGGCGGGGGAAGCCGCGGTTACTTTTAAAAGAAGCGGATTCACATTTGGCCAACTACTATAGTCCCATCATAACAAGTGGCAAGCTCGTCGATGTCTCTAGCGTTCTAAACTCCAGAAGTATCATAAATAAATTATTGTGTCCCCGCCCAGGAACCGCTGACCACTAAATTACATGAATCTTAACAATTTCCTATTGGAATCTATTACAGTTTTACATCATAGTTTTCAATGTACTAGTGCAGTGTACAATAAAAAAAATGTAAATAGTAGTTTCAATATGTTTATTGATAATACTTAAGTTATTTTTACTATATATTACTGTGCAATTAGGTATTTGGAAAATAAAATATGTAGTTTGGGTATTAATCAAGTTTATTAAACATTTTACACACCTAAACTATATAAAATAAAGGTTTTTTTTCTACTATTTTTTTTTCTAAAATTGCAATTATAACTGTGAATACAATTTAGCCGAAATCTCCATACAAGATGAATGATGTCATTCAATTACTGTTATTTTTAATAGTAGTCAATAAACAATTAATCGTTGCATTTTTAATTTGGCACACTGACCGAATAACGTTGCTATTCTATTTTCATTTCGTATACTTATTGGGAGTGCAATTAAAAAATATTTTTTTGCGTGTTATGATTACGATTAAATAATAAATTTGTGAATGAAAAAAAAAAAGAGATTAAGTAGTAACTTACAATTTGTAGTTTGAGATCCTTCCCTGCCGCAGCGGGGGTTGACGAAGACGTAACGGGTGATAACCACTGATGCAAGTTAATATAACGTTTTGGCAATAACTTTAATGACACATCGGCTTGTGCATATGCCCTCTCGAGGCAAGCGGCTGTAGCGCCATCCAGAGCCAGCGCCGGCTCCAGCAGAGCGCCGCCGCCTTCTAGGACAACCATGTCCGCAACGTCACTGAGCACGCACTAGTTCACCGCACTGCGCGCGACATGCCGGAGCTGTGGTCTCGGCCGCGATCCGAGCGAGACTGGCGCACCTGCCGCGACCCTCGCCCCGCGCGGTATGCTCACGTCAACAAACACCGCCGATGCAGCGGCCGCCACACCGAGA
This sequence comes from Tinea semifulvella, assembly GCA_910589645.1. Lineage (NCBI taxonomy): Eukaryota > Metazoa > Arthropoda > Insecta > Lepidoptera > Tineidae > Tinea > Tinea semifulvella. Next base: position 6,708,929 of record OU342618.1, read on the forward strand.
GCTTACTATCACCGAGCTTTCAGTTTATGCCGCACACACAGTTCCATTTTCATAAAGAAGCTACGATACAAACGTAAACAGACTGGGTTATTCAACATTTTTTATACCTGCGACTCGTGTTCATTTTTAGTTCGTTAGTGTACTCGTACATGGTCAATCAAACTCAGAAAAATAAACAGTTTAAGAGGATTAAACGCACCCGTCGCGTCGATCGCAAAATACTTTTAAATGTAGTATATCAGCTTTATTAGACCGCCTACAACTATTTCTGGAGATAACCTAGAAGTCTACACTCGTCATGCTGGTACCAAGGATTGGCGAGGGTCTGATGTCAATTTATTAAAGTTGGTATTAGTGAAACCTGGACGGCTTAACTTGCTCCCCGAGGCACGGAACGGGAACGGCGGTGTTGTAAATCAATGACAAATGTATGTAGGAAAAGTGTATTTCTCATTGGAGTTCGCCGCCGGGGTTCGAACCCACCTCTTTAAAGTGCTTAGTAAAGTGTTCTTACAACCGAGCTACCACCGCTCCAACTCTATCAACTTACTAGAAAATAAAATTACGGATACTTTGGAGATATATTAATCATATATTTGTTTGTTTGATAAAATAGAGAGAAAAAAAAATGCATTTTTTCTGTCTAAAATTAGCTAGGTACATGAAATTTTATTTCCTAGAAAGTTGATTTATCACTCTCTAGCCTCTGTGGTCTAGCGGTTAAGTCCGTGGATTTAGACTCGGAGGTACCGGGTTCGATTCCTGGTCGGGACACAAAAATATTTATTAATGTAAATAAAAACATTTAATTAATATTTAATTTATTTGTGATATTTCTCGAGTTTGGTACGCTGGAGACATCGACGAGCTTGCCACTTGTCATGATTGGCCTATAGTAAAGTTCGCTAAATGTGAATCCGCTTATTTTTAAGCGTGGTTTCCAACCCGAAAGGGGAACGGTCGTGATAATACTTTACCTTTACTTTTTGGATTTTTCCAAAGTAAATTCATTTTAAAAAATATTATAAAATACTTGATTGTGCGAACGAGAGGGATGCACACACTTAAACCCTCTTAAGGCGCAAATACAATTCAGGAAAATAAACAGATTGTTTAATCTTTTAGTTGTACCAATTCCACAATTACAATTTTAGTAATAAAGTTACGGTCAGACAAATGAACTCTGCAGTTTTGCTTATACGTATAGGTGTGCCAGTGTCATACGTACGCGCTTTAAGAGCGGAAAACAATTAGCTATTGGACTTCCAATTCAGGAAGATAGCAAAACCAATTGATCAAGCATTATTTGTATAGAACTGAGAACGCCCCAATCGGGTACCACCCCTGCTATTAAATTATTATCTCAATTCACGTGAAAACTCAAGATCCAACTTTTAAACAATTAGCAAAGTTTAAATAATAGACTAGGGTATAATTGGAGAACGAAACAACAGCGGCCCATACGTTGCACACACATAAGCATCCAATAGCGAAAACTGTCGAAATAAAATCTAACACAAGTGCGTATTTGAAAGTTCAATCCAATTTCAAAGAATGTCCCCACGAGAAATGTGAAGAAACAATGATAAAACTTGCGGGAAATTTCGATTACCGCGATTCGCACATATCACAAAATGTATTTGTACAAAAATATTTCGGAATACCCCATAACTTCTCTTCATAAGTACCTACCCAATAATACACACATCAAAAAAGTCTAGGGATCAAGCATGTTTATGCGGATTTCTTGTGATTGAGATGTGGCTTTGTAATAAATTTATGATTTTATAAATTTATATGGATCCTTTTTGGTGCATTTCATAATTTAAAACAGGAACTGTCAATCAAATTCGAGTAAAAGATGAAAATCAGCTGTCAATATTTTCCCTATAAAAACATAAGACGCATTGAAGACATTATTAGTGCTACTGTTTCCCTACTACTGATTAAAACCAACGTTATTATGGAGCGGCGACGTCATTTAAGCAGGGAAGAAATGATCAGAGCCGTGGGAATGATAGAAGCTGGTTCCCGGCAACGTACTGTGGCTTTAGCTCTGAATACAAGTCAGAGTGTTATCAGTCGACTTTGGACACGTTACCGAACCACTGGTACCGTGGCTGAGCGCCATGGAGGACGGTATCGCTGCACCACACGGAGACAAGACCGATACATTCAAATCACAGCTCGAAGAACTCCAACAATAACCGCCATGATGTTAGCCGTGAGCCTGCATCGCTCTTCAGGGAACTTAATTAGCGACCAAACAGTCAGAAACCGCTTGCATGAAGTGAACCTTCATTCCCGAAGACCGCTACGGGTACCACCTATAGCAATGCACAATCGTAGGACTCGATATCAATGGGCTCTTGAACACAGAAATTGGACAGAAGAACAATGGCGTTTCGTGTGCTTTTCTGATGAGTCTCGTTTTGGTATGAGGCCGGATACAAGACGTATACGACACTGGAGAACCCCTGGACGCCAACAGCGATTAAAATCCTGCCAGGAAGTCCATCCTTATAGTGGTGGAACCATCATGGTATGGGCGGGTATTTCGATCGGCGGAAGAACTGAGTTGATTTGGATCAGAGGCAACCTCAACGCTCAAATTTATGCTGAGACGGTTGTATCAGACGTCATCGTTCCTCTACAAGTGCATATCGGTCCCTTATTTCAGTTAATGCATGATAATGCACGACCGCACACCGCAAGAGTTGTAAGACAGACTCTCGCCGCAGCTAACATCAATGTCCTGCCCTGGCCTGCTCAGTCGCCAGACTTGAACCCGATTGAGCATGCATGGGATATTCTTCAGAGAAGAGCTCTGCCGAATATGGAGGGTATCCAGTCGCAAGAAGACCTTTTTTTGTTGTTGCAACGAACATGGGCGGCCATTCCACAGCGTGATTTGGATGAACTCATTTTGAGTATGCCAAACCGATGTTCTTGTGTTGTTAGTGTTCGCGGTAGAAACACGGATTATTAATTGTTTAAGTTACCCAATAAAATTAAAAAAAAAACTGTTATTTCAGTCTTTTTTTCGAACTTTAATGTTAGTGGTTCAAATGTCAAAAATCCCTTTATTAGGAAAATGGCAATTTTTTTTACTAATGCAAAGGTGACTTGGTTTATCGTTACTGTAGACAAACGAAAACATTTTATTTGATCAATCCTTAAAGAAAATTTTAATGAATATCAATCAGGAGAAAAGTTATTGCAAAAATATATGTTGATCCCTAGACACTTTTGATGTGTGTATTTTAGGATAGATACATGCTTATATGATAATGTATTTTTAGTTTTTTATGTCAAAAAGCTGTTTAACTAATATATTAAATAAATAATGACGAAATACGAAAAAAGGTAAGTATAAAAGAAAGCATAGGGACAAAAATAAGGAAAGGCACGATGGTTCGGGCATGTTGAAAGGATGAGCGAAGATAGATTGACGAACCAGATATATAATGCGAAAGTTGTGGGTAAGAGGCCCTGGCAGACCAAGACTATCCACGATCAAATAAAACAATAGCTGAAGGTGCATTAAAAAGCAATCGAAACAAAAGGGCATGTATGAAGAGGTTGATGAATGTCGAAGAAGCGAAAGAGGTAGGTATGTCGTGTTAGTGACAAGTAGCGTTCAATTGTCTCTGCCTACCCCGTAAAGGATTTGGAGTGAAGATATGTATGTGTATATTATATAAATCGGGGTATCAGAAACCACGACTTTCTCTCTAAAGTACCAAACCCGAGTAATGCCACCCCCAAGAATCGAATCCAGTAACTTCGTGTTTAAATCCACAGACTTACAGGGGTAGTTGAGACCATGGAGGTATCTATTAAAAAATGAGCCGAGCCTATAATCCTGAACTACCACTGCTGAAGATAAGCTGACCAAATTTATATATGATTAAAGATTATTATTTAAGTACTTATCCAGGTAAGAAGTTGAGCCAAATATTAAAATTTGATAGAAAACAAAAGAATGAGCGAAGTTGATGTAATCAATATTTGGCACGAAATAGGAAGGCCGCGGTCGCAGAATGAATTCATGGCAACGTTGATATTAATAGACACGAGACAGTAGCAGAACCCCACCATCAACTACTAGACTTCCAGTGTCGGCAAGCACGCGAATCAAGCACACCACCCCTTCTTCTTTACCTTTTCCAACAATTTAAACACTTAAATTATCAAACACATTATTGAGTAAATAACAATTGTATCTCTATGAAGTTTGCATGGACTTTACCTATAATAGTATCATCATTACAACCCCTAGAAAAAATACTCCTGACCTCCACTGTAGTTATTATTATAATTAAATACTATATTTCACTTTAATTAAAGTATGTACAAAGGCAAACTCATAGTCATTTCGACTTTTTCTACCAGCTAACTTTTGGGGAGGGTGATACAGTATATGTGGGGTGCAATTCTAGCCAATAAACTACATAAATAATATGTATACATAGACTACATAAACACTCAAAATATACTAACTGACCTTCCAGAACATATTTTTGGAGAATTTGTCCTAAACTCGCCACGCTGCACTGGCCAGACAGGTTGGCGAGGGTCTAATATTAATTTGTTAATGAATCCACAAGTTGATATTAGTGGAACCGGGACTGACAGATTAACCTGCTCGTAGTATCTTATTGGTACATCCCGCGGTTCGAACTGCAAACCCCTTTTTTGGATTGGAAAGCGTTTCTACAACCGATAGCATTGTCTATAATATACTCAAGTTTATTTATTAAATTTTAAACTAGAAAAGTTCGTGCCCAACGATTTTCTTGGCCAACGATTTATTTATGTTTTTGGCTAAAATACACTAACAAATAACTAGATTTTATCGTTGTATGGAAAATTTTGAGCAAACTATAAGGATAGCAAATCAATGTTCTATCGATCAAATGCTGCGAACTTTTCATACGAGTAAAGGTAGTTTTAAATTATATTATAGTTTACTTATCAAAACACGCCATAGGTGGTAGAGAATATATATATATTATACTACCACATGTGATCTTGCGCCCACCTGGTGGTAAGTGACTGCAAGGTCCATGAATGTTAGCAACTGGAATCAGACACTTCTAATATCAGTCCCTAACACTATGCCGGCGTGACCGGGCATGGCGGCAGATATAACACAGATTACACAATATCTCATTAACATGTCACACATTTGCTCGTTACCTCATTATCATAATAAATAATTGCTTGCATTATGTTAACATGAGTACAGATTTATTTTTACACAACTGGTTTTATTTAAATCCTGTTACTCTTGTATAAAAAAAAACCTCAATATTTACAACACAAAAAGAACAAAACTAATTTTGGGTCAATGATTATCTGGAAGGTGAAAAGATAAATTTTACAAATTTAACAATTATATTTTTTACAAGGAGGTAAATTTTAAATGAAATGCATTAGGTTAAATAAGATAGTGCCGATTGTAAGAACGCGTTCCTTAAAATGCTAAGGACAATTCGAACCCCGGCATGTACAAAGGAGAAATACACCTTTCTCAAGTATATTTGTCATTTACAACACCACCATTCCAGTGCCTTGAAAAGCACGTTAAGCCGTCGGTGCCGGTTCCACTAATACCACCTAATGGATTTGTTAATAAATTGTCATCAGACCCTTGCCAACCCGTATGTCAAGCCAGATTGCGAGTGTAGGCCAAATTCTGCAGAAATTTCTGAAAGGCCCGTCTCCAACACTGGAGGTCTAGGACTGTGCGTTCTAGGGGCTGTAATGTGATGACAATAAATAAAACATGCTACAAATACAAAATCAATCATTTTAAATTCAAGTCAAGTATCATTACGACCGTTTCCCTTTCGGGGTGGTCAGAAACCACGCTTATAAATAAGCGGATTCACATTTAGCCAACTTTACTATAAGCCAATCATGACAAGTGCCAGCTTGTCGATGTCTCCAGCGTACCAAACTCGAGAAATATCACAAATAAATTAAATATTATGTAAATAAATACATTTACATAAATAAATATTTTTTTGTTTCCCGACCAGGAATCGAACCCGGTACCTCCGAGTCTAAATCCACGGACTCAACCGCTAGACCACGGAGGCAGCAAATTATTTTCTTATTAAGAGAGTTTTATTTATAAACGCGATGGTGTATAGGGTTTACCTTTTTACAATGACCATTTATTATTCCATGCTTTTTTAAAATGAACTTAATGGAAACTTCGGAGGAAATAACTGAAAGCTCATTAGACATTAGTGACATTACCCAAAAGAAAATTATAGACAATTAAAAAGATTTTCGAAACGTCCTGAAAAGTCTCGACTGTCATTTAGGGTAAGGCAATTAACATTGTTTTTCAAACGGAGGGAAGGAATTGAAAATTTGCTTCTTCGACAGAGTTAAATGTTGAATAAACAATGGAAATAAGTCAATTATTTATACTCCTATAGGTATTCAGATTTATACAAACTACAATAACCTACCGCCAATTGCTAATGCGCAGGAATCTTGTCTAAGTAACCAAATGTGAAGTGAGAAAGTATTACATTATATTTCGTTAATTAGACAAGGTTCCTCCGTAATAATTTTACATGCACATTTTGTCACTTAGACAATTCCTGGGTATTAGCAGAGCCTTGATAGTACAAACTCCACATAAATCCTAACCCTGCGCATTCGCCGTTTCTCTGTCTCGCAGTATATTTTACATTAATCGCTCATCCTAATCGCTCACATTCTCAACAAACAACTTAGCTCTTCTTAGTACCTACATCTATTATACTATATTTAATGTGTGTAAATAGTTCTATAGTCTCCAATTTTTGTATGTATATATATATTATTTAAGTAATATTATGTAAATATTATTATGTAGTGTATGTAGTTGTATAAACCCCGCAATCCTCTACCACACTCCCAAAGGTTAGCTGTTATAAAATGCCAAAAGGCATTAAGTTCGCCCTTGTACATTACATTTAATTTTTTTTGTGCAATAAGAAGCCTAGTTGCAACACAAAGTCTTGCAACCATTTCCGAAATCTCACAGGAAACTAAAATAATATTCAATTCAAATAAATAGGTAAGCATTGCAATATGTCTGGAAAGTCCAAAATGTTAAAATATATGTACCTATATATATTAGTTTTTAATTTAAATTGTAAATACATATATAGTTATAAGTTTATTAGCTTAATTTTGTTTGCTTCTTTTTTTTATTTTTTTTTGCTTTATTATTAGAACTTTAATTCGAAAAATACAAGTTGACAAATGCTGTGCTCAACTGTAAAAAGTTTATGTACTAGATAAGTTTTCAAACTGTGTAATAATCTAATGTTAAGTATATATACTGTTGCTTGAGTCTTAATAAATAAATAAATAAAGAGTTTATAAAATAAAAAATAATCAAAGCAATATATTGGAATTCCACAAAAAAAAAAACTCTAAAATTAGGTAAGTATAATATAGTAAAATTATGTCTTAAAATGTCCGTAATATCTGTCTCAAAAAGATTGACTACATTTCTCAAAGTACGCTTTTAGACTTAAAAAAATTAAAAATGTCATCAGTAAACATAGGTTACCCTTACTCCTAATACTAAAGTAATGTTTAAGATTATTTAACATACCCAGAGTTATTTAAAGAATTAATAAAACATCACAGTAATACTTTGTGAATATAAGGCACGTGAAAAGCTCAACTAACAAAGTTAACAAACAATCAACTCACGTATACCAAAAAATATTATATCAAAAATACATGGTATAATGATGATGATGTCGAACTAAAGTAACATCAAAGAAATTGACAATAAAAATTATAGTGTTTAAAATTGCAAATATGGGGGGGGATGTTTGACTTATGAGTGGTAGGTTCAATTATTCACACGATACACTCGGCCGTCGCATCATCCGCTTGCTGCCAAATTAAAAGTAAATAACCAAATGAAAACAGGCCGCGGCACCGTGAGGGACTCGCAAACCTTTTACCGCTGTCGAACAAACAGCTCTGGCTAAACACACTTTTATCATTTTATCGGCCTCTATCTGTTTGGAAATGGAGATAAAAGTGCTGACCGGTGATCTGTGGATTTAACAAATGGATAGCTGCTGTAATTTACACAATATTCACAGTTGCAAGGTGCATCAAATTCTGGCTGCATTTATTCCCGGTTTCCGGAAAGGTCAATAAAATAACGAACGTTAATATTTTTGTTATAGATTGTACATCATCATAGACAGCGTCCGCTTGTCATTTTCTTATAGTATTCCTTATATGATCGCACTTCACCGATGTTCTCCCTAATTTCCATTCCAGTTCCGTTCCTTAACAATATTTCGACTTTATTTGTATATAATAAACGTAGTAAATTTATATATAATATCATAACTTGTTTAATTTCAACTGTATTAAATTTTATTATAGTTATATCTGAAGTATAACTAAATAATAAAATTAAAAATAAAATAAACTATAAATAAATAATGACCTCAAGGAGACTGGCAACATTTCCTCTCAGAATACCGAGGCTAATACGTGGGCAGAAATAATTGACAGCCTTCAAGTCTCCAGACCATTCCGTCAGCCGCTTTGACAACTCCTTGCCCAGGCGACTTGCTAAAGGGTCCCCATGGGCCCATCGTCTGGACCCCAAACGGCGCAAATTCGTAACCGGTACCTAGGTTGGCGTATTTGCGCAGCTTAATAAGCAGATTCACATTTAGCCAACTTCACTATAGGCTAATCATGACAAGCTCGTCGATGTCTCCAGCGTACCAAACTCGAGAAATATCAAAAATAAATTAAATATTAATTAAATGTATTTATTTACATTATTAAATATTTTTGTGTCCGACCAGGAATCGAACCCGGTACCTCCGAGTCTAAATCCACAGACTTAACCGCTAGACCACGGAGGCAGTTTTTCAATTTTCACTTAAATTCAAATCTTATTAAACCCAAACAATGGGTTTGGTAGTTGGAAAATTATTTTAGATAAATTGCCAACCAAATGTTCTGACATATTATTAGTTTGCAGATACCACAATAACAGTTACAAAACAAGCGAAGCGAGGGAGCACACTTTCAACGAAGAGCAATTTCGAAGAACAATAAACAGCGATGAATAGTGCCGGGACGCAAAAAGGTGCTTTTTCTTCACACACTGTACTTGCAAATGCAACAAGATCATTGTTACCGTTAACCATAATAACAGTAAAAATAATAGAAAACTTATTGTTATTTGCCAATCTAGTGTGGCTCACGACATGTGTACTCGGCACATGTAACAAGAAAAACACAATCATTTGTAAGTGTTTGCTGGAGGTGAGTGCGGCATCATTAGTATCACACAAAGCGTCGTAAGACAGGGGCAAGCAGTAACGAGCCCATACCGACATGTCAACGTCCAAGAGCCCACTTGTCACACATCCTAACTACCGCCACAATTTGGAATCAACAAAAAATGTAGTTGCAGACTTGTAGTAAATAAGTATAGTAAAGTAACAGATATTGAAAGCTTTTTGTTTTTTTGACAACCTCGACATTAAGCCAAGTATCACATTTAGTGAACTTCCGTCATGCCCAGTCAAGCCGGCATAGTGTTAGGGACTGGTGTCAGTCATGAGTGTCTAATTCCAGTTACTAATGTTCATGGACCTTGCGCGCCACTTACCATCAGATGGGCGTAAGCAATGTCGTGCTAGTATTAATAAAATATGTATATTGTGTCCCGACCAGGAATCGAACCTGGTACCACGTCTAAATCTACGGCCTTAACCGCAAGATTATTCTCATAATAAAGTATAAAAGTTTAATTACATAATTTATAGATGTGTACGCCCTAATTATGGTTAAGTTAATAATTTCAAACGGTAAATGTTATGGTGCAAGATCTTATGTTTCCCAAAATATTTGGTAGAAACATGAGGAAATCAAAATTTGATTGATTGACAAATAGTGGATTGTCTAAATTGAATCATTGGTTACGTGTTTATGTAAGAACGATAGTGGAAGGCGATGGAATGTAGGAAGGCGAACGTCGCGGTGCACGAGCTGGACGCAGGTTGAACGGCCGCTCGCCCAGCGGACCGTGGAGACCACTGCTTCGCCACCTCACTGCCATTACTTACGCTTGTTCGCTCTACTATCCATCAACAATTATAAAGATTCGCATCCGTTTCCACAAAAATAATAAAAATATATTTACTTTCTGATATGTAGTAGTACACGTGTAGATAAACAATTATATAAGACAGTATGAATTAGGCATAACGGTTTTGTGTAGTTCAGTGATTACATAAGAGTTCGTCAAGCAAAAATATGCAAATCTGATTAAAACTTTGATGAGATATAATTATGAATCTTCCTTAAAACGTTACTTTGCTAAAATGATAAGGTAAACCTGGCGCCCCTAACAATGGATTGGCTATTAACAGTATGAATGAAGGATTACAAACAGATTCGTGTGACAAAGCGGCGTAAAGAGAACAAAACCTCAGGATCTAAAAGAACAATTACGAAGTCAAAGTGTTCACACGGCGAGAGATATAACAAATCGCAACCCCAACAAAGGAGGCTTTCTCGCGGCCATTACGGACGAGCAGAGCGGCGATACAAGGCGGGCGATGGGCGGGCGGCACGATTAGTGTATGCGGAGCGGAGGCGCGCGCCCCGGGGACGAGGCCAATTTACGAGTGCCGCATGGAATATCTTCCAGGTGGCTGGCGCGCCGAGCGGGTCACCGCAGCAACACGCTCGTCCCTGTCTCGGCCGACCGATACGCGCGGATATCAAATATAAAACCACCCATATGAGACACGGGGCGGAGAGACGTAATAAGGGCTACCATAAAAAGTTACATTAGGTAATAGCGGGTGCTGGGACGGCTATAAATATCTCCTTTCGAAAGTACGGCGAGCGTCCCGCGGGAATGCGGCACGTCGCCGACTGAGGAGGACACGGACGTGTTGCTCCAATAAAAACACCTACCGCACCTCACTCACATCTCCTGTACTATACACTAATATCAATCAATAGTCTTATTGCTTCAACATGTTGCATATTTCATTATCTGCATTATGAAGGTCGATAATATGTAAGAGTACAATGTGTAGTTCTAATTGCTATTGTATGGCTATAAGTTTTTAATCATATACCTTCCAGACATTAAATTAATACCTATGAATACTTTTAAGAAAACTATATCTCGCTGGCTGTCTGTTAAATGTTTCTATGTACAGTCTCAAGGAATTGTGGAATACAAATGTTGACATAATAAATATGAATTAATCAATGACAAACTATACGAGTATGTAATGCTATTATTATTTTCTTGAAATAATAGCGTCCCATAATATGGTCCATTATGAAAAACTATTTATCATGTAAGATACTATGGTACCATGTATCGTAAGATTCTGGATTCTTACGTTTCAGCTTATTTTTCAAATGAATGTAAATATGAAATTCTGCAGATTTGTTCTTTGATAACTACATTATTTATAAAAATAATATAAGATATTTTAATATAATATATTTATATAGATAGATAATACCATCGTGTACCCTTAGCATTTAAAATAACACTATACAAAAATTGGGGCCCAGAATCAAAATGTTTCAAATCATTTTTTTTTTTGTTATTACATTGTAGTTTTACATGTGATGTACTGGGAAAAAGAAAAATATGGGCAAACTGTAGTCGCGCCTAATCTAATTTTATTTAAATTAATTGTAGGATTCAAGCTCTGTGAAAATCAGCGCTGTAGAAATGTTACAGCCTATGCTGACCTGAGTGCCTGTTTGTCGCAGCAGCTCAATTTATCTTTTTTCTATTTTTTTTTCCTCTTTTACTATTGTATTAGCTGTTGTGTGCAAATAAATATTTTCTTTCTTTCTATCTATTGATTAAAACTTTTTAAGTAACATCTTTCTCTCTTTAACACACTGCACAAATATTTTATAATCAGAAAATGTGTGCACGATTAATTATAGTATGCTTTTCACTAGCAACGAATATATTGTCGAAGCTAGAGCATAAACAGGTTGCGTGGCTTTCGCTGGAGAAATGTTCTTAGTTTCACTCGCAAACCAATAGTGAAACTGAGCTTTAATATAGTCTGGCACGGGGCCGCTTTCTTTAGTCTGTTTGAGAACCAACATATGAAAATCCTTACAAAAGAAACTTTCATTCCGAGGTGGTGCAGCCTTGCTTAATGAAAATTCCGCTTTAAAATTAAAGTACAAGAGGTCTCGTGCGATTTTACTCGTAATAATGACATTAACACGTATTATATATAAAGATAAGCCTATAAAACATCGCCCAAAATTATATTATTATTAGATTTGTGTTAACACTATGTAATGTTAGCGCCATAAAATAGAAACCCATGCATGAATTTAATAGATTTAGTTCTTTGAATATACCTAATAGTTTTTTTGGAGGGTAGGTGCTCAAGTTAAGACGTAAATATTTAATGGTGATAACAATTTATCAATAAATATAGTTAAAAGAATAAGTTTTATATTATATATGGTATTTGTCATTATTTAAATTATATGCAATAATATATTTATAAAATTTTGCACCTATCCTGTCGGTAAATACAACTTTAACCTTAAAACCAAGTGACACTACGAAATAATAACAATGGCAGAAATAATTGGGCAACATCAACACCAATTGGAAGAAAAACTGGCGAAGAGAATGGCCGAGTTTGAAAAGCAGCTATTGGAGATGAAGGATAGCTCTCCCCATCCTAGTACTAAAGTTGAGGAGTTGGCCCGGGAGTTTCAAAACTTTAAAACCTTTGCGGTCGAGATGCTATCACTCCTGAGACAGCAGATATCCCAACTTCAGACTGCAGTGGACCAGATGGAGACCAGGGACCGAAATAATTGTTTGTTGCTGAAGGGTGTCCCGGAAAGCCTAAACGAAAATGTGTCCCAAATAGTCGCGGAGGTACTGCGCGAAAGACTTAGCATTACAGATGTTAATCGACAGTCCTTTCGCGCATGCTACCGTATTGGGAGGCCTAATGAGCCTGCTACGCGGTCAATTCTTGTTCGATTTTGGGATTACCGTATGAGACAACAAGTCTGGACTAATAAGACTAAGTTTAAAGGATCCCCATATAGTTGCTCAGAGTTCCTTATTAAAACCAGAAAGCTATTGTTTGTTGAGGTGCGAAGAACCTTTGGTGTTCGTGATTGTTGGACCCAGGACGGCACCATAGTAGTGAAACTCTCCGATGGTACAAAACAGAAGATTCTACATCGCACGGATCTGGATGCCTTGTTGGCTGCCTATAATAAAAACATCCCAGCCCCATCATCCTCTCATCAGGGCGAGTCTCAGCAGGTTCCCAAGGAGCGGGTTAGGAGGGCAGCCAGAAGATAATGTTTCTAGGTGTTTAAATAGTTCAGTGTTGTGGTCTGGGTTGTGTTTTCATTTGCATCGGAATGGTTATCTTTGTATTAATATTGCCACATAAGGTTTGTTTGGGTACTCATAGGGTTGGTAGGTTTGGAATTGGAGGTGCCAGGCTCGATTCCTGGTCAAGAACACATATATATTTTTTTTGTTTATGAATTGAGACTGCCTCTAAATGTCATACACTGCGGAGACATCAAATAAAGTGCCACCTAATAACATGATTGGATTAGTAAGGTTGGCTAAATGTAAACCCGCTACTTCATAAGCATGTATTTAACCTGCACTGCTGATTAATTATGCTTATACTTTCTACTCATTCTATAAGTAAACCATACTGTAATAATACAATTGGTTAGGTTTGGTTCATGTCAATGCAATAATTTATGTTTATAGCTATTTTTATTCACAAATCAGTGTTTTTAGTAGAAACCTGTCTTATGAGGGGTAAGTGTACTCCTAGTTCAGTTGTGTAGGTATTGATCTTGAAGTTTTGACATGATACCACTATTTGTATTGGTATCACAGTGATACTTTAATATCAATCTTTATTTTTATCTATGTGATACATGATTTAGTAGGCAGTGTGATTTGTGGATATAATTTGAAGATGTATTGGAGTATTATCTCCAGGTGGTACGTGCTGATGAAGGTTTCTGGGCGGGGCCATGAAGGTGCATTATTTTCGTGCTAGTATATCCATTTTTAAGTATCGTCAACACATGCAGTGGGTACACAAACTTATTTGTGGCAAACACAACATTTAAGCATAAGGGGCAACTATAGTTTGTATTAACTTAAAAGGGTAATATAATTGACAAAATAATAGTGCAAAAGCAGATATCGAACAAAGATAACCTAGACCAATTATTATCAACTGTTATTTAACACAAATATTATAAATGGGATGGGAATAGAAAAACGACGGACAAGTGTTCGGATCCGACTGGTACTGTATTTAGTAATGATTTTTATTGTGCATTGCGTGTTATTTTAGGACTTAGTATGGTTTATTATTATAATAGTACGCAGTGAACACTTCGGTTTCTGAGCTCAGTGTTGTTTTGAACGCGGCACATCTGTCAAATGTTTTGTTTTAATTAGGCATTTGGCATGGATTTTTATTGTATGTTCAGCCACGTTAATGTCATTTTTTATTCACTTTGTGATTTATGAAAATATTTTAATGAACTCCAAGCCATTGCCAATATGTCATGTAAATTATATCTACCCGTGCAGTTGAGGTCTAAGGATGTTTGCGTTAAAGTTTATAATGGCCTGCATTATATGAACTTGGCATTTACATATTATTTTTATTGTTTTTAATAATGATAAGTTTAGCTTTTTTTTTTTTTTTAACTGGTAGACAAATTTGGACCCCTGCTGTACAACATAGAGTTGTGATTGGTTCTATGATCTAAATAATGTATCATACCTGTCATAATTATATGATACCTATATTACTTATGTATAAATTAACCTTAAATTAACATAAATCACCGTCCAACCGGCAGGATATGCAGCAGGATTAGTTTTTTAAGTTTTATTATACATTATTATTATTAATAAAATTTGGTATATATTTGTATATATTTGTTTATATATTTTATACATATACTTATAACTTTTAAAATATGAATTCGACTAGTGACGATGACTCTTTTTATTCTATTGCAAGTAGCACATCTGGTGATTCCTTTTATGATGCTGAAGGTAGTTTGGATATCCTATTAAATAATGAATTATCTCTTTATAAGAAAAACTTTACCATATGCCACATAAATGCTCAAAGTGTGGCAGCGCATTATACCGATCTTTTATCTACTTTTACATCTCCACATTTAATTAATGCTATTCTTATATCTGAATCTTGGTTTAAACCTTCTTTATCTTCCACTTCTTATTCTCTTCCAGGGTATATTCTGATCAGGAACGATCGCATAGGCGCAACTGGAGGTGGCGTAGCCATATATCTACGCAAGGATCTGCCATACAAACTAATCTGTTCCTCACCAAACCAGTATTCGGCCTCCGCTGAATATTTATTTATAGAAGTACAGTCTCTGGGAAGTCGAATACTGGTAGGCGTAGTTTATTGCCCTCCATCTATAAACTACTTCTCTCACTTCGAAAGCGTTCTTGAGGAGGTGGTACCCCTTTATACTCATCACGTCATCATGGGCGATTTTAATACCTGTCTACTACATGATCAGGCTGGCAAATCCAGGGCATCTAAACTCCTTAATATTACTTCATCAGTCAATTTGTCTCCTCTGCCATCTGGTCCAACTCACCACTTAGCTACAACGTCTACTCTTCTTGATCTTATTTTCACTTCACGCCCTGATGTTGTTGCCAGCCATGGTCAACTCCTTGCTCCTTTTTCCCACCACGATCTCGTCTATGCCTCGTACAAAGTGAGACCACCAAGATATCGCCCACCTACAGTAGTGATGCGTCACTATTCTCGCATAGACGTAACCAAGCTGCGAGAGGATGCAGCTCGTATTGATTGGAATTTATTACTAAGTGCTAATGATATTGAAGACATGGTCGACATATTCAATCGCGAGCTGCTCAAGTTATATGACGTTCATGCTCCACTGCGACCCACAAAATTAAAGCGGGCACCAGCTCCATGGATAACGGAGGATGTACGGATTGCAATGAAGAGACGAGACCGTGCGTACCGAAAGTATAGGCGTAATCGCTGTGATACTAACCTGTCAGCGTATAGGGTTGCAAGGAATCGCTGCAATCAAGTGTGCAGGGTTGCTAAGCGTCACCACTTTTTTGAAAACATAAACAACAAATCTTCCTCAAAAATTTGGCAGTTTTTTAATTCGCTAGGACTGGGGCGCTGTCGCGGCCAGGTCAATCTTGGCTCTGTGACACCTGACCAACTTAACGCTCATTTCTCTGCTGCTCCAGTGCTGGACGGCATTTTAAAAACTAGTACCTTGGCCGAAATAGCCGAGATGTCCGTGCCTGATGACGTTGAACCATTTTACCTGGCAGAGGTTTCTAGTGATGAGATTTTTAAGACGATTACCTCAATTACTTCGAAAGCAGTAGGATGTGATTCCATCAGTCGTGTTATGATCATGACCATAATTGACCTCCTTTTACCTATTATATCTCACATTATAAATTTTTCCCTTACCGCTGGTCAATTTCCCTCTAAATGGCGTAAAGCCTACATTATCCCACTTCCTAAAATTTCTTCTCCTTCACTTCCTACCCATTTTCGACCTATATCTATATTACCTTTTTTATCGAAAGTCCTTGAGTCCGTTGTCCATAAACAGTTGTCCCTATTTCTAAGTGTTAATAATCTTTTAAACCCCTACCAATCCGGTTTCCGTCCTGGTCATAGCACAACTTCAGCTTTACTAAAAGTAACTGAAGACATCAGAAGAGGCATGGATGATTCCAAAGTAACAGTCCTTGTTTTAATTGACTTTACAAATGCCTTTAACACAGTAGATCCTGATTTGCTTATCGCTATACTGTCTCGTCTTAAAATCTCATCAGATGCTCTGTTATGGTTTTCTCAATATCTTCATGGTCGTCAGCAACAGGTACAGGTTGATCAGGGGTCATCAGAGTGGTGTGACTTGGACACGGGAGTGCCGCAAGGTGGCATTCTTTCCCCGTTACTGTTCTCATTATTTATCAATGCCATCACGTCACTTATTCATTGTCAATACCATCTGTATGCTGATGACTTGCAGCTCTATGTGCGGACAGATATCATCACCCTTAATAGTTCAATAGCTTGGCTTAACTCAGATCTTTGTAATATTAGCTCGTTGTCGAAACGCTTTGGAGTAGTTGTCAATCCGACCAAGTGTCAAGCAATTGTAATAGGGAGTTCTCGACAGCTATGTAAAGTTGATCTTAATAGCATTGACTCGGTTCGGCTTGACAACATTCCAATTCCGTTTAGTAGCGAAGTGAAGAATCTAGGCATTTACCTAGATTCCAACCTAAGTTGGACATCCCAGGTGACAAACACGAGCCGTAAAATTTTTGCTTCACTGCACTTTCTCAATAAACTCAAAAACTTTCTGCCGATAAAAGCTAAAATAACCCTGGTCCAAAGCCTTCTCCTTCCTCTCCTTGACTATGGTGACGTGTGCAGCGTTGATATCTCAGAGGTATTGCTTAACAAGATGGACCGGTTACTTAACGCATGTATCCGGTTCATCTATTGTTTACGTAAATATGATCATATCTCTGAGTATCGAGCTAAGTTAAAGTGGTTACCGATTCGGTGTCGCAGGAATCTTAGAGTACTCTGTTTACTTTTTTCTGTTCTTAATGAACCTGCGACGCCGAAATACCTCAAGGATGATTTTGCCTATCTTTCTTCGTTCCACGATAGATCTTTACGCTCCTCTCATAACTCTCTTCTTTCTATCCCTTCGCATAATTCTAGTTTCATTTCAAACTCGTTTGTCGTTGTCGCCACTAATTTGTGGAACAATTTGCCTCTTAGCATCAGGCAGGTAACCACCAGATCGCTATTTAAAAAAATGGTCTATTCGCATTTCCTATCGCAATAAAGCTAGTATATTATTATGTATGTATGTAGGTTTATATGGGTATATAAGTATGTATTAGTACGTAGTATATTATATATTTATACATCTAGTTAGTTATTAAATATTTTTTTATTTTTTTTATTATCCTTTATTTTTGCACCTACTTTTCAGTAAAGTGTTTAAAGTTATCCCAATGGTTGGCTATGATAAAATGTCTTGCGGCATTAAAGCCCGCCTTTGTCTTTGTGCAATAAAGTATTAAATAAATAAATAAATAGTTTATAGTATGTAACTTAAAAAAAAATATGCCCCGGAACGAGACCTGCTTGCTATATTTAACAGTAGTTGAAAGGCGATTAGTTTAGCTAGCATCGACACATTAGTCTAATATTACTAGGTTTAGATATTACTTGTAAAAGTGCCTACCTACATCTTCTGTAGGATTATTTTATTGTGAAACCCTAGTAATATACTTTGATTAATAAACTATTTGAATTTAATTTGAATATTATAATTATTACTTCAAATACTACTATTTTTTTTTACTTCTTATATAAATATCACAATGGCAACCTTATAATATTAGTTCTCCTTGAAAGTAAAAATTGGCTTCTTACATCATTGCAAATGGCACATACGTTTAACGAGAACAACAAGTGGTAGTCGCTCTGATGGTGGTAATTCGCCCAGTCTGCCGGGGCGGGGAAGCATCCACCATTCGTTCCGATAAACCCAGTAAAGTGTATCCACACGTTTCGGGATCAGGCTTGAATTACCGTCATGCCCAGTCAAGCCGACATAGTATTAGGGACTGAAGTCAGTCATAGGCGTCTGATTACAGTTGCTAACATTCATTGACCTTGCGCGCCGTTTACCATCAGATGGGGGCAAGTCGATGTTGTGCTGGTATAAAAAATATTATTAATTATATGAGAACATGTGAGTTCCTCCCTTAAACAAAAACCGCGAACAGCTGCTCCTCATATTTAATTTTAAAATAATTAAATTAATGCGTATTTAAGCACTAATGTATAGTGTAATTTACTAAATATAAAGTCTAAACATACATAAGTTTTATTGTTAAAGTTTTAGTAGGTAAAAAAGTGAAATTTTCGTACAGTCGCATATCGGCGAAACTTTAAAAATATATTTGTGATTTGCTTTGTTAAAATGCAAGTTTAAATGATCTACGGTACTATAAAGTGGGAAATAGCACACAATTGTACGTTGTTTTGGTGACAATACTTGGAAATAAACATTAAATAACTGGTAAGTTATGTTAGGCGTTCCTATTTTGACCGTTAGAATATTTTGAACTATTGTTTGTTACACTGTTGTTTTTTTTTTTTGGAGCACTATTTGTCCCCCTAATAACCTAGTTAACAATAACTAATTGCTAAATACTACAGACTAATTGTTATTGGTAAAAGTTATCAGCTGATTTACTGATAGCTGATACTCTGGATCAAATAAAACACTAGTTACCTATATATCATAAAGAGTAGTAATAGCAGTTACCACTAAATAGAACCTTCCATACAGTTCTTATAAGAAAATTTGTCTTATTTGTTAAAGTTAAATACAGTAGTCTTAAACCACATTAGAATAATTATTACATACATTTATACTTTTACTTGTAAAGTATTCATTGTCTATTTAGTCTTGTATGACCCGGATCAGTAGAAACTTTAAGATTTGGATACTGCTGGTTGTTTGTGTTTCCAGATCCAAAAATGACGACCACAAGGCAAAGAAGTGCCCTGGATATGGAGCGGAAATTAAAATGTTCATTGGATGAACTAAAAAAATCCAAAGAGTACTGCAACCAACTTCTGCAGGAAAGAGAGGATGGTGAGGCTGAGCTGGTCAATATCATCAGCAAAAATAAGCAATTAAAGAATGAACTGGCTGAACTCGATATTCAGTACATGGATGCCTGCAGTGAACGTGACCAACTGCAGCAGCAGATGACATCGGTCAACCAATGCAGCATTATATATGAGCAGTCTCTGGATCGAATCAGCTACCTGGAGCGACAACTCAATGAAGCTCACAGGACCATCTCATTGCTGGAGGAAGAGAAACTGAAGGGCCAATCTGATGAAACATTATGCTTATACGATGAGTTAGTCGAGCGGGACTCAAAAGTAGTTAGTGATGTACAAATACCTAGAAAACAAGAAAGTAACATTAGTATTAGGAAATATATTAGGTTAGTTAAGCTTATAAAAAATATAAAAATACAATAAGTACTAACTTGTATAAATCAAGGAATGTATCCTTAAAAATGGAGCGTCGTAGGCTCCTTGATGAGTGTCCGTATTACCAGCTTTGAGTAAAATTTTCGAAAAAATTATACTATCCCAGTTACTAAAACACTTTAATGAAAATAAAATATTGCATAATCAACAATTTGGGTTTACAAAAGGAAGAAACACAACTAATGCTGGTACTAAATTGATTGGAGAAATATTTGATGCCTGGGAAAACTCTGAGGATCTTATTGGGGTATTCTGTGACCTGTCAAAGGCATTCGATTGTGTAGATCATCAAACACTGCTTGGTAAATTAGATTATTACGGTGTTCGTGGACAAGCTTCTAATCTAGTACAGTCCTACTTGTGTAATAGAACACAATGTGTTAATAATAATGGCAGTGTCTCGAAAGGGTCTCTTGTTAGAATAGGTGTCCCGCAGGGCTCAATACTAGGTCCATTCCTTTTCCTAGCATATATCAATGACCTGCCCCACATGGTACAAGAAAATGCGGAAATAGTTTTGTTTGCTGACGACACTTCTCTTCTATTTAAAGTTAATAGGAAAGATAATATGTTGTTGACAGTAAATCGTACTTTGGCGATGGTCTCGGAATGGTTTACGGCTAATAATTTGGTTTTGAATTCTAATAAGACAAAATGCCTTAAGTTTTCATTACCTAACGTGCCAAAAATCGACTGCAGTGTGATGTTGGGCGGTTCTGCTCTTGAATTTGTTGAATCCACTGTATTCTTGGGCATCACAGTTGATCCCAAACTGCAGTGGGGAGCTCACATTAATACCTTATCCAATAGGTTGAGCTCAGCTGCATATGCTGTCAGAAAGATTAGGCAGCTGACTGATGTGGCAACAGCAAGACTAGTATACTTCGCCTACTTCCACAGCATTATGACTTATGGTCTCATAATGTGGGGCTCAGCGGCAGATTTAGACTCTATTTTTATTCTCCAGAAAAGAGCCATTCGAGCAATTTATGGCCTGAAATATCGAGACTCGCTCAGAAGCATATTTCCTGACATTGATATAATGACATTGCCTTCACAATATATATTTGAAAATATTCTATATGTAAGGAATAATTTAAAGTTATTTAAAAAAAATGGAGACATGCAGTCTCGCAAATTAAGAAATGCTGACAAGCTTTATATTCCTAAATTTAGGCTTCAAAAAACAAATAAAAGTTTTGTGATTAATAGTATTAGACTATATAATAAATTACCAAAACCTGTAACAGAATTAGGAGAAACTAAATTTAAAAGTAGTATTAAGAAAATTCTAATTGCAAAAGCATATTATAAAATTAATGATTTTATTAATGACAAAGATGTGTGGAATATTGCCGCTCTGCAAAGATTAGAGAATTAGTTAATAGCACATTAGGTTCTTTTTTAATAATCTATTTTTATTTTTGATTAACTTTACAGTTATTATGTAGAAATATTTTGAATGTAACAATTAGTTACTAATACATTATTGACTAATTAGTAAATACTGTTTATTGTGATACAGTAATATTTTTTTTATTACCTTATTATTATAATATAATTATTTTTTATGTAACATTTAGTTACTATTATGTATTTATTATTTTATTAACTAATATATAAGTTTGTTAACGGAATTGCATGGCAACATTTGGGTACTTAGGAAGTAATTGTTATGTTTATGCTTGTGTGTGTCTCGAAAGTCATTCTTAGTGTTCAGGTTCTCATGGTGTGGCGTGTCCGGTGGTCGCCCCTTCCTTAGAAGGTCATTGCAGTGGTGGCACGTGTGTCGGGTCCCGGTCCGCACCCTAAGGGCCTGGTTGAGCGGGGGGATGGCTGGCACATGCGTTATGTCCGTGATCGGGTGCTGCTGTGGGGGCCTGGGACCTCTGCCGAACACGTTCAATTTATTGTTCTTAAATTAACAGAGGTTTTTGCGTTTTGTCGACTTTCGGGTTGCACATAGGCATGTAGTCTACCTAAATTCTGACTTGCCAGGTGGGTTACTGCTGTACCAGGTATTGTATTTTCATAGGTACTGTTAACTAAATTTAAAAGGTTAATAATTGATCGTTGTGGTGCAGTTCTGTATATGTTTTTATTTTGTAAATCTGATATAGCTGAGTTTTCCTTGCAGATTCCTTTCTCAGTCAGATTAAACATTAACAGGTCACTGGAATTTGCTAAGCTGCTGGTCTTCTGCTAACAGCTTACTTATTGGACCACTTTGCTGCTTAGTCTTCTACTAGCAGGAGTAGAATCATTCAAAATAATTAAATTAATGACGTTTCATAAATGCCTGTAATAGGTTTACGTGAATAAAGATATTTTGACTTTGACTTTGACTATACCAAAATCTGTCAAAATCAACGAGCTTGCCAATTGAGAGCTGTAGACCTGCTGTATTCAAATTATAAGCTAGGTTATAAGAACTAAGGTTAAGGTTAAGTTATAAGGAAAGTCTCTGGAAGACCCTGAATACAGTAACGCAGGTGTTTTTATAAAACATCTTACTCGGGATTCAGAGCGCCTTAAAATGCTTGTTATGTTCTTTTTTACTTCGAATAAGTTTATTATTATTATTAAAACAAAAAAAAAAACTGTAAATGTGAATATTAAAGTTAAAAAAGGCGTATTCAAATGTATTAGTTTCATTTTAAAGGTCAGACCTAGGTCCTCCACGAGTGTATTTATGTGGCTGAAAGTATCGAGTGTTGCTAAGGGCTAACCTGGAGTCCTTCAAACAAAGTGTGAAAAAGCATCTTAACAGTGGTAGACTGATTATTACCATCAGGCAGCAAATATGTCACATGTCGTGTTCAGTGTAACAAAAACACTAAGGCCACTGGACATAACGTAATTGAAGGTAAGAGGTAAACGTGATTGCGAAGCCCTTTCGTAACTTTTGAAGTTAAATAAGTCAAAATCGTCAAATCGACATAGAAAAGCACGAATGCAAACAATGATCCCCTCAAATTGTTGGCGTTATTAGGAAGACCTTAAAAGTTTAGGGGTTTAGTTTACAAAGGTAAGCTCGGCGGTAGTAAGGTTTGTTTTAGCCATGTCAACACGCTAAACTCATAAACTTGCTTTTTGGTGATGTCTAATATTAATATAATTGTTAAAATGAACACGCAATTTTAAATAATAAGAATACTACTACTCGAAACAATCTTCTTGCTATTCAAAATTCTTCATTGCATAAAAACATCTTAAC